>JAIFGZ020000414.1:0-1448473 GCA_019925245.2 Oryza australiensis | reverse complement strand
AATGTCGGCAGCTTTGCTCTCATAAATTCACCGAGGTTTGATCCTCCGCGTTGTCCTTGGTTGTTGGGGATAGCTTGAAGCAGTTGGGTCTGTAAAGCCATGACTTCTGCTAGGGTAGAGGGGTTAGGCTCTGGCGGGTTCTCAGTAGCTGCTGAGGCTCTGCGACGGTGCGCCATCTGAGGAATATAGATGAGGTAAGAGATTGGATCAACTAAGGTCATGGTTCTAATCGATTTTTCAGTGATCTTCAAGTTGTTTTTAAGTGATCTTTTGCACAAAACAAGCATGGTGGAATAAACTCGTTTAAGATATAACATATAACTTTATATTAGTTCACACATGTTACATCATAAGGGTACATCAGACTGCCATGCACAGTCCCACACAACACAATACAACTAACATTGGTCTAGGGTCTTCACCCGTAAAGGGGAAGGGGCGTGGTCATTGCTGTCTTAATTCCATCCAAAGAAAGACCAGAGTTGATGCAGACTTCTTGTCTAGTTGTTTGGGCTGCCGCCCGATGTGGGGTTGCCATACCTTGGATGCGAGGGCTGTTCATTCCTTGCCAATTCCTCTCGGTGGATGGCAATGAGTCGAAGGAGGGCTGCTTGGGCAACGCCCTGAATTGCAGCTCCTAAGATACCATGGTGGCAATGCCTTTCGAAGCGAAATTCCAATCCGCAGGCAACGTGGGGCTGGATTGCTATGGTGGTTTCCCATGCTGCGTGGTTTCTGGTATCATGTCTCCTGCTCTGATAGGTAGGTGTGTCCAGATATCTTAGGCACTGTAATAACTGCTGAAGCTGTAACACATATCCTTCTTCCAACGGGATCTTAATCTCCCAAGCTCCAACATGGTCATAGTCCGACATCTATTTTTGAAGATAGCTTAGGGTTAGGGAAAAGTAGTGGTAAAATCAAATGTTTGTAGAGAATTGAGGGTCAAGGGTGTAAGAGAAAACATATTTGTTTTGTAAAAATAGTCTATATTTTCAAAATAATCCTATGTAGGGATATTTCCCTTTAACCAGCTATAAAGGGGGTGGGGCCCCAATTGGTCTTATCATACAGTAGCACTGCTCTGATACCAGCTCCGTTGACCCCTGTTTTTGGGACGGAAATCACTCGTGTCCATAGTACCATATCCCTGGATCGAGTAGTTTAGTACCCACGAATACAGTACTGAATTACCAGGTGCAAAGTACATGAATAGTCTTACATCAAAAGTATTACAATAATAGGCCTGAAGGTAATATCCAATACATATAGGACCTATTGGTCTAGATACAACCAAAAGCAGAATTTAGATAAGATAGCAGTCGGAAGGCAGCGGCATGTCGATTGCCACAGGCAACGACCGGGGACTAAGACCTAGTAGACGCCTTCTCCTTCTTCGTCCACCTGGCAGTAAGCATAGGGATCCTCTAGTTCTTCGTTTCCACCATCTGAAGGTTTGTGCGTATAGCAAGGGTGAGTACCCAACGTACTCAGCAAGCCAACACGGAATGATGCACATGATAGGGTCATTCAAAGGATGGCTATGGTTTATTTGCACAGAGCAGATTTTCACAAATCATTTCACAAACCTAACATCTAGCCAAGTCAAGTTTTAGTTCCATAGTATATTAAGTCGGCGACGGTTCTGTCTGCCATCCATCGTGATTCCAAGGATGGCTTCTCGCCTCCGGTTCGTCATGTTTTTTTGGGAAGTCCACCCCTTCTCGCAGTTTGAGAAGTTGAGTCCACCAGCACACAAAATCATTATGCATTCCCAACCCATCATTTTAAAATTTATGAGTCTAGCCACAGGAGAAACTTGTCATGTCGCTCATTAACCGCGAGCATGGCTATTCGAATAGATTGGTTTGCTCACATTGTAGTGGATGTACACTTTACCCGTACTCCGCAACTGCTCATTGAATGAGCTTTCATCCCTTCATGTGGGATGGTCACGGCAAAGCCTTTCGATAACTTCGCTTTGGCAGTACCCGCTCCATGAATTTAAATCCTCTTGCACTCTAGCCGTCCTCTCTTAGCAGTGAGAGGAGTTCTGGCGCTCCCGGGGTAAGGGAAAACTTCACAACATTCTCATTCATTACTCAACACTTAGGTTGTAGCCTTATCTCGATAACCAGAACCACCTCTTCACTCAAGAACCACTATGCAGGGATACTGCCTCCGCTCGGCTATCTACTCCGCTAAGTCTATATCCATTCGAGAAGTATGGTTGTACTGGCTCGTTCCAGGTTATAAGTCTCATGGCTTGGTCCTTAACTGACCAGGGACGGTTCTTGCCTTTACCGGAATCCACCCAAATCCATCCATCCGCCCCAGTCTAAAAACATTGGTTTTGTACTTTTCATTTTTCCATCAAAACTATTTTCATCATGATCAAGGCAATGTGGCTCTCGTGTCTCCACATGCCGTATTTCAACTACCTTCCCTAAGATAGTTGTCCAAGCATGATGCTTCTTTGCAAAATCATGAGTATGCACGATCTAAAATAAGCATGGCTAAGCATTTTACCGAAGATATCCTCCGGTTGTATCATATCGAAGGTTACAAAGAATAATTCTAAGGGTAATCTATATCAAGGCATGGTATATCAAGCATATGTATCCATTTGTGAATAGCATGCATGTTTGAAGTTTAAATCGATATCATTTCGCAAAATAGGATCAATATATTCAAAGGGAGTGTTGACTTGCCTTGCTCGCACGCTTGTTGGACAAGATCTTCACCGTAGTCGGTGCTGCTTCCTCGGTTGCTATCCGTACGTGCGAAGAATCAATTGAATTCGATCAGAATTCAATAAAAATACCAAGAGATCGAAAAGAACCATAAAAACGACTCCAAATATTTAGCCTAAAATTTTAATCGAGTTTAGGTGAGGGTTAGGGTTTTCACAAAATATCGATCTAAGTGATTAAGGGAATAAACTTAAAAAGGCCTTGATCAAGAAGAATTGGTATTCAAAGTTTTGGAGGTCCGAATACCAAAAGAATATATTTTTAATGGCAAAAATAAAATAGACAAACTCCGAGAGAAAAAATGACGCAAGAACGAGATCTCGAAATTCATATTTTTGAATTCCGAATTTGCTCGAGAGAAAATACACGAGAAAAATATATTTCTGCCAAAATTTTCCCAAATATTTCCCAAATATTTTTCATGATTTTTCTGAATTTTTTCCCAATTTTTCCCTATATTTCTCATTTCCTTTTTCTTTTTTTTCTTTTTTCCTTTTTCTTTTCTTTCTTTTCTCCTTTTTTCATTCCTTTCCTTCCTCCTTCCTCTGTTTTGCCTGCACTCCCTCTCTCTCTATTTTCGGCCGGCGGCTCGCAAGGCGCAAGGGGCGGCAGCCCGTGGCTTACCGGCGGGCGACGGCGACGATGAGGAGGCGGCGGGAACTCCGGCGCACGGCGGACGGCGGCGCGACGACTTGCGGCGGGGAGAAACCGGCGAGTGAGAGAGGGAAAGAGAGGGAGAGAAGGAGGGGGTCCGGCGCAGCGGCGGGCGGCGCGACACGCGGCGACGCGCGGGACAGGGCCGGGCGAGGGCGGGCGCGACGCGGAGGTGCAGCGCGCGCGGCGCGGCGCGGCGTGGGGACGGCGGGGTCCGGGCACGGGCCGCGCGTGGTGCGCGCGGGCGGCGGGTCTAGCGCGGGCGCGCGGCGCGAGGGTGGGGGCCGGGGCATAGCGTGGCACGGCGCGACGCGTGTCGCACGCGGGGCGGGGCGCGCGGTACGGCAGTACGGCGTCGAACACGTGCTACGCAATGAATAGTGACATTTTCAAATTTCCCAATTTTAATTTCCTGTATCTCATTTCTTTTTCATCTCACCCCTAAAATTTAAAATAAAATCTAGCATACACAAAATTATATTTAAATTGTAAAATATGTTTTCAACCTTTTTCACCCACTTTTATTATTTTAAAAATATATTTTACATATTTAATTTAATTATTTTTCCTAAATTCTAGAAAATGCGATTTTGAATCGAAATAATTTCTAGACTTCATATATATCCTTTAAAAATATTTTATCAATCATTTTGCTCACTAATTAACATTACTCCACCACAAAAATAATGTTTTGAACCAAAGTATATTTTTACAGCATATTTTGTAAATTCACCACCCTTTCCTAATTTATATTAAAATTTCCAACTCAATACTTTGAAATTTTTCTCCCCATTGGAAATTCAAATCATTTGGATTTTCTCAAACATCAAGATGAATCACTCTCTTAATAAATTTTATGCAACAAAGCTGGCAAATAAAAAGCAATAAACACGATGAGAAACAATAAGCCAAAACTTTTTGTGAGTTCCGATTTTTAATTCCTGATTTTAAATTCTTCAATTTTCAGGGTGTTACATAATCCATAGATGAACACTCAAAGTATTTAATAAAATTATCTCCAGCTCATTTAAAGATTAACTAATTAATTTAAATAATTATTGAAGTGTTCTTTGTATTATTTAAATTATTTCTGGAGCTCCAAAATTTCACGAAAAATTTCAGAGAGCATTTTAGGGCATGGAGAATATTTGAAAAATATTTCCAGCCATGATTTTTAAAGGAATATTTAATTTCCTTAATAGTTTCACCTGATTACAATGCTTTTTATTTTATTTATTTTCTAGGAAATGATTTATTAAATGATTTTTAATCCCGAATGAAAATCGGGCTGTGACATTCATCGCCCATATCTGAATGTTTGCACATATAGCAAGGGTGAGTACCAACCGTACTCAGCAAGCCACCACAACAACGATGCATAGGATAGGGGATAATCAAGGAACGGCTGTGGTTCTTTGGCATAAAGCTAGTTTTGCAATTCTTTTCACAAACCTATGACCTAAGACTGGTCAAGTTTTATTTCCATAGTTTGTTTAATCAGCGACGGTTCTGTCCACCATCCATTGTGATCCCAATGATAGCTTTCCGCCATCGGTTCGTCATGATTTTTTTGGGGTCTACCCCTTCTTGCATTTCCGAGAAGTTGATTCACCAGCACATAAAAATCATCATGCATGCCCATCCGATCATTTTAAAATTTAGAGTCTAGCCAAGCGAAAAACTTGTCCCGCCGCTCCATATCCATGAGCACAGCTATTCGAATAGATTGTTTTACTCACACTGCAGTGGATGTACACTTTACCCGTACTCCGTGACTTGCCCAACACATGAGCCGAAGTCCCAATGAATGAGACGCGTCACGGCAAAGCTTTTCAATAACCTTACTTTGGCAGTACCCTCTCCATGAACTTGAGCCCTCATGCACTCTAGCCGTACACAGTTTCTTGCAGTGAGAGGAGTTCTGGCGCTCTCGGGAAGGGAAAACTCACACATTCTTTAAGTTATATTTAAGTCTAGTTTCAGTTTCAGTTGGCTACCCACCGATGGTGACCCCATCTGTAGGCTTCCCGCCCTGTAGGCTTCCCACCTATAGGCTTCCTGCCTATTCACACATTTGAATCACTATGCAGGGGTACCGCCTCCGTTCGGCTATTAACTCCGCTAGGTCTATACCCATTCAAGAAGTACGGTTGTACTGGCTCGTTTCATGTTTATCTCATGGCTCGGTCCTTACTTGACCAGCGACGACACTTGCGTTTACCAGATTCCACCCAATTCATCCAGCCACCCCTGTCAAAAATATTTTTTTGGTGTTTAGTTTTTATCCAAAACCATTTCATCATTGTCATGGCAATGTAGCGCTCATGTCTCCACATACCGCATATCAACCACCTTTCCTGGGGTAGTTGCCCAAGCATATAGCATTTGATAAATATGAACATGCATGAATCTAAAATAGCATAGCTAAGCATTTTCGAAGATTGAATCTGAACGCACGTCATTACACGGTACAAAGAATATACAAGTATTCAATATCAAGGCATGGCATATAACAAGTATGGGAGTTCTCATGTGTATAGATGCATATTTGATTTTAAAACAACATTAGTTCACAAAATGGTTCAACATGCTCAAAGGTAGTGATGACTTGCCTTGCTCGCAACCTTGTTGACCTGGGTCTTCGGCGCACTCAATGGCTTCCTCGGACTCTATACATACGTGTGAAAGATCCGATTGAATTTGATCAGAATTCAAATAAAATCACTAAAGTAACAAATAAATCGTAAAAGCGGCTCCTAAAACTAGTCTACGATTTTAGATGAATTTACGTTCAAGTTTCGCTAAAATCCAGGTTAAAACGAGCGAGATACAATAGTTTGAAGTTCGCGGTTAAACCGATTTAATTAATTATGAGGTGGCATTATTTCAAATTAATTCATTTTAAATTGTAGAAATATTATGATCGATGATTCAAAAATATTATACGGGGAAAAGAAATGGTTAATTAAAATTTTATCTCCAATTTTATCGGACCGACAAACCCTAGGATTAAAATAATCCAATCCAACAATAATTAACCCTAAAGCTTGACAGTATATTAAATAATTTAGATTTAGAAAATCCATATGGTAAAATTAGTGTTAAATAACAAACTAAATTATAATTAAATCCCTAATGTTATAATTAAATCCTAAATTAAATTCATGAGATAATTAAATTCTTAATATTATACTTAATATTTAGCTTATAATTATCCCCTAAAATTTTATTCCAGAAAATATATTTTTCTCCTAAATTTCCTAATATCTTCCCCAAAACATTTTCCTTTTTTCTTTTTTCTTTTTTCGTTTCTTTCCTTTTTCTTTTCTTTCTTTTCTTTCTTCCTTTGTTTCTTCTTATCTCCAGGCTCCCTTCTTCTCATGGCTCGGCCGAGCGAAGGTCGGGGCATGGGCATGCTCCGGCGGTCGGCTACGGCGAGGGAGGGCTTACGGCGGCGCGGCGGTAAGGGCGGCTTGGCTTGCGGCACGGCGACGATGGCGCGCAGAGCTCCGATGCAAACGGGAGAGGAGAGGGGAGAGTGGGAAATGGTGTGGAGGAAGGAAGAGGGTTTGGGGCCCTTATCTAGGCGGCGGGAGGGGAGAGAACAGCGACGATGACGACGCGAATGAGACGCATGCGCGGCGCGCGGCGCGAGGCGAGGCGGCGTGCGGCGTGGGGCGCGGCGGCGCACGGCGCGAGCGGCACGGCGCGGGCAGCGCGTGCGGCGGCGCATGGCTTGGGCACGGCGCGGGCAACGCGCACGGCGGCGGGGTCGGCGGGGGCACGGGCGAGGGCGAGGCGGCATGGCGTGACACGTGGCGTGCGCGCGGGCGGGGACGGCGGCGTGGCACGACACACGGCGGGCCGAGGCGGGGATGGGCAGCGCGACGTGCGCGCGGGGCGCGAGGTGCGACATGTGGCGCACGCGGGAGAGAGGGGGGCTCGGGGCTTGGGTACGGGGCCGAAAACCTGGCCATTTTTCTTTTTTATATTCCTTTTTTTCATTGCACCTATAAATTTAAAAATATAATCTTAGCCCCAAATATAAATTTAATTTAATTTTATATTTTAAATTTTGCCTAGCTTTATTTTTATAATCTCCTTTCTTTAATAATTTTTATATTTTCCCAAAAATAAAATTTTGGTCCAAAAGTAATTTTTTATTAAACCTTACTTTTTCCCAATTATATATTTTTTATAATTTTTATTTCTAAAATTTATTTTGCAATTTCCTTTCTTTTAGGGTTTTTAATCTTATCGACTTTTCCATCATTAAATAAATGTTCTCTTATTTATAACTCGCAACAAAGACTCGTAAATAAGAGGCAAATAAATATGACAAGATGCAACAATTCAAAAGGTTTTGTCAGCTCCAAATTTTATATTTTGATTTTTTAAGCCTTCAAACTTTAGGATGTTACACGCCTCAACCTATATAAGGTGGACAGGGAGCCCTTCAAGGACATAGAATCAGAGATAACATGAACAATAACCATAATTAGATTCTCATATCCATATACATCCGATGGATACAATCCCCAAACAAGAGTAGGGTATTACCTCTCATCTGAGGGTCTGAACCTGTCCAAACCCTTGTCTCGCGCATCCATCTACTTTTAGGTCTTGTGCGCTAACCTTTTTATTATTGTCGATTTCCGGAATTGATAATCCACGTAATCAAAAAAGTAAGTCACACCTCTTCAGAGTGCATTGTATTCCCTATTCAGCCAATAGAATTTTGTCATTTTAGCCCTTCAATATTCTTTTTTGGGTCCTTACTGAAAGGATCCTATTTCTAAAAAGAACATATAAAAATGTCATCTGCCCCACCTGTCATTGATATAAAAGGATAAAATCATCCCCTTTCACTTTCCCATGTTAACGTATGATTAATTAAGCATTAGCTAAAATAACTTAAAAAATGAATTAACATGATTTTAAAAACAACTTATAGATATTTTTTAAAAAAAGTATCATTTAGCAGTTTGGAAAGCATGCACGTGTATAACGAAGAAGTATATGTTAGGAAAGGTGAGTGTCGAACTGAGTCTTAGGCTATGTTTGAACATATTGGTTCATAACACATTTCTTTCGCACGAAAAATAAGGTCGCTCATGTGTATGATTAATTAAGTATTAATGAAAAACTTGAAACTAGGTTAACGTGATTAAAAACACATAATTTAAGAATTGGTGAAGCATGCGCGCGAAAAACGATGAAGGAGAGGATGGAAACTCGTTTAGGACATGTACAACCCATAAACCAAGGGTTTTCTCTAAGCGTCTCGAATCTATCAAACAGACAGGATCATACAATCAAGAGACGAAGAGTCGATTTTTAGCTATTTAAAGCTTTGCATGTAATTAAGATCAACTATAAATAATTTTTGTATATCATTGTGTTGCTATTTGTCTAATTTTCTTTATTTCCATAGTGTCATACGTGCTCAATTAGACCCTTGTTAGGTTTTGGAAACGGAATTTCTACAAACTACCTATGCGAAACATGAAAAAATCAAATTTCTATTCACATGTCTCACCCCATCTTTTTCCACCATATATTTTCAATGGTGTTATCCTTTCACTGTCATCCTGTCAACAAGCTAGCTGCTTTCTTCGTTCACCACTTCACCGTCCCCAATCCCCATCATTATCCACTCCAGGCTCCGCCGCTGAAGCATCCCTGATGCATGCAGCTCGACGGGTTGGGCCTCGTGCGTTGGCCGGCAGCTGCCCGCGACGGGAGAACCGCAGCGCAACGGTCGGCGGGCAAGACGGATGTGAGCAGGGAGGAGCATGGCTCAACGCCCGGCAGCTGGCATGGCTTAGCCAGCGGCGGACGAGAATTGGCAGCGAGGAGACAGGTTAGTGCCCGTGGCCTTCTTCTCCCGCGCCGCTGCCGCATCGAGCAACTGTTGCGTCGCTGCCGCCGCCGCTGTCGCTGGTTGTTTTTGCCTCATGGTGCTGCACAACATATTGGGTCGGATTTTTGACGCCATCAGCGATTTCTTCCTGCTAAAACACTTTCGCCGCAATGGATCAAACGCAGACATCATCGGCTGGAGACGAACCATACAACGCGCGTTCAGCCGGCGATTGATTCTGGGAGAATAGGCCGAGCCTGTCGTCTCACGAGACGATGAGGAAGCCGTCTCCAAGCGTCGGCAGGGAGGATTTTGCAAATCACACAGACGAATCAAATCGACCTGTTGTACATGCCCTTAGTGATACTTATACTCCCCCTAATGAAGCCAGCGACGTCAGCTTAATGAAGCTAGCGACCTTCTCACCTCCCTCGGCCAATGAGCTCCCAGCAACTCGTAGATTAGGGTGCCGGTCTTCCCACGATCACCTTTTTGTGGCTGCCTCTCCTCTCAGCCGCCCTCCCCTTCTCCCTCGTCCTATCCGGCGAAGCAGATGGAGCAATGAGCAGATGGGGAGGCGCAGGTTGGTGACGAGTAGGCGGCGCAGGTCGGTGCAGATCCTTCCGTCCTCACCTTCTCTCGTGTGCTGGCAGCGCTTGCGCTTGGCCCTGCAGATCGAGGCGGCCAGCCCTGGCGGTGGCATGGCCGACGAGTTCTTGACAGCTCGCAGATCAGGGAGGCTGGCACGGATCAATGTGGTGTGAGTCGACGAGTTCGTCTGTGCTGCCCTTGCTCCCGGGGCCAGTGCTGCCTCCTCCATCTCTTGCTGAGATGCTACCACCGGGGTTTACAATTTCGGAAAGCAATTTTATTCCGGGGGGACCAAAATTTCTGAATTTCGGAAATTTCGAAAAATTTTCGGATATTTCGAATGAAATGTTTTAAATTCAAATTTGAATATTTCATGCGAAATTTCTAAAATTTCGGCAGAAATTTCCGAAATTTCTGAAAAAAACAGCTCCAATCACATTTTCAGACAATTTCAGCAGTTCAAAAACAATTTTAACAGTTCGAAATAGCATAATATGCATGTGATTCCCATATAAAAGTCAAAATCTTGCTAAAAAGTAGTTTTAATTCATATACTATCCATCATATATAGTCCAAAAATAGTAAAAAAAAGCATAACTCACCTATAACAGTACTCCATCACATATAACATCACATATAACAGTAGTACATCACAGTTCAAACATATTTCAGTGGTCCATAGTCAAAATAGATTTTGTAGTTTATCACATAAGTAGATTTTAGTAGTCCATCACAGTCCAAATAGTTTTAACAGTCCAGCACATAGTCCAAATAGTTAGGAAAGTATATTTAATTTAACACAACCCATCTAACACATAGTCCAGCACACAATACTTTCATCTTTTAAAAAAACATTTTCAGCAACACTCATCTTCGAGCAATCATTTTCTTGTGAGTTACTTTTGTTTTTTCGGATCTAGCAATATAGCACACATCAATATTTCATATATGATACAAGTCATACAACTACAAGTATTATAAACCAAGGAGTGTGATCTGAAAACTTACGGTTATAAACCAAAACATTGACATTCTTGACTCTCTTCATTGGACACCGAGTTTGATCTATCCAAGAAAAAATATTTATCACCCAATGGAGGTCTTCTCCCATCTACAGGATTGTGTTCTTGAGCTTCAATTGTTGCTGCTCCCCTTCCCCTCCCCTTGCCACCACTGCCTCCACCATCAGCTTCAATAGCTGTTGCTGTTGCTCCTCTTCCCCTCCCCTTGCCACCACTGCCTCTACCTCCACCATCAACAGCTGTTGCTGTTGCTCCCCTTTCCCTTCCCCGACACCACTGTCTCCACCTCCACCATCAGCTCCAATAGCTCTCTCTGTTGCCCCACATCGAGGACCTTCTCCCCCTATCGACAGAGGAAGATCCTTCCTTCATGCCCACACTGCACAACATTGATAAAGAAGTATAATGTCATTCAGATTCTGTACGTGGTTCATAAACAGGCAGCGGCATTTGGTTTAAACAATGTAGTGTACATTCCAAAAGTAGAGTTAGATACAGTAACTGAGCTTTTCCAAAAGTAGAGTTCCAAAAGTAACTGAGCTTTTCAAGCAGCAGCATCCTTGCACATAATAATTAATAGTTTCCTTGTAACTATTAATTCACTTAAGAATTGCCAAATTTAATAGTGGCAACTAGTTAAATTCTCCGTATTTCTGAGTCTACTAATATTAGTAGCAGCAGATTTGTATCCCAAACATATGCACAAATATAGTGCTAATCACTGCAATGTCACTAGTATTCTTGTACACCCACACAAAAATGGATCCTTCCCATGGGACAGGGGGATGTGCTCAAACGGAGTACTTTTAATTAGTGTGAGCTGGGAATTATGCCGCCCATGCATACAAAAGGAGGAAGCTCACCATTTGATGAAGGCCGGATATGTTTCTATTGAGGGAGTTGCTATGGAGGTGTTTGTCAAGCATGGATGACGTTTTATCAATAGAATTGTTATGTTTTAAGGAGATTTGTCCAGTTCTTTATTTTGTTATGGATCAAAACTTTGTCTTTGAGATTTCTTGATTTGTTCTGTTTCAAGTTGTAATAATGAACAGCTTTATGCATTCATCGATGCAGCGGCTGGAATATTAATATATTTTTTTAAAAAAAATGCATACAAAGATAAAATCAAATAAACGTGCAATTGCATTACTTTAGGATGATTCTACTAACCAGTCCCAAAATCGAAGGAAAAGATGGGGAGAGATCAACCAAGTCGTGCATGATTATCATATCCATCCAGATAAATTCACTATATTTCATTCATTACATCAACCAAAACATCGGTGAGGGCGAGGGAGCAGTAGCATCACACCTTCTCAAGAAGCCATAGGCAGCCATCGAGTTCAGGGGGCGCCGCCGCCACGCCTTGAGGGGCCTCCACTGAGTTCAGGGGTCATCGCCGCCGCTGCCTTGAGGGGCCGCAGCCGCTGCTTCCTTCAGCCGCCGTCGCCGCTGTGCCACCTAGGGTTCCCGCCGTCGCTGCCCGGCATGGCACTACATCTAGTTGCAAGTTGCGGCGGCTCCGCACGAGTCCGTGTGGTGAGGGAATGGGGATGGGTTGGACGTGGATAGGGTAAATTTTTTCAAACTTCTTACATCGAAATTTTTACCCAGACCCAGCTACAACCCCACCGGTAAAACCAAAATTTTAGGAATTTCAGGAATTTCGAACCGAAATTGCAAACCCTGGCTACCACTACTGCTTCACCGCCTCCTCGCCCCTCTCCCCATGCCGTTGCGGGTGTGAGGAGACTGAGGTGGCGCCGTGCCGGTGAGGTCCTCCCGTCGCAGATCAACACAGCGATCTCTTTGGCACCGTGGGTTGAAGACGGATCGGGCCTAGGAACTTCTCCATGTCTAGATCTAGTCGTCATGGACCCTCCCTAATGGAGGTAGCTTTGGCCAGTGAGATCAGCACGCGACGAGGTGGCCTTGCTGGGTGGACATGGAGCTCGGCGGCGGTAACCTCATCATCGGTGACACTTCATAGGTCGTCAGCGCCTTCCCCTCTCCTTTCCAGCTTTCTACCTCTCTCTCTCTCTTGCTTTTTGCTTCCCAAGATGTCTTTCTGCTTCTCTCTAACTAGGCCACTAGGTCCTAGCAGGGGGACAAGCACTCACTAGTGACACAACATTGCCTATGTGGAGAGGAATCTCCGACGTGGTGCATTGAGACCAAACGCCACCTCACCGCATTGGAAATGGCTATAGAGCCTAGTTTTTTAATAGAAGAGAAAGATGTCACCTCTTATGTTATCTATATAGTACTCATCAATAAAAAGATAATATATACATCACATCTATACTAACTCTAATGCATTAATCCTATTTTTATTTTATTTGTTTGTCCAATCTTGTCTTTCATTTTCTCTCATTTCTCCTGTCCTTTCTCTTTTGTTCTCTTCTCTACCTCATGATATAAGCCTATGTGGCAGTTGAGGGCAAGTGCATAGGTGCTCACAATACTTGCTCTTAAGGCATGAGTAGGTGTTGAGGCCAAATTACATAAACCACCATAATTGTCACTCTAGGTTTGAGATTCCACTACATAACCTATTTTTGTTGTAAGTGCCTACCCACCAAACACGGTATGCTAAAATTGCCTCCTTGGTGTAATGAGTAGTTGATTTGGCTCATTTCTTCCAAAGCAAATTCGTTGACGATCACTATCGTCAATAGCCTACATGCTCAGCCCTCTCGTTATTTACTGTCATCTTCCCACTTCGAACTAGCGTGAGAATGAGCTCGAGTTTAACTTACCTCATAACCACACTAGACGAGCCCGACCTGGCTGATTTGATCTGCTACAAATCCACATCAAAAAGAATGGGCCAAATCAACTACTTATGTGTAATGGGTGATGGGCTTTTGCAACAAAACGGGTTATGGGGTGGAATCTCAAAATTAAAGTGACAATTGGATGGTTTATGCAATTTTATACAGGAGTGATATCCGATACCACGTGCCTGCCACATAGGTCGAGGCTATACATTTGAGATGGACTTCTCTCACAATGAAAAATTGGTTTCCGGGTGGTTTCAATTTTTCATATTAGCTCTTGATAGTTTCTATTTTAGTCCTTGTATTTTTTTGCAATTTACATGCAAGTATAAATTTTTAAATTAGACACCTTAAAATCTAGAAAATAATATAAATTTCCTCCTCCACCCCCAATAACCCATCTCAGCTCTCCCAGCACAAAACACAAAGAGAGAAAAAAAACATAACTCGAGCAAAAGAAGAATAAAGCCCTCAACAAGACCCTCCCAACAACCTAATTCACAAGCCTACTTAACCGAGATCTATAATCAATGAGAACCACTTGGCCCTGTGTTGACGGTCGTTAAGTATCAATTTCAACTATCGCAAACCTCAGGAATAAAAGGGAATTAGCTATTCTTACACGCATATAGGTTTAAAATTAATAAAGTTTCACATGTCCTTGGAGATTATTTGAATGCAGGAACATATATGAATAAATGGAGTGAATGCACGTTTTCATGGTGAAGAAACACAACTCCGACCAATCGACGATCGCCACATCAGCATCCCTAGGATTTAGGGGCCCACAAGTCAGCTTAAACCGACTTAAAGTGGGACAAAACCACCCTCAACCGCCTTAGGGGCCTACATGAAAGTCACTGGTGAAAGGCGGTGGCTAGGGTTCGGCCGAACCCTGGTTTCTCCGAACCAACCCTAGCCCCCTTAATCTTCACCTTCCACGTGGCATCATCTCATCCATCCATTGTGGCGGTTGTGAAAGTTTGGCGGTTGGGAACCGACTTTACAACCGCCATTTGGTTAGACGAGTAACTCTATTGCTACGGTCATGGTCCAATGTGCATTTAGGATGTAGGTGTGCTCTTTCCTTAGTCATTGATGTCCGAGGAGGTAAGGGTATGTGTGGCAATGTAAGCGCGGTGCTTAGATTGTTCCATAGACATTGGTTATGGTCATATCCCACGGGTTGTAGAGATAGACGACAAGTAGTGACAACCCTGTACGTCCTTTATAATCCTCCACATTTGGGTATGGCGTAGGGCGGACGGTAAGAATCGCCTTTGGTGGCAGGTCGGGCCACTAGAGGCAATACCTCCATAGTCCTGAGAGCATAGAACTGGGTAACTAATCATGAATATAATTGTTTGTATAACCTATACAACAATACTAGAAGAACATTAGGAACCTAGCTCTAACACTTACTCTCCACTTAGCATTAGTATACTATTTGTTAGGACTCTTCTCTGTTTCACACTACCATATTATCCATATATCTTTTACCCCTACCTAGACTTTGGCAATTCAACTATAACATATGAATATTCATAGTAACTTAATATTCTCTTTTTGACCATCATCTTCCTTTGGGATAAAATAAATACGATACCTCGGAATACTTCAGGGTGAAATACTACAACGGTATATCCGTATGTTTACGGATTTATCTATAAATGTAATAAATACCAACACCCTGGCTAAACTCTAAAGATGAGCCTCCTCACTTGCAAGAACTAGACAAGCCAAAATGCTCAGGAAAGCCTTTTTGAAAACGCTTGGTGATGCTCTTAATAGCATGTAATATGGGAAAGAGGTATCAAGGTGGGGTTCTTTTTATGAAACTTTTAGAATGTGTGCGTGTATAAACATCTTATAGTGGATACCACAAAAAATAAGGAAATTTTTCTTTACCTATCACGCCGAATTTTCCACCTTCACTTGACAAATGGACAAAAACACTTTTTACTCTACAGCATTTGATGCATTCTTTACTACTTTAAAATCAGTGTGCTATAGTAGTCTCTCTCATTAAACTGTCCTCAAAACCATACGTTGCTACTCTAGAACTAAAGGTGTACACTTGTATCCAAAAGACCATGTCGATGGACTATGCCCACGTATGGTATTTGTAACAAACAGGGATCGTTGATAGCAGAGTATACGTGAGATTGAGATAAAAGAGATGGGAGATAGTGATTTTTATATATGTTCTGGCCCCTTAACTGACAGGTAATAGTTCTACTCCTGTTGGCCGAAGCTGATGTTGCCTTTATAAATCAGTATCACATGAGTATAATAATTGGGATGACCTAATATAGTTTTTGTCGGCTTGACGGCATAGAGCTCTCACACATAGTCGATGGCTAGTGTAGTCTTCTTCCTCGAATATGAACTTGACGACATTGGAGGTTAGCTCTAGATCCCTCTCGTCGGCCTTTATGGTTCCATAGATGTCTACGCTTGCCTTCATATATGTTGGTTTGTCTTGGATTGTCTTGGTGTGTCCCCTCTCCTCCTGGGGGTCTTGTATTTATACCGTCGGGTGTCCCCTTATCTAAGTAGAACTAGGAACCAAATATGGATCCGATCCGAGTAGTACTTGTCTTGCCTAAGTAGGACTCTACTTCTCTTGACTTATCTAGAATACCTTCTGTATATGAACCTTGATTCCGTATAAGTCTTGGTATATGGTGGGCCCTACCAGGCCTAACACAAAAGTATTAGATATGTCTTATCTATGACACTTATAGTAGCCTCCGACCTTAATGCAAATGACTTGTACTAGCGTTCTTGACAATGTAGCCAAAAAGACCTAGCCTTGTCAGAATCACAAGGTCGTTCTCGGAAGGATCAAGTAGGCATAGAATTCTCTACAAGTCCTCTTTCTTGGCTATGACAGAGAATGTGACCATTTTAGAATTTGGATTGATGTTAGAAGATACCATTTCTGTCATGTCCCGATTTTCGTTCGGGATTAAAAATCATTAAATAATTTATTTTCTAGAAATTAAATAAAATTAAAAGTAGATTAATCAAGTGAAATTAATAAGGAAATAAAAGTTTCCTTAGTCAAAAAACATGGCTGTATTGTAAATATTTATGAAATATTCTCCATGTCCTAAAGTACTCTCTAAAATTTTCTCGTATTTTTCGAGCTTAAATATTAATTTTAATAATACAAAGATCATTTTAGTAATTATTTAAATAAATAAATTAATTATTAAATGATCTGGCTGTATTTTTATTAAATAATTTGAGTGTCCATCTATTTTTAGGATTTTTTTCTTGGAATTATTTGAGCATTGGAATTATTTATAAAAATTCAAAGTTATTTGGAAGGAAAAGTCTGCTTTGCCTCCCTCTCTGATACGTCTTCAACCTCCACCCGGACCAGACCGATGTTCTCTCTCCCGTGCAAACATAAGTACAGCTGCCTCGTTTGATCTTCCTCCTCATTGGTTTTCCCTTCAATTAACTCACAAAAATCGGTTTGTTGCATCTTCCTCATCAATTCCCCAACAAATCCCATTCAATTTCGCTCTAAACCACCCTTGATTGAACTCTTTAACCGAGGTGCTTGTTTGGAGTTTTCCGCCGGCTCTATTCATCTCCCTCCTCGGTTGTTCCTCTCCCTACCCTGGTCGTTCCCTCCTCTACCCGAGCTCATATAAAAGGAGGCTCCCACCCCCTCCTCTATTCCCCCACGCCGTCCCTTCCCGCCTATTCCTCTCTCTCTCGGCGCCGACCACCTCCGGCGGCCGTGCCGCCTTGACCGTGCGTCGGCCGCGTCGCCATCATCTCCCTGTTCCACAACGTTGCCCTTCATCCGGCCAAGACTCGGCGTCGCCGGAACCGCGAATGCCACTACCATGTCGCCTCTCCAACCGTATCACGGCGCAACTCCGACCAGCTCTTCCTCCTCGTCTGTGCATCGATCGGCTGCACCATCGCCACCTACGGTGTCGCAGCAGCAAGGTTGCCCTCGGTCTTGCCTCCTCTTTGCTCGAACATCTCTGGAAGCACCTCCCCGAAGGCCACCCGTGAGGACGTCGCTTTCCTCCACCACCAGCAGCCACTGCCACCTCGACAGTGTTCCGTTCGATGTCGTTGCCTCCTTCCCCGACATCGTGGCGTTGTCTCCTTTGCCGGCCTCCACTTGGTTTGCCATTTGTCGCCAGCATCCCGTGATCATCCTCGCCGATGCAATCTACGGCCAACCATTCCTCCTCGTCGGCATGTCGCCCCGTGGCCTCGTCGTCTCCATCGATGGCAACACGGCAGAATGTTCCACGCCGTCCTTGCCCTCGTGTAGCCACCGCCGACTACTGTTGTCGTCCTCGTCGCTCGCGTCAGCACCCGTGCGTCGGCCTTTCCTCCGCTCGCCGTCGTGCGCCCGCACCGCGTCTTCTCGCCGTTGAGCTCACGGTGAGTCGCCCCTCCGCCATCCTTGCCCGTTGTCATCCTACCTTTGTTTTCCTGGTAAAAATAATTAAAATTGCACAATAAATCGATTTAATTTCCAGAATTCATTTAATGGTCCAAAAATTCTAAAATTCATATCTAATTCATATGAACTCCAAATTGGGCCATTCAAATTACAAAATTCATCTAAAATTGATCTATACATGTTTGTTTACTTTCCATATATTATTTATTTGGTTTTTATTAGGTTTTTTCCTTGTTTTGCGTGCTAGCATGTAGACTTCGTCGTTTCGGAGGTTCGCGCTCGCGAGGAAAAGAGTTCAGAAGATTTGTCGAAGAAGCAAGACACGTCATGTCATTTTGATCATATTGTTGTCCCAACTTATAAAATTATGTTTATTTAAATTATTGCATTTTGCTTTATTAAAGCCCCACATTCATCACTGTTTTATTTAGCCCTACCTATTCTCCTTGTTATAGCTCTATTTCTTGTATTATTATGATCCTTGATAACTCTAGGAAAAATAAAACTAGTGAGCATTTTATATATATGTGGTGCTTACTAGCAAACTTAGGAATATGCTTAGCCCGCTTGAATAGAAACAATTAGATGTTTTCAATAATTAGACTATGGAATAACTTGTAAATAATAGAGATTTTGGATGTTTGGCTATGGGCAATAAATGTTCCCTTCAAAATTCCCCAATCATGTTTTCGGCTGCGCTCGGGGTGCTTGGTTTTGTTAGTCGCACCGCGACCGTCATAAGGACCAGTCTTCGGGCCTCTATTGCAAAGCATATTTTGTACTACCACCAGTCTAATGGGTAAGGCTTAACATGTTGTCTAATGCGGTTAGAAACAAAAAAGACACGGATAGGGATGGATGAAGCCCTAGGAAGGGTTGAAGCCCATGGGCTGACGTCTTTGGCAAGTGAAGGCTCGAACGAGTCGAGATGTCCGGGCATAGACGTCGCTCGACCGGGCACTGGCGGGAAAAGTCTATGTTGGTCTTCTTTTTTAGGGTAGTACTAAGCAATGAGTTATGTCATGGCTTTTGCCCGTATGCCATGGTGGCATGTGCATGTCGCAACACGTGAGGAAGACATGTCTGATGGGTAAAGATGTATACCTCTGATCAGAGTAAATCTATTCGAATAGCCGTGCCCTCGGTTATGGGCAAGCCGAGCAATGTACCCAAGTTAGAATTTAATTCTGTTTAAGACTGAAAGAAGTGGAGTTGGCACATGTTGGCCTGAGTTGAGGCAAGATCGCATTGAAGCGTGACTCGATAATAATTTGATTAGAGATAGGCTCGCGTTTTATTGAAATGCCTTGAAATATTTAAATACTTAAAATGCTGGAGTTCTGCAAAATAGTCCTATATATGAATCCTCTGTACCCCTTTGCATTATTTGCATTCTCTCGGCATGGCTTGTTGAGTACGGTGGTTGTACTCAGCCTTGCAATTCCTCCCGTTTCAGAAGTGTAGTGCTTCTGAGTTGAAGACGGTGTTAGAGGACTAAGGCTCAGACCTCAGTTGAGTTTGTCTGTGGAGTGGAGCTAAAGCCTCGCTAGGATTGCCTTTTTCCGCTGTTGTTGCTTTCTTTCGAGTGCGAGGACTAAGTGTCTCTTTTGTAAGTATTTTATGCTTTATTATATGTTTGGATTTGTGTATTGATTTGTCATTTTGTGTACCCTAGCTGATTCCTGGACAGGGATTTAATACACAAAACAGTTTTAAAATTTGGGCTAAATTTTTGGGCGTGACAATTTCGGTGGGTAAACTATCACTTTGTTTAACTTTCTTTCTTCGGTTGTGCACTGCGATGCAGAGCACCATCTATAGTCGTCTTCTGTAGGGTCTCAAATCCATACAACATATATGACCATGTTGCAGAGTTATCGTTCTGAGTTCCTTGTAGTCAGCATAAAGGGCAACCACTAGACAACTCTTTGACTTTGCTCTGTGATGGGATCTCTTCTTATATGTACTAAAATTTGAAGTCACCAATCCGACGTCCATCTAGTCAGAATAAATTCTGACTACTGTTTGCCGTGTGACTAGTATGTCTTTTGATCGAGTACAAGAGTTGTCGGTTTTAGCTTTAATTAGTCAAGACAAGATGCCGACTACTATGAAGTTTTCGACTAGTCTCTTGTACTCAAGAAGGCTAATTTGTTTGATATCCGATTTTCCTTAAACCAATTACTCAGAACAAATTGTTAGATCAAAATCTCCCAAGCGAATGCTTAGGAATAACATGATATGAATTGAAAATGAAAATAAATTATATCTATGTGTGACAATAAAAGAGTACTCTCGCTAGAGTTGCCCTCAGCCGAACGAAAGTATGTACTCTTCCTAGCCCCAAGCTGCTTTTGTGAAATGTTATCCAAAAAAGCGGCTTGAATATCATAACAAACTAAGGTGGAGCAGCGAATTCCTAGCTCCCAGTCGTGAAGTTGGGAAAAGAAATTCCTGATTATACGATGAGTTAATACGTTATAGATAGGTATTACATGACCATATCTTACATAGTCTTTTGACCCTCTGGTACCCGACTAATCCGTCAGAACATGGCGTCCCTGGCCAAGTAACCGAGACCTGGTAATTAGTCGGGGTAACGTAACAGGACTACTAGAAACAACTTCAACCGGTAGTGATATGAGAGAAGCGGATGAATGGACAAATATTGCACATTTGATGTGTATAAAATCTTACATAGATTAATGCATTGGGATAGTAGGATCGCTACACACACTGATCGAGCGGACTAGGCATAGTCATTCCTTGACCACTCGTAGAGGTGGTGGAAGGATCACTACCACACTTGTCGAGGACCAGGTGTGTACTCGTATCTCGACCACTCGTAGAGGTGGTTGGAGGATCGCTACCACGCTGGTCGAGGACCAGGTGTGTAGATGTACCGCGACCACTCGTAGAGATGGTAGGAGGATCACTACCAAGGTTTCCCATTTTGCGCACGCCTGCCGTGCCGCCCTGGGTAGCACGGTTTGCGAAACCGCGAAACCGTGAAAACCGTGAAAACCGTGACGGAGTGAACAGTAGAAGGTTTTGAATTTGAACTGATTTCAAAACGGTTTGCTGTGTCACGGTTTCGCAATCGCGCGAAAACCGCGCCAAAAACTACGAAAACTACGCCCAAATGAAGAGTGATGTAATTTAAATTTGAAACAAATGCAAATCGGTGTCGTGCGCAGGTTTTCGCTCAAACCACGCAAAAACCGCGCCACATACCGGGGTTTTCACGGCGGACATAGCGATATTTGTTTTTTGTGATAAAATGAATTTTTCCAAATTTTTGAACCCACATGAAAATTTTCAAACCAAACCCGCAGCTACCGTGGTACCCCGGTACAACCAAAACCGTGAAAACGTGATGGTTTTCGCGGTTTTGGTAACCCCGATCACTACCACGTCGGTCGAGGACCGGGTGTGCGGTCGTACCTCAACCACTTATAGAGGTTGTGGGAGGATCGTGGTAGGTTTGTAGTCGTACCTCAACCACTCATAGAGGTGATGAGAGGATCGCTACCATGTTAGTAGAGTACCAAGTGTGTAGTCGTACCTCGACCACTCATAGAGGTGGTGGGTGTATCGCTACCACGCAGGTTGAGGACCAGGTGTGTAGTCGTATCTCGACCACTCGTAGAGGTGGTGGGTGGATCGCTACCACATTGGTCGGGCGAGGACCTGGTGGAGTCATTCCTCGACCACTCATAGAAGTGCTTGAGTCGGTTATTAGATGTACATCTCATGTGGCTAGCAAGACTTCACATACCTTTTTTTAACCAACTTACAAGCATATTGGACATCCGTTCACGACAATGCCGAGTGATCGAGCTGACAATATTCATGAGGATATTGCCCATATCAACCTTTTCACAAATAGGGCGTGACTAGTACTAAATGTATGATAGGCCATAAGTTTTTGTTAGTAGGTTAGGTCTAACAACTCTGCATTTGCTCGAGAACGTTCTCGATAATGGGACGTACTCGACCTCTGCCTAGTCAGGTGAGCGGCGCTTTAGCGGATTTTGTATTGTTTGCTGAAAAATATTTTCAAGAAAGCAATATATACAACACAGAATATCAAGAACGTACTAAAAAAGCTATATAAATCTTCTAGTATTATCGGGATATACTGAGCAGATTTAGATTGGATATTGGGTACTATATATACCGTAAACAGACATGATTTAAAAAAAGAATAGAGCAAGCTCCAGTATTAGACCGTAGTCGGACTAATATAGGAAACGTTTGCACAATATATATTGTATAACAAAGACGCTCTAAGTAAGCATAATAAATTATGGATATGGAATAAGTAATGGTGAATTGTATGAAATATTCCGTACCTTTGTAGATACATGCTGGATGTATCTATGAAATCAGTAGATTGATTTAAAAAAACCAATATACGAATTAATTTGATTAGCGATACTAATCAACTTGGAAGTAGTCGACCCGGATTGAAACCTCGTGATCGATGATATTGAACTGTTGTTTTCCATGAAGGCAATGTTAGCTCTAGAGTAGTCACCATGGACCAAGGTCTCATGGCCGACAGTATCTAATAGTGTTCTCCATAGGGGCGACGTCTTGAAACTTTTGATCTCGATAGATCATATTGTTGGATGGCAATGGTTTCGATCTGGTCAGGTCATATGATCCGAACTCATCGAAGTATCCCTCGTCGAAAAATCCACAGTAGCAATGTCCTAAGAAGATTGAGATGATGAGGGTTTCGATCTAGAGAAAAACACACTCCGATCGGATCATATATTCCAAAGCTGAAGTCATCAAAGGATGCCTTGTCAGAGATCTCACCTCTTGAATCCATCTCGTCGAAACCATGAAGCACAAAGCCTCCTACGTGACGTGCCATTGTCAATGGACTATGTCCGCCTATGGTATTTGTAGAGTATGGGGATCATTGGTACCAGAGTATACACGAGATTGGGATAAAAGGGGTGGAAGACAGGGATTTTTATATAGGTTCGGGCCTCTTAACTGATATGTATAGCACTACTCTTGTTGGACAAAGAGGGTGTTGCCTTTATATACCAGTATCATGCAAGTACAATGTTTGGGATGACCTAATATAGTCTCTGTCGGCTTGGTGGCATGGAGCTCTCACACGTAGTCGATGGTTAATGTAGTCTTGTTCCTCGAATATGAACTCGACAAGATTGGAGGTTAGCTCTAGATCCCTCTTATCAGCCTCTATGATTCCATAGTGGGTTTGTTTAGGCTTGCCTTCGTATGTATTTATACCTTCGGGTGTCCCCTTATCCAAGTAGAACTAAGGAACCAAATATGGATACGATCCGAGTAGTCCTTGTCTTGTCCAAGTAGAACACTGCTTCTTTTTTCCTATCCGGAACACCTTTCGTATATGAAGCTTGATTCAGTATAAGTCTTGGTATGTGGGGAGCCCCATCAAGCCTAGCACAAAAGTATTAGGTATGTCTTATATATGACACTGATAGATCATATATTAATATCTCATTAATAAACCTAGCTAAATTATCATTCTCTTCTTTCTATGTCACTTACTAAGGGTTTGTTTGAGGAGCTTCGGATTCTAAGGAATACCGGAGGGAATTCAGCTCGTGAGAATATGGAGAAACCGAGAAAGCCGACTTCTTAAAATCTGAAAAAAAGCTGGATTGTTTGTGGAAGTTTTTATTCTGCGAGAATCTACACATGCAAGAAACTCCCTAAACATGCCCTCGGAATACCTACACGGCAAAATTGAAGACAACCGACATTAGTGCAAATGATCAAGTAGTCTATCCCTTATTATTTCAACCTAAATTTGAGATGTAGCCTTAATAGAGATTATGGTTTGTTTAGTTGTTTTGACTTGATGAATTCTTGAGAGATAATAATGAATTGCAGCGGATCAAGAGCAAGTAAGTTTAGGTAATACTTGGGAAAACCCTTTATAGTCACGTATTGCAAACCATTTTAGTCTCGGGTTGAAAACTAGGACAATGAAAGCGGGACAAAAAATGTCTATCTTTAGTCCGGTTGGTGTTACCAACCAGGACTAAAGGTTTTTTTTCTTTTTTAAATTGTGCTCCGTCGCTTGTTTGTTTGTTTATATATTATGCATATATATATATATGTAAATACATATATATATATATATGCATAATATATATAATATGTATATGTACGTAATATATGTATTTATACATATATATATATGCCTATATATATACATATTTTACACACATATGTGCACTTAAGTAAATATATACATATTTTACAAAAATATATACACACATATAAATATGTACATATATTATAATCTTTCTTAATTTCTAATGTTCTATATTGTATATTACAAAATCTAATATCTGGGTGGGGTTGATCAATTGGTTTGTCCATCGTAGTGGAACTCTCCCGCGGGATCAATAATCTGCTAATTGATAAATCCCATCATTGATTCTTGAACAACCTTTATAAATCCGTCGTGGGAGAGTTTGTCCCTCATTTCAAAAATCTATCATTTGAAAAAAAATGAGAAATAAATATATAAAATCAATAAGAAATCAAGACATAATGTATGAATGGTTTTTACATACATTAAGATCCTTGTCAGTTTTGATTTTGTGAACTGGGCGGTGAGGCGGTGAGTATATTCGCAAACATAGTAGCCACACAAGTTTGTCCCCCGCTGCTGTTTTGCACACTAAAGTAGAAACGAATAGAGATTTAACATATATTTCTATTTTAGAACAAAGTAATGATTCAATATAATTTTTGAGCATGTACTCTAAATTTTGTCATCACATCAAGTTTTTTGCTCCAAGTTCCATGTACAGTTGTACGTAACCGTGCTCATGCCCTACGCACAATTGCAAGCTATGATTAATTATCCGAGATCCACATAGTAGCAATAGAAACATTCATAATCACAGTGGAATAGATGGCATTACTTGTCTATCACTTCAAAAATCTTTGCGCAGGTAGACTCTGATTTATCCATTGAGTCAAAGACATTGATTTTGAATGAGGAAAGGTCAAAAATAAAAAGGACCTAATGGAATCTGCAAATTGTGTGAGATGATATATATGAAACTATATATGTACGATAAGGAAATTGGTATGAAATGCAGTAAAAAAACTCACGCTGTGTTGTACGGCAAGACTATCCACTTCTTTGTAATGATGCTGCACCAACATATGGACGATATTGTCGTCTGTTTCTTTCTCAAAATCACGTATTATGTCCGTGTTTATTTTGTGGGGGTCCATGAATCCAATGTTGAAACACCCCTGCTAACGGCACTATTGTATCTACGATCTACAATGGATAAAAGGAATTTTCATCAGCTACATACAAGGATCTAAGGAACAAAATAAATTTAACTCAATGATACTTACAAAACCCAGCAAGTGATAAGAGATATGTCAGTGGCGTCTAACTGGTACAGGTCAAATACATCCTAGAAGCGGATCCACAAGTTATCATCTCCTTAGAGGAAATCTTCCTTTCTTATCCGCACGCCGATCATCTCTCTACCTTTTCCTGAATTTTGCATGTACCATTGATGGACATTGATGGAATCGGTACATCCGCGTAGAGAGAGTTTTGACCTGAGAAGGCTTGACAACAGGTTCACCGAGGGTAAACATGTATTTTAGATCCTCTTTTGTCACCTTTTTGATTTCTACGCCTCCAAACAATTGCTCCCTTGTTAGTCCCGTCTCTGCCATAAATTGTCTTAACTCATATTCACCATCTAGCAGCAACAGCTCAAGGATTTTCTGGTTGCTCCCCGAGATGAGGGACAACTTTCAACTTTCCTTTCTCCTTTCGGAAAGACTTCCTAATCGACCAGTCGTAGTCTGACGATAAGGCTGGTGTAACTGGTGCGCACATCTTCTTAAAGAAGACCTTAGCCGTTGGGTCGATAGGAATCTTCTTTTCTGGACTCCGAGGCTTTAAATGCGCCTTCACTTCTACAGCGACGATCACGGCAGTCTCCACAGGAGTGCAGTCGTATGCCCTTTTCTTTAGAGCGGGGTGCCTTGGCGCATCAAGTCTTGGTTTCTTTAGTTGTTTCTTTGACCTTGACGGCGTGACACGAGTTGGGCGCGAAGGAGGCAGAGAAGTCGGTGATCGTTTAGGAGTCGGTGCTCGTGGAGGTGACAGAGGAGGCTAAGGAGTCGGTGCTCGCAGAGGCGACAGAGGAGGTGAAGGAGATGGTCCACGTGGAGGAGACGGTCCACATGGAGGAGACGGAGGAATGGATCCCGCTTCTCGCCCGGGAAACACAATGAATGGCTTGCACCATAGTATAATTGTGTGTGTTGTGTCTCTTAGTTTTGTCTCCTTGTCTCCTCCGGGGATATCCAGTTCGAGATCTTCAAAGTCTTGTTCCACTTGCTCAATTTTGACCTTTGAATACCTAGGTGGAATCGAGTTGCAGTGATATGTCTCATCTCGTTCTACTGGTATGGCCATGCATGACGCCACCTTCACGAGAAGAGAGGTTATTAATTAGTAATCAACCTATATATGCACTAACCTTCTTACAATGTACAAATCATATGTCATAAAACTATGAGCATACCTTGATTGACAAGTTCTTGAAAGGTATATGCAGCTCACAATGTGTCTGTCGTGTGACCTCATCAACGCGGCATGGGGTTTGTTTTCAGCTTCAATGGCCTCTTCGGTACTTGGCCGTAGATGCGCATGCTGCCTTGCCCGTGGGGCTTACCATGACAGGTGGAATTTCGGTTGGCTTTTGCTAGCTCCACCGTGCGGCCATCGGTTGTGTCACTGTCTGGACACCTCCTCTTGAATCCTAAGCTCTTGGGTCGCAAGTCTAGTTTCGAGCTCTATTAGCTTCGCCTCTATAGATCGCTTGCTCCTCATGCAACTCCTGTATGTTTGGATTTCCTCTTAGAATCCATATTTCCAAGGAACGACGCCTTTTCCTCACGTGCATCATGGATGCTCGACATTCTGTAGGGCGAGCGTAAGCTTGTCCTTCTCTTTGTCGGGTTGAAATGTGCCCGAAGCAGAGGCCTCGACTGCATCCTTCAGTCGGCTGGCGGCTTCGCGAATCTCATGGCTGAATATTAGGGAGCCATCGCCAGCATTTAGTGCTCCACTGTTAGCGTAGTTCCAATGCTTTGATCGTTCCGGCCAATCAGCTGCGGCCAAAACGATCATTCTTGCTATCAGGTCGGCTTCCATTCGCTCCCATCTCGGCCCTACCTTGTTATAGCCGCCTGAGCCTAGCCTGTGATGGTACTGCTTCTTAGCGGCATTCAATTTATTTTTCTCTATCAGGGCTTGCGCTTGCTCTCCTGTCTTGTATTGGACAAATGCATCCCAATGATCTCTCAGTTTGGGGAATTTGTTGAAATCCAATGTATGGCCCTTCAGGATGTATCTCTTGTGCAATTCCTTCTTATAGTTCCTGAACAGTTCGGTCATCTTCTTTAGTGTCCATTCCTTCACTTTGGCCTTTCTGCCTTAGGGATTGTGAAGGTCTCAAGCATTGTGGTCCACAACATCTCTTTCTCTGTATCTAGGAGATAGCTTTGGACATGGCCGCCTGTCCTCGTTCGTCGCCCGTACACCGTTGAGATTGACACATGATCCCTCACTACCCAACCGCTATGTGCAACAAACTTCCTTGCGGCGTCAGCTGGGGCACATGGTCAACCATCCTGTGCCACTTCAGTTATAATATGTCGACCCTCAATCATTTTTGTGACACCACATTGTCCACAAGCCCTCTTCCTCCAACGGCCGTGTGCTACCAATGTCCGTCTTATTCCCCTCATCGTTGCCCTCCTCGTTCCCCTTCTCGATAAAGTATTGGTTGGGATCCTCGTTGATCCCCGCTCATCATGCCGTATTGGCTGCTCCCTCGTGATCTCATCGTAGAGGATCCATTTGTCGGTGCGATCGCCATCTGTTAGTTTTGCTTCGAGGCCTTAGGACCACTTAAGCTTGAGCGACGACAGCGGTCAGCAGCTTGACCAAGTAAATCTAACAAGGAAAAATTATTTAGTTAAAACATGTACAATGGTCCTAAATGTAAATTCCCAATGCATATATACATCGTTGTGTAAGAGATAGTGACTCGGGATATTGGGTAAAAACAACCGAACAAATATTGTCTTGATTCCTATACATAGGAGTAAAGACAAAATTTTGTTTTGATTCCCAATGCATAGGAGTCAATACAAAATTTTGTTTTCAACTCCCAATGCATAAGAGTAAAGACAAAATTTGTCTTGAAATTTTGTTTCCAGCAAATATCTTGAACCACTACCTCGTTGTAACAAGTGAACAAACGACCGAACGAATAAACTCGTTCGGTCGTTCTGTCATTCACGTTCATTTGGTCGTGAAAGTCGTTCGATCGTTCTATCGTTCGTGAATGTTCGTTCTATCACTCTCGTTCGTTCATAAATACAGAAACATCATATATATATATATATATATACAAAATCAGTGTAATTACTGAATTTCGGGAAACACAACAATATATACAAAAATATAGACAACTATATCATACTTCAGTTTAAATGATCACTTTACGTTTTCCCTTAACATAACACAACAATATATGAATAAATATTATAAAATTCTATTATTAATTACCAACCTCTCTCGTGAAAAAGGAACAAAGAAAAAACATAGGGAAAAAATCCACACGAAGAAGAAGAAAAAACCTTAACAAAGGTGTGTTATATACACTGTAATGTTTTTTCTTCTTCTTCTCTTTGGAAAATTTTTCTTATTGATTTTTCCTCTGTTCTTTTCTTTTTAGATGATCAAATTTGCTCCCTTTATCCACAACATTAAAACATCCACACATTAAAATAGAGCAAAACATATATATATATATATCACGACAATTAGATGATAATTGCTTTTCACAAATATTATCGGTGGTTCCAGCGTCTGGCATCGGCGTTGGCGGTTGTGGTGTGCGGCAGCAACGACGAGGATGGCGAATTAAGACATATAGATCGACGGCGGCATGTGTGGCGTGCGGCGTCGGCGTCGCCGACGGTTGCGTGCGGCGGCGGCGCGACGAGGATGGTGACGACGTCGGTGGTTGTGGCATGCGGCGGTGATGACGAGGACGGCGAATTAAGACATACGGTTCGGCGGCGCAGACAAGGATACGGCCGGATTCAGTCTTACCTTCAAGAATGCGGCGAGGCGACGATGGCGAGATGACGGTACAGGACGACGGTCGCGATGGCGGTTAGGGCAAAACCGAAAGTTCGACGCAAGAAGAACAAGAAACGGCTTAGTGTTTGGATCTCGAAGGAGAAGACGATGCACCCTAGGGTATATACCCCTAGATCTTTAGTCCCGATTGATGGCACCAACTGGGACTAAAGGTATCTTTAGCCCCGGTTTCAGCCACTAATCGGGACTAAAGATATCTTCCTCACAATTGGTGCCACCAACCAAGACTAAAGAAAATTTCCGTTGTTTTCAATCTATCTTTAGTTCCGATTCCAGCCATCAACCGGGACTAAAGATATCTTCCTCCTACGTAGATGGCACCAACCAGGACTAAAGATACAATCTTTAGTCTTGATTGTTGGAACCAATTGGGACTGTTGTCTACAGTCTTTATTGCTTTCCTTCAAAGAGTACCATTTCCCTATAGTCTCCCTTCATGGCTTGATTCGAGCACCCCAATTGAATGAAGGTCTACAATAAATTATACGCAGAACTCAATGACCTCCTCTGTTCCATACCCCTTGGTGATGCTTGCCTTCGGATGAGAACGGTTACGAACGTACTTCTTTAGAACGCCCATGTACCTCTCGAAAGGGAACATGTTGTGTAAGTACACAGGACCGAGAATACATATCTCTTTGACAAGGTGACATAGAAGATGCGTCATTATATTCAAGAAGGACGGTGGAAAGATCATCTCAAAGCCGACAAGATATTGCACCACATCATTTTGAAGGACTTCTAATCTGCCGGATTGACGATCTTCTATGAAATTATGTTCATGAAAGCACATAAATTTGTTATTGTTGCCCAAACATTATTAGGAAGGATACTCCGAATTATAACAAGAAGCGGTTGTTTCATCAGCATGTGGCAGTCATGAGACTTTAGGTTTGTGAATTTCTTCTCCTTCATGCTTATGATTCCCTTTATATTCGAGGAGTGTCCAGATGGTATCTTGATGCTCTCCAAGCATTTGAATATGCTTTCCTTCTCTGTCTTGCTCAAAGTGTAGCGGTGGGCTCGAGTAATGGTTTCCTTTCTCCTTTGGTTCCGGTGAAAGCCTTCGTGTTGTTGCATATGCTTGAGATCATTACATGCTTGAAGTGTATCTTTTGACTTCCCATATACTCCTAGGAAGCCCAGTAGGTTGATGTAAAGGTTCTTAATGAGGTGCAACACGTCGATTGCATGACAAACGTCTAAGACTTCCCAATAGGGTAACTCCCAAAAACATAGACTTCTTCTTCCATATAGCTGCGTGACCATCTTCACTTGCTATAAGTTGGCTGCCAGGTCCCTTTCCAAATACTACTTTCAGATCTTTCACCATAGCAGACACGACTTTTTGTTACGATGTTTTGGCTTAGTACGGTGGTCTGCCTTCTGTTCAAAATGTTTGTCTTTCTTCTGGACAGGGTGGCTTGCAACAAGAAATCGATGATGGCCTATGTACACGACCTTCTTACAATGTTTTAGATAAGTACTTTAAGTTTCATCCATACAATGGGTGCAAGCCTTATACCCCTTGTTAGACTGTCTAGATAGGTTGCTATGTGCAGGTCAATCGTTGATGGTTACAAACAACAACGCTCATAGGTTAAATTGCTCCTGTTTGTCCTCATCACACACGGGGACACCTTCTTTCTTTCACAGCAGTTTTAGATCTTCGACCAATGGTCTTAGGTACACATCAATGTCATTACCAGATTGCATTGGGCCTTGAATAATAATCGGCATCATGATGTACTTATGTTTCATGCATAGCCAAGGGGGGAGGTTGTAGATACACATCGTAGCAGGCCAAGTGCTATGGCCGCTGCTCATCTCTCCAAATGGATTCATGCCATCCGTACTTAAACCAAACCTTATATTTTGTGCATCCTCTCCAAACTCTTTAAATGTTATGTCGATGTTTCGCCACTGCGACCCATCGGCGGGGTGTCTCAGTGTCCCGTCTTGTTAACGTTCTTCTATGTGCCAGCACATCATTCTAGCATGCTATTTGTTCCTGAACAAATCCTGAACCGTGGTATTATAGGAAATACCACATCACCTCTTCTTCGAAGGTTGTCCGTCAACTTCGCCTAGATCATCTCGTCTAACATTGTATTGTAGTGCTTTACAAACCGGACATGCTTCTAGGTTCTTGTACTCCTTACCGCGATAGAGGATACAATCATTCGGACATACATGTATCTTCTGTACTTCAAGTCCTAGAGGGCAAACTACTTTCTTAGTTTCGTACGTTGATTCTAGCAATTCGTTTCCCTCTAGAAGAATATTCTTCATGAGTTTTAATAACTCGCCAAATGCCCTGTCACTAATACCATTTTTGGTCTTCCATTGCAAGAATTCCAGCGTGGTACCCAACTTTTTGTGCCCTTGTTCGCAACCTGGGTACAAAGACGTTTTGTGGTCCACCAACATATGCTCTAGTTTATGCATCTCCTTTTCACCTTCGTAGTCCCCCTGTACGTTGCGCAACATCTAACTAAGATCATCGACATCGTCGTTATCTTCAACATCCCCATCCGTCTTGCCTGCTTATTTTCTTCAAATCCACCGTATTGACTACAATCCAAAATGTTGTCGTCTTCTTCTTTATCTTCTTCCATTGCAACCCCTCCCTCTCCATGCGATGTCCAACAATTATTGTTACACATGAATCTCGACGAAACAAGTGGGCATGAATAGTTTTTGATGTAGAATACTCCTTCGGTTTTTGCACGTTTTGCATTGACAACATATAAAGCTCTTATACTTGTTAGCATTGGCCACACTCAAAACATAATGCATAATCCCACACACTTAATGTATTGTATAAATAATTATATAATTATATAAATAATTATATAATAATCCCACATACTTAATGTATTGTACTTAATAAAATTTAGAATTATTTTAAAAGTTTTTAAGTTCTAAAAATATTTTTAATGTGGTGTACTTATTTCTAACTATTTTATCGATTTTTAAATTACCTTAATTTTCTAATCTTTTATCAAATTTTCTATATTTTCCCTTTGTCATCTATTTTGTAACATTTTATCCACAAGCTTCTAATTTTAAAAAGTAACATAATTTTCCCTAAACAAATTTTCTCTCTCGTCATTTTCCACAAACCTTTTTAGAGATAAAAATATATAAAAATATATCTACGAATGTAATATACTAAGCATACATCATTAGAGAATGGAGTTGCTATTTTTTATCCCTCTACCTTGTACATTATCACCAAAACAATTTCACAAAAATAATTTGTAAAAATTATGGCAGCACCTCCCTTCCCCTCCAAACGTTTGTAACAATTGCTCGGGCTAGAGGAGGAGAAAGAAGTATAAAAGGACATTCGCTTTAGTCCCAGTTGGTAACACCAACCAAGACTAAAGTCCCGCAACCTAATAGATTCGACAAGAAATAAACCAGAACTAAAAATAATCTTTAGTTCCGATTGGTAACACCAACCGAACTAAAGATCATAAAGAGTCGTTGCCCTTTTAACTGGGACTAAAAATATTTTGTAGTCTTGGTTCCTATTGAAATCGGGACTATTATGAATTTTAGCAGATGGAATAAATACCACTTTTCAGTAGTGTAAGACATGATTGGGGAGTTGCCTAAGGTGATTTGCGATGTGTCAAACACCACTCACTGCTTGAGAAACCCACTATTGTCCCGGTTCGTAACCCTCTGTAGTCCTGGTTCTCGAACCGGGACTACGAAAGTGGGACTAAAGATCGGCATCTTTAGTCCCGGTTTAAATAACCGGGACTAAAGATTCATCTTTAGTCCCGGTTGATAACACCAACCAGGACTAAAGATGGCGACACCACGTGGCTGGCTTCGTCATCTTTAGTCCCGTTTGGTGTTACCAACCGAGACTAAAGTTTTTTTTTAAAAAAATTTTTCCTGCTAGCTGCTAGCTTGTTAATTATATATTATGCATACATATTTTATACACATATATATTTATACATATATATGCATGGTGCATATATATGTATAAATATATATTTTACATATATATATAAATGAACTTAATAAAGAAAATATATACATATATTACCAAAATATGTACACACATACAATATCCACATATATTTCGTATGTTACAAAAAATTGTCTACTTTGTGGATCCAAGTGGTGAAGTTACTCAAACTAAAGTAGAACTCTCCGCAGGATCAATGATCTCGCTCGTTTATAAATTCCATCAATTCTTCTTGAGCAGCTTGTATGAAAGTCATGTGAGGGAGTCTCTTGCTTGCATAAGCTGTCATTAATTCGAATAAACGAGAAATAAATATATGAAATGAATAAGAAATCGACACGTAATATATGAATGGCTGTTATACGTACATCTATATCATCGAGACTTGTCACTTCGGTAACAAAGCGGTGAATGTATTCGCAGACGTAGTAGCCGCATAAGTTGGTCCCCTGCGCCTGTTTTGCACACTAAAGGAGAAATGACGACAGATTGAATATACATTTCATATTTTAGAACAAATTAATGATTCAATATAACTTTGGAGCATGTTACTCACTGGAAAGTTCATCCTCACATAGAGCTTATCTTTCCAATTCCCGCGAACATTCACCAAGAGCCGTGTCCATGCCCTACGTGCAGTTGAAAGATAGCTAGTATTATCCGAGAACCGCATATATGCAATAGCAAGTAAGATGGCATTACTTGTTTAACAATTCACATATATTTGCGTAGGTGGACTCTGGTTTATCCATTGAGTCAAAGACATGGATCCGCGAGTGATCCATGTCAATCACGAACGAGCTTTGTGGAATCTCGCAAATTGGTTGAGATGACACATATGAAACTTTATGTATGCACGGGATTGAAATTGGTAAGGAAGGTAGAAAAAAACTTACGTTATGTTTTAGGGGAGAAGGATAAACGTCTTGTAGTGGTGCTGCACCAGCACATTGTATATGTTATCCTCTGTTTGCTCCAGATATTGATCAACCATCACGGTGTTGATTTTTCATGGGTCCATGAATCCATGTTTGGGAGATTCTTGCTTGTTGCAATATTGGAATGCCATTCTACAACGGTTAAAAGAATTTTAGTCGCTAAATACAAGGAGCTAAGGAATGAAATAAATATAACGAACGATACTTACAAGACCCGTGTGGCTAGAAGAGAGACGTCGAGGGCATCAAGTTGGTACAGGTCGAATATGTCTTCGAATCGGATAAAGAATTGGTCACCTCCATCAAAGAAATAGTCGAGTGAGTATTTGCCCGAAACCATCTCTGTACCTCGGTGGATTCTTGCATGTATCACTTATGGAAGCGGTACATCTATGTAGGTAGTGTTTAACTTGATCCGGCTTTACAAGAGGCTTTCCAAGTTTGAACTTGTACTACAGCTGAGCCTTCGCGAGGGGAGCACGCCCGGATAATTGATCCATTGTTATTCCAGCAGATTTCATAAATTGTCTTAACTCCATTCGAACATTTCGAACCGTGCTGAACTCCAGGGTTTTTTGAGGCTGCATGCTAAGCTACAGTACATCTATGACCTTTCTTTGCGCCTTGCCAGCAGCCTTCTGGATAGTCATGTCATAGTCAGACTGTGGTTGAGGTTGCGGTTTAGGCTGTGGCGTTAGGAATTTCTTCTTAAAAAAGTCCTTGGTCTCCTGGGGGATTTCAGGAGGCTTCTCGGGAGACTTCTTTTTGAAGTGGGCCTTGACTTCCGCTTGGACGGCCTCGTGCAGCTCCTCTGGAGTCATGTCGTACCCCGATTTCTTTGCGGGTGGCGGGAGCGGGTCAATTCTTTGGAGTTTTCTTCTTGGTAGACCGATTGATAATGACCGCGCGACTCGAGCTGTGCCCATAGGATCTGACGGAGGCAAAGTGATAGTATTTTTTTCTTGGCTTCGTAATTTTTAGAGATAATATGAATTTCCTAGATATTTTACAATTTTACGACGGGTCTTAGGCCTATAGTATTATATATATGGCTATAGAGTCTTTGGATCCAGAACCTGTTTTATTTGCTAAGGATGAACAAAATGAATGATTTAGTTAACCTATTTAGTCTTAGTTCATAATTTTAGAATTTTAGGTCATTCTACCATGTGTTGTGTAGACTAGATGGGATTCTAAGTTAATTTCTTTAACACATTAGCCTAGGAATTGATATACAAGTTAGGTGTTCTAATCCTTAGTGAAGGAGAACACAACTATGGTTGTTCTCTGGTCCAACATGTTTTATTTTGATCTACTTAGAGTTAGAATATAATTTATATGTACACCTATGCATATAGGCACATGATGTTTAGCCTAAATATTGATTATTACCTAGGTTATCTTGTTTATGGTTTTCTTACATATTTTAGTGTGTGAGTTGCCATGTTTTATTTTACCTAATTGAAGTATATTACTTGCTGGTTCTAAAGAAGCTTGATTCACCCAATATGAATTAGAAATGAGCTTTCTACAAATTTTACATGTTGTAGTGTACATATAACTTGAAAATATATAACTTGAAAATACATACTTTGGTGATCCTACATTGAGTTTGTCTAAAAGGGATTAAAAGGAATTTTATATAAATTTTTAAAGTTTCAGCCTACCTAAATCATAACATTTTAACATTGATAGTTTTGGGGTATTTGCTACTACATAACTATGGGTTTTTATTTTTCCTAAATACAGAGGGTAAGATGAGGAATCTATAGGATTTAGGTTTGTTCAAATTGAAGCCAATTTAAATTTTCTAGGGATTTTACAAATTTGAATTTGGGGTAGTTATGGTATGTCTTATTTGAATTTTTGGGGTAAAGTTTGTACAGTGAGGGCCCTGTGTTGTGGTTCCATCCTAAAGTTTACTTTCTATGGGAATCTACAGGAATTTGCCCCATCTCAAAATGTGTTCAAATGAATTTTGTATGAATTTTATAAGTGTCATTAGTTTTCTGTAAAAGTGCATAGCTTCAGCTCTTTTCTTTTATATATTTTTTTCCAAAACCTACGTAGGGGTCCACGGGTCATAGACTAGCCATTTTGCAAAAAGGCCCCTGGTCTTCTAGCAAATACGGTCACGGTCCTTAGCACGTGGGGCAGGCTAAGTTTATTAAGAGTCCCGGGTTTTTAACCTATTTGCTAATAGGTCCCTGGTCCTACACGTAAGCCTTGCATGTTTTGCATTTAAGACCTCACAACTTTTAAACCTCCACTAACCGGTTTCCTTAGCGCTAAATGGTGTGGGGCCCGCATGGCAGTGGCGTGGGGCGACGAGAGGCAGAGCTCGGCGACCCAAGGGAGAATCCCACCGGCGCCGGCGGCGATTGGCGTCGGATTTCGGTGAGGTCCCTTGAGAGAAAATGGAGCTGGCAATGTTGCGAATCTATTGGTGTCCTTTTCGTTGGCTGTGGTGGCCGAAATACATGGCGGCGACGGCGCAAGCGGCGGGGTGGCTCGGCACGCTGGTGCAAGTCGAGCTTCACTTCAATCCACGTCACGGCGATGCATGCATAAGGGCTCAAGGGCATCTAGGAAACTCACTAGGTGTTGCGCGTGGCCTGGAGAGGCTTGTACGTCGGCGGCGGCGCGTGGAAAGACCCGGCGGCGGCGGAATTCCTCGTGTCACCGTCGCTAGCTCACTCCGGCCGAGGGTCCCTCAAAACAAGATATGCTGAGGTTATTCACTGCGAGGGAATGGTTCGTGCACAAGGAATCGACTTGAATCTCACCGGAGAGGTTGAAGCTCCCCGCTGCGACGGTTGGCTGGAGCCGAAGAAGACAATGCTGATCTCCGTGCTTGCTACGACATTGGCTTGGGTTCTTGGGAGGAAATGATGAGGGAGTCGAGGCGAAGAGATTGACGCAAGTCCTCGGTCGTGCATTGCTCCACACTGGCTGGAATGCCGATGGTCCCGAGCGGCGGCGCCATGGACAGGGACGGCCATGCTCCGGCGATCCCGATCCTCGTGACATGGGAAACAAAGGCCACATGGGCGTTAGGTATCGAATGGAGATCACGTTCCCGTGGCTAGTTTGCGGTGGCATTCACCGTATTAAGGAAGAACTCCATCGAATGTTTGCGGCCGACGGCAAAAGGTGCTTGTTCCCGGTGTCTTCGAGACGGCTCTCTCGATGTTCTTCGTGGAACACGATGTGGGAGTGGTGCAGAGCTCGGTGGAGGAGGGGTTTTTCAAATGGTGAACGCTTGAGCCGGCGGTGCATGGTGAGGTGGCATAGGTTGGCGCCGACACGTTCTCCTCTCCAGTTCCTTCCTCTCTGCTGCCTCCTGAGCGGTGTTGGTCGGTTAGCATTTTGGCACAACGTATGAGCAACCCAATGAGGCTGCCTAGTAGGGCCAAGGTGAACAGAGCAAGGCAAGGGGGGAGAGAGATGGGTACAGACTTGAGTGCATCTTGATTCTAAGTTAATTTCTGGGTTATTTCTTTCCCCCTAACCCCATAGTTTATCATGTGGCCGTGGTAAATTCATGCAAATTTTACTGGGGGTAGTTGATAATTCCTAGGTTCAATTTTCTTTGGTTTCACTCAAAAATACTTAGTGATTTTGTTCCCAGAAATGAATTAAAGATAGGGTATTTTGGGATTTGTTTGAATTTTTAGGAAGCCTAAACAGAAGAGAAAATTCTAGAAAAATTATATTTGTTTATGGTTTTTATCCTGGTATTTGAATAAATTATTTTCTATATACACTTATGTGCACCTAAATGTTCTCTTAGGCAAGTTGTTAATTTAGCCGATTAAAGACACTAAATAGCCTAATATTGGACTGCCTTGTTTAATTCAGTTGGGGCATCAAACCTAGTTATTAAATCTCACAAAAATTAGGTTAAGTTGAATGTAATATTTGGAACCTAGATGAATTTTTCCATGATTTTATATTGCATGGTTTATTTTATAAAATTAGATTGATCCTCCTAGGTTTAGGTGTTTACTCTAGGTGCACACACCTACTATGGTCACTGGGTTCATACTAAGTTCCCTTTTGAGCTGAGGAGGTGAACCTTGGATTAAAATTTTTAAGTTCACATCTAGCATCCAAAATTAGTTGTAGATTTGTTTAGAAATTTTTTTTAATCTTGTAGCTATGCTTATGAGTCCTAATATGAAATGCAAGATTGAAAATCCAAATACACGTAAATAACAGTCGAGGTAGGCTTTATGTTAGTATGCATGCATGCTCCCACATGAGCTTGCATTTTTATCCTAGGCTATAAACAAAAAAGTTTTTGATTTGTTCTAAAATAGAGTCTACCATGCAAAGGCCTAGGTTGAAACCCCTTTAACCTAAGTTAAGAAATGCAAATTTTTAGTTCACAAAATTTGAGAAACCCTTACTTTATTTTGTTTGGACAAAATTTTGTTGACCCTAGATTTTGGGTATATGAGAGTGGCGGCGTCGAGGGGAGGCAGCAGCGACGGTGGCGGCGTCAAGGGGAGGCAGCGGCGGCGGCGACGACGTGTGGGGGTAGGAAGGGGCGGCAGTGTGTGGGGGGGTGTTGGTGTGATTTTTTACACGCATTGGCCTGGGAGATCTGCTTACTCCAGTGCAGGTCCAAAATTGGTTGTCTTTGGTGATTGAACAGGCGTGTCAGTTGGTTTTATCCTACAACCAACAAGAAACAAAAAATAGGCGTTTGGTTAGGGTTAGATCTTACTCGATCGGCTATGGATATTAATAAATATACAATTGCTATTCCAAAGCACATTTACATTAAGTGATTGGGATAGATCGGTAGCATACCGAGACAGTATAAATCACTTATTCATAACCTAGCCGATGTCGTAGATCTAATGTAAATCAGCTAGTACTCCGATCTGTTTTATAAAAAGATATTAATCTGAATCAAATGCGTTAAACTAAGATCAATCGGTTGTTAGTGTAACCTAACAGATTGATACTGAGCTTAACACGTTTAAGTAGATTAAGATCTTAATATAAAAGATGGTTCTAATACATCTATCAAAAATAATACATAAAAATGATTAGAACAGGTAAGACGGCAAAACCCCAAAGACTATCCCTACTAGTAAACATTGAACCGAATAGATCCGTGTAGCTCTAAGAGCGACTTAATAGATCAACTTGATGCAGCATTAAGTACAAAAAGAGATACGAGATCTATTTAGGCTAATGAGAACTCCTTGAGATGGTAGATACGCCATATAACCTAAATCAACCTCTGGATCTAGCTCTGTCGGCCGCTATCTTCAAAGAGATATTAGTCGATCACGAGATAGATCTAGACATTGATCAGGATTATATGCCGCATATGATAAATTAAGCGATTTATAACATCAGAATTAGAATATCATGACGATGGAAGCACTAACCCCGACGATACAAGCCACTTGTAACAAGAAATTACCTTGTTCAGAGATCGAAGTCGATGCAGCCCGAGAGCAAAGCAAGAACTTGTCGAGAAAACGTAAAATAGAAAGGTTGGCGATGCGCCGAAGTTGTATTGATGTGTTTTGTTATTTTTTACAACGTCTCGGATTATATTTATACCCGAATATACAATGAGTCCGTAACAGACACGATTCCTGTTGCAAATTGAATCTCTAAACAAACCGACATTATCTATAAAGGAAACTATACAAAATATCCTAACATAAAGATACAATTGTCGCTTGCGGACCTTATTAGTAGATGACGATATCTTTAACGCACTTTTGAAAACCAAATCCAATACTCTATCTTTAACCTTTCCTTCCGTGATTGGCTCCACTGCTGTCTTTACTCGAAATCGGTTATCGGCTATCTTGGTCCGACTCGGATTTAGCCGACCGGCTCCGCAACCGATTCGACTTAGCCGATGCTACTCGTGTTTCTGCAGATCGCGCATTTCCTCCGATTCTCGCTCCAATCTCTCGCTTCAATTCCGCTTCAAACTAAGGGATTTGGTTACCAAATTTGGTCATTAACACGGGGCGGGAAGGGGTGGCGGCGTGTGGGGGCGGGAAGGGCGACGATGGCGACAATGGCGCACGCCGGACCGGCCAGCCTATAAAACCTAAATGCACGCACATAGAGAGGAGGAAAACAAGGGGCTTCGATCGATCGACTAACTGCGGCGGAACCGGCGACGGCGACGGCGGGTTCGGCGACGGCTCCTCCTCTCCAAACGACGACGACGGCGGCGGAGAAGAATCTTCGGCGTGCCAACATTAGGGTTCTCGCGACAGCGATGAAGACGAAAAGTTGCGAAAATGGCTAAGTGTTGGATCCCCCGCCCTGCTATATATAGATATCAGGATCTTTAGTCCTGGTTGGAGCCACGAACCGGGACTAAGATACTTTAGTCCCGTTTGGATCTTTAGTCTCGGTTGGTGCCACCAACCAGGACTAAAGATGGCGGAGCAGCCACGTGCCCTTTGGTAGGTGAGCATCTTTAGTCCCTGTTAATGTCTTCAACCGGGACTAAAGATGTTTTCCCGCCATTCCAAATTCATTTTTTCTCCTGGTTTGTGTTAAAAACCAGGATTAAATATTTAAATAATGCCTTATTATAATGTATTTTAAATTATAATAATCACATAATATTTTAAATTTAATAAATAATATATAATTAAAATATATATAATTAAATTCTAACGATCATATATAATTAAATATTTTAAATATAATTAACATTTGCCCTATTCAAAAGTATTTTAAATTCTAAAAATCATATATAATTAAATATTTTAAATATAATTAACATATGGCCTATTTTAAAAAATATTTTAAATATAAATAATAATATATAATTAACATTTGTCATAATCAAAACTATTTTAAATTTAAATAATAATATATGATTAACATATGGCCTATTTGAAAAATATTTTAAATTTAAATAATAATATGTTATTAATATTTGCCCTATTCAAAAGTATTTTAAATTCTAACTATCATCTATAATTAAATATTTCAAATATGTTAAATATGATTAACATATGGCCTATTTTAAAAATATTTTAAATTTAAATAATAACATATAATTAACAATTCTCATATTCAAAACTACTTTAAATTTAAATAATAAAATATAATTAATATATGGTCTATTTAAAATTCTAACGATCATATGTAATTAACATTTGACCTATTCAAAAGTATTTTAAATTCTAACAATCATAAGTAATTAATATTTGTCGTATTCAAAAGTATTTTAAATTCTAAAAATCATCTATAATTTACAATAATATTCAATAATTTCCAATAATTTACAATAAATTCAAATGGTTACAATAATATTAAAAAATTCAATTTCATTTACATCGTCCATACAAAAATTTAGCTAAGTGATGGTTGTCGTCACGTACTTTCTCTCCACAATTGTTCCTTCGTTATGATCGTTGCGTGAGTAACGGGTGTCCTCATTTGATAGGAGGATGCTCGGGTCAACTGCAACCACGAACGGAGGTTGCCGGTCAAACTGATCGTAATCTTCGTCAGTTCTATCCTTGACTTCCATGATTTTTTTTGCCTGGGAGAACCATGTGGCGGTTTGGCTCGTCACACCATTTTCCCTTCTTTGCTTTGCTAGCCATGTCCTTGACATAGAAAACTTGTCGTACATCATTGGCAAGGATGAAGGGTTCGTCTGAGTATCCAACCTTGCTCAGGTCGACCGTTGTCGTCCCACTTGCATCAATGGTTACTCTCCGCCACTGAGCCTAACCCACTGGCACCGAAACAGAGGGACCTTCAAAGGTCCATAGTCCAGCTCCCATATGTCATCGATGCTGCTGTAATATGTGCTAGTCGTACCATCGTATCCCACGGCATCGATGCGGACATCGTTGTTTTGATTCGTGCTCTTCAAGTCTTGGGCCCATGTATAAAATGTGTACCCATTGATTTCATATGCCTGAAATGTGGTGATCGAGCAAGATGGTCCCCTCGCCAAGAAGGCTAGTTGTTGGTCAATGCTCGCGTTGCCCATGAGACGTTGTCGCAGCCAAGCAGAGAATGCATCGATGTGATGGCGTGTAATCCAGGCATCCGTCTTACCGATGTTTTTCGAGCGAACAATTGCCAAGTGCTCATCGATGTAAGGAGTCACCAAGGAAGATTATTGCAACACGGTCCAATGTGTTTTCCTGTACAAGTCATTGTCTATGTTCATTATTGCATTCCTCCCAAGAGTTCCCTTCCCTCGTAGTATACCTTCATGGCTTGATTCAAGCACCCTGATGGGATGAAGGTCTTCAATAAAGTCGATGCAAAACTCAATACACCTCCTCTGTTCCATATCCCTTGGCGATGCTGGCCTCCGGACGAGAACGGTTATGGACATACTTCTTTAGAACGCTCATATACCTCTCGAAAGGGAACATGTTGTGTAGGAATACCGGACCGAGGATACGGATCTCTTTGACAAGGTGACATAGGAGATGTGTCATGATATTGAAGAAGGAAGGCGGAAAGATCATCTCAAAGCTGACAAGACATTGGACCACATCATTTTGAAAGTCTTCTAGTCCTGTCTGGATCGATGATCTTTTGTGAAATAGTGTTCGGAAAGCACATAGCTTATTGTTGCCGGACATTATCTAAGGATACCCGAATTATAATGGGAAGTAGTTGTGGCGCATGGAACTTTAGATTTATAAACTTCTTATCCTTCGTTCTTATTATTTTCTTTATATTCGAGGAGTATCCAGACAGTACCTTATGCTCTCCAGGCATTCAAACATATTTCCTTCTCTGCCTTGTTCAGAGTGTAGCTGGCTGGAGTTAGGTATTGCGATCCTTTCTCCTTTGGTTGCGGGTGAAGGTCGTCGCGTTGTGTCATATGTTTCAGATCATTACGTGTCTCAAGTGTATCTTTTGATTTTCCGTATACACCTAGGAAGCCCAGTAGGTTTACGCAAAGGTTCTTAGTGAGGTGCATCACGTTGATTGTGTGGTGGACGTCCAAGACTTCCCAATAGGGCAACTCCCAAAAAATTGACTTCTTCTTCCACATCCTCGCGTGACCACCTTCACTTTCTATAGGTTTGTTGTCGGGTCCCTTTCCAAATACTACTTTGAGGTCTTTCACCATGGCAAACACGGCCTTTTCGTTGCGATGCTTTGGCTTAGTACGATGGTCGGCCTTTTGATCAAAATGTTTGCCTCTTCTCCGGACAGGTTGGCTTGCAACCAGAAAGCGGCGATGGCCTATGTACACTACCTTCTTACAGTGTTTCAGGTACGTACATTCGGTCTCATCCAAACAATGGGTGCAAGCATTGTACCCCTTGTTTGACTGTCTGGCTAAGTTGCCAAGTGCAGGCCACTCGTTGATGGTAACAAACAGCAACCCTTGTAGGTTAAACTGCTCCTGTTTATCCTCGTCCCACACGGGGACACCTTCTTTCTTCCACAGCAGTTTTTAGATCTTCGATTAGCGGTCTCAGGTACGCATCGTTGCCATTACTGGGTGCTTCGGCCTTGAATAATAACCGACATCTGAATGTACTTTCGCTTCATGCATAGCCAAGGCCGGAGGTTGTAGATACACATCGTTACGTGCCAAGTGCTATGCCCGCCGCTCATCTCTCCAAAAGAATTCATGTCGTCTCGTACTTAAGCCGAACCTTAGGTTTCTTGCATCCTCGCCGAAGTCTTTAAATGTTCTATCGATGTTTTGCCACTGCAACCCATCAGCGGGATGTCTCAGCATGCCGTCTTGTAGGCGTTCTTCCGTGTGCCGCGCATCATCCTTGCATGCTCCTTGTTCCCGAACAGACGCTTCAGCCATGGTATTATAGAAAAATACCACATCACCTTAGCAGGAACCCTTTTCTTCGAAGGTCGTTCGTCAACTTCGCCTGGATCATCTCGTCTAATCTTGTATCGAAGAGCTTTACAAACCGGACATGCTTCTAGGTTCTCGTACTCCTCACCGCGGTAGAGGATACAATCGTTAGGACATGTGTGTATCTTATGTACCTCCAGTCCTAGAGGATAGACTAACTTCTTAGCCTCGTACGTTGATTCTGACAATTCGTTTCCCTCTGGAAGAATGTTCTTCATGAGTTTTAGTAACTCGCCAAATGCCTTGTGTCGAAACTCGGTTTCGGCAATAGAAAATTGGGGGTGCAGTCAAGATCACCAAGCACAATGGGTTAGGTTGAAAAAAAGATTTAGACAGGTTTAGGCCCTCTCGTGAGGTAAAACCCTACTCCTGTTTCGGGGATTCGATCCGACGAGTGTTTATTGATCTCTTGAACCTAAAACTAAAGCTGATAAAGCATAAAAAACATATCCCTCAAGGGACGCCCCTTACCCCTCTTATGTAGTCTTGGGAGGCGGGTTTACAAGTCGGAAACCCTATCTCACTCTAAGTCGGTTTCCTCAACCTTACCAAACCGTGACTATGAGCTGTTGCCTTATCTATTCGGCAATGTAACACACAAGTCATAGTTGGTTTACATAATTGGCAGGTGCAACCTACCCTATCTCCAGTCGGATAAGCTTGCCATGTGGATATCCGATTGCCACAATCTCCATAGTAGCCCCCGAGTCCTTTGCAGTCGACGAGATTGCTCGGCTTCGAACCAAAATAACACACATCCAAACAACCCTTTGGCCGAGTGCTTCTGCTGCCGAGTGATTCCATCACCTCTGCTTGAACCTCCCGAATAGCTCCAAAGACTGTGAAGGGCTGGAAAATATCCAAAAATTATCAAAAATAAATATCTAAGTGCATCTCCTGATGCACCTAATTAGGTGTAGCCCCCAACTATGTGATTAGTCAAAATCAGACCAAACATATAGTCAAGAACTATAAAAAATTATTCTTATATAAATGCTTAGCTCAAGCTAAATCAATCTAAAAAATCTCATCACTCGGCAAGCTTATGCTTGTCTGAGTGAATTTGCCTGAGTCATCTCAGAACAAATAACTCAATCAACCTTCGTAGGTGAAAAGCACTCGGTAAGCTCATGTTTATCCGAGTGGATCTACTCGAGTCATCTCAGAACAAATATTTTAATCATCCCTCCTGGATAAACAAGTTTTTCAGTCACCTGAAAAATATGACCAAAATATTAAATATCTCTTGCCATAATACCGGTCTCGATCCAAAGAAGATCTTCACCAAGGTGGAAAACAGCATTGATATAATCATTTAATCAAATGCTTAAAAACCAAACAGTCCCTGTCATCAAGGCGCCATAAAAAGCTTAACTGTTTGTCACCTTTCAAATTGCATCATGCCAACCTCTCATGAAGTTGTGCAAACCGCGGTATGAAAGGATTTCTGAAGGTATCGGGCAATTAGACACGTGCATATTGCCAAAGCAAATCTGCTTAAGTTCATCCACTTAAGTCCCTAAGGACACGCGTCATGCCACACCTTAGCTGGGCCGCAAGTCTCTCATGGGCTCGGTCCAATCGCGAGAAAACCTAGCGCAACCCTCAAATCTCTTACAAAGCCTCGAGGTCATCCCCGTCACTTCGTCTTCCAAAAAATTTCCCCACTCACAACACTGTTCACCAGCCTGCAGCGGAAAAACCCTAGGCTCGCGTGCGCACCCAGTCCACCGATCCAGAAGCTCACGCTTCGTCACAAGCTAGCCTCCGCATCCACCTCCAGAGAACCCCATCCCAAATCTCCATCCCCCGAGCTAGATCTATTTCCCCCAAAACCACATCCATGGCCGGAGAGAGAAAGAGCCCTTTCAAGCAATGGGCTACCTCGGATGTCAGGGAGTCCACTCTCAAGGAGATGGTGAAGCACGGAGTTTTTCCTCCTAAGGAGATCGTCGGCTGGCGCCCAGCAGCTGGTGAGGAGTTCCCTACTCCGAACACCGGTGAGCTCGTCGTCTTTACTTCTTTCTTCTATTGCGGCTTCGGCCTCCCCACCTCTGAGTTCTTTAGGGGTCTTCTTGATTATTATGGCCTTCAGCTTTACCATCTGAACCCCAACTCTATGCTCCACATTGCTCTCTTCATCCATGTTTGCGAAGCTTTCCTCGGCATCTTTCCTCATTTCCAACTCTTCCACCGCATGTTCTATCTTAAGCCGCATCTAAACAAGGATGAGCCGCGCGTCGTTGGTGGGGCCAGCTTCCAGCTCCGCGGATCCCTCCGCCGAGACTACTTCTCTCTTCCCTTGAACCCAAACTGGTTCTATATCGCCAACCTTGAACCCAGTCTGCCAAACTTCGTTGGCCTTCCCCCTGTGCCTAGACCCGACTGGAGCACCGTGCCAGTGGCCCAAGACTGGGACGAAGCCAACAAGCTGCTGGCGAAGATCTTGGAGATGAAGTAGAAAGGTCTTCGGGGCGAGCAGATCGCTCGGCACTTCATTGCCCCGATCAAGGAGAGGTCCAAGCCTGCCTTTGAGTACGAGGGTGAGAGGGACCCCAATCGGGAAGACTGCGACTCCCTCTGCTTCGAGGTTTTGAAGATCTGTATGTACAAGATTTTCTCGACTGGGATTGCAGTCGAGCGTAGTCTCATGCTGCCGGTCCTCCCATATAGCCTATGTCGCCCTCCTCCTCCGGTAAGCTGACTTAACTCCTAAGCTGACTTAACTCCTTTGTTGCCTTTCAATCTTGATGTCACACTTCTTAGTGCCGAAAGAATCTTTCTTGCAGGAAAATGCCTCCATCATCTCAAAGCCGTATAAAATTCATCACGACGACGCGCCGGCTAGGCTCGCCAAGAAACCAACCGGCGGTGTGAAAATCCGGAGCGATCCGGCGGGAAGAAGGCTGCCCCGAGTGAAGACATCGCAAGCTGGGCGAGCAAGAGGAGGCTGATCATTGATGACTCGGACGACGATGTCCCAGCCCCTCAAGCTGAAGAGACCCCTCCAAAGCCATCACCAAAAACGGCGCCCAAGATTCGCCGATCAACCAGGTACATCTCACGGCTGAAACGTGCTCTTCGTTGAAAATTTCTTCGTCTTCATCCCGATTGCTCTGTCTTTCTCCTTGCAGAGGCCTCAAAACATTGATCCCACCGGGCAAAGTGAGGGCCCAACACTAGCTGCAACCACTGAGGCTTCAAAGCCTGCGGAGCCAACACCCCAGAGCCCTCTCCGAGTGGGAGCGCTCCGAGTGGGATGCCCTCACCTCCCAGTGAGGATGCCCCGAGGAAAGAGCCCCCGACCGCCGCCCGGGCACCCCGACCGGAAACCGCCGGCCACGAGAGGCCACGGCCGCGCCCAAAGGACCCCGACCAAGACCCGCCGAGCAAGAGCCAAGAAGAGAAAGGCAATGAAGTGTCGGTTAAGGATTCGGCCACCGAAACTGGTAAGTCTTGAATGAATCTCTAGCTTTTTAATCTTCAGTTCACTTTTCCTGTATCTTCATTCGCTCCTTCTGAATCAACCAGCCAAGGTAGAGGAGATCCCTAGGTTACAGTCTTCTGAAACCTGGGTCCCTCCAGTCAAGATCGAGTGGCGCGATTCCGAAGGCCAGAGGCAGGGCATCATCCTAAACAAGCAAAAGGAGAATGAAGAGAGAGATATGCTTGTAGACAGCCTGAACGAAGCAACTCGGCTGCTAAACGTAAGTTCTTCTCCTTTTCTATTGTAGCTTTATCATCGCTTTCCAGTCGTCCAACTTCAGAACTTGTGTGTAGAGGGTGTACTGCCGGTCGATGGCCAAATCCGACGCACTCGAGAAATTGGTCCCGCACTTGAACTCCCTGGAGAACATCCAGCAGGAGCTAAAGACCACTCGAGAGGAAGCTGCGTCGAGATAAGCGGCTTTAAGGAGAGAGATAGCCGCACTCCGGGAGGAGAACCTCGACCTCCGGGGTTCAGTTGGGAGTACGCTTAATCCCCTTAATCTTTTTGTGCTTTTATATGTAGTTTATGTTGATCTTGGTTGTTGACAACCTTTCTTGTTGCAGAAAAATCGTCGGAGGTCCACTCGCTCCAAGCCCAGCTGGAAGAAGCCAACGCCAGCAAAGCTGAGCTGGAGACCAAGTTTGAAGGTGAGTTCTTTCAAAACAGCGTTCTTTGTGTTGCTTCATCTTTGAATGCTTTGTGTGATCGTATGTCTTTGGCAGCTTATAAGATCAAGACCCGAGCTCAGTATGATGTTTTTGTTGAGAGGGTCAAAAAAGCCGAAAGTGTTAGGGAAGATGTTGTTAACGCAACGACGCCGATCCTGTTGTCGCTGTTCCATAATGGACTTGGGGCCAGCTCGTTGGATACCATCGAGGTCTTCGATAAGCTTAGGCGAGCCCCTGATCAATATTTGGCCAACGTTTCTGAGGCAGCCATCATGGGAGCGGGCTTCGCCCTTGCACAGACCAAGTTGCTCTACCCCCGAGTGGACGTTGATTCAGTCGGGGAGGGCTTCGCCGATGGCACTTCGGATGAGCGGGCCCTGGAGTTGATTAGCGAAGCGCAGGAGTCCGCTAAGAAAGTGGCCGCCGATGTAGTGAATCACTTTCGATCTTGATTTCCTTGTGAACATTGTATGAAACTTTTTGATGTGCCTTGTAAATATTCAGCTTATTTATGTTAATGCCTTGATCCGAGTTTTCATGTAAAATTTCTTAAGTAATTTTTGTCCAACTGTTACCAAGCCTAAGCTTGATTAGGTCGTCAAAAATTCTCAGTCCTTGTACATTGAACTCGATTCAAGGAGCATTAAACAATGATAAATCGAATATGCATAAGTTGCTGAGGGAAACTATGCTTTATTGACATATGTACAGCCCCTGACTGCTAACTCAAGAAGTAATCTTGCTTGAGGTTGGCAGTCAAGAAGAAAATGAAACTTAAGGCAATTTAAGCATAGTATCGTCGGAGATGCTCAATGTTCCAGGAGTTCTCCACCATGGATCCGTCTTCACGCTTTAGTCGATATGCTCCTGGCCGAGTCACCTTAGCGATTATATACAGTCCTTCCCATAATGGAGATAGCTTGTGACGGTCCTTGGTGGTCTGAATCTTGCGTAGAACCAAATCGCCAACGATAAGAGCTCGTGCTCGAACGTTGCGACTGTGGTATCGTCTGAGTCCTTGAAGATATTTTGCCGACTGGATCAGGGCTGCCTCACGGGCCTCCTCCAGTCGGGTCAGGTCATCCACTTGGTCTTGATCATAACATTCGTCGTTGAAGCTGCGGACTCAAAGAGATTCGTACTCCATCTCATTCGGCAACATGGCTTCTGCCCCATAAACCAGGAAGAAAGGAGTTTGGCCGGTAGCCCGACTGGGCGTGGTCCTCAGAGACCACAGAACCGAGGGAAGTTCTTGAACCCACTTGCCAGCATAAGGATTTAGCCGGTCAAACACTCGGGCCTTGATGCCTTGAAGAACCATGCCGTTGGCACGCTCAACTTGTCCATTGCTTTTGGGATGTGCAACCGATGCGTAGCAGATTGTGATTCCGAAGTCTTCGCAAAATTCCTTGAAGATGCCCCCAGTGAATTGAGTCCCATTCTCGGTTCTTATTCCTTGACGATGTTGAGGATGAAATCTCGTGCCTTGTCTGCGGTGATCGTAGTAACCGGCTTAGCTTTGATCCACTTGGAGAATTTGTCAATTGTGACGAATAAGTGTGTGAATCCTCCTGGAGCCTTTTTGAAAGGACCAACCATTTCTAAGCCACATACTGCAAATGGCCAGGATAGTGGAATTGTTTGTAGTTCTTGGGCTGGGACATGACTTTGCCGAGCGAACAACTGGCAACCTTCGCACGTGCGGACCACCTTGTCAGTGTCGGAGACCGCTGTAAGCCAGAAGAAACCTTGTCTGTAGGCTTTCCCCACCAAGGTGCGTGCTGCCGCGTGGCTTCCGCATATGCCCGAGTGGATATCTTGGAGTAGTTGTCGTCCTTCCTCAGGTGTGATGCATCTCATTAGGACTCCAGAGTGGCTCCTCTTGTATAAATCATAATCCACCATGACGTAAGCTTGAGAACGGCGTCGAACTCATTCTGCCTCATCCGGGTCTTCCGGCAGCTCTTGCTGAGTTAAAAATCTGATGCGCGGTGTCCTCCAGTCGGCGTCAATCATGGCAACCTGGTCTGCAGGTTGCTCGTTGGGAGTTGGTTTGGCTGCAACAGTTGGTTCATAGAGATGCTCTACGAAAACGTCTGTTGGAGCGGCTTCTCGCTTGGACCCAAACTGCGCCAACTCGTCAGCTGCCTCGTTATTATGTCTTAGGACGTGGGATAGCTCCAGTCCGTCAAACCTGTCTTCAAGTTTGCAGACTTCTTGCTGGTAGGCCTCCATGGTGTCATACATACAGGACCACTCTTTCATTACCTTATTGACGATCAGCTGGGAATCCCCTTTCACGACAAGCCAACGTATCCCGAGTGAAACTGCAAGTCGCAGTCCATGTAGCAGGGCTTCGTACTCGGCGACGTTGTGAGAGGCAGAGAAGTGGAGGTGAAGAACGTATCTTAACCTCTCCCCAGTCGGGGAGATCAACACGACTCCTGCTCCCAAGCCGGTGATCCTCTTGGATCCGTCAAAGTGCATGGTCCAGTACTGCAGGTCTTCTCGAGGTACATCTTCTTGCTGTTCGGTCCACTCGGCCAAGAAATCCGCCAGGGCTTGTGACTTCACAGACGTCCTCGCCTTGAAAGTTAAGTCCAGCGGCATCAGTTGCAGGGCCCACTTCGCGATGCGCCCAGTCGCCTCTCTATTGTGGATGACATCGCCGAGTGGAAAGGAAGTGAAAACAGTGACCGAGTGACCCTGAAAGTAGTGTGCCAATTTCCTCGCGGTTATCAGAACACCATATAGCAATTTTTGTACCTAAGGGTAGCGAATTTTGGCTCCTGCCAATACTTCGCTAACGAAGTAGATTGGCCTCTGAATCTTCTGGACCCGCCCTTCTTCTTCGCGCTCGACTACGAGGACCGTCTTGACCACTTGGTTTGTCGCTGACACGTATAGTAGCAGGGGCTCCTGAGGTTGAGGTGAAGCTAGGATGGGCGGTGTTGTGAGGAACTCTTTAAAATCTTCAAAGGCCTTGTGGGCTTCCTAGTCCACTGGAAGTCGTCCGTTTTCTTCAGCAACCTGAAGAAGGGCATGCCTCGTTCGCCGAGTCGAGAGATAAATTGGCTTAGTACCACCATGCAGCCAGTGAGCTTCTGGACATCTTTCTGGTTACTCGGGGGCTTCATGTTCAGGATAGCGTTGATTTTTTCTCGGTTAGCTTCAATGCCGCAATGTGACACCATGAAGCCGAGCAGTTTGCCTGATGGCACGCCGAACGTGCACTTCTCCGGGATCAACATCATTCTGAAGGCCCGGATGTTCGTGAAGGTTTCTTCTAAGTCGGCGATCAGGTCTTCCTTCTGCTTGGTCTTGATGACGACGTTGTCGACGTAAGCTTCCACGTTCTTCCCGATCTGCGTCTGAAAACACCTATGGATCATGCGCTGGTATGTGGCTCCGGCGTTCTTGAGGCCAAAAGGCATCATGATGTAGCAATAGGCCCCAAACGGCATGATGAACGATGTTTTCAGGCAGTCGGATTCCTTCAAGCTGATTTCGTGGTAGCCCGAGTAACAATCCAAAAAGCTTAGGAGCTGGCAGCCGGCTGTTGAGTCCATGACTTGGTCGATGCGAGGCAACCCGAATGGATCTTTGGGGCAGGCCTTGTTGAGGTCGGTGTAGTCAACGCACATGCGCCATTGCCCCGTCTTCTTCCGGACCAGAACTGGGTTAGCCAGCCAGTCGGGATGCAGAACTTCCTTGATAAAACCGGTGGCTAAGAACTTTGTGAGCTCCTCCTTGATGGCGTCTTTTTGATCCTGAGCGAACCTGCGCAATCGTTGTTTGATTGGTTTTGCATCATCCTTGACGTGTAAAGAGTGCTCGATCACCTCCCTAGGAATTCCAGGCATATCAGATGGTTTCCAAGCAAAAATATCTTTATTATTTTGGAGGAAGGTGACAAGCGCGCTTTCCTAATTAGGATCTAGCTCAGTGCCGATTACAGCGGTTTTGGAAGGATCCGATGGATCAAGGGAGATTTTCTTCGTTTTAGCGTTGCCTTGTCCCGATTTGGCTATCTTCTTCGCGGGGATTTCACCCTCTGCAGAAGTTGATGCTGCCAATCGGATTTCCTCCTGGCCACGCGATCTCTCACGAGATTGGGCCATGTCACAGCTTTCCTTGTCGCAGGTGAAGGCTTGCTTTACGTCGCTGCGCAGGGTGATGACGCCATTAGGGCCCGACATCTTCATGCAGAGGTAGGTATAGTGCGGTATCGCCATGAACTTGGCGAGTGCAGGCCTTCCGATGATTGCGTTGTAGGCCGTCTCGAAGTCGGCCACCTCGAAAGTGATGTTCTCCGTCCAAAAATTCTCTCGAATTCCGAAGGTGACTGGAAGGGCGATGTGCCCGAGTGACGTGGATGACAGCCCTGGGATAACTCCATGGAAGGGGGCTGAGCTTGCCTTCAGTTCGGCTCTCGAGATCTGCATCTTGTCCAAGGTCTTGGCGAACAAAATATTGAGGGCGCTGCCCCCATCAATGAGGACGCGCTTGAGCTTGATGTTGCGGACCACCGGGTCTAGCACCAGGGGATAGCGCCCCAGGTGAACCACTCGGTCAAGGTGATCCGAGCGGTCGAACGTAATAGCCACCTCCGACCATCGTAGGTATTATGGGACCTCAGGTTGTGCCGCGTTGACCTCGCGGTTGGTTAGCTTCTGTTTTCTCTTGGATTCATAGGCTTGCGGTCCCCCGAAGATGTGATTGAGCTCGCCCACGGGGTCTTGAAAGGGCTCCGTATTTCTAGCCGGGTTGTTCTTCTTGGTGCCTGACGGACCGGCTTCGTCAGTCGGCTTCTTGTTGATCTATGCCGCATATTGCTTGGCGAACTATTTATAAATAAAGCAGTCCTTGACCGCGTGCTTGTGGTTGGGATGATGCATGCACTGAGCGTTCATGATTGCGGCGTAGGCCACGACTCGGGGACGACGCTGGGAGTTGGACGTCGCAGCGACCAGATCCTCAGGCCGACGCTTGCGGTCCTTCTGGCCCTGGTTGTTGTTGTTGTTGTCCTTCTTAGGATGGCGGCTTCCTCCCGACTGCTTGTCGTCCCTTCTGTCAGGCCGGTCTTGGTGCGCCGCTTTGATCGCGTCGTTGGACTTGGCGTATGAGTTCACCGTCTCGATCATCTTCTTCACCGTCTTTGGTGGCTTGCGCCCAAATTTTCCGATTAACAGTTCATCACGGACTCCCTTCTGGAAGGCGGCGATGATGATGTCGTCGGTGATGTTGGGGATCTTGTTGCGCTTTTCGGAGAAGCGCCGGATGTAGTCCTTCAATGGCTCATCTGGCTTCTGGACGACGTTGTAGAGGTTGAAGTGGGTCCCAGGCCTTTCGAAAGTGCCTTGGAAATTGGCGATGAAGTGGTCCCTTAGCTCGCTCCACGAGCCGATCGAGCCTCTTGGCAAGCTCGTGAGCCAGTTCCTGGCTGAGTTAGCGAGGGCAACGGGCAGGTAATTGGCCATGGCCTTGTTGTCACCTCCTGCCGCACGGATGGCGAGGGTGTAGACGGTTAGCCACGACTCGGGTCGGTCTTCCCATCGTACTTCTCGATTCCAGTCGGCTTGAAACCATTCGGCCAATGCACTCGACGCAGTCCCGAGTGAAAGCAGTACTCCATCGTCATTGCGTCGGGCGAGCCCTTCGATCTTCGCGGAGCGCTGATCTCGTTCTTGATAGCGTCGGTCGAGGACATCCCACGATCGCTCGGCGGTGTCCTTGGCAGCGCTTCGGTAGTCGGAGTTATTGCTTGCGCGGACCGGTGGTGGACGGGTGGTCGTCCGTGCCGCTCGCGGGAGTCGGCTGATTGCTCCTGATGCTTGCGCGTGGTCTCGTGGCAAAGGTCTCTTGACCTAGTGGCCGCCCGGTCTTGCTCGGGCCTCCTGTAATCCTTTGACCTCAGCGGCGGGAGTCGGCTCCTGTCGGGCGTTTCTGCCACAGACTCAGTCGGTCTTCATGCTGAGGTGGAGGGAGAACCATTGGCTGTAGCCGCGATGATGATCTTGATCTTGTCCAAGATTGGCGTCACGTCGGGGGGCGCCGTCTCGATCACGGTGTCCAGGAGCGTGAGGGCAGCGACAGCGTTCTGCTGAGGCGTCTGGAAGATGTTGGTGTTGTGTATTCGCGTCTGAAGTATGGCCTCCCGAGCGGATCGCCCTGTCGCCCTCAGGTCCCTCCTTCTCTTGTCGGCTTCCTCCTTGTGCCTCTTCTCATCTTCCGCTAGCTTGCGCTCCTGCTCAAGCCTGGCTTGTTCTTCCTCTGCGACCCTGCGGGCCATGGCTGAGTCGGTCTCGGCCACCTCAGCCATGAGGACGTCGAAGCACTTTGGCTCGTAGTCCTTGTCGCAGTCGGAGTCATTGGCCTCGTCCGAGGGGATGCCGTAGAGATCGTCAAAGCCTGAAGAGCTAAGGTAGTCATCGAGCTCTGAGGATGAACATGACCTGAACGGTTGGAGGATGACTGCGACTTCCCTCGAGCCAGGGTTGCTCGAATCTGGATCGTTCCAATCCGGGTCGCAGCTTGATGATGTGGATCCTTCCGAGTGGGTCGATCTCGACTCGGGGAAGAGGAGCTTGTAGTAGATTCAGCGGCGTTTGGTAATCCAAACGGTGCCGAGAGGTTTTCTCCCGAGTAGATCGGTTCCGACGGGGAGATGAGGAGACAGCTGTAGGTCTCAGCGGCGTTCGGTAGTCCGAACGGCGCCGAGTGGATTCCTCCTTCAGAGTGGATGGACTGTATCTTGGAACTCAGGATTCGGTCGCAGATCTTGGCGTTGTTTGGTAGCCCGAACGGTGCCGAGCGGGTTCCTCCTCCCGACTGGTCTGAATCCGAGCCAGAGGAGGAAAGCTTGTTGAAGCCGTTGGCGGCGAAGTCGTCGATCCTTAAAGAAGATCACATCGCGCTTGCCGGCGAGATTGTCGAAGAAGTCTTGACGCGCGGGCCCCTACCTCGGCGCGCCAACCGTCGAAACTCGGTTTCAGCAATAGAAAATTGGGGTGCAGTCAAGATCGCCAAGCACAATGGTTTAGGTGCAAAACAAGATTTAGACAGGTTCAGGCTCTCTCGTGAGGTAAAACCCTACTCCTGTTTCGGGGATTCGATCCGCCGAGTGTTTATTGATCTCTTGAATCTAAAACTAAAGCTGATAAAGCATAAAAAACCATATCCCTCATGGGATGCCCCTTACCCCATTATGTAGTCTTGGAAGGCGGGTTTACAAGTCGGAAACCCTATCTCACTCTAAGTCGGTTTCCTCAACCTTACCAAACCGTGACTATGAGCCGTTGCCTTATCTATTCGGCAACGTAACACCCAAGTCATAGTTGGTTTACATAATTGGCAGGTGCAACCTATCCCTATCTCCAGTCGGATAAGCTTGCCATGTGGATATCCGATTGCCACAATCTCCACACCTTGTCACTGACACCATTTTTGGCCTTCCATTGCAAGAATTCCAGCGTGGTACCCAACTTTTTGTGTCCCTATTCATAGCCTGGGTACAAGGACGTTTTGTGGTCCGCCAACATACGCTCCAATTTCTGCACCTCCTTTTCACCTTCGCAGTCCCCCTGTACGCCGCGCAACATCCGACCAAGGTCATCGGAACCGTCGTTTTCTTCAGCATCCCCACCCGCCTCGCCTGTTGTATTCTCTTCAAACCCACCATATTGACCACAGTCGGGAATGTTGTCGTCGTCTTCTTCATCTTCTTCCATTGCAACCCCAACCTCACCGTGCGGTGTCCAGCAATTATAGTGAGGCATGAATCCCGACTGAAACAAGTGGGCATGAATAATTCTTGATGTAGAATACTCCTTATTTTTGCACTTTTTGCATGGATAACATATGAAACCCTTCTATTTGTTGGTATCGGCCACACTCAAAAAATAATGCATGCCTTGAATAAACTCTGTTGATCGTCGATCCGCGTTGTACATCCATTGCCGATTCTTCTACATGGAATGCACAAAAATCATAACAAAAATCCACGAAATTCAAACCATTTAAATATTACAATAATTATATATATGTAATCAGGCAATAATTATATACTAATCCAACATATGCAATGTTTTGTTCTAAAAATTAGAATTCTTTTTAAAAGGTCTTTTAAAGTGATAAACATAAAATTAATTAATTATTTTACAAGTCTTTTAATATATGCATTGTACATATTTCTAACTATTTTAACGATCTTAAAATTACCTTACTTTTATAATCTACTATCAAATTTTCTATATTTTTTCCTTTGTCATCTATTTTATAACTTTTCTGACCAAAAGTTTCTCTCTCATCTTTTTCCACAAACATTTTTTGAAATGAAATTGTACGTAATAAATTCCTACAAATGTAACGTGCTGTTAACACTGAAATTTGGTAATTGAGTTCCTAAGTTCGCGAAGGCGAAGCAGAGTCGGATCGGCTAAAGACAGGAATCACATCGGCCAAAGGAGTGATCGGCTGCAAAGTCAATCGGCTAAGGATGGGTCGAACAGGGACAGCTGATTGCCGATTCCAGGTCTAGAAGAAATGAGACCGTTTCTAATTCAGAAGTTTGAGGATAAATAGAAGATTCGGTTGCTAATTGCGCGTTAAATGATGTTGCCATTTATGGATAGAGTCCTATAACGGCAATTGTATCTGTAATCTAGAGATTTGTTAGACTGTTAGTTGTAACACGGCATGGATCCTGCTTGGGATAATGTGATGTTTTAAATAGTAGTTTAGATAGAGTTCAGGGTCTTTACAGATAATTGTACTTTGGGTATAAATAGGACCCGAGACCCTCTGTAAAAATAACAAGATTCACATCAATCAAACCTTCGGCGCATCGTCATCTTCTTCTTTTCAGACGAGTCCTTTGTTTGGCTACGAGTTGCATCTTCTCGATCCCCAGAGCTAGGTAAATGTTTGTCATTAGTGGTATGATTTACTGTTTCTAGTGCTTCCATCGCAATGATACATTAGGATCTGGAGTTTATACTATGCTAGTTATCATATAGCGCATGTAAATTAGATCAATGTTTAGATCTATCCTGCCATTGGCTAGTTCTGTCAAGAACTTGCAGCCAATAGGGCTAGATCTAAAGGTTGGCTAGTTTATATGCTGTATCCACCGTCTCGAGAGGTATAAATCGGCTGTAACAGATCGGGTTTTTCTTTTTATACTTAATGTTGCATCGGGTTCGAACTATTAAGTCGTTTTTAGAACTATCAATGATCTGTTCATCTGAGATTTATATTATTTAGAGACAGTGTCGGGGTTTCAGCCGGCCTTATCTGCCCTGATATATTTCTTTTAATATATTCATTATTAGATTTGTATTAGGACTGCCTCTTATGTTCAGATCGCACTCCTGTCGGATGCTGCCAGCCGAAATCGGCTTATTATAGACAGCCGATAGCCGATTTCTGGGCTATGCGTCTGGTTTAGGGGTGATATCTTTCTATAAGATTTATCGGAGTACTAGCCGATTCCTTGTTAGCTTTCCAGTATCGGCTAGGTTATCAATCCATATATTTATTATTCTTTACTGTATTTAGATTAAGTGGCTGATGCTGTCTCGGTATAGCCTATCCATTACAACCACTTGGCTTAAATATAGTTTAGAATAGTATATATATGTTCATGGATTCCTTCAGCCGATCTCGTGGGGATCTAACCCAACACTTAACGGATATTCCCTTGTTTTTCTTGTTAATTGACAGATCAAATCAACTGGCACGCCCTACATAACATAGGCAACTGAGAAGGACCTGCACTGGAGCTAAGCAGATCTCCCAGGCCAGCGCGTGAGAGAGATTTCTCATCAACACGCTTCTTGGCACGCCCAGTGGGACTTTCTTTGTCGGCTTGACTTGGACGTATAGATTCAGCCGGCAAGATGGTCGACTCCAAGAGCCCCATCATTACGCAGGACGACATTGTGCCTGTGAAGATGGAACAGTTATCGGCTGAGCAGCAAGCCGAATATAAGAAGATGGTAGAAGAGCTCCAGGCTAACTATTTACAATCTTTCACCCAAACAAGATCTGGAGCTGTGCTCCAAAAATACAAGTTCAGCCTGAACGATACCAAGGCATCTTCCTCGGGTGACACAAAAGGCAAACAGAAGGTGGAGGAGCTGACCCAGGTGCAAGACGATGCAGCTGTATATTCTCTACAAGACCGGATTGACTCGGCCGTTCACCACGCATTGGTCAACCAAAGTACCATCTTGGTCAACACTCTCAATAATATGATCGCTACTATGGTCGACGCCAAGGTAGCCGAACAGCTGCAACGGGGGCCCACGTACTTCACAGATGGCCAATTTCCTGGTTACAGGACGCTGGTCACGCAGGATCGGCCAATCCCACTGATGGCACAACAAGGGCCACCGGGAGGAGCCCTCGGTCATCCGAACCCAGGCGAATCATCTGTAAGGCCAGCGGTTACTATACTGAATCGACAACAGCTGCTGCCCCATGATCAGATTGATAATATGTTCAATGACAATCGGCAGTTGGAGCCAATTGATCCAGATAGATGGCGCAACGCCGGTGGGCGACAGCTGTTCCCAGGACCACCAACACTACTGGCACCTCGGCCACCTCTTGCCGAACATCACTACCAGTACCAAGGAGGCCGCCAAGATCATCATTATAGGCCGCAGACGCCGCCACCGCTGTATCGGCAGGCACCCGCGCCGCATGGCCCATACGAGCCTATACAGCAAGATAACCGGACATGGGCCGATCTGATCGCAGATGTCATGTGCGATCAATTCGGCCTCAAGCCGAAAGACTGCGGAAACATGTATCGGTATCCTTATCCAAAGCACTTTGAATGGATCCCGCTACCCAACCGATACAAGATCCCAGATTTTTTAAAATTCTCGGGGCAAGACAATATTTCAACATACGAACATGTTAGCTGATTCTTGGCGCAATGCGGTGAAGCATCGGCTACGGACCCCTTGAGAGTTTGACTGTTCTCTCTTTCTCTTTCAGGATCGGCCTTTACCTGGTTCTCCTCATTGCCCTACAACTCGATTCAGAGTTGGGCTGACCTTGAAAAATAGTTCCACAGCTATTTCTACTCCGGCAAACATGACATGGGACCTCACCAGCATCAGGAAAAAGCACAACGAGTCGGTCCAAGAATACATGCAACGCTTTAGGGAGATGAGGAACCGATGTTATAGCCTGGTGCTATCAGACGCCCAGCTAGCCAATCTCGCCTTTCATGGCTTGATCGCACCGATCAGAGAGCGATTCTCTGCGCAAGACTTCGACAGTTTAGCCCACTTGGCGCAGAAGGTGACGGCCCACGAGCAGCGATTTGAAGACACCAGGAAGGCCGTCAAGAATATAACTCAGGTAGTCGTCGAGTCAGACTACGGGTCCGACGACGATGACGCGGAAGTAGCAGCGGCTGAGTGGGCCAAGAACAAGAAGGCCATCGTCTGCCAATGGCTGCTGAAGACGGCTAAGGAAGAAAGGTACAACTTCGACATCACCAAAGCCGACAAGATTTTTGACTTAGTGCTCAAGGAGAAGCAGATTCAGTTACCCGAAAATCATGTGATCCTGTCGGCCGAAGAGCTGAAGAAAAAGAAGTACTGCAAGTGGCACAACTCCACATCCCACGCCACCAACGACTGCAAGGTCTTCAGGTAGCAAATCCAGTCGGCGATCGAAGCCGGGAAACTGAAGTTCGCCGATTCAAGTCGGTCGATGAAAGTAGATGGCAATCCGTTTCCGGTTAACACGATCCAAGCCGGCCCCAGGCAAGCTGATCGACAGAACAGAATGGCGCACGGCTTAGTCAATCCATCGATCGGGGCCAAGGCAGAAGGTGACCAAATTGAATGTCATGCCACGCCAATTAATATGGTGTGCCCAGTCATTAGATCGGTCGACCGACGGCCGATCCATGAACGTAGCCGATACCGCCATCAATACCGGTCTCGCGGAAGAAGCTTACGATGAAGAACCTCGTCGGCGCGAACCAAACACCCAAAGCCGGCGATACGAGGTAAACCACGACAATGCCGATCCGCATTGGCATTGCGATTTTTTTAGGTATTGCTGGGAATCCGGCATGAGATTGCCAACATTGGACGACTGCCCAGCCTGCAATGACCGTCGCAACAACGAGCACAGGATCTTATCGCCTGCAAGTCCAACTCGGTTCGTCTCCAGAGCTGTACAGATAAACCAAAGGCGGCGGTCTATCTATGATCGGCTCGGCCCGATCCATCAGGACTTCTTCGTCGACGAAAACCGCGATAGGAATAACTGCGACGACGGAGAGGCCGATGATGAGGAATCGGCCAATCCCCAATGGTGCCCGTCCGATCTCTTCACAAAGACACAGAAAAGGAGGGTTCAACGGCTTAAGCGTGAAGGGAGAGAGGACGAAGTGCAGCAAATGATCCACGAACAGCGCCGTCGGCTGGGCAAAATCAAAAGGCGGTGGGTACCCAAAAGGAAAGATATCATAGCCAACGAGGAACAAGCCGAGGAAAGCCTAGCCGATCAAGCCAGGAGGGCAGCCAAAGGGAAAGACAAAATTTCTGCAGTGGTTAACATGGTCTTCGTATTGCCAGCCGAGTTCGACGCTCCCGAAGCCGATGCAGACACCGTCGAAGATGACCTGGCGAAGCTAGCAATCTCACCAGATCAGGCTATCTTCGACAAACCAGAAGGAACCAAAAATTGGCACTTAAAGTCGTTGTACGTTAAGGGGTTCGTCAACGGCAAACCGATTTCCAAAATGCTGGTTGATGGGGGAGCCGCAGTCAATCTCATGCCTTACGCAACATTTAGAAAGTTAGGCAAGGGAGCCGAAGATTTGATAAAAACCAACATGGTGCTCAATGACTTCGGCGACAACCCATCAGAGACCAAAGGCGTCCTTAATGTTGAGCTGACCGTCGGCAACAAGACCGTGCCCACAACATTCTTTGTCATCGACGGGAAGAGGTCTTACAGCCTACTGCTCGGAAGGGACTGGATACACGCCAACTGCTGCATCCCTTCTACAATGCATCAAAGCTTGATCCAATGGGACGGCGACAAGATCGAGATCGTGCCAGCCGACAGGTCAGTTAGTATCGTCAATGCCGATTTGCCACTTTGGGAAATCGAAGGCATCGATTGTTTATCGGGGAAAGTCTGGCAAGCCGATTTTCTGAATGTTTCCAATTCCACGATACAGCCCATCGGAAATGACGAGCCGCAGCTGCTGCTTTGAGCAAGACATGGTGGAGGGCTCAAGCGTTCTCGGCGTAGCCACCGCGGACGAAGACGATGGCAAGTTAGGACAAGGCTTTACGTCAGCCGACGAATTAGAGGAAATCGACATCGGCTCTAGTGATAAGCCGAGGCCGACGTACATTAGCAAAAATCTGTCTCCTCATTGTAGGTCCCAGCTTATTGAATTATTGAAAGAATATAAAGATTGTTTTGCTTGGGAGTACTTTGAGATGCCCGGTCTCAGTCGACGATAGTGGTCCATCAACTGCCGATTAAAGCAGTCTATCGGCCGTTCAAACAACCTCCCAGGAGGTTTAAGGCTGATATGTACGATGCAATTAAAGCCGAAATCACTCGGCTGTACGACGCGGGGTTCATTCGGCTTTGCCGGTACGCCGAGTGGGTCTCAAACATCATCCCAGTGTCAAAGAAAAAGGGTAAGCTTAGGGTGTGCATCGATTTCAGTGATCTAAACAAGGCAACCCCTAAAGATGAATACCCAATGCCAATAGCCGATCTGCTTGTCGATGCTGCTTCAGGCCACAAAATCATCAGCTTCATGGATGGCAATGCGGGATACAACCAAATATTCATGGCCGACGAGGACTTCGACAAGACCGCTTTTCGGTGTCCCGACGCAATCGGCCTATACGAATGGGTGGTAATGACGTTCGGCTTGAAGAATGCTGGGGCAACATATCAACGAGCCATGAATTACATCTTTCACGATATGATCGGCTCGCTGGTAGAGATATGCATTGACAATGTGGTCGTCAAGTCTAGGGAAATAGAAGGCCACATAGCCGACCTAAAACAAGTGTTAGAACAAACGAGGAAATACGGTTTAAAGATGAATCCGCTTAAGTGTGCGTTCGGCGTATCGGCCGGGCAATTCTTGGGATTTGTCGTCCATGAAAGAGGAATTGAAGTTACACCAAGGAGCGTAAACGCTATCAAGACAATTCAACCCCCGAAAGATAAAAGGCAACTCCAGTCATTGATTGACAAGATAAACTTCATCAGACGGTTCATAGCCAACCTCTCAGAAAAAATGGAGCCATTCACACCACTGCTTCGGCTGAAGGCCGATCAGGCGTTCACATGGGGGGCAGAAGAGCAGAAAGCCTTAGACAACATAAAAGATTATCTAAGCTCCCCTCCAGTTTTAATGCCTCCACAAAAGGGGATACCGTTCAAGCTGTACTTATCAGCCGACAACAAATCAATTGGCTCAGTCCTAATACAAGAAGTCGATGGCAAAGAAAAAGCCATCTTCTATCTCAGCCGGCGGTTGCTAGACGCAGAAACGAGGTATTCACCTTTGGAAAAGTTATGCCTGTGCCTTTATTTTTCATGTACAAAGTTAGGACACTATTTGCTGTCCAACGAGTGCACGGTAATTTGCAAAGCCGATGTAGTTAAGTATATGCTGTCGGCCCCAGTACTCAAAGGAAGAATCGAGAAGTGGATCTTCGCACTAACAGAGTTCGACCTGAGGTACCAGGCACCAAGGGCAGTCAAAGGGCAAGCCATAGCCGACTTCATTGTGGAGCACAAGAACGACTCAATCGGCTCAGTAGAAATTATGCCTTGGACTCTGACGTTCGATGGCTCGGTCTGCACCAACGGCGGTGGCATCGGTTTGGTCATTATTTTGCTCAGGGGGCAAGCTTCGAGTTTGCTTTTGCCATCAACCCCCACGCTACAAACAACCAAGCCGAATACAAAGCCGTCCTTAAAGGATTGCACCTACTCAAGGAAGTTGAAGCCGACGCCATCGAAATAATGAGGGATTCATTATTGGACATCAGCCAATTATCAGGAGAATATGAATGCAAAACGATGCACTGATGGTCTATTATCGGCAATGCCGGGAGTTAATGGATGGTTTTCGGCTAGTCACTTTGAAGCATATCCCTAGAGAGCAGAACACAGAAGCCAATGACTTGGCTCAAGGGGCATCAGGCTATCGGCCGATGCTGAAAGAAGTAGATATAGACGTGGCCGCCATTACGACCAATGATTGGAGGTTTGACATTTACAACTATCTTAAAAACCCATCTCAGTCAGCCACGAGGAAACTACGATACAAGGCATTATGATACGTGTTGCTCGATGAAGACCTATACTACCGGACGATTGACGGCGTGCTACTCAAGTGCTTAGGAGCCGATCAAGCTACAATGGCCATCGGGGAAGTCCATGAAGGAATCTATGGCACGCACCAATCGGCCCACAAAATGAAATGGCTACTTCGTCGAGCGGGGTATTTCTGGCCGACAATGCTGGAGGATTGTTTTAGATATTACAAGGGGTGCCAGGATTGCCAGAAATTTGGTGCCATACAACGAGCACCAGCATCGGCCATGAACCCGATCATCAAGCCATCGCCGTTCAGAGGATGGGGCATTGACATGATCGGCCAGATCAATCCACCCTCGAGCAAAGGGCATAAGTTTATCCTGGTGGCAATGGATTATTTCACAAAATGGGTGGAGGCGATTCCCCTCAGAAAAGTGGATTCTAAGGACGCCATCGAGTTCGTCAAAGAACACATCATCTACCGGTTTGGCGTTCCACAAACGATAACAACAGACCAGGGATCTATCTTTGTATCGGACGATTCAGTTTGCCGACGGCATGGGGATCAAGCTACTTAATTCTTCGCCGTACTACGCGCAAGCCAACGGGCAAGCCGAGGCCTCAAACAAAAGTTTGATCAAGATGATTAAAAGAAAGATCTCTGAGTATCCTAAGCAATGGCACAACCGATTAGCGGAGTCACTGTGGGCGTATCGGATGGCATGCCACGGGTCAATCCAATTCCCTCCATACAAACTGGTCTATGGGCATGAGGCCGTGCTGCCATGCGAAAGTGTCGTCGGCTCAAGGCGCATTCAGTTACAAGATCAACTCACAGTCGACGATTATTATCACCTGATGGTGGACGAGTCGGAAGATCTGGTTTTATCCAGGATGAGGGCCTTGGAAAAAGTCACAAAAGATAAAGAACGAGTAGCCAGACATTATAATAAAAAAGTGGTGCCCAAGTCATTTGAGGAAGGCGAACTCGTTTGGAAACTTATACTGTCGACCGAATCTAGAGACAACAAGTTCGGCAAGTGGTCACCAAATTGGGAGGGACCTTTCAAGATCCACAAATGCGTCTCTAAGGGAGCTTACATGCTAAAAGGACTGGACGGAGAGGTATTCAGAAGGGCTCTCAATGGAAAGTATTTGAAGAAATACTACCCAAGCGTGTGGATCAACTCGTGACTCGGGTATGGTTACTTCATCCAATTTACAACAACCAATGTCTCACATCTACGAGGCACCGCCTTTAGGCATTTTTCTACAACATTTCTTGCCGAGTGCCCTACGATCGGCTCATGGGTGATCAACAAAGATAGCCAGGATGTGCGAACGGCACGAACTCATAATTTTGTCGACACCGATGCTATCAACAAAACTTGGGGGGCATATACGTACACAAGCCGATCGCAAAATCGGGCCGATCGCAACGCAAAAATCAGGCTACAACATTCACCGATTTTTATTCATAATCGGCGCACAGCCGTTTTTGATTACATATCTCCTAGGTAATCTCTGATGGCCGCCAGAGCTCGGTCGGTGGTCTCCGAAGACTCCATCTCTAAAGCATCCAAGATCAGATACTCTAGCCGAGTGACCCTCACGTTGGTGGTCGTGGTCAACAGCTCGTTGGCAAGCCGTGTTTGCCTTGCTTCCAGCCGGTCAAGGCGCGTGAGCGTTAAGGACGCCGAAGGGACAGCGGCCGGAATGCTACCGAGGTTGACGGGAGGTCTGGCCGCCGGATGACGAGCCTCCAGCTCCCTGAAGTGCTTCAGGTTGGTTCTCACTTGTCATTCTTGGCTAGGCGTCAGCTCGTACGGCGTGTCCATGATCACTAGGATCACCCGAAGGGGATGGAGCGGCTGTGAGAAGGTTCACCCTTTAGTACTTAGGGAGAAGAAATGGTTAGAATGAGTGAGTCAGAAATCACCTGGTTCACCGACAAGCTTGAGGAAGCCATAAGAAACCCTACCGAAAGCATGGAGATCTGGATGTACACCTGGGGAGTGGGTTCTTCTTCGGCTGTGAGTTATTCAGGAAGGCCCGAAGGAGTCCATTTATAGAAAGAAAAGATGTGGTTTCAGATGTGAAAGGTCACTGCCGATGCGAAAGTCGAAGAGGCCATCATTAAAGGCGTTGGGAATCGTTGAATGAGTGGTGACTGCTCAAGGCTGGATACCTATCGTCCAGAACCCACGGGTTCTTTAAATATAGATTCGGATGAGTCGGACCATGAAACAAAATCGGCCGTGCACCTGGAAACATCGGTCGATAGCCAATAAGGCCGATGAACGAACAATAACACTAAGGTCGTGGTGTGGTCTCGGAGTCGGCAACACGAAATGATGCGAGCGACTGGAGCCGATTTCAACGTAAGCAAGTCAAGATGTCACGCACGGTCGAAGACCAGTCTTATCTACGAATACAGCCGGTTTTGTATACGAACGTAGTGGCAGAAGATTGATAAATTATGACACACGATTTGAAGCCAAAGACAAGCACGAGTAAGATGGTCGTCCAATCACATCACAGAAACATGGCAAATATGATACAGAAGCGTTAGCCGATTTCAAAAGGCCGGGACATTACAAACTCATTGTTTCAGAAAATCGGCTATGGTCGACAACGCCGTCCGCCTAATTTGGTTGATTTCTTCGATGGCCTTAACGTCGTCGACCTCAGACCCCGCCACCGATCGGACGCTCCTCACCAAGTTGCGCAGGTGTGCCACGGCCGCCCTGATGCCCTGGTGCTCGGCTTCAATCTTGGGCGGCAAGCCAGCCATGTACTCCTCGTGGACATCTCTCTTGTTCGTGACTTGAACGAGATCGGCTATCAGCTGATCTTGACGAGTGCGGAGTTGCTCAAGCTTGGCCGCCGGCTCAGTTTTCAGGCAGTCGAAGGCGGCCTTCCGGCTCTCAATGGCGCCCTTGGTCGACTGGATGGTGGCCGATCGCGCTTGACTCTCGCGGCGATCGACATCCGCCGTCGTGCCCGCTCGTACTTGAACCGATGGGCTTCCATGAAGGTCGCCGCACAATGGCTTCGCCACGGCTTCGCAGCTGGTCTTGGATCTCTGAATCGTGCGCGTATCGAGCCGCTGTCGACCACCAGCGCGTCCAGCGAGGCTTCCAGCCGATTGCCGATGTCGTTAAAGTGGCCCTCAGTCTTCACCGCATCGCAAGCGCTCCTCGTCGATAAAGCGGGCTCCTCGAACTCCGACAAGTCAAAGTTGAGGAGGTCGGCTATGTTCTGCGGCAATGGAGAAGATGATCAAGGACATATTAAGCTGACAAAGCCGATCATCAAAATTAGTTGGCTTACCGTCGGCATCGGGGTCGGAGCTGTTGGTTCGGCCGGATCGTTGCCCGCAGCCGTCCGGGTCTCTTCGCTGGCGTTGTCGCCACTGTCCCCAACAGGCGCAGTATGCTCGCCGGACGCCTGGGGGGCAGCCGATGGAGACTATGAGGGCTGCAGAAGAAAGAGTTAACGGACAAGCCGATCGATTACTACAAGTAAGGTGGCAGAGGATGATTACCGATGGTGCGGGGCAAGGAGTGCGACTGGCCAATTTCTTGACCTGGAAGTAATGGTTCAATCAGATGCAAGTTATCATCATGAAGCTAAATCCGGCGGAGTAAAAGGCTTACCGTAACATCCCGAAAATTGCGTAAACCGAAATCGGAACGTAAAATCGGAACTTTCAAAAACCTTCGTTTGTTGCTTTTTCCTCGGGTTGTTGCTTCTTATTTGCCAGCTCAGTTGCATAAATCTAGTTGTGATCAATTCCCTTTTTGGTGTTTGTGGCTGAATTGGAGTTTGTCGGAGAGAAAAATTTGAAATTCAGAATTAGGAATTTTAAAAGAAATCGGGGATGAGATGCGGATTTATGAAAATGCGAATTTGTGAAATAGAGTATTAATCGTGGGTGGTGGAAGATTAATTAGGGTATAAAATAGACAATAAAAATATTTAGGGATTTACAAGAAATCTAGGAAATTTTTGGAAAATAAAATGGGTGAATTATGAAAATTAGGAAAAAGAAATTTAAATAAATATGAAAAATAATTGTGGAAAAATAAAAGTGGAGAAAAAGTTGAAAAATAGTATTAAAATTATTTTTGGAATATTAGGATTTATTTTGGAATTTTTAGAAGGAGAGAAAATGAAAATAGGAAACTAGAATTTGAAAATCGGAAAAATATGAAATTGCACTGCTCACGCGCTGTGTGCTCGACGCCGTACCGGCCGTACGCGCTCGCGCCGCGACGTGCCACGCGCCGCGCAGCGCGCGCGCCGCCGGACCCGCGCGCACGCGCCCGCGCCGCGCCGCGCGCCCGTGCCCGCCCCGCCGCGCGCCCGCTCTCGCACCGCCGCCTCCGCGCGCGCTCCGCGTTCGCCGCACGGCCCCGACCGTGCCCCGCGCCTCGCCGTCACGTGCCTCGCCGTCGTACGCCCTGCCCGTGCCGTGCGCCATCGTCGCCATCCGTCGCCGCGCGTGCCGGACCCCGCCCGCGCTGCGCCGGCGCCGCCAACCCGCGCCGGACCCAGCTCGCGCTGCGCCGCTGCGCCAACCCGCACCGGCCTGGCCCCTTGCGCCGCCGCGTGGCAGCCGCCCGCCGACCCCCTTCCCTCCCGTTCCTCCTCCCGGCGTGCCTATAAAAGGCCGAGCTCCCCGCCTCTCCCGCACCGCCGCCGACGCCCGAGCTCCCGCCGTACTAGCCGCCGTGAGCCGCCGTCGCCGGTAAGCCGTCGCCGCCCTTTTTCCCCGTGCGCCGCGCCGGCCATAGCCTCCTGTTTTGCCCGAGCCTCGGTCGAACACGTTGCGGGCAATGAACAAGTGGCGCAGAAAAAAAGAAAAAGAAAAAGAGAAAAAAAGAAAAAAAAATAGGGAAAAATTTGGAAAAATTTTAGAAAATTTGGAAAAATATTTTGGGAAGACTTGAGTAAAATTTTGGGCAAAAATAAATTATTTTCTTGCATGATTTATCGGTGAAAAATTCGAAAATCAAAATCCAACTTTTTCGAAATATCGTTTCGCGCCGTTTTCAAGTCCGGGTTTCGTTTAATCCTTTCTCGCCATTTAAAGGTGCTGCTCTTTTGTGCTCAAATCTTTAAAACCTCGAGCACCAATCCCTCCGCGGATATTTTCAAATCTATTTTCTCGAGCGAATCGCGATCGTCGCTTTGCGAAAACCCTAAGTCATCGACCCGATGTCAAAACTTCGAGTTTCCCTGTCAATCCTAGTACAAACTCAAGTAGGAATTTAGGCTAAGCGCTTGGAATCTTTTTCGTGGCTTTTACGGATCTTTTTGACCTTTTGGTGTTATATTGGATTCTAATCGGATTCGGTTGATCTTTCGCACGTACGGGTAGCACCTGAAGAGACCGGCATCGACCCCGTTCAAGACACCACACCACAAGCGTGCGAGCAAGGCAAGTCATCACACTCTTTGAACATATTGATCCCACTTGTGAAATGATGTTATTTTAAACTTTAAACATGCATGCTATATGGAGTTACCTATACTTGTTATGCCATACCTTGCTGTTGATTACCTTTAGAATTACTCCTTGTAACTCTCGAAGTGATACAAACAACCGGGGAATAACTTCGGTGAACTGCTTAACCCTGCTAAACTTAGATTCATGTATACTCATGACTTTATGAAAAACTTTGGGCAACTACCTTAGGGAAGGTAGTAGAGATGCGGCCTGTGGAGACATGAGCGCCACATGGCCATGAGAATGATGAACTAAGTTTGATGAACATTGAAAGTACTACACAAATGTTTTAGGCTGGGGCGGCCGGATGATTTGGGTGGATTCCGAAAAAGGCAAGTGCCGACCCTGGTCAATTAAGGACCGAGCCATGAGATAGCCGGGAAACGAGCCAGTATAACCGTACTTCTCGAATGGGTATAGACCTTGCTGATTAGATAGCCGAGCGGAGGCAGTATCCTTGCATAGATGGTTCTTTATGATGTGGTTTGTGTGATGAAGATGAGGCTGCGGCCTATGTTGTGGATGGTGAAATTAAATCGATATTAATTGAACTTAAAGATTGAGGAAGTCTTCCCTTACCCCGGGTGCGCCAGAACTCCTCTCACTGCTAGAAAATGACGGCTAGAGTGCATGAGGGCTTAAGTTCATGGAGCGGGTACTGCCAAAGCGAGGTTATCGAAAGGCTTTGCCGTGACCGTCTCATGTGTTGGGACGTAGGCTCATTTGTTGGGTTGTCACGGAGTACGGGTAAAGTGTACATCCACTGTAGTGTGAATGAATCAATCTATTCGAATAGCCGTGCTCGCGGATATTGAGCATCGTGACAAGACTTTCACTGTGCTAGACTTTAAACTTAAAAATGCTGGGATGGGTTTGCATGATGATTTTATTCGCTGGTGGATCAACTTCTTGAGATGCGAGAAGGGGTGGACTCCCCAGAAAACCATAACGAATCGGAGGCGGGAAGCTATCCTTGGAATCACGATGGATGGTAGACAGAACCGTCGCCGAATTAATGAACTATGGAACTAAAACTTGACTTGGCTAGTTGTTAGGCTTGTGAAAAGATTTATAAAAATTGGCTTTACGCAAAAGAGCTCCAGCCATTCCTTGAATAACCCTATCATATGCATCACTTCCGTGTTGGCTTGCTGAGTACGGTTAGTACTCACCCTTGCTATACGCACAAACCTTCAGATGATGGGAATGAAGAAACGAAGGATCCTTACGCCTACTACCAGGAAGGCGAAGAAGCTGGGGGCGCTTACTAGGTCTTAGTCCCCGGTCGTTGCCTGTGGCAATCGACATGCCGCTGCCTTTATTCCGCTGCCGTATCTAATTTCTGCTTTTATGTTGTATCCGGACCATGAGGTCCTATGTGGTGAACATTGCCTTCGGGCCTATCGTTGTAATAATTTCGTTGTAAGACTATTCGTGCATGTGCACCTGGTTATTCAGTACTGTATTTCGTGGGTACCAACTACTCGATCCAGGGAAATGGTACTAAGAACACGAAAGATTCCCGTTCAAAAAACGGGGGTCCACAGAGCTGGTATCAGAGCCATGCGACCGTAGGATAAGACCAATTGGCGCCCTACCCCTGACTAGTTGGCTAAAGGGAAGTATCCCTACGTAGGACCATTTCGCAAACTATTATTTCTGAAAATACAAATATACTTTTTCCTATATCTTTATTTCCCTTTCTTTACCAAATGGTTTTGATGATATCTCTCTCCCTCTGACCCTAAGTTGCTTTCAAAAGCAGATGTCGGACCATGTCGGAATCTGGGAAATCACCATCCCAAGGGATGAGGGATTCGTGGCACAACTTCAGTCATTACTGTGGTGTCTAAGAACCCAGAGCCACCCACTTACCAGATCAGGAGGCATGGCTCCGAGGGATATCCAGTATGGGAAGCAGCAGTTTCCGTGGAGGCCTGCATGGGGAGTGAGACACCTTTTTGCTTCCACACCCGCTACCACCGAGATTTAGTGGAAGCAGCCATTCAAGACGCGGCCCGAGAAGCATTCCTTCGCCTCAATGCTATACACCGTGCTGAACTCACAGTGACTGAGTTTATGCACCACCCCTATCGTGAGGAAGGCAACCCAGTCTGCACCGTGGAAGCCACCCCCTGCTGCTACAACCCTATGGTCACCCGTCTATCCCGCTGGGCAGAGACGGCAGATGACTGCTACGAAGAAGCTTTGCTCGAGATCAACGACAGCAGCAACGCCTGAATGATCTGGTCGAGAGCCACCAGAGCTGCGGGGATCAGATCAACGTGCTGCAGACTCAGCTACAGGCCAACGGTGCTCAATATGAGCAGCTCTCGGACCGTCACATGGCCCGTGGGGAAGCCCTGGTGGAGCTGGAGGAGCAGCTCAGGAAGAGCAAGCAACAAGTCAACCAGCTGGAGGAAAAGTTGCGCTCCCGCCCTGTCCCTACTGCAGGTACATCCACCGGAGTTGCACCGACACCTCCTGCCCCTGTGCCCGACCACTACTACCTCATGACTCCAGCATGCTTGGACACTTTTCAAGCCATGATGGAGCAAGCTTTTATGTTGAGCACAGAGCCGGCACCGTACCTGATAGACCCCACTGCTGCCACCTCCATGGGACCCACCTCGAACTCCATAGCAGTGCCATCCGAGCCTGGATCGGGAGAGGAGAACCCCATCCAGATCCACACCGACTTTGAGTCTGAGACGGAGCCTATGGAGATCAAGTGGGAGTCCAGCGACACTGATCCAATGGAGGAGGAAGCTCCCACTCGTCGCCTGACTCACACCGGAGGTCCCCTCACTCGCAAGACCGCTCGGAAGAGTACCCGGCCGCCGAGCAGGAAGATCCAGCATGACTCCGAGGCCACCACCTCTGAGCCATGGGGACTCCGATTTGCTTCAGCAGGGGATCACCCCCTTCCTGCACCTGGCTCCTGCGGATGGTTGGATGATTAGGCGAGAGGACCGCCTCAACTTGATCTCGCTTTGGACGGTTTGGCAGCAAGGATCACACCCTTCCCCCCCTAATAGCTAAAGGCAGTAGTACGAGGTAGCTTTCGTATCATGGCATGTGGGACTGTGCATGTACAGTCCATTGTACCCCTTTGATGTAATGTTATGGACCTATGTATCGTTTTATGGCATGCTATTAATGAGCTTATTCTACCATGCTTGTTTGGCTGAAGATCATTTAAAAACAACCTGAAGAGAAATCACCTAGGAACCATGACCTTAATGGGTCCAATCTCTTAATTCATCTATCTCCTTCAGATGGCGCATCTCGCAGAGCTGCAGCAACCAACGAGAACCCACCGGAGCCTAACCCCTCCACTCTGGCGGAGGTTATGGCTTTACAAACCCAGCTACTCCAAGCAATCGCCAACAACCAGGGAAGTCGAGGAGGATCGAGCTTAGGAGAGTTTATGCGAGCTAAGCCACCTACATTCTCTGCGGCCGAAGAACCCATGGATGCTGAAGATTGGTTGAGGGTGATAGAGAAAAAGCTAACCCTCGTCCGAGTATGAGAAACAGATAGAGTCATCTTCACCACTAACCAGCTGGAAGGTCCCGCAAGTGACTGGTGGGACACCTACAAGGAGACTCGGGCTGAAGATGCCGGAGAACCGACATGGGAAGAATTCACGGCTGCTTTCCGTGAAAATTTCATACCAGCCGCGGTTATGAGGATGAAGAAAAATGAGTTCCGCAGGCTGCGCCAAGGAAACACCTCGGTACAAGAGTACCTAAACAAGTTTACCCAGCTTGCCCGTTACGCCACAAGTGACCTGGCGGACGAAGAAGAAAAGATGGATAAATTTATCGAAGGACTAAACGACGAGCTGAGAGGACCAATGATCGGACAAGACCACACCAGCTTCCAAAGCCTCATCAACAAGGTCGTAAGGCTTGAACATGACCAAAAGATGATAGAAAACAACTGCAAGAGGAGGCTTGCTATGGCCCGCCCATTTACCGAGGGGATCTCGTCCGGCAGAAGCAAGTCGATGTAACAAGACGGCCGTTGGTGAAAAATGTGGCGTCTAAGTTCGGACCACCATCGGTCGTAAGCGGCGCTTCTCCTCGTCGACAGGGTAATTCTGTCGGCATCGCCGAAAGTAGGACCGGCTATGTTCAACAGCCAGTTCATCATCAGATCTTGGTCGATCGCTCCTCTGGTCTCGATCTTATCGGCGTAAAAGAAGCCGATGGGAAGCCGCCCGAAGCCGAATTGTCTCGCCGCTGATACCGGGTAGTAGAATTCATAACTCCAGGCTGTCGATCGGCCTTGGTGAACCCCGGTCGGCAGAATGCAGGGAGATAAAGAGGCGAAGAACAATTTTCTACACCTTGGACTGTCGGCTGAGTTGAGGTCATCCCATTTGAAGTTGATCGGCAGCTCGAAAGATCTTTGGTCGGGGTAAAAATACCAGGTACGGTTGTCGCGGGATAGCCCGTCGTAAAAAGCTGTGAACCAATCGGCCAACAGCTCAGCCGATTGTCTTGAACCTGTATGGGCGGCGGTTGCCTCTCCATAGTTCGTACATCGCCTAGTGGTAATCTGACCACCTTCTTCATCTTCGATTGGCTCTAGCCTTGGGAACCCGGCGTCTGCCAGGCGGGGCCGACCGGCTACGTTTTGGGTGGCTAACACCAGCCAGATTTGGAGAAACCACTAGGGGCCACCGGTGTTGACTGGGGCGTTGGCGGCTATTTTTGTGGCGGCTTGATGCAGCATTTGATATGTGTAGCCGAGGAGGTATTTTCCCAATGCGAACTCTGTTCCGTCGGCTAAGATTTCGACCATTATTTGCCAATTAGCGGTCGGCCCATAGCTCGATCCGCAGAACACAAATTTTTCCAGCCACATCATCAGAAAGGCGGTGTATTCCCGGTGGCTGACTGTTCCATCTCTCATGTTTTGGGCAATGAAACCACTCCATCCACCGATAGCTTTGGTTTTGAACTGGTGTTGACCTTTTCGGTTCAAGACACATGGATTAGCCGATGATTCGATGTCCAGCCCAGTTGTCATATGTACATCGGCTAGTGTGATGGTCATCGGCCCTTGCCTGAAGAGGAAGGCATTGAAACTGTCGTTCCAAAAGTAGGCTGCAGCCGATAGGAGTGGTTCGTCTTTTTCCATGCTGGCGATGGACAGTTCCAAGCATTGGGCAAGCTTTCTTTCTTCCCATTGGGTATACTTAGCCAATTGTATCCTCCTGTACCATTCGATCCAGGCCGCGTCAGTAGACGGCCAAGCCTTGAATGTCCCGTTCCAGTGGGAAAGAGATGGTTTGGCAGTGTTGAAGGGCATGCGGTTGGTTTCGGCTATGATTACGTCAGTTGGGTCTGTATCGCCGATAGGCCCAAGGAAGTACTTTCCCTCTTGTGTCGAATTGGGGATGAGCACTTGGTGAGAAAGGTGCTACAGTTTGAAGAAGGAAAAAGAGGTACTGATCAGAGGTGATGGCGTTTTATAGTTTGGAGTGAGAAAAGTATTGATTAGTAAGAATACGGGATAAAATACTATTGAAAATTACCGAACGGACTATTGATATAGGGGTGTTTGGAGGAACGAGTTGAGGGTAAAATTATAGGGCAAAAGAGAATACCTGAGGGAACTCGTTCGTAGCAGTGGTTGGAGCAATTCCGCGGCAGGCGGTGTTGCGGTCGCGGCTGGCGCGATGGTGGTGGCCGGCGAGTTGGAGGTGCTTGAGGTCGCAGCGGAGGCCATCGGGAAGGTCGGAGACGAAGATGGGGTTCAGAGAGTGTGGAAAAGGTGTCGAACGCCGATGGAGTCGCCGGAGGGGAGAGAGAGAGGGGCAAGAAGTTTGTTTGAGAAGGAAGCCGAGCGCACGATGAGGGCGTGGGTGGTTCGACCGAGGAAAGTGGATATTTAAAGAGCCCTTGGGGAGAAGCCGAGACGAGTAAAGGGAGTGGGAGTTTGAATAGGTAAACAAATCCGCAACACTTTATGTTACGGACTTGGGGGCATGTGTTAACACTGGAATTTGGTAATGAGGTTCCGAAGTCCTAAGAGAGCAAGGTGGCATCGAATCGGCTGATATCAGAAGTCGTATCGGCTAAAAGAGTGATCGGCTGCAGGGCTGATTGGCTGAGGATGGGTTGAATGGAACGGCCTGACGGCCGATTCGAGTTCGAAGAGATAAAACCGTGTCCAATGTAGAAACTTGAGGATAAGCGGGATTCGGATGTTAATTGCGCGTTTGAAGATATTGCCACTTATGGATAGAGTCCTGTAATGGCAGTTGTATCTGTAATTTAGGAAATTTGTTAAATTGTTAGTTGTAATGCATTATGGATCTCGCTAGGGATGATATGATGTTTTAAAAAGTAGTTTAGATAGAGTCCAAAGTTGTTACAAATATTTGTATCTTGGGTATAAATAGGACCCGAGACCCTCTCTATGAGAACGATTCAATCAATCTAATCTTCGGCGCATCGCCATCCTTTTCCTTTTAGACGAACACCCTGTTTGGCTTTGGGCTGCATCGTCTCGATCCCCAAGCTCAGGTAAATGTTTGTCGTTAGTGGTGAGATTACTTGTTTCTAATGCTTCCATCGCAATGACACATTGGATTCAATAGTTTTGCTACGATATATATATCATATAGTGCATATGAACCAAATCGGTGTTTAGATCTATCTTGTGGTTGACTCATCTTTTCGGGAGTATGTGGTCAGCAAGGCTAGGTTTAAGGGCTGGTTGGTTCGTATGTAATATCTACCATCTTACGGAGTGTAAGTCGAAAGTAATAGATTGGATGCTTCTTTTGATACTCAATGCTGCATCAAGATTGAACTATTGAGTCGTCTTTAGAATCGTTGGTAATCTGCTCTCTTGGACTTACATTATCTGGAGATAGCGTCGGGGTTTCAGCTGACCTTACTTACCCTTATGTATTTCTTTAAACATAATTGTTATTAGATCTGTGTCAGGGCTGTATTTTATGTCTAGATTGCGCTTGCTTACATCTTTGATCTAGGAATATTGCGCTTGCACGAGATTCGTTGGAATATCAGCCGATTTGGTGTTAATTTTCCAGCATCGGTTGGTCTGTTGATCTGTATATTTATTATTCTTCGTTATATTTGGATCGGATGACTGATGATCATCTTGGTATAGCCGATGTGCTTTGGTCGTTTGGCCCAAATATGGTCTGAAATAGCATATATACGTTCATGGATTTCCTTGGCCGATCCCGCGGGGATATGACCTAACGCTTAACGGACACTCTCTTGTCTTTTCTCTTGTTGATTGGCAGATCAAATCAACTGGCACGCTCTACACCTTGTAGGCAGCTAAGAAGGACCTGCACTGGAGTCAAGCAGATCTCCCAGGCCAACGCGTGAGAGAGATTTCTCGCCAACACGCTTCTTGGCACGTCCAGTGGGACTATCTTTGTCGGCTCGACTCGGGCGAATGGACTCAGCCGGCAAGATGGTCGACACCAAGATCCCTGGCATCACATAGGACAATGTCGTACCTGTAAAGATGGATCAACTATCGGCTGAACAGCAAGCCGAGTATAAGAAGATGGTGGAGGAACTCCAGAAGAATTATCTTCAGTCCTTCACCCAAACGAGGTCTGGAACGGTGCACCAAAAGTACAAGTTCAGCCTCAACGATACCATAGCATCCTCGTCAAGTGATGCGAAGGGCAAACAGAAAGTGAAAGAGCCAACTCAAGTGCAGGATGATCAAGCCGTGTACTCTTTGCAAGATCGGATCGACTCGGCCGTCCATCACGCGCTGGTCAACCAGAGCAGCATCCTGGTCAACACCCTCAATAATATGATTTCTCACGTGGTTGATGCCAAGGTAGCCGAGCAGCTGCAAAGGGGCCCCACATATTTCACGGATGGTCAGTTTCCTGATTACAGGACACTAGTCACCCAAGATCGGCCGCTTCCACTAATAGCGCAACCCAACCCGCCAGGAGGAGTCGGCCACTTGAGTCCAAGCGGGACGGCCGTGAAACCAGTCACTATTTTAAACCGACAACAGCCGCTGCCTCAAGGTCAGCTCGACATGTTTCATCATGATCGGCAGCCAGAGCCGATTGATCATGGCAGACGGCAGAATGTCGGGGGCCGACAGTTGTTCCCAGACCCGCCAACGCCACCACAGGAACCTCGGCTGCCACCCGCTGATCGTCGCTACCAGTACCAAGGAGGTCGTCAGGATCACCATTAACGGCCTCAGACACCCCACAGATGTATCGGCAGGCACACATGCCGTATGACCCATACGAGCCGATACAGCAAGATAATAGGGCCTGGGCCGAACTAATTGCAGACGTTATGCGAGATCAGTTCGGCCTCAAACCGAAAGACTCAGGAAACATGTATCGGTACCCCTATCCGGAGCATTTTGAAAGGGTCCCACTACCCAACCGATACAAAATCCCGGACTTCTCCAAGTTCTCAGGACAGGATAACGTCTCTACCTATGAGCATATCAGCCAATTCTTGGCACAATGTGGTGAAGCATCGGCTACTGACCCCTTGAGAGTTCGGCTATTTCCCCTTTCTCTTTCAGGATCGGCCTTCACTTGGTTCTCCTCGTTGCCTTACAACTCAATTCAGAGTTGGGCCGATCTTGAGAAACAGTTTCACAGCTATTTTTATTCTGGCAACCATGAAATGAAGTTGTCGGACCTCACCAGCGTCAGGCAAAAACATAATGAATCGGTTCAGGACTACATTCAGCGCTTCAGAGAAATGAGAAACCGATGCTACAGCCTGGTGCTATCAGACGCCCAGCTGGCCGATTTAGCCTTCCATGGTCTGATCGCGCCGATCAGGGAAAGATTCTCTGCGCAGGACTTCGAAAGTCAAGCCCATCTGGCGCAGAAGGTAACGGCCCATGAACAACGTTTCCAAGAAACCAGGAAGGCCGTCAAAACCATAACGCAAGTCGTCCTCGATTCAGATTACGGATCCGACGACGATGAAACAGTGGCGGCGGCGAATGGGCTAAGAACAAGAAAGCCATCGTCTGCCAGTGGCTGCTAAAGACGGCTAAAGAAGAAAAATACGATTTTGACATCACTAAAGCCGACAAGATCTTTGATTTACTACTCAAAGAGAAACAAATTCAGTTGCCCGAAAATCATGTGATCCCGTCGGCCGAAGAACTGAAAAAGAAGAAATACTGCAAGTGGAACAAGTCCACATCTCACGCCACGAACGATTGCAAAGTCTTCGAGCGGCAAATCCAGTCGGCCATCGAGGCCGGGAAGTTAAAGTTTGCTGACTCAAGTCGGCCCATGAAAGTAGGCGCAATCCGTTCCGGTCAACACAGTCCATGCCGGCCTTGGGCAAGCTGATCGACAGGACAGAATGGCGTACGGCTTAGCCGATACGGTGATCGAGGCCGAAACAGGAGAGGGCCAGATTGGAAACCCCACCGCACAAACATGGTGCGCCCAGTCATCAGGTCAGCTAGCCGACAGCCGATCCACGAGCGAAGCCGATACCACCATCAATGTCGGTCTCGGCGTGAAGAAATTTACAACGAAGCACCTCGCCGGCACGAGCCAAGAGTCCAAAGCCGACGGAACATAGCAAGCCATGATGACCCACATTGGCATTGCGGCTTCTTCAGGCATTGCTAGGAATCCGGCATGCGACTACCAACACTGGAAGACTGCCCGGCATGTAACGATCATCATAACCATGACGAACACAGGAGCTCGTCGTCTGCAAGCCCAGTCCGGTTCATCCCCAGAGCCGTCCAACTAAACCAAAGACGACGACCGGTCCACGATCGGCTCGGTCCGATCCATCAAGACTTCTTCATCGACGAGAATCAGGATGGAGACGATCGTGGTGACGACGAGGCCGATGATGAGGGATCGGCCAATCCCCAATGGTGCACGTCCGATCTATTTACGAAGACCCAGAAGAGGAGAATTCAGCGGCTTAAGCGTGAAGGAAAGGAGGACGAGGTGAGACAAATGATATACGAACAACGCCGTCGGCTGGGCAAGATCAAAAGACGGTGGGTACCCAGGCAGGAGAACGCTACGGCGACCGAAGAAAAGGGCGAAGAAAGCCCCGCCGACTGAGCCAGAAGGGCAGCCAAAGGGAAAAGTAAAGCTACCGCATCGGTTAACATGGTCTTCGTATTGCCCGCCAAATTCAGTGCCCCCGAAGCCGACGCAGATACTATCGAAGATGACCCGACAAAACTAATGATCTCGCCAGACCAGGCCATCTTCGACAAGCCGGAAGGGAGCGAAAATCTGCATCTGAAACCGTTATACGTTAAAGGGTTCGTCAACGGCAAGCCGATTTCCAAAATGCTGGTCGATGGGGGAGCGGCAGTCAACCTCATGCCTTACGCAACTTTCAGAAAGCTTGGAAAAGGGACCGAAGACCTGATCAAAACCAACATGGTACTCAAGGACTTCGGCGGCAACCCATCAGAAACCTAGCTCTAACACTTACTCTCCACTTAGCATTAGTATACTATTTGTTAGGACTCTTCTCTGTTTCACACTACCATATTATCCATATATCTTTTACCCCTACCTAGACTTTGGCAATTCAACTATAACATATGAATATTCATAGTAACTTAATATTCTCTTTTTGACCATCATCTTCCTTTGGGATAAAATAAATACGATACCTCGGAATACTTCAGGGTGAAATACTACAACGGTATATCCGTATGTTTACGGATTTATCTATAAATGTAATAAATACCAACACCCTGGCTAAACTCTAAAGATGAGCCTCCTCACTTGCAAGAACTAGACAAGCCAAAATGCTCAGGAAAGCCTTTTTGAAAATGCTTGGTGATGCTCTTAATAGCATGTAATATGGGAAAGAGGTATCAAGGTGGGGTTCTTTTTATGAAACTTTTAGAATGTGTGCGTGTATAAACATCTTATAGTGGATACCACAAAAAATAAGGAAATTTTTCTTTACCTATCACGCCGAATTTTCCACCTTCACTTGACAAATGGACAAAAACACTTTTTACTCTACAGCATTTGATGCATTCTTTACTACTTTAAAATCAGTGTGCTATAGTAGTCTCTCTCATTAAACTGTCCTCAAAACCATACGTTGCTACTCTAGAACTAAAGGTGTACACTTGTATCCAAAAGACCATGTCGGTGGACTATGCCCACGTATGGTATTTGTAACAAACAGGGATCGTTGATAGCAGGGTATACGTGAGATTGAGATAAAAGAGATGGGAGATAGTGATTTTTATATATGTTCGGCCCCTTAACGACGGTAATAGCTCTACTCTGTTGGCCGAAGGCGATGTTGCCTTTATAAATCGGTATCACATGAGTATAATAATTGGGATGACCTAATATAGTTTTTGTCGGCTTGACGGCATAGAGCTCTCACACATAGTCGATGGCTAGTGTAGTCTTCTTCCTCGAATATGAACTTGACGACATTGGAGGTTAGCTCTAGATCCCTCTCGTCGGCCTTTATGGTTCCATAGATGTCTACGCTTGCCTTCATATATGTTGGTTTGTCTTGGATTGTCTTGGTGTGTCCCCTCTCCTCCTGGGGGTCTTGTATTTATACCGTCGGGTGTCCCCTTATCTAAGTAGAACTAGGAACCAAATATGGATCCGATCCGAGTAGTACTTGTCTTGCCTAAGTAGGACTCTACTTCTCTTGACTTATCTAGAATACCTTCTGTATATGAACCTTGATTCCGTATAAGTCTTGGTATATGGTGGGCCCTACCAGGCCTAACACAAAAGTATTAGATATGTCTTATCTATGACACTTATAGTAGCCTCCGACCTTAATGCAAATGACTTGTACTAGCGTTCTTGACAATGTAGCCAAAAAGACCTAGCCTTGTCGGAATCACAAGGTCGTTCTCGGAAGGATCAAGTAGGCATAGAATTCTCTACAAGTCCTCTTTCTTGGCTATGACAGAGAATGTGACCATTTTAGAATTTGGATTGATGTTAGAAGATACCATTTCTGTCATGTCCCGATTTTCGTTCGGGATTAAAAATCATTAAATAATTTATTTTCTAGAAATTAAATAAAATTAAAAGTAGATTAATCAAGTGAAATTAATAAGGAAATAAAAGTTTCCTTAGTCAAAAAACATGGCTGTATTGTAAATATTTATGAAATATTCTCCATGTCCTAAAGTACTCTCTAAAATTTTCTCGTATTTTTCGAGCTTAAATATTAATTTTAATAATACAAAGATCATTTTAGTAATTATTTAAATAAATAAATAAATTATTAAATGATCTGGCTGTATTTTTATTAAATAATTTGAGTGTCCATCTATTTTTAGGATTTTTTTCTTGGAATTATTTGAGCATTGGAAGTATTTATAAAAATTCAAAGTTATTTGGAAGGAAAAGTCTCTTTGCCTCCCTTTGCTACTGATGCGTCTTCAACCTCCACCCAGCGGCCAGATTGTTCTCTCTCTGTGCAAACATAAGTACATTGCCTCGTTTGATCTTCCTCCTCATTGGTTTTCCCTTCAATTAACTCACAAAAACCGGTTTGTTGCATCTTCCTCATCAATTCCCCCAACAAATCCCATTCAATTTCGCTCTAAACCACCCTTGATTGAACTCTTTAACCGAGGTGCCTGTTTGGAGTTTTCTGGCCGGCTCTATTCATCTCCCTCCTCGGTTGTTCCTCTCCCTACCCGGTCGTTCCCCTCCTCTACCTGAGCTCATATAAAAGGGAGGCTCCCAGCCCCCCTCCTCTATTCCCCCACGCTGTCCCTTCCCGCCTATTCCCTCTCTCTCTGGCGCCGACCACCTCCAGCCAGCCGTGCCGCCTTGACCGTGCGTCGGCCAGCGTCGCCATCATCTCCCTCGGTTCCACAACGTTGCCCTTCATCCTGGCCAAGACTCGGCGTCGCCTGGAACCCGCCGGAATGCCACTACCGTGTCGCCTCTCCAACCGTATCACTGGCGCAACTCCGACCAGCTCTTCCTCCTTGTCTGTGCATCGATCGGCTGCACCATCGCCACCTACGGTGTCGCAGCAGCAAGGTTGCCCTCGGTCTTGCCTCCTCTTTGCTCGAACATCTCTGGAAGCACCTCCCCGAAGGCCACCCATGAGGACGTCGCTTTCCTCCACCACCAGCAGCCACTGCCACCTCGACAGTGTCCGTTCGATGTCGTTGCCTCCTTCCCGACATCGTGGCGTTGTCTCCTTTGCCGGCCTCCACTTGGTTTGCCATTTGTCGCCGGCATCCCGTGATCATCCTCGCCGATGCAATCTACGGCCAACCATTCCTCCTCGTCGGCATGTCGCCCCGTGGCCTCATCGTCTCCGTCGATGGCAACACGGCAGAATGTTCCACGCCGTCCTTGCCCTCGTGTAGCCACCGCCGACTACTGTTGTCGTCCTCGTCGCTCGCGTCGGCACCCGTGCGTCGGCCTTTCCTCCGCTCGCCGTCGTGCGCCCGCACCGCGTCTTCTCGCCGTTGAGCTCACGGTGAGTCGCCCCTCCGCCATCCTTGCCCGTTGTCATCCTACCTTTGTTTTCCTGGTAAAAATAATTAAAATTGCACAATAAATCGATTTAATTTCCGAATTCATTTAATGGTCCAAAAATTCTAAAATTCATATCTAATTCATATGAACTCCAAATTGGGCCATTCAAATTGCAAAATTCATCTAAAATTGATCTATACATGTTTGTTTACTTTCCATATATTATTTATTTGGTTTTTATTAGGGTTTTTCCTTGTTTTGCGTGCTAGCATGTAGACTTCGTCGTTTCGGAGGTTCGCGCTCGCGAGGAAAAGAGTTCAGAAGATTTGTCAAAGAAGCAAGACACGTCATGTCATTTTGATCATATTGTTGTCCCAACTTATAAAATTATGTTTATTTAAATTATTGCATTTTGCTTTATTAAAGCCCCACATTCATCACTGTTTTATTTAGCCCTACCTATTCTCCTTGTTATAGCTCTATTTCTTGTATTATTATGATCCTTGATAACTCTAGGAAAAATAAAACTAGTGAGCATTTTATATATATGTGGTGCTTACTAGCAAACTTAGGAATATGCTTAGCCCTGCTTGAATAGAAACAATTAGATGTTTTCAATAATTAGACTATGGAATAACTTGTAAATAATAGAGATTTTGGATGTTTGTCTATGGGCAATAAATGTTCCCTTCAAAATTCCCCAATCATGTTTTCGGCTGGGCTCAGGGTGCTTGGTTTTGTTAGTCGCACCGCGACCGTCATAAGGACCAGTCTTCGGGCCTCTATTGCAAAGCATATTTTGTACTACCACCAGTCTAATGGGTAAGGCTTAACATGTTGTCTAATGCGGTTAGAAACAAAAAAAAGACACGGATAGGGATGGATGAAGCCCTAGGAAGGGTTGAAGCCCATGGGCTGACGTCTTTGGCAAGTGAAGGCTCAGAACGAGTCGAGATGTCCGGGGGCATAGACTGTCTGCTCGACCCAGGGCACCTGGCAGGAAAAGTCTATGTTGGTCTTCTTTTTTTAGGGTAGTACTAAGCAATGAGTTATGTCATGGCTTTCGCCCGTATGCCATGGTGGCATGTGCATGTCGCAACACGTGAGGAAGACATGTCTGATGGGTAAAGATGTATACCTCTGATCAGAGTAAATCTATTCGAATAGCCGTGCCCTCGGTTATGGGCAAGCCGAGCAATGTACCCAAGTTAGAATTTAATTCTGTTTAAGACTGAAAGAAGTGGAGTTGGCACATGTTGGCCTGAGTTAAGGCAAGATCGCATTGAAGCGTGACTCGATAATAATTTGATTAGAGATAGGCTCGCGTTTTATTGAAATGCCTTGAAATATTTAAATACTTAAAATGCTGGAGTTCTACAAAATAGTCTTATATATGAATCCTTTGTACCCCTTTGCATTATTTGCATTCTCCCGGCATGGCTTGTTTAGTACGGTGGTTGTACTCAGCCTTGCAAGTCCTCCCGTTTCAGAAGTGTAGTGCTTCTGAGTTGAAGACGGTGTTAGAGGACTAAGGCTCAGACCTCAGTTGAGTTTGTCTGTGGAGTGGAGCTAAAGCCTCGCTAGGATTGCCTTTTTCCGCTGCTGTTGCTTTCTTTCGAGTGCGAGGACTAAGTGTCTCTTTTGTAAGTATTTTATGCTTTATTATATGTTTGGATTTGTGTATTGATTTGTCATTTTGTGTACCCTAGCTGATTCCTGGACAGGGATTTAATACACAAAACAGTTTTAAAATTTGGGCTAAATTTTTGGGCGTGACAATTTCGGTGGGTAAACTATCACTTTGTTTAACTTTCTTTCTTCGGTTGTGCACTGTGATGCAGAGCACCATCTATAGTCGTCTTCTGTAGGGTCTCAAATCCATACAACATATATGACCATGTTGCAGAGTTATCGTTCTGAGTTCCTTGTAGTCAGCATAAAGGGCAACCACTAGACAACTCTTTGACTTTGCTCTGTGATGGGATCTCTTCTTATATGTACTAAAATTTGAAGTCACCAATCCGACGTCCATCTAGTCAGAATAAATTCTGACTACTGTTTGCCGTGTGACTAGTATGTCTTTTGATCGAGTACAAGAGTTGTCGGTTTTAGCTTTAATTAGTCAAGACAAGATGCCGACTACTATGAAGTTTCCGACTAGTCTCTTGTACTCAAGAAGGCTAATTTCTTTGATATCCGATTTTCCTTAAACCAATTACTCAGAACAAATTGTTAGATCAAAATCTCCCAAGCGAGTGCTTAGGAATAACATGATATGAATTGAAAATGAAAATAAATTATATCTATGTGTGACAATAAACGAGTACTCTCGCTAGAGTTGCCCTCAGCCGAACGAAAGTATGTACTCTTCCTAGCCCCAAGCTGCTTTTGTGAAATGTTATCCAAAAAAGCGGCTTGAATATCATAACAAACTAAGGTGGAGCAGCGAATTCCTAGCTCCCAGTCGTGAAGTTGGGAAAAGAAATTCCTGATTATACGATGAGTTAATACGTTATAGATAGGTATTACATGACCATATCTTACATAGTCTTTTGACCCTCTGGTACCCGACTAATCCGTCAGAACATGGCGTCCCTGGCCAAGTAACCGAGACCTGGTAATTAGTCGGGGTAACGTAACAAGACTACTAGAAACAACTTCAACCGGTAGTGATATGAGAGAAGGGGATGAATGGACAAATATTGCACATTTGATGTGTATAAAATTTACATAGATTAATGCATTGGGATAGTAGGATCGCTACACACACTGATCGAGCGGACTAGGCATAGTCATTCCTTGACCACTCGTAGAGGTGGTGGAAGGATCACTACCACACTTGTCGAGGACCAGGTGTGTACTCGTATCTCGACCACTCGTAGAGGTGGTTGGAGGATCGCTACCACGCTGGTCGAGGACCAGGTGTGTAGATGTACTGCGACCACTCGTAGAGATGGTAGGAGGATCACTACCAAGGTTTCCCATTTTGCGCACGCCTGCCGTGCCGCCCCTCGCGGTAGCACGGTTTTCGCGAAAACCGCGAAAACCACGAAAACCGTGAAAACCGTGAAAACCGTGACGGAGTGAACAGTAGAAGGTTTTGAATTTGAACTGATTTCAAAACGGTTTGCTGTGTCACGGTGCGCCAAAAACTACGAAAACTACGCCCAAATGAAGAGTGATGTAATTTAAATTTGAAACAAATGCAAATCGGTGTCGTGCCGCAGTTTTCGCTCAAACCACGCAAAAACCGCGCCACATACCATGGTTTTCACGGCGGACATAGCGATATTTGTTTTTTTGTGATAAAATGAATTTTTCCAAATTTTTTGAACCCACATGAAAATTTTCAAACCAAACCCTGCAGCTACCGTGCCGTACCCCCGCGGTACAACCGAAAACCGTGAAAAACGTGATGGTTTTCGCGGTTTTGGTAACCCTGATCACTACCACGTCGGTCGAGGACCAGGTGTGCAGTCGTACCTCAACCACTTATAGAGGTTGTGGGAGGATCGTGGTAGGTTTGTAGTCATACCTCAACCACTCATAGAGGTGATGAGAGGATCGCTACCATGTTAGAAGAGTACCAAGTGTGTAGTCATACCTCGACCACTCATAGAGGTGGTGGGTGTATCGCTACCACGCAGGTTGAGGACCAGGTGCGTAGTCGTATCTCGACCACTCGTAGAGGTGGTGGGTGGATCGCTACCACGTTGGTCGGGCGAGGACCAGGTGGAGTCATTCCTCGACAACTCATAGAAGTGCTTGAGTCGGTTATTAGATGTACATCTCATGTGGCCAACAAGACTTCACATACCTTTTTTTAACCAACTTACAAGCATATTGGACATCCGTTCACGACAATGCCGAGTGATCGAGCTGACAATATTCATGAGGATATTGCCCATATCAACCTTTTCACAAATAGGGCGTGACTAGTACTAAATGTATGATAGGCCATAAGTTTTTGTTAGTAGGTTAGGTCTAACAACTCTGCATTTGCTCGAGAACATTCTCGATAATGGGACGTACTCGACCTCTGCCTAGTCAGGTGAGCGGCGCTTTAGCGGATTTTGTATTGTTTGCTGAAAAATATTTTCAAGAAAGCAATATATACAACACAGAATATCAAGAACGTACTAAAAAAGCTATATAAATCTTCTAGTATTATCGGGATATACTGAGCAGATTTAGATTGGATATTGGGTACTATATATACCGTAAACAGACATGATTTAAAAAAAGAATAGAGCAAGCTCCAGTATTAGACCGTAGTCGGACTAATATAGGAAACGTTTGCACAATATATATTGTATAACAATAAGTAAGCATAATAAATTATGGATATGGAATAAGTAATGGTGAATTGTATGAAATATTCCGTACCTTTGTAGATACATGCTGGATGTATCTATGAAATCAGTAGATTGATTTAAAAAAACCAATATACGAATTAATTTGATTAGCGATACTAATCAACTTGGAAGTAGTCGACCCGGATTGAAACCTCGTGATCGATGATATTGAACTGTTGTTTTCCATGAAGGCAATGTTAGCTCTAGAGTAGTCAGCATGGACCAAGGTCTCATGGCCGACAGTATCTAATAGTGTTCTCCATAGGGGCGACGTCTTGAAACTTTTGATCTCGATAGATCATATTGTTGGATGGCAATGGTTTCGATCTGGTCAGGTCATATGATCCGAACTCATCGAAGTATCCCTCGTCGAAAAATCCACAGTAGCAATGTCCTAAGAAGATTGAGATGATGAGGGTTTCGATCTAGAGAAAAACACACTCCGATCGGATCATATATTCCAAAGCTGAAGTCATCAAAGGATGCCTTGTCAGAGATCTCACCTCTTGAATCCATCTCGTCGAAACCATGAAGCACCAAGCCTCCTACCTGACGTGCCATTGTCAATGGACTATGTCCGCCTATGGTATTTGTAGAGTATGGGGATCATTGGTACCAGAGTATACACGAGATTGGGATAAAAGGGGTGGAAGACAGGGATTTTTATATAGGTTCGGGCCTCTTAACTGATATGTATAGCACTACTCTTGTTGGACAAAGAGGGTGTTGCCTTTATATACCAGTATCATGCAAGTACAATGTTTGGGATGACCTAATATAGTCTCTGTCGGCTTGGTGGCATGGAGCTCTCACACGTAGTCGATGGTTAATGTAGTCTTGTTCCTCGAATATGAACTCGACAAGATTGGAGGTTAGCTCTAGATCCCTCTTATCAGCCTCTATGATTCCATAGTGGGTTTGTTTAGGCTTGCCTTCGCATGTATTTATACCTTCGGGTGTCCCCTTGTCCAAGTAGAACTAAGGAACCAAATATGGATACGATCCGAGTAGTCCTTGTCTTGTCCAAGTAGAACACTGCTTCTTTTTTCCTATCCGGAACACCTTTCGTATATGAAGCTTGATTCAGTATAAGTCTTGGTATGTGGGGAGCCCCATCAAGCCTAGCACAAAAGTATTAGGTATGTCTTATATATGACACTGATAGATCATATATTAATATCTCATTAATAAACCTAGCTAAATTATCATTCTCTTCTTTCTATGTCACTTACTAAGGGTTTGTTTGAGGAGCTTCGGATTCTAAGGAATACCTGGAGGGAATTCAGCTCGTGAGAATATGGAGAAACTGAGAAAGCCGACTTCTTAAAATCTGAAAAAAAAGCTGGACTGTTTGTGGAAGTTTTTATTCTGCGAGAATCTACACATGCAAGAAACTCCCTAAACATGCCCTCAGAATACCTACACGGCAAAATTGAAGACAACTGACATTAGTGCAAATGATCAAGTAGTCTATCCCTTATTATTTCAACCTAAATTTGAGATGTAGCCTTAATAGAGATTATGGTTTGTTTAGTTGTTTTGACTTGATGAATTCTTGAGAGATAATAATGAATTGCAGCGGATCAAGAGCAAGTAAGTTTAGGAAATACTGCTGGGAAAACCCTTTATAGTCCCGTATTGCAAACCATTTTAGTCTCGGGTTGAAAACTAGGACAATGAAAGCGGGACAAAAAATGTCTATCTTTAGTCCCGGTTGGTGTTACCAACCAGGACTAAAGGTTTTTTTTCTTTTTTTAAATTGTGCTCCTGCTGCTTGCTGTTTGTTTATATATTATGCACATATATATATGTAAATACATATATATATGCATAATATATATAATATGTATATGTACGTAATATATGTATTTATACATATATATATATGCCTATATATATACATATTTTACACACATATGTGCACTTAAGTAAATATATACATATTTTACAAAAATATATACACACATATAAATATGTACATATATTATAATCTTTCTTAATTTCTAATGTTCTATATTGTATATTACAAAATCTAATATCTGGGTGGGGTTGATCAATTGGTTTGTCCATCGTAGTGGAACTCTCCCGCGGGATCAATAATCTGCTAATTGATAAATCCCATCATTGATTCTTGAACAACCTTTATAAATCCGTCGTGGGAGAGTTTGTCCCTCATTTCAAAAATCTATCATTTGAAAAAAATGAGAAATAAATATATAAAATCAATAAGAAATCAAGACATAATGTATGAATGGTTTTTACATACATTAAGATCCTTGTCAGTTTTGATTTTGTGAACTGGGCGGTGAGGCGGTGAGTATATTCGCAAACATAGTAGCCACACAAGTTTGTCCCCCGCTGCTGTTTTGCACACTAAAGTAGAAACGAATAGAGATTTAACATATATTTCTATTTTAGAACAAATTAATGATTCAATATAATTTTTGAGCATGTACTCGAAATTTTGTCATCACATCAAGTTTTTTGCTCCAAGTTCCATGTACAGTTGTACGTAACCGTGCTCATGCCCTACGCACAATTGCAAGTTATAGATTAATTATCCGAGATCCACATAGTAGCAATAGAAACATTCATAATCACAGTGTAATAGATGGCATTACTTGTCTATCACTTCAAAAATCTTTGCGCAGGTAGACTCTGATTTATCCATTGAGTCAAAGACATTGATTTTGAATGAGGAAAGGTCAAAAATAAAAAGGACCTAATGGAATCTGCAAATTGTGTGAGATGATATATATGAAACTATATATGTACGATAAGGAAATTGGTATGAAATGCAAGAAAAAACTCACGCTGTGTTGTACGGCAAGACTATCCACTTCTTTGTAATGATGCTGCACCAACATATGGACGATATTGTCATCTGTTTCTTTCTCAAAATCACGTATTATGTCCGTGTTTATTTTGTGGGGGTCCATGAATCCAATGTTGAAACACCCCTGCTAACGGCACTATTGTATCTACGATCTACAATGGATAAAAGGAATTTTCATCAGCTACATACAAGGATCTAAGGAACAAAATAAATTTAACTCAATGATACTTACAAAACCCAGCAAGTGATAAGAGATATGTCAGTGGCGTCTAACTGGTACAGGTCAAATACATCCTAGAAGCGGATCCACAAGTTATCATCTCCTTAGAGGAAATCTTCCTTTCTTATCCGCACGCCGATCATCTCTCTACCTTTCCCTGAATTTTGCATGTACCATTGATGGACATTGATGGAATCGGTACATCCGCGTAGAGAGAGTTTTGACTCGAGAAGGCTTGACAACAGGTTCACCGAGGGTAAACATGTATTTCAGATCCTCTTTTGTCGCCTTTTTGATTTCTACGCCTCCAAACAATTGCCCCCTTGTTAGTCCCGTCTCTGCCATAAATTGTCTTAACTCATATTCACCATCTAGCAGCAACAGCTCAAGGATTTTCTGGTTGCTCCCCGAGATAAGGGACAACTTTCAACTTTCCTTTCTCCTTTCGGAAAGACTTCCTAATCGACCAGTCGTAGTCTGACGATAAGGCTGGTGTAACTGGTGCGCACATCTTCTTAAAGAAGACCTTAGCCGCTGGGTTGATAGGAATCTTCTTTTCTGGACTCCGAGGCTTTAAATGCGCCTTCACTTCTACAGCGACGATCACGGCAGTCTCCACGGGAGTGCAGTCGTATGCCCTTTTCTTTAGAGCGGGGTGCCTTGGCGCATCAAGTCTTGGTTTCTTTAGTTGTTTCTTTGACCTTGACGGCGTGGACACGAGTTGGGCGCGAAGGAGGCGAGAGAGTCGGTGATCGTTTAGGAGTCGGTGCTCGTGGAGGTGACGAGAGGAGGCTAAGGAGTCGGTGCTCGTAGAGGCGACGGAGGAGGCGAAGGAGATGGTCCACGTGGAGGAGACGGTCCACATGGAGGAGACGGAGGAATGGATCCCGCTTCTCGCCTGGGAAACACAATGAATGGCTTGCACCATAGTATAATTGTGTGTGTTGTGTCTCTTAGTTTTGTCTCCTTGTCTCCTCCAGGGATATCCAGTTCGAGATCTTCAAAGTCTTGTTCCACTTGCTCAATTTTGACCTTTGAATACCTAGGTGGAATCGAGTTGCAGTGATATGTCTCATCTCGTTCTACTGGTATGGCCATGCATGACGCCACCTTCACGAGAAGAGAGGTTATTAATTAGTAATCAACCTATATATGCACTAACCTTCTTACAATGTACAAATCATATGTCATAAAACTATGAGCATACCTTGATTGACAAGTTCTTGAAAGGTATATGCAGCTCACAATGTGTCTGTCGTGTGACCTCATCAACGCGGCATGGGGTTTGTTTTCAGCTTCAATGGCCTCTTCTAGTACTTGGCCTGTAGATGCGCAGCTGCTGCGCCTGCCTGTGGGGCTTACCATGATAGGTGGAATTTCTGGTTGGCTTTTGCTAGCTCCACTGTGCGGCCATCAGTTGTGTCACCTGTCTGGACACCTCCTCTTGAATCCTAAGCTCTTGGGTCGCAAGTCTAGTTTCGAGCTCTATTAGCTTCGCCTCTATAGATCGCTTGCTCCTCATGCAACTCCTGTATGTTTGGATTTCCTCTTAGAATCCATATTTCCAAGGAACGACGCCTTTTCCTCACGTGCGTCATGGATGCTCGACATTCTGTAGGGCGAGCGTAAGCTTGTCCTTCTCTTTGTCGGGTTGAAATGTGCCCGAAGCAGAGGCCTCGACTGCATCCTTCAGTCGGCTGGCGGCTTCGCGAATCTCATGGTTGAATATTAGGGAGCCATCGCCAGCATTTAGTGCTCCACTGTTAGCGTAGTTCCAATGCTTTGATCGTTCCGGCCAATCAGCTGCGGCCAAAACGATCATTCTTGCTATCAGGTCGGCTTCCATTCGCTCCCATCTCGGCCCTACCTTGTTATAGCCGCCTGAGCCTAGCCTGTGATGGTACTGCTTCTTAGCGGCATTCAATTTATTTTTCTCTATCAGGGCTTGTGCTTGCTCTCCTGTCTTGTATTGGACAAATGCATCCCAATGATCTCTCAGTTTGGGGAATTTGTTGAAATCCAATGTATGGCCCTTCAGGATGTATCTCTTGTGCAATTCCTTCTTATAGTTCCTAAACAGTTCGGTCATCTTCTTTAGTGTCCATTCATTCACTTTGGCCTTTCTGCCTTAGGGATTGTGAAGGTCTCAAGCATTGTGGTCCACAACATCTCTTTCTCTGTATCTAGGAGATAGCTTTGGACATGGCCGCCTGTCCTCGTTCGTCGCCCGTACACCGTTGAGATTGACACATGATCCCTCACTACCCAACCGCTGTGTGCAACAAACTTCCTTGCGGCGTCAGCTGGGGCACATGGTCAACCATCCTGTGCCACTTCAGTTATAATATGTCGACCCTCAATCATTTTTGTGACACCACATTGTCCACAAGCCCTCTTCCCTCCAACGGCCAGTGTGCTACCAATGTCCGTCTTATTCCCCTCATCGTTGCCCTCCTCGTTCCCCTTCTCGATAAAGTATTGGTTGGGATCCTCGTTGATCCCCTGCTCATCATGCCAGTATTGGCTGCTCCCCTCTGTGATCTCATCGTAGAGGATCCATTTGTCGGTGCGATCTGCCATCTGTTAGTTTTGCTTCGAGGCCTTAGGACCACTTAAGCTTGAGCGACGACAGCGGTCAGCAGCTTGACCAAGTAAATCTAACAAGGAAAAATTATTTAGTTAAAACATGTACAATGGTCCTAAATGTAAATTCCCAATGCATATATACATCGTTGTGTGAGAGATAGTGACTCGGGATATTGGGTAAAAACAACCGAACAAATATTGTCTTGATTCCTATACATAGGAGTAAAGACAAAATTTTGTTTTGATTCCCAATGCATAGGAGTCAATACAAAATTTTGTTTTCAACTCCCAATGCATAAGAGTAAAGACAAAATTTGTCTTGAAATTTTGTTTCCAGCAAATATCTTGAACCACTACCTCGTTGTAACAAGTGAACAAACGACCGAACGAATAAACTCGTTCGGTCGTTCTGTCATTCACGTTCATTTGGTCGTGAAAGTCGTTCGATCGTTCTATCGTTCGTGAATGTTCGTTCTATCACTCTCGTTCGTTCATAAATACAGAAACATCATATATATATATATACAAAATCAGTGTAATTACTGAATTTCGGGAAACACAACAATATATACAAAAATATAGACAACTATATCATACTTCAGTTTAAATGATCACTTTACGTTTTCCCTTAACATAACACAACAATATATGCATAAATATTATAAAATTCTATTATTAATTACCAACCTCTCTGTGAAAAAGGAACAAAGAAAAAACATAGGGAAAAAATCCACACAGAAGAAGAAGAAAAAAACCTTAACAGTGTGTTATATACACTGTAATGTTTTTTCTTCTTCTTCTCTTTGGAAAATTTTTCTTATTGATTTTTCCTCTGTTCTTTTCTTTTTAGATGATCAAATCTGCTCCCTTTATCCACAACATTAAAACATCCACACATTAAAACAGAGCAAAACATATATATATATCACGACAATTAGATGATAATTGCTTTTCACAAATATCATCGGTGGTTCCAGCGTCTGGCATCGGCGTTGGCGGTTGTGGTGTGCGGCAGCAACGACGAGGATGGCGAACTAAGACATATAGATCGACGGCGGCATGTGTGGCTTGCGGCGTCGACGTCGACGATTGCTGCGTGCGGCGGCGACGACGAGGATGGTGACGACGTCGGTGGTTGTGGCATGCGGCGGTGATGACGAGGACGGCGAATTAAGACATACGGTTCGGCGGCCGCAGAGACAAGGATACGGCCAGATTCAGTCTTACCTTCAAGAATGCGGCGAGGCGACGATGGCGAGATGACGGTACAGGACGACGGTCGCGATGGCGGTTAGGGCAAAACCGAAAGTTCGACGCAAGAAGAACAAGAAACGGCTTAGTGTTTGGATCTCGAAGGAGAAGACGATGCACCCTAGGGTATATACCCCTAGATCTTTAGTCCCAATTGATGGCACCAACTGGGACTAAAGGTATCTTTAGCCCCGGTTTCAGCCGCTAATCGGGACTAAAGATATCTTCCTCACAATTGGTGCCACCAACCAAGACTAAAGAAAATTTCCGTTGTTTTCAATCTATCTTTAGTTCCGATTCCAGCCATCAACCGGGACTAAAGATATCTTCCTCCTGCGTAGATGGCACCAACCAGGACTAAAGATACAATCTTTAGTCTTGATTGTTGGAACCAATTGGGACTGTTGTCTACAGTCTTTATTGCTTTCCTTCAAAGAGTACCATTTCCCTATAGTCTCCCTTCATGGCTTGATTCGAGCACCCCAATTGAATGAAGGTCTTCAATAAATTCTACGCAGAACTCAATGACCTCCTCTGTTCCATACCCCTTGGTGATGCTTGCCTTCGGATGAGAACGGTTACGAACGTACTTCTTTAGAACGCCCATGTACCTCTCGAAAGGGAACATGTTGTGTAAGTACACAGGACCGAGAATACATATCTCTTTGACAAGGTGACATAGAAGATGCGTCATTATATTCAAGAAGGACGGTGGAAAGATCATCTCAAAGCTGACAAGATATTGCACCACATCATTTTGAAGGACTTCTAATCTGTCTGGATTGACGATCTTCTATGAAATTACGTTCATGAAAGCACATAACTTTGTTATTGTTGCCCAAACATTATTAGGAAGGATACTCCGAATTATAACAAGAAGCGGTTGTTTCATCAGCATGTGGCAGTCATGAGACTTTAGGTTTGTGAATTTCTTCTCCTTCATGCTTATGATTCCCTTTATATTCGAGGAGTGTCCAGATGGTATCTTGATGCTCTCCAAGCATTTGAATATGCTTTCCTTCTCTGTCTTGCTCAAAGTGTAGCCGGCTGGGCTCAGGTAATGGTTTCCTTTCTCCTTTGGTTCCGGGTGAAAGCCTTCGTGTTGTTGCATATGCTTGAGATCATTACATGCTTGAAGTGTATCTTTTGACTTCCCATATACTCCTAGGAAGCCCAGTAGGTTGATGTAAAGGTTCTTAATGAGGTGCAACACGTCGATTGCATGACAAACGTCTAAGACTTCCCAATAGGGTAACTCCCAAAAACATAGACTTCTTCTTCCATATCGCTGCGTGACCATCTTCACTTGCTATAAGTTGGCTGCCAGGTCCCTTTCCAAATACTACTTTCAGATCTTTCACCATAGCAGACACGACTTTTTGTTACGATGTTTTGGCTTAGTACGGTGGTCTGCCTTCTGTTCAAAATGTTTGTCTTTCTTCTGGACAGGGTGGCTTGCAACAAGAAATCGATGATGGCCTATGTACACGACCTTCTTACAATGTTTTAGATAAGTACTTTAAGTTTCATCCATACAATGGGTGCAAGCCTTATACCCCTTGTTAGACTGTCTAGATAGGTTGCTATGTGCAGGTCAATCGTTGATGGTTACAAACAACAACGCTCATAGGTTAAATTGCTCCTGTTTGTCCTCATCACACACGGGGACACCTTCTTTCTTTCACAGCAGTTTTAGATCTTCGACCAATGGTCTTAGGTACAAATCAATGTCATTACTAGATTGCATTGGGCCTTGAATAATAATCGGCATCATGATGTACTTATGTTTCATGCATAGCCAAGGGGGGAGGTTGTAGATACACATCGTAGCAGGCCAAGTGCTATGGCCGCTGCTCATCTCTCCAAATGGATTCATGCCATCCGTACTTAAACCAAACCTTATATTTTGTGCATCCTCTCCAAACTCTTTAAATGTTATGTCGATGTTTCGCCACTGCGACCCATCGGCGGGGTGTCTCAGTGTCCCGTCTTGTTAACGTTTTTCTATGTGCCAGCACATCATTCTAGCATGCTATTTGTTCCTGAACAAATCCTGAACCGTGGTATTATAGGAAATACCACATCACCTCTTCTTCGAAGGTTGTCCATCAACTTCGCCTAGATCATCTCGTCTAACATTGTATTGTAGTGCTTTACAAACCGGACATGCTTCTAGGTTCTTGTACTCCTTACCGCGATAGAGGATACAATCATTCGGACATACATGTATCTTCTGTACTTCAAGTCCTAGAGGGCAAACTACTTTCTTAGTTTCGAACGTTGATTCTAGCAATTCGTTTCCCTCTAGAAGAATAGTCTTCATGAGTTTTAATAACTCGCCAAATGCCCTGTCACTAATACCATTTTTGGTCTTCCATTGCAAGAATTCCAGCGTGGTACCCAACTTTTTGTGCCCTTGTTCGCAACCTGGGTACAAAGACGTTTTGTGGTCCACCAACATATGCTCTAGTTTATGCATCTCCTTTTCACCTTCGTAGTCCCCCTGTACGTTGCGCAACATCTAACTAAGATCATCGACATCGTCGTTATCTTCAACATCCCCATCCGTCTTGCCTGCTTATTTTCTTCAAATCCACCGTATTGACTACAATCCAAAATGTTGTCGTCTTCTTCTTTATCTTCTTCCATTGCAACCCCTCCCTCTCCATGCGATGTCCAACAATTATTGTTACACATGAATCTCGACTGAAACAAGTGGGCATGAATAGTTTTTGATGTAGAATACTCCTTCTGGTTTTTGCACGTTTTGCACTGACAACATATAAAGCTCTTATACTTGTTAGCATTGGCCACACTCAAAACATAATGCATAATCCCACACACTTAATGTATTGTATAAATAATTATATAATTATATAAATAATTATATAATAATCCCACATACTTAATGTATTGTACTTAATAAAATTTAGAATTATTTTAAAAGTTTTTTTAAGTTCTAAAAATATTTTTAATGTGGTGTACTTATTTCTAACTATTTTATCGATTTTTAAATTACCTTAATTTTCTAATCTTTTATCAAATTTTCTATATTTTCCCTTTGTTATCTATTTTGTAACATTTTATCCACAAGCTTCTAATTTTAAAAAGTAACATAATTTTCCCTAAACAAATTTTCTCTCTCGTCATTTTCCACAAACCTTTTTAGAGATAAAAATATATAAAAATATATCTACGAATGTAATATACTAAGCATACATCATTAGAGAATGGAGTTGCTATTTTTTATCCCTCTACCTTGTACATTATCACCAAAACAATTTCACAAAAATAATTTGTAAAAAATTATGGCAGCACCTCCCTTCCCCCTCCAAACGTTTGTAACAATTGCTCGGGCTAGAGTAGGAGAAAGAAGTATAAAAAGGACATTCGCTTTAGTCCCAGTTGGTAACATCAACCAAGACTAAAGTCCCGCAACCTAATAGATTCTGACAAGAAATAAACCAGAACTAAAAATAATCTTTAGTTCCGATTGGTAACACCAACCGAACTAAAGATCATAAAGAGTCGTTGCCCTTTTTAACTGGGACTAAAAATATTTTGTAGTCTTGGTTCCTATTGAAATCGGACTATTATGAATTTTAGCAGATGGAATAAATACCACTTTTTCAGTAGTGTAAGACATGATTGGGGAGTTGCCTAAGGTGATTTGCGATGTGTCAAACACCACTCACTGCTGGAGAAACCCACTATTGTCCCGGTTCGTAACCCTCTGTAGTCCTGGTTCTCGAACCGGGACTACGAAAGCGGGACTAAAGATCGGCATCTTTAGTCCCGGTTTAAATAACCGGGACTAAAGATTCATCTTTAGTCCCGGTTGATAACACCAACCAGGACTAAAGATGGCGACGCCACGTGGCTGGCTTCGCCATCTTTAGTCCCGTTTGGTGTTACCAACCGAGACTAAAGTTTTTTTTTAAAAAAAATTTTCCTGCTAGCTGCTAGCTTGTTAATTATATATTATGCATACATATTTTACACACATATATATTTATACATATATATGCATGGTGCATATATATGTATAAATATATATTTTACATATATATATAAATGAACTTAATAAAGAAAATATATACATATATTACCAAAATATGTACACACATACAATATCCACATATATTTCGTATGTTACAAAAAATTGTCTACTTTGTGGATCCAGTGGTGAAGTTACTCAAACTAAAGTAGAACTCTCCTGCAGGATCAATGATCTGCTCGTTTATAAATTCCATCAATTCTTCTTGAGCAGCTTGTATGAAAGTCGCGTGAGGGAGTCTCTTGCTTGCATAAGCTGTCATTAATTCGAATAAATGAGAAATAAATATATGAAATGAATAAGAAATCGACACGTAATATATGAATGGCTGTTATACGTACATCTATATCATCGAGACTTGTCACTTCGGTAACAAAGCGGTGAATGTATTCGCAGACGTAGTAGCCGCATAAGTTGGTCCCCTGCGCCTGTTTTGCACACTAAAGGAGAAATGACGACAGATTGAATATACATTTCATATTTTAGAACAAATTAATGATTCAATATAACTTTGGAGCATGTTACTCACTGGAAAGTTCATCCTCACATAGAGCTTATCTTTCCAATTCCCGCGAACATTCACCAAGAGCCGTGTCCATGCCCTACGTGCAGTTGAAAGATAGCTAGTATTATCCGAGAACCGCATATATGCAATAGCAAGTAAGATGGCATTACTTGTTTAACAATTCACATATATTTGCGTAGGTGGACTCTGGTTTATCCATTGAGTCAAAGACATGGATCCGCGAGTGATCCATGTCAATCACGAACAGAGCTTTGTGGAATCTGCAAATTGGTTGAGATGACACATATGAAACTTTATGTATGCACGGGATTGAAATTGGTAAGGAAGGTAGAAAAAAACTTACGTTATGTTTTAGGGGAGAAGGATAAACGTCTTGTAGTGGTGCTGCACCAGCACATTGTATATGTTATCCTCTGTTTGCTCCAGATATTGATCAACCATCACGGTGTTGATTTTTCATGGGTCCATGAATCCATGTTTGGGAGATTCTTGCTTGTTGCAATATTGGAATGCCATTCTACAACGGTTAAAAGAATTTTAGTCAGCTAAATACAAGGAGCTAAGGAATGAAATAAATATAACTGAACGATACTTACAAGACCCGTGTGGCTAGAAGAGAGACGTCGAGGGCATCAAGTTGGTACAGGTCGAATATGTCTTCGAATCGGATAAAGAATTGGTCACCTCCATCAAAGAAATAGTCGAGTGAGTATTTGCCCGAAACCATCTCTGTACCTCTGGTGGATTCTTGCATGTATCACTTATGGAAGCGGTACATCTATGTAGGTAGCTGTTTAACTTGATCCGGCTTTACAAGAGGCTTTCCAAGTTTGAACTTGTACTACAGCTGAGCCTTCGCGAGGGGAGCACGCCCGGATAATTGATCCATTGTTATTCCAGCAGATTTCATAAATTGTCTTAACTCCATTCGAACATTTCGAACCGTGCTGAACTCCAGGGTTTTTTGAGGCTGCATGCTAAGCTACAGTACATCTATGACCTTTCTTTGCGCCTTGCCAGCAGCCTTCTGGATAGTCATGTCATAGTCAGACTGTGGTTGAGGTTGCGGTTTAGGCTGTGGCGTTAGGAATTTCTTCTTAAAAAAGTCCTTGGTCTCCTGGGGGATTTCAGGAGGCTTCTCGGGAGACTTCTTTTTGAAGTGGGCCTTGACTTCCGCTTGGACGGCCTCGTGCAGCTCCTCTGGAGTCATGTCGTACCCCGATTTCTTTGCGGGTGGCGGGAGCGGGTCAATTCTTTGGAGTTTTCTTCTTGGTAGACCGATTGATAATGACCGCGCGACTCGAGCTGTGCCCATAGGATCTGACGGAGGCAAAGTAGGATGAGTTGCTGACCGTTTAGGAGTCGGTGCTCGTTGTGGCGATGAAGGAGGCTCAGCAGGCGGTGGAGTGGGAGATGACCGTTTAGGAGTCGGTGCTCGTGGAGGCGACGCGGGAGGTGGAGGAGGCGGAGGAGGCGAAGGAGGCTGAGGAGACGGTCCACGTGGAGGCGACGGCGGTGGAACGAAAGGAGAAATTGTTCGTCCTGGGAATATGATGAAGGGCTTCCTCCAAAGAAATATTCCGTGAGTTGTTTCTCCTAGCGTCGTCTCCCTGTCTCCTCCGAGGATACCCAGCTTGAGATCTTCGTATCCGCATTCCACCTGTTCAACTTCCACTTTTGAGTACGCAGGTGGAACGAGCCTGCAGTGGTAGGTGCCCGACACGACCTGTTCGAGAAGATAGCTTATTAGTTAGTAATGAACCTTGATTGTCAAGTTATTCAAGGAAATATATAACATAAAACTATGAACATACCTTTATTGTTATGTTCTTCAGTGGAATGTGCAGCTCACACGGTGTCCGCTGCATGATATCATCCACGGAGCATGGCGGACTGGCTTGAGCTTGTGGGGCCATCTTGCCTTCATTTCCTATTGAAGCACGGCTGCTGCGCTGCTGCTGTAGTTGAGCTGTTGTTGCTGGATCAGGCTGTTGGCTAACCCAGTGGCTCCGCTCCTATGCCAACCTTTCGGTAAACCTTTGGTCCACTATCTGATCAATCTGCGAGATCCACATCTCCATTTCTGCGAACCTCGCATCTGTCTCTCGCTTCGACCTCATGAGACTCCTATATGTGTCGACGTCCGCTTGAAACCCGTATTTTTAGGGAACGACGCCTTTTCCTCGCATTCGTCCCGGATGCTCTGGGTTCTGGAGTGCGAGCGTTAACTTGTCCTTCTCTCTGTCGGGCTTGAACGAGCCTGAGGCAGAGGCCTCCAGCGCTTCCTCTAATCTTCATCCGGCTTCTTGGATGTCAGCGTCGAAAATAACTGATCCATTTTTGGGATTAAGCGATCCGCCGTGAGCATAGAACCAATGTTTTGATCGTTTCGGCCAGTTGGCTGTGCTCGGAACGATACCTCGTGCTTCCAGGTCGGCTTACATCTTCTCCCATTTCTGCATTGCTTTTTGATAGCCACTCGACCCAAGCTTGTGATAGTATTTTTTTTCTTGGCTGCGTTGGCCTTGTTCTTTTCAATGAGGGCTTGCACTTCTTCCCCGGTCTTATGTTCCACAAAGGTCTCCTAGTGATCTCTGAGCTTTGAGAACTTGTCAAAGTCTAGGTTATGGCCCTTCAGGACATATTTCTTGTGTAACTCCTTCTTATAGTTCCTGAAGAGCTCAGCCATCTTCTTTAACGTCCAATCCCTGACCTTTGCCTGTTCGGAGTCTGGGATGGTGAACGTCTATAGCATTGTCGTCCAAAGCATCTCTTTCTTTGTGTCCAGGAGATAGCTCTGCTCATCTCCTCCTGTCCTTGATCGCCTCCAGTTCACAACGCTGATGGGCACGTGATCACTCACCACCCATCCGCTGTGTGCCACAAACTTCGTTGCAACGTCCACTGGGGCACTTGGTTGATAGTACGGTGCTACTTCCGTTATGACATGTCGACCCTCAATGCGCTTGCTGACACCGCGTTGCCCGCGTGCCCTCTTTTGTCCAACGGATGAGGAGCCCTCATTCCCCACCTCGTTTCCCTCCTCGTTCCCTCCTCATTCTCCTCCTTGTTGAGGTATTGATTTGGATCCTCGGTCCCCTCCTCAGTGTAATACTACGTGCTACCGTGTGCGATCTCATCAAGGAGAAATTGTTCGTCGTCACGATCAGCCATTTGATTGTTGTGGGTTTGAGGACTTAATCAAAGAATTCTGACAAGGAAAAAAAATATTCGGTTAATACATGTATCAATTATTCGGGGAAATCATGTATGTCTACCTAGAAAAAACATAGACAAAAAGAAGACGATGAAAAAATAGATGAAATTCGACAGACACTAGATCCAATTATGCACATCCATAATGGTGATATTCTTCATATCTTCATATCTTCCTTCTGCATATCTTTGTTTCTCTTTGTTAGACCCTAACTCTAACCCTAAACCCTAAACCCTAAACCAAACGAACAAACAAAACTATCGTTCATTAGTTTGTTTCACGTTTGTTCATTCACGTCTGTTCGTTCTATCGTACGTTCACGTCCATTCGTCTGGAGGAGAGGAAGATAAGAGAAGAGGAGAGAAAGAGAGGACGATGACGTGAGGGAGATAAGGTGGAGAGGAGAGGAGAGGAAGAGAGGACGATCCATGCCGAGGTACGTGCAACGACCGAATGAACGAACGACCGACCGACCGACTGAACGAACGACCGACCAACCGAACGAATGAACGAAACTCGTTCGTTCGTTCGTTCATTCGTTCACGTCCGTTCGTTCGTTTTATCGTTCTCGTTCGTTCTATCGTACGTTCACGTACGAACGAACGACCGACCGACTGACCGAATGAACGAACGAAACTCGTTCGTTCGTTCACGTCTGTTCGTTCGTTCACGTTAGTTCGTTCGTTCACGTACGAATGGCCGAACGAACGAACGACCGATCGACCGACCGACCGACCGACCGATACTCATTCGTTCGTTTGTTCGTTCACGTCCGTTCGTTCGTTTTATCGTTCTTGTTCGTTCTATCGTACGTTCACGTACGAACGACCGAACGAACGAATGATCGACCGACCGATCGACCTAACGAACGAACGAAACTCGTTTGTTCGTTCGTTCGTTCACGTCCGTTCGTTCGTTTTATCGTTCTCGTTCGTTCGAAAAAACATAATTCACATTCACAAGTTCACATTCACATTGAAATTTAAATCTATTCATCCATGCATTCAAAATTAAATAAAAAGTCCATAAGTCCATTTAATACATCGTTCCTTCACGTTCGTTCAAATCATCCATACACATAAAGTCCATTCTAACATTTAAATTCCATACACATCAAAATTTACAAATTTAATGAAAATTCAATCATCCATGCATTCAAAATTTCACATCATCCATGAATTCAAAATTAACATCATCAATGCAGTGGGCGGCGGCGGCGTCGATGGGAGGCAGCGGCGGCGACGGGGGGCGGCTTGTGGGGGCGGCAGCTGTCGGAGACGACCCGAGCCTTTCATTATAATTTCTAGATGAGGTGATTCACTTCAAATCATCCAACAAGCATAATTGAACATCTGACGTCCCAAGAGAGGGATAAGTGAGACATTGCTGGGCCTTTAGCCTGCCAGTCAACTTCAGCCTGAGACGTGTCCGTCAAACCACTCGAAGGGGGCGACCAGATGTGTTACACGTCTAGGAGACTTGACAAAATTGGCTAAAGATCTACAACGTCTCAATTATTCCTAACTCATACTCGTGTGAACCTAGCCCCCAGGATGTACGCTAGGCTCACACTTTCGTCTCAAGCATGAATATACATAGCGAATACACAACAGCTGAAAGGGACTTAAGGACTACATTACTTAGATAATTACATGGGCCGACCGGCCAAATAAATATACAACACAGAGTACAGCGAATAGCGATGGCTTAACTACCCATTCCAGAAGCACACCTACTAGGGGTTTACCCCGTTCAGTTCAAAATCCTAAAAGACACAAATCGAGTACCCGCATCTCTCAAAAACTAAGTCTAGAACCTGTATCAAAAATGGATATTCAAATCGCAAGTGTCAATACATTAATCAAAATTAATGTGCTGACAAGCGCACAATCAAACCTACATACATGGAAGCTCTAAGACAAAGGGAAAGCTATTTGTGGTCTCAAATTTTCAGCATAAAGCAAGTTTTAGTTCGCAAACTATTTACAACGTAATTTTAAGCATAGCATCTTTAGCAATGTATAAATTCTCACTAAACATGGTATGGATTCAACATAAGTAGATAGGTTTCAATCCCTTACCCACGTCGGGGAGTAAGGCTATATCATCTCATAAATCAACATCATATTTATCGCAAAACATTTAGTTTTCAGGAACATTTAGGAAAAACACAAAATCTGAAATTTATACCCCTAGTATTTCATCATGTCACTCATGACCATGAGCACGGCTAATCGATTAGTTTTATTATCTCTGCAGAGACTGTACAACTTTATCCACATGATATGAACACTCTAGTTTGTTTTGTGCTCGCGACGCACTACCACACTCTTCATGGTGAATGTGGTCTAGAGATCATAACGAAGACTTTACACTACTTAGTCCCTAGCCTTGCACCAACACGATAGTGTTTCCTCCATCCTAGGTCATACTGGAATAAGACCTAGAACCGTTAAGTGGCGGGCCCACACCTTAACTTAACGCCGTGGTGGCGGACACGACAGAAACCCACCCACGTGGCATGATATCGTTGTATTGGATAGACTTAGTCGCCTAAACTACCACGTCGGGGTAAATATGAAGTTCCTCTTGGTTATCCGAACCCATACACACCGGCCTACCATAGTGCAAGGCTAAGTGCTAAACAGGTTAATTGGCTAAGGCTATCCCATACTAGCACCATACTAGCACATGTGGTTGTACGGTATACACAATGAATGACATGTAGTTCGTTCCTTGATCGACTCAGGCGAACACTCCCTTTATTGGCAATGCAAATACATCAATTGCGTGCCACTTGTCACCCAAGTCTAAAAATCAAGTTTTGACTTTTGTAAACTTTTGTTTCACAAAAAATTGGGGTTTCTCCCCATTTAGTTCGGAACACACAAAAGTTCTTTCCAAAAAGTTTAGAAAATCAATCCATGCCTATTTTTGAATAATGCTAAGCAAGGCTAAGCATAACATTTTCGTAAAGCATCGCATATTCCCATATGAGTGCTTCTAATTTATTTCTCCCAGGGTTCAAAACAGCAAGAGAGTATTTTAGAAAAGGTACATACAAATTTTCAGGACTAAACTATCAATATTAATTTAAAACTACTATACGATAAATTACGCATGCAAGATTTCACAAACCAAATACATTGCCCAAAACATGGGTTCAATGTGTTCAAAGGAGCGGCAAGAACTTGCCTTGGTCTGAAGAAGATGTCAGCGTCTAATCCCCTCCTCCATCGTTTGTGCAATTATCTAAGAAAATACATGTTATGCAATTAAACATCGAAACATGCGAAAAATACAAAATGCTCTAAAACGTATGATTTTTACACATTAAGTGGGTACTGATCTAAAATGATTTTTGGTGAAAGAATTTTGATTTTATATTATCCCAATTGAGAGTTATGATTTTTAGAAGTTTTATCGGGACGTAGTGGTTTAGGGTTAGGTGCTTTTTGTACAGGGCTCCTATAATTTGATTTTTGCTAATTTGACTCCACAGAGGTGTGGAGATAGGTTTTCTAAGACTAACACAACTGGTTTCGTAATTTTTAGAGATAATATGAATTTCCTAGATATTTTACAATTTTACGACGGTCTTAGGCCTATAGTATTATATATATGGCTATAGAGTCTTTGGATCCAGAACCTGTTTTATTTGCTAAGGATGAACAAAATGAATGATTTAGTTAACCTATTTAGTCTTAGTTCATAATTTTAGAATTTTAGGTCATTCTACCATGTGTTGTGTAGACTAGATGGGATTCTAAGTTAATTTCTTTAACACATTAGCCTAGGAATTGATATACAAGTTAGGTGTTCTAATCCTTAGTGAAGGAGAACACAACTATGGTTGTTCTCTGGTCCAACATGTTTTATTTTGATCTACTTAGAGTTAGAATATAATTTATATGTACACCTATGCATATAGGCACATGATGTTTAGCCTAAATATTGATTATTACCTAGGTTATCTTGTTTATGGTTTTCTTACATATTTTAGTGTGTGAGTTGCCATGTTTTATTTTACCTAATTGAAGTATATTACTTGCTGGTTCTAAAGAAGCTTGATTCACCCAATATGAATTAGAAATGAGCTTTCTACAAATTTTACATGTTGTAGTGTACATATAACTTGAAAATATATAACTTGAAAATACATACTTTGGTGATCCTACATTGAGTTTGTCTAAAAAGGGATTAAAAGGAATTTTATATAAATTTTTAAAGTTTCAGCCTACCTAAATCATAACATTTTAACATTAATAGTTTTGGAGGTATTTGCTACTACGTAACTATGGGTTTTTATTTTTCCTAAATACAGAGGGTAAGATGAGGAATCTATAGGATTTGGGTTTGTTCAAATTGAAGCCAATTTAAATTTTCTAGGGATTTTACAAATTTGAATTTGGGGTAGTTATGGTATGTCTTATTTGAATTTTTGGGGTAAAGTTTGTACAGTGAGGGCCCTGTGTTGTGGTTCCATCCTAAAGTTTACTTTCTATGGGAATCTACAGGAATTTGCCCCATCTCAAAATGTGTTCAAATGAATTTTGTATGAATTTTATAAGTGTCATTAGTTTTCTGTAAAAGTGCATAGCTTACAGCTCTTTTCTTTTATATATTTTTTTCCAAAACCTACTGTACAGGGGTCCACGGGTCATAGACTAGCCATTTTGCAAAAAGGCCCCTGGTCTTCTAGCAAATACGGGTCACGGTCCTTAGCACGTGGGGCAGGCTAAGTTTATTAAGAGTCCCGGGTTTTTAACCTATTTGCTAATAGGTCCCTGGTCCTACACGTAAGCCTTGCATGTTTTGCATTTAAGACCTCACAACTTTTAAACCTCCACTAACCGGTTTCCTTAGCGCTAAATGGTGTGGGGCCCGCATGGCAGTGGCGTGGGGCGACGAGAGGCAGAGCTCGGCGACCCAAGGGAGAATCCCACCGGCGCCGGCGGCGATTGGCGGCGGATTTCGGTGAGGTCCCTTGAGAGAAAATGGAGCTGGCAATGTTGCGAATCTATTGGTGTCCTTTTCGTTGGCTGTGGTGGCCGAAATACATGGCGGCGACGGCGCAAGCGGCGGGGTGGCTCGCACGCCGGTGCAAGTCGAGCTTCACTTCAATCCACGTCACGGCGATGCATGCATAAGGGCTCAAGGGCATCTAGGAAACTCACTAGGTGTTGCGCGTGGCCTGGAGAGGCTTGTACGTCGGCGGCGGCGCGTGGAAAGACCCGGCGGCGGCGGAATTCCTCGTGTCACCGTCGCTAGCTCACTCCGGCCGAGGGTCCCTCAAAACAAGATATGCTGAGGTTATTCACTGCGAGGGAATGGTTCGTGCACAAGGAATCGACTTGAATCTCACCGGAGAGGTTGAAGCTCCCCGCTGCGACGGTTGGCTGGAGCCGAAGAAGACAATGCTGATCTCCGTGCTTGCTACGACATTGGCTTGGGTTCTTGGGAGGAAATGATGAGGGAGTCGAGGCGAAGAGATTGACGCAAGTCCTCGGTCGTGCATTGCTCCACACCGGCTGGAATGCCGATGGTCCCAGCGGCGGCGCCATGGACGGGGACGGCCATGCTCGGCGATCCCGATCCTCGTGACATGGGAAACAAAGGCCACATGGGCGTTAGGTATCGAATGGAGATCACGTTCCCGTGGCTAGTTTGCGGTGGCATTCACCGTATTAAGGAAGAACTCCATCGAATGTTTGCGGCCGACGGCAAAAGGTGCTTGTTCCCGGTGTCTTCGAGACGGCTCTCTCGATGTTCTTCGTGGAACACGATGTGGGAGTGGTGCAGAGCTCGGTGGAGGAGGGGTTTTTCAAATGGTGAACGCTTGAGCCGGCGGTGCATGGTGAGGTGGCATAGGTTGGCGCCGACACGTTCTCCTCTCCAGTTCCTTCCTCTCTGCTGCCTCTGAGCGGTGTTGGTCGGTTAGCATTTTGGCACAACGTATGAGCAACCCAATGAGGCTGCCTAGTAGGGCCAAGGTGAACGAGCAAGGCAAGGGGGAGAGAGATGGGTACAGACTTGAGTGCATCTTGATTCTAAGTTAATTTACGGGTTATTTCTTTCCCCCTAACCCCATAGTTTATCATGTGGCCGTGGTAAATTCATGCAATTTTTACTGGGGGTAGTTGATCATTCCTAGGTTCAATTTTCTTTGGTTTCACTCAAAAATACTTAGTGGTTTTGTTCCCAGAAATAAATTAAAGATAGGGTATTTTGGGATTTGTTTGAATTTTTAGGAAGCCTAAACAAGAGAAAATTCTAGAAAAATTATATTTGTTTATGGTTTTTATCCTGGTATTTGAATAAATTATTTTCTATATACACTTATGTGCACCTAAATGTTCTCTTAGGCAAGTTGTTAATTTAGCCGATTAAAGACACTAAATAGCCTAATATTGGACTGCCTTGTTTAATTCAGTTGGGGCATCAAACCTAGTTATTAAATCTCACAAAAATTAGGTTAAGTTGAATGTAATATTTGGAACCTAGATGAATTTTTCCATGATTTTATATTGCATGGTTTATTTTATAAAATTAGATTGATCCTCCTAGGTTTAGGTGTTTACTCTAGGTGCACACACCTACTATGGTCACTGGGTTCATACTAAGTTCTCTTTTGAGCTGAGGAGGTGAACCTTGGATTAAAATTTTTAAGTTCACATCTAGCATCCAAAATTAGTTGTAGATTTGTTTAGAAATTTTTTTTAATCTTGTAGCTATGCTTATGAGTCCTAATATGAAATGCAAGATTGAAAATCCAAATACACGTAAATAACAGTCGAGGTAGGCTTTATGTTAGTATGCATGCATGCTCCCACATGAGCTTGCATTTTTATCCTAGGCTATAAACAAAAAAGTTTTTGATTTGTTCTAAAATAGAGTCTACCATGCAAAGGCCTAGGTTGAAACCCCTTTAACCTAAGTTAGGAAATGCAAATTTTTAGTTCACAAAATTTGAGAAACCCTTACTTTATTTTGTTTGGACAAAATTTTGTTGACCCTAGATTTTGGGTATATGAGAGTGGTGGCGTCGAGGGGAGGCAGCAGCGACGGTGGCGGCGTCAAGGGGAGGCAGCGGCGGCGGCGACGACGTGTGGGGGCAGGAAGGGGCGGCAGTGTGTGGGGGGGTGTTGGTGTGATTTTTCACACGCATTGGCCTGGGAGATCTGCTTACTCCAGTGCAGGTCCAAAATTGGTTGTCTTTGGTGATTGAATAGGCGTGCCAGTTGGTTTTATCCTACAACCAACAAGAAACAAAAAAATAGGCGTTTGGTTAGGGTTAGATCTTACTCGATCGGCTATGGATATTAATAAATATACAATTGCTATCCCAAAGCACATTTACATTAAGTGATTGGGATAGATCGGTAGCATACCGAGACAGTATAAATCACTTATTCATAACCTAGCCGATGTCGTAGATCTAATGTAAATCAGCTAGTACTCCGATCTGTTTTGTAAAAAGATATTAATATGAATCAAATGCGTTAAACTAAGATCAATCGGTTGTTAGTGTAACCTAACAGATTGATACTGAGCTTAACACGTTTAAGTAGATTAAGATCTTAATATAAAAGATGGTTCTAATACATCTATCAAAAATAATACATAAAAATGATTAGAACAGGTAAGACTGGCTGAAACCCCAGCACTATCCCTAATAGTAAACATTGAACCGAATAGATCTGTGTAGCTCTAAGAGCGACTTAATAGATCAACTTGATGCAGCATTAAGTACAAAAAGAGATACGAGATCTATTTAGGCTAATGAGAACTCCTTGAGATGGTAGATACGCCATATAACCTAAATCAACCTCTGGATCTAGCTCTGTCGGCCGCTATCTTCAAAGAGATATTAGTCGATCACGAGATAGATCTAGACATTGATCAGGATTATATGCCGCATATGATAAATTAAGCGATTTATAACATCAGAATTAGAATATCATGACGATGGAAGCACTAACCCCGACGATACAAGCCACTTGTAACAAGAAATTACCTTGTTCAGAGATCGAAGTCGATGCAGCCCGAGAGCAAAGCAAGAACTTGTCAAGAAAACGTAAAATAGAAAGGTTGGCGATGCGCCGAAGTTGTATTGATGTGTTTTGTTATTTTTTACAACGTCTCGGGTTATATTTATACCCGAATATACAATGAGTCCGTAACAGACATGATTCCTGTTACAAATTGAATCTCTAAACAAACCGACATTATCTATAAAGGAAACTATACAAAATATCCTAACATAAAGATACAATTATCGTTGCAGGACCTTATTAGTAGATGACGATATCTTTAACGCACTTTTGAAAACCAAATCCAATACTCTATCTTTAACCTTTCCTTCCGGGATTGGCTCCACTTCTGTCTTTACTCGAAATCGGTTATCGGCTATCTTGGTCCGACTCGGATTTAGCCGACTGGCTCCGCAACCGATTCAGACTTAGATGATGCTACCTGTGTTTCCTGCAGATCGCGCATTTCCTCCGATTCTGCTCCAATCTCTGCTTCAATTCCGCTTCAAACTAAGGGATTTGGTTACCAAATTTGGTCATTAACACGGGGCAGGAAGGGGTGGCGGCGTGTGGGGGGCAGGAAGGGGCGACGATGGCGACAATGGCGCACGCCCGGACCGGCCAGCCTATAAAACCTAAATGCACGCACATAGAGAGGAGGAAAACAAGGGGGCTTCGATCTGATCGACTAACCTGCGGCGGAACCCGGCGACGGCGACGGCGGTTCGGGCGACGGCTCCTCCTCTCCAGCGACGACGACGGCGGCGGCTGGAGAAGAATCTTCGGCGCGCCGACATTAGGGTTCTCGGCGACAGCGATGAAGACGAAAAAGTTGCGAAAATGGCTAAGTGTTGGATCCCCCCGCTGCCCCTGCTATATATAGATATCAGGATCTTTAGTCCCGGTTGGAGCCACGAACCGGGACTAAGATACTTTAGTCCCGTTTGGATCTTTAGTCTCGGTTGGTGCCACCAACCAGGACTAAAGATGGCGGAGCAGCCACGTGCCCTTTGGTAGGTGAGCATCTTTAGTCCCTGTTGATGTCTTCAACCGACTAAAGATGTTTTCCGCCATTCCAAATTCATTTTTTCTCCGGTTTGTGTTAAAAACCAGGATTAAATATTTAAATAATGCCTTATTATAATGTATTTTAAATTATAATAATCACATAATATTTTAAATTTAATAAATAATATATAATTAAAATATATATAATTAAATTCTAACAATCATATATAATTAAATATTTTAAATATAATTAACATTTGCCCTATTCAAAAGTATTTTAAATTCTAACAATCATATATAATTAAATATTTTAAATATAATTAACATATGCCCTATTTTAAAAAATATTTTAAATATAAATAATAATATATAATTAACATTTGTCATAATCAAAACTATTTTAAATTTAAATAATAATATATGATTAACATATGGCCTATTTGAAAAATATTTTAAATTTAAATAATAATATGTTATTAATATTTTCCCTATTCAAAAGTATTTTAAATTCTAACTATCATCTATAATTAAATATTTCAAATATGTTAAATATGATTAACATATGGCCTATTTTAAAAATATTTTAAATTTAAATAATAACATATAATTAACAATTCTCATATTCAAAACTACTTTAAATTTAAATAATAAAATATAGTTAATATATGGTCTATTTAAAATTCTAACGATCATATGTAATTAACATTTGACCTATTCAAAAGTATTTTAAATTCTAACAATCATAAGTAATTAATATTTGTCGTATTCAAAAGTATTTTAAATTCTAAAAATCATCTATAATTTACAATAATATTCAATAATTTCCAATAATTTACAATAAATTCAAATGGTTACAATAATATTCAAAAATTCAATTTCATTTACATCGTCCATACAAAAATTTAGCTAAGTGATGGTTGTCGTCACGTACTTTCTCTCCACAATTGTTCCTTCGTTATGATCGTTGCGTGAGTAACGGGTGTCCTCATTTGATAGGAGGATGCTCGGGTCAACTGCAACCACGAACGGAGGTTGCCGGTCAAACTGATCGTAATCTTCGTCAGTTCTATCCTTGACTTCCATGATTTTTTTGCCAGGAGAACCATGTGGCGGTTTGGCTCGTCACACCATTTTCCCTTCTTTGCTTTGCTAGCCATGTCCTTGACATAGAAAACTTGTCGTACATCATTGGCAAGGATGAAGGGTTCGTCTGAGTATCCAACCTTGCTCAGGTCGACCGTTGTCGTCCCACTTGCATCAATGGTTACTCTCCGCCACTGAGCCTAACCCACTGGCACCGAAACAGAGGGACCTTCAAAGGTCCATAGTCCAGCTCCCATATGTCATCGATGCTGCTGTAATATGTGCTAGTCGTACCATCGTATCCCACGGCATCGATGCGGACATCGTTGTTTTGATTCGTGCTCTTCAAGTCTTGGGCCCATGTATAAAATGTGTACCCATTGATTTCATATGCCTGAAATGTGGTGATCGAGCAAGATGGTCCCCTCGCCAAGAAGGCTAGTTGTTGGTCAATGCTCGCGTTGCCCATGAGACGTTGTCGCAGCCAAGCAGAGAATGCATCGATGTGATGGCGTGTAATCCAGGCATCCGTCTTACCGATGTTTTCCGAGCGAACAATTGCCAAGTGCTCATCGATGTAAGGAGCCACCAAGGAAGATTATTGCAACACGGTCCAATGTGTTTTCCTGTACAAGTCATTGTCTATGTTCATTATTGCATTCCTCCCAAGAGTTCCCTTCCCTCGTAGTATACCTTCATGGCTTGATTCAAGCACCCTGATGGGATGAAGGTCTTCAATAAAGTCGATGCAAAACTCAATACACCTCCTCTGTTCCATATCCCTTGGCGATGCTGGCCTCCGGACGAGAACGGTTATGGACATACTTCTTTAGAACGCTCATATACCTCTCGAAAGGGAACATGTTGTGTAGGAATACCGGACCGAGGATACGGATCTCTTTGACAAGGTGACATAGGAGATGTGTCATGATATTGAAGAAGGAAGGCGGAAAGATCATCTCAAAGCTGACAAGACATTGGATCACATCATTTTGAAAGTCTTCTAGTCTGTCTGGATCGATGATCTTTTGTGAAATAGTGTTCAGGAAAGCACATAGCTTATTGTTGCCCGGACATTATCGGAAGGATACCCCGAATTATAATGGGAAGTAGTTGTGGCAGTCATGGAACTTTAGATTTATAAACTTCTTATCCTTCGTTCTTATTATTTTCTTTATATTCGAGGAGTATCCAGACAGTACCTTGATGCTCTCCAGGCATTCAAACAATATTTCCTTCTCTGCCTTGTTCAGAGTGTAGCTGGCTGGAGTTAGGTATTGCGATCCTTTCTCCTTTGGTTGCGGGTGAAGGTCGTCGCGTTGTGTCATATGTTTCAGATCATTACGTGTCTCAAGTGTATCTTTTGATTTTCCGTATACACCTAGGAAGCCCAGTAGGTTTACGCGAAGGTCCTTAGTGAGGTGCATCACGTCGATTGTGTGGTGGACGTCCAAGACTTCCCAATAGGGCAACTCCCAAAAAATTGACTTCTTCTTCCACATCCTCGCGTGACCACCTTCACTTGCTATAGGTTTGTTGTCGGGTCCCTTTCCAAATACTACTTTGAGGTCTTTCACCATGGCAAACACGGCCTTTTTGTTGCGATGCTTTGGCTTAGTACGATGGTCGGCCTTTTGATCAAAATGTTTGCCTCTTCTCCGGACAGGTTGGCTTGCAACCAGAAAGCGGTGATGGCCTATGTACACTACCTTCTTATAGTGTTTCAGGTACGTACATTCGGTCTCATCCAAACAATGGGTGCAAGCATTGTACCCCTTGTTTGACTGTCCGGCTAAGTTGCCAAGTGCAGGCCAATCGTTGATGGTAACAAACAGCAACCCTTGTAGGTTAAACTGCTCCTGTTTATCCTCGTCCCACACGGGGACACCTTCTTTCTTCCACAACAGTTTTTAGATCTTCGATTAGCGGTCTCAGGTACGCATCGATGCCATTACCAGGGTGCTTCGGGCCTTGAATAATAACCGACATCTGAATGTACTTCCGCTTCATGCATAGCCAAGGTTGGAGGTTGTAGATACACATCGTTACAGGCCAAGTGCTATGCCCGCTGCTCATCTCTCCAAAAGAATTCATGTCGTCTGTACTTAAGCCGAACCTTAGGTTTCTTGCATCCTCGCCGAAGTCTTTAAATGTTCTATCGATGTTTTGCCACTGCAACCCATCAGCGGGATGTCTCAGCATGCCGTCTTGTAGGCGTTCTTCCGTGTGCCAGCGCATCATCCTTGCATGCTCCTTGTTCCTGAACAGACGCTTCAGCCATGGTATTATAGAAAAATACCACATCACCTTAGCAGGAACCCTTTTCTTCGAAGGTCGTTCGTCAACTTCGCCTGGATCATCTCGTCTAATCTTGTATCGAAGAGCTTTACAAACCGGACATGCTTCTAGGTTCTCGTACTCCTCACCGCGGTAGAGGATACAATCGTTAGGACATGTGTGTATCTTATGTACCTCCAGTCCTAGAGGATAGACTAACTTCTTAGCCTCGTACGTTGATTCTGACAATTCGTTTCCCTCTGGAAGAATGTTCTTCATGAGTTTTAGTAACTCGCCAAATGCCTTGTGTCGAAACTCGGTTTCGGCAATAGAAAATTGGGGGTGCAGTCAAGATCACCAAGCACAATGGGTTAGGTTGAAAAAAAGATTTAGACAGGTTTAGGCCCTCTCGTGAGGTAAAACCCTACTCCTGTTTCGGGGATTCGATCCGACGAGTGTTTATTGATCTCTTGAACCTAAAACTAAAGCTGATAAAGCATAAAAAACATATCCCTCAAGGGACGCCCCTTACCCCTCTTATGTAGTCTTGGGAGGCGGGTTTACAAGTCAGAAACCCTATCTCACTCTAAGTCGGTTTCCTCAACCTTACCAAACCGTGACTATGAGCTGTTGCCTTATCTATTCGGCAATGTAACACCCAAGTCATAGTTGGTTTACATAATTGGCAGGTGCAACCTACCCCTATCTCCAGTCGGATAAGCTTGCCATGTGGATATCCGATTGCCACAATCTCCATAGGAGCCCCCGAGTCCTTTGCAGTCGACGAGATTGCTCGGCTTCCACGGCCGATCCCGCGGGGATATGACCTAACGCTTAACGGACACTCTCTTGTATTTTCTCTTGTTGATTGGCAGATCAAATCAACTGGCACGCTCTACACCTTGTAGGCAGCTAAGAAGGACCTGCACTGGAGTCAAGCAGATTTCCCAGGCCAGCGCGTGAGAGAGATTTCTCGCCAACACGCTTCTTGGCACGCCCAGTGGGACTATCTTTGTCGGCTCGACTCGGGCGAATGGACTCAGCCGGCAAGATGGTCGACACCAAGATCCCTGGCATCACATAGGACAATGTCGTACCTGTAAAGATGGATCAACTATCGGCTGAGCAGCAAGCCGAGTATAAGAAGATGGTGGAGGAACTCCAGAAGAATTATCTTCAGTCCTTCACCCAAACGAGGTCTGGAACGGTGCACCAAAAGTACAAGTTCAGCCTCAACGATACCATAGCATCCTCGTCAAGTGATGCGAAGGGCAAACAGAAAGTGAAAGAGCCAACTCAAGTGCGGGATAATCAAGCCGTGTACTCTTTGCAAGATCGGATCGACTCGGCCGTCCATCACGCGCCGGTCAACCGGAGCAGCATCCGGTCAACACCCTCAATAATATGATTTCTCACGTGGTTGATGCCAAGGTAGCCGAGCAGCTGCAAGGGGGCCCCACATATTTCACGGATGGTCAGTTTCCTGATTACAGGACACTAGTCACCCAAGATCGGCCGCTTCCACTAATAGCGCAACCCAACCCGCCAGGAGGAGTCGGCCACTTGAGTCCAAGCGGGACGGCCGTGAAACCAGCAGTCACTATTTTAAACCGACAACAGCCGCTGCCTCAAGGTCAGCTTGACATGTTTCATCATGATCGGCGGCCGAGCCGATTGATCATGGCGACGGCGAATGTCGGGCCGCGGTTGTTCCCGGACCCGCCAACGCCACCACAGGAACCTCGGCGCCACCGCGATCGTTGCTACCGGTACCAAGGAGGTCGTCGGGATCACCATTAACGGCCTCAGACACCTAACAGATGTATCGGCAGGCACACATGCCGTATGACCCATACGAGCCGATAGAGCAAGATAATAGGGCCTGGGCCAAACTAATTGCAGACGTTATGCGAGATCAGTTCGGCCTCAAACCGAAAGACTCAGGAAACATGTATCGGTACCCCTATCCGGAGCATTTTGAAAGGGTCCCACTACCCAACCGATACAAAATCCCGGACTTCTCCAAGTTCTCAGGACAGGATAACGTCTCTACCTATGAGCATATCAGCCAATTCTTGGCACAATGTGGTGAAGCATCGGCTACTGACCCCTTGACAGTTCGGCTATTTCCCCTTTCTCTTTCAGGATCGGCCTTCACTTGGTTCTCCTCGTTGCCTTAACACTCAATTCAGAGTTGGACCGATCTTGAGAAACAGTTTCACAGCTATTTTTATTCTCGCAACCATGAAATGAAGTTGTCGACCTCACCGGCGTCGAGCAAAAACATAATGAATCGGTTCAGGACTACATTCGTGCTTTAGAGAAATGAGAAACCGATGCTACAGCCTGGTGCTATCAGACGCCCAGCTGGCCGATTTAGCCTTCCATGGTCTGATCGCGCCGATCAGGGAAAGATTCTCTGCGCAGGACTTCGAAAGTCAAGCCCATCTGGCGCAGAAGGTAACGGCCCATGAACAACGTTTCCAAGAAACCAGGAAGGCCGTCAAAACCATAACGCAAGTCGTCGTCGATTCAGATTACGGATCCGACGACGATGAAACGGAAGTGGCGGCAACCGAATGGGCTAAGAACAAGAAAGCCATCGTCTGCCAGTGGCTGCTGAAGACGGCTAAAGAAGAAAAATACGATTTTGACATCACTAAAGCCGACAAGATCTTTGATTTACTACTCAAAGAGAAACAAATTCAGTTGCCCGAAAATCATGTGATCCCGTCGGCCGAAGAACTAAAAAGAAGAAATACTGCAAGTGGAACAAGTCCACATCTCACGCCACGAACGATTGCAAAGTCTTCAGGCAGCAAATCCAGTCGGCCATCGAGGCCGGGAAGTTAAAGTTTGCTGACTCAAGTCGGCCCATGAAAGTAGACTGCAATCCGTTCCCGGTCAACACAGTCCATGCCGGCCTCGGGCGAGCTGATCGACAGGACAGAATGGCGTACGGCTTAGCCGATACGGTGATTGAGGCCGAAACAGAGAGGGCCGATTGGAAACCCCACCGCACGATCAACATGGTGCGCCCGGTCATCGGTCAGCTAGCCGACACCGATCCACGAGCGAAGCCGATACCACCATCAATGTCGGTCTCGGCGTGAAGAAATTTACAACGAAGCACCTCGCCGGCACGAGCCAAGAGTCCAAAGCCGGCAGAACATAGCAAGCCATGATGACCCACATTGGCATTGCGGCTTCTTCAGGCATTGCTGGGAATCCGGCATGCGACTACCAACACTGGAAGACTGCCCGGCATGTAACGATCATCATAACCATGACGAACACAGGAGCTTGTCGTCTGCAAGCCCAGTCCGGTTCATCCCCAGAGCCGTCCAACTAAACCAAAGACGGCGACCGGTCCACGATCGGCTCGGTCCGATCCATCAAGACTTCTTCATCGACGAGAATCAGGATGGAGACGATCGTGGTGACGAGGAGGCCGATGATGAGGGATCGGCCAATCCCCAATGGTGCCCGTCCGATCTATTTACGAAGACCCGAAGAGGAGAATTCAGCGGCTTAAGCGTGAAGGAAAGGAGGACGAGGTGAGACAAATGATATACGAACAACGCCGTCGGCTGGGCAAGATCAAAAGACGGTGGGTACCCAGGCAGGAGAACGCTACGACGACCGAAGAAAAGGGCGAAGAAAGCCCCGCCGACTGAGCCAGAAGGGCAGCCAAAGGGAAAAGTAAAGCTACCGCATCGGTTAACATGGTCTTCGTATTGCCCGCCGAATTCGGTGCCCCCAAAGCCGACGCGAGATACTATCGAAGATGACCCGACAAAACTAATGATCTCGCCGGACCAGGCCATCTTCGACAAGCGGAAGGAGCGAAAATCGGCATCCGAAACCGTTATATGTTAAAGGGTTCGTCAACGGCAAGCCGATTTCCAAAATGCTGGTCGATGGGGGAGCGGCAGTCAACCTCATGCCTTACGCAACTTTCGAAAGCTTGGAAAAGGGACCGAAGACCCGATCAAAACCAACATGGTACTCAAGGACTTCGGCGGCAACCCATCGAAACCAAAGGCGTTCTCAATGTCGAATTGACCATCGGCAACAAGACGTGCCCACAACGTTTTTGTCATCGATGGGAAGGGGTCTTACGCCTCTGCCTCGGAAGGGACTGGATCCACGCTAACTGCTGCATCCCTTCTACAATGCACCAGAGCCTCATCCAGTGGGACGGCGACAAGATCGAGATCGTGCTAGCCGACAGGTCAGTTAGTATCGTCAGTGCCGATTTGCCATTTTGGGAAATCGAAGGCATCGAATGTTTATCTGAGAAAATCTAGCAAGCCGATTTTCTAAACGTCTCCAATTCAACAATACAGCCCATCGGAGGCGACGAGCCACAGCTGCTGCTCTGAACAAGACATGGTGGAGGGCTCCAGCGGGCTCGGCGTAGCCACCGCGGATGAAGACGATGGCAAGTTAGGACAAGGCTTCACGTCGGCCGACGAGTTAGAAGAAATCGACATCGGATCTGGCGACAAGCCAAGGCCGACGTACATTAGTAAAAATTTATCTCCTCTTTGTAGATCCCAACTTATTGAATTATTAAAAGAATATAAAGATTGTTTCGCTTGGGAATACTTTGAGATGCCCGGTCTAAGCCGATCGATAGTGGTCCATCAGCTGCCAATCAAGGCAAGATATCGGCCATTCAAACAACCTCCCAGGAGGTTCAAAGCCGACATGTACGACGCAATTAAAGCCAAAATCACTCGGCTATACGACGCAGGGTTCATTCAGCCGTGTCGATATGCCGAATGGGTCTCTAATATCGTCCCGGTATTGAAGAAGAACGGCAAACTTCGAGTATGCATCGACTTCAGAGGCCTAAACAAGGCGACCCCAAAAGACAAATACCCAATGCCAATAGCCGACCTGCTTGTCGACGCTGCCTCAGGCCATAAAATCATCAGCTTCATGGACGGCAACGCAGGGTACAACTAGATATTCATGGCCGAAGAGGACGTCCATAAGACAGCTTTTCGATGCCCAGGTGTGATCGGCCTCTACGAGTGGGTGGCGATGACGTTCGGCTTGAAGAACGCCGGGGCAATATATCAAAGAGCGATGAATTACATTTTTCATGACATGATCGGCGCACTAGTAGAGATATACATCGACGATGTCATTGTCAAGTCGAGAGAGATAGAAAACCACATTGCAGATCTGAGGCAGGTGCTTGAGCGGACGAGGAAATACGGATTGAAGACTAATCCGCTTAAATGTGCGTTCGGCGTGTCAGCCGGGCAATTCTTAGGGTTCCTCGTGCATGAAAGAGGAATTGAAGTAACAACAAGGAGCATTAATGCCATTAAGACAATTCAACCGCCTAAGGATAAAAGACAACTCCAGTCACTGATCGGAAAGATAAACTTCATTAGACGGTTCATAGCTAACCTCTTAGAGAAAATGGAGCCGTTCACGCCATTGCTTCGGCTTAAGGCCGATCAGATATTCACATGGGGGGCAGAGTAACAGAAGGCGTTAGACGACATAAAAAATTATCTAAGCTCCCCTCCAGTTCTAATGCCCCCACAAAAAGGAATACCATTCAAGCTGTACCTGTCCGCCGACGACAAGTCAATCGGCTCCATTCTGATCCAAGAAGTCAATGGCAAGGAAAGGGCCATTTTCTATCTTAGCCGGCGGTTACTAGATGCAGAGACCAGGTATTCACCCGTCGAAAAGTTATGTCTGTGCCTCTATTTCTCATGCACAAAGTTGAGGCACTATCTGCTGTCCAATGAATGCACTGTAACTTGCAAAGCCGACGTAGTCAAGTACATGCTATCGGCTCCAGTGCTCAAAGGGAGGATCGGAAAGTGGATATTCGCGTTGATCGAGTTCGATCTGAGGTATCAGGCTCCGAGAGCAGTAAAAGGACAGGCCCTAGCCGATCTCATTGTGGAACATAGAAACAACTCAATCGGCTCCGTAGAAATCACGCCTTGGACTCTGACTTTCGATGGCTCAGTGTGCACCAACGGCTGTGGAATCGGCTTAGTTCTTATATCACCCAAGGGGGCAAGCTTCGAGTTCGCTTTCGCCATCGACCCCCACGTTACGAATAACCAGCCGAGTATGAAGCCGTTCTCAAAGGGCTAATTCTACTCAGGGAGATGGAGGCTACTGCGGTCGAGATAATGGGGGACTCGTTGCTCGTCATCAGTCAATTATCAGGAGAGTATGAGTGCAAAAACGACGCACTGATGATCTACCATCAACGGTGCCGGGAGTTAATGGAAGTCTTTCGGCTAGTCACTTTGAAACACATTCCCAGGGAGCAGAACATGGAGGCCAATGATTTGGCTCAACGGGCATCAGGCTACCGGTCGATGCTAAGAGACATCGACATAGGCGTCGCCACCATCACAACCAACGACTGGAGATTCGACGTCTACAATTACCTCAAAAACCATTCTCAATCGGCCACAAGGAAACTACGATACAAGGCACTGCGGTACGTATTGCTCGACGAAGATTTATACTATCGGACAATCGATGGCATACTGCTCAAGTGTTTGGGCGCCGATCAAGCCACAGTGGCCATCGGGGAGGTACATGAAGGAATCTGCGGTACCCATCAGTTGGCACACAAAATGAAGTGGCTACTTCGCCGAGCCGGGTATTTCTGGCCGACAATGCTAGAAGATTGTTTTAAATACTATAAAGGATGCCAAGACTGCCAAAAGTTTGGCACAGTGCAACGAGCCCCGACGTCGGCCATGAACCCAATCATTAAGCCGTGGCCTTTCAGAGGATGGGGCATTGACATGATCGGCCAGATCAATCCACCTTCAAGCAAGGGGCACAAGTTTATCCTAGTGGCCACAGATTATTTCACAAAATGGGTAGAAGCGATTCCCCTCCGAAAAGTGGATTCTAAAGACGCAATCAAATTCGTCAAAGAACACATCATCTACTGATTCGGCATTCCGCAAACGATAACGACCGACCAAGCGGACGAATTCATTCAGTTTGCCGACGGCATGGGGATCAAGCTGCTTAACTCTTCGCCGTATTACGCGCAAGCCAACGGTCAGGCCGAAGCTTCAAACAAAAGCTTAATCAAACTGATCAAAAGAAAGATATCTGAGCATCCCAAACAATGGCACACCCGATTGGCCGAAGCATTGTGGGCCTATCGGATGGCATGTCATGGATCCATCCAAGTTCCCCCATACAAACTGGTCTATGGACACGAAGCAGTACTTCCATGGGAAAGTGTAATCGGCTCAAGACGAATTCAGTTGCAAGACCAACTCACAGCCGACGACTATTATAATCTCATGATAGACGAGTCGGAGGATCTCTCCTTATCCAGAATGAGAGCTTTAGAAAAAATAACAAAAGATAAGGAACGGGTAGCTAGACATTACAATTAAAAAGTCGTCCCTAAATCATTTGAGGAAGGCGAACTCGTTTGGAAGCTCATACTCCCAATCGGATCCAAAGATAACAAATTCGGCAAATGGTCGCCGAATTGGGAGGGGCCTTTCAAGGTCCACAAATGCGTATCCAAAGGAGCCTACATGCTGAAAGGACTAGATGGGGAGGTATTTGGAAGGGCCCTCAACGGAAAATATCTAAAGAAATATTACCCGAGCGTATGGATCAATGCGTGAGTCGGCTATCGTCACAATAGGCCGACCCACGACAGCCGATGCCTTACAAGGCATCGCCTTTAGGCACTCGCTTCCCCCTCCCACACCCCATGATCGGCTCCGGACCCCCCGGCAGAGATCAGATTGAATAATCGCGTCGAACTCACAAATTTTGTCGACATCGAAGCTATCAACAAAACTTGGGGGCATACACATACACATAGTCGAAAAGACCAACAGTCAAAGCCAATTTTGGACTAATCATGCCAGGGAGTTAAAGAAACCACAAGTCAGATGGAACCCATGAACATTAAACCGCGTTTTATTCAGAGTCGGCGCGAAGCCGTCTTGGATTACATGTTTGCTAGGTACTCCCTAATGGCCGCCAGGGCTCGTTCGAAGGGCTCTGCAGTTTCCATTTCTAGAGCATCCAGGATCAGATGCTCCAACCGAGTGACCCTTATGTCGGTGGTGGTGATCAGCAACTCGTTGGCAAGTTGGGCCTGCCTCCCCTCCAGCCGGTCAAGGCGCGCGAGCGTCGGGTACGCCATGGGGGCAGCAGCCGGAATGCCACCGAGATGGAAAGGCGGCCTAGCCGCCGGGTGACGAGCCTCCAACTCCCTGAAGCGCTTCAGGTGCGCCCTTACCCGTCGGTCCTGGCTGACCGATAGCTCGTACGACGTCTCCATGATTCCCAGGATCACCCGAAGCGGGTGAGGCGGCTGCAACGAATTTCGTCCCTCAGTTATCGAAGACAGAAATCGATGAGAGTAGAGGAGTTGAGAAACCACCTGGTTCACCGACGAACTCGAAGACGCCATGTGAAGCCTAGCCGAAGAATCAAAGGACTAGGTGTTTCACTATTGAAGGTTCATCGCTTTCGGCCGTGAGTTATTCGGAGGAGCCGGGGGAGCCCATTTATAGAAAGAAAGGATACGGTTCTTAGATGTGAAAGGTCGCTGCCAACCCGGGAGTCAAAGAGATCATCATTATGAGCGTCGGGAATCGTTGAAAGCCAGCGACTGTGCAAGTACGGATACCTATCGCCCAGGGCTCACGGGTTCCCGGAGTACAGATTCCAGGGGGTTGGTCTACGAAGACAGGGCGACGACGTAATCGGGCATTATCGGCCGATGGCTAGAGAGTCGAATAACCGAGATAGACGTTGAAGGTTGGGGCGTCACTTCTGAGTGATTTCGAACTAAACGAGTCAAGACGCCGCACATAACCAAGGGGCAGCCCTACGTACAAACATAGCCGATTGTCCCTACAAGCACGGTTGATACAGGCTGTTCGGTTACATCGCAAAACACATGTTGGAGAAACACGAGCCGACCTCGCAGGGTCGGACATTTTACAATCTTCATTTCTTTAGAAAATCGTCTATCGCCGATAGAGCTGTCAGCCTAACCTGGTCGACCTCGCCGATTGCCCTGAGGTCGTCAGCCTCGGACCCCGCCACCGATTGAGCACTCTGCACCAAGCCCCGCAAATGCGTAACGGCCGCCCTGATACTTTGACGCTCAGCTTCAACCCTGGCCGGCAAATCGGCCATATACTCTTCATGGACGTTGATCTCGTTTGTGATCTGAACGAGATCGGCTACCAGTTGGTCCCGGCGGGCACGAAGTTGTTCGAGCTTGGCTGCCGGCTCTATTTTTAGGCGGTCGAAGGCGGCCTTTTGGGCTTCAATGACGTCTTTGGTCGATTGGATGGCAGCCGACCGCGCCTGACTCTCGCGCCGATCAATGACTCGCTGCCGGGCGCGTTCGTATTTTAACTGGTAGGCTTCCATGAAGGTCGCCGGCACGATGGCTTCAGCTACAGCATCCGGTAGCTGGTCTTGGATATCCCTGAACCGTGCGCGTATGGAGCCGCAATCGACCACCAACGCATCTAATGAGGCTTCCAGTCGGTTGCCGATATCAGCCAGGGTGGCCTTCAGGTTCTCAGCCGACGCCGTAAGCGTTTCCTCGCCAGCATCGCCGGGTTCTTCGAACTCCGACAAGTCGAAGTTGAGGAGATGGGCCACGCGCTGCAGAGGAAAGAAACGGTCAGGGGAATGGCAGAACCAATGGTTGGGACCGGTCAGCTTACCATCGGCGCCGTCGTCGGGATTATTGGTTCGGCTGGATCATTCCCCACGGCCGTCTGGCTTTCTTTGCCCATGTCATCATCGCCACCCCCAATAGGCGCGGTACATTCGCCCGACGCCTGGGGAGCAGCCGGTGGAGATCGCGGGAGCTGCGAAAAGGAAAAGGGATTAGCAGACGAACTACTTGATTATCACAGGCAAAGGGGTAAGAGCCGATTACCGGCAGAGCAGGGCGAGGGGCGCGACCGGCCAGTTTCTTGAACTGCGAGGAACAGACAAATCAGATACGGGTGAACATCGCGAAACCAGGAACAACGAAGTAAAAACTTACGGGAGGATGTTTCGTCGGCGGACTTGGGGCTGGCGGAGCGTCAGTTGGGGCATTTACCGATTCAGGACTCGAAGCCCCGGTCTCGACCGTCGCCTGGACGGCTGCTGGCACCTCTTCATCAACAGCAGCGTCGAGGAATCGCTCGACGGTCGGATCTAGAGGAGGAAGGCTATCGGCCGAGGCGATCAGTTCTATCTTTTTCACCCTTTTGGGGGCAGGCGCAGCTGATGAACGCGGCGGTGGTGCCGTTTTCCTTTTTGGCACGATCGGATGGCGCACCTGCCCTCGCAGTAAAGATGAAAGTTTGGGTGCCCCCCAGCCGATGGCCGACGGAGCAAGGCCCCCCACGTCCAAAACGCCTGGTTTGTATTCGATGGGGCGCCCAGAATCGCTTACCGTCGGCCGCTCCGTTACTGTTTCCTGCAAAGTCGAAGCACGAATGTTAAATTGGCTGATGTGGCCGATGGATGAATCGTAGGAAAGGAGTAATCAGCTGTGAGTAGAGATATACCGAGGGGATCTCGTCCGGCAGAAGCAAGTCGATGTAACAAGACGGCCGTTGGTGAAAAATGTGGCATCTAAGTTCGGACCACCATCGGTCGTAAGCGGTGCTTCTCCTCGTCGACAGGGTAATTCTGTCGGCATCGCCGAAAGTAGGACCGGCTATGTTCAACAGCCAGTTCATCATCAGATCTTGGTCGACCGCTCCTCTGGTCTCGATCTTATCGGCGTAAAAGAAGCCGATAGGAAGCCGCCCGAAGCCGAATTGTCTCGCCGCTGATACCGGGTAGTAGAATTCATAACTCCGGGCTGTCGATCGGCCTTGGTGAACCCCGGTCGGCAGAATGCAGGGAGATAAAGAGGCGAAGAACAATTTTCTACACCTTGGACTGTCGGCTAAGTTGAGGTCATCCCATTTGAAGTCGATCGGCAGCTCGAAAGATCTTTGGTCGGGGTAAAAGTACCAGGTACGGTTGTCGCGGGATAGCCCGTCGTAAAAAGCTGTGAACCAATCGGCCAACAGCTCAGCCGATTGTCTTGAACCTGTATGGGCGGCGGCTGCCTCTCCATAGTTCGTGCATCGCCTGGTGGTAATCTGACCGCCTTCTTCATCTTTGATTGGCTCTAGCCTTGAGAACCCGGCGTCTGCCAGGCGGGGCCGACCGGCTACGTTTTGGGTGGCTAACACCAGCCAGATTTGGAGAAACCACCAGGGGCCACCGGTGTTGACTGGGGCGTTGGCGGCTATTTTTGTGGCGGCTTGATGCAACATTTGATATGTGTAGCGGAGGAGGTATTTTTCCAATGCGAACTCTGTTCCGTCGGCTAAGATTTTGACCATTATTTGCCAATTAGCGGTCGGCCCACAGCTCGATCCGCAGAACACAAATTTTTCCAGCCATATCATCAGAAAGGCGGTGTATTCCCGGTGGCTGACTGTTCCATCTCTCATGTTTTGGGCAATGAAACCACTCCATCCACCGATAGCTTTGGTTTTGAACTAGTGTTGACCTTTTCGGTTCAAGGCACATGGATTAGCCGATGATTCGATGTCCAGCCCAGTTGTCATATGTACATCGGCTAGTGTGATGGTCATCGGCCCTTGCCTGAAGAGGAAGGCATTGAAACTGTCGTTCCAAAAGTAGGCTGCAGCCGATAGGAGTGGTTCGTCTTTTTCCATGCTGGCGATGGACAGTTCCAAGCATTGGGCAAGCTTTCTTTCTTCCCATTGGGTATACTTAGCCGATTGTATCCTCTTGTACCACTCGGTCCAGGCTGCGTCAGTAGACGGCCAAGCCTTGAATGTCCCGTTCCAGTGGGAAAGAGATGGTTTGGCAGTGTTGAAGGGCATGCAATTGGTTTCGGCTATGATTACGTCAGTTGGGTCTGTATCGTCGATAGGCCCAAGGAAATACTTTCACTCTTGTGTCGAATTGGGGATGAGCACTTGGTGAGAAAGGTGCTACAGTTTGAAGAAGGAAAAAAAGGTACTGATCAGAGGTGATGGCGTTTTATAGTTTGGAGTGAGAAAAGTATTGATTAGTAAGAATACGGGATAAAATACTATTGAAAATTACCGAACGGACTATTGATATAGGGGTGTTTGGAGGAACGAGTTGAGAGTAAAATTATAGGGCAAAAGAGAATACCTGAGGGAACTCGTTCGTAGCAGTGGCTGGAGCAATTCCGGTGACGGCGGCAGACGGTGTTGCGGTCGCGGCTGGGGCGATGGTGGTGGCCGGCGAGTTGGAGGTTCTTGAGGTCCCAGCGGAGGCCATCGGGAAGGTCGGAGATGAAGATGGGGTTCGGAGAGTGTGGAAAAGGTGTCGAACGCCGATGGAGTCGCCGGAGGAGAGAGAGAGAGAGGGGCAAGAAGTTTGTTTGTGAAGGAAGCCGAGCGCACGATGAGGGCGTGGGTGGTTCGACCGAGGAAAGTGGATATTTAAAGAGCCCTTGGGGAGAAGCCGAGACGATTCGGGCCAAGAAGGGAGTGGGAGTTTGAATAGGTAAACAAATCCGCAACACTTTATGTTGCGGACTTGGGGGGCATGTGTTAACACTGGAATTTGGTAATGAGGTTCCGAAGTCCTAAGAGAGCAAGGTGGAATCGGATCGGCTGATATCAGAAGTCGTATCGGCTAAAAGAGTGATCGGCTGCAGGGCTGATTGGCTGAGGATGGGTTGAATGGAACAGCCGACAGCTGATTCTGAGTTCAGAAGAGATAAAACCGTGTCCAATGTAGAAACTTGAGGATAAGCGGGGATTCGGATGTTAATTGCGCGTTTGAAGATATTGCCACTTATGGATAGAGTCTTGTAATGGCAGTTGTATCTGTAATTTAGGAAGTTTGTTAAATTGTTAGTTGTAATGCATTATGGATCTCGCTAGGGATGATATGATGTTTTAAAAAGTAGATTAGATAGAGTCCGAAGTTGTTACAAATATTTGTATCTTGGGTATAAATAGGACTCGAGACCCTCTGTATGAGAACGATTCAATCAATCTAATCTTCGGCGCATCGCCATCCTTTTCCTTTTAGACGAACACCCTGTTTGGCTTTGGGCTGCATCGTCTCGATCCCCAAGCTCAGGTAAATGTTTGTCGTTAGTGGTGAGATTACTTGTTTCTAATGCTTCCATCGCAATGACATATTGGATTCAATAGTTTCGCTACGATATATATCATATAGTGCATATGAACCAATTCGGTGTTTAGATCTATCTTGTGATTGACTCATCTTTTCGGGATTATGTGGTCAGCAAGGCTAGGTTTAAGGGCTGGTTGGTTCGTATGTAATATCTACCATCTTACGGAGTGTAAGTCCAAAGTAATAGATTGGATGTTTCTTTTGATACTCAATGCTGCATCAAGATTGAACTATTGAGTCGTCTTTAGAATCGTTGGTAATCTGCTCTCTTGGACTTACATTATCTGGAGATAGCGTCGGGGTTTCAGCCGACCTTACTTACCCTAATGTATTTCTTTAAACATAATTGTTATTAGATCTGTGTCAGGGCTGTATTTTATGTCTAGATTGCGCTTGCTTACATCTTTGATCTAGGAATATTGCGCTTGCACGAGATTCGTTGGAATATCAGCCGATTTGGTGTTAATTTCCCAGCATCGGTTGGTCTGTTGATCTGTATATTTATTATTCTTCGTTATATTTGGATCGGATGACTGATGATCGTCTTGGTATAGCCGATGCGCTTTGGTCGTTTGGCCCAAATATGGTCTGGAATAGCATATATACGTTCATGGATTTCCTCGGCCGATCCGCGGGGATATGACCTAACGCTTAACGGACACTCTCTTGTCTTTTCTCTTGTTGATTGGCAGATCAAATCAACTGGCACGCTCTACACCTTGTAGGCAGCTAAGAAGGACCTGCACTGGAGTCAAGCAGATCTCCCAGGCCAGCGCGTGAGAGAGATTTCTCATCAACACGTACGCCGAGTTCTCCTACAACAACAGCTACAAGGCCAGTCTGAAGATGTCACCAAACGAAGCCCTATTTGGTCGCCGATGCCGAACCCCATTGATGTGGTTAGAAACCGGTGAACGAGCCGTATTCGGGCCTGACATAATCAAAGAGGCCGAGGAAAAGGTTCTTCTGATCCGGGACCGATTACAAGCTGCCCAATCTCGACAGAAGAGCTACGCGGATACCCGTCGAAGAGAATTAGAATTCAATGAAGGTGACTATGTATATCTAAAGGTCTCACCACTACGAGGAACTCAGAGGTTCAAGGTCAAAGGAAAACTTGCGCCAAAATATGTGGGCCCATTCTTGATAAACGCTAGAAGAGGTGAAGTGGCCTACCAGCTAGAGTTGCCCGAGAACATCTCCGATGTTCACCCAGTGTTCCATGTGTCGCAGTTGAAGAAATGCCTGCGGGTGCCAGAAGAGCAAGCTCCTTTGGAAACCATCCATATCAACAGTGATCTCACCTACCCAGAACATCCAATAAAGATACTGGACGACGCAGAAAAGAAGACACGGACCAAGTCATGGCGCATGTACAAAGTACAATGGAGCAACCACACTGAAGAAGAGGCTACCTGGGAAAGCGAGGATTTTCTTAAGACTGAATACCCACACCTACTCAACAACCTGTAAGAAATCTCGGGGACGAGATTTATTGTTAGGGGGTAGGTTTGTAACATCCTGAAAATCGCAGAAACTGAAATCGGAACGTAAAAATCGAACTTTCAAAAACCTTCGCTTGTTGCTTTTTCCTCGGGTTGTTGCTTCTTATTTGCCACTCAATTACATAAATCTAGTTGTGATCAATTCCCTTTTTGGTGTTTGTGGATGAATTGGAGTTTGTCGGAGAGAAAAATTTGAAATTCAGAATTAGGAATTTTAAAAGAAATCGGGGATGAGATGCGGATTTATGAAAATGCAAATTTGTGAAATAGAGTATTAATCGTGGGTGGTGGAAGATTAATTAGCGTATAAAATAGACAATAAAAATATTTAGGGATTTACAAGAAATCTGGAAAATTTTTGGAAAATAAAATGGGTGAATTATGAAAATTAGGAAAAAGAAATTTAAATAAATATGAAAACTAATTGTGGAAAAATAAAAGTGGAGAAAAAGTTGAAATATAGTATTAAAATTATTTTTGGAATATTAGGATTTATTTTGGAATTTTTAGAAGGGAGGAAAATGAAAATAGGAAATTAGAATTTGAAAATCGGGAAAAATAAGAAATTGCACCGCTCACACCGCGCGAGGTGCTCGACGCCGTACGGCCGTACGCGGTCGCGCCCGCGAAGCCCACGCGCCGCGCAAGCGCGCGCGCCCGCACCCGCGCGCCGCACCCGGCCCGCGCCCGCGCCCGCTCTTCGCGCCACGCGCCACGCGCCGCTCGGCGCCACCGCCCGCGCGAGCGCCCGCGTTCGCCGCACGGCCCCCCCATGTCCCGCGCCCTCGCCGCCACGCGCCTCGCCGTCACCGCCCCTGCCCGTGCCGTGCGCCATCGTCGCCATCCGTCGCCGTGCGTGCCGGACCCCGCCCGCGCTCGCGCTGCGCGTCGCCAACCCACGCCGGACCCGCCGCGCTCGCGCCGCTGCCGCCAACCCGCACCCGGCCCGGCCTTGCGCGCCGCGTGGCAGCCGCCCGTCGGCCCCCTTCCCTCCCGTTCCCTCCTCCCCAGCCACGCCTATAAAAGGCCGAGCTCTCCCGTCCTCTCCCGCACCGCCGCCGCCTCCTCTTCTCTTTCCGAGCGCTCCCGCCGCCTAACCACCGACCGCCACCATCACCGCGAAGAACGCGAGCCGCCGCCGCGCCGCGACGCCCGAGCTCCCGCCGCCCTAGCCGCCGTGAGCCGCCGTCGCCGATAAGTCCGCCGCTGCCCCTTTTTCCCTGGTGCTCGCTCGCTGGCCATAGCCTCTGTTTTGCCCGAGCCTCGGTCGAACACGTTGCGGGCAATGAACAGTGGCGCGAGAGAAAAAAAAAAAAAAAAAGAGAAAAAAACGAAAAAAATAGGGGAAAATTTGGAAAAATTCTAGAAAAATTGGAAAAATATTTTGGGAAGACTTGAGTAAAATTCTGGGCAAAAATAAATTATTTTCTTGCATGATTTCTCGGTGAAAAATTCAAAAATCAAAATGCAACTTTTCCGAAATATCGTTTCGTGCCGTTTTCAAGTCCGGGTTTCGTTTAATCCTTTCTCGCCCTTTAAAGGTGCTGCTCTTTTGTGCTCAAATCTTTAAAATCTCGAGCACCAATCCCTCCGCGGATATTTTCAAATCTATTTTCTCGAGCGAATCGCGATCGTCGCTTTGCGAAAACCCTAAGTCATCGACTCGATGTCAAAACTTGGAGTTTCCCTGTCAATCCTAGTACAAACTCAAGTAGGAATTTAGGCTAAGCGCTTGGAATCGTTTTCGTGGCTTTTACGGATCTTTTCGACCTTTTGGTGTTATATTGGATTCTAATCGGATTCGGTTGATCTTTCGCACGTACGGTAGCACCGAAGAGACCGGCATCGATCCCGTTGAAGACACCACATCACAAGCGTGCGAGCAAGGTAAGTCATCATACTCTTTGAACATATTGATCCCACTTATGAAATGATGTTATTTTAAACTTTAAACATGCATGCTATACGGAGTTACCTGTACTTGTTATGCCATACCTTTAGAATTACTCCTTGTAACTCTCGAAGTGATACAAACAACCGGGGAATAACTTCGGTGAACTGCTTAGCCCTGCTAAACTTAGATTCATGCATACTCATGACTTTATGAAAAACTTTGGGCAACTACCTTAGGGAAGGTAGTAGAGATGCGGCCTGTGGAGACATGAGCGCCACATGGCCATGAGAATGATGAACTAAGTTTGATGAACATTGAAAGTACTACACAAATGTTTTAGACTGGGGCGGCCGGATGATTTGGGTGGATTCCGAAAAAGGCAAGTGCTGACCCTGGTCAATTAAGGACAGAGCCATGAGATAGCCGGGAAACGAGCCAGTACAACCGTACTTCTCGAATGGGTATAGACCTGATTAGATAGCCGAGCGGAGCCAGTATCCTTGCATAGATGGTTCTTTCTAATGTGGTTTGTGTGATGAAGATGAGGCTGCGGCCTATGTTGTGGATGGTGAAATTAAATCGATATTAATTGAACTTAAAGATTGAGGAAGTCTTCCCTTACCCCGGGTGCGCCAGAACTCCTCTCACTGCTAGAAAATAATGGCTAGAGTGCATGAGGGCTTAAGTTCATGGAGCGGGTACTGCCAAAGTGAGGTTATCGAAAGGCTTTGCCGTGACCGTCTCATGTGTTGGGACGTAGGCTCATTTGTTGTGTTGTCACGGAGTACGGGTAAAGTGTAGATCCACTGCAGTGTGAATGAATCAATCTATTCGAATAGCCGTGCTCGCGGATATTGAGCATCGTGACAAGACTTTCGCTTGGCTAGACTTTAAACTTAAAAATGCTGGGATGGGTTTGCATGATGATTTTATTCGCTGGTGGATCAACTTCTCGAGATGCGAGAAGGGGTGGACTCCCCAGAAAACCATAATGAATCGGAGGCGGGAAGCCATCCTTGGAATCACGATGGATGGTAGACAGAACCGTCACCGAATTAATGAACTATGGAACTAAAACTCGACTTGGCTAGTTGTTAGGCTTGTGAAAAGATTTATAAAAATTGGCTTTACGCAAAAGAGCTCCAGCCATTCCTTGAATAACCCTATCATATGCATCACTTCCGTGTTGGCTTACTGAGTACGGTTGGTACTCACTCTTGCTATACGCACAAACCTTCAGATGATGGGAATGAAGAAACGGAAGATCCTTACGCCTACTACCAGGAAGGCGAAGAAGCTAGGGGCGCTTACTAGGTCTTAGTCCCCGGTCATTGCCTATGGCAATCGACATGCCGCTGCCTTTATTCTGCTGCCGTATCTAATTTCTGCTTTTGTGTTGTATCCGGACCATGAGGTCCTATGTGGTGAACATTGCCTTCGGGCCTATCGTTGTAATAATTTCGTTGTAAGACTATTCGTGCATGTGCACCTGGTTATTCAGTACTGTATTTCGTGGGTACCAACTACTCGATCCAGGGAAATGGTACTAAGAACACGAAAGATTCCCGTTCCAAAAACGGGGGTCCACACCGGCCGACGTTTTGCTGGGGAACTTGGGACTGGCGGAACGTCGGCTGGAGCATTGACCGACTCAGGACTCGAAATCCCGGGTTCGGCCGCCGCCCCGACAGCCGCCGGCACTTCCTCGCTGGCGACAGTGTCGAGGAACTGCACGACGGCCGGGTCCAAGGGAGGGAGGCTATCGGCTGGCATTGCTGGCTTTGTCTTTTTCAGCCTCTTGGGGGCAGGCGCGGTTGACGACCGTGGTGGTGGTGCAGCCTTTTTCTTCTGCACGATCGGCTGACGCATCTGCCCTTGCAGCAGCGATGCCAGTTTCGGCGCCCCCCAGCCGATGGCCGACGGAGCAAGACCGCCCTCATCCAGGACGCCTGAGTTGTATTCGATGGGGTGCCCGGAGTTGCTCACCGTCGGCCGCTCCGTCTCCGTCTCCTGCGAATCAAAAGACGAATGTTAATCGGCTGTTTCAGCCGATGATGGGAAGAAGAAAATTGTTTGAACCTGAAGCAGAAGTTTACCGAGGGAATCTCGTTAGGCAGAAGCAGGTTGATGTAGCAAGACGACCGTTGATGGAAGATATGGCGCTTAATTTCGGACCACCATCGGTCGTAAGCGGCGCTTCTCCTCATCGACAATGTTATCACGCCAACATTGCCGAGGGGAGGGCCGGCTATGTTCAGCAGCCGATCCATTATTAGGTCCTGGCCGACCACCCCCCTCGTTTCAATCTTATCGGCGTATAAAAAGCCGATGAGCAGCTGCCCAAGACCAAGCTGTCTCGCCGACACTGGGTAGTAGAATTCGTAGCTCTTGGTCACTGATCGGCCTTGGTGAATCCCAGTCGGCAAGATGCAGGGGGACAGAGTGGCGATGAACAGTTCCCTGCACCTTGGGTTGTCGGCTGAGTTGAGGTCATCCCAATTGAAATCAGCCGGCAACTCGAACATTCCCCGGTCCTGGTAAAAGTACCAAGTGCAGTTATCGCGAGACAACCCGTCATAGAGGGCTATGAACCATTCGGCCATCAATTCGGCCGATTGCTTTGAGCTTCGTGGGCGGCGGCCACCTCTCCGTAGTTCATGCATCTCCTGGTGGTGATCTGGTTGCCTTCATCATCTTCAATCGGCTCCAGCCTTGGGAATCCGGCTGCTGTCAAAGGGAGCCGACCGGCTATCTTTTGGGTCGCCAGCACCAGCCAGATTTGAAGAAACCACCAGGGGCTGCCGGTGTGGATTGGAGCATTGGCGGCTATCTTCGCGGCGGCCTGATGCAACATTTGATACAAGTAGCCGAGGAGGTATTTCCCCAGCGCAAGGTTCCTCCCATCGGCCAGAACTTTGGCCACAATTTGCCGATTGGCGGTCGGGCCACAGCTTGATCCGCAGAACACGACCTTTTCGAGCCACATCATCAGGAATACGGTGTGCTCCCTGTGGCCGACCGTCCCTTCCTTCATGTTTTGGGCAATGAAGTCACTCCACCCGCCAATGGCCTTGGTTTTGAACTGGTGTTGGCCTTTTCGGTTCAAGGTGTTGGGGTCGGCCGACGATTCGATATCCAGTCCAGTTGTCATGAATATGTCGGCTAATGCGATAGTCATCGGCCCTTGCCGGAAGATGAAGGCATTGAAACTGTCGTTCCAAAAGTAGGTTGCAGCCGATAAGAGCGGCTCGTCTTTTTCCATGCCAGCGATGGACAGTTCCAGGCATTAGGCAAGCCCTTTTTCTTCCCACTAAGCGTACTTAGCCGATCGCATCCTTTTGTACCATTCAATCCAGGCTGCATCGGTGGACGGCCATGCTTTAAATGTTCCGTTCCAGTGGGAGAGGGATGGCTTGGCGGTGTTGAAAGGGATACGGTTAGTTTCGGCTATGATGGTATCGACTGGATCTGTATTGCCGATAGGTCCGAGGAAGTACCTCTCTGCTTGTGTTGAATTGGGGATAAGTTCTTGATGTGACAGGTGCTACAGTTCAGAAAAGAGAAGAGAGGCGCTAATCAAGAACGGTTGCGTATTACGGTTCGGGAAAAGGAAGAGTACTAATTGATAAGAATGTGAAGTAAAATGCTACTTGAAAGATGGTCAAATGTAATGTTGATGAAAAATGTTTGAAGAGGCAGATTCGAAAGTAAAATTATAGATCGGAAGAGAGTACCTCAGGGAACTTGGTTGCGGCGGTGGCTGAAAGGAAGCAGGAGTTTGGATAGGCAAGCAAATCCGCAACACTTCGTATCATGGACTTGGGGGCATGTGTTAACACTAAAATTTGGTAATTGAGTTCCTAAGTTCGCGAAGGCGAAACGGAGTCGGATCGGCTGAAGACAGGAATCGCATCGGCCAAAGGAGTGATCGGCTGCGAAGTCAATCGGCTAAGGATGGATCGAACAGGGACAGCCGATAGCCGATTCCAGGTCTAGAAGAAATGAGACCGTTTCTAATTCAGAAGTTTAAGGATAAATAGAAGATTCGGTTGCTAATTGCGCGTTAAATGATATTGCCACTTATGGATAGAGTCCTGTAATGACAATTGTATCTATAATCTAGAGATTTGTTAGACTGTTAGTTGTAACACGGCATGGATCCTGCTTGGGATAATGTGGTGTTTTAAATAGTAGTTTAGATAGAGTCCAGGGTCTTTACAGATAATTGTACTTTGGGTATAAATAGGACCCGAGACCCTCTGTAAAAATAACAAGATTCACATCAATCAAACCTTCGGCGCATCGCCAACTTCTTCTTTTTAGACGAGTCCTTTGTTTGGCTACAGGCTGCATTGTCTCGATCCCCAAAGCTAGGTAAACGCTTGTCATTAGTGGTATGATTTACTATTTCTAGTGCTTCTATCGCAATGATACATTAGGATCAGGAGTTTATACTGCACTATTTATCATATAGCGCATGTAAATTAGATCAATGTTTAGATCTATCCTGGCATTGGCTAGTTATGTCAAGAACTTGCATCCAATAGGGCTAGATCTAAAGGTTGGCTAGTTTATATGCGGTATCCACCGTCTCGAGAGGTATAAATCGGCTGTAACAGATCGGGTTTTTCTTTTTATACTTAATGTTGCATCGGGTTCGAACTATTAAGTCGTTTTTAGAACTATCAATGATCTGTTCATCTGAGATTTATATTATTTAGAGACAGTGCCAGGGTTTCAGCCGGCCTTATATGCCCTGATATATTTCTTTTAATATATTCATTATTAGATTTGTATTAGGACTGCCTCTTATGTTAAGATCGCACTCCTGCCGGATGCTGCCAGCCGAAATCGGCTTATTATAGACAGCCGATAGCCGATTTCTGGGCTATGCATCTGGTTTAGGGGTGATATCTTTCTATAAGATTTATCGGAGTACTAGCCGATTCCTTGTTAGCTTTCCAGTATCGGCTAGGTTATCGATCCATATATTTGTTATTTTTTACTGTATTTAGGTTAAGCGGCTGATGCTGTATCGGTATAGCCTATCTATTACAGCCACTTGGCTTAAATATAGTTTAGAATAGTATATATATGTTCATGGATTCCTTCAGCCGATCCCATGGGGATCTAACCTAACACTTAACGCATATTCCCTTGTTTTTCTTGTTGATTGACAGATCAAATCATTGGCACGCCCTACATAAGGTAGGCAGCCGAGAAGGACCTGCACTGGAGCTAAGCAGATATCCCAGGCCAGCGCGTGAGAGAGATTTCTCATCAACACGTGCTAAGCATACTTTTCTTTCTCTTTATTTTCCCAAATATTTTTCTCAACACAAAGTAATGTGCTTAGTAAACTAATTAGTCCCATACAAATTTTCTCTCTTTTCATGTTTGCATAAAAAGCTAGAGATGAAAATGTATAGAAAACAACCGTAAAAAGCGAAGTGCTAAGCATAGATCATAAGAGGAAAAAGTTGCTAACCTTGTAGATAGCAAAGGTTTGTGTATTATCACCAAAACAAAATCACAAAAAATTTTGGCAGCACCTTCCCTCTAGCTAAAGCAAAAGTTTGAAGACAAGTGGAGCTGGCTCGGGCTGGAGGAGGAAGGAGTATAAAAATCAACTCCATCTTTAGTCCCGGTTTATGTTACCAGCCGACACTAAAGATCAAAATAATCTTTAGTTTCGGTTGGTGTTACCAACCGAGAGTACAGAGAAAGCCGTTGCCTTTTTAAACCGAGACTAAAAATATTTTTTTTGTCTCGGGTACAACTCTAACCGGGACTATTATGGTTTTTGTCGTTTCAATCAAAGAAACCTATGGTTTCTTGAGTACTTGTCTCTAGTATAATCAACCTGTCGTTGCTGTACAGCAAAGGTAAAACTGCAAAATAAGTTAGGGAGAGAAACTAATTGCCGCTAGTATTGATGCCTTGCACAAGGAGAGATCAACAAAGAGAAAAAAATACTCATGTGAGCTCTATACATGTGGAGATGAATCCAAGATATCGGTGTGACCAAGCTGGTTTGCATATGTACTATACAATGTAGAATCTATAAGCCAAATTATTTGCTTTCATATCAAGAGCGTCAAATTTTTGTGGGTTGTTCATCAGTTGGTAGATATATATCATGTTTCGGTTGCCAGATCAATTTAGTTATATCTGGCTATCTTGTACATCTATTCTCTGTGAGAGCCAAGAATATACATATACATTTATCAGTTCAATATTGTTGCTTACTTTCATGTGCATTTTTTCAAGTCGAGGAACAAGGATATACATTTGTATCAGACTGTTGTTTTCCAGCTCAAAAAATTCATATACATGTCATCTTGTCAATGGTTGTTGCTACCGTGAAATGGTTTGTGCCTACCGTGAAAGAGAGGGCCAAAGCAAGGGTGCTCGTCGCTGAGTGCTCATGTTGGAATTTTGTCTGATCTTCTCTATGGACAATACATATCGTTGTCGACATGTTGTTCAGCCAAGCATTGAAATGACGAACAACTGGAAACTACTATCAAACGTGGTTGTATATGTGTACTCGATATGTGATGCCAAATTCATGGGACCATTACGCATGCAGTCAATAAAGATTGTTGGCAACATAGGAGCATAGTCACGCTGATACGCATGCTCTCTGTCAAAGTATTGTGATAAGGGTTCAACGAAAGACTAGACGTGTACGACCGATTACAACTATACCAACACGTGGTAGTCGAGGTTCACACACACGTACAAATGTAAACAAAAAACAGCAGCCACTAAAGAGAAACTTTGCAACACCCAACTACCCACGCGCCGAATGCAATATTACCATCTATGCCCTTAATCACCACCCCTCCTCCTATAAATTTCCGATCGCTTGTTCCACTCTATATGCAAGATAAAACTCTTCCTTTTTCATTGTTACCGTCATTTTCAACTCAGTACACGAAGAGAACCATATTTCTCTTTCCATGGAGGGCTCCAGCTCAACCAACATGACAGGACAATCCCTCGACTGGAGGACCCAAATTTCTCAAGAAGCTCACCATATTATCATTGAGATGATGTAAGATTACTTCTTTTCACTCTCATGCTTTTGTGCTTCGAATATAGATTAAATTAACCTTAAGGATTCCTTTGGAATGGAGGAAAAACAAGGGGAAAATGTAGGATTTAGATTCCTATTGATGGTATCACTATAGAGCTCTTTGGATTGTAGCAATGACTTATAAGGATGCCGGAGGAAATGTTCCCTTGCTATGGATTCAACATGAGAAATCTAGGAAATTTTCATCACATCCGAGCTCTTTTTTTTTATTTCCTTTTTTTTCGTGTGGAATCGAGAAGATCAGGCAGCTTATAGCATGTTGTCAAGCATCGGGATGGCGATGAGGAGATTGGGCGAGATGGCTTCAACAACGGCATGACAGGCTTGAGTTTGATCTAGATGACGGCACGGTGCATCACTGTTTGGTTGCTCTAGCACGCCATGCCAGCCAACGTCTCTGCCAGCCCACTGCCTTCCACTCCGCCTGCTTGAGTTGGTGCCAGCAGCCCAGCAATGCTCTAGTCCAAGGTCACTGCTGCTCAAGCCCATATCACCATCTGCTTGACCTCGCGTTTCCACCCGCCGTTGCCTGGCAGCTCGAATATCTGAATCAATTCTTGCTCGAGTTTGTGTGTGGTTGGTTGGATGTCAATTAGGGGGAGGAACAAAATTAACAAATGGTTTTCGATTGATGTTATGTCCAATTCAGTTTATGCACTAATATTTGATTTTTGGACCGATGGGCCCAACATCTTCTTTAATATTCCTATGTTTTTTCCATATATTCCATCCAAACATATATATATATATATATATTTATGATTATTTTAATCTTCTATTTTACGTTTACGTGCCCCACATTCTTCTATATTTTATTATATTCATGCTTTTAATCCTGCGTTCCGAAGGAAGCTTTAATTGTTAGTTTTGAAGTAAAATATTCCTCGAGATCATGCATGGTATCATGTAACATCGATGCCAACATACAAATATTGGTACTTTCAACTCTCATGAATGAATTGAACTTTTCTGCTGCATATATGGCCAGTTTTTCAATAGAATTGTTTTTTAATAAGGATAGTTATTCTTTATTTTCTTCTCTCATGGTTCTTTTTAGGTTCCTTGATTTTTCAGTTTTAAGTTTGTAATAATGGACAACTATATATATTCATCGATGCAGAGGCTGAAATATAAATATATTCCCTTTTCTAAAAAAAATATAACCAGTTTTTTTATAGTTCTATTTTGCATAGTTAAATATATGTAAATTGTATCGGCGGTATATGAACTTATTAGGTGGGTATGCACGAACTTATAAAATATTTGTTTTGGTATATGAACTTGTCTTGTGCATGTGGAGAAAAGCCAAAAGGACACTACATGGCTGGATAATATATAAACATATACTCCCTCCGTATATGAAAGAAATATCGTTTAGGATAGTGACACAGTCTCCAAAACATAACTTTTACTTCTTCTTACAAAAATATGTATTATATAATGATACGTATATATTATTATGATTATTATGAAAGTACTTTTGAAGACAAAGCTATTCATATAGTTTTCATATTTCCAAACTTAACAACTTAAAAGATTTATATTCCCAATATTTGACCAAAATCTTATCCTAAACGACGTTTATTTCGTATACAGAGGGAGTATCTGATAAGGTTGCTATTAGACATATATCTGTTCAATAAAAAGATAGAATATAAAGATTGTAGAAAAAATATGAAAACCCAAACAATGATACAAGGGTTAGACAGGGATAGAAATATATGAAATTCATCATTTCCATAATGAAGGATAAAGTGGAGATCAAATTTGTAAATATAGCATGTTTTATGCATACTCACTACACGTATACATGTCATATCCAATCAATATTAGCTTTGTAAAATTAACCTTGCCAAGTAATTTTGGTCCTGGTTCAAGACAAATTCGTGCACTGAAACAAGCATTTTACAAGTTTATATACTTGTCATGTGCGGGCGCACATATACAAGGCGCCACACGGCCCGTGATGTACGCGCGCCCGAGCGTTTGCTGGGCGCGCCTTGAGGCTGTGCGGGCGACATGCGGGGGCCAGGCTGTGATTAGTGGCTAAGGAGGAAAGTAGGAGATTAGTTTCTATTTCTGTTAGCCCTTAATTAGTGGAGTTTGTTGCTCCTTATGGGCCAGCCGATTGGCTATAGATATGGATGTAAACAGAATTAAGATAAATCAAGAATTACCACCCAATCTCTCATCTTCTCCCACTTCAAGCCGGCGGCCAGGGGACTTAACCCTGCTCGGCGAAGAACAAGGCACGGGGGTATAACCCTGCCAGCTACCACGGATCGGAACTACGAATTACGTAGTCAAGGGCCGGCATCCTTGGGCACCAACGCCCTTGACAACCTGGTATCCTTGGGCACCAATGGTGTTGGGGAATGGTGGCCAAGGATGCCGGCCCTTGACTACGTAATTCGTAGTTCCGGTCCGTGGTAGCTGGCAGGGTTATACCCCCGTGCCTTGTTCTTCGCCGAGCAGGGTTAAGTCCCCTGGCCGCCGGCTTGAAGTGGGAGAAGATGAGAGATTGGGTGGTAATTCTTGATTGATCTTAATTCTGTTTACATCCATATCTATAGCCAATCGGCTGGCCCATAAGGAGCAACAAACTCCACTAATTAAGGGCTAACAGAAATAGAAACTAATCTCCTACTTTCCTTGTTAGCCGCTAATCACAGCTGGGCCCTGCATGTCGCCCTGCACAGCCTGCGCGCGCTCAGCAGCGCGTTCCTGGGCGCGGCGTACATCACGGGCCCTGTGGCGCCTTGTATATGTGCGCCCGCACATGACAATACTAAATTACACTAACCTAAAAAGTTAATTACTCTTAATTATATATATTCATTAATAAGGCTAGTTGTTATTGTATCGTGTTTAACAAAAAAAGTTTAGGCATGAACATGTTTGACAGAGAGAAAAATATCTATACAACAGAAATATTGCTTCATTCAGATTGGTAGACGAGTTTATTCCATTTCACAAAATTAGCACAAGAACTTACATATGCTTTTGAAAGAAAAAACAGGATTGTAACATGATATACGCACTTAATTCAGCGAATCCGATGTTCCATAAACAGTAGGTCCTATGGCAGGGTTTCTCCTACCAGGGTTTTATCTTCACCCCAATAATAAGACGGTAACAACAATAAAGAGTGGCTACCATAAAAAACTAGATAAATATCATATCCAAATTTTGTAATTCAAAAATTCCACACTCCTGATGTTGAACAGGGTAACATATAGTTACCGCTCGGTAAGCCACGGTATGTTTTTTTAGAAAATGAAAAAATTACAAAAAAAATGAGAAAAAAGTAGGAATAAGTGAGGAAAGCGGTAGAATATTTTAGAAAAATATTTTGTGGAGTGGGAAGGAGTGACCGCGTGAGTGAGTGAGAAGTATTGTATTCCTCTATTGGGTCTAAATGGGCTTCATGAATAGTGCTCACGTTGGCCCAACCCTTTTTTTTCCGTATTTGTTGTTTCTACTTTGGTTTGGTTGAAAGAATAAAGTTAACTTAGTATCTTTCACACAATCTTTTATCAGATAGCATTAGATTTTATGCACTACTTGCACGATTTTTCAAAATATTCTTCATTTTTTCAAATTTAAATTAAGACAAATTTTGCTAAACCATATCATTGGTTGATGCTATTGAATCCTCACGGCAACGGTGTTTACCATGCCGTAACCGTCAAATATTGTCTACTCTACCCTACAGTTATATTTTACAAATTACTTTTGAATTATATGTATATCGTAAATTTTCAAAAATCATGTTTTCTTAACAGTCTAGCATGCGTAATTACTTCTAACTGGTTAAACTTTTTATTTGGAAAGATATAATGCATACTGTAGGAAGACCAAGAAGGGGAAATTTGGCATAGGCAACGTACACTTCATAAGAACCATGGGTTATATTGCCTTCACTATTAAGGTTGTTTTTTAGGATTTACTAGCATATATCATAAATTTTAAACTCGAACCAAGCATCAATCCATAAATGAGATTAGTAAAAGCTACAAGCACAAAATATCTAATTGTCTAAGATCCCACAAACCCAAGATGGTTGTCATGTGTGTGTGGTGGTGGTGGTGATAAGTATGAAACTTCCTTTACAAGTTCTATACTCCAAGTTAAAAAATTTCAATACAAACTAATGTTTGTAGTCACATTTTTTAAGTAAGTCTATTGCTTGGGCAAAACATGGCTATGTTACTGTCTCACTTTGACAGATACTTAAATTATTTGCCAAACTAATCATTCTTATAATTAGGGTTAGTGAACTGGAGCATCATAATGAATCATATAACAGTGCCATCCAGGGTAATCAATTTCATTTTGGACCAAAATTTCAGAAATTTCGATGCACCAAAATTTCTAAAAATTTCGGAAATTTTTATACATTTTTGCCAAAAATTATTTAAAAATTTAACGAGATTTGATTGAACTTTAATATACTTTGACCAAATTGACAAAAAAAGGGGAAAACAAAAAAATCGGCTGACATATTTGCTTGCCGGTAGGGGTGGGGACGTAAAATTATCACAATTTCGGAAATTTCTGAAATTTCGAACCAAAATTGACAACCCTGATGCCATTTCAATATTTAGCTAATACAATCATTCACTACTGGAAAAAGCCACATTAGTCCCGGTTGTCAAACCGGGACTACAAATCCACGACTAGAGATGGGTGACCTCTAGTCCTGGTTGAATAACTGGGACTAGAGATGCATCTTTAGTCCCGGTTGAAGCCACCAACGTGGCCGGCTCCGTCATCTTTAGTCCCGGTTGGTGGCTCCAACCGGGACTAAAGCATTTTTTTATTTTTCCTCCTGTTGCTTGTTTATATGTGTTTTTTGTTGTTTTTTCGTTGTTTTTTGTTGCCGAAATCAAATTCACATATCAAATTAACATCCTCAACTCACATCACAAATTCGCATCACAAATTTTTTTCACAAATTTGCATCACAAATCCACAACACAAATCCACATCATAAATCCACAACACAAATCCACATCACAGATTCACATCACAAATCGAGTAATGAACATCACAGATACACACATATATATCAAATTTAGAACATCACAAAAATCTCTAAAAATCTTCAGATCCGTCGCTCCTGGAGAGGACGAGGAAGAGGAGGAAATGGAGGAGGCACTGACACCACCTCCCGAGCCACCGCGTCGCAGCCACCTCCGAGCCGCCGGGCCACCGCCATCTTCGAGCCGCTACCACATCCCCTCCCACCTCCTCACGTCCCACCGCCCTCGCCGGAGCGAGAGAGAGCTGAGAGAGGGAGAGAGAGCTGAGAGAGGAGAGAAGAAAACAACTAAGTATTGGATCGGTGGAAAAGACGATGCGCGCCTGGGATATATATAACCCTGGATTATTAGTCCCGGTTGGTGTCACCAACCGGGACTAAAGATAATTTCTCGCTATTTCTAATTCATCTTTAGTCCCGGTTGGTGGCACCAACTGACTAAAGATAATTTTCCGCTATTTCTAATTCATCTTTAGTCCCGGTTGGTGGCACCAACTGGGACTAAAGATAATTTTCCGCTATTTCTAATTCATCTTTAGTCCCGGTTGGTGCCACCAACTGGGACTAAAGATATTTTCCCGCTATTTTTTAATTTTATTGGGTCCTGGCTAGGGTTAACAATTAAATAATTAGTAAATAAGGCCAAATTAAATTCATTAAATATAGGTTTAAAACAATAATATTAAAATTTAATCAAACATATATAATCCTAGACATTAATGTGCCTTCTAGATAGTGTTCCTCTTTCTCTTTTGCCCCTCTCTATTTTTCATATTCATCTGAAGTTGTTGTTTTTTTGAAAAAATTTGACTTTTTCTGATCGATTTTCATATATGGAACGTTTCGATCGGAGTCCGTATGTAAAAGTTATGGTCGTTTTAAAAACCGACTCCGAGTTAGAGGGCGAAACGGGAACAATGCGCGTAAAACTTGTTAAATGCGCATAAACTAGACGTGACGGCCAGGGTTTAAATGTTCTTATCAATATTGTACATCCCTCCGATTCATATATTATCACCAAAATAATTTTACAAAAGATTTTGCATATTGAGAATCATTAGTTAATAACAATATGATGATATGTAATTACAATGTAATGATTAAATTAAAGCTTTCTTCTATCTTCAATCACCCACCCCCACACAACACCACATTCTTTAAAATTACAAATCCTCTTAAATTAATTTTATACCATTTAAATCATGTAGCAAAATTTGTATATTTTTATTAAGTTCAGTTAAAAAAATAAACACATTCATGGTATTACCAACCAGCACTAAATATCAAAATTATCTTTAGTCCCGGTTGATAACACCAACCGGGACAAAAGATGGTGTCAGAGGCTGTCAGAGGTTGTCAGAGCGCCGGGCATCTTTAGTCCCGGTTGGTAACACCAATCGGGACAAAAAAATAGAATCTTTAGTCCCGGTTGGTGTTATCAACCGGGACAAAAGATGCCCAACGCTCTGACAACCTTTCACAATATTTGAACCGGGACTAAAGATGATTTTTAGTCCTGGTTCGTGTCACGAACCGGGACTAATGCTTCTAGAAATCCGTAGACTTTTTAAACCGTAGAGATGATCTCTAGTCCCGAGTGCAACTCAAACCGGAACTAATGTGGTTTTTGCTACTTTAACCAATGATGATTTCTTCAGTAGTGATTGTATGTTTATGATCTGTAACATATACAGCTGCACTCAGATTAGAATTCATTAAAGACGATTGCAGTGTCTGCTCTTAACCAATTAGAGTGAAACAACCGAAGCTATATAACATGTAGCATAAAGTTGTACTGCATATCTAATAAACCTGGTGGTATAAGCAGTAACTTGTTTGGCATGCATGCTCATTATTGTTGGAACTGTGAAAGAAATATCCCATTAACTTCTTATTGATGCAGGATGGAAAAGCTTCTGGAGGCATTTCCAATAGATTTTCCTGGAAGAATGAAAATGGTTCACGATAATGCTGTTAGTGAGGAGGACAAAACCTACATGGTTGCTACCAGCAAGGTACTCCCTCCTCATTATATAAGCATGCTTTCTTTAGTCATGGTTGTTGAAATTACTGTTCGACCAATTGTTTCTCGTGTAATACATATTATTTACAGCTAAGAAAACAAATATGATGTAAGTGCACCTTGAAATATGAAATACATTAAACATATAATTTGTATGTAATATGCTGCTAATAGCTAGAAAACTGATATGATGTGAAAGCCCCTTGAAATATGGTCTACACTAAATATACTTAAAATTGTAATATGCTACAATTTTTATACACCAAATATACTTAAAATTTGACTGGTTATTAGTCACAATCAATAAATTTTGATTTTTGAAAAGCATGCATTCTGTATAAAAGGAGGGAGTACACTTGAGCAGGCTAACTCTGCACCCTATTGTTTCCTAACAAATCCTCTCTTATGTGCCTGACACATCTTCATATCTAGAAAGGTATGCTATGAGTAATTCTGGTTTCAGTAGTACATAAAAGAAACATTTGTTTATATGGAATGATTTCCGGATTAAGTGAACCAATTAGAGTTGTCACTTATCATGATGTCATCGTCTTTCCAACTTATACTTTCGAATGCTCCTTCGATGCTTGACATTGAAATGATCCATTATGAATAAGACCGGTTATATGACTCATAAGGTATATAGAAAATGTTAGTAGTATACGCCTAAAACATCTATAAAATGGAACTAGGCAAATAATGTTTGGACTTCAAAACACACTTAATTTCATAGTAAAATATGTAACAACCAGGCTATGTTTGGTTGTTAGGATAGTGGGAGGTGTGGGTTTAAACCCCTACCACTCAATTATGGGTCCTCCTTGCACGGTTTAACTTTGGATGCTTAATTCTTCTTACCAAATCAATAGAAAAGTTCCTATCTCTCTTCTTTTATAGAGCAAAATGTGTCAAACCATTTTATGTTGTGTACATATATATATGAAAACTACCACCACTACAATGTTATCATACTTCTTTTCATGTGCTTATGTGATAATAGAGCTTTGATGTAACTTTTTCGTTCTACATAGCTTTTCCTAAACATGTTGAAAATCGCTCACCTGACTCCCTCCCACGCACAGAGATGTGGTGGTGAGGGTGGGTTGTCTTTTATTTTTTTGGAGGGGGTAGGGCGTATAACTGTCACCCATTTCGTGTCTACGTTAGCTTCACTTCAAGGTTAAGGTTAGCATACCAAGTAACTTCGACAAATCTTAGTTTTTCTTCCAATTGCTCAGGCAGATTATGTGTTGAGAATTGCACTGCAAATGGTTAATTCCAAAAACAAAAGGAATTCAAATCCACTACTTCCACAAGACTCCAACGGTACTCCTGTCAATCTGCAACCGCAGCATAGGGTTGCGGGTCACAACAATGGCCTCGTAATGATGCAATCACAACAAAATCAAGCTTCAGATGGCATGGTTCTGACAAAACATGGTAACGATCAGAAACAAATCATTTTTCTCTAGTGCAAGCACCAGTAAAAAGGAGGCATTGTCTAGTACTAAGCTATTCTCAAAGGTACAATGTTTAACTTGACATGTTAATTTGTTGTCCACGAATAATATTTTCGCACAAAATTTTCTTTCTTGTAGAACATTGAGCATTATGATTTTGATTTTTGAATTATGCCCCTATGCATATTTTAGAGGTTTAATGACCTATAGTTATTTCTACCTTTTCTATATTAATTAAGAAAATGATGTAAATTAGTCAATTTTACAATATTTAGCATAAAAAATGAAAATGCTATGAACTTGTGTATTCTCCATTATTTGGGTGTGGCAATCTAAGTTTAAGGATGTTTAATTATTCACATTCTACAGCTTCTAAACCAGACTATATTTGTGACACACTGATTTAATAGACACATTTTACTCACATTTCACGAATTATTTGCCACATGTTACCCAAAATTTTTGTGAACAATCCGCAGTTGTGTGTAAAACATTCTAGCACTCTCTCACTGAAAGAGTATGCTAGAATAATTCAGTGATAACTCTCATGAGAAAATGTCAATTAAAATAAAACATGAAGAATAACTCTCATGTGGTTATGCTTTATGTAAAAAGGAAAATATCACTTCTGTCTCAGATGCAGGCCAAATGTTAGATCAAGGAAGCTCAATGAATATGAAGAAAGGGAGCATCGACAGAATCAGCAATCTTCCTAATGAATTGTTATACATCATAATGTCCACATTACCAGCACTGGAGCTTGTGTTCACAGGCATGCTATCCACACGATGGAGAAAACTTTGGACCTCATCAACATACCTGAACATTGATGTAAATCAGTTTGGCAAGCATAGAGGCCAGAAGTTCTGCAACTTTATCAACCGCATGTTGCACCAACGTGGTTCTTCTTCTTTGGATGCTTTGCGCCTCCACTCTGCAGATACAAGAGATGCTGGCTCTTGGATAACATATGCTATTAGGAGAAGCAGTAAAATGGTTGAGTTTTCTGAAGATATTGAATGTGAACCTTTCAAGTTGGACCATGGGGTTGTGGACTTCACTTCTATATGCCTGAAATATTTGGTCCTTACAAATGTTTGTTTAGATGCCAATGTCTTCTATCCCATCAACTCTTCATGCCCAGCACTAGAAAATTTGGAGCTCAGGGACAGCTCTTTGGAGGTCCCTGAAATCTCATCTGGTTCTTTGTTGCACCTAGGTATTGACAACTGTTGTCTATTTGAAGATCTTCTCATATCTAGTCCAAGTTTAATGTCTTTGTGCATAAAGAATCCTCAACACAGAGCTCCTATGATCATGACATTGCCATGCTTGGAAGTAGCAACAGTTATACTCGATGAGTTTTTTCATTCTACTGATGATTTGGCGGACATTGACGAGGGGGAAGAACAAGATGGGGAAGAGATCAACCATGGTATAGTTGGTGGCCTTACAAAGGCAAGAAGCATCGAGTTGATTGCTCCCCTAAGAGAGGTATAGATGCTTTTCATGTTGTATGTGTTCCATGCATGGTTATCTTCACTTTGTGGGTAAAACATTGAGATTCAATGGGATTTTAACAAACAAACAAACAAACTTATCTAAATGAAAGTACATCACCAAGATAGGAAATGGGTTAAGAAGATAAATAAAATTGTATTCTCTGAAAAAATATGTTTGGTTCATCGTGATTACCCTAGTTTCTTGTCATTCATCTTGTCATTCACACAAAACTATCTGATCAAAGAAAAAAGGCTAAGTTTGTTCCAAGAGGTCACTCACAGAAAAAGAAGTTGACAACTATGTTGAACTATAGAAGGTTATGCGGGGCATTTCAAGTCTCTTTTTTGCTTTGTAAAATAACTCTTGCATTGGCTCCAAATTCATCTAACTCAATGTACACCAGCTTTCCACATGCCGCTTTAACTTTATTTCCTTAACTCATTTGATATTGTTTCTTTTTTTCATATACACAGGATAAATTTGAAATGGAAATTTGGACAAGCCCAATATTCGAACACTTAACAAGCTTGACTCTTGGTGAATGGTGCATGTTTAACAAATTATCTCCATTACTCCACTTCCTTTGGTACTCACCACTGCTAGAGGATCTCACTTTGAAGCTCAACATGGTGATTCATCAATTCTCTTTTGTCTATGGTCTATTGTTTCCATGCATAGTGAGAAAACATAACGTCCAATTTTCAACTACGTACAGGAAGTGTGTCAATATTGCCTCCAAGAGCCACCTACGGTGCCCCCACCGGTAAAAGCATTTACTGCTGATCACCTTAAGAAGATCACAATCTATTTCTGGTCAGGCGATGAAAGGGTTAGTAAATTGCTCACGTTGTTGGCTCCAATCTGCAAATCTCTTGAGGATGTTAAGCTCATACCATCGACACCACCTGGGGTTAGAGCATTGGTATCAAGGGTGCAAAGAATTATAAAGTGATGCATCGCATGGAGCATTGAATCCACCAAGCTCTCCATGAACTTGATGCAGTTACATCTAAATATGTGCTTATTTAGTTATTTTCGGCCTTATGGATGTTGAGAACTTATTGTGTGATGACATAATAATTAAACTACAGGTGATAAGCTACATGCATGTTCGATTTCATCATTGGAACTTGCTTAATTTTGATTCCCTATTCTTGATTTGAGCTTATTCAGAGCAATACTTATGAAGATAAAGATGGAAATTATCCAGCAATATTTTTTTGTGGGGATACAAATAAATTTTGATGTAGGGATACAAATAAATTTTCAAAATCTATCTTCTATAGCTACATTTGATTGTGTCAAAGAAAAAAAGAGTAAGTTTATGTTGGCACCACTTTCAATGAAATGATTTTAAAGAAAGTTAAGAATTTCCTTTAGATTATAATCTACCAAGTTTGTCGATTATTTGGTTAGTCCATTCTAAAAGTATAAGGGTTGGCATTATCTACTAATCATGATCGTAGACACCTTAGACTTGATTTTTTGTAAAAAATGTCAACTACGTGTGAAATGTAGTGCAGTGAGGTACTGTCACTGCTAGGGAAACGCACAATCGTCCAGGTTTGCAACCCTCTTTAATCTCGGATTGCAAACCGGGACTAAGAAAGCAAGACTAAATATTTCTATTTTTAAGTTTCGGGTGAAATAACTGAGACTAAAAATATTTTTAATTCCGGTTTATAACTTCAACCGAGACTAAATATGAGAGCACGCCACGAGGCTGCCACTTTTTTATTATTTTTTTCATTGTATTTTTCCACTTGCATATCATTTTTTTCCTACAATGCATCAACAAAATCATCCATAAATTCACAAAAAACATCTAAAATCTACTACAAATTCATTCACAAATCTATAACAAAAGCATTCACAAATCTACAACAAAATCATTCACAAATATAACTTCACAAATACAACAAGATCCCCATCTCTCGCCAAACCTCTGTCCCGGCCGCCGCCGCCGCTCATCTTGCCGCTTCGTCACTTATCATTCATCACTCAATCGTTGGAGGAATCATTTCCGGCAACGGACGACGATGAGCCACCGGCTTATCCACGTGGTGCTCAGCAACTTCTTTGACCGCGCGCCCCTCCACCTACACGCTCCGCCACGCGCCTGCCCGCCGCCGCGTGCGCCGCCACTGGAGATCTGAGAGAGAGGGAGAGGGAGAGAGAGCTGAGAGATGGTCTCGGATCTAAGAGAGGGAGCTGATCGAGATGGAATATTAAGTACCCGCACGTGACTGAGAGAGGATGATAAATATTTTAAGTACGGTGCGCACATGGTACCGAGACGATAAGGTCGAGCACTGTTCACATTGGTCCCGGTTGAAATTACAAACCGGGACAAATGTTGATCTTTAGTCCCGGTTGGTAACACCAATCGGGACTAAAAATAATTGTGGTCTAACACGGCCTGTAGGTTTTTTGAACTGGGACTAAAAATAAACTTTTATCTTGATTGGTAACAACAACCGAGATTAAAGATTTAACCGGGACTAAAAGTATTTTTTAGTCTCGATCACAATAGGAACCGAGACTATTGTGAATTTTGACAGATGGATCAAAGATCACTTCTCCAGTAGTGTGTAACATAAAAATCATAGCATCAATGCTTTTACCTTCTCTTTATCAACAGACTCTACTTTTACACAATGTCTTTCTAATATGGAGTATCATCCATTCAACATGTACAAATCTGGTTCTTTTAAGTGTTGTTAGATTTGTTGTAATGAGTTACTCCTAATACGAATAGGAAATCGAGAGGAAAAACCCCTATCTAATCTCTTAATATCTTTTAAATTAGCATTCCTCTAATCCTTTATGAATGGATTTGATCTTTCATAAGCACAATGGCGAAGGACCTTGATGTCTAAAGCCTAGAGGGGGAGTGAATGGGCATTTATTGAAACTAAAAAAAACTTTTGCAGTGGATTAGTAGCACCCAGAGTCTTCGAGCTTGGGAGACTGGAGTCTTTGGGCTAGTTAGGAAAACACCCTCCAAAGAGGAACATACCACTAGCATAGAATCTACTTGAACTAAAAGGTGACAAACAAATTATATAATCAATATATATATATAGTGACCAACTAAATCAAACAAGCATACAAGTAGATTGGGCAAGATTAGGCATAATAAAGGTAAATGCACAAGAGAGAGATGAAGACGAAATATTTGTTTCCCGAAGTTCGATTCTTCACAAAGAATCCTATGTCTCCATTGAGGAAGCTTCGAAGGAAGTCGGGCCTCTTTCAACCACTTTCCTCACCAAGCTATCAACCACGAGGAACTCTAGGTTTCCAAGCAACCACCTAGGATTAGCAAGTCTCCAAGAGATCCTAAGGTCCAAGCTTGGATGCCATCGGTGAAGCTTGCTCTACCAAACAACTTCCTAGAAGAAAGCTCGGCTTGCACTAAATTACCTCTTTCCTTACGGAGATGAGGGAACCTTCAAAAACTTTTCGCGGCTCACCACACGTTTGGGAGCTCATCGACCAGGCGACACCTTATTGTCTAGGAGGCTCAACCTCCAGGAATAACAAATACTATCAAAGATTTGTTTGCTATGAACCCAAGTGTTCAAATATTGGAGTGAAGTTCACTAGTTCTCAAATTTTCTTCTCAACCACTCTCTCAACCTCAAATCCCTTCTCTTCTCAAATCTCACTCACAAAGAGTTCTACCACAAAGGTATGATATTAGGAAGTGGTTGTTTGGTTTTGGATGGTTCTATTCTTGTCCAAAGTCAGCAACCATGGATGGAGGGGGTGGAGAGGTTTAAATACTTGAGCTCTCCAAAAACTAGGCATTACACACAACTCTGCATAGTCCCGGAGTATCCGGGTCCTAGGCCTGGAGTCTCTTGGACACCCAAAGACTAGTCATTATGCACATCTCTGTACAGGGCCGGAGTCACTTGGATTTGGCCCGGAGCCTCCAGGAAGCTCTTTTAGGTGCCTGGAGGTTCATTTCCAAAGTATCCTGGAAGCCTTGGCCTGCACAAGCCTGAAAGTGTCTAGGTACCGGCCTGGAGCGTCCTGGCCATCTGACAACACCCGAGAAAAAGGCCTTAACTTCTTTCTTCGGAGTCCATTTTCAATGATCTCGGGCTCTATGGAAAGCTTATTGAAAGAGCTACCCAAGCCCACCAAGAACAAGCTCTAGAACCACTCGTAGGATAGGCTAGAACTTGAGTTTCTCTAAAGGTAGCACTTGGATAGGTCAATTTGAGCACCGAGACATAAGCAAACACATCGACATTGCATCCCTCTTAATAGTACAACATTCATGTACTCAAATTCAAATAGAAAAGCTATATTAATAGGAATGCCTTCACTTCATCTTCTTTCTTCACTTTGAGAGTTGCCAATGTCAAAGTCATTTCATCATCGGGACGACTCTCCTGCAACTTAATAAGAACATTGGTCCCAAATCAATTATACCTTTGCCTTTGTAACACCCTGAAATTTTCAATTCAAAAATCCGTAAACAAAAATTTGGAACAATCAAAAATCCTTTTCAAATTTTCCTCATGCTGGAATTTGTTGGATTTTATTTTCCTTTTTCTCTTGTGCCAGTGCCAAAATAATGAAAAATGGAAAGTTAATTCAATTTCTAAATTCATTGGTGGATTCAAACTAATATTTATTAAAGAACCATGATTATCAAATAATATTATTTAGGGAAATATTTTTTAAATACATGAAACTACTAATTTATTTTCTAAAAACCTATTTGTGAAACTAATTTTTCTTTAAGAATTTACTTTAAAAGCTTTTTCAAAAAAAGTCTGTTTTGGGTCCCTCCTCTCTTTCTCTTCCTTCTCTTTCCGAACCTAGCCCGAGACCAAAGTCTAATGCGGGTCCCTCAGTTTTCCCCTTCTCTTCTTTCCTTCCCTATTAGCCCAAAGACACTAGGTCGGCCCAACCCGAACTCACGCGCCGAGCCGCCTGGCGAGCGTCCACGCGGCCGTCGCCGTGCCGCTTGATTCCTTTCTTCTTCAATCGCGCCCGGTCGCCGCCTTTCGCTCCAATCGCCTATGAGCTCCACCGCGCTTGCCGTGCCCCGACGCCATCGAAAATCGCCGCGCCTTTGCCTAGCCCTAGCGAGCCGAAGCCGTGCCGCCAAGCCACCATCGCCTCCCCTGACACGATGGATGTGGCACGGACGCCAACACATCGCGCATCGCTCCCATGCGCCGCTCCTCCTCACCGCTGCACTTGGCTCGCGTGCCGTGTCACGGTGCAACAAACCACGGTTGTCGCGTCAACTGACCTCACCCGATCTCCACGCAAGTAGACATCGGCCCGTCCTTGCCCGGTCCTGCGCTCGCGTCAGCCATTCTCGCTGCATAGCGCGCTGCTGTTGCGCAACAGGACTGTGGCCCGTCGCTTGCCCGACCCGTCGCTACCACGTGCCCAGGGGCAACCGAGTGACCGACGGTTGTTAGATTCTAGGGTTCCTAGGTGCTGATCTAGAGGTAGTCAAGCTCATGGACAAAGTGATTTGCCTTAGAGAGTAAACGGGAAGAGAGGGATAGGAGAGAAGAGCACATACCTGCGTCACCTTTAGAACTAGAGGCCGCCATGTCGTCGGCGAAAGAGAGGCGGCGGTGTGGGGTTGTCCGCTCACTTCAGCACGTGTATTGATCGGAGTGGCTAGGGTTTTGTGGGGAGCGCATTTGCAATGGTGAACCTCGTATCCCATGCGCCGACAGCTCCCCCTTTTAACGCAGCGGAAGCGTGAGAGGGGCCCACAGCCAAGGATGGCTGGCGCCCCCAATCAGGGCGCGTGGGAGATGCGGGGATCGCAACTAACATTCTCTCCTTCGATCTCTGCCTTTCTTACTTTTCTTGTTATTCATTTCTAAATAGATTGATGCATAGGGTATGCTTCATCATGACAGTCACCACTGAACCATCGGACGCAACAACCACAATGCATTTCTCTATCTCAAAATAAACACTAGGCCCTTTCTTAATCCAAGGATCATAGGCTTTCTTGTAAACCCATGCCGGCTAAGTGTTCTCTGAACACACTAGGCGGTAAGCCTTTCGTAAGTGGATCCGCTAGCATTTTCTTTGTTCTTATATGCTCAAGACTAATGGTATGATCCTGAATTTTCTCTTTCACAACATAAAACTTGATGTCAATGTGTTTGGCAGCACCACTTGACTTATTGTTGTGAGCATAAAACATTGCTGGCTCATTGTCGCAGTACATTTTGAGTGGCCTTTGAATGCTGTCGATCACTTTCAACCTGAGTACAAACTTCTTTAACCATTTTGCCTGCCCCGTGGCCTCATAACTAGCTACAAACTCGGCATACATCGTGGATGATGCTATGACGGTTTGCTTGGAGCTTTTCCACGAAATTGCTCCTTTTGAGAGAGTGAATATGTAGCCTGACGTGGACTTTCTATCATCTACATCTCCCGCAAAATCTGAATCTGAATACCCCTCTATCTCTAGGGAATCAGATCTTCTGTACGTTAGCATGAGGCCTTTTGTGCCTTGCACATAACGGAAAGTTTTCTTTACCATTCTCCAGTGATCTATTCCTTGATTTTCCTGATATCTGCCAAGTATCCCGGTAACAAAAGCTAAGTCAGGGCGCATACATACTTGAGCATATTGCAAGCTTCCGACAGCTGAAGCATATGGAACCACTTTCATTTGATCGATCTCATATTGGTTCCTGGGACATTGAAATTTCCCAAATCTATTGCCCTTGGCTATAGGAGCAGGTGTTGGCTTACTCGCATGCCTACAATATTTCTTTAGAATCTTTTCAAGGTATGCCTTTTGCGATAATCCTAAAACCCCTTTTCTTCTATCTCGATGAATCTTTATTCCTAGAATGAATGAGGCTTCACCAAGATCTTTCATATCAAAATTTGAGGACAAAAACTTTTTCATCTCCAATAGCATATCAACATCACTACTAGCGAGTAGGATGTCGTCTACATACAGGATAAGGAAAATGAACTCCCATTTCTGAACTTTGCGTAAACGCAATTGTCCTCCTCATTTTCATTAAACCCAAATTTCTTTATTACTTCATCAAACTTCAAATACCATTGTTTGGAGGCTTGTTTTAATCCATAAATGGATTTCTTCAGATGACATCCCATTTGTTCTTTTCCTTCCACGACAAAACCTTTCGGTTGTGCCATGTAGACGTTCTCATATAAATCCCCGTTAAGGAATGTCGTCTTTACATCCATTTGATGTAGCTCTAGATCATAATGTGCCACCAGTGCCATGACAATTCTGAAGGAATCTTTGCATGACACCGGAGAAAAGGTCCCATTATAATCTATTCCTTCTCTTTGAGTAAAACCTTTTGCCACAAGTCGTGCCTTATACCTTTCTACATTCCCTTTGGAGTCACATTTTGTTTTGTAGACCCATTTGCAGCTTACTGTTTTGGCTCCTTTAGGAATTTCTTCTAAGTCCCAAACTTTGTTGGTACTCATTGATCTCATTTCATCATGCATGGCTTCAAGCCACTTCGATGAATGAACACTTCTCATGGCTTCATCAAACAAGGTGGGATCTCCCTCTATTTGAACTTCTTCACTAGCATAGACTTGGTAGTCGCTAGGAATAGATGTCCTTCTCTCTCTTTGAGATCTCCTGAGTTGTGGTACTTCTTCTGTTTGGGGCTGATGTTGCTCTTCCTCTTGTGTGACAACTTGTTCTGTAGGATCCTGTTCAACAGGTTCGTCCTGTTCATTTGTTGTTGTCACAGGAGAACTAACATCAGGTGCTGACATTGCAGCGTTCTGTGTTGTCGGTGTAGCAGCAACAGGCATCGAGAAAAATGGTTCCTGAATCATTGGAGCGGGTACATATACACGCTTCTCTTCAAGACTAATTTCTCGGGTGCCTTGCTCCCCTTGACTATCTCATCCTCCAAAAATACAGCGTGTCTCGTTTCTACGAACTTGGTATGTCTATCAGAACAGTAGAAATGAAAACCTTTTGATTTCTTAGGGTAGCCAATGAAATGACAACTCACTGTCTTGGGATCGAGTTTCCCAATATTTGGGTTAAATAACTTTGCCTCAGCTGGACAGCCCCACACCCGTACATAATTTAGTGTGGGTTTCCTTCCTGTCCATAGCTCATACGGTGTTTTAGGCATCGACTTACTTGGTACTCGATTAAGAATATGGGCAGCGGTTTTTAATGCCTCCCATCCATAGACTTATCGGTAAAGTGGAGTGGCTTAACATACTTCGGACCATGTCCATTAGAGTGCGGTTACGTCTTTCAGCCACTCCGTTCTGCTGAGGCTCGCCCGTTGTGGAGTACTGGGCTACTATGCCATTCTCCTGTAAAAACCTTGCAAAAGGTCCATGTATTTGGCCATAAGGGGTATGCCGACCGTAATACTCTCCTCCACGGTCAGATCTTACTATTTTGATCTTTAGATCATGCTGATTCTCTACTTCAGCCTTTAATACCTTGAATTTATCCAAGGCTTCTGATCGTTCTTTAATTGGATAAATATAGCCATAGCGCGAATAATCATCTGTGAATGTTATAAATGAATCATAACCATCCACAGTCTTAATTGGAAATGGACCACAAATGTTTGTGTGTATGATTTCCAATTTTCCTAGACTTTGTATGGCTCCTTTCTGTATTTGTTTAACATACTTTCCCTTGATGCAATCGATGCAATGTTCTGAATCCGTAAAGTCTAACGGATGCAGAATTTCTTCTTTGATTAATCGTTCAATTCTCCCCTTTGAAATGTGGCCTAATCGACAGTGCCACAATTTCGCAGATGTTTCGTCATTGCATTGTCTGCGCTTACTTCTTACATTCGTAGACGAGGAGGGCTCATTTTTGCACACAACATTCTCGTCATTGCATACAACATTCACATTCTCATGTTGGGGCAACATATAAAGTTGGCCTTGTCGGATGGCAAGGCCCACACACTTATTCTTGAATATAATTGAACATAAATATGGTTCTAAGTAACAATTATATCCATCATCGGCCAAACATGATACGAAAATCAAGTTCCTACTTAAAGACGGCACATAGAGCACATTCTGCAAATGAACTATGAAGCCATTATTTAACTTCACTGGATGATATCCAATTGCTTCAACTTCAGCCTCGACTCCATTTGCATGTCTAATGTGTAAAATCAAAGTGTGTTTGATTCTTCATTTGATGATGAACAATTGGCATCTGGGATTATTACTTTTTGTGTTTTGATCTTGGGAGATTTATTGAAAAAGTGGTTTTGGTTTTGGACGATGAAACCGTATTCGGCCCGCCTGGCCACATACCGGCCCGACCCGGGCATGTCTTGCCGGTCTAATCCGGAGGTGTCCGGGCGGTCGAGGAAGTTGCTCGCGGTCGACTCGCCGACACAGTCCGACTGGTTGCCGATTTTGTTTCAGTTTTGGTTTCTGTTTGTTTCCTTATACATACATGGAAGTTTTATGTTCCTATGCATGTGTTTGGTTGTTTATGATAACAATGAATCAAGTTTGGATAGCTTGTGCTTGGATATGGTATTCTTTGTTTAATTGTGTGCAAGTATTCTTTATGCCTCGGGAAAGTGTTGCCGGTGATCGAGTCAGAGTCAACTTGGAAATAAGGTGACATCCGAGATGGGGATCATGCGGGATGCTGAAGGGTAGAGATTAGTGCACATAATTGGGAAGTTTCCATATGGCATACAATGGAGATATTGTTGCGTATGGAAAGCAAAATTTCAGTTTTAGGAAAACGGAGATTGTTACGGTTGTTTTGAGTAAAGTTTGTTTCTTGTACGGGAAGGTTTCCTAGTGGATTAGGGCTTCTTGTATGAGTAGGATTCGTGGCTCTTGGCTGCGGATCTTGGGTATATATAGTGAGGGAAGGCGTGGCCTCTCAGTATCGCTTTTATCGCTTTTGAGTTCAAGTTTTAGAGTTTCTCAAGTTAGGGTTTCAAGTTTAGATTGAGATTTTGTGAGGTGTGCTTTGTTTGCACTTTGTAAATAGAGAGAGTTTCAATAAAGATCAATCTTCTTGAGAATTCTTTGTGTCTTCTTCTTCTTCGGTGTGGCGGCATAATTATCGGTTCAACCGGATCTGCTAACCGGTCAGACCACAGATACTACGGCGGTCAGACCGCTGCTTCTTCCCGGTTAGACCGCAAGCACTTCGGCGGTCAGACTGGCGTACAGCATCAGGCGATCGGCTACATCAAGCAATCGGCTGAGGCGATCGGCTACGGGCTGTCAGACCGAAGGTAATCGGGCGGTCAGACCGGCGAGGCTACTCGGTTAGACCGGCGCGACACCTGCGGTCAGACTGGCTTCAGAAAACAGAGGTAAAGTTTTACTTTCGCTAAAACTTTGTTTTTGGGGTACTCAACCATTCACCCCCCCTCTGGTTGGCTTTTCATTAGGCGTTCGATCCTACAAGTGGTATCAGAGCCACGTTTTTATGCTTTGGATTTTCTTTGATCTAAAGTTGTTTCATCATGTCGGATAAATTTTCAACAAAACCGCATGTTTTTTATGGCACCGATTTTGCGTATTGCTGTAGTAAGATGCAATCTTACATCATGGCTCAAGACTATGATGTGTGGCGAAAGGTTGCTCTTCCCTACACCATACCCGATGCAATTAATACTGATGCTTTGAAAACTGAATTTAATAATAATTACAAAGCTCCAAACATTTTGTTGAATGGAATTTCGCGTTCTAATTTTGACCGTGTTTCTCATCTTCAAACCGCTAATGAAATTTGGAACGCTTTGAAAAACTTTCATCAAGGAACTACAAACATAAAAGAACTTCGTCGAGATCTTTTTAAAAAGGAATATATATAATTTGAGATGAAACCTGCGAAGCTTTGGATGACTATCTTGGTAGGTTTAATAAAATCTTGAGCAATCTTAGATCTGTTGATTCTTCTTATGACATTAATTATCCACGATCCGAGATTTCTCGTCACTTTTTAAATGGTCTTGACATGTCTGTTTGGGAGATGAAAGTAACTTCTATTCAAGAATCTGTTAACACGGAAATTTTGACTTTGGATTCACTTTATACAAAACTCAAAACTCATGAGATGAATATTCTTTCTCGAAAAACGGATTCTAAGTCAAGTGCTTTGATTTCTCCTTCGACTTCTTCAGATGTTGCTTCTTCATCATCTCCAAATGTTCTTGCTTTAATCAACGCCATGTCCGATGAACAACTCGAGCAATTCGAGGAGGAGGATTTGGCTCTGTCTACTAACAAACTTTCCAGAGCACTAAACAATGTTAGGTTCAAGAAGAAAGGAGGACCAACGCGTTGCTTTGAGTGCGGCGCCTTGGATCACATCCGCTCCAACTGCCCCAAGCTCGGGAGGAGCAAGAAGGAGGACAAGAGCACCGAGAAAACAAAGGATGACAAGCTGTGGACCCCCGATTTTGAGTCGGGAATCTTTCGTGTTCATAGTACCATTTCCCTGGATCAAGTAGTTGGTACCCACGAATACAGTACTGGATAATCAAGTGCGCATGCACGAAAAGTCTTACAATACCATTATTACATTAATAGGCCCGAAGGCATTGTTCATCCCACAGGACCTTATGGTCCGAATACAACATAAAAACAGAGTTTAGATAAGGCAGCGGAAAGAGGCAGCGGCTTGTCCATTGCCACAGGCAACGACCGGAGCTAAAGTCTAATATGCGCCGTCAGTTCCCTCGTCCTCCTGGTGATAAGCGTATGGATCTTCCGGCTCTTCAACTCCATCAGCTGGAGGTTTGTGCGTATAGCAAGGGTGAGTACCAACCGTACTCAGCAAGCCAACACAGAATTGATGCATATGATAAGGTTATTCAAAGAACATGGCTAGGGTTACTTTTGCGTAAAGCCAGTTTTCACAATTCTTTTCACAAGCCTAACGTCTAGCCAAATCAAGTTTTAATTTCATAGTTCATTAACCCGGCGACGGTTCTGTCCACCATCCACCGTGATTCCAAGGATGGCTTCCCGCCTCCGGTTCGTCATGATTTTCTGGGGAGTCCACCCCTTCTCGCATTCTCGAGAAGTTGATCCACCAGCGAATAAAATCATCATGCAAACCCATCCCAGCATTTTCAAGTTCAAAGTCTAGCCAAGCGAAAGTCTTGTCACGATGCTCAATATCCACGAGCACGGCTATTCGAATAGATTGATTCATTCATACTGCAGTGGATGTACACTTTACCCGTACTCCGCGACAGCCCAACAAATGAGCCTACGCCTCAACACATGAGACGGTCACGGCAAAGCCTTTCGATAACCTCACTTTGGCAGTACCCGCTCCATGAACTTATGCCCTCATGCACTCTAGCCGTCCTTTTCTAGCGGTGTGAGGAGTTCGCGCACCGGGGTAAGGGAAGGCATTTCCAATCTTTAAGTTTAATTAACATTAGTTTAATCCCACCATTCATAACAAAGGCCGCAGCCTCATCCTCATCCCATAACCACATCATAGAGAACCATCTATGCAAGGATACTGCCTCCGCTCGGCTATCTAGTCAGCTAGGTCTATACCCATTCGAGAAGTACGGTTGTACTGGCTCGTTTCCCGGCTATCTCATGGCTCGGTCCTTAATTGACCAGGGTCGGCACTTGCCTTTTCCGGAATCCACCCAAATCATCCAGCCGCCCCAGTCTAAAACATTTGTATAGTACTTTCAATTTTCATCAAACTTAATTCATTATGGCCATGTGGCGCTCATGTCTCCACATGCCGAATCTCAACTACCTTCCCTAAGGTAGTTGCCCAAGCACAAAGCCTTTTTCATAAAGTCATGAGTATGCATGAATCTAAGTATAGCATGGCTAAGAAATTTACCGAAGTTATGCTTCGGTTATTGTTATCACATCGCGAGTTACAAGGAGTAATTCTAAAGGTAAACAATAGCAAGGTATGACATAACAAGTATAGGTAACTCAGTAAAGCATGCATGTTTAGAGTTTAAAATAACATCATTTCGCAATTGGGATCAATATGTTCAAAGGGTGTGAAGACTTGCCTTGCTCGCACGCTGGTTGAGTGGGGTCTTCCGCGTAGTCAGCGTTCACTTCTTCGGACGCTATCCGTACGTGCGAAAAGAAGGGTTGAATCCAATTAAAATCCAACAATATCAGCGAAGAGAAAGAGATCTCAAAATGATCGCGGAAAGCGGATTCCAAACACAACATCGAACTCCGTAAATTTTAATAGTTGAATCAACGGAAAGAAGTCCAGTTAAACCGAGCGAACCATCTCGTAATAAATATATACTTTGTCCCTAAATTTGAAGATATCCTAAAATAATTAGATTTCTAATTTCCATATCTTCAATAATTGATCTTTAATATTGCAATTATATTTGCTAGGGTTTTGGAATTCTAACGACCGAATAATGACATTCATGCTTAACCAATCTTTAAAAAGGTCTCATGTGGACTTTGATAACAAATTAGAGGTCGGACAATATTTAAATTCATAAAAAGGAAAATTTAATCTAGAAATTATTGTCACAAAGTATTTCTTTTTGGAAGGACAAAGAATATTGTATCCATACCTAGATAATAATATTTCAAAACCTTATTTTATATCTTAAAATATTTCCAAATTATTCCAAAATATTTTACCCTAATTTCTTTACTATTTTTCTTTTCTCTTCTTTTCCCTTTTCCCTTTCTTTCCTTCTCTTCCTTTCTTTTCTTTTCTCCCTCTGCTCTGCTCTGTTTTCCCACCGGCGGCCGACGGTGAGGGAGGGGGTGCCGACGGCGAGGGAGGGCTGGAGCTAGGGAAATGAGGGGCGCTACACCATCCTGAGACCACAAGGGTTCCATTTCCTCATTCGGCCGAGACCGGGAAGCGGCGGAAAGGGCTGGCGACGGCGAGGTGGTTCGGCGGCGGTGGCGCTCGTCGGCGGCAAAATCCGGCGAAGCCCTGGCTAAAGTGAGGGGTCTACAAGCTTCAGCGAACCCCAGGGATGCTAACGGTGGGGTTGGTTCGGCCGGAAAGGCACTGCAGCGGGCTGGCGACGGCGAGGTGGTTCGGCGGCCGAAACAGAGGAATTCTAGGGGTTCGTCGCCGGCGATTTTCCGGCGACCAATTGGCTCGGGGAGCTTAGGGGAATTAATACCTAGAGCACGGGGATGATGATGGTACCTTTAATTCGGGAAGAATTCGGCCGAGGGTGACGAATTTCGGAGTGTCGCACGGGCGGTCGAATTAGGGTTTTTCGGCCGAGCTCGATCTTTCCCAAAATTAGCGCAATGTAGTGGCTAATCCTTGGGGAAATTGGGGGAAAGCACGAGTGAGCACCGGGAAGATTTTCGATGTTGGGAGCTGGGTGCAGGGAGGCCGATTTATAGGCGGTCGACGGCGATGTGGTTCGGGCGCCCCGGTGCGGTGATAGGCGACGAGCGCGCGCACGTCGCGGCGACGTGCGGCAACTGCAGCCAACGCACGCGTGTACGGCGAGCGCGGTGAGGCAGTGCGCGAGAGCGGGAGTGCAGGCGCCGCGGCAAAGGACGGCGTGGTGCGGACTGTGTACGCGCGGCGCCGACGCGAGCGGCATGGCGAGCGTGTACGGCGGCGACTTTGGGGACATTCGGCATGGCGCGACTGTACCGGCGACTACTGTGCGTGACCGGAGCCGATGACGCTGGGAACATACACGCGCGAGGTCTCAGGTACGGCGGGTGACGCGCGGCGGCTGCGAACGGGGCGGTGTAATCGGTCGAACACCTGCTGAGCTAATGAACAGTGCACTTTTCCATTTATCCCGATTTTAAAATCCTATTTTCCATTTCCATTTCTTTTATCCCTAAAAATTCTAAATGAATTCTAATATTCCCAAAATAATTTTGAAATTATATTTTCAAACTTTTCCCCCACTTTTATTTTTCAAAATATATTTTTCATATTTTTATTTCTTCTTTTAAAATCAATAAATTGGGGTCTTTAATTAATTTCTAAATTCATATTTCTTTTTCAAAATATTTTCATCATCCAAATCCAAATATTTTCTTCCACCAGTTAGGGTTTAAACCCAAATATATTCTTTTCAGGAATCTTTTGTAAACCCACAAAATTAGGTATTTATCCAACTTCGCATCAAAGCAATTCAAAAACTTAGGGTATCAAAACTTAGGGTTTTTATCCAACTTCGCATCAAAGCAATTCAAAAAGAACTCTTATGCAACAGAGCTTGGCAAATAAGAATAATAAATACGATAAGAAGCAATGATTCCAAAAGGTTTTTGTGAGTTCTGATTTTCACGTTCCGAATTCCACTCCTACGGTTTTCAGGATGTTACACAAGCCCAAGGGTAGGCGCTCCAAGGAGATGATCAAGAAAGTGTTGAGTCAAGTCTATGCCGCTTTTGAGCCACTCAGCGACATAGACTCTGACAATGAGGAGGAGAAGGGCAAGAACATCTCCGGCATTTGTCTCATGACACGTGGAGATGAAGATTCTTCAGATGAAGAAAATGAGGTAAGCTCACTTGAGGATGCAATTCTTGTTTTAAGTGCTAAGAATAAAAAATGTGAGAAAATGTTTAAAAAACAAGAATTTGTGATTAAATCCTTAAATGCTGAAATTGCTAGATTGAAATCTGTTATTCCCAATGATGATAATTGCAAAAATTGTGAGGTTTTAATGCTAGAAATTTCAAAGATTAGAGATGTCAATAATTCTCAAGTTGTGGCTGCTAAATCCTGTTTAACTTGTGATGCTAATGAAATGAAACTAAAAGATGCTTTAGTTCGTGTTAAGCACATGGAAGAAATAGTTAAACAAGATGAGGTAGCTTCTTGCTCTAGATATCGCAAAGGCAAAGATGTCATAATTGATTGTGAAAATTGTGTTAATCTTGGAAAAGAAGTTTCTTACTTGAAAAGTTCTTTGCAAAAATTTTCGATGGTAAGAAACAACTTAACATGATTTTGGACAAATCTAAAGTGTGTAGCGACAACAAAGGAATAGGTTTTGATGCTCATGACTATTTCACCAAAAATCCTCCAAATGTTTTAGGCATAACTGAAAATCGTGAAATCTTGACAAAACCTAAAACCATGAAAACAGTTTTTAAGTCTGCTGGAAATTTGCCATCACTTTCTGTTTATCTAAAAGAAACTAAACCTAATTTTGCAAAACCATCTGTTACTAAAGAAAAGTTTTCTTGCTCTTTTTGTGGTAAAGATGGTCATCTTGTTGGTTCTTGTTTTAGATTAGCACGAAAACAGAAAAAGGAAAGAGAGAATAATTTTGCAAAATCAAATTGGTAAAAATCTGGTTTTCCCTCGGGAAAGCCGGTCAGACCGCAGTTGGTTCACCGGTCGGCCTGGCACCCGGTCAGACCGACGGCACTGCATCGGTCAGACCGGCGATGGCGCCAGGTTAGACCGGCAGTACTCCAGCGGTCAGACCGGCCCCGAAGGAATTTTTCTGAAAATTCCAAAAATGTTTTTACTCATGGTTTTGTGCCTATTGGATCTACTGGTCGTGTGTCTTAGTACTGGATTCCTAAATTTCTTTTAACTAACCCCAGTACTGAGGCCTCGACATCTCTTGTTTTGTAGGCTTTTGTGGCGAGGAAGGAGAACATGTGGATCATGGACTCCGGTTGTTCGCGACACATGACCGGAGATAAGAAGTGGTTCTCCTCCCTCAAGATGTCATCCAAGACAGAATCGATAATCTTTGGGGATGCTTCAACAAGTGTCGTTCTCGCTACCAGATCCGTCAAGGTAAGTGACAAATTCGAATTAAAAGAGGTAGCTTTGGTAGAGGATTTAAAATACAATTTACTTTCAGTTTCACAAATTGTTGATGAAAACTTTGAAGTTCATTTCAAGAAAACTGGAAGTAAAATATTTGATTCTTGTGGTGATTCTGTTTTGAACATTTCTCGTTATGGGAGAGTTTTTAAAGCTGATTTTGAAAACCCTGTTTCTCCTGTTGTTACTTGTTTAGTTGCAAAATTCTACAAAGATTTGATGTTCTGGCATCGTAGACTTGGTCATGTTGGATTTGATCATTTGACTCGTTTAAGTGGTTTGGATCTTGTTCGTGGTTTGCCAAAACTCAAAAAGGATCTTGATTTGGTTTGTGTACCATGTCGTCATGGTAAAATGGTTGCTTTTTCTCACACACCAATTCTTTCTGTGATAACGGATGCACCGGGACAGGTTTTACACATGGACACTGTTGGTCCAGCTAGAGTGCAATCTGTTGGAGGAAAATGATATGTGTTAGTTATTGTTGACGATTTTTCTTGATACTCATGGGTTTTCTTCATGGCAACTAAGGATGAGGCCTTTGGACACTTTCGAAGTCTTTTTCTTCGCTTAAATTATGAAATTCCCAACTCTTTGAAAACAATTAGAAGTGATAATGGTGGTGAATTTAAAAATGCCTCTTTTGAACATTTTTGTGTTGAAAAAGGAATTGAACATCAATTTTCTTCTCCTCGTGTTCCTCAACAAAATGGTGTTGTCGAAAGAAAAAATCGTTCTTTGGTTGAAATGGCTAGGACAATGCTAGATGAATATCACACACTAGAAAATTTTGGGCCGAAGCTATTAACACTGCTTGCTATGTTTCTAATCGCATTTTCTTGCGTTCTAAACTTGGAAAAACTCCTTATGAGCTTCGTTTTGGTCGCCAGCCCAAAGTTTCACATTTGCGTGTTTTTTGTTGTAAGTGCTTTGTGTTAAAATCTGGAAATTTGGACAAGTTTGAATCACGTTCAATTGATGGTTTATTTCTTGCTTATCCTGCACATACTCGTGGCTACCGTGTACTTCTTTTAGAAACCAACAAAAATTATCGAGACTTGTGAAGTCACTTTTGATGAGGCTAGCCCCGGTATTAGACAAGATCTTTCAGGTACACTACCACAGGCTCAGGGAGAGTATGGTCGAATCTTTGAAGACGAAAGCGACGACGACGACGACGAGGTCGACCTGCCCGGTGAGACCGGCCGGAGTGCCGCCGGTCGGGTCACCGTAGGAGGAGCTTTCCGGTCGACCGCCGTCAGACCGGCCGACCGGCAGGGCCGACTTCTTCGGACTCCGTCGATTCCAATCAAGAGGATTCTTTGGGGACCACGACCAGTGCTGAACCAGAACGTGAATCAACTTCTGAGATCACTACACCTTTGCACATTCAGCGACGACATCCGCCGGTACAAATAATAGGTAATTTAAATGAGCAGACGACGAGATCTAAGGTAACTGCACATGATTTAGCGAATTCTGCTTTTGTTGCTTCTTTTGAACCCAAAGATGTTACTCATTCATTAACTGACGAATCGTGGATTAACGCCATGCATGAAGAACTTGAAAATTTTGAAAGAAACAAAGTTTGGTCTTTAGTTGAACCTCCTTCTGGACATAATATTATTAGAACCAAGTGGGTTCTCAAAAATAAACAAAATGAGGATGGTTTGTTTGTTCGCAATAAGGCTAGACTTGTTGCTCAGGGTTTTACTCAGGTGGAGGGTTTGGATTTTGATGAAACTTTTGCTCCTGTTGGTAGGATTGAGGCAATTAGGCTTTTGCTAGCTTTTGCTGCTTCCAAAGGTTTTAAATTGTTTCAAATGGATGTTAAAAGTGCTTTTCTTAATGGTTTTATACAGGAGGAAGTTTATGTTAAACAACCACCGGGTTTTGAAAATCCTGATTTTTCCAACCATGTTTTTAAACTTTCAAAAGCTTTATATGGTTTGAAACAAGCACCTAGAGCATGGTATGACAGACTTAAGAACTTTTTGCTTGAAAAAGGTTTTCAAATGGGAAAATTGACAAAATGCTTTTTGTTCTTAAGCATGGTGAAAATCAACTTTTTGTTCAGATATATGTTGATGATATCATCTTTGGTTGTTCAACTCACTCTTTGGTTGTAGAATTTGCTGAGACAATGCGTAGGGAATTTGAGATGAGCATGATGGGTGAGGTGTCATACTTTTTGGGATTACAAATCAAGCAATCACCTCAAGGTACGTTTATCCATCAAATAAAGTACACCAAAGATCTTTTGCGCAGGTTCAAGATGGAGAGTTGCAAGCCAATCTCTACACCCATTGAATCTATTGTTGTTCTTGATCCCGATGAAGATGGTGAAGCTGTGGATCAAAAGGAGTATAGAAGCATGATTGGATCTTTGTTGTATCTAACCACTTCTAGACCAGACATACAGTTTGCTGTGTGTTTGTGTGCGCGCTTTCAAGCTTCTCCACGTGCTTCACATCGTCAAGCGGTCAAGCGCATCATGAGGTATTTAAGTCATACACTTGAGTTTGGTATTTGGTATTCTACTTCATCTTCTCTTTGCTTAAGTGGTTATTCAGATGCTGATTTTGTGGGTTGTAGAATAGATAGAAAAAGTACTAGTGGAACATGCCATTTTCTTGGAACTTCATTGATTGCATGGTCTTCTAGGAAACAATCTAGTGTAGCTCAATCCACTGCTGAATCTGAATATGTTGTTGCTGCTAGTGTTGTTCACAGATTCTTTGGCTGATTTCTACTTTGAAAGATTATGGACTTGTTTTTGAAAATGTGCCTCTTTATTGTGATAATACAAGTGCCATTAACATTGCTAAGAATCCTGTTCAACACTTACATACTAAACACATTGATGTTCGCTTTCATTTCTTGCGAGACCATATTGAGAAGAAAGATGTTGAATTGAAATTTTTGGATACAAAATTGCAACTTGCTGATATTTTTACGAAACCATTGGATTCTTCTCGCTTTGCTTTTCTTCGAGGGGAATTGGGAATTATTCATCCCTTTGGCATGTTTTGAGGGGAAGTTTTTGTGCTCTTAGTTTGATCAAGCTACATGATTAAAATAAATTGAAAAGAGAGCTTTATCCATACATATTGTGTTCATGTGCATGCTAGCAATATTATGAAGGTTTATTTGTCACTAGCATAGCTTATATGTATTCTAGTATTTTTATGTGATCTAGATTTTATATTTAAGTGAAATAATGCATGACACTTTAATCATACTTGAATTAAAGAAATATGCAATGTTGATACTAGTACTTGTGTTGGATTTTAAATGCTTATATATATATATATATCATATTGCATTAATATTCCTCAAATTACTTTAAAATTGCTCATTGTGAAAATAGAATAAAATATTATCTATGAGAGAAAAAATAAATACTGAATCCTTGGAAACAGTCTTGACGACAAGGAAGTATTCGATGTGAGCAAAAATAATGAGTACCGAATCCTTGAAAACAGTCTTGACGACAAGGACGTAGTCGGAATAATTGAGAGAAAAAATATATGTGAGCACCAAAGATGGCTTGAATCAAAATGAAATTTTTTTCTCTTGAATTATATGTGCAAAAAGGTAAATTTGAGAAAGAATAAAGATTGCAATAGATATATATATATTTGGGTTTATTTTTCAACCTATGTGCTTGTAAAAATGTTGCATTATAAATCGTTGGAATCCATGAATTTTTATTGCATTATTGCTCTTACTTATAAAATATTTAATTCATGGTTATACTCTAGTGTATATTTGCTATATAATTGATAAGTTTATCCTCTTTTTAGTGCAACACATGACATGACTTGCTTTATGTATGATGTTAAGCTCTTCAATATTCATAAACATAATTCCTATGCTTGATGAATTCATTGTCAAAAGGGGGAGAAAATAATGTTGTTTGGGAGAACATTTGCATGGGAGAACAAAAGGACAAAGTGCAAGTTTTTTAGTTTTTTTTGGGGGTCAAGGGATTTTCTTTCTTTTCAAAAGGGAGAGGAAATTTCTTTGTTTTTTGAGCACTCAAATGCTTTTTATCATTTTTTAAATTTTCCAAACACGAAAACAACACTTTTATTTTGTTTACCAATGTGTTCATCAAGGGGGACATTGTAAAATCAAAGTGTGTTTGATTCTTCATTTGATGATGAACAATTGGCATCTGGGATTATTGCTTTTTGTATTTTGATCTTTGGTGATTTATTGAAAAAGTGGTTTTGGTTTTCGGACGATGAACAGCTGTTCGTCAGCACATGCCCTGGCCCGACTCGGCGGGCGTGTACTTCCGGTCGACCGAAGGTGTGCGGTGGTCGGACCGAGCCGTTGCCTATGGTCGACCGGCCGACACACCCACGGTTGCCGATTTTGTTTCGGTTTTGGTTTCGATTTGTTTCCTTATACATACATGGAAGTTTTGTGTTCCTATGCACGTGTCTGGTTATTTATGCTAACAATGAGTCAAGTTTGGATAGCTTGTGCTCGGATATGGTATTCTTTGTTTAATTGTGTGCAGGTATTCTTTACTCCTCGGGAAAGTGTTACCGCTGATCGAGTCGGAGTCAACTTGGAGATAAGGTGACATCCGAGATGGGGATCATGCGGGATGCTGAAGGGTAGAGATTAGTGCACATAATTGGGAAGTTTCCATATGGCATACAATGGAGATATTGTTGCGTATTGAAAGCGGAATTTCGGTTTTAGGAAAACCGAGATTGTTACGATTGTTTTGTGTAAAGTTTGTTTCTTGTACGGGAAGGTTTCCTAGTGGATTAGGGCTTCTTGTATGAGTAGGATTCGTGGCTCTTGGCTGCGGATCTTGGGTATAAATAGTGAGGGGAGGCATGGCCTCTCGGTATCGCTTTTATCGCTTTTGAGTTCAAGTTTTAGAGTTTCTCAAGTTAGGGTTTCAAGTTTAGATTGAGATTTTGTGAGGAGTGCTTTGTTTGCACTTTGTAAACACAGAGAGTTTCAATAAAGGTCAATCTTCTTGAGAATTCTTTGTGTCTTCTTCTTCTTCGGTGTGGCGGCATAATTATCGGTTCAACCGGATCTGCTAACCGGTCAGACCGCAAATACTACGGCGGTCAGACCGCTGCTTCTTCCCGGTTAGACCGCAAGCATTTCGGCGGTCAGACCGGCGTATGACATCAGGCGATCGGCTACATCAAGCAATCGGCTGAGGCGATCGGCTACGGGCTGTCAGACCGAAGGTCATTGGGCGGTCAGACTGGCGAGGCTACTCGGTCAGACCGGCGCGACACCTGTGGTCAGACTGGCTTCAGAAAATAGAGGTAAAGTTTTATTTCTGCTAAAACTTTTTTTTTGGGTACTCAACCATTCACCCCACCTCTGGTTGGCTTTTCATTGGGCGTTCAATCCTACATAATGCATCTTTCTCCTCTTGTTAGGATCATCCTCGTATGGAATCCTTGTAATGAATTTGCAACATGAATAGTCGCACCTGAATCAACCCACCAAGTGGATCTAGAATAACTTACATACAAGGATTCATCTACGAATGTAATAATGTCCTCACCTTTCTTTAAGAGATGCTTCAGGAAATCTGGGCAATCTTTCTGATAATGCCCCTTTTTCTTGCAATACCTACAAGTGTCCTTGTCCACTACCGTGTTGTTAGGTCCTAGACTTGGATTACTTGGTGGCGCACTTCCTTGTGACTTAGGAGAGACGGTATTCTGGTTGTAGGTGCTCCTCTTCTTGTTGTGCTTTACATAGTTGGTGGAGTCACCACGACCCTTGGGCCTATCCTCTTCTTGCACACACATGGCAATGAGCTTCTCAATGTCCCAATTTTCAGGCTGTGAGTTGTAGTTCACAACAAAAGCCTCAAAATCTGAAGGCAAGGAGGCAAAAATCAGGTGAACTAGGAACTCATCAGGGAGCACCAAGTCCATCTTCTTATGTTTTGAAGTGATGTCACTCATCTTCAAAATGTGCTCTCTAACCCCTCCGCCAGTATACTTCATAGTCACCAAGCTATTAATGAGGGTGCTAGCATAAGCCTTTGAAGAACCAGTGAACTGATTCTCTACCTTCTGAAGGTATTCAGTGGCGGTGGTACATACTGGGATTGCTCCCCTTATTGCCTCCACAATGGAGCTCTTAATCACCATCAAGCACTTGCGGTTTGATGACTCCCACTTCGCACGATCAATATCGTACTTTTGTCTTATTGGAGCATGATCAAGCATCTTTTGCTTGAAATAATCTTCGCTCTCACTTTCCCCTCTCACTGGCTCAACAGGCTCAGTGGGACGAGGCTTGGTGAGAGCTTCATCTATGTCAGACAACGCAAGTGCTATCTCTATCTTCTCTCGCCATGAGCCATAATTATTCCCGTTAAGGGGCTCAACGGACAAGATGTATACTAGAGGGTTAGTTGTTCCTGAAAGCAAAATAAAGAAATTGAGAAACATTTAAAATGCTTGTATGCTTTAATTTAACGTTGGTCAAAATTAAAACATACAACATGCTACCGCATTAATTCTATGTCACCGTTGGGCAGAAATAAAACCAATGCATGGAAAACTGATATACATCATTTTAATATTGCTATTAACAACGTTGGTCTTAATAACAACATTATCATCATTTAAACAATATATCATAGCAGCGGAACAAATTACATAAATATTCAGAAGCAATTCTAACATTTTTCTACTCTCTAAGATATTTTTATGTTGGTTAAAATTGCTTAGAAATTAAAACGTGCAATAAACTAAAATAAAATAGCTTCTGAAAGAAAAAGGGACTAAAAATAAACTTATTTTCTTCGGTCGAGGGATCAAAATCAGACTTATTCTATTCAATTTTGCTCGGAGGGACCAAAATCAGACTTATTTTGGCGCGGCCCGTTTAGCCCGAAGGTCCTAGCTGGCCGCCTGATCTCGCCCGTCTAATCCTAGGGTTCTGATCGGACGGCTGGGCGCCATTTTCGGGGAAATAAAAACCCCATCCGAGCCGCCAACCATCCAAACCCTAGCTCGACTCCTCCCCTTTGGCCACTCCCTTCGGCCACTGTTCGGGCGGAGTGCAGCGGCGTCGCCACGCGCCCCCCTCACCGGCGTGCACACTCACCTTGGGCTGAGCGCGCCGCCGTTGAGCGGCTATGTCGCGACGCCTTGGAGCTGCCGCTCTTCCCGCGTCCCCTTTCCTCCCTCCCCTCTTCTTCCCACGGCGACATCGGCAAGAGCCGACGGCGGCGGTGGACTTCCTGCGCTGCGTCGACGACGACTGGCGGTGGAGAGGTTAGGGTTTTACATTTTTTTTGAGCTGTTCTTCGAGGTTCCGAGTCCCCTTTCTTCTTCCCTACTAGATCTACACCTAAGCCATGGCTCTGATACCATTGTTAGATTCTAGGGTTCCTAGGTGCCGATCTAGAGGTAGTCAAGCTCATGGACAAAGTGATTTGCCTTAGAGAGTAAACGGGAAGAGAGGGATAGGAGAGAAGAGCACATACCTACGTCACCTTTAGGACTAGAGGCCGCCATGTCGTCCGCGAAAGAGCGGCGGCGGTGTGGGGTTTTCCCCTCACTTCAGCACGTGTATTGATCGGAGTGGCTAGGGTTTTGTGGGGAGCGCGTTTGCAACGGTGATCCTCGTATCCCGTGCGCCGGCGGCTCCCACTTTTAATATAGCGCTGCGTGAGAGAGGCCCACAACCAAGGATGGCTGGCGCCCCTGATTAGGGCGCGCGGGAGATGCGGGGATCGCAACTAACAGTGGTCACTCCGCTTCCTTCGCGTCGTATCCTTTTTCCGCTCACAACAAGCACAGGAGCACGAGGACGACGACTGCTCTCGCCTCGGCTTCCCCTCCAAACCTGACCACGCCTATAAAAACTGTCCCGCCCGGCCGCCTCCATCCCTTTTCCTCGACCCACGCGCGCCTCTCACCTCCAACCTTTCTGGCCACCGCGTCGAACACCTTCCTCCCCAACCCTCACGGCGCCGATCCGCGTCAAACACCCGGTGCTCGCTCGGAGAAACGCCGAGTGGAGGCCGCCGGTCATCACGCCGTGCCGCCATCGTGGAAGAGCGTGGACGAACCGTGGGCCATCGACACGTCGGAACAGCGAGGACGAACCACGCGCTCGCCCTCCACCAAACGGTACCTCGCCGCCCATTGTTTTGCTTCTCGCCGCATCAATGTGCCGCTCCCCGTCTGCCGCCCGGTGAGAAAACGAAGCCGCGTCCTTCCCTGCTCCCTTGGCGTCGCTTTCCTATGTTGAGCAAGCCCGCACAGTCGCCGGCGCCGCCGAACTTGGCGTGACGTTGCACTCGGCCTCACCCGTGCGCATGCAAGCACGCGCGTGAGCCCGCGTTCTCTTCGCCCTAGCACCGAGCCACGTAGCTGCTCCGTCGCCCTCACGCGATCCCAGACGCCTCCCTCTCGCCGGTGGCCCTACCACCATGGCCATGGCCATCTCGAGCCCCCACCTTCGCCGCCTATCCTAGCCTCCGACCGACTTCGCACGGGCTTCGGCGAGCTCCACCAGTGCTCCTAGACCCTGTCGTTGGCCTCGGCTTCGCCGTTCCACTGCCGCTTCGCCGGCGCGCTCCAGACTCGAAGACCATCGTCTCCGCACCAACCACCAGCGCCACCACAAGCCTCCTCCACCCTCCTGCCTTCGTCCAGAGGTGGCCCGCCCCCAAGGCTCTCCCCTCGCCAGCTACGCTGGCCTCCGGCCTGGCCAACCGCCGCACGGGTGAGCCCTAGCATTGTCGTGCCGCGTGCGCGCAGGCGAGTGAAAGTAGAGGCAGCGAGAGAGAGGATGCGAGTGACATGCGGGTGCCAATTCTTAAGTATGATATGTTTAAAAGTACATTTGAAATATGTGAGGCTGACATGTGGGTCCCATCTACTAACGGAACCTATTTAAAATCATGTTTAAAGTGTGTCACTGACATGTGGGTGCAAGACCATTTTAAATGGGATGGTTGACCAGGTTAAAGGTTGACCCTGGCCCCTTCTGTCATTGACTCAGCGTTTTCCTCTAAAAAATAATTGCTTTTTAAAAAAACGGATGTGTGCCCCCATCAGTGATACAAAATATTTTCCTTCACAAAAATAATTCCAAAACTAGGTAAAGGGCAGAACCGTAAGACTTGACGATTAATTTGATTTAATTCAAATTTAAAACTTTGAAAGGTCATAACTCACTCGTGTTAAATCAGATTTTAACAAAACTTTCACCAAAATTCTTCTGCTCCAATTAATTATGCATGCAAACAATAGTGTGAAAAATACTTGCTTACTTCATTCATATTTCGTTGCATATTGAAATTATATTTCAATGACTACCTTGCAAAATCCTTCATTTTGCAGGATGGCACAATTTCATCTTCTGAATTTGGTGTACGACGCGATCCACCAAGAACGTCTTGTAGCGGAGGGATATGTACTAATTTATATTTATTTCAAACTTTGTTTTTTTGAAAATTTGCTATCTTTCCAGTAGTACTAATTTTTGGGCATTTCATATATTAATGCCTGTCATTGTATGAACCTTAACTCTAGTTTTAGTTATTTTTCCTATGACCCACAATCACTATGCCAAATCTAGTTTTAGTCAAAAAAAATCTGGTTAACTGAAGTATGTTTTCAGATTTGTGAATTTCCGACTGACTCTGTTGATTGCAAGTGTTTAGTTACTGCTTACTGGAGATCAACCAAATTAACCTGGAAAGTCATTTCCCCACACTACTGGAGAAACCATCATTGGTTGAAATAGCAAAAACCATATTAGTCCCGGTTTAAGTTGCACCGGGGACTAGAGATGATTTTTAGTCTCGGTTTAAAAAGTCTACGAATTTTTAGAAGCATTAGTCCCGGTTCGTCACACGAATCGGGACTAAAGATCATCTTTTGTCCTGGTTCAAATATTGTCAGAGGTTGTCAAAGCGCTGGGCATCTTTAGTCCTGGTTGATAACACCAACTGGGACTAAAGATGTTATTTTTTGTCCCGGTTGGTGTTACCAACCGGAACTAAAGATAATTTTGATATTTAGTGCTGGTTGATAACACCATGAATGTGTTTATTTTTTAACAAAAATATACAAATTTTGCTGCATGATTCAAATGGTATAAAAATAATTTGAGGGGATTTGTAATTTTAAAGAGTGTGGTGTTGTGGGAGTGAATGATTGAAGATAGAAGAAAGCTTTAATTTAATCATTACATTGTAATTACATATCATCATATTGTTATTAACTAATGATTCTTAATATACAAAATCTTTTATAAAATTATTTTGTGATAATATACGAATCGGAGGGATGTACAATATTGATAAGAACATTTAAACCTTGGCCGTCACGTCTAGTTTATTCGCATTTAACAAGTTTTACGCGCATTGTTCCCGTTTCGCCCTCTAACTCGGAGTTGGTTTTTAAAACGGCCATAACTTTCACATACGGACTCCGATCGAGACGTTCCATATATGAAAATCGATCGAAAAAGTCAATTTTTTTCAAAAAAACAACAACTTCAAATGAATATGAAAAATAGAGAGGGGCAAAAGAGGAACACTATCTAGAAGGCACATTAATGTCTAGGATTATATATGTTTGATTAAATTTTAATATTATTGTTTTAAACCTATACTTAATAAATTTAATTTGGCTCTATTTACTAATTATTTAATTGTTAACCCAAGCCAGGACCAAATAAAACTGGAAAATAGCGAGAAAATATCTTTAATCCCAGTTGGTGGCACCAATCGGGACTAAAGATGAATTAGAAATAGCGGGAAATTATCTTTAGTCCCGGTTGATGCCACCAACTAGGACTAAAGATGAATTAGAAATAGCGGGAAATTATCTTTAGTCCCGGTTGGTGCCACCAACCGGGACTAAAGATGAATTAAAAATAGAGAAAAATTATCTGTAGTCCCGGTTGGTGACACCAACCGGGACTAAAAATCAAGGGCTATATATATCCCAGGCGCGCATTGTCTTCTCCACCGATCCAACACTTAGTTATTTTCTTCTCTCCTTTCTCAGCTCTCTCTCTCCCTCAGCTCTCTCTCCCTCTCTCAGCTCTCTCTCTTGCTCCGGCGACGGCGGTGGGACATGAGGAGGTGGGAGGGGATGTGGTAGCGGCTCGAAGATGGCGGTGGCTCGGCGGTTCGGAGGTGGCTGTGACGCGGCGGCTCGGGAGGTGGTGTCAGTGCCTCCTCCATTTCCTCCTCTTCCTCGTCCTCTCCAGGAGCGACGGATCTGGAGATTTTTAGAGATTTTTGTGATGTATATGTGATGTTCATTACTCGATTTGTGATGTGAATCTATGATGTAGATTTGTGTTGTGGATTTGTGTTATGGATTTGTGATGTGAATTTGTGAAAAAAATTTATGATGCGAATTTGTGATGTGATTTGAGGATGTTAATTTGATATGTGAATTTGATTTCGGCAACAAAAAACAACGAAAAAAATGAAAAAACAACAAAAAACACATGTAAACAAGCAACAGGAGAAAAAATAAAAAAATAAAAAAAATGTTTTAGTCCCGGTTGGAGCCACCAACCGGGACTAAATATGACGGAGCCGGCCACGTGGCTCTGCCATCTTTAGTCCCGGTTGGTGGCTTCAACCGGGATTAAAGATGCATCTCTAGTCCTGGTTATTTAACCAGGACTAGAGGTTGCCCATCTCTAGTCCCGGATTCGTAGTCCCGGTTTGATAACCGGGACTATTGAAGACTATTGAGGGTTACCAACCGGGACTAATGTGGCTTTTTCCAGTAGTGCCACTGTCGTTCAACCCTTCCATGGCGGCTGCTATTGCACCGCCTTGTTCGGCACCCTTCCCCATTCTTGAAATTGCATCATAAAGGAAGGTGGTAATGTCCAGCATGGCAATTACCTCACCATGTTCCACTACAGGAAGATGTCTGAACTTTCCTGTCAATGAATGCCATGTTGCCGAAAGGACCATTCATACAAAAAAAAAGCAATCACAATAACATAAGCAACAATCTGACTTTTCAATTCTCAGGAAAAAAATAGTTTTCCAATTCTTTATGCTATATTGCTGAGTTGCAAGGTTCATATACTCCTAACAATTATTCTGTAGCATGTACATACCAATTTTCATTTATTTTTTCACATTGTGAGCAGCACAACATTAGTTCTTACAAGACTTAGACAGTATTTGATAATACAAGAGTAAACTACAATAAACAAGACTAAACTTACTTTTTTACATGTTTGCATATGTTTTTACTTCATTTTCGAGAAGAAACTTAGCTTGTCTGTTTCTTTGCAAGTTTGTTAAGCTGGGAAATTTTCTAGATGCTCCAAGGAGCAATGGCAGCCTCCTTAAGTAAGTGTGGATGGATCTAACAAATTAATTATTTTCAGTGTACTATGAATGATTAATTTTATTTTGGGGAACATCAAGGTGTATTACATAGAACTGTATTTAGCAACTTTTGCCAAACTATGTACAGAGAGCTAGCTGGCTATAATTTATTTGGCACCTCACCTTTGTTTGCCCAAAAATACCCATTCAATAGCAAAAACTATTCCTAGTTGGTTTTAGCTGATCAAAATGCTTGTACCTGACATATGATTGGTTGAGGCATAATCCTCCCTTTTTTTATCCCTAATGAGTTGGGAGGATGGATAATCTAGGTGCATGTCAAATATCAGATGTACCATTTATATGCTTATTTCCCCATTCACGCCTGTATTATTTTATTTAACAAAAGGCTGGAAACTGATCTTCTCCAGGGCATGGATATATCTGATGTTGCTGTCCATATGAATTTTGGCAATGCTCTGAAATCTGAAATTACCTCCTGAAAACTGAAGTTCTAAATTTTTTTCGGACACGGAAATGCTTTCTGAAACACAAGTATTGAATTTAGTTGTGATTCATCCCTCCTTTTTTTTGTTACTTCATGACCTTCAACTCCTCCGTCCTAGAGCCCATGGTGGGTTCTTGGACTTGTAGTATGATGATAGGTACACAGCTTTTCTAGAAAGAGCTTGCCTAGACGTCATCTCTTTTCAGGTGCGTTGTGGGCTGTCCACGTTCAACTCAGCGTCCTTGACTACGCTGGTTGACAGGTATTACCTCGAAACGTTCCCTGCTTTCTTAAGCATTTGTGCAGACGCCTCCCTTTTTGTGTCCATTAATATTGCAATGTTAAAAATGTGGGTGGCGGCCTAAGACGCACACCTTTCACTTATCTTTTGGGGAGATGATAGTCACGCTATACGACTATCAGAAGATGCTTGGCCTGAGGGTTCGCGGTCGCGCAGTGCCAGGGCCGTGCAGGTCAGATGGTTGGCGAGCTCGGGTAGAGGCCTTCCTAGGGCATCAGGTTGGTGAGCACGGGACTCGCACTTCTGGAGTATTAATTTCTTGGCTCCGGGCAGAGTTCGCACATTGCCCTGAGTGGGTGGACGAGCAGACTGTTGCGCACTACTGTCGGGCGTGGATCCTCCATTTCTTCGCATGCGTGCTCTTCCCCGATGCAACAGGGGACACTGCTTATTGGATGTGGATCCACTGCCTTACTGTCTGGGGCCAGACGGGTCAATACAGCTAGGGCTCGACAGTATTGGCTTTCCTATACTGTCATGTATGCGAGGCGTGTCGTCGGTCTTGGTCGTGAGCCTCACTTGGTGGATGCATCTACCTGCTCCAGCTGTGGATGTGGTCACGTCTTCTAGTTGGTCGACCACATGCTCTGCCTCGTCGTGACTGGTTTGCAGGTCAGGACGCACGTCGGCAGCTGGCTTGGGCATACCATTGGGACAAGGTTACAATCCCTTACGCGAGGATGGAGCAGGCGTATAAGGAGTACACGAACGAGTTGGACAGGCTCATGACATCTAGTGTAAGTTCTTATTACTTGTTCTATTTGTGTGAAATGGTTTACTATATAATCTAACATCATGTTTCGACATGTTGTAAGTGACGTGAGAGCCATACGTCGGCGAGGCGGTAGTGCCATTTCTGGTGAGAAACTTGTGTTATAGCGACAGCGAGCTATACAGGATGAGGTGTCCCCTCATATGCTTCTATGCTGTTGAGTTCCACTTGCCACATAGAGTTGCACGCCAGTTTGGAGTAAGGCAGCTGTGTCCACCTGAACTGGTTTCAACTGGTCTTGACTTACACAAGTAAGTGTGATCATCTTTGTAACTTTTTACAGCATTTCGTATTACTTAATATAAAATTGACTAACTTTGCAATACGTGGCTTGTAGGTTGGATCGTCAGAAGAATAGGAAGATCTTTGATTGGGACCAGTACCACTACAGCTACATTCACCAGTGGGACCTGTCGACGCCAACGTGGACGTCAACGACGAGCCGCACATGAATGCATCGTTCAGGCGGTACCAGGCTTGGTACCACGACACGACATGTCCCGGCTCAGACTTCAGTGGTCGCAGGCTGTGGGGGTGTCACCCCGGGGTAGCACCCAGACTAGAGTTGAAGTCAAGCTAGAGTCGGACTGCAAGACTTCGGGATAGGGTTGGGAGCCCGACCTCCCCTCGGGGTCGGTCGCCCCGACCTCCCCCAGTCCGACCTTGGCACTCCTTTCTCAACCTCGACTCCTCGACTCAACTTCCGGCCTCCTCAGGACAAGATTTGGCTTGCAAGGAGGCGAGGAGGGGACAACCCGACAAGGATTGACGTCACCCAACAACACAATACAGGTGGTATCTACAGAGGAGGGTGTTGATGAGAAAATTTCCCACGCACTGGCCTGAGAGATCTGCTTAACTCTAGTGCAGGTCCAAATTATTATTGATTCAAGGTTGGTACGCGTGCCAGTTGATTTGATCCTGCAATCAACAAGAAACAATGAAAAGTATTAGTTTGCAAATGATAGCCAATCGGCTGGTGGCCGATGACGTATCGTCTAATATTAACACGATGCGGTGTATACTGAATTGGCTGAGATAATTAAACCTAATCGATCGGCTGAAGATGTTCATAATATATAATCTAGATATCAAAACATGTTTACACTAAGTGATTGGGATAGATCGGTAGTATGCTGAGACAGTATACACCACTTAATTCTAAAAGTGCTCCAATATGCAGATTATGTATATATTTCAATCATAGCCAATGTCATAGATTTAATGTGTATCGGCTAGTACTCCGATACTTTATACTAAGATATCACTATTAGCTAAATATATTAAACATGGATTGATCATATACTAAGATGACTTAATTAGATCGCTTGCAAGCTTAATATATTTAATTATAGAGAGATCTTAATATAAAGGGCAGGTTTAACATATCAAGTAAATATAAAACATATGAGACAGTTAAAACAGATAAGATCGACTGAAACTCCGATGCTATCTCTAATAATGATCATAAAACAAGACAGATCTGTTATGATTATAGAGGTGACTTAATAGATCGAATCTAACTGATGCAGCATTAAGCACCAAAAGAAGCATAGGATCTATACGAGTCTATGAACACCTTTCAAGATGGTAGATATACTATATAATCTAGATTAATATTGAAATCTAAACTTACTGGCTATCATCTAGCGATTGATAACACAATCCCGATAACACAAACCGCTGTGACAAGAATTACCTTTTCGCTGGAGATCAAACGATGCAGCCCAACTAGAAGCAAGAACTCATCGAAACTATTAAAGGAAAAAGGTGGCGATGCGCCGAGATTGTATTGATTATCTGATTGATATTTGATTACTGGGTCTTGGGTTGTATTTATACCCAATTACACGATGAGTCCGTAACGGACACGATTCCCATCTCTATTACAAATTGAATTACAGATTTGCCTAAACAAACTCTTATTGACATTATTTGTAAGGAAACTATTTAAAATATCCTAATTAATAAATACAATTGTCTTTCTTGGACTCTATCCATGTATGACAATCCTCATGAAGTACTTTAACCCGAATCCGAGGACAATTCCAACGCCCTTTTCCTCAGGATTGGCCCACAAACTACCCTTATCAAAATCGGCTGCATCAGCTATCCTTGTTCGATTCGGTATCAGTCGACAAAACCCTCAGCCGATTCGGTCTGCACTTGGCGTGCACTCTGTCTTTAGAAGAACTCGATTATCTCCAAATCGGCTTCGGCTTTAGATCCAAACCTAATAATTTGCTTACCAAATTTGGCCGTTAACACATGCCCCTCAAGTCCGCTATATTGTTAATGTTGCGGATTTGCCGAATCTTATCTTGGAAAGATTTCAGGGCTTTTCCGTTTCGACCGTCACCACGTTTCTTTAAATAACAACCACCGTGTTACAGTCTTTCACGCTGTTACTTTTGCCTCTGCCGCCTTAGCTCCGAACAATTCCAATCTACACCGGCAACCTCCCCGGCATTCTCGGCGAACTCGCAGGCGTCCTCCGTGCGGCGACAAACTCGTTCTTGGCGATGTCGACTTAAACCACTCCGTCCATGGCGCCATTGGCCGAATTTCTAGAGATAAACCCCATCGGCTTCAACTTCTCTCTCTTTTTTTATATCGCAATCTGGCATCCTCCCTTTGTGATTCGCCCTTTTCCTTTCCTGTTCATTGTAGCATCTCGCTCACCAGATTGCAATTCCCAACCTCAATCATCTCAACCAGTACCTTTTAGGGCCAATTGGCAACTTAGACCCCTCAGAGTTCATTAATGCCGAAACCAACTGGATCCCTTTTAGGTTGTCAAACCCCAATCTGCTACATTGGAATGGCACTTTCAAACCATGTCCTTCAACCGAAAAACTTGGCCAATATGGTATAATAGGGTGTCGGCCAACAAGCAAAGTCATTGGGAGGAACTAGCAATAACACAATGCTTAGCCCTAACAATAACCGACATGCCTAAAGATGAGCCCCTACTATCGGCTGCAAGTTACTTCTGGTCCAACATGCTGAATTATTTCTTGTTTAATCAAGGACCGATGACCCCCAGTCTGTTGGACATAGTCATGATCACGGGCCTTGATATCACATCATCGGCCAACCCCATTAGCTTAAATACCAAGTGCCAATATTCTTTCAACACTAGGGCCATTGGAGGTTTGAACGGGTTCATAAGTCTGAATATGGGAACTGGCCCAGTGATTCCCTTAGGAAAATATCTGCTAGGGTACCTGTATTAAATGTTGAACAACGTATCGGCTAAAATTGCCATGAACTTGGCTATCGGCATTGGAGGTCCCTGGTGGCTGCTGCAAATATGGCTAACCCTGCACACATACAAAGTTGCTCAGAGGCCAGAGTTGCAAGACGCCAGCTTCCCCCTAGCATAGCTGACCACGGATGAAGATGGCGATGAAGTCGCAACACGTCGATGCATGTCATTCGGAGAGGCAACATCATCATATTCAGGATCTAAACTCTCAGCCGATCCTTTTAGGAATTGGTTCGACAACTTCTATGACGGCTTCCCAAGAACCTCAAGAATTTTGTTTGCCTATGAGAACTCCGAAGACTTTGAACTCCCTAGTGATTTCAGATTCGATGATATAAATTATGAAAAATTTGAGAAGTCCAGGGAAATTTTCACATCGGCTATCTCACCCTGCATACTCCCAGTCGGCATTCATCAAGGTAGGAATGTACAAGTTACATATGAATTTTACCATCCTATGAGTGCCGCCAGACAACTGGGCATGGGACCATTGCCGATTGGATTGTACTTCACTGACAAGATCGAAACCAGAGGCGAAATTAGCTTAGGCCTCATGATGGATCGACTACTAAATATTGAAGGCCCTCCTCTTAGAAGTATAGACAACATTGAGTTGGTGATCACAAGGACTGCAACCTTTAGTTGATGGTGAAGTGAATGGAAAAAACATCTATTTCACCAATCGGCTTCCATGTACCTCACCACCATATATCCGAAGCTAATCCCAGAGGTAAACACTTCTCCCTCGTCACTTGTTATTTATCATCGGTTGTTCTTCGTTATCATTTGACTAACTCTTTTTGTTTGCAGACTACCGATTTATCTCCCCCTCATATTAGCAGTACCAGGATTGCCATCCAATATGCTACAGGACTTATCCCAAGCGGTGGTCTTGCCCCTTCGGCAATCGGTTATAACGCGTCGAAGGTGACCTCCCTGCTGCATGGCCAAACCCGTGAAGCACTTCAAAGGAAGAAGAGGGCGAAACCATTGGCTGCCGATCCATCGGCTGTGCAGAAGAAACCTTCAAAGAAACAAATGAAAACCACAGCCGACTATCTACCGGGCAAAGATCTAGACCTAGAGGCCTTCTTGAATCAGGAGGAAATAGAAGAAGCCATTGATGAGGCTGCTGCTGAAGTAGACGAACCAAGAGCAACCGCTCAAACACCACCAGCCGATAATCAACCCAAAAGAACACCAAGTCCTCCAAGGCATCAACCTCAACCTCGACCTCAGCCGGTATGTATCAATCAAGAAACTCCCCACTTCAAATTCATTTGCAATCCTTCATTAAATTCCATCTTGCAGAAAAAGAAGTTGGCTTCAAGGAAGAAATCGGCTCCAGCCCCATCAGTAACTTGGCTTCAAACCCCTCTTGATTATTAAACTAACCGATGCTCAGCCAAACTTGTCTTTCTTTGCATACAGCCTCCTCAGGTTCCAACACCTGCCCCCCAAGCATCAAGTGAAAGGACTCCATCGGCCAGGAGCAGCCACAACATTGAAGAAGAAGTCGCATCGGCTCCCGTCATACGTTCTTCCTTCTTGACTCTAAATTGGTTGTTTAAATTCGTCTAGCACTTAACCATTTCAATTTCCGCTCTGCAGACTCTAGCCTATCTATTTCCATTTGACATCAAGGAGTTCATGGACGACGAAGAAGATATCAACAAGACCTTAGCCCCTATAGTCGACAACCTGAGGGCGACTTTATCAGATATAGCCAAGTGTCTGGAGTGCTCCCTTGCCTTCCTCGTCACCGACTGCGGAGCAATAAGGGGAAGGTTTGAAGAAATCCAAGATCAACTCCTATATCAATTGGCTGACACTATCTCTCCGGCTGCCTACCTCGAGCTTCATTGGCACAAATTTGAAAGGGCCATGCAAAGACTAGCCGATTGGCAAGAAAAGAAGGCCTTGGAGGCAACTGTCGAAGCCAATCACAAGCAATCATAGCTGAGAAGGCCACATTGGATGAGATTACGACCGAGCCCAACACCAACCTTGATCGGCTGCGCAAGCGGAGAGAAGTAGCAGCTAAACTTGCCAAGCTTCATGCCGACATATCGTCGGAAGAACAATGTATTGCCAATCTCCCCAAAGCCATCAAAGATCAAAAGTCAAAGCTGAAGGCCTCAATGAAAAATCTGACGGATCTCAACAAAGCCTTGAAGCCAATCCCGGGAACTGATGCAGCCGATGCTAAAGCTATAGAAGAAGTTGATCAAGTTCGACGCAAAGCAATATCAGCCATAAATGACTTTCTATATCGTTAAGCCGATTGTAATAGTCTAGGACTTAGACATTTTGTGAACTCCTACAAACACTTGTAATATAATCATTCGCGTTGGCAACTTCATAAAATTGGCTCCACATCCTGTAATATAATTTCTGCCAATTCCATTCTGCAAATTTTTTGAAGTCCACAAAATTTTTTGAAATCCACTTGATTCTTGATTCGATTTCACTTGTGTATGTATAGATGCCCCTCTAAGTTTACAATGTCAACTGATCATTGGTAAAATTATAGCTCGAGGACAACACGCGAAATCGACCATCATGTATGAGCAGAAAATCATAACTGATTATGACAGATAGAATGACTAAGGGCGATATAACTTATATCGATCATCACGCATCGGCAGAGCACAATCAATTATGATAAAAGTTAAGAGACTAAGGGCGATATGAGCCATATAGGCCATCTAAAGGAAATGTAAACACATCGGCTACCATGCATCGGCTTAATACAGCCGAATCATGAGTTGATCCATACACTGGGATAATATTTCTTTAAATATTTTCCATTGAGAGCCCTTCCAAACACCTCTCCATCCAATCCTTCTAGCATGTAGGCTCCCTTGGAAACACATTTGTGGATCTTAAAGGTCCTTCCCAGTTAGGTGCCCACTTGCCGAATTTACTATCTCTAGTACCAATCGTCAAAATTAATTTCCAAACTAGCTCACCTTCTGAAAATGACTTAGGCACAACTTTTTTGTTATAATGATGAGCAACCCTTTCTTTGTCCTGGGTCATGTTTTCCAAAGCACGCACTCTAGATAAAACCAAGTCTTTTGACTCATCTACCAATAGGTTGTGTTAATCATCGGCTGTCAACTCGTATTGCAATTGAATTCTCCTTGAGCCAATGACACATTCCCATGGCAGTATAGCTTCATGCCCATGTACCAATTTGTAAGGAGGCACTTGGATTGATCCATGACAAGCCATCCGATAAGACCACAATAATTCAGCCAATTGGCTGTGCCATTGCTTTTGATATTCAGAGATCTTCCTCTTTATCAGTTTGATCAAACGTTTGTTGGATGCTTCTGCCTATCCATTAGCTTGTGCATAATATGGTGAAGAATTTAACAACTTAATCTCCATGCTTTCTGCAAACTGGACGAACTAATCTGAGACAAAGATAGAACCCTGATCGATTGTAATTGTTTGAGGGACGCCAACTCGGTAAATAATGTGTTCTTTGACAAACTCGGTTGCGTCTCTAGAATCAACTTTTTTCAAGGGAATTGCTTCCACCCACTTTGTAAAATAATCGGTTGCCACCAATATGAACTTGTGCCCTTTACTCGAGGGTGGATTAATCTGGCCAATCATATCAATTCCCCATTCTCGGAACGGCCAAGGCTTGATAATAGGGTTCATAGCTGACGCTGGTGCTCGTTGGATCGCTCCAAATTTCTGACAATCTTGGCACCCTTTGTAATATTTGAAACAATCTTTCAGCATCGTCAGCCAAAAATACCCAGCTCTTCGAAGCAACCATTTCATCTTGTGAGCCGATTGATGAGTACCACAAATGCCTTCATGCACTTCTCCCATTACAACTTTTGCTTGATCGGCACTCAAACATTTGAGTAGCACTCCATCAATCGTCCGATAGTAGAGATCGTCATTGAGCAAAATATATCTCAAAGCCTTGTAATGCAATTTCCTTGAAGCCGATTGGGAAGGGTTATTCAAATAATTTAAAATCTCATACCTCCAATCGTCGGCTGTGATTGCTGCAACCTCAACTCTGACATCTTTGCTCATCGGCTTGTAGCCTAATGCTCCTTGAGCCAAATTGTTTGCCTCAGCATTCTGCTCTCGAGGAATATGTTTGAACGTTACTAGCCAAAAACCATCCATCAATTCTCGGCACTTTTGATTGTAGATCATTGAAGTGTCATTCTTGCATTCATATTTTCCTGCTAGTTGGCTGATGACCAACAAGGAGTCGCCCATGATCTCCATAGCATCGGCTTCAACCTCTTTTAAAAGTTGTAAACCCTTGAGGACTGCTTCATATTCAGCTTTATTGTTTGTAGCGTAAGAAGCAATAGTATAAGCAAATTCAAAACGTGCCCCCCCGGGTGATATGATAACCAAGCCGATGCCATAGCCATGAGTGCAGACTGATCCATCAAAAAACAATGTCCAAGGCACCATGTCGATCGAGCCAATTGAATCATCCCGGTGTTCAACAATAAAATCGGCTATAGCTTGTCCCTTGACTGCCTTGGGTGCCTGATACCTTAGGTCAAATTCTGTCAAGGAAAAAATCCACTACCCAACTCGCCCTTCAAAACTGGAGCCGATAGCATGTATTTGACTGCGTCGGCTTTGCAAATGATGGTGCACTCGTTGGATAATAAATAATGCCTCAACTTTGTACAAGAGAAATACAAGCACAAGCATAACTTTTCCACAGGAGAGTACCTTGTTTCTACATCCAAAAGTCTTGTGTTGAGATAAAATATTGCTCTTTCCTTGCCTTCAAACTCCTGGATTAAAACTGAGTTGATTGATTTTTTATCGACTGACAAATACAACTTAAAAGGTACTCCCTTCTGTGGAGGGATCAATACTGGAGGGGAGCTTAAATAATCCTTGATGTTGTCCAAAGATTTCTGCTGCTCTGCCCCCAAAGTAAATTCTTGATCGGCTTTTAGCCTTAGCAAAGGCGTGAACAACTCCATTTTCTGAGATAAATTAGCAATGAAATGCCTGATGAAATTTATCTTGCCGATCAGAGATGGTAGCTGCTTCTTGTCCTATGGAGGTTGAATACTCTTGATTGCATTAACACTTCTTTGTGTCACCTTGATCCCCCTCTCGTGAACAAGAAAACCAAGAAATTGCCTAGCCGATACACCGAAAGCACACTTGGTAGGTGTCGACCCCCGTTTTTGAGAACGGGAATCATTCGTGTTCATAGTACCATATCTCTGGATCGAGTAGTTTGGTACCCACGAATACAGTTCTGAATTACCAGGTGCAAAGTGCACGAATAGTCTTACAACGACTTATTACAATAATAGGCCCGAAGGCAATATCCAATACATAAAAGGACTTAGGAGTCCGAATTCAACCAAATCAGAGTTTAGATGAGATACGCAGACGGAAAGCAGCGGCATGTCGATTGCCACAGGCAACGACTGGGGACTAAGACCTAGCGCGCTCTAATGTCTTCATTCCTCCTGGTAGTCAGCATAGGGGTCCTCCAGTTCTTCGTTTCCTTCATCTGAAGTTTGTGCGTATAGCAATGGTGAGTACTCAACGTACTCAGCAAGCTGATATGGAATAGTGCACATGACAGGGTCATTCAAAGGATGGCTAAGGTTTATTTGCGCAAAGCCAATTTTCACAAATCATTTCACAAACCTAAGATCTAGCCAGGTCAAGTTTTAGTTTCAGAGTATATTAAATAGGCGACGGTTCTGTCTGCCATCCATCATGATACCAAGGATAGCTTCCTGTCTCTGGTTCGTCATGGTTTTCTGGGGAGTCTATCCCTTCTCGCAGATCGAGAAGTTAAGTCCACCAGCATACAAAATCATTATGCATACCAACCCATCATTTTAAAGTTTAAGAGTCTAGCCACGGGAGAAACTTGTCACGTCGCTCATTAACCGCGAGCACGGCTATTCGAATAGATTGATTGACTCACACTGCAGTGGATGTACACTTTACCCGTACTCCGCAACTGCTCATTGAATGAGCTTACATCCCTCTATAGGGGACGGTCACGGCAAAGCCTTTCGATAACCTCACTTTGGCAGTACCCGCTCCATGAACTTAAGTCCTCATGCATTCTAGCCATCATTTCCTAGCAGTGAGAGGAGTTCTGGCATTCCCGAGGTAAGAGAGAAAACTCACTTCATCTTTAAGACATCGTTAGGTTTAGGTTACTATTCACATAAAGGCCTTTCATCTCATCACAATCATGGGCACACTACCCTTGGTAGGTCCCTACTCAACACTTACACCTGAACCACTATGCAGGATACTGCCTCCGCTCGGTTATCTACTCTGCTAGGTCTATACCCATTCGAGAAGTACGGTTGTACTGGCTCATTCTAAGTTGTACTCTCATGGCTCGGTCTTTAATTGACCAGGGACGATACTAGCCTTTCCAGGAATCCACCCAAATCCATCCATCCGCCCCAGTCTGAAAACATTGGTTTGTATTTTCATTTTTCCATCAAAACTATTTTCAACATGATCGAGGCAACGTGGCGCTCATGTCTCCACTTGCCGTGTCTCAACTATCTTCCCAAAGATAGTTTCCCAAGAACGAGGATTATTTGTAAAATCATGAGTATGCAAGAATCTAGTATGAGCGTGGCTAAGCACTTTTACCGAAGTTAGCCTCCGGTCATATCACATCGAAGGTTACAAAGAATATTTCTAAGGGTATTCAATATCAAGGCAGGGTATATCAAGTATAGGTGCTCATTTGTGTATAGCATGCAATTTGTAATTGAAATCAATATCATTTCACAAAGTAGGATCAATATGTTCAAAGGGATGTGTAGACTTGCCTTGCTCGCACACTTGTTGGTCGGGGTCTTCAACGTAGTCAGTGCTCGCTTCCTTGGTTGCTATCCGTACGTGCAAAAGATCAATTGAATTCGATCAGAATTCAATAAAATATCGAGAGATCGAAAAGAACCAAAGAACAACTCCAAACGTTTAGCCTAGAATCCTACTCGAGTTCGGACGAGAGTTGTTAGGGTAAAATCCGAGTTTGAAAACGAGTTGATGCCCTAGGGTTTTCGCAAAATGGCAATTGCATTTATTTGAGAAAATAAATTTAGAAATATCAACGGAGGGTTTTGTACTCGAGGTTTTGAAGGTTCGAGCACTAAAAGAAACACATTTCGAATGGCGGGAAAGGAATAAACAAAATCCGGATTAAAACGACGAGAAACAAAATCTCTGAAAATTCTGATTTCAATTTTCCGAATTTGCTCCGAGAAAATATACGAGAAAGCAATATATTTTTGCCCAAATATTTTCCCAAATATTTTCTAAATACTTTTCCTATTTTTCCAAAATTTTTCCCCATTTTTTTCTATTTTTCTGTTTCGCTTATTCTTCTTTTTTCTTTTCTTTTCTTTTTCCTTTCTCCTACACACTATTCACCTGCCCGCCAGGTGTTTGACCAGCTCTCTCTCTCTCTCTCTCTCTGTGGCGGCTGGCAAACAGCGCAAGCGGAGGGGGAAAAGGTGGCGGCTTGTCTTACCAGCGACAGCGGCGCTTGGGGAGGGCGGTGGAGCTCCGGCGCACGGCGAAGACGGCGCTTGGCGGCTTGCGGCGGCGCTCGACGCTCGGGTGGGGAAAGAACCAGCGAGAGGGGAGGATTTGAGGCGGCGAGGTTGGGGGAAAATAGAGAGGGCTCGGCCCTATTTTTTGGCGCGGCGAGAGAGGGGGAAACGAGGGGAAAAGGGGGGCCGGCGCGGCGGCGGTACGACGGAACGCACGCGGCGCGCGGGTGGCCGGGGCCGGCGCTCGGAATGCGGGCGTGCACGGGGCCGGGCGCGGGCGCATGGCGCGTGGCGAGGTCGCGGACGGGGCCGGGGTAAGGCGGCGACGGTGGCGAGCGCGGCGTGGGGTCCGGACGCGGCGCGGCGGCGCGTGCGGGCTAGCCGGGCCGGGCGTGGGCGCGGGCGTGGTACGATGGGCAACGTGCGGCGCGTGAGGCCGGGCCGGACGGCGTCGAGCACCTCGTGACCAATGAACAGTGCCGATTTTTAATTTTCTCGATTTTTCAAATCTATTTTCCAATTCCAACTTTCCTTCACTCTAAAAATTCCCAATAAAAATATAGTATTCCCAAAATTAATTAAAAATATATTTTCAAACTTTTCACCACCTTTTATTTATTCAAAAATATATATATCACCATATTTAATTTAATCCCTTTTTCCTAAATTTAGAAATTACCATTTTTAATTCCAATTAATTTTCTCGATATCATATAAGTCCCTTAAAATATTTTATTGCCATTTTATTTCCTAATTAATTATGCCACAATCACTAATTTATATTTTATTTTTCCAAACACATATTTTTATGAATCTACCCCACTTCCTATGTTATTTAAAATTCCTAACCTTAGTCTTCGAGATCTTTCCTCCCCAACACAAAGCCCAATCATTTGGTTTTTCACAAACACCGAGATGAATCGCTCACATATAAATTCATGCAACCAAGCTGGCAAATAAGAAGCAATAAACACGAGCAAGAAGAAACAAGCAAAAGTTTTTGTAAGTTCTGATTTTTAATTTCCGGTTTTTAAATTCTCCGATTTTTAGGGCGTTACAAACCTACCCCCTAACAATAAATCTCGTCCCCGTGATTTCTTACCGTTCGCAGAATAGGTTCGGGTACTCGGTCTTTAAAAGTCTTCTTTTTCCCAAGCGGCTTCATCTTCAGTGTTGTTGCTCCATTGCACCTTGTACATCCGCCACGTTTTGGTCCTAGTCTTCTTCTCAGCTTCGTCCAAAATCTTTACAGGGTATTCGGGGTATGTGAGGTCTTCACTGATAAGAACGTCTTTCGATGGGATTTGTTCTTCCGGTACTCGCAAGCACTTCTTCAGTTGTGACACGTGAAAGACAGGGTGTACATCGGAAAGAATTTTCGGTAGGTCCAGTTGATAAGCCACTTCGCCTCTTCTGGCGCTTATCGGGAAAGGTCCAACATATCTTGGCGCCAGTTTTTCTTTAACCTTGAAACTCTTGGTTCGTCCTTTCAATTGTCCATCTGTCTGAGGGTGATAAGCAGTACTGAAGGTGAGGTGAGTTCCTAACGCCTCGTGAAACTTATCCCAGAAGTGAGATGTGAACTGAGTGCCACGGTCTGACACTATCCTTGTGGGTACTCCATGTAAGCACACGATTCTGGGCATGTACAGCTCGGCCAATTTGGCGTTGTTGTACCGAGTCTTGACCGGGATAAATCGGGCAGTCTTGGTTAGTCTATCCACGATCACCCAAATGGAATCGTATCCGGTAGCAGTTTTGGGTAATCCTACTATAAAGTCCATGCCTATTTCATCCCATTTCCACTCAAGGATTTTGAGCGGTTGCAGCAATCCTGTTGGTCGCTGATGCTCAGCCTTAACTCGTTGGCATACATCACACACGGTCACGTATTCCGCTACGTCTCTTTTCATGTTGGGCCACTAGTATTCTGTTTTCAAATCCTGGTACATTTTGGTGCTGCCCGGGTGTAGCGAGTATGCTGACTCATGGGCTTCCTTCAAGATTATCTTCCTCAATCCGCCTTTCTCGGGTACGTAAATCCTTTTTTGATACCATAGGGTTCCAGCGTTGTCGGCTGTGAATTCCTTGGCTAGTCCTTCAGCCATGCGTTCCTTGATTAGCCGGACTTCCTCACAATCCTTCTGGGCTTCCTTAATCTGACTTCGTAGGAGATGTTGTATCTCCAGCGAATTCAGTTGTCCTTGAGGAATCAACTGCAGGTTAAGCCGAGCTATCTCTTCTTGAAGCTCATTGGCCATATATTCCATCCTCAGTTGGTTGCACTGGGCTTTGCGGCTCAAAGCGTCAGCCACGACATTGGCCTTGCCAGGGTGGTAATGGATTCCAAGGTCATAATCCTTGATCAGTTCCAGCCATCTTCTCTGGCGTAGGTTAAGATCTGTCTGGGTAAAGAAATACTTCAAGCTCTTATGGTCCGTAAATATGTCACAATGGTTTCCAATCAGGTAGTGCCTCCAAATTTTCAGGGCATGCACTACTACGGCCAATTCTAAGTCATGGGTGGGATAGTTCTCCTCGTGAGGTCGCAGTTGTCTCAAGGCATAAGCCATAACCTTTCCTTCTTGCATCAACACACCTCCTAATCCTTGTCGAGATGCATCGCAGTATATAACGAAGTCTTTCCGGTTGTGCGGTAGGACTAAGATCCGGGCGGTGGTTACCTTTTCTTTGAGCTGGTCAAATGCCTGTTGACACTGCTCAGTCCATGCATGCTTCTTTTCCTTCTTCAATAGTTGGGTTAGGGGTCGGGCTAACTTAGAAAATCCTTCTATAAACCGTCGGTAATATCCAGCCAATCCCAAGAAACTTCTAACCTCTGTTACCGACTGGGGTGCTTTCCATTTGGTAACAGCTTCGACCTTGGCGGGGTCTACTGCTACGCCTCCTGCTGAGATCACATGTCCCAGAAAAGCTACTTCCTTAAGCCAAAATTCACACTTGCTGAATTTGGCATATAGCTGATGCTCTCGCAGCTTCTCTAGTACCAAGTGCAGGTGTTCTGCGTGTTCTTCATCATCCTTGGAGTAGATGAGGATATCATCAATGAACACTACCATGAACTTGTCCAGATATTCCATAAATACTTTGTTCATAAGGTTCATGAAATAGGCCGGGGCATTGGTCAGTCCAAAAGACATTACTGTGAACTCGTATAAGCCGTAGCGTGTAGAGAACACAGTCTTGGGTATGTCCTCAGTCCTAATCTTTAGCTGATGGTATCCAGATCGAAGGTCGATCTTTGAGAACACTCGGGCTCCCTTGAGTTGATCGAACAGGTCATCGATCCGAGGTAACGGGTACTTATTCTTAATGGTAACCTCATTCAATGACCGATAGTCTATGCACATTCTCATGCTTCCGTCCTTTTTCTTAACAAACAATACTGGGGCTCCCCATGGTGAAGAACTAGGGCGTACGAAGCCTTTCTCTTGCAGTTTCCTTATTTGCTTCTTAAGTTCCTCCAATTCATTCACCGGCATCCGGTAGGGTCTCTTAGCTATAGGGGCGGTACCAGGCATGAGGTCAATAATGAACTCTATGTCTCGGTCTGGGGGCATTCCTAGTAATTCTTCAGGAAATACATCCTGGTAGTCCTGGATTATTGGCATTCCATCTATGGGCAGCATGGTGAATATTCCCGTAGCTCGGTCACAGAACATAGGGTCTTGATCCATGGCCACTGTCATCGATGATCCCCATGGGGTACATAGGGTAACTTGTCTTCGTCCACAGTCTAGTACCCCTTGATTCTTGGTTAACCAATCCATTCCTAGTATAACGTCCAAGGTTTGGGGCGGCAAAACCATAAGGTTGGACAGGAATACCACGTCCTTGATCCGAATGGGCACATTGATGCATGCATGAGGTATGGTTACGTCTCCCCCGAGTGAGTGTACTACCATGGGTTTCTTAAGGTCTACTCGGTGCAAATTGTGCTCTTTGCTTATCCTTGACGATATAAATGAATGCGAAGCTCCAGAATCAAACAAAACTTTAACCGGTGCGGAATTGATAGAAAACATACCCATTAGCATGCTTTGGTCCTCCCGAGCTTCCTCAGCACACACATGGTTGACTTGACCACGACGGAATCCGGTCACGGCTTCCTTAGGTTGGGGTGTTCTGAACAAGCTGCATCTCGGTGCTGGGGCAGGGGTTCCTCGTACCGCAACGGCATTGGCTCCGGTGCGGTTGGGGGTGTTGCGCGGCTTAGGGCAGCTGTTGGCATAATGCCAAAGCTCTCCGCAATTGAAGCAATTGACATCCTGGCTCCTAGGGCTACCAAGGTAGGTGTTAGAGTGCAAGACAGGGTTGCAGGTGGCGTGCTGACATTGCCGGGTGCGGCAGGGCGATGGGTTGCTACAATGGTTGGCTTCCAACCCGACGGGGTTGCTCCTTTGGGTCGCTGGGGCGTTCCTTGAATTGGGCGGGCTAGAGCAAGTCTTCTCTTTCGGTTGGTTTCAACCGTCCTTTGGTCATGCTCAAGCCTTAGCCCGATTTTCGTTCGGGATTAAAAATCATTTAATAAATCATTTCCTAGAAAATAAATAAAATGAAAAACAAAGTAAATCAAGTGAACCTATTAAGGAAATTAAATTTTCCTTTAAAAATCATGGCTGGAAATATTTTTGAAATATTCTCCATGCCCTAAAATACTCTCTGAAATTTTTCGAGAAATTTTGGAGCTCCAGAAATAATTTTAATAAAACAAAGAACAATTCAATAATTATTTAAATAAATAAATTAAACTTTAAATGAGCTGAAGATATTTTTATTAAATACTTTGAGTGCTCGTATATTTTCAGGATTTTTTTTGGAATTATTTGGGCATTGGAAGTATTTATAAGAATTAAAGGATGTTTGGACCAAAGAGTCTATATTACCTCCCTGCTACAGTACCATCTTCAACCTCCATCTGCTGCTACAGTGCCGACCAGTACCCCGAAAACTGTGGCTTTGGTTCCTCCACCAAATCCGGCCCAATCCTTTGCCCAAATCAAAAATTAGTTGCGGAAACGGATTCCTCTCGTTCTCCTCTACGTTTTCCCCATGAAATCCCCCTCAATCCCGTGCTTAATCGCGCGAATTTCGGCCCCGTTCTTATCCCGACAAACTCGGGATAAACCCTAAAAATCCGGCGCCATATCCTCTCATCCCGGTGCCAAACTCTCCCTCCCAAGCCTATAAATAGAACCCCATGATCTCCTCCTCGGTTTACCCTTTTTTCCAAGTTTTTCCCGTGCTCTAGCCATCTTCCCCGCGAGTTCCCATCTCTCTCCCCGTCGTCCGCAACTCCGGCCACCTTTTCCCGCCGCCTCGGCTGCTCCCAGTCAGCGCCGTTGCCTTCCCCGGCATCGCAGCAGTGAGGAGAAGCCCGGCCACCGGTTCCCTTGCGCCAAACACCACCGGAAGGCCCTCGTCGCCGTGGACCCGTGCGTCGCCGCCTCCGTTCGCTTTTCGATCGTGCCTCGTCGCCGTTCCCGTCACTGTTTATCGTTGCCGTCTTCACCGTCGGCATCATAGCAGCAAGCCGAAGCCTGTCCTCCACCTCTCCTCCACCGAAAGCCACCGGAAAGCCGTTGTCGCCGTCAACCCGAGCTCGGCCGCCGCTTTCATCTCGTCGCCGGCCGTCTCTCGCCGCCGCTCGTCGTTGGGTAAGTAGTGGTAAGAGTCGCCTCACCGTCCTCCCTCCACTAGTCAACTCCATTTCCACCGAGTGTCGTTGTTCGTTGTCGTCGCGTTGCACTTCGCCGTCGCCGCTACCATTCGAGCCACGGCCGTCGTGCTGTGTGGCTGCTTTCTTGGCCGCCACCTCAGCGCCGTGTGAGCTCCTTTGTGCCATGTATCTTTTGATGTGTATCCATCCCAGTCTTAAACCACTTAAATCTTGGTCATCTTAATCCAAGCCGTTCATTTTTATATATTCATTCGGTTTAATTTGAGCCACCCATCCTTTGTTCCCAGTTCAATCCTAGCCACCCAAATCTTTATGAACCTGTGAACCGATCGGGACTGATGTCTTAAACATCCTTACCAGTTCAAAATTAATTAAAAATTACGTAATAAATCATCTTAATTTCCGAATTCATTTAAATGGTCCAAAACTTCTAAAATTCATATTTAATTCATACGAACTCCAAATTGGGCCATTAAAATTGCAAAATTTATCTAAAATTAAGCTCTACATGTTTGTTTACTTTTTATGTACTGTTATTTGGTTTTTATTAGGTTTTTTTCTCATTTTGCGTGCCAGCGTGTAGATTCCGCCGTTTCTGAAGTTTGCGCTCGCGAGGAAAAGAGCCCAGATGTTTGCTTGAAGACGCAAGGCAAGTCACACTTCCCTTGAAGCATATTGATCCTATTTTTATAAATGCTTTGTGTTTGCAAATAAAATTTGCATTGCTTTGCTAATTACATGAAATGATGGAATACCTATCTGCTTGTTTGAGCCTTATTTACTTGTTATCCGTCCTTTGTTAACCTTGAGTGTTAATTTGACTAGCTTTAGTCACTGATGTTGATTCTAGCTAGAATTATATGCTTAGCCATGCTTAATTACCACTAGCTCACTGAATGGGATAATTACACTATTTATTCTAATCTCTGATGAGCTGCAAGCTCGATACACCTGGCCATGTCTTATTGGTCATAATTATCTCAACTAAACTGTGAATTAATGGTGGGCTGTGGGTGCATGGTTTTGATGGTTGCACCCATGGCAATTAAGGACCGGTTCATGGGAAACCCTGGAAGACATACCGTGCAAACCACAAGCCAGAATGGGCAACGGGTGGATCTGTAGTATAGCTTTCCTCTGGCCGACATACCCTAGTGAGGGTGGGCGTGATGGAGTTGGGTCGGCCCCGGTTTTACGGGTTGATCGGCTATCGGATTCACCGTGGCACGAGAGGGGGCTGCCCGCTGCCCTGCGAGGAGTGGGGGCGAAACCTTGGTGTGGTATCGCTCGGTTAGAGAGAGTTATGCGAAAGGTCTTGTCACGATTTCCCCCTTTGCAGTATCATGGTGGTACTTCGGGGCATGGTAACATGTGTGGAATCGTGTCCTGTGGGTAAAGTTGCGCACCTCTGATCAGAGTAAAACTATTCGAATAGCTGTGCCCGCGGTTATAGGCGATTGACCAGATTCACTATGATTAGTCCCACTACTGAATAATTTGATTTAATGGAACTGGTTTAGTTCAGGTGGAACGGTTGGGCCTGTTCAACGTGGGGATAACGTTGTTCAGTGGAAGATTAATATTGTGTTAATTACTCAACTGTTTTACTGTTTTTAAACATTAAATGTTTGTAAACCGCATTTATGTAAAATATCCCCAAGCCACTCTTGACTCCCCCTGCCCGTCTGCATTTCTCGGTGTGGCTTGTTGAGTACGGTGGTTGTACTCAGTCTTGCGATTTTTCCCCCTTTCAGAAGTGTAGTGCTTCTGAGTTGAAGATGGAGTTAGAAGACCAAGGCTCAGACCCCAGTTGAGTTTGCCTGTGGAGTGGAGCTGAAGCCCCGCTAGTGTCGTCTTTCTTTTCCGCTGCAGTTTTTGGGTGTGAGGACTAAGTGCCTCTTCAGTAAGTATTTTTATGTTTACGCTTTATTTTATGTTTGGATCTGTGTATTAATTTGTCATTTTATGTACCCTGGTTGATTCATGGACATGGATTTAATACATAAAATAGTCAGGAAATTTGGGATAAATTTCCGGGCGTGACACCTTACGACCTTGTTGATGAGGCTCTGAAAGCTAGCGTGGTCCTGTCCAATCATTGGTCCTCTTAACTCGTCGTTCAGTCCTTCAATAAACTTGTCCATCTTTTCCTCTTCGTCTGCCAGATCGCTTGTGGCGTAACGGGCAAGCTGGGTAAACTTCTTAAGGTACTCCTGTACCGTGGTGTTGCCTTGGCGCAACCTACGGAACTCGTTCTTCTTCATCCTCATAACTGCGGCGGGTACAAAATTTTCACGGAAGGCAGCTATGAACTCCTCCCACGTGGGTTCACCGGCATCTTTAGCCCGTGTTTTCTTGTAGGTGTCCCACCAATCACTTGCGGGTCCTTCTAGCTGATTGGTGGTGAAGACGACTTTGTCGGCTTCCCGTACTCGGACGAGAGTCAGCTTCTTTTCTATTACCCTTAGCCAATCTTTGGCGTCCATGGGTTCAATTGCCGAGGAGAATGTCGGTGGTTTTTCCCTCATAAATTCGCCGAGGTTTGATCCTCCGTGCTGTCCTTGGTTATTGGCAATAGCTTGCAGCAACTGCGTTTGGAAAGCCATGACTTCTGCTAAGGTGGAAGGGTTAGGCTCTGGCGGGTTCTCAGGAGCTGCTGGGGCTCTGCGACGATGCGCCATCTGAACAATGGGGATAAGGTAAGAGACTCGCTTTGCAAACGTCGCAATACTAAGGAATTTTCTTTGAGTTGTTTAAAGTGATCTTTCAAAGCAAGCTTGGTGGAATAAACTCATTTAGGACATAACATAGAACTTCATTATCGGTTCTTAAATGTTACATCTGAGGGATACATTGGACTTGTATAGTCCGTACGACACAATACTACATTACTGACATCGTTCTAAGGTCTCGTACATAAGAGGGCAGGGGGCTTGGTCATTGTTGTCTTAACTCCATCCAAAGAAAGACCAGGGCTGCTGCTGGTGTCCAACTAGTCATCCAACCATCCGCATGTTCCAGGTGCTGGCACGGGGTGATCCTTGGCCGAAGCGAATCGAAGTACCCATGGCTAAGAGGTAGTGGCCTCAGAGTCATGTCTGACCTTCCTGCTTGGCGGCCTGGTACTCTTCTGGGCAGTCCTGAGGGTGATAGGACCTCCGATGAGTGTCATGCGACGAGTAGGAGCTTCCTCCTCTGATGGATCAGTATCACTGAGCTCCCACGATCTCCATAGGTTCTGTCTCGGACTCGGAGTCAGTGTTGATCTGGATGGGGTTCTCCTCTCCCGAACCAGGCTCGAATGGTATAGCCATGGAAATCGAGGTGGGTTCCAATGAGGTAGCAGCAGTGGGGTCAATCAGGTATGGTCCTGACTCTGTGCTCAGCATGAAGGCTTGCTCCATCATGGCTTGAAAAGTGTTCAAGCATGCTGGAGTCATGAGGTAGTAGTGGTCAGGCACAGGGGCAGGGGGTGTTGGTGCAGCTTCAGTGGAAGTACCAGAGCGGGGATAGGGTTGGAGCGAAGTTGCTCTTCCAGCTGGCCGACCTGTTGCTTGCTCTTCCTAAGCTGTTCTTCCAGCTCAACCAAGGCTTCTCCACGGGCCACGTAACGATCAGAGAGCTGCTCGTACTGGGCACCGTTAGCCTGCAGCTGGGTTTGTAGCAAGTTAATCTGATCTCCACAGTTTTGGTGTTCCTCGACCAGATCATTGAGGCGTCGCTGCTGGTCGTCGATCTTGAGCAATGCCTCTTCATAGCAGTCATCCGCTGTTTCTGCCCAGCGGGACAGACGGGTAACCATAGGATTGTAGCAGCAGGGGGTGGCCTCCACGGTGCAGACTGGGTTGCCTTCCTCCCGGTAGGGGTGGTGTACAAACTCAGTCACGGTGAGCTCAGCACGGTGAATGGCGTTGAGGCGAAGGAATGCCTCACGGGCTGCGTCCTGAAGAGCTGCTTCTACCAGATCTCTGTGGTAACGAGTGTGGAAACAATAGGGTGTCTCGCTCCCTATGCGGGCCTCAACCGAAACCGCGACTTCCCATACCGAGTGTCCTTTGGTGCCATGTCTCCTAATCCGGTAGGTGGGTGCATCTGGGTACCTTAGGCACCATAGCAATAACTAGAGTTGTGATATGAATCCTTCTTCCCGTGGAACTTTGATCTCCCAAACTCCGACATGGTCCGACATCTGCTTTTGAAGGTAACTTAGGGTCAGGGAGGGTTGATATCAAAACAATTTGAGCAAAGGAGATGGGGATAAGAGTATGAGAAAAAGTATATTTGTTTTGTGAAAATAATTTGTATTTGCAAAAATAATCCTACGTAGGGATATTTCCCTTTGCCAGCTAGTCAGGGGTAGGGTGCCAGTTGGTCTTTTCCTACAGTCGCACTGATATGATACCAGCTCTGTCGACCCCCATTTTTGAGAACAGGAATCATTCGTGTTCATAGTACCATATCCCTGGATCGAGTAGTTTGGTACCCTTGAAAAGAGTTCTGAATTACCAGGTACAAAGTGCACGAATAGTCTCACAACGACTTATTACAATAATAGGCCCGAAGGCAATATCCAATACATAAAAGGACTTAGGAGTCCGAATTCAACCAAATCAGAGTTTAGATGAGATAAGCAGACGAAAAGCAGCGGCATGTCGATTGCCATAGGCAAGGACTGGGGACTAAGACCTAGCTCGCTCCAATGTCTTCATTCCTCCTGGTACTAAGCATAGGGGTCCTCCAGTTTTTCGTTTCCTTCATCTGAAGTTTGTGCGTATAGCAAGGGTGAGTACCCAACGTACTCAGCAAGCCGACACGGAATAGTGCACATGACAGGGTCATTCAAAGGATGGCTAAGGTTTATTTGCGCAAAGCCAATTTTCACAAATCATTTCACAAACCTAACATCCAGCCAGGTCAAGTTTTAGTTTCAAAGTATATTAAATCGGCGACGGTTCTGTCTGCCATCCATCGTGATACCAAGGATAGCTTCCCGTCTCTGGTTCGTCATGGTTTTCTGGGGAGTCTATCCCTTCTCACAGATCGAGAAGTTAAGTCCACCAGCATACAAAATCATTATGCATACCAACCCATCATTTTAAAGTTTAAGAGTCTAGCCATGGGAGAAACTTGTCACATCGCTCATTAACCGCGAGCACGGCTATTCGAATAGATTGATTGACTCACATTGCAGTGGATGTATACTTTACCCGTACTCCACAACTGCTCATTGAATGAGCTTACATCCCTCTATAGGGACGGTCATGGCAAAGCCTTTCGATAACCTCACTTTGGCAGTACCCGCTCCATGAACTTAAGTCCTCATGCACTCTAGCCGTCATTCCCTAGCAGTGAGAGGAGTTTTGGCGTTCCCGAGGTAAGAGAGAAAACTCACTTCATCTTTAAGACATCGTTAGGTTCAGGTTACTATCCACATAAAGGCCTTTCATCTCATCACAATCATGGGCACACTACCCTTGGTAGGTCCCTGCTCAACACTTACACCTGAACCACTATGCAGGGATACTGCCTCCGCTTGGCTATCTACTCTGCTAGGTCTATACCCATTCGAGAAGTACGGTTGTACTGGCTCGTTCTAAGTTGTAGTCTCATGGCTCGGTCCTTAATTGACCAGGGACGGTACTAGCCTTTCCCGGAATCCACCCAAATCCATCCATCCGCCCCAGTCTGAAAACATTGGTTTGTATTTTCATTTTTCCATCAAAACTATTTTCAACATGATCGAGGCAACGTGGTGCTCATGTCTCCACTTGCCGTGTCTCAACTATCTTCCCAAAGATAGTTGCCCAAGCACGAGGCTTATTTATAAAATCATTAGTATGCAAGAATCTAGTATGAGCGTGGCTAAGCACTTTTACCGAAGTAAGCCTCCGGTCATATCACATCGAAGGTTACAAAGAATATTTCTAAGGGTATTCAATATCAAGGCAGGGTATATCAAGTATAGGTGCTCATTTGTGTATAGCATGCAATTTGTAATTGAAATCAATATCATTTTGCAAAGTAGGATCAATATGTTCGAAGGGATGTGTAGACTTACCTTGCTCGCACACTTGTTGGCCGGGGTCTTCAACGTAGTCAGTGCTCGCTTCCTCGGTTACTATCCGTACGTGCGAAAGATCAATTGAATTCGATCAGAATTCAATAAAATACTGAGAGATCGAAAAGAACCATAAGACGACTCCAAACGTTTAGCCTAGAATCCTACTTGAGTTCGGACGAGGGTTGTTAGGGTAAAATCCGAGTTTGAAAACGAGTTGATGCTCTAGGGTTTTCGCAAAAACGACAATCGCATTTATTTGAGAAAATAGATTTAGAAATATCAACGGAGGGGTTTTGTACTCGAGGTTATGAAGGTTCGAGCACTAAAAGAAACACATTTTGAATAGCGGGAAAGGAATAAACAAAATCCGGATTAAAACGTCGCGAAACAAAATCTCCAAAAGTTCGATTTCAATTTTCCGAATTTGCTCCAAGAAAATATATGAGAAAACAATATATTTTTGCCCAAATATTTTTCCAAATCTTTTCTAAATACATTTCCTATTTTTCCAAAATTTTTCCCCATTTTTTCTATTTTTCTTTTCCCTTATTCTTCTCTTCTCTTTTCTTTTCTTTTTCCTTTCTCCTGCACACTATTCACCTGCCCGCCAGGTGTTCGACGGGCTCTCTCTCTCACTCTCTCTCTGTGGCGGCTGGAAAATGGCACAAACAGATGGCGAAAAGGTGGCGGCTCGGCTTACGGCGACGGCTGCGCTTGGGAGGGCGGTGAAGCTCCGGCGCATGGCGGCGACGGCGCTTGGCGGCTTGCGGCGGCGCTCGGCGCTCGGGTGGGAAAGAACCGGCGAGAGGGGAGGATTTGAGGCGGCGAGGTTGGGGGAAAATAGAGAGGGCTCGGCCCTATTTATAGGCGTGGCAAGAGAGGGAAACGAGGTGGAAAAGGGGGCCGACGCGGCGGCGGTACGGCGGAGCGCACGCGGCGCGCGGGTGGCCGGGCCGGCGCGCGGAATGTGGGTGCGCACGGGGCCGGGCGCGGGGCGCATGGCGCGTGGCAAGGTCGCGGACGGGGTCGGGGTAAGGCGGCGACGGGTTGCGGGCGCGGGCGCGGGGTCCGGGCGGCGCGGCGCGCGCGCGTGCGGGCGGCGAGGGCGGGCGCGGGCGCGCGCGTGCGCGCGGCGCGTGGCGTGCGCTAGCGCGGGCACGGTACAACGGGCGACGCGCAGCGGGCATGAGGCCGGGGCCGGTACGGCGTCGAGCACCTCGTGACCAATGAACAGTGCCGATTTTTAATTTTCCCGATTTTTCAAATCTATTTTCCAATTCCAATTTTCCTTCACTCTAAAAATTCCCAGTAAAAATATAGTATTCCCAAAATTAATTAAAAATATATTTTCAAACTTTTCACCACCTTTTATTTATTCAAAAATATATATATCACCATATTTAATTTAATCCCTTTTTCCTAAATTCATAACTTACCATTTTTAATTCCAATTAATTTTCTAGATTTTATATAAATCCGTTAAAATATTTTATTGCCCATTTTCTTTCCTAATTAATTATGACACAATCACCAATTTATATTTTATTTTTCCAAACACATATTTCTATGAATGTACCCCACTTCCTATGTTATTTAAAATTCCTAACCTTTGTCTTCGAGATCTTTCCTCCCCAACAGAAATCCCAATCATTTGGTTTTTCACAAAACCGAGATGAATCGCTCACATATAAATTCATGCAACCAAGCTGGCAAATAAGAAGCAATAAACACGAGCAAGAAGCAACAAGCAAAAGTTTTTGTAACTTCCGATTTTTAATTTCTGGTTTTTAAATTCTCCGATTTTTAGGGCGTTACGTAGGATTCATCTTCAAGCAATATTTCCTCGTTCTTTCCAATACTTTCCTTAAATCGCTATGTGGTCTTCAACTTCTTTTGATTTGATAACCACATCATCAATGTAGATTTCCACTAAGAAACTGATTAAATCGTGAAAAATATAGTTCATAGCTCTCTGATAAGTCGCCCCAACATTTTTTAAGCCGAATGTCATGACAACCCATTCATATAGGCTGATCGCACCAGGACACCTAAAAGCAGTCTTATGAATGTCTTCCTCAGCCATAAAAATTTGATTATATCCAGTATTGTCATCCATAAAACTTATAATTTTATGGCCTGAAGGAGCATCGACCAATAAATCGGCAATTAGGATGGGGTACTCATCCTTGGGGGTGGCTTTGTTCAAGTCACGAAAATCGATGCACACCCTAAGCTTGCCGTTCTTCTCGATTATTGGGACTATGTTCAACAACCACTCGGCGTATCGACACGGTTGAATAAAACCGGCATCATACAGCCGAGTAATTTTGGCCTTAATCGCATCATACATATGGGCTTTAAGCCTCCCGGGAGGCTGTTTGTATTGCTGATATCCGGGTTTAATAGGGAGCCGATGTTCCACAATCGATCGGCTAAGACTTGGCATCTCAAAATACTCCCAAGCAAAACAATCTTTATATTCCTTTAACAAATCAATCAGTTTGGTTCTAAAATGAGAAGACAAGTATTTACTAATGTATGTAGGCCTAGGTATATCTATTAGACCTATATCAACTTCTTCGAGCTCGTCGGCCGACATGAAACCTTGTCCTAACTTGCCATCAAGATCATCCACAGTGTCCTTGGTGTAGACGCTTGAGCCCTCCATGACGCCCTCAAAGTAATAATTGAGGCTCTTCGTCTCCAATTGGCTGTATAGCGAAATCGGACACCTTTAGAAAATCAGCCTCCTAAACTTTGCGGGACAAGCAATCGATGTCGTCGATCTCCCAAAGTGTTAAATCGGCATCGGCTACATTTACTGACCTGTCGGCTGGAACAATTTCAATCTTGTCGCCTTGCCATTGGATCAAGCTATGGTGCATGGTGGAAGGGATGCAACAATTTGCGTGGATCCAATCCCTCCCCAGCAGTAGGCTGTATGACCCCTTCTCGTCGATGACAAAAAAGGTGGTAGGCACTGTCTTACTGCCGACGGTCAGCTCAACGTTAAGAACCCCTTTGGTCACCGGCGGGTTCCCGCCAAAATCCTTGAGGACCATGTTTGTCTTTATGAGATCATCGGCACCCTTGCCCAGCTTTCCAAAAGTAGCATAGGGCATCAGATTGATGGCGGCTCCCCCGTCAACCAACATTTTTGACATCGGCCTCCCATTGACGTAAAGAGGCCTGAGATGCCGATGTCCTGTCCCTTCTGGCTTTTCAAAGATCGCTTGCTCCGAGGACAACACAAGTTTAGCCGATGACTCCTCTATGACGTCTGCGTCGGCTTTGGTCGCTTCAAGTTTGGCTGGTAACACAAAAACCATATTAACCGATGCAGCGGCCACAACCTTTCCCTTGGCCTTTCTTTTTGCTTGGTCGGCTTGGTCTTCATCGGCTGGCATAGTCTTGTTCTTCATGCGCCATTGCTTCCTTGGGCACTCTTCTTCATTCTTCTTTTTGAGCCGATAGTCAATTTCGGCTTGAACCTCTTGCAGCCGACCCTCGCTCTTTAATCGTTGCACCTTCTGCTTCTGGGTCTTCATAAAAGTGTCGGTGGGGCACCATTGCGGGTTGGCAGCCTGTTCTTCGTCATCCTCAAAGTCCTCCTAAAAGAAATCTTCATGGATTGGGCCCAGCCTTTGGTGCACAGGACGTTTCCTCTGACTTGGCCGATTCTTTTTGGGCCGCAATCGGCTGGAGCTCTCAGCTTGCTCATCTCCATAACCACGGCACGCTGGACAGTCTTGGAGTGATAGTAGTCTCATCCCCTGATTCCAGCAAAACCTGAAGAATTCACAGCTCCAATGGGGATCGAATCCATCATGTTGCCGATGGCAAGCTTCTTTCTGTCGATCATGTTTTCTTGGATGCACTTTGTAGACTCTGTCTGTCTCCCTCTCTTCATGTTCCTTCATGAATTTGACTAATCTATCCATTCTTCAGGGATGATGATTGGCTGATGGGCGGCTGGCATAAACCATTTTAACGGGAAAAGGATTCCCATCAACCTTCATCGGCTTTTTTGGATCTTCATATTTGATTTTCCCATCCTCTATAGCTGACTGGATTTGCTGGCGAAACACCTTACAGTCGTTTGTACTGTGGGAACCGGTGTTGTGTCACTTGCAATGTTTTCTCTTTTTTAACTCCTCAGTCGATGGGATGACGTGATTGGCCAAAAGTTGGATCTATTTTTCCCGAAGCAGTAGATCAAATATTTTATTCGCTTTGGTAATGTCGAAATCATACTTCTCCTCTTTAGCCGAATTCTTCAACCATTGGCAGGTTATGATCTTTTTGTTCCTGGCCCATTCGGCTGTTGCCACCTAGGTTTTGCTGTTGGTTGAATCGAAGTCGGAAGCATAGGCAACGTGGCTAACCTTCTTAAAGGCTTTCTTGGCCTCCTTAAAACGTTGCTCATGGGTAGTGATCTTCTATGCCAAGTGTGCCAAGCTTTCAAAATCGTGGGCCAAGAATCTCTCCCTGATGGGTGTCAACAAACCTTGGAAGGCCAGGTCAGCTAACTGCGAGTCGGATAGCACCAGGCTGTAGCATCGGTTCCTCATGTCTCTAAATCTTTGGATATAGTCCTGGACCGATTCATCGTGCTTCTGCTTGATGGCTGTTAAATTGGACAGCTTCATCTCATGGATGCCGATGTAGAAGTACCGATGAAACTGCTTCTCTAAATTGGCCCAACTCTATACAAAATTGTATGGGAGTGATGAAAACCAGGTAAAAGTCGATCCATAGAGTGAGGGGAAAAAGCCTAACCCTTAGGGCGTCTGTAGCCAATGCCTCTCCACACTGGGCTAAAAATTGGCTCATGTGCTCATAGGTAGAAACATTGTCCTGCCCTAAGAATTTGGAGAAATCTGGCACCATGTATCGGTTAGGCAATGGAACCCTTTCAAAGTACTCGGGATAAGGATATTGATACATGTTGCCTGTGTCCTTGGGTTTGAGGCCGAATTGCTCTCTCATCATGTCGGCTATCAAGTCCACCCAATACTTGTTTTGTTGAGGCACCTCTTGTGCTTGTTGCTGCATCGACTCGTATTGATCAAACTGGAGTGGTCCTTGCCGATACTGCATCCAAGGCGAATGAGGCTGATAGTGCTGATTAAAGTTGCCTCCTGGGTAATGCTAGGGAGATTGGTGCCCCATGGGAAGCTGTCGATCATGAAGAGGCTGAGAGCCGAGAGGTTGTTGTACGAAGTTTGGCGAGTAAGAGCCTATCGGTACTTTTGGAATCGGCTATGAAGATAGATGATTCGCGTTGAACATTGCAGCAACCTGCTCTTGAGTGATCTGAGGGATCTCATGTCCAACCTGTTGAGATTGCTGCCCTGGATATCAACATGGGGCTAAATTCTGGTTGTTTTTGTGCCGACGACGGGATGACTGGCTTCAAAGGGGTTAATGCTGGAACCGTCGGCTGAGGTGGAGGTAGGCCTGAGGAAATCGGCAATCCATCTGTTGCCAAGGTCCTATATTAAGGAAATTTCCCATCAGGGAGGAAGATTGGGGCCCTGGCTTGATGCTTGGCAATCTTGGAATCGACAACCGTGCTAATTATGTTATTAAGGGTATTGACTAGTATTCCATATTAGTTGATCAAAGCATTATGGACAACATAATCAATCCCATCTTGCAGATTATTGAGTTTCGGGACCTCCTCCTGCTTGACCTCCTAAGGCTTTTTGCCCTTGTCAGAACTAGTCCTGGGTTCGTCATCAGCTGGCAACTTCACTTTGTATCTCTGGACGACCGTACCGGACCAAGTTTGGGTAAAGGAATGCAGATACTAACTTTGTAGTTTGTTCATTATCTCTTCAAGCTTGACCTTTTGTTCTGGTGTCAATTTGTCGATGGTGACAGGAATGACGTTGTCATGGTCAACCTCGGAGGTCTTGATGTCAACCATTGTGCCTGGTTTGTGATCTTTGGTCCCACCAGATGTGCCAAAAACGTGTTGATGAGAAAATTTCTCATGCATTGGCCTGAGAGATCTACTTAACTCTAGTGTAGGTCCAAATTATTATTGATTCAAGGTTCGTAGGCGTGCCAGTTGATTTGATCCTGCAATCAACAAGAAACAATGGAAAGTATTAGTTTGCAAACGATAGCCGATCGGCTGGTGGCCGATGACGTGTTGTCTAATATTAAGCCGATGCGGTGTATACTGAATTGGCTGAGATAATTAAACCTAATCGATCGGTTCAAGATGTTCATAATATATAATCCAGATATCAAAACACGTTTACACTAAGTGATTGGGATAGATCGGTAGTATAGCGAGACAATATAAACCACTTAATTCTAAAAGTGTTCCAATATGCAGATTATGTATATATTTCAATCATAGCCGATGTCATAGATTTAATGTGTATTGGCTAGTACTTCGATACCGCTTTATACTAAGATATCACTATTAGCTAAATATATTAAACATGGATCGATCATATACTAAGATGACTTAATCAGATCGATTGCAAGCTTAATTATTTAATTATAGAGAGATCTTAATATAAAGGGAAGCTTTAACATATCAAGTAAATATAAAACATACGACACAGTTAAAACTGATAAGATCAGCTAAAACTCCGATCCTATCTCTAATAATGATCATAAAACAAGACATATCTGTTATGATTCTACAGGCGACTTAATAGATCGAACCTAACCGATGCAACATTAAGTACCTAAAGAAGCATAGGATCTATACGAGTCTATGAACACCTTTCAAGATGGTAGATATACTATATAATCTAGATTAATATTAAATCTAAACTTGTCGGCTATCATCTAGCGATTGATGCTAGCCAATTAGGGTTTAGACCACAATGTCGATCTATATTATATAGCATATATGTTAACTATGCAGATTTGTTGATGAGAAATTTCTCTCACGCGCTGGCCAGGAGATCTGCTTAACTCCAGTGCATGTCCTTCTCGGCTACCTGTGCTATGCTGGGCGTGCCACTTGGTTTGATCAGTTAACCAACAAGGAAAACAAGAAATATGCGTTAAGTGTTAGGTTAGATCCCCACTGTATCGGTTGAGGGAATCCATGAGCATATATCAGCTATCCTAAAATATATTTAAGCCAAGTGACTAGAATGGATCGGCTATACCGAGACAGCATCAGCCGCTTAACTCAAATACAGTAAAGGATAATAAATATATGTATCGATAAACTAGCCGATACTGGAAAGCTAACTTATGGATCGGCTAGTACTCCGATGAATCTATGAAAAGATATCATTCTTGAACCATATGCTTAGCCCGGAAATCGGCCGTCGCTATCGATGGCAAGTCGATTTCGGCTTATAAGGTCCGACAAGAACAAGATCTTAATATAAGAGGCGGTCCTAACATAAATTTTATAATAAATATACTAAAAGAAATATATTAGGGCAGATAAGGCCGGCTGAAACCCCGGCACTGTCTCTTAAACATATAAATTTAACCGAACAGATCATTACAAGTTCTAAAAACGACTCAATAGTTCAAACCTGACGTAGCATTAAGTATAAAAAGAAAAAACTGATCTGTTATGATTGATTTATACTTCTCGAGACGGTGGATGTCGCATATGAACCAGCCAACCCTTAGATCTAGCCTTATTGGCTGCGGGTTCCTGATGGAACTGGCCAATGACAGGATAGATCAAAACATTGATCTAATTTATATGCGACATATGATAACTAGCGTAGTATGAACCCCTGAATCTAATGTGTCATTACGATGGAAGCACTAGAATCAGCAGATCATACCACTAATGACAAGCATTTACCTGGATTTGGGGATCGAAACGATGCAGCTCGTAACCAAATCTATTACTCGTCTAAAGAAAAAGGTTGGCGATGCACTGAAGGTTGATTGATTGTGTTGAATTGCAATTACAGGGGGTGTTAGGTCCTATTTATACCCAAGATAAAATTATCTGTACAAACCCTGGACTCTATCTAAACTACTATTTACAACACGACGTTATCCCGGGGAGGACCCACGCCGCATTACAATAAACAGTTTAAACAAACTCCTAAATTACGGATACAATTTGCCGTTACAGGACTCTATCCATAGATGGCAATATCGTTTAATGCACAATCTAATAACCGAATCTTCTATTTATCTTCAAACTGCTGCACCAAAAACGACTTTATCTTCTCCGATCTTAGAATCGGCTATCGGCCGCCCTTGTCCGATCAGACCTTAGCCGACTGGCCTCACAGCTGATCGCTTCTCAGTCGATGCAGCCTCTGTTTCTTCGCCAAACCAGCCGATCCGATTCTGCCTCATTATTGCTAGGACTTAGGGATTCAACTACCAAATTTAGGTGTCAACAAGATTATGAAGACAAGATCTGTCGGAGACGCCCGGACCTTCTATTTTATTTGAAATACGAGTCAAAATAGTTCAGCTCATAAGTCAAGTAGAGCGAAACACCCGGGGTCCCGAGAGAGAAATAAGTGAGACATTGCTGGGCCTTTAGCATGCCAGTCAACTTCAGCCTGAGACGTGCCCGTCAAACCACTCGAAGGCGGCGACCAGATGTGTTACATGTTCAGGAGACTTGACAAAATTGGCTAAAGATCTACAACGTCTCAAATATTCCTAACTCGTACTCGTGTGAATCTAACTCCCGGGAAGTGTGTTAGATTCAAACTTTCCTCTCAAGCATGAGCATCAAAAGTAAATACAACTAGTATGAGAGAAAGCTACATATTACATCAATATTTTTAATATTACATAGGCCGACCAGCCAAATGAATATACAAATCAGAGTACAGCGAACCGCGTGGCTTATCTACCCATTCCACAAGCACACCAACTAGGGCTTTACCCGTTAAGTTCAATCCTAGGATATAATCGAAGAGAGGCTATATGAGTCGTTCATTTTCAGCCTAAAGCAAGTTTTATTTCACAAATCTATTGAGAAGGAGTTGACAATTCAATTTAGAAAATAGTCATTTTAGTTTCATCATTAATTTCATTTTGGATCCATCATAATCAATATCTTGTCATCCTCCATGACAACAAGTCACATTATATTATCACACTCAAACGACTCAACACCATTTGTTGAAACACAATAATCACATGTTTAAAACAATTGAGTCCATACTCATGACATTTCACCAAAGCGCTCTTGACCATGAGCACGGCTAATCGATTAGTTTTTATAACTCTGCAGAGTTTGTACAACTTTACCCATATGAAGTGAATCACTCTAGTTTATTCGGTACCCGTCGGTACCACCATACTCTACACATTGAGTATATTCTAGAGGTCACCACGAAGCCTTTACACTACTTATTTCCTAGCCTTGCACCAGCACGATATGTGTTCCCTCCATCCTAGGTCATACTGGAAATGTGACCTAGAACCGTTAAGTGGCGGGCCCAAGTCTTAACTTAACGCCGTGGTGGCGGACACGATAGGAACCCACCCACATGGCACGATATCGTTGTATTGGACAGACTTAGTCGCCTAAACTACCACAACGGGGTAAATAGGAAGTTCCTCTGGGTTATCCGAACCCATACACTTCGGCCTACCATAATGCAAGGCTAGGTGCTAAATAGATTAATCACCTAAGGCTATCCCATAGTAGCACATGTGGATGTACGGTAACTTTAAGTTGGTCACACAAGTTTGGTCCTTACGGACTCGGGCAAACACTTCCCCTATCGGCAATGCAAATACATCAATTGCACGCCACTTGCCGCTCAAGTCAAAATCATATTTTTACCCATTTTGTTTCGCAAATACTCATCAAATTAAGCCCATTTCAGCAAGGGTACACTTTAGCAAAAATTCACACTTTAAATGTAGATGGAACAAGTATTTGCCAAATACTAAGCGAGGCTATGCAAGTGGTTGTATAAAGCCTATAAAATCCCTTTTGAGCACAAAGCGTCTACTCTAACCATTCCTAGGGGTACAAACAGCAAGGATTTAAATTATCAAGGAGGGAAATGCAGCAAGTAGGTTATATCTACCATACCCAAGTTTTAAGATACCGACACAATCTAAATTCTCATACAAGTTTGCAAACAAATATTTCATCCCTCAAAACATGGGATTCAAGGTGTTCAAAGAGAAGAAGGGAAAAACATGCCTTGGCTGTTATAGAATCTTCCTGGGATGAGTTAGAATGCAAATCTTCTCACCGTCGCGAAATTATCCGCTAAAGGAAAATATCGATAACGGGTAAATACCAAAGCATGTAAAAATTAAATATGCTCTAAAATGCATGGATTCTTTAGTGTGGCTAGGTGCTGTGTGGATATAATTTATGGTGAAGAAATTTCTATTTTACCTCTTTTATTTTGGGAGTGATTAATTTTTAAAGTCGGCTCATTATAGCATAGGATTTAACGAAGTGTCATCCTAAATTGCTTTTACCTCTTGGTTAAAGTTAACTTTGACTTTCCAGAGGTGAGGGAAAATGTCTCTTAATATTGATGCATTTTGTTTCTAAATTTTTAGGGCTTTAATAAATTTTATTAGGTATTTTACGAACCTATAACGGGTTTTAGGCCTTCAGCATCCTATAGAGGTGGCCCTAGGGTTTAGGTCCAGAATTGGTTACTTTGCTTAGGAGGGTTGAAACATGGATAATTTAGCCAACAATTTTGTCCCTATTTGCAAAGGATTTTCGGATTCTAAATTGTTTCACTACTTATATGTCTTCCTAGGTTAGAAAAGTCACTAGGGTAGGTGTTTAATATCTTCACCTAGGTTTTGCTTATAGAGTCATTTCTACTAAGTATTGGTGAACTTAAATTAAAAGTGGGTTTCACTGGTCCATGGGTCCTTCTCCATTTTCCTAGAGCTAGAATTAATTCCATGCGTATCTAATGATATATATACACATTCAGATGTATATACATATGACGTGTACCTTGTTTAGGACCTAGGCTACCTATTTAGAGTCTTCTCTCTATATTTCAGTGGATGAGTGGCTATGTTTTATTTTACTAAATGGGAGTTCATTAATGTCTGGTCTTATAGAAACTTGTTTCACCTAAAAAGGGTAAAAGTTGGATTTTCTATAATTCTTACATGTTAGTGGGTGCATTAAGCCATTAGTTTCACTTATGATTGGATTAAGGCATTATACTACACAGAAGGAATATGGTATTATTGTATATTTTAAAAGTAAATGTTTGGGTGATTCCACAAAATCTAATTTTACCCAAAATTATGGAAAAATGAATTTTTAATAAATCCCTAAAGTTTGACTGTCCTAAAGTGTACCTTCTCCCTAAAATTAATTTTACCAACATTTGACTTAAGGAAGGTATAAGTTTTTATTTTCCCAGGACTGAGAGAGTGTGATGAGGAATCTATTGGATTTGGTTTTGCTCAAATTGAAGTTAATTTGAATTTTCTAGGGATTTTACAAATTCTACTTTGCTTTATGTGTGTCCTGAATTATCTAAATTTTTGGGATATTTCCAGTACATTGAGTGCCAAGTTTTATGGTCCCACATTAAAGTTCATTATCTAAGGAGTCCACAGAAATTTTTTCCATTCTAAAATGTTTACAAATGGATTTTATATGGATTTTTAAAGAAGTGTTCTGCTCTCTGTAAAAGAGTACTGATGGCTGCTGCTTCCTGTCTCTATGGCGCGTGGGGCCCATGGGTCAGTGACGTGTGGGTTTAAGAAGAGGCCTTCGCGCCCGAATCTTTGGGGCCCGGTTGGCAGTGAAACAATGACGGAGGAAGCAGAGCTTGTGGCGGCCAGAGTTGGTTTCCGACCCCGCCAGCGGTGAACGACGGCGTTTTAGCGGGGATGGCCAAATGAGAAAACATAGTGTGGCTTGTTGCGAGTCTAATGGTGGTGGTCTTGTGCACAGTGGTGGCCGAAATAGCGCCGGCGACGAGCGCGAGCGGCATTGCAAGTTCGGGTGATGTGTCCAACTAAGCTAGAGATTAAATTGTGCCGAATTAATGCAATTGTGAGCATCTACAAGGTCCATGGGTATGTACCCGAAAGTGCAGATGGCTTGGCGAAGCTTGGGTGGCCTTGGCGACGTGAGATCCGATCGGCGGCGGTGGCAGAACCGGGAGGACGACGGTGACAGCTCGACTCGGCCAATGCTTCGCTAGGAGAAGTTAATCATTAGGTCGCTGGGTACCCCGAGATGGTTCAAACGCGAGGAATTTGGCAAAGACTCACCGGAGCGAGTAGAATCGACGGCGGCGACTCATGGCGGCGGTTGGTTGTTTTCGAGGAAGACGGATGCCGATCTCCTTCCTCAGCGCACCGTTGGCTGGGATCTTTGAGGTGAAATGTCGAGGAAGTTGAGGCAAAGGTGTGGGCGCAAGGACTCGGTCTGCTTCGGCCTACATTGTTCGGTACGGCGTCGAGGGTGCGGCAGCGACGCAAGGTGCGTGCTCCGGTCTCCGGTGGAGCGCGTCGGCGTTCCCGCGGCTACATGAGACAAGAATGAATGGTGTCAACAGCGAAATGGTTCGGCATTGTATGGAGATTAAGGAACACGTGATAGAGGAGGATGACCGTGGCTCCTTGGCGATGGCAGTGGCTATTTTCTTCGTGGCCGGCGATGGAAAGGAAGGGGAATTGACACTATAGAGCTCTCCTCCTTCGGCCGGTTGGGTTCTGAGGTAGAGAGCAAGGTTGGGTGACCGAGGCGGGAGAGTTTTGCAAGACAGAGCGAGCTCCCACGGCGTCAACACCTCAAGGCAACACGGTGCCGGTGTTCTGCATGTTGTCGCCCGGGGTGCTGCGTCCTTCGACGGTGGAGAGGAAAAAGACAGGTTCTGAGCTAGCTGCTAACGCTGCCAAGTGGGTCCAACCGTGTTGTCCAAGGCAGGGGAGTGGGGAATGGGTAGATCTCTGTGTGCTGCCGAATTTTGAGGTTAATTTTGATTTATTTCCTCCCCTTGACTTTGCACCTCTTTAGTTTATTGTGTGGTTTGGATAAATTTATGAAGATTTTTCTATAGATAGAGGAGGAATCCATTTTCTTTGGTTTCATTCAAAAATTACTCATGGTTTGCTCTCAGAAATTCGACAAAGTTTGGGTATTTTAAACCTTATTTGGATTTTTAGGAGGTTCAAATAGTCCAAAAAAATTCTAGAAAAATTATATTAAATTTTGGCATCCAACCTAGTATTTGAAGAAATTATTTCCTATATGGCTTTATGTGCATTTATTCCCTTTTTAACTGGGGTTTGTTTTTAGCCGATTGGAGGTATTTTCCTCCACTATTGTGTTGCTGTTTTGTTCTATTTGTTTGAAGCATCAAGGTTACTCATTGGATTGTGTAAAAATTACAGTGGGGTGAATAGAATGTAGGGCATCCACAGGTATTTGTTCCATAATTTTATCCTGCGTGGTTTAGTTCAGAGAAATCGAGATAGCCCTTCTTTGTTCAGGCATTTCCCTTTATGCAAGTGCGTCAAATTTTGTTATAGTGCCTTCATAATATTTTCCTTGAGTTGTAGGAATAAACATGTAATGAGATGAGAGTTTCAATTTCAAGTTGTATAGAAAATCCTTTTACCAGAATTGGTTTTATGCACAAGCATGCTCTTATGCACTAAGGAATAACCTTGGGAAGTTTCATTTTACCCTCCAACTCTTAATCATGCATCAGGTTTTTAAGATACTCTACCTGGTTAGAAATGAAAATTTTTGGGTGAGAAAAATTGAGGTTTCTTCCCCTAGTTTTTGCCTTTACAGGAATTTATATGACCCTAGGATCTGGGTATGTGACAGCTCTATCCCCCTTAAAGGATATCTCGTCCCCGAGATTTGGGTTAAGATATGGTTGGATGGTTCGCTAGGTTGTAGGGTTTTGTCAAGTCCAAGCTTTCACATCACTCGGGTGAGAGGTAAACCATCTGCTTAGGTTGGCAAAGTTTCATCAGTTGTTTTCTAAGTGGAGGTCTATGAATTGTCCCTACGATCCTTTGTCCCTGATAACACCATGACACCATTTTGTCTTCTTTAAAACCTATCTAGATACCCTAGACCCTGCAGCCCCTATAATCTAATATTCCTGCAAGGGAATCTTTGGGCACGAGTCACTTCGCTACTTAAAAGGAGAAGTGGTGAGGGGAAATGGCTTGTCCTTCACACTTGCTCCGTCTAGCGAGTTCGAGGAAAGTGGTGTCCACGTAGCTTTTGGGAAATGGAGGGTGAGTCGAGTGACGGAGGTGGAGCAAAACGAGGGGATGCCAACAAAAGCGGTCTTCGTCGACGACGCGGGCTTGCAGCCACAGATCCTCCGGTGGAAAAAAGGGGTTCCTTCATTGCTTAAGCGGGTGGATGATTCCGTCGTTGGAAAGGATACTCAGGTAATGATGAGATCAAAGCGCTTCGGTTTGGAAAAGGTGCTTTCTGGTGGGAATGGTCGCTGCTTGGCGATGGGTATGGGCAAAGGTACGGTGTGTCAGAATGGCATTTCGTACTTTACTGTCTTGGGTATTATATCCTCTGAGTTTTGTTTGGAGGTTGTGGCGGGATGCAACAGAGGACGATTACCAGGATTACCTTTGTGAGGCAGTTTGTCTTCTTATCGTTCTGGCGCCTCTTGTTTTCCTTTCTTTCATGGGATTGCTAGTAGATTAGGTAGCCTGTGGCTGGTCCCCGGAACCTGTACTTTTGTATGTAAATATGGTGGGTGTCAGCCAAATTCTATTGGTTTCCCTTTGTACTATGAGCACAACAAGTTTTTGGTAGGGATGGGTGCTCAGGTGGTTTGGATTTGTTCTTTTGTCGGATGGGTGGTTGGTCGCTATTGATGGCTGGTAGTACACCCAACCGGTTTACTTATGTAAAGCCTAGTGATATAATGATGATGGGGAAAAGTTCCAGATTTGTTTGTGTATGGATGCTGATGCTTGGCTTGGATGTCCTATATTTTGATTACGTGTTATGTACAAGATGGTTTTTAGATGTGGTTGATAGTACTAATGAAGTGGAACACCGGGACTCCCAGTCCCCACTGGCTTCTTTTGTTTGAAACATTTCAAACATATAAGATTAAATTTGCTTATCTTTAAACTTTTCTTAAGTTGTATAATAGACTTGCTTAATTAAGGTTAGGAAAAACCTTTGTTGGAGAGGTGAGGGGAGCGCTCTTGGTGAGCGTGGTAGTAGGCCCGTGTCTGGCTGCTGCTGGGAAAGATTTTGATCCAAACGGTTCGGTCACTTGGTAGCATTAAGTCACACACGGATGATTCTATTTATTCGATTTAAAACCAGACGAGTACATGATTTATATCACATACCCTTCCATGGTTCTTTTACATGAGTCACTACTGGATACATATGTTACATAAGTACCTTACTCGATTTACCCCTAAATAGAGCTACATATACATCATGAGTTTCACATACACTACTAGAAAAACCCCCTGTAGCTATGCCAGATTTAGAGTTAGACACGCTTTATTTCGTCTCTATGTCAATGTAGACACGCTTTCATAAAGCGTGTTAGAAGTGTCTTCGTACGTAGCGCGTCAGGCCTTGTAGATATGAATTCTTTAAGCGTTGCTACCAAAGAAAGAAACATTTCATAAACACGTTATATACATATCTAAAAATATAGATACAATTTTGTAGACACATGTATAAAACGTCTCTAGTAGTGTAGTTACGTAGTAATGTAACGCTTCATTGCGTGTAAAGAAACATAGACATAATTTATAGATACATATACAAAACATGCCTACTAATATAGATGTGTTTTATAATGACGCCTTAAGCGCAACAATTATTGTAGAGACGATTTAGTGGAGCATGACAGATGACATGGCGGATGATGTGGCACATGACATGGCACGTGACGTGGTGAATGATGTGGCGGGTGATGTGGCACGTGACATGGCGAGTGATGTGTCAGGTGACATGGTGGGTGACACGTTTCATAGTAACACCAAAATGTGTGTTAACAAATATAGAAACAATATCGTATATACATTTTTATTACACGTCTACGAACATAGACATGTTTTATAGTTACACCATATTGTGTATTAAGAATTGTAGAGAAGATTTATAGATATATCTATTTTCATGTGTACTAATATATAATGATTCTTTTATTTGCATTTATAATTTTAATATATCTTTATATTTTCTAATTGGCTAATAATATATAAATAAATGATCCATGATATTGCATTGACAATTAATTCTTTGCTTCATCAAAAATAAACTAAGTACTTTGAACCAATAAGTGTTGTACTTAAGGTACTATGAACAAGACAATTGTCTTGATAAAGAAACACAAAAAGTGACAGTATCATACAAATAGTTTAAAATTTTTCACTAACAAATTAAACATATGCTTCATTTTTCGTTCTTGCCCTTCTTCATCGCAGCTTCACTTCTCCCTTGAGAACTTGTAACCTTCTTCACCTGCAACGGGGCATGGGGTTAGATGAATGACACGATTTGAAGATACAATAAAACTGTAGGTTTAATCTTTTAAAAAACTTATATGTGAACGAGACCAAGGAATAGTATAGCCAATAGCATCTAGTAGTGTACGAATCTCAAAAATAGGCCTAGGTATCAGCTCATCTTCTTTATTTCTAATGTCAATGTTTTCAAGCCCTTCAACATAAACCCCAACATATTCCTTTCCAAGCATGGTTCCTCCAATCTCTCGTCTGCAATCATTAGTTACTAACTGCGGTTTGGCCACAATTTTTCCTTTGTTTCTTAGGGAAAGAAGATAGGCTGGATAATGTCTCTACCATTTTGCAAAATATGAAGATAAGAGTCTTGTACATTTAACTAATTTAATTACAAAAGAAACAAACGGAATAGAAGCATACCGATTATGATGGTTTCAAACTATTGGCTTTAATTCTTCGAGTCCTCTAGAATAGGCAGAACTTATATTAGTCAAAATACAACATCACTAAAGCAAGTTAACTCATTATAAACAATATTGGAATGTTAGCTTAGAGATACCATGTTTACTAATATTGGATTTTCTAAAAAATTTGGGGCTGCATTACCATTATCTTCATAAATTGATCTATGAAAATGTGCTTCCTGCAATAAAAAAGGTTGGAGTTATAAACCAATCATGAACATCTCAAATTGTTATAGATGGACATCTCAGGTTGGAGTCAAAAATCAGTCAAGAACAGCTAGCTCAAAGTGTTATAGATGCACGTTTTCTGTATTAGCGAGCGTGATTAGTACAGAGATATTGCACTTAACTGTGCTTGTTTTGCTTTGATTGCAAAAACCAGTCATGTATATAGCATGCAATAGTCAGTATAAAAATACATCCTCCTAGTAATAATATAGTTTGCATTCACATTGCCATGTTGCCTGATAGGTTATACAATGAAGGATAAACATGCTACAATAATAATGCTAAGGGCATTAAGCTGTAACATGCACACATGTATGTCTAAAATACAACAAACTATAACATACACATGTATGTCTAAAATATAAGCACATTTAACTTGGTCTACAATAGGCAAAATGAAAGATTACCTTGACAAAATGATTTCTTCTGCATACACATAGAGAAAGATTACCTCGGCAAAATGATTTCTTCTGCATACCCATAGAAAAATTGAAACCTTAGCTTGGTGTCCAAATGTTCAATGAGGCACCATGTGTGATTGAAGTACATATATAGCTTATTTTGACTGAGCAACTAAATATGTAGAGAATGTAGAAGTTTTTGACAATCAGATAATGACAAATAAATGAAACAGAATCTAAAAACAAAGCTCTCAATGTGTAGTTGGAATAATTGTACAATTCTGAAAATGCAAAGAAGCTAATTTTCAGAATCCGAAAATGCAAAGACACTAAGTTCTAAATATCTCTATTTGAGATTCTAATATTATTTATTTTTCAATGTTTTTCTGGACCATATTTCATACAATGTTCCCCTTGGCATGATTTAAGTCACTTATGACTAAAAACTACTGACTCGGTAGTTAAAGTAGGGATATAGTTAACCACAAAAAAGCAAGGATATAGCTGCATGCATTTTACAAAATAATCCTTTGATTATGTTGTCATTATCATTATTTTTCAGTTTACACAAGCATAGTTAACAGCTGCAGAATCAGCAATACATATAGCCTATCTTTCTATACATGATAAAGTTGAGTTGGATATAAAATACAGTAATGAATTAGGTAAATCACTAACAATTAGGTAAATCCAGGAAATTGATCTTGATCTCTATCAGTCGTCCTTCTTGAAGCAGCAGTAAAAGCACAGGAGGCAGTGCTGGCAGGTTTCGTAGCAGCAGAAGCAGCAGCACAACATGAACAAGCTGCAAAAAAACAAATTAACAATAACTAATTAATCATCATGAATGCATTCTCTGTTGATCTATGCATGTGTAATTGTGCTTGCAGTGCCAGATTGTTGCAGACACAGTCTGATACGGAATTCATGCATTCAGAAGTTCAGAGTTCAGAGCTAGCACTGGTACTGGACTGAAGCAACTGCTTGCAGCAAGAACAAGAAGTGTTGTGTTCTATACAAACCAGGCATAGACGAAGCCCTTCTCCTCATGGCGCTTCTTGACATGATCCATGGCCGACAGCTTCTGGTCACTGCTCTGCGATGGCTCATCCATCGTCGTCGTCGATCAATGCTTAACTCTTCTCGGTGAAGAGCAAGGAGAATCACAAACTAATATTACAGATTAAAGAGGGGGAGATGAGCAATGATGTGGGGCGTGCGCGACCAGGAGCGTGGTGTTCTTGCCGCCGTCGTCACCGCCGGTCGCGGATGCGTTCTTGGCTGTGTTCGCGGATGTGTTCGCGGTGCCGCCGACGCGAGCGGCGGATGTTGTCCCTGCGCGTGCGCTGAGCTAATAAAAAGATTTGGGCGTGTAGTGCAATTTGTGTAGATGGTTTGCATGGTCTTGGTTTGGTTGATAATGATTAGGATTCGAGTAGGAAAAATAACAAGATTTCTATCTTTCTTGTGTCCTCGCCTGAATTGTAGATTGTGAATAATGCAATCCAAATGACAAATTCTGTGGAAGGTTGAGATGGGTACCTCGGCTATGACAGTGGCGAGGTTGGCCGTGACCTTGCTGTTAACGAGCTCGTTCTCCACCGTGCGCTGTCGTCGGGAGATGGGGAAGAGGAGAAGAGGAGGAGGAGATGGGGAAATCGGTACTGTGGAAGGTTGCACAAGGTCCGCGAGAGGTTGAGGAATTTCGGGAGGTTTTCGGGAGAGGTTATGGATTGTGCGAAAAAAATTTGGCGTGCAGCCTGCCGCCAGCGCCAAAAATTTAGGGTTGGTAGCGCACACAATACAAAATATAAATAACCTGTCATGTTTTCAACTAATGAGATAAATTAGCGCAGTGGTAGGACAGCTGAAATACAAGCTGTCAACCTGAGTTCGAATCCTCGGACTCCAAGTTTTTCCCCTATTTTTACCATGTTTTTCCTTCTCTCCATGTTTTTTCTTATTTTTAATATAGTTTTAGCATACAATATAAATTAAAACTGAGTATTTTGTCTTAGCAAACATTATACAAATTTAGTTTGAAATATTAATATATATTCTTTTAACATTTTCAACATATTGTTTTATCATCCTTGCATTTTTAAATTAGTATCTTGATATTTTATGAGATTTTATTACCATTGTGAGATAAAACCATATAAACCTTTTTATTTTATATGACATAATTTTTTTCCTATTTTTACTATGTTTTTAGCCTTGCCTCCATTTTTTCTATTTTTAATATGATTTTAGTATGTAATACAATTTAAAATCGAGTATTTTATCTTAGCAAATATTATACAAATTTAGTTTATATGACCTAATATTCATAACCTTTGTGGTATGGAACCATATATATTCATGCCTTTATGGACCTAATGGAAGTATATATATGGACCTAATTAATGTTTACTGGACGCCTTTATAGATATTATAGTTTGTAAATACGTACTTGTTTCAAATGATGATTCTTACTTGTAAGTTAATACAAAAGTGGATAAATATGTGTAGATTTGGTGATACAAAAGTGGTAATGCTAGATTTGTAGGTCTGGTGATACAGAAATGACAATGCATGTTAGATTTTTATCCACATTAGTTTCGTATTATCCCGTTTTCTAATAAGCAATGGTATGTTGCATGAGAAATTTATAGTCCAAGTTCAATTTAGAAGATGGCCAAGTCAAATCGTGGTATATAAAGAACTAATATATTTGAATTGTTAAAAAACCATGGATAAAGAAATTAATAATATATTTGTTTTGTTAAAAGAATACATATATCATATAACCGTATAACATAACTAAAAGAGTAAAAATAATGCTACTAGGAATCGAACTCAGGCTAGCAGATTTAGAATCATATAGCCATACCATGGAACTAACAACATGTTTGTGACAACCATATCATATATATTTACTTAATTTATAATTTATTTTAATGATTATTTTTTAAAATTCAGTTGTACGGTTATATGATATTTGTATTTTTTAACAATTCAAATATATTTTCTTATCGGTGTCAATGATTAAATATAAATACTAGGTTATATGGTATTTGTATTTTTTTACAATTTAAATATATTATTTATTCATCCTTGTCAATGATTAAATAATGTATATGTTATATGGTAGTTGTATCTTTTTACCAATTCAAATATATTGTTTCTTCATCCTTCTCAATCATTACAAAAATTAGATTCTCTTTATCCAAATAAGTGTCATTTTCTTTTCAAATCAAAATTCATCTCTACGTGTCTATTGATGGTTATTTCATACACTTTATGACGTATCTACATGCTATTCACGGATCAAAGCATGTCAAACTTTGTATCAATTCGATACGTTTTTCTAATCAAGTCAGAAAGCATCTATACCTGACTATAAATAATTGATATGCTTTACAGCGTGTCTATGGGATAATGACGCTTCAAAGCATGTCTAACTCCGTGTCATTTTCTATTGATGGTTAGTTGATACATTTTACGACGTATATACATGCTATTCACGGTTGAAAGCATATCAAACTTTGCATCAATTCGATACGTTTTTCTAATCAAGTCAGAGAGCATCTATACCTAGCTATAGACAATTGTTAGATACGCTTTATAATGTGTCTATGGGATAATGATGCTTCAAAGCGTGTCTATCTCCGTGTCATTTTGAGATGACTTCAATAGTGTGTTAAAAAATGTCTTTATAAGACTAGTAACACTATAAGCGTGTCTAATATCATAACAGTCTGACACATTTGCAAAATTGTGTCAAAAAGCATCTTTACGTATCGAAGTATAGACGCTTTTAAACTGTGTTACTACCACAACGTATCTACAAGGGGGTTATTGTTAGTGATATGCCCTAGAGGCAACATGGAGATGTTGGATATCACGTCAATGTTTATGTATAAATGAATAAAGTGTTATTCAGTTCCATGAAATAGACATCTTGTATTGATCAATAAGTACGTGACTTATTTATGAGACTCTTTATGTATGAATCTATTTCTAAACGATCCCCGATCATATGTCATATTGTTGGAACAAATATGATTCTAAGATCGGCATGTTTATTGATTGATGATCATGTCTCATAGATCATGGGTATGGAGATACCAAATCAATAAACATGGACACATGTGTTGGAGAACACATTGTTGGATAGACCCACCATGAGACACTACAGAATTAATGTGCCATTAGTTGGTCTCGGGTAGTGTTGGTACAAAGTCCTTAGACCCGAGATCACCATGGATTCCAACATGTGTAGTAGCCTACTTTGGGACTACCAAACGCTATTCCGTAATCGGGTAGTTATAAAGGTAGTTTTCGGGTTTGCTATGAAACATGGAGTGGGATGTGAGTGATCAAGATGGAATTTGCCCCTCCTTTGGAGAGATATCTCTGGGCCCCTCGAGGTAATGGATTATGGAAATGCATGGCCATGCTAAGTTGATTGAGGAGTCAATCAACGGACGGATAATCCAATACGGTTCGAGTGAATGGTTAAGCTATTGAAGGGATGGCACACATCTTGCCTATAGCTTAATTGGTATCGTGAGGCAAAGGGATTTGTGTACACATTACAGGTTCGAGCCGATATTATTCTTGTATACTATGGTGTCAATATGTGCTTGCTAGGCGCCGCTGTTGACGGGTCGGCTGAGTTGGACTCGAGCCGACGATCGGCCAAGTTAGACTATAGCCAAAACCGAGTATACCGAACCTCTGGGTCGCACGCTTAAGGAGATAGAATAGATATTCGAGTTGGACTCGGATACGGCTCGATCGGATAGGGATCCGATCGGATAGAGTCCTATGGGCTTACGACGTATGGGCGGCCAACTCTATGAGATACGGATGAGATCCGATTCAAAATAGAGTCCTAATCGGCCACTAGTCCCAGTCGGCCAACTCTATATAAAGGAGGGAGGGGTGGAGAGCTGCCATACATCAATTGCATCGCGTGCAACGAAGTCGCCGAGATCAATCTCCACGGAAACCCTCCCCACCTTCGAGCCAAACCCTAGCCTTGCATCGCGTGCTAGCACACGGGTGTTCGGCGTTCGTCCCCGACGTGTGGATACCGGTAGAGGCGCCGCTACGTTGCGCGCTCTTGATCGGCTTTGGATCGGCCGCAATCGGAGCGATCGGGCGTGGTGGAATCGGCTGCGGTCGGGCGCATCGGAGCGAGGCGTGAGAACGCGGCCGGACGACTCGAATCGGCTGATTGGCGAATCGGCCGTCTCTCGAGAATCGGCTACACTATTCCGGATCGGATAGCCCGATTGGTCAAGTTTCCGCGCACACTCCAATCGGTAACGATCTATCGGCCCTTACTTGCAAGTGTTCCGGTTTGCGCGGTAAAATTTTTGTTTTCAGCTAGCGTAGCTTCCGCGTAATCCTTCAGTGGTATCGAGCTAATCTTGCTTAGTTCGGGTTTTAGATTGGATCTGGAACAAGTTTTGTGCACGGGTTGATTAGATCAATCGGTTTTACGGGATCTGTTGAGGAGAGTTAATGGTAATTGCGTTCCTTGATAGTGTATCGGAACGACGTAATGTGATTACGTCGAAGCAATTTCCATGTAACTCGGTTTGAGTTGGAGTTCGAGATAGCGTTCCTTGATAGTGTATCGGAACGGTATAATGTGATTGTGCCGAAGCTATCTCGTAGTCCGATCTTGTTAGTCGCCTCGCGCCTACGCAAACCATCTCCCTTGATAGTGTATCGGGACGGCATAATATGATTATGCCGACATGGTTTCCGTAAGCGATTTCATAGATTGGATCTATGAATTTCGTATGGTGTTCGGCGCTGCCCGGAAGCCCGCGAGGGGCGGCTTCCCCTCGACCCCCCACCCGCTAACCGCCGTGTGCACCCTCCCTTTATAGGTCGTCTCGATGCCGTTTCTGCGATAAGTAGAAAACGTTTCTACGCCTAACTTGTTTTTGCAGAGAATGCTTTGAGATGGTATGGCCCTATTGTATGTATGAGATGCATGTGATGCATGTAATATTCTTTCATATGTGCAATCCCGTAATATTCTTTCATACGTGCAATGCTTGTAATATTCTTTCACGACTGCGAGTCGATGTAATCTTCAATTATAGCTTCTATAGTAGTAGCTTAGTTTGAAGAAATCAAGCATCATGCACATTGGAAGATGGTGCCGAAGATGGAGATCCTCGGCGCCGACATGGAGATGGAGATCACCATGTGAAGGGGGCCATACTATTTCATTATATGTTATTCTACCTACTTTCATATATGTGATATGTTTGTTTGATAGGATAGCATCCCTCACAAAATTAAGTAGTAATGATGCCCTTCCAAATGTTGCACCGTCACCGTTATGCTCGTCAATGGTGGGTCCGCCAAAGCGAGTGCCATTCTCTATCATAACACGAGGGGGTATATGTCGATACATATACATGCGGGAGCATTTGGTTTACTTAACAAGGCTATCAAAACAGTTTTGGGCCTTGGGGCATAGGTTGGCGTCGGGGCATGGAGATGCCACACCAACAACAAGAGTCACATAGAGATGTGATTAGCAAGGTGTTGCTTACGATGTTACTAATTTTCTAGCATTGATGCCAAAGCTCACTAGAAAATTAATTAACATGTGGATCTTGACCCAATACGTAACCTAGAGGGAAGGTGGAAAATACGTAATGGGAGTCTAATGTTAAATTGTTTAACAAAAGACATAGCATAAACATTGTGCTAAACTTTGCTTTTTCTTGTAGAATAAATGGCGGCTAATACTACACCCGGTACCTTTAACTTGCGATCTATTCTCGAAAAGGAAAAATTAAATGGAACAAACTTTATGGATTGGTATCGCAACTTGAGAATTGTTCTCAAGCAAGAGCGTAAGGAGTACGTTCTTGAAGTACCCTATCCCGAGGATTTGCCTAATAACGCCACTTTAACGCACGGAGGGCTTACGAGAAGCACACTAATGATGCCCTAGATATAAGCTGTCTCATGCTAGCTACAATGTCTCCGAGCTTCGAAGCAATATGAGAGCAACGATGCTCACACTATTATTCGGGGATGCGTGGCATGTTTGAGAACCAAGCTCGGGCCGAGAGGTTCAACACCTCAAAGTTCTTGTTTGCGTGCAGCTTATTGAGGGAATCCCGTCGATCCGCATGTGATAAAGATGATTGGCTATATCGAGAGTCTTGAGAAACTAGGTTTCCCTCTTAGCCAAGAGTTGGCTACGACGTGATTCTCCGGTCGCTCCCTCCGAGCTTCGAGCCATTCATATTGAATTATCACATGAACAATATGGATAGGACCTTGGCTGAATTGCATGGGATGCTAAAGACAGTGAGGAGAGTATCCAGAAAACGGTCATCATGTGATGATGATGCGAAGGCTAAGCGCAAACCACTGTCAAGAAGCTTTGCACCAAGAGGAAGTTAACTCCCGATGAGATCGCGAGTGCCTCCAATGCAAAGAAGAGCAAGAAGGGGTCGGCGGCATCGATGCCGTTTGCTTCTATTGCAAGGAGACAGCCATTGGAAGAGGAACTGCAAGAAGTACATGGAGGATCTCAAAAAGAAGCAAAGTACGACTTCGCTTCGGTATTAATGTTATAGAGATTAATCTTGCTACTTCACCTACTGACTCTTGGGTATTTGATACCGGATCGGTAGCTCATATTTGCAAATCGTTGCAGGGAATGAGAAGAAGTAGAGGATTGAGAAGGGGCGAGGTGAACCTGCGCGTCGGCAATGGAGCAAGCGTTGCTATAGTTGCTTGTCGGCACAGTACCACTTCATCTACCTTCAGATTAGTTTTGGAATTGAATAATTGTTATTGTGTTCCAACACTATGTCAAAACGTTATTTTCGCTTCATGTTTGCAAGCGGAAGGATATGATTTTAGATCAATGGACAATGGTTGTTCAATATATCTCGAGATATGTTCTATTTTCATGCTCCATTGGTGAATGGATTATACGTTTTGAATCTTGAAGCGTCTCCCATCTATAACATTAATACGAAAGGCAACTCTCTAATGATATAAACCCCACGTTTATCCGGCATTGTCGCTTAGGCCATATAAATAAGAAACGCATGGACAAGCTCCATAAGGATGGATTGCTTCACTCTTTTGATTTTGAATCATTTGAGACATGTGAGTCTTGTTTACTTGGTAAGATGACAAAGGCACCTTTCACGGGACACGTGAGAGAGCAAGTGACTTATTGGCACTCGTACATACGATGTATGTGGACCAATGAGCTCAACGGCCGAGAGGTGGTTATCGTACTTCATTACCTTTACGATGACTTTAGTAGATATGGCTATATCTACTTAATGAGGCATAAGTCCGAATCCTTTGAAAAGTTCAAAGAATTCCGAATGAAGTACAGAATCATTTAGGGAAAACAATCAAGTTTCTACGATCGATCGTGGAGGGAATACTTGAGCCAAGAGTTTGGTAATCATCTCAAGGATTGTGGAATTGTTCCACGCTTGACTCCGCCAGAACTCCACAATGGAACGGAGTGTCCGAACGGAGAAATCGCACCTTGTTGGACATGGTGCGGTCGATGATGAGCCAAAGTGATCTTCCGTTATCCTTCGGGGATATGCTCTTGAAACAACTGCGCTCACACTAAATAGAGTTCCATCTAAGTCGGTTGAAAAGACACCATATGAGATATGGACAGGGCAACCCCTAGTTTGTCTTTTCTCAAAATTTGGGGATGTGAGGCTTATGTAAAACGTTTACGATCGACAAGCTCACACCCAAATCGACAAGTGCTTCTTTGTGGTATATCCTAAGGAAACTAAGGGATATTACTTTTATAATCGGGAACAAGGCAAAGTGTTTGTCGCCCGACATGGTGTCTTCTTGGAGAAAGAGTTTCTTTCAAGAAGGGTTAGTGGGAGCAGGGTGCATCTTGAAGAAGTTCAAGAAACACCGAAAAACGTTTCAGCGACCACGTAACCACAACAGAGGAGCAAAGTGTTGCGCCACCGTTGTAGATACACCAGCCCACGGAGGTCCGAAAGATCACATCGTGCACCGACAGTTCACAGTGCGGAACAACGTGATATATTGTTGTTGGACAACGATGAACCTAAGACCTATGAGGAAGCGATGGTGGGACCCGATTCCAACAAGTGGCTTGAAGCCATGAAATCCAAATAGAATCCATGTACGACAATCAAGTTTGGAACTTGGTTGATCCACTGATGGTGTCAAAACCATTGAGTGTAAATGGGTTTTTAAGAAAAGGCCGATATGGATGGAAATGTTCACATCTATAAGGCGCGATTGGTGGCGAAAGGTTTTAAACAGATTCAAGGAGTTGATTATGATGAAACCTTCTCGCCCGTCGTAATGCTTAAATCTATTCGGATTATCCTAGCGATTGCTGCATATTTCGATTATGAGATATGGCGATGGATGTCAAAACGGCTTTCCTAAATGGAAACCTAAGCGAGGATGTATGCATGATACAACCTCGGGGTTTTGTCGATCCGAATTGCTGAAAGATATGCAAGCTACGAAATCCATTTATGGATTGAAGCAAGCATCTCGGAGTTGGAATATTCGTTTTGATGAAGTAATCAAAGGGTTTGGTTTCATCAAAAATGAAGAAGAGGCCTGTGTTTACAAAAAGGTCGTGGGAGCGCAATTGTATTTCTAATCTTATATGTGGATGACATATTACTGATTGGAAATGATATCCCAATGCTTGAATCCGTCAAGTCTTCATTGAAAAATAGTTTTTCCATGAAAGACTTAGGGAGGCAGCATACATATTAGGCATTCGGATCTATAGAGATAGATCCAAGAGGCTAATTGGATTAAGCCAAAGTACATACATTGACAAGGTGTTGAAAAGGTTCAACATGCATGATTCCAAGAAAGGTTTCTTGCCCATGTCACATGGCATTAATCTTAGCAAGAATCGGTGTCCTCGGACACATGATGAGCGGAATAAGATGGGTATGGTTCCATATGCTTCGGCAATTGGATCCATCATGTATGCCATGCTTTGTACACGCCCGATGTCTCGTACGCTTTGAGTGCTACGAGCAGATACAAGTCGATCCAGGTGAAGGTCACTGGAGCTGTAAAAGAATATCCTTAAGTACTTGAGAAGAACTAAGGATATGTTCCTAGTCTATGAAGGTGAAGAAGAGCTCGTTGTAAGTGGTTACACCGATGCTAGCTTCCAAACAGACAAGGATGATTATAGATCGAATGCGGGTTCGTGTTCCGCCTGAACGGAGGCGTAGTCACGGAAGAGTTCCAAGCGGGATACCGTTGCTGATTCTACAACGGAGGCCGAGTACATTGCTGCTTCGAAGCTGCAAAGGAGGCTGTTTGGATCAAGAAATTCGTTTCGAGCTTGGTGTGATGACTAGTACGACGGGTCCAATGTCTCTCTATTGTGACAATAGTGGAGCCATTGCGCAAGCCAAGGAGCCGAGGTCACATCGAAGTCCAAACACATACTTCGGAGATATCATCTCATCCGCGAGATTGTGGACAGAGGTGATGTCAAGATATGCAAAGTGCACACGGATCTCAACATAGCCGATCCGCCGACAAAACCTCTCCCTCACCGAAGCATGAGGCGCACACAAGAGCAATGGGTATTAGATACTTACATGATTGACTCTAGTGCAAGTGGGAGATTGTTAGTGATATGCCCTAGAGGCAACATGGAGATGTTGGATATCACATCAATGTTTATGTATAAATGAATAAAGTGTTATTCAGTTCCATGAAATAGACATCTTGTATTGATCAATAAGTACGTGACTTATTTATGAGACTCTTTATGTATGAATCTATTTCTAAACGATCCCCGATCATATGTCATATTGTTGGAACAAATATGATTCTAAGATCGGCATGTTTATTGATTGATGATCATGTCTCATAGATCATGGGTATGGAGATACCAAATCAATAAACATGGACACATGTGTTGGAGAACACATTGTTGGATAGACCCACCATGAGACACTACAGAATTAATGTGCCATTAGTTGGTCTCGGTAGTGTTGGTACAAAGTCCTTAGACCCGAGATCACCATGGATTCCAACATGTGTAGTAGCCTACTTTGGGACTACCAAACGCTATTCCGTAATCGGGTCGTTATAAAGGTAGTTTTCGGGTTTGCTATGAAACATGGAGTGGGATGTGAGTGATCAAGATGGAATTTGCCCCTCCTTTGGAGAGATATCTCTGGCCCTCGAGGTAATGGATTATGGAAATGCATGGCCATGCTAAGTTGATTGAGGAGTCAATCAACGACGGATAATCCAATACGGTTCGAGTGAATGGTTAAGCTATTGAAGGGATGGCACACATCTTGCCTATAGCTTAATTGGTATCGTGAGGCAAAGGGATTTGTGTACACATTACAGGTTCGAGCCGATATTATTCTTGTATACTATGGTGTCAATATGTGCTGCTAGGCGCCGCGTTGACGGGTCGGCTGAGTTGGACTCGAGCCGACGATCGGCCAAGTTAGACTATAGCCGAAACCGAGTATACCTGAACCTACAGGGTCGCACGCTTAAGGGGATAGAATAGATATTCGAGTTGGACTCGGATACGGCTCGATCGGATAGGGATCCGATCGGATAGAGTCCTATGGGCTTACGACGTATGGGCGGCCAACTCTATGAGATACGGATGAGATCCGATTCAAAATAGAGTCCTAATCGGCCACTAGTCCCGTCGGCCAACTCTATATAAAGGAGGGAGGGGTGGAGAGCTGCCATACATCAATTGCATCGCGTGCAACAGAAGTCGCCGAGATCAATCTCCACGGAAACCCTCCCCACCTTCGAGCCAAACCCTAGCCTTGCATCGCGTGCTAGCACACGGGTGTTCGGCGTTCTGTCCCCGGACGTGTGGATACCGGTAGAGGCGCTGCTACGTTGCGCGCTCTTGATCGGCTTTGGATCGGCTGCAATCGGAGCGATCGGCTGTGGTGGAATCGGCTGCGGTCGGGCGCATCGGAGCGAGGCGTGAGAACGCGGCCGGACGACTCGAATCGGCTGATTGGCGAATCGGCTGTCTCCGAGAATCGGCTACACTATTCCGGATCGGATAGCCCTGATTGGCTATTTCCGCTGCACACTCCAATCGGTAACGATCTATCGGCCCTTACTTGCAAGTGTTCCTGGTTTGCGCGGTAAAATTTTTGTTTTCAGCTAGCGTAGCTTCCGCGTAATCCTTCAGTTTTCTAGTAGTGATACTTGATTTCCCTACTAGTCTTCTCATCGATTACTTGCTTAGGCATCCATCTTCAGCCAGTAGACGCGTCCATACCAGTGGACATACTCTAGAGGCTTGTATAACCCTGTGGTTCCCACGGGAGGATAGGCATGTCTAACATTGGCATGGGGCGACGGTGCATGCTCGAGGTAGATTCCGGCCGGAGGTGGGATGTCTTCGATAGGAGCATACATGGTGTATTCTCCAAACATAAACTTTGGTGTGTAGTGTCCCTGGCGGAACCTAGGCAAGATACTTCTCTCTAGGGTGGCTACACGCGTGCGGGCACTCAGCAGCTCAGAGAAAGTTCCACGGTAAAGCATGTCAAGGGAACAAACAAATCCTGCTAATTGGAGATATGGGGTGTGCACACCAATACCTGGATCAGGCAATTCAGCATAGGAAGTGTTTGCGGCTCCCTCAGCTAAAGATGGAATATGATAGTAAAATTCCTCCCACTCAGGCAACTCATTGCATAGGCGGGTGATGGCATAGGCGCCTGCCATATCTGTAAACCGAACATGACTTGGGTGTTACGATTGCCGATAGAGATAAGGCAATCGGCCTATAGTCACGGTTTGGTAAGATTGAGGAAACCAACTTAGAGTAAGATAGGGTTTCCGATCTGTAAGCCCTCCTCCCAAGACTATATAAGGGGGGTAAGGGGCGTCCCTTGAGGGAGATTCCGATAGGAGATCAGATATCCTATGTTAGATCAGTTTTAAGCTTTGAGCCTTAGATCACGAGATCAATAAAGACATTCGGTGGATCGAATCCTCCGAAACAGGAGTAGGGTATTACCTCACGAGAGGGCCTGAACCTGTCTAAATCCTCTTCTTCTTCTAACCCATCGTGCTTGGCGATCTCGACTGCGACCCCAGAAATTATATTGCCGAAACCAAGTTTCGACAGTTGGCGCGCCAGGTAGGGGGCCGCGCGTCGAGACTTCTTCAGCAATCTCGCCGACAAGCGTGATGGGATCTCCTTCAAGATTCGGCAACTTCGCCGCCTACTTCACCGACGATTCCTCCTTCGACTCGGATTCGGACCAGTCGGAAGGAGAAATCCACTCGACGCCGTTCGGACTTCCGAACAGCGCCAGGATCTACAACGACGTCTTGAAGACCAAGATGCAATCTACTTTCTCCGACGACGGACTTCACTCGGCACCATTCGGATTACCGAATACCACCAAAATCTGCGCCAATCTTCTCACCTCCCCGACGGAGGCAATCTATTCGGACGAAGACCTCTCGGTGCCGTTTGGGTTACCAAACACCGCCGAGATCTACAGCAAACTTCTCTCCCCCGAGTCGGCGGCGACCCACTCGGAGGAGCCCACACCCCCAAGCTCTGACTCGGACTGGAACGATCCAGATCCGGGCTACCCAGGATCAAGGGAAGTCGCCGTCATCCTCCCATCATTCGGCTCCTGCTCATCTTCGGAGCTCAATGGATACCTCAGCTCCGCCGGGTTCGACAACCTCTATGGCATCCCTTCTGACGAAGCCGACAACTCCGATTGCCGCATGGACTATGAGCCGAAGTGCTTTGATGTCCTCATGGCGAGCCGACGAGTCCGACTCAGCCATGGCCGAGAGGCTTGCGAAGAAGAGCGAGCCAAGATCGAGCACGAGCGCAAGACGGCCGAAGAGGAGAAGCAACGTAAGGACGAGGCCGACAAGAGGAAGCGGATCTACGTGCGCGAACGATCCGCCCAGAGGCCATCCTCCAAACGCGGGTTCGCAACACCAACATCTTCCAAACGCCACAGCAGAACGCTGTTGCCGCGCTCACGCTCTTGGACACCGTCATGGAGATGGCACCCGCCAATGTGACTCCGATACTCGACAAGATAAAGACCATCGTCGCTACCACAGCTAACGGCCACCCCACCACCTCGGCACGAAGGCCGACTGAATCTGTGGCCGAAACGCCAGACAAGAGCCGGCCTCCGCCTCTAAGGTCAGGAGACTATAAGAGGCCCGAGCCAGATCGGTCGACGACCAGGCCAAGAGGCCCACCCCGCGAATCCACGCGAAGTACCGGAGCAAACGGCCGACTCCCGCGACAAACGACACCGACGTCCACCCGTCCACCATCGCGTTCACCGCAACAACAGCTCCAGCTATCCAACCAGCCAACCAAAGACCTCGCTGAGTGATCTGCGGAAAGTCCTCGATCGCCGCTACCAGGAGCGGGACCGACGCACTCGGGAAGATCGGAGGGGATCACCCGATAGCGGCGACGACGGAGTACCGACCTTCACTCAGGAGCTTCGCCGAGTGCACTGGCCAAGTGGTTTCAAGCCCACAGGAATCGAAAGGTACGACGGCAAGACTGACCCCGAGTCATGGCTTACCGTCTACACCCTCGCCATCCGCGCAGCAGGTGGCGACCCTAAAGCTATGGCCAATTATCTTCCAGTGGCCCTCGCCAACTCCGCCAGAAACTGGCTCACGAGCCTGCCAAGAGGCTCAATCGGCTCGTGGAGCGAGCTGAGGGATCACTTCATCGCCAGCTTCCAAGGTACCTTCGAGAGGCCCGGCACACACTTCGATCTATACAACGTCATCCAGAAGCCAGATGAGCCTCTTAAGGATTACATCCGCCGTTTCTCCGAGAAGCGCAACAAGATCCCGAACATCACCGATGACATCATCATCGCCGCCTTCCAGAAGGGAGTCCGTGATGAGCTGCTAATCGGGAAGTTCGGGCGCAAACCACCGAAGACGGTGAAATAGATGTTCGAGACGGCGAATTCATACGCCAAATCCAACGACGCCATCAAGGCCGCACGTCAAGACCGGCCCGACAGGAGGGAAGACAAGAAGGCGGGAGGAAGCCGGAATCCTAAGAAGGATAACGGCAATAGCAACAACCAGGCCCAAAAAGATCGCAAGCGCCGATCGAGGACCTAGTGGCCGCAACCTCCAACACTCAACGCCGTCCCCGAGTCGCCGCCTACGACGCCATCATGAACGCCCGGTGCACCCATCATCCCAATCATAAGCACGCGGCGAAGGACTCGCTTCATCTACAAACAGTTCGCCGAGCAGTACGCGGCGCAGCTCAACAAGAAGCCGACTGATGAGGCTAGTCCGTCAGGCGCCAAGAAAAACAACGCGGCTGAAAACGCCGAACCTTTTCAAGACCCAGTGGGAGAGCTCAACAACATCTTCGGGGGGCCGCTAGCCTATGAATCCAAGAGGAAACACAAGCTAACCGACCGAGAGGTCAACGCGGCTCAACCCGAAGTCCCCCAGTACCTGCGATGGTCGGAGGTGGCCATCACTTTTGACCGCTCGGATCACCCTGACCGAGTGGTTCACCCGGGGCGCTATCCACTCGTCCTTGATCCCGTGGTCCGCAACATCAGGCTTAAGCACGTCCTCATCGATAGGGGCAGCGCCCTCAACATCCTGTTTGCCAAGACCATGGATGAGATGCAGATGCTGGGGGCCGAACTAAAGGCAAGCTCAGCCCCCTTCCACGGAGTCATCCCAGGGCTATCGTCTACACCACTCGGGCACATCTCCCTCCCAGTCACCTTCGGGGCCCGAGAGAACTTCCGAACGGAGAACGTCACTTTTGAGATGGCCGACTTCGAAACAGCATACCACGCCATCATTGGAAGACCTGCGCTTGCCAAGTTCATGGCGATCCCGCACTACACCTACCTCTGCATGAAGATGTCGGGTCCCAACGGTGTCATCACTCTTCGCAGCGATGTGAAGCAAGCCTTCACTGCGATAAGGAGAGCTGCGACATGGCCCAATCTCGCGAGAGATTACGTGGCCAACAAGAAGTCCGATTGGCTGCATCAACTTCGGCAGGGCGAAGTCCCGAAGAAGATAGCCAAATCGGGATCCGGCGATGCCAAGACCAAGAAGATCTCCCTTGATCCGTCGGATCCCTCAAAAACTGCTGTAATCGGCGCTGACCTAGATCCCAAATAGGAAAGCGCGCTCGTCACCTTCCTCAAAAATAATAAAGATGTTTTTGCTTGGAAACCATCTCGATATGCCCGGAATTCCTAGGGAGGTGATCGAGCACTCTTTGCACGTCAAAGATGACGCCAAACCGATAAAACAACGATTACGCAGATTCGCGCGGGATCGACAAGACGCTATCAAGGAAGAACTCGCGAAGCTCTTAGCTGCGGCTTCATTAAAGAAGTCCTTCATCCCGATCGGTTAGCCAACCCGTCCCAGTCCGCAAGAAGACGGGGCAATGGCGCATGTGCGTTGACTATACCGACCTCAACAAAGCCTGCCCCAAAGATCCGTTCGGCTGCCTCGCATCGACCAAGTCATTGACTCAACACGGCTGCCAACTCCCGAGTTTCTGGATACTCGGGCTATCACCGATCGCTTAAAAGAATCCATGCTGAAGACATCGTTCATCACGCCGTTTGGGGCCTCTGCTACATCACCATGCCTTTTGGCTGAAGAACGCCGGCGCCACATACCAACGCATGATCCAAAGATGCTTCCGGACGCGATCGGCAAGAACGTAGAAGCTTATGTCGACGATGTTGTCGTCAAGACCAAGCAGAAAGAAGACCTGATCGCCGACCTAGAAGAAACTTTTGCAAACATCCGGGCCTTTAGAATGAAGTTGAACCCGGAGAAATGCACTTTCGGCATCCCATCAGGCAAACTGCTCGGCTTCATGGTGTCACATCGCGGCATTGAAGCTAATCCGGAGAAGATCAACGCCATCTTAAGCATGAAGCCCCAGAACCGAGAAAGACATCCGAAGCTCACGGCTGCATGGCGGCGCTAAGCCGCTTCATCTCCCGACTCGGCGAACGAGGCATGCCCTTCTTCGATTGCTAAAAAGACGGATGACTTCCGGTGGACTGCGGAAGCCAACAAGGCCTTTGAAGACTTCAAAGAGTTCCTTACAACGCCGCCCGTCCCGGCCTCGCCTCGGCCGGAACCTTGCTGTTGTACGTTTCAGCCACTCACCAAGTGGTTAGTACGGTCCTCGCGGTCGAACGCGAAGAAGAAGGACGGGCTCAGAAGATTCAAAGGCCAATCTACTTTGTTAGCGAAGTGTTGGCAGGAGCCAAAATTCGCTACCCTCAGGTACAAAAATTACTCTATGGTGTTCTAATAACCGCAAGGAAATTGGCACACTATTTTCAGGGTCACTCGGTCACCGTCGTCACTTCTTTCCCACTCGGCGATGTCATCCACAACCGCGAGGCAACCGGACGGATCGCCAAGTGGGCTCTAGAGCTGATGCCATTGGACTTGACTTTTAAGGCGAGGACGTCCATAAAGTCACAAGCCTTGGCGGATTTCCTGGCCGAGTGGACTGAGCGACAAGAGAACGTACCTCGGGAAGACCTCCAACACTGGACCATGCACTTTGACGGATCCAAGAGGATCACCGGCTTGGGAGCAGGAGTTGTGATGATCTCCCCGATCGGGGAAAGGCTAAGATATGTCCTTCACCTCCACTTCTCCGCCTCACACAACGTTGCCGAGTACGAAGCTCTGCTACATGGACTGCGCCTCGCAGTTTCACTCGGGATACGTCGGCTCATCGTGAAATGCGACTCCCAGCTGGTCGTCAATCATGTAATGAAGGAGTGGTCCTGTCTAAACGACACTATGGAGGCCTACCGGCAAGAGGTCCGTAAGCTTGAAGACAAGTTTGACGGGCTCGAACTCTCACACGTCTTGAGGCATAATAACGAGGCAGCCGACGAGCTGGCACAGTTCGGGTCCAAGCGCGAAGCTGCCCCAACAGACGTCTTTGTCGAACATCTCTATGAACCAACCATCACGGCAAAGACAACTCCCAACGAGCAAGCTGCGAACGAAGTCGCCATGGCTGACGCCGACTGGAGGACGCCGCTCATCAAATTCCTAACCCAGCAAGAGCTGTCGGAAGACCGGGATGAAGCAGAACGCGTCGGCGTCGTTGCCAAGCATATGCCATGGTTGACTCCGACCTATACAAGAGAAGCCCCTCTGGAATCCTAATGAGATGCATCACACCCGAGGAAGGGAAACAGCTGCTCCAAGACATCCACTCGGGCATATGCGGAAGCCACGCGGCAGCACGCACCATGGTCGGCAAAGCTTACAGGTAAGGTTTCTTTTGGCTTACCGCGGTCTCCGACGCGGACAAAGTTGTACGAACCTGCGAAGGCTGCCAATTTTTTGCCCGACAGAGCCATGTCCCGGCCCAGGAGCTACAAACAATCCCACTATCCTGGCCGTTCGCGGTATGGGGCTTGGACATGGTCGGCACCTTCAAGAAAGCTCCAGGAGGATTCACACACCTCTTCGTCGCAATCGACAAGTTCTCCAAGTGGATTGAAGCCAGGCCGGTCGCCACAATTACTGCTGACAAAGCACGGGATTTTTTCCTCAACATCGTGCACCGCTTCGGCGTCCCAAACAGAATCATAACTGACAACGGGACCGAATTCACGGGAGGCATCTTCAAGGAATTCTGCGAGGACTTCGGAATCAAGATTTGCTACGCATCAGTTGCCCATCCCAAAAGCAATGGACAAGTCGAACAAGCCAACGGCATGGTCCTCGAAGGCATCAAGGCCCGCGTGTTCGATCGCCTAAACCTTTACGCGGGCAAGTGGGTCCAAGAGCTCCCCTCGGTCTTATGGTCGCTGCGGACCACACCCAGTCGGGCTACCGGCCAAACTCCCTTCTTTTTGGTCTACGGAGCAGAAGCCATGTTGCCAAACGAGATGGAGTACGAATCCCTCCGAGTCCGCAGCTTCAACGATGAACGCTACGACCCCGACCGAGTGGATGACCTCACCCAATTGGAAGAGGCCCGAGAGGCAGCCCTCATCCAGTCGGCCAAATATCTTCAAGGGCTCAGAAGATACCACAGTCGCAACGTTCGAGCACGAGCTTTCATCGTTGGCGACCTGGTACTACGCAAGATCCAGACCACCAAAGACCATCACAAGTTATCCCCCTTATGGGAGGGACAGTACATAATCGCTGAGGTGACTCGGCCCGGTGCATACCGGCTAAAACGCGAAGACGGGTTATGGTGGAGAACTCTGGAACATTGAGCATCTTCGACGATTTTATGCCTAATTTGGCTAAGGCTTCATGTTTTCCTTGACCGCCACAAGCAAGATGACTTCTTGAGTTAGCAGTCGGGGGCTGTACATATGTCAATAAAGCTTAAGTTTTCCTCATCAACTTCCGTGCATGATTTGGTTTATCATTGTTTAATGTTCTTCGATTCGAGTTCAGTGTCTAAGGACTGAGAGTTTTCTGATGACCTGATCGAGCCTAGGCTTGGTGACAGTCAGACGAAAACTACTTAAGAAATTTCACACAAAAACTCGGATCAAGGCATTAACATAAATAAACTAAATATATCACAAGTTTTACATCAGAGCATTACGATCACACGACATTTACAAGAAAGTGTTTGAAAGACAAATTAGATCCGGAAATTGTTCACTACATCAACGGAGATCTTCTTTGCTGACTCCTGCGCCTCACTCAGCATATCCAAGGCCTGCTCATCTGTGGTTCCGTCAGCAAAGCCCTCCCCGACCGAGATATCCACTCGGGGGTAAAGGGACTTGGTCTGTGCAAGAGCCAGACCAGCCCCCATGTTGGCTGCTTCAGTGATGTTGGCCAGATACTGGTCAGGAGCCCTTCGCAGTTTGTCAAAGATTTCAATTGGGTCCAGCGAGCTGGTCCCGACTCCATGATGGAACAAAGATAGCAAGATCGGCGCAGCAGCATTAGCGACCTCTTCCCGGATCTTTCCGGTTTGTTTGACCCGCTCAAGCAAGACGTCGTATTGAGCTCGGGTCTTAACCTTGTAAGCTGCCAAAAGCATCTGATCATACAAAGCACTCGGAAATAAAGCAGCACAAGGAATGTTACTTCAAAGAGGCTTACCTTCAAACTCGGCTTCCATTTCGGCTTTGTCGAGGCTGACTGCCTCTAGCTTGACTTGAAGCGAATGGACCTCCGAAGAATTTTCTACAAGAAAAGAAGATCGTCAGTAACCAGGGATAACATGAGAATCTTAAAACTTGGAGAGATGAGCTCACTCCCGATTGACCCTCGGAGGTCGAGGTTCGCTTCCCGAAGCTCTGCGATCTCTCTCCTTAAAGCCGCCTCTCTCGACGCGGCTTCCTCCTGAGTGGTTTTTAGCTTCTGCTGAACGTCCCCCAAGGAGTTCAGGTGAGGAACCAGCTTCTCCAGCACCTCGGACTTTGCCATGGAGCGGCAATACTCCTTCTGCGCGTGAGGTCCGAAGAGTGACCGACCGAAAAAGGATGATAATACAATAAAAGAAAAAGACTAAGGCTTACGTTGAGCAGCCGAGTCGCTTCGTTCAAACTATCGACAAGGGCATCCCTTTCTTCTCTCTCAGCTTGCTTATCCAGGATGATGCCCTGCCTTTGGCCCTCCGAGTCCCGCCACTCAATCTTAATCGGGGGAACCCAGGTTTCAGAAGACTGCAACCTGGGGATTTCCTCCACTGTGGCTGGTAGATAAGAGGAACAAATGAAGACATGAAGGGCTCAAACCAAAAGAGCAAAAAGAATACTTTGGTACAAGACTCACCAGTTTCAGTGGCTGCGCGCCTAGGTGGATCGGTCCGGCTGGCCTCTTTCTTCTGGCTCTTCGCCGAGTGATCCTCGGTCGGGGCTGCCCGGCCGCGGCCGAGGTTTCCGCTGTTGATTGGCTTCCGTCGGGACGTCCGGCGCGGTCGGGCTCCTTCCTTGGGGCATCCTTCTTCGAAGGCGAAGGTTTTTGCCGGAGCGCTCTCGCTTCGATGCGGGCTCCGGGGCTTTGGCTCGCAGCTTTGGCACCTCGGGAGCTGCGGCAGGGGTCGGCCCCTCACCTTCCCCAGCAGGATCTATGTCCTAGGGCCTCCTGCGATGATGAATACAGCCGGAGTAAAGACAAAGAAAGCTTTCGACGAAAAGTTCAGACTTCAGTTATAAAACATACCTGGATGATCGGCGGATTTTCGGCGCCGTCCTCGATGATCGCCTTGGAGGAGGAGTCTTGACTGGAGGAACCGGGACGTCGTCGTCCGAATCCTCGATGATGAGCCTCCTTTTGCTCGCCCGCTTGTTTGTGTCCTTACTCGGGGCCGCCCGCTTCCCAACTGGATCGCTTTGGATCTTAATCCCGCCAGCCGGCTTCTTGGCTGGGCGACGCGGCGCGTCATCATGAGGCACCTTGTATGGCTTTGAGGTAACAGAAGCATTTTCCTGCAAGAGAAGTTCGCACAACATTAAGAGACAAGATATCAAGATTGAAAGACATTATGAAGCAACCAGTCGACTTACTGGAGGAGGAGGCCGGTGGATGCTGAAGGGAAGAACCGGCAGAATGAGGGCATGCTCAACTGCAATGCCCATCGAGAAGATCTTGTACATCCGGATCTTCAGGATCTCGTAGCTGAGTGGATCCGGATCTTCCCAATTGGGGTCCTTCTCGCCTTCGTATTCGAAGGCTGGCTTTGACCTCTCCTTGATTGGAGCCAGTCGGCACCGAATGAAGTGCCGAGTGATTTGCTCGCCGCGAAGACCCTTCTGTTTCATTGCCAGGATCTTCGCAAGCAGTTTGTTGGCCTCGTCCCAATCTTGGGCTACTGGAACAGTGCTCCAAGCGGCCTGGGGACAGGGGGAAGACCGACGAAGGCTGGCAGGCTGGGTTCGAGGTTGCTAATATAGAACCAGCCCGCGTGCCATCCCTTATTGGATGATTTTAAGGGAAGAGAGAAGTACTCCTTGCGAAGAGATCCGCGGAGTTGGAAACCTGCCCCGCCAACGACGCATGGGTGGTCTTTATTCGGATGTGGTTTAAGATAAAACATGCGGCGGAACAGTTGTAAGTGGGGGAAGATGCCAAGGAATGCTTCACATACATGAATAAAGAGGGCGATGTGAAGCATGGAGTTGGGGTTCAGGTGGTAGAGTTGAAGCCCATAACAATCCAGAAGCCCCCGGAAGAACTTGGAGGTGGGAAGGCTGAACCCGCAATAGAAGAAAGAGGTAAAAACAACGAGCTCACCGGTGTTCGGGGTTGGGAAGTCCTCACCCGCCGCCGGGCGCCAGCCCACGATCTCCTTTGGGGGAAGCACGCCATGCTTCACCATCTCCTTGAGGGTGGATTCCCTCACATCCGATGTGGCCCATTGGTCAAACGGGATCCTCTTTTCCTCTGCCATGAGTGTGGTGTGGATTGGAAGTGGATCTGGTCGGAAAAAGTGGGGATTTTGACAAGGGAACTTGGGAGATTTAGCTGCGGAAGCTGGTTGTTGCAAAGAGTGAGCTCCTGGATGGATGGATTTGGGAGCGCGCGAGTCTAGGGTTCTTCGCAGGAAACTGGTGAACAGTGCTGCGAAAAGAGGAATCTTTTGGAAGATGAAGAGGCGGGGACGACCTCGAGCCTTTATAGAAAGATTTGAGGGTTGCGCTAGGTTTTCTTGTGATTGGGCCGAGCCCATAAGAAAATCTACGGCCCAGTTAAGGTATGGCCCGACCCGTGTCCTTAGGGACTTAAGCGGATGAGCTTAAGCAGATTTGCCCTGGCAATATGCACGTGTCCGAATGCCCTATACCTTTGGAAATCCTTTCATACCGCGGTTTGCTTGACTTCATGAGAAGCTAGCACGATGCAACTTGGAAGGTGACCAACAGCTAAGTTTTTATAGCTGCCTTGATGACAAGGGCTGTTTGGTTTTTTAGCATTTGATTAAATGATCATATTAATGCTATTTTTCCACCTTGGTGAAGATCTTTATAGATTAAGACCAGTATTATGGCAGAAGCTATTTAATAACTTGGTCATATTTTTCATACAATTGAAAGAATTTGTTTTCCCATGAGGGACGATTAAAATATTTGTTCTGGGATGACTCGGGCAGATCCACTCGGATGAGCATGAGCTTACTGAGTGCTTTTCACCCGCTAGGGTTGATTGAGATATTTGTTCTGAGATAACTCGGGCAAATTCACTCGGATAAAGCGCAAGCTTGCCGAGTAATGAGGTTGCTTTAGCTTGAGCTAAGCATCTACATAAGAATGATTTTTTATAGTTCTTGACTATATGCTTAGTCTGTTTTTGACTAACCACATAGTCGGGGGCTACACCTAATTAGGTGCATCAGAAGATGCACCTAGATATTTATTTTTGAGAATTTTTTGGATATTTTCCAGCCCTTCACAGTCTTTGGAGCCACTCAGGAAGATTCAGGCAGAGATAATGGAATTACTCGGTGCCAAAAGCACTCGGTCAAAGAGGTTTTTTGGCTGTGTGCTGTTTTGGTTTGAAGCTGAGCTGTCTCGTCGACTGAAAAGGACTCGGGGGCTACTGTGAAGATTATGGCAATCGGGTATCTACATGGCAAGCTTATCCGACTAGAGGTAGGGATAGATTGCGCCTGCCATATCTATAAACCGAACATGACTTGGGTGTTACGATTGCCGATAGAGATAAGGCAATCGGCCTATAGTCACGGTTTGGTAAGATTGAGGAAACCAACTTAGAGTAAGATAGGGTTTCCGATCTGTAAGCCCTCCTCCCAAGACTATATAAGGGGGGTAATGGGCGTCCCTTGAGGGAGATTCCGATAGGAGATCAAATATCCTATGTTAGATCAGGTTTTAAGCTTTGAGCCTTATATCACGAGATCAATAAAGACACTCGGCGGATCGAATCCACCGAAACAGGAGTAGGGTATTACCTCACGAGAGGGCCTGAACCTGTCAAAATCCTCTTCTTCTTCTAACCCATCGTGCTTGGCGATCTCGACTGCGACCCCAGAAATTATATTGCCAAAACCAAGTTTCGACACTAGTTATCCTTTATATTCAGCAAATCTTTAGGAAAGGTACCCTAGTCCTTGGATCTACTATGGTATATGTGGTGACTATGGGCATACTCTTAGGTTCTTTTAATTTGGGTCTTACTATCCCCCTTAATTTTTTTTAAAACTTATGGTCAGGAAGAACTCGCAATATGGAAGCTAAGCATGATTACGGTCATTGTTACTAGTATAGGTGGTTGCGGCACTAAAGGGAACGGTTTGGATACGCGCCGAGGTGCTGGAAAACATGTTTTCACTACATTTATAGGTCTCCTTGAGCTATATCCCAGAGGTAAAAAATTCAGGAAAAAATCATGGTGATAGGTACATAAGTTTGGGATCTGCCCTAGCAAAATCAAAATTTTACCACCTGTAGTTTTGTCTGTAAGATTTTAGCAACCTATGGTATACCGGGTATCAGCTCTCTGTCCTTCTGATATATATGAGTTTTTAGGGCGTGTTGCAGGGATTCAAAAATTCCAATAACATTTGTGGGGCTTACTAGGCATGTCCAGGAGCGACTGGTAAAAGATACCTATTTTGGCAGGTAAGGTTTGGGCTATGGGAAAAGATGAAGGCAGCTGTTTGGAACTTCCAGAACAGGAATGGGCTAACAAACCGCTCTGTTTCACTATGATGAAGGGATCTAAAAATCATGAAAAAATTCACGATGCCTAATGAGTTAGTCTACGTGTTGTCGGTAAAATTTCTCATGTTTACTACCTACGGTTTTGCCCATGCAACCCTTTTCAAACAGCATGACTCAAGATTTCAGAAAAAGAACGACCGGCGCAAAATGGGATTCTATCCAAGTTTTAGTTTGTCTAAACTTGTCATCTTTTAAATGAATTATGTTAGAGTGGTCCAGAAACTATATGTATTTTGGGAGGTCCATCTAAGCAAACAATCTAGTGGTTGAAGCATCACGACTTCTCAAACTACCGGCTTCAGGTCATATCGACAAGATTTTAAAAAGTTGGGAGAGAAAGAGTCCAAAACCAATCCAATTCATTTTTGGTGCAGAGGTAACATAAGGAGATGGAATCCTATCAGGTCTATCAAATTTTAAATTTTATCAACCCATTTTTTAAAACCCATTCACGAGAGGCTATTTCTAACCCGTTATTTTGCAAATCCAAACTAGCACATAGGTATAGTTTGTAAAGGGGTTTTAAAATCTTTCAACATCTCTTCGGCACTGGTTCGGTGTGATAATAAAGTGTTTTCAAACTCCTTTTTATAGAAACACAAATTTTCAAAAGGCATCGGTCCTATAGAGCAAGAGAAAAGTTTTAAAATCGAAATAGAGGCATAGAGAAGAATAATCTCTGGAGAGGGATGAGACATAAGATAGAATTGATTTTCACAAATAGTTTTGTAGCTGAGAGGGAAACCCTCAAAGTAAATTTTTAGAGTCTATTCTAAACGACCAACTTAAGGGGCTCCTATAGTCAGTATTCGCTCTGATACCATGCCTGTCGGAGATGCCCGGACCTTCTGTTCTATTTGAAATATGAGTCGAAATAGTTCAGCTCATAATTCAAGTAGAATGAAACACCCGGGGTCCCGAGAGAGAAATAAGTGAGACATTGCTAGGCCTTTAGCCTGCCAGTCAACTTCAGCCTGAGACGTGCCGGTCAAACCACTCGAAGACGGTGACCAGATGTGTTACACGTTCAGGAGACTTGACAAAATTGGCTAAAGATCTACAACGTCTCAAATATTCCTAACTCGTACTCGTGTGAATCTAACTCCCAGGATGTGTGTTAGATTCACACTTTCCTCTCAAGCATGAGCATACAAAGTAAATACAACCAGTATGAGAGAAAGCTACATATTACATCAATCTACATATTACATCAATATTTTTAATATTACATTGTCCGACCGACCAAATGAATATACAAATCAGAGTACAGAGAACCGCGGGGCTTATCTACCCATTCCACAAGCACACCGACTAGGGCTTTACCTCGTTAAGTTCAATCCTAGGAGAAACAAATCGGAATCCGCATCACTCAAGAACTAAAACTAAACCTATAGACAAAATGGATATTCCAATCGACAAGAGTCAGTACATTAACGAGTAATGTACTGGCAAGCAATAGTCAAACCTAACACACTACATGATGGCATATAATTGAAGAGAGACTATATGAGTAGTTCATTTTCAGCCTAAAGCAAGTTTATTTCACAAATATTTTGAGAAGGAGTTGACAATTCAATTAACAAAAGAGTCATTTTAGTTTCATCATTAATTTCATTTTGGATCCATCATAATCAATATCTTGTCATCCTCCATGACAACAAGTCATAATATATTATCACACTCACACGACTCAACACCATTTGTTGAAACACAATAATCACATGTTTAAAACAATTGAGTCTATACTCATGACACTTCACCAAAGCGCTCTTGACCGTGAGCACGACTAATTGATTAGTTTTTATAACTCTACAGAGTTTGTACAACTTTACCCACATGAAGTGAATCACTCTAGTTTATTCGGTACCCGTCGGTACCACCATACTCTACACATTGAGTATAGTCTAAAGGTCACCACAAAACATTTACACTACTTAGTTCCTAGCCTTGCACTAGCACGATATGTCTTCTCTCCATCCTAGGTCATACTGGAAATGTGACCTAGAACCGTTAAGTGGCGGGCCCAAGTCTTAACGCCGTGGTGGCGGACATGACAGGAACCCACCCACGTGGTACAATATCGTTGTATTGGACAGACTTAGTCACCTAAACTACCACAACTGGGTAAATAGGAAGTTCCTATGGGTTATCCGAACCTATACACTTCGGCCTACCATAATGCAAAGCTAGGTGCTAAATAGATTAATCAGCTAAGGCTATCCCATACTAGCACATGTGGATGTACGGTAACTTTAAGTTAGTGACACAAGTTCGGTCCTTACGGAATCGGGCAAACACTCCCCCTATCGGCAATGCAAATACATCAATTGCACGCCACTTGCCGCCCAAGTCAAATTATATTTTTACCCATTTTGTTTCACAAGTACTCATCAAATTAAGCCCATTTCAGCAAGGGTATACTTTAGCAAAAATTCACACTTTAAATGTAGATGGAACAAGTATTTGCCAAATACTAAGCGAGGCTAAGCAAGTGGTTGTATAAAGCATATAAAATCCCATTTGAGCACAAAGTGTGTACTCCAACCATTCTTAGGGGTACAAACAACAAGGATTAAATTATCAAGGAGGGAAATGCAGCAAGTAGGTTATATATTCCATACCCAAGTTTTGAGATACAGACACAATCGAAATTCTCATGCAAGTTTGCAAACAAATAATTTCATCCCTCAAAACATGGGATTCAAGGTGTTCAAAGAGAAGAGGGGAAAAACTTGCCTTGGCTGTTAGAGAATCTTCCTGGGATGAGTTAGAATGCAAATCTTCTCACCTTCATGAAAGTATCCGCTAAAGGAGAATATCGAAAACGGGTAAATACCAAAGCATGTAAAAATTAAATATGCTCTAATATGCATGGATTATTTAGTGTTGCTAGGTGCTGTGTGGATATAATTTATGGTGAAGAAATTTCTATTTTACCTCTTTTATTTTGGGAGTTATTAATTTTTAAAGTCAGCTCGGTATAGCATAGGATTTAACGAAGTATCATCCTAAATTGCTTTTACCTCTTGGTTAAAGTTAATTTTGACTTTCCAGAGGTGAGGGAAAATGTCTCCGAAGATTGATGCATTTTGTTTCTAAATTTTTAGGGCTTTAATAAATTTTATTAGGTATTTTACAAACGGGTTTAGGCCTTCAGCATCCTATCGAGGTGGCCCTAGGGTTTAGGTCCAGAACTGGTTACTTTGCTTAGGAGGGTTGATACATGGATAATTAGCCAACAATTTTGTCCCTATTTGCAAAGGATTTTCGGAGTCTAAATTGTTTCACTACTTATATGTCTTCCTAGGTTAGGAAAAGTCACTAGGGTAGGTGTTTAACATCTTCACCTAGGTTTTGCTTATAGAGTCATTTGTACTAAGTATTGGTGAACTTAAATTAAAAGTGGGTTTCACTAGTCCATGGGTCCTTTTCCATTTTTCCTAGAGCTAGAATTAATTCCATGCATTTCTAATGATATATATACACAATCAGATGTATATACATATGACGTGTACCTTGTTTAGCACCTAGGCTACCTATTTAGAGTCTTCTCTCTATATTTCAGTGGATGAGTGGCTATGTTTTATTTTACTAAATGGGAGTTCATTAATCTCTGGTCTTATAGAAATTTGTTTCACCTAAAAAGGGTAAAAATTGTATTTTTTTATAATTCTTAGATGTTAGTGGGTGCATTAAGCCATTAGTTTCACTTATGATTGGATTAAGGCATTATACTACACAGAAGGCATATGGTATTGTTGTATAATTTAAAAGTAAATGTCTGGGTGATTCTACAAAATCTAAATTTACCCAAAATTATGAAAAAATGAATTTTTAATAAATCCCTAAAGGTTGAATGTCCTAAAGTGTACCTTCTCCCTAAAATTAATTTTACCAACATTTGACTTAAGGAAAGTATAACTTTTTATTTTCCCAGGCCTGAGAGAGTGTGATGAGGAATCTATTGGGGTGAATAGAATGTAGGGCATCCACAGGTTTTTTTCCATAATTTTATTTTGTGTGGTTTAGTCCAGAGAAATCGGGATAGCGCTTCTTTGTTCCGGCATTTCCCTTTATGCAAGTGCGTCAAATTTTGTTATAGTGCCTTCATAATATTTTCCTTGAGTTGTAGGATTAAACATGTAATGAGATGAGAGTTTCAATTTCAAAATGTATAGAAAATACTTTTACTGAAATTGGTTTTATGCACAAGCATGCTCTTATGCACTAAGGAATAACCTTGGGAAGTTTCATTTTACCCTCCAACTCTTAATCATGCATCAGGTTTTTAAGATACTCTACCTGGTTAGAAATGAAAATTTTTGGGTCAGAAAAATGGAGGTTTCTTCCCCTAGTTTTTCCTTTACAGGAATTTATATGACCCTAGGATCTGGGTACGTGACAGGATCAGAGTGTCATCATGATGGAAGCACTAATCCCGATAACGCAAACCGCTGTGACAAGAATTACCTTTTCGCTGGAGATCAAACGATGCAGCCCAACTAGAAGCAAGAACTCGTCGAAACTATTAAAGGAAAAAGGTGGCGATGCACCGAGATTGTACTGATTGTCTCATTGATATCTGATTACAGGGTCTTGGGTTGTATTTATTCCCAACTACATGATGAGTCCGTAACGGACACGATTCCTTTCTCTATTATAAATTGAATTACAGATATATGCCTAAACAAACTCTCACCGACATTATCTATAAGGAAACTATTTAAAATATCCTTATTAATAACTACAATTGCCATTCCTGGACTCTATCCATGTATGGCAATCCTCATGAAGCACTTTAACCCAAATCCAAGGACAATTCCAATGCCCTTTTCCTCAAGATTGGCCCACCAACTTTCCTTATCGGAATCAGCTGCATCGGCTATCCTTGTCCAATTCAGTATCAGCCGATAAAACCCTCAGCCCATTTGGTCTGCACTTGGCGCGCACTCCGTCTTCAGAAGAACTCGATCTCTCCAAATCATCTTTGGCTTTAGATCCAAACTTGATAATTTGCTTACCAAATTTGGTCATTAACAGAAGGGTCCCAAGGCAGGATAAGGCACAAGACACCCACGACGCGCAGGGCCCAGAGAGCATCTCCATGTATCTTTTTCAGATGTTGTTCATACTCACCCTTTTTCGATCTTTTAGTCTTAGCTTTCTGGGCCCCAAGTCCCTTGTAACTGCCCCCCTTGAGCTATAAAAGGGAGGGCAGCATGGACTGCAGGGGGATCGTGCATCCACAATTCGAGTTTAGATCATTCTCAGCTCTTTGCTTGTTCTTGGCCAGCTTGCTCTAAGCCCCAAGAACTCACACTTGTAAACCTTGTTCATCATCCACCCCAACAAAGAACACTGGACGTAGGCCTATTATCCTTCGGGAGGGCTGAACCAGTATAAATCTCGTGTCTCTTGATCTTTGGCTCGTCTTAGTGACTCAAGGCAACCACCAGGTCCTGAGAGGAGGCGCATTTCCGACCACTCACTCACCTCCTTGTGCACCCTCCTCGGAGGACTGCCGACCTACTCGTCGAATGTTGGCGCGCCAGGTAGGGGACGCGTTTCTTCTATGTTATTGGCGACCTGATGGCTGTCGTTTTCTCCATCGACTTCACGGCACCCGCCAGGGCGATGTTCATCTTCGGGAGCCTGGTCTTCTGCACCGATGACTTCTGCTGCCTCACCCTCTCCCAGGTGGCTTCGTGCGAGCTCGAGCGTGCGGCCGCGCGATAGCGCAAGGCAGTGAGGCACAGGCATGCAGCTCTGTGCCCGGCGGCCTCGGTCCCCGTGGATTGCCCGATCGCGGCCCAAGCCCTAGACTGCCCACCCGATCGCATCGAAGGTGGGCTCCGCTTGGATCCGTGTCGAGCACCCGGTGAGACGCTGCTCCCCGCATCCAACCTCCCCGCCACGCGGGAACCCATCATCCTCTCCATCCGTCGCTCGATGGACTCCCATGCACCCCAGGACGGAGAGCACCCAGAAGATCGCCCGCCATTCTTCTTCTCCAAGCTCGGCGCCGACGAAATGGTTGCACAGGACAGTCTTCGTCCCAGGCAACCGTTGGCTGGCGAACTTCATCATGATGGTAGGCACGGTTTCCAAGGATGAGGTCATGGGCTCCCAGGAGTCCGATGCCCATCGTAACGCCCACCGTCACCGCAATGCGAGACGGGTTGCACGGCACGAGCAGGCCCAGCGCCCTCACATCCAACCCTGGAACCTGGAGTCTGACTTCACTATGGAGTTCGAGGGACAACAGGTCTTCCGAACATCGGCGGCCAACCTGGTGGCCATCGAGCGAGCGCTCAATGGCCTTCCCGACTCCCTGGAGGTGCAGAAGGCAAAGGCCATGACACAGGCGGCCACCGCTCAGCTCAACGTCTCGGGCCCGTCCGAGCACCCCATGGGGAGCGCATGATGCTCAAGGTCCTAGCCGTAGCAGAGCGCGGGCCACTCCGCCTCTCCTAGCCCCTCCAAGGGCCGAGCCACGATGGACGGGGCCGTTCCCGGTGGTTCGGGAGGCCGCCCCAGGAATGCTCGTGCGACTAAGCACTAGGGCAGCTCCTACATTGGGGACATGCGTGAGATCATCAGGCAGAAGATTGATGCTCGCAACACCATCGAGTGTCGCATCGCGAACCAGAGGCGCCAGGAGTTGCGGCGCCGGGATGACTACGACCGGGCCCATGGCCCACCTGACGGCGCCGCCGACGCCGAGGCAGTACTGCAGCATAATGGATTCGTGGCCTTCACCGCTAGCCTCCGGCAGGTATCATGGCCCAAGGGGTTTCGCCCGACGGGGATTGATCCCTACGATGGCAAGACTGACCCCGCCTTGTGGATTTGGTTGTACTGCACGGCTGTCCGAGCAGCGAATGGCTATGCCCACGTGATGGCAATCTACCTTTCGGTAATGCTGGCTCTGACCGCCATTAACTGGCTGGCAGGGCTTCCCAACGGCTTTATAGACTACTAGGATGCTCTCTGCGACGCCTTCATTGCCAACTACCAGGGCACTTGGCAGCGCCCTGCCTCATGCTACCACCTCGGGATTACATCCAACGCTTCTCGGAAGGCCACAACACCGTTGCAAGCATCACCGAAGAGGACGTCATGCGCATCTTCTCCGAGGGCCTCCGAAATCCCTCCGAGCTATTTCGGTTCCTCATGAGGAATCGACCGACCTCTCTGGAGGATATGATCTCTATCGCCGAGATCTTCGCTGATGCTGAGGATGCCGAACAGCAGGAAATGCTCGCCCCAGAGCCCCACATCCCGACGGAGTCTCAAGGAAAGGAGCGGGCAGAGCCTGAGCGGCGCTTGCCAAGAAGAGCAGACCGCCGACCGCCTTCGTGGGTTAGGCAGGATGAGGTCAAGCGCAAGTCAACCCCTGAGGTCGCGGCCATTGAAAGGTCAAGCTTGAGAGGAGAAACCTCGGGCCAATCGGTTTGGGAGGCACTGGACAAACCGTGCTTCCAGCACCCAAAAGGTAATCACACCATCTGCTAGTGCTACACCCTCCAGGACCAGTTTCCCGGGAGGACGAAGCGCCACAAAGAGGATCATGGAGGGATGACGGCTTCCAAGAGCCAACCCACACCGTCAGCATGATCTTCGGTGGCGAAGCAACATCGAAGAGCCGACGGCGAAGCTCTCGCCGGGTGAACGCCATCTCAATCGAGCCGACCGAGCGCCTCCGGTGGTCGAAGGTCCTGATTTCTTTCTCTCGGGCCGACCAATTGGCTGACGTCCCGAAGCTGGGTCGGTTTCGGTTGGTGGTGGACCCAGTGATGCTTAAGGTGCGCCTCAAGCGCGTCCTCCTCGATGGAGCGAGCGGCATCAACGTCCTCTTCCGAGGAACCCTGCGCGAGCTTGGGGTCTCCCTCTCCACCCTTGAGCCCACGGACTCACCGTTTTATGGCATTGTCCCTGGCAGAGCAAGCTTGCCGCTTGGTGTGATCTCACTCCCTTTGACGCTTGGGACGCGGGAGAACTACCGCACCGAGTTCATCAGATTCTACGTGGCAGACTTTGAGACCGCCTACCATGCGGTGCTCGGCCGCCCAGCTCTTGCCAAATTCATGGTGGTCCCTCACTACACATACCTGGTCCTCAAGGTCCCAGGGCCCGCAGGGGAATTTTCCGTGCGAGGCGACGTCACCACCTCCTACGCCTATGAAGCCGAGAGCCTCAACTTGGGCGAGGTTGCCGACCCCTCAGCCCGCATGGGGGGATTTGTCCCGTTGCGCGCCGACACCAAGGGGAAGGCGTCGATGGTCAAGGAAGCCCCGAGCTCGGTGCCACCAACATCAAGACACGCCGCCGACCACGCTGAGTACAAGGTCGTCGCCCTCTCCGACACCAACCCCTCCAAGACGACGTTGATAGGCATGGGCCTCGAGGAGAAATAGGAAAGCATGCTCGTCAACTTCCTGCGCGTGAACATTGACATGTTCGCTTGGAAACCGGCAGACATGTCAGGAGTACCCAGGGAGTTGGTCGAGCATGAGCTGCATGTTCCCCCTGACGCAAAGCCGATCAGATAGACGCTACGGTGGTTCACCCAAGAGCGAAGGGACGAGATCCAAAAGGAGTTAACCAGACTTCTAGATGTAGGCTTCATTAAAGAAGTGTATCATCCAGAGTGGTTAGCCAACCCGGTTCTTGTAAAGAAGAAAAAAGGGAAATGAAGAATGTGCCTTGATTATACCGATCTGAACAAACATTGTCCTAAGGACCCATTTACTCTTCCTTGCATCGACCAAGTCGTTGACTCCACCGCAGGTTGTTCCCTCCTGTGTTTTCTGGACTGCTACTCGGGCTATCACTAGATAGACCTCAAAGCGTCCGACCAGGAGAAGACGTCTTTTATCACGCCGTTCGGGGCCTTCTGTTACACCACGATGGCCTTTGGCCTAAAGAACGCTAGGTCAACCTACCGACGAGCTGTTCAGCGTTGCTTAGCAAGCCAAATCGGCCGGAACATGGAAGCCTACATAGACGACATAGTGATTAAGATGTGGAACCCTGACGATATTTTGGCCGACATAGACGAGACCTTCGCAAATCTCCGCACCTACCGATGAAAGCTTAATCCTGAGAAATGCGTATTCGGCGTATTGTCCGGGAAGCTCCTCGGCTTTGTCATCTCTAGCCGAGGGATCGAGGCCAACCCCGAGAAGATCTTAGCGATCTTGAGCATGGGAAAGCCGTCCTACGTCAAGGGCGTGCAGAAGCTCACAGGTAGCATGACATCGCTCGGAAGGTTCATCTCCCATCTCGGCGACCATGGAGCGCCATTCGTAAAGCTGGTCAGGAAGGACAAGGACTTCCGGTGGACAGATGACACCAACAAGGCCTTCGCTGACCTCAAACGCCTCTTGACCACACCACCGGTACTCACTGCGTTGAACCCCGAGGAACAATTGCTTCTGTACGTCACCGCAACCACATCGATCGTCAGCACGGTGCTGGTTGTCGAGCGCCCGGAGGAAGGCCGTTCCTATCTGGTCCCAAGGCCGGTCTACTATGTGTCTGAGGTCCTTGGACCCTCTAAGATGTGATAGCCCAGGTACAGAGGCTGTTGTATGCCGTCCTTATCACCACCCGAAAACTAAGGCATTACTTCCAAGCCCACAAGGTGGTGATAGTGACTGGGTTCCCCCTCGGGGATGTCATTCGGAACCGCGAGGCCACCGGTCGGATAGTCAAGTGGGCCTTGGAGATGGGCGAATTCTCCATCGACTACAAGCCATGCAACGCCATCAAATCCCAAGTCCTTGCTGACTTCGTGGCCAAGTGGACAAAAATCTAGTTCTCGCCGACCTCAAAGATTTGGTCGACCTGGACAATGTATTTCGATGGCTCCTTCAGCATCAACGGCGCTGAAGCCGATGTACTTTTTGTCTCCCCAAAGGGTGAGCATATGAGGTATGTCCTCCAGTTGCTCTTTAAAGCATCGAATGACGCCGCCGAATACGAGGCTTTACTCCATGGTCTCCGAATCGCCAAGTCCATTGGCGTCGAGCGCCTCATGGTGTATGGTGATTCGAAGCTAGTGATTAGCCAAGTCAACAAGGACTGGGCCTGTTCGAGCAAGAAAATGGATGCGTATTGTGCCGAGATTTGGAAGCTCAAGGGCAAGTTTAGCGGCCTCGAGTTCCACCACGTCCTCCGCGATGCCAATTCGACAGCTGACCAACTGGCCATGTTTGGGTCGTCTCGTGCGATTGTTTCGCAGGGGGTTTTCGTTCACGAGCTGCACAAGCCATCGGTCAATAACTCAGAGTCGAGTGAGCCAACTCCTCCGTCGGTCGGCTCAGTGCTGGCCATCTCCGATGCCATGGATGACTGGCGTCGAGAGCTCATTGACTACATCACCACCAAGGCGCTACCACCCAACAAGGCCGTGGCCGAGCACATCGCCCGATGCAGTAAGCAGTACATCGTGGTCGGTTCCGAGTTGTACAAACGCGCCGCCTCGACCCGAGTACTCCTGCTGTGTGTCCTCCAGGACCGTGAGGTCCAGATCCTCGATAAAATTCATTCAGGTATCTGTGGCAACCACGCGGGTGCTAGGACGCTGGTCGGCAAGGCTTTCCGTTCGGGTTTTTATTGGCCGACTGCCAATGAGGATGCCAAAGAGCTAGTGCGACGCTGCCTGGGATGCCAATTCTTTTCCAAGCAGCATCATCTTCCAGCTCAGGCTCTCCAAACGATCCCGCCGTCATGGGCGTTTGCGTGTTGGGGGCTTGACATGGTCGGCCCATTCCCGAAGACATAACAGGGCTATGATCATCTTTTTGTCACAATCGACAAGTTCACGAAATGGATCAAGGTAATGCCCTTGAAGACCTGCACCGCAAAGAAAGCGGATGACTTCATTGAAGGCATTACTTATTGTTTTGGCGTCCCGAGGGAGATTATCACCGACCTCAGCATGCAGTTTACCAGGAACGACTTTTGGGAGTTTTGTGAGGACAGGTGCATCGAGGTCAAGTATGCCTTGGTGACTCACCCTCAGGCGAATGGGCTATGCGCACATGCCTATGGCATGATTCTGCAGGGTCTGAAGGCCCGAATCTTTGACACAGTCTAGAAATATGGGGATCGCTGGTTGCGCGAGCTTCCCGCCGTGCTCTAGGGGCTTCGCAACCAGCCAGGCCAAGCCACGAGATAGATCCCGTTCTTTTTGGTTTATGGCTCGGAGGCAATCCAGCCGGTCGACATGCTCCACGAATCCCCGAGGATTCGCCTCTACGACGAAGGCATGGCCAAACAGACGCGGGCTGAGGATATCGACAGCCTCGAAGAAGCACGGATGGCCACGGCAATCCAGATGGACCGATACCAGCATGCCCTCTGCCGATACCTTGATAGGAATGTCCGTGAGAGGTCCTTCAAGGTTGGCGACCTCGTGTTCTGCAGGGTGCAGTCCTCGGCCGGCACGAATTGGTTGTCGCCCCCTTGGGAAGGCCCCTTCATCGTTTCCACCGTCACACATCCGGGCTCCTATAGGCTGGTTCGCGAAGATAGACAGGAAGTGACAAACTCATGGAACATCGAGCACCTGCGCCAATTCTACGCTTGAACAACTAAGTACCTGGTCCTTAATCCCTTTAGATAATCCAATTTCGATTATCCCCTGATCTTTTTGCAGGATGCTTATCTGCCGACCCTCGGATAGTTCAGGGGGTCGGCAGTCCTCCCAAGCAGAATCGCCAGCTGTGTTAGCGCTTTCTCATGCAAATACACTTACGGCGAGCCCTGAGCAATGCGGCCCTAGCTTGAAAGATGAGGGTACATGAGAAGAGGAGACCACCGGCTGAGCTCGAGCTGCTCGGGGGTGTTGGAACCTTTTTTGGCAAGAAGACAAACACGATCGACACACCTAAATGCCTTGCGGTGATATGGAGTTGCCAACCACCTCAATCTAGGAAAAAAGCTAAACCAAGATGGGTTTTGTAGATTGAACCGGCTAGCGAAGCCGATTCCAGTAGAACGATGGATAAATACCTGTCTCGTGGGCTAACGGAAGGATTTCAGGACAAACCTACAAAGAGGTGTCGCACTCTCGCAGCGGCGGCGGACGATTTACATCGCAAATCGACAAAGATGGACTAAACTAATGTGGAAAAAGTAAAAGAATGATTCAATTGGATAAAAACTAGAAACTAGATTGATCTTGTGTGTTGTGTATGTCTATTGCCAATTGAACCGGCCTTAGCCCTTAAATAGGGGTTGGTCTTGCTTTCTACAGGCCCTCCTCCACGTCCAATTCGGGATAAACACCTCAGGAAACCCGAAACATATCTTATGGAGCAAGGAAACCCGAATACCGATAAAATCGACTTGGTTTCAGACTCTGTCGGTCAGAACGGCCACATGGCGTTGGTCTGACCGGCCCATAGGCCCGGTCTGACCGGCCAATACATGGCGGTCAGACCGGTCCTCTGAAGGAAACCAGCAGATTTTCCAAATATTGACAATTCTCCCTATTTCAACCCTAGGTGCCAATTTTTGGTGTAAACACATGCCCCCTGCCTTTTATGATGAACATCGTGAATCTGAAAGCATAGAACATGTTTGACTTAGGGCGATAATCTAATTACAGGCCATAAAACTTCCTAAGCATTTTTTCAAACACTCGGGAAGTATTTCTTTAGGTATTTACCTTTATAGCTCGCTGAAAACACTCTCCTTGAAGTGTCTCTAGAAAATACGCATTCCCTCGAACGATTCCACATATCCGATAAGGCGCTTCCCAACTTGGTGACCACTTACCGAATTCTTTAGATCGAGAACCCAAAGGCAAAATTGTTTTCCATACCAAATCTCCTACATGGAACGTCTTTGCCTTCACCCTTTTGTTATATGCTTTAGCCACTCTCTTCTTCTCTTTCTCTATTTCCTCCAAAGCCTTCAAACGTTTGTCGATCACTTCATCAAGATTATCTCCCATCAAGGTCTTGTAATCTTCAACCAACAAATTGTCTTGCTTTATATATCGAAGAGAGCCAAGATTCACCTCAACTGGTAAAACGGCCTCTTGTCCATAAACCAACTCAAAAGGGGTTACCTTGGTAGCACCATGTTTAGATATTCTATGCGCCCACAATGCCTCAGAAAGCACCTCATGCCACCTTTTTGGATGTTCTTCAATCTTCTTTTTGACTAGTTTTAACAAAGTTTAATTACTCGACTCGGCTTATCCATTAGCTTGAGCGTAGTAAAGAGAATAACTCAACAACTTGACACTATAAGATTAGGCAAAACTTTTCACCTCTTTGGACATGAAAGAAGCTCCTTGGTCCATAGTCAATGTTTGAGGAATACCGAATCTGTGTATAATATGCTTCAAGATAAAGTCAATTACCTACGTATGAGTCATATTCTTGAGCGGGCACGGCTTCGGCCCACTTGGTAAAGTAATCTGTTGCAACTAGCACAAAGCGATGCCCTTTCAATGACGAAGGATAAATTTGACCAATGAAATCCCAAGCCCAACCTCGGAACGACCATGGTTTAATAATAGGATTCAACACCGCAGCCGGTACCAATTGAACATTGCCAAACCGTTGACAAGCTTCACATCCTCTATAATATTTGAAACAATCATCAATCATCTGTGGCCAATAGAATCCCGCTCTCCTAAGCAACCAATTCATTTTATGGGCCGATTGATGAGTTTCACAAATACCCTCGTGCACTTCTCCCATAGCAACTTTAGATTGATCATTATCTAAACACTTTAATAGCATCCCATCTACATTTCGGCGATATAAATTTCCATCAAGCAAAGTATATTTGAACGCTTGCCGCCGAATATTTTTATCAACCTTAAGACTAGGATCTTTCAAATATTGAATCAAAGGAATTCTCCAATCTTCTGCTGTTTCAAGGGCACAAACATCCGAATCTAAAATTAATTCGGCCCCTGTATCAGATAAGTCGAGCCCTCAAGCACCTTCTGTGAACCCGGTCTGACCGGCCAAGCAACGCCGATCAGACCCCTGACAACCCACAGTCAGACCGGAAGTAAAGCGCCGGTCAGACCGCCTGCCATCCACTGTCAGACCAGCGGCAATGCACCGGTCAGAACGCCTGCGATCTGTATCTTCACCAATTTCACCCAAAAATTATAATCAAGCACCGGTTTTTCTAATATAAGAAACATCCATCTCTTGACATTATAAACAAATGCTTGCTGAGCCAAATCATTTGCTCTAGAATTTTCACTCCTAGCAATATGTTTAATAGCAAAACCATCAAAATTGACGGTAATATCTAAACATTGATCAAGATACCTGTTTAGCGACCCATCAAGGCATTTATAAACTTAGGCAACTTGTTGCACCACTACTTCGGAGTCACCAAACGCTTCCACATGTGTTGCTCCAATTATCTCCATCACTTGTATACCGAATAATAAAGCATTGTATTCGACTTGATTATTTGTATAAAAATATTCTAGACTAACCGATACTTCAAAACATTGACCATTGGGCGAAATTAAAAATACACCTATACATTGACCTTCTTTGCATGAAGAACCATCAAAATAAATCTTCCAAGGTATAACACTAAGCAAGTAAACCTCATCCTCATAAGCAATATCCACATGATGGTCTGCTATAAAATCTACTACAATTTGGCCTTTCATAGATTTCAAAGGTTCATAAGCCAAATCATACTCAATCAACGTATACACCCATTTACCAATTCTCCCACTCAGAATTGGCCTTTGCAACATATGTTTAATAACATCGGTCTGACAAGCAACTATGCAAGTACTAGATAATAAGTAATGACGCAACTTTGTACAAGCATAGTATAAGCAAAGACAAAGTCTTTCCACAAAAATATACCTCATTTTGGCATCTAAAAGACGACGACTCAAATATGTAATTATATATTCCTTGCCATCTTCCTCTTGTGTCAAAACGGCTCCAATGACTTTGTCTTCAGCACAATATATAACAGAAACGGAATTCCGGCTTTAGGTGCTCGCACCACAGGTGGAGTAGACAAATAGACAAATATTTCTTCAATCCCTTAACGCCTCTTGCTGTGTTGCCCCCAAGTGAAATCGGCTTCTTTTTTCAAACGTAAGATAGGAACAAAAGCATCGATTTTACCCGCTAGGTTAGATATAAAACTCCTCAAGTAATTTACTTTACCTAGCAACTTTTGAACTTCTCTTTTGCATGTCGGCGCTTTGAAATCTTGAATCTTCTCGACCTTCTCAGGATCAATCTCAATCCCTCTCTTATGTACCATAAATCCTAAAAACATTCCCCCCCGACACACCGAAAGCACACTTGAGTGGATTCATCTTCAAACCATACCGGCGCATTCTCTCAAAAGCTAACCTCAAATCGACTATATGACCATCTATGACATCCGATTTGACAACAATATCATCAATATATATTTCTAAGATAAAACCTAGCAAATCATGGAAAATCAAGTTCATCGCCCTTTGATATGTTGCACCGGCATTCTTCAATCCAAACGTCATGACAACCCACTCAAATAACCCAACAAATCCCAGACACCTAAAAGTCGTCTTGTACATATCCTCTTCCGCCATAAAGATTTGATTGTAGTCGGCATTGCCATCCAAAAAACTAATCACCTTATGACCCGAAGCATCATTTATCAACATGTCGGCTATAGGCATAGGATATTCATCTTTAGGAGTAGCTTTATTCAAATATCTAAAATGTATGCATACTCTAATCTTGCCACTCTCCTTCTTCTCCACCGGAACAATGTTGGACACCCACTCCGCATAACGACATGGCCTAATAAACCCCGCCTTCAATAATCGGTCTATCTCTTCTTTGACACGATCATATATGAGAGGGTTGAAGCGACGAGGGGGTTGTTTATGTGGCCTAAATCCTGATTTTATAGGAAGCCGATGCTCAACAAGATCACGGCTAAGTCCCGGCATCTCATGGTACTCCCACACAAAACAATTAACATACTCTTTAAGCAGTTCGATTATTTTAACCTTATAATCGGCTTTCATGTTTTTGTTTACAAAAGTCGGCCTTGGAATACTTCCATCTCCTATGTCCACTTCTTTTAATGGATCGGCCGATGTAAACCCTTGACCAAGTTTCTCTACTTTGTCAAAATCTTCAATAGTTTCTCCAATATCGTTCTTTGTAGACCGATATTCTTGCACCCTCCTTTGCAACCACTCTAAATTGTCTTCTTTACTCATTATATAAAGTAATACCACCTAGCCGTGCTAAACTAGCCGGCTTTACAGAGATAGGTACAAAGCCATCTTTGCAAACACTAATAAAATCAAAGCTAGAGAGATCTAACCTTGATAAGCATTGCATATTCCCATGTTGCCACCCCATCATCGGCCATTGCAAGGTCAGCCGACGCATCTGCTTGAACAACTTCAACATCATCGCCGTCCCATAGAATCAAGCATTGGTGCAAATTAGAAGGAACACAACAGTTGGCATGAATCCAACAATGCCGCAAAATAACACTATAATTACCTTACACCTCGACGACGAAGAAAGCGGTAGGCAATGTCTTGTTTCCCACTGTGAGCTCCACGGACAGGATTCCACTGGCCTCCGTCGATTCACCACTAAAGCCATTGAGTATCATATTGGTTTTCTTCAATTCAGCATCTTCACGATCCAACTTCTTAAATAGCGAATACGGCATCAGGTTCACACCAGCACATTCGTCCACCAGCATCCTCGAGACCGGCTTCCCGTCAATATGGCCTTTGAGATAAAGAGGCTTCATATGACGGTTAGACTCATCGGGCTTCTCAAAAAACGCATCTCTTGGACCTAGTGAAAGGTTAGCAACCTCAGTCTCCTCCAAGGCACAGAACTCCATGGGCAACAGGCACACCATGCTAATGTCCATGATCTCACTCGGTGATGATACCTCAGCCGGTTGTTCATTTTCTTTCTTTTCCTCTTCCTCTCAAACAACCACAGGCTCTTCACCTTTCAATGGTTTGGATTTCCATTCTTTGGCCTCTTTTTCTTTCAATTCACAAGCCCGAAGACGTTGCAACCTTCTCCTCTGTGTAGTCGTCAAATCAAAATCCTTAGGCATCCACCTTGGCTTTGGCTGCGTACCAGGAGGTATGTAATGCCCGCCATTTTTCCTTCGCGAAGAAGAGGCAAAACCTGAACTACGTCCAGAAGATTGGCGGTCAGACCGGCGGTGGTAACCGGTCGGACCGGCCTTATACCTGCGGTTAGACCGGTCATAGGACCCGGTCAGACCGGCTGTATACCTTCGGTCAGACCGGCCAGCAGGCCTGGTTAGACCGGCTGTAGATCTTTAGTCAGACCGGCCAGTAGGCCCGGTAAGACTGGGTGTAGATCTTCGGTCAGATTGGCTAGCCGGTCTAGTCTGACTGTTCTCTTGTGCAGAACTTGCATCGACTTTGGTTTGATCACCAAAAACCACCTTAGCTTTCTCCTCAGATGGTATTGGCACATCATGACACCCTATCTTGATAGTAACAACCTCCGAAGTCCTCTCTTCCGCCTTAATACACTTTTGCGCCCTCTTTTTTCTCTTCAAACAGATTCCTTGATGGAAACCAGCTTCCGTTTGGCGAAGATATGCGCTCATGTACTGATCTCCTCTCCATTCCCCATCCTTCATGAAATTGCATTAGAGACATATGATCATACATTGGTGGAATTGCCCCCCATGGCATAAAATAAGGGAAAGGATATCTCGGCAGCGGCATTGGACAAGGCCCCCATGGCATGACTTGAGGACAATGTGGGAACGGTGGCTCCAACGCCCTTGGCAAATGACTAAATCTCTCCCTAGGTGGTGATCTTGGTCTCTTGCCCTTGTTACGCTCCTTCTCCATGCTTCTCTTCTCATATTTGTTCAAGAGCATATCAAAAGAGACCTTCGGCTTCCGGGGGTTTCTTGAACTTGAAGCTTTACCTTCATTCTTCTTCCAAACGCCAACCTCTGGATCCTTGGGCACGAGATCCTGGGTCTAGACTCCCCAATCACAACCCCTTTCCCCTTAGCAGATCCGGCTTGTTCCGGCCAAATCAACACTTTTTGTCATTAAAGTGTTAACGACTAAATTTGGTGACCAAATCCCTAAGTTCAAGGTCGAATTTGAAGCGGAATTGGATTGGCAAAATAATCTGAGAGGAAGCAGAGGCTGCATCGGCTATGCTCAAATCGGCTGAGTAACGATCGGCTACGAGGTCAATCGGCTAAGGTTGGATCGGACAAGGATAGCCGATAGCCGATGTTGAGTCAGATACGAAGGCAAAACCGTTTCCGATGAAAGTGCTTGATGATAAATAGAAGATTCGGTTATCAGTTTGCGCGTTAAAAGATGTTTCCATCTATGGATAGAGTCCTGTAACGGCAGTTGTATCTGCGAATTAGGAGTTTGTTTAAACTGTTTATTGTAATGCGACATGGGTCCTTCTTGGGATATTGTCATATTTTAAATAGTAGTTTAGATAGAGTCTAGGGTCTGTACAGATAATGTTATTCTTGGGTATAAATAGGACCCGAGATCCTTGTAATTGGATATACACACAATCAATACAACCTTCGGCGCATCGCCTCCTTTTTTTCTTCAGACGAACAATTGATCCGGCTTTGGGCTACATCGTTTCGATCCCCAAGTTCAGGTAAATGTTTGTCATTAGTGGTGTATCTCGTCGAATTTAGTGCTTCCATCGCTATGACACTCTAAATTCGATGATTTATGCTACGTGAAGTTATCATATATTGCATATAATCTAGGACAATGTTTAGATTTGTCTCGTCATCGGCTCACTTCTGTCAGGAATCGACAGCCGATAGAGCTAGATCTAAAGGTTGCTAGGATTATATGCTATATCCACCGTCTCGAGGTATTTACATCAGCTACAGTAGATCATACCGTTCTTTCTACACTTAATGTTGCATCAGTGTTGAACTATTAAGTCGTTTTTAGAACTTTCAATGATCTGTTCGGTTAGATGTACATGCTTAGAGATAGTGCTGGGGTTTCAGCCGGCCTTATCTGTTTAATGTTCTTTTGATATTTGTTATCAGGATTGTTATAACCACCTCTTATGTTAAGATCTTGCTCTAGTTGAATGCCCTAAGCCAGAATCAGTTTGTCAGCTACAGCCGACAGCCGACTGATCTAGGTTTAGCGCATTCAGCTCAGATCAATATCTTTTCATAAGACAAATTGGAGTATTAGCCGATTCACGGTTGGACTTATGACATCGGCTAAGATCGTTAAAGCATATACTTATTATTCGGTTGTATATTTGGATTAAGTGACTAATACTGTCTCGGTATAGCCGATCTATTCTAGTCACTTGGTTTAAATACACTTCGGAATAGCAAATATATGTAAATTGACTCCTGTAGCTGATCCAGTAGGATCTGACTTAATACTTAAACGCATATATCTATTTTTCTTGTTGGTTAACAGATCAAACCAACTGGCACACCTTGAACAACATAGGTAGCCGAGAAGGACCTGCACTGGAGTTAAGCGGATCTCCCAGGCCAGCGCATGCCAGAAATTTCTCGTCAACATAAAGTCAATGACATTAATAGGAAAAGGATCGCTATCAAGCTTCATCTTGGAGCCATCAGTGGACTTCAATCGTGCTTCCTCTATGGCCGATTGAACCTGTCGACGAAACACATTATACTCATAGAATGCGAATAAGAATCATGCCACTTACAGTAAGACCGATGCTTCAATTCTTCTACTGAGGGCATGACATGGCCTTTAGGCAATTTAATTTGCTTCTCTTGCAGGAGATAATCGAAGATTTTATCGCATTTGGCCACATCAAAACTATACTTAATCTCACTTTGTCGATCCTTGCGAGGAGTCGGCATCAAGCTAGAGCAAAAAAAGGCTTATTTTTATTAGTCCAGGACCACTCAGCAACATACATATCATGATCACCCTCATCATTATCAGAATCACTATCGTTGGAGCAATCAACCATACTAACATGCGGTCCTTTGTCATTAGCTCTAACAAATATCTTACTATCCCTGACCCGGCTTTCCTCAGCCAGAGCCTTCTGCATGACTTGACTAACATCAAGAAATTGTTGGCCATCTAACCTTTCTTTAATAGGAACAAGTAAACCACTAAAAGCAAGATTGGCCAAATCTCTTTCAGTTATATTTAAACTAAAACACTGGTTTCTAGCATCTCTAAATCTCTTAATATAATTAGTGACAGATTCATTATACTTTTGCTTAACCGATGTCAAATCACATAACCTAAGCTCAGTTTCACCAGTATAGAAATAATCATGAATTTTCTGTTCTAATTGAGCCCAACTATGAATAGAATTCGCCGGTAAGGAAGTAAACCATATAAAAGCAGTACCGGACAAAGATAAAGAAAACAACCACACTTTAAAAGCATCATAAGTACTAGCTTCTCCACACTGCACTAAGAATTGGCCTATGTGCTCCCATGTAGTCCTATTATCCTCGCCACTGAATTTAGTGACCTCAGGAACTCTATAACCACGAGGATATGGGATATTATCAAAATAATCGCGATACGGCTTTTGGTAAACCTTAGCACGATTCCTCGGCTCAATTCCAAATGATTCCCTAATGATGTTTCTAATCCGTTCCTCCATATTTTCAGGCCTTGGTAGATCGGGTAAGTTTGGCGGCCTAAAAAGCGGTTGTTATGGCGCAATATAGCCATATTGGCCATACCTAGTATCATGCGGATAACCCCTATTAGGATCATTGTATTGATTAGATACATGTGGAGGAATTTGTGCATGAACAGTAGTTACAAGAGAGTCGTGTACAGGGATATGGTATAAAACCGAGTTACCGTGATTGGATCTATATCATGTACCGGCACCAGTGCACCGGTCTAACCGGCCCAGGGCCCGGTCTGATCGGCAAGGTATGGTGTGGTCTGACCGGCCATATAGCTGCCGGTCTGACCGGTGACGGGGATGGTTGGACCGGCCTGTTGGCCGGTCTGACCCAGTCTGACCGACAGAAGGTGCGCCGGTCAAACCGGCAGTAGGTCTGGTCGGACCGATAGGAGCGGCAGAACTCTTTCCCTCGGGTTGTTGCACGATCGCCTCATCGGTTTTGCTAAATATTTGATGGACAGGGGCTTGGCTAGTGCTTGCAATAGACGTAGATGGTAAATCGGCCAGGAGAGAGCCGAACTTAGAACTCATATAAGTATCAATTATCCTATTAAAGCAAGACTCTATAGTAGATTCAAGTTTGTTGTTGACGGCAGCGGTAACAGACTCATCTACTAAACATGCTACGAGCTTTTGGATAGGAAGTGCAACATTATCAGTACTTACCTCATCACGGACGACCTTGAGCAGACTTCCGGACTTGAGGACCATGCCTTGATGAGTTTTAGTGCACGATTTGTCCAAAATCTCCTGTGTGAGCACTTTGATCCGCTCCTCCATGATCTTGCGTGCTTCTCCGTCAAGATCATCCAATGAAACATACATGACTTTGGACGGATCCACCTCCTGTGCAACTTGCTTCAACATCGTGGCGTCGAAATTGAGATGGTGTTGAACGGATTTCCCTAGCGGAGTTGCCAAAAATCGCGTTGGCACCTTTTTGGAAAGAAGACGAACACGATGGGCACACCTAAATGCCTTGCGGTGATATGGAGTCGCCAACCACCTCAATCTAGCAAAAAAGCTAAACCAAGATGAGTTTTGTAGATTGAACCGGCTAGCGAAGCCGATTCGAGTAGAACAATGGATAAATACCTGTCTCGTGGACAAACGGAAGGTTTTCAGGACAAACCTACAAAGAGGTGTCGCAGTCTCACAGCGGCGGCAGACAATTTATAGCACAAATCGACAAACATGGACTAAACTAATGTGAAAAAAGTAAAAGAATGATTGAATTGGCTAAAAGCTAGAAACTAGATTGATCTTGTGTATTGTGTATGTCTATTGCCAATTGAACCAGCCTTAGCCCTTAAATAGGGGTTGGTCTTGCCTTGTACAGGCCCTCCTCCATGTCCAGTTCGGGATAAACACCTCAGGAAACTCGAAACATATCTTATGGAGCAAGGAAACCCGAATACCGATAAAATCAGCTTGGTTTCGGACTCGTCGGTGAGACCGGCCGCATGGCACCGGTCGGCCGGCCCTTAGGTCAGTCAGCCCAGCCCCATACATGGCGGTCAGACCGGTCCTCTGAAAGAAACCGACAGATTTTCCAAATATCGGCAATTCTCCCTATTTCAACCCTAGGTGCCAATTTTGGGTGTAAACAGGGGGCTTATTCTTTGCGCACTTTGACTGAACGTGACGGCTTGACCTGACGTCCCTTGTGATAGGCGTCTATCCCCTACCCAAGGCAGGCTAGGGTCGGGACCAGTCGTGTTACGGTCAAGTGCCAGGCGAATGAGCTCAGGGCTCTTAAGAACTATATCCTATGTATAGGACTAAGACACCAGGAGCTCGACTTGTAGTCACCCGAGCAAAGGTCTATCAATGTCTCAAGCCGCTCTACTTCGAGGGTCAGACAGACAGAGATTAGTTGGTCGTCGACCTCGTGCTCACTCGCTGCGTACACAAGTAAGTGACCTTGCTTGAAAAAATGCTCCCGGGGTCTGTCCCGCAGGCTTTAACCACTTGGCCATGAGGGTTATATACGTATTGAGTGACCGCCGATCTTCCCCCGTCCACCTATTTACCCTGCACACGGCTGAGTCGGTCCGGGTTAGGCTGGGGTGTACTCCAGATCCGTCCGTTGAGGCCCTAAGCCGCTCAGCATCGGAGGTCAATCATGTGGTAAATAGAATGTTGTCTCTTCGCGTACCGACCCGCTATGGAGGAGATAGACCAGCTTGAGCTTGATCGGTAGCCCTCCAGACTTGGTCTGTTGACGGCCGAGATTGCTCAGCCTGGTTTACTCTGAGTGATAGACGTGCTTGAGCTTGATCGGTAGCCCTCTGGACTTAGTCTGTCGATGGCCGAGATCGTTCAACATGATCTGCTCCGAGTGACAGATGTGCTCGACCTTGACCAGAAGCCTTCCGGTTTTCGATCTCTTGACGGCCGGAGTCGCTGGTGCAAACTACCCGAAGTGGTAACTTTGCCCGAGCTTTGACAAGGAGCCCTCCGGATTTGAACTGGACGAGGTCGCTCAACGCGGTCTGTCACATAGCGAAAAGTCGGGTGTCCAAAAACAACAACAACAACAACAACACACATATCGCGCATTTCGCGAATTGAGCATGACATTCAAAAGAATAGATAAAGTTTTTTCTTATACAAATGGGGTAGTGATCATACATAGGTCCCGAGGTCCCCCATATTTATAGGTCCATGTTGGCGACGATCTTCTCCGCTGTTGGCTCCACAGAGGCGTAGATGCCCTCAACATGGGACTTGGCAATGCCATTAGGCTACCCTTCGGCGACCGTCGGCGACCGCCTCGACCTCTACGCGGGGGTACAATTTTTGCACCACCCCAAAACATGTACAACCACGTCTTCGCGACCCCTGGGCATAGGCCTGGAGAAGCTCCCCGTTGCTCTGAAGACGCGCCAGGAGCGCGTCGTCGGTTGTCACGGTCGATGATGACTCCAGGTCGATCTTGGTGAGGAGCGCCCGGACTACGTCCATGCAGACCGCCAGGCGCCTGTCACGTCCCACCCCACAGGGCCAGGCCCGCTTACACCTGACAGCTCTCTAGGACCTTAGACTATCCTCACAACGCAAATTGGATCACCTATGGTGATTTACAGGGCGTGCCAGTTGATTTGATCCTGTAACCAACAAGAAAACAAGAAACAAGCATTTGGTTAAGATTAGATCCTACTCGATCGGCTATAGATATCCATGATATATAATTGCTATCCAAAAGTGTGTTTAGACCAAGTGATTGGGATAGATCGGTAGTGTACCGAGATAGTATAAACCATTTGTGTCTAAAAGCACATTAGAATAATGATTATATACATTTATAGCCTAGCCGATGTCGTAGAACTAATGTAAATTGGCTAATACTCCGATATGTTTTATACAAAGATATTAACCTGAGCTAAATAAACTAAACCAAGATCAATCGGCTATTAATATGACTTAATAGATTGATACCGGGCTTAGTACATTAAAATAGATTAAGATCTTGATATAAAAGGCAGTTCTAACACATCTAACAGTAATAATACATAAAAGATGGCTAAAACAGATAGGATCGGATGAAACCCCGATACTATCTCTAATAACAGTCATTAAGCCGAACCGATCTATATGATTCTAAAAGCGACTTAATAGATTAGATTGATGCAGCATTAAGTATAAAAAGAAACATGAGATCTGTATAAGCTGACGAAAGTCTTTCGAGATGGTGGATACGCCATATAACCAAAATCAACTCCAAAACATTGATATAGATTATATATCGTATATGATAAATTAAGAAATTTGTAGCATCAAGATCAGAGTGTCATGATGATGGAAGCATTAACCTCGATAGCACAAACCACTTGTAAAAAGAGATTACCTTACCTAGAGATCGGAACCCGATGCAGCCCAAAGACGAGGCAAGAACTTGTCGAGATTAAAAGTAAAAACAAAAGGTTGGCGATGCGCTGAAGTTGTATTGAGTTGTGTCTTAATTACATGGTATCGGGTCATATTTATACCCGGATACACAATGAGTCCATAATGGACACGATTCCTATCCTTATTACAGATTGAATTATAAATATTCCTAAAACAAACTGACATTATCTATAAGAAAAAATATCCTAACTTGAAGATACAATTGCCGTTGCAGGACGTTATCCGTAGATGGCAATATCTTTGAAGCACTTTGTAACCGAATCCAATGATTATCTTCATGCTTTCCTTCCGGGATTGGACTCATCTGCTCACCCAATCGAAATCAGCTGTATCGGCTGCCCTGTCCGACTCGGACTCAGCCGACTGGCCCCTTAGCCGATTCAGACTTAGCCGATGCAGACTCTATTTCCGAGAATCATGCGCTCCCTCGATTCCGCTTCAACCTTTACTTCAAACTCGGGGATTTGCTTACCAAATTTGGTCGTTAACACATGCCCCCATGTCCACGATATTGATAATGTTGCAGATTTACCAAATCTTATCTTGGAAAGATTTCAGGGCTTTTCTGTTTCGACTATCACCATGTTTCTTTACATAACAGCCACCGTCTAAGTTTTCCACGTTGTCACTTTTGCCTCCGCCGCCTTAGCCCAAATCAACTATAACATGCACCAGCGACCTCCCCGGCGTCCTCGGCGAACTCGTAGGCATCCCCAGCACGGCGACGAACTGATCCTTGAAGATGTCGACTTCAACCACCCCATCAAATACACCATTAGCCGAATTCCCAAAGGTAAGTTTCATCGGCTTCAACTTCTCTTTTTCCTCCATCGCAACCTAGCATCTGCCCTTTATGATTTGCTCTTTCTGTTCTTCATCTATGGCAGCATCTTGCTCACCAGATTGCAATTCCCAATCTCAGTCATCCCAACCAGTATCTTTTAGGTCCAATCGACAACCTAGACCCCTTAGAGTTCATTAATGCTGAATCCAACCGGGTCCCTTTAGGTTGTCAAACCCAAATCTGGCTCATTGGAATGGAACTTTCAAATCATGGCCATCAACCGATAAGACTTGCCCAACATGGTACAAAAAGGGTGTCGGCTAGCAAGCAGAGTAATTGGGAAGAATTAGGGATAGCACAATGCTTAGCCCTAACAATAGCCGACATGCCTAAAGATGAGCTCCTTCTATCGGCTGCAAGCTATTTCTGGTCCAACACGTTAAATTCCTTCTTGTTTAATCAAGGACAAATGACCCCCACTCTATTGGATATTGGCATGATCATGGGTCTTGATATCACATCATCGGCTAACCTCATCAACTTGAACACTAAATGCCAATATTCTTTCAAGACTAGGGCCATTGGAGGTTGGAATGGATTCACAAGTTTGAACATGGGAACTGGCCCAGTGGATTCCAGAGAACACACAACTTTCCTTCTCATGTGGTTGGAGAAATTCCTGTTTTGTGAACCAAGCTGCGGTCCTAGGACCAATTGGCAACACATATCCAAAGCCCTAGTAGAAAAAAAGCAGATCCCCTTAGGAAAAATATCTTCTAGGGTATCTTTATCAAATGATGAATAACACATCGGCTAAAATTGCCACGAACACGGCTATCGGCCGGAGGCCCTTGGTGGTTGTTGCAAATATGGCTAAACCTGCATACATACAAAGTTGCTCAAAGGCCGCAACTACAAGACGCCAGCTTTCCACTAGCACAGCCGACCACGGATGAGGATGGTGAGAAGTCACAACGCGCCGATGCATGTCATTTGGAGAAGCAGCGCCATCATATTCTGGATCCAAACTCTCAGCCGATCTCTTCAAAGACTGGTTCAGAAACTTCTATGATGTGTTCCCGAGGACTTCAAGAATTTGGTCCGCTTATGAAAATTCCGAAGAATTGAACTCCCTATTGACTTTAGATTTGAAGATATAAACTCTGAAAAATTTGAGAAGTCCAGGGAAATCTTCACATCGGCATCCTCCCAGTCGGCATCCACCAAAGCAGGAATGTTCAAGTAACATATGAATTTTATCATCCTATGAGCGCCGTCAGGCAACTAGGTATGGGACCACTGCCGATCGAGTTGTATTTCACCAACAAGATCAAAACCAGAGGCGAAATCAGCTCAGGCCTCATGATGGATCGGCTACTAAATATGGAAGGCCCTCCTCTTGGAAGCATAAATAATATTGAGTTGGTAATCACAAGGATTGCAGCCTTCAGCCGATGGTGGGGTGAATGGAAAAACATTTATTTCACCAATTGGCTTCCATGTACCTCACTACCATATATCCGGAGCTGATCCCAGAGGTAAATACTTCTCCCTTATCGCTTGTCATTTATCATCGATTGTCCTTCTTTATTATTGGACCAACTTTGTTTTTGTCTGCAGACTACCGATTTATCTCCCCCTCATACTAGCAATACCGGGATGGCTATTCAATATGCTTCAGGACTTATCCCAAGTGGTGGCCTTGCCCCTTCGACAATCGGCCCTCGCCGAAGGTGACTTCCCTGCTGCAAGGGCAAACCCGTGAAGCAGCTCAAAGGAAGAAGAGGACCAAACCATCAATTGCCAATCCGTCGGCTGTGCGGAAAAAGCCTTCAAAGGAACAAAAGAAAACCACAACCGACGATCTACCAGACATAGATCCAGATCTGGAGGCCTTCTTGACTCAAGAAGAAATAGAAGAGGCCATTGACGAAGCCGCTGCCAAAATAGCTGATCCAGAAGCAACAGTGGAAACACCACCAGCCAACGACCATGCCCAAAGAATGCCCAGTCCTCCAAGACGTCAGCCTCAACCTTGGCCTCAACCAGTATGTACTTGTCCAAAAGTCTCTTCCTTTAAGCTCACACGCAACCTCTTACTTAAATTCCCATTTTGCATAAGAAAAGGTTGGCCTCAAGGAAGAAATCGGCTCCAGTTCTATCGGTAATCTCAATTCTGAATTCTCTCCAATAATTTTTTTAAAAAAACTAACCGATGCTCAGTCAAGCTTGCCTTTGCTTGCCTACAGCCTCCTCGTTCTCCAAAGCCTACCCCCCAAGCATCAAGTGAGAGGACTCCATCGGCTAGGGGCAGCCACAACACTGAGGCAGAAACAACATCGACTTCTGTCATCCTTGTAAGTCTATTTCCTTCACATCGGCTGCCTCCAAAGTTTCAATGATTAACAGTTTTAACGCTTACCAATCCCAATATTCTATTTGCAGACTTTAGCCGATATGTTTCCTTTTGATATAAAGGAATTCATGGATGACGAGGAGGACACCACTGACAAGATCCTGGCTTCTGCTGCCGATGACCTGAAAACCACACTGCAAGATTTGGCTCGTCGGCTAGAATGTTCTTTGGACTTCCTAGTCACTGACTATGGATCAATCGGGGCTAGATTCGAAGATATCCAAAATCAGCTCCCAGACCATATAGCCGACGCCATCTCTCAAGCTGCATATCTTGAACAACATCGGCACAAGTTTGAAAGGACCAAGCAAAGGATAGCCGATCGGTGTGAAAGACAGCTCTCGAAGCCACAATAGAAGCTAATCAGCGATCCATACTAGAAGATAAGGCCAAACTTGACGAGATGACAGCCGTGCCAACTTCCAATCTCGATCGGCTGTGTAAGCGGAAAGAAGAGCTGCTAGCCAAACTTGCAAAATGCGATGCCGACATTGTATCTAAAGAACAAAGGCTTGCCGATCTCCCGAGGATCATATCAGAATAGAAATCCAAGTTAAAAGCTTCAATGAAAACCTGTCAGACCTTACTATAGCCTTGAAAGTGATACCCGGGAACGATGCGATCGATCTCAAGGCAATCAAAGAAGTTGATCAGATCAGGCAACGGGCAATATAGGACATCAACAACTTCTTGACTGGCTAAGCCGATTTATGTAATAGGTCTTAGAATTGTGAACCCATGAAAATCTTCATGCTGATTGTAACATAACTTGGTTACACTAGTTTTTGTGAACTCCTGTGGTAATTGATGTCATATTATCTCTGTGTCGATGTTCATGATCGTTCGAAGTCCACAAAAAATTTTTGAAGCCCACTTGACTTCACTTGTGTGCGTGTGTATATATGCCCCCCTAATTTTACAATGCCAACCGATCATTGGTAAAATTATAGTTCGAGGACACCACGCGAGATCGATTATCATGTATGAGCAGAAAATCATAACCGATTATTGTAAGGATTAAATGACTAATGGCGATATAACTTATATTGGCCATCACACATCGGCAGTACACAACCGATTATAACATTACTAAGGGCAATATGAGTCATATCGACCATCTAAAGGTGATGCAAACAGATCGGCTACCATGTATCGGTCCATCAGAGCTGAATCATGAGTTGATCCATACACTGGGATAATACTTCTTCAGATATTTGCCGTTAAGAACCCTTCGAAATACTTTTGCATCCAGTCCTTCTAATATGTAGGCTCCTTTAGAGACGTATTTGTGGATCTTGAAAGGTCCTTCCCAATTACGTGACCACTTGTCGAATTTGTTGTCCCCTATACCAATCGGCGATAGCAATTTCCAGACCAACTCGCCTTTTCAAAAGATTTAGGAACAACTTTCTTGTTATAATAACGAGCCACTCTTTCTTTATCCCTAGTCACCTTCTCCAAAGTTCGCATCCTTGATAAAACCAAGTCCTCCGATTCGTCCACCATCAGATTATGACAATCATCGACTGTTAACTCATCCTGCACACTTTCCCATGGCAAAACAGCTTCATGTCCATAGACTAACTTGTAAGGAGGCACTTGAATTGATCCATGACAAGCCATCTGATAAGCCCAGAGTGATTTGACCAATCGGCTATGCCATTGCTTCGGGTACTCAGAGATCTTTCTCTTTATCAACTTGATCAAACTTTTGTTAGAGGCTTCAGCCTGTCCATTAGCCTGAGCATAATATGGTGAAGAATTTAATAACTTGATTCCGTGCCGTTGGCAAACTGAACAAACTCATCTGAGACAAAGATAGACCCCTGATCAGTGGTGATAGTTTGAGGGACACCAAATCTGTAAATGATATGCTCCATGACAAACTCAATTGCATCCTTGGAGTCAACCTTCTTCAAAGGAATTGCTTCCACCCACTTGGTAAAATAATTTGTTGCCACCAATATAAACCTGTGTCCTTTGCTGGAGGGTGGATTAATCTGGCTGATCATGTCGATTCCCCATCCTCTGAACGACCAAGGCTTGATGATTGGATTCATAGCCAATGTTGGTGCTCTCTGGACGGCTCCAAACTTTTGACAATCTTGACAACCCTTATAATACTTGAAGCAATCCTCCAGCATATTCGGCCAAAAATAACCAGCTCCCTAAAGTAGCCACTTCATTTTGTGGGTCAATTGATGAGTACCACAGATCCCTTCGTGCACTTCTCCCATAGCAACTTTGGCTTGATCAGCACTTAGACATTTGAGTAGCACACCATCAATTGTCCGATATTATAAATCTTCATCGAGCAAAACATATCGTAAAGCCTAGCGCAATTTCCTTGAGGCCGACTGGGAAGGATTTTGTAAATAACTATGAATATCATACCTCCAGTCATCGGTTGAGATGGTTGCAATCTCCACAACTTCCTTTGTCATCGGCTTGTAGCCCGATGCTCCCTGAGCCAAATCATGTGCTTCTGAATTCTGTTCTCTAAGGATATGCTTCAAGGTAACTAGTCGAAAACTATCCAGCAACTCTTGGCACTTTTTATAATAGACCATCAGCGCGTTATTTTTGCATTCATATTCCCCTGACAACTGGCTGATAACCAACAATTAATCGCCCATTATTTTGATAGCATCAGCTTCAACTTCCTTCAGCAGCTGCAAACCCTTGAGGACAACTTCATATTCGGCTTGATTATTTGTAGCGTGGGGTGCAATTGTAAACGCACAGTCAAAACTTGCCCCCCTGGGTGAAATGATCACCAAGCCGATGCCGCATCCACTTGTGCAAACAAATCCATCAAAGGTCAGTGTCCAAGGCATGATGTCGACCAAGCCGATTGAGTCATCTCTGTGTTCCACAATAAAATCGGCTATGGCCTGCCCCTTAACTACTTTGGGCGCTTAATACCTCAAGTCAAACTCTGTCAAGGCAAAGATCCATTTCCCAATTCTTCCTTTCAAAACTGGAGCCGATAGCATATATTTAACCACATCGGCTTTGCAAACTACCGTGCACTCGTTGGATAACAAATAATGCCTCAACTTCGTACATGAAAAATATAAGCACAAGCACATCTTCTCCATGGGAGAGTACCTTGTTTTTGCATCCAAAAGTCTTCTACTGAGATAGAAAATTGCTTTCTCCTTCCCCTCGAGCTCCTGGATTAAAACTGAGCCGATAGATTTCTCGTTGGTTGATAGATATAGCTTGAAAGACACTCCTTTTGTGGAGGGATCAGTACTGGAGGGGAGCTTTAATAATCCTTTATATTATCTAAAGCCTTCTATTGCTCTGCCCCCCAAGTAAACGCTTGATTGGCTTTCGATCGTAGCAAACGCTTGGTTGGCAATGAAGCGCCTGATAAAGTTAACTTTGCCGATCAAAGACTGCAACTCCTTCTTGTCCTGCGGAGGCTGAATGCTTTTGATAGCATTGATGCTTCTTTGCGTCACCTCAATCCCCCTCTCGTGAACAAGAAACCCCAAGAATTGGCTAGCCAATACGCCAAAAGCACACTTAGTGGGAATCATCTCCAGGCCATATTTTCTGGTTCTCTCCAAGACTTTTCTTAAATTAGCTATATGATCGTATACCTCCTTGGACTTGACGATGACATCATCAATGTAAATCTCTACCAAGAAGCTGATTAGGTCGTGAAAGATATAATTCATGGCCCTTTGATATGTAGATCCAGCATTCTTCAACCCGAAAGTCATGACAACCCATTCATACAAGCCGATTGCCCCTAGACACCTGAAAGCTGTCTTATGGATGTCTTCCTCGGCCATAATGATCTGATTATATCTTGCATTGCCATCCATGAAACTTATTATTTTGTTGCCAAAGGCTGCATCTACTAGCAAGTCGGCTATTGGCATGGGGTATTCGTCCTTAGGGGTAGCCTTATTTAAGTCTCTGAAATCGATGCACACCCTAAGTTTGCCATTTTTCTTGATTAGTGGAACTATATTGGAAACCCATTCTGCTTATCGGCAGGGCCGAATGAAACCAGCATCATATAGCCGAGTGATTTTGGCCTTAATTGCATCATACATATCGGCTTTAAACCTCCTAGGAGGCTGTTTGTATTGCCGATACCCTGGCTTAATAGGGAGCCGATGTTCAACAATCGATCGGCTAAGACCAGACATCTCAAAATATTCCCAACCAAAACAATCTTTATATTCCTTTAATAAATCAACAAGCTTGGTTCTAAAATGAGAAGAAAGATTTTTACTAATATATGTCAGCCTAGGCCTATCTCATGGACCTATGTCAACCTCTTCAAGCTCGTCGGCCGACATAAAACCTTGCCCGAGTTTGCCATCTAGATCGTCCACGGTGTCCTTCGTGTAGACGCTCGAGCCCTCCACAACGCCCTCAAAGTAGTAATTGAGGCTCTTCGTCTCTGATTGGTTGTATATCGAGAATCGGACACCTTCGAAAATCAGCCTCCCAAACTTTGCCCGACAGCAATCGATGTCGTTGATTTTCCATAAGGTCAAATCGGCATTGGTGACATTTACTGACCTGTCGGCTGGCACGATTTCAATATTGTCACCTTGCCACTGGATTAAACTCTGATGCATTATTGAAGGGATGCAGCAGTTGGCGTAAATCCAGTCCCTTCATAGTAGTAGGCTGTACGATCTCTTCCCGTCGATGAATCCAGTTTTGCTGCCTACGGTTAGCTTGACATTAAGGATGCCCTTGGCTTCCGATGGGTTGCCGCCAAAATCCTTGAGCACCATGTTTGTCTTTATTAGATCGTCGGCTACTTTGCCCAACTTCCTGAAGGTAGCATAGGGCATTACATTGACAGCGGCTCCTCCATTGACCAGCATTTTAGACATCGGCTTTCCATTGACGAATCCTTTAACGTATAGTGGCTTAAGGTGCCGATGCTCAGTCCCCTCAGGTTTTTCAAATACTGCTTGCTCCGGGGACAACATAAGTGTAACCGATGACCCTTCTAAGACGTGTGCATCGGCTTGGGTCGCTTCTAATTCGGCTGGTAGCACAAAAACCATATTGATCGACGCAGCGGCAACAACCTTTCCCTTGGCCTTTCTTTTCGCCTAGTCGGCTGGGTCCTTATCGGTTGCGACACCATTGCCCTTTACGCGCCATTGCCTCTTTGGGCGGTTTTGTTTCTTTTTCTTTTTCAGCCGATAGTCGATTTTGGCCTGGACCTCTTTCAACCGACCCTCGCTCTTTAGCCGTTGCACCTTCCACTTTTGTGTTTTCATAAAAATGTCAGAAGGGCACCATTGAGGGTTGGCAGCTTGTTCTTCGTCGTCTTCTAAGTCCTCTTGAAAGAAATCTTGATGGATGGGGCCCAGCCTTTGATGAACAGGCATTTTCTTTTGATTGAGCCGAACCACCCTAGGTATAAATCGGCTGGAGCCCTCAGCTGGTTGATCCTCGTATCCACTGCATGCCGGTAGTCTTGGATGGATGGCAGCCTCATCCCTTGTTCCCACGCAAAACTTGAAGAAGTCAAGTTGCTGACGATGAGCCCGTTCTTGCCGATCGTATGTCCTCGGATGTACTTTGTAGACCCTGCCTATCTCCTTCTCTTCATGTCTCTTCATGAATCTGACTAGGCTATCCGTTTTTCGGGGATGATGATGAGTCGATCGGCGACTGGCACGAACCATGTTAACAGGAAAAGGGTTCCCATCAACCTTCATCGGCTTCTTGGGGTCCTCAAACTTGATTTTTCCCGGCCTCTATAGCCAATTGTATCTGTTGGCGAAACACTTTGCAATCGTTGGCGCTATGAGAGCCGGTGTTGTGCCATTTGCAGTATTTCCTTTTCTTCAATTCCTCTGCCGATGGGATGACATGATTGGCCAGGAGTTGGATCTGCTTCTCCCGAAGTAGCAAGTCAAAAATTTTGTCAGCTTTTGTAATGTTGAAGTCGTATTTCTCTTCTTTAGCCAAATTTTTTGACCCATTGATAGGTGATGATCTTTTTGCCCTTGGCCCACTCGGTTGCTGCTACTTCGGCATCGCTATCACTTGAATCAGAATTTGAGGCGTAGGCGATGTGGCTGATTTTCTTGAAAGTTTTCTTGGCCTCCTGGAATCGTTGTTTGTGCGCCGTAATATTCTGAGCCAAGTGGGCTAGGCTCTCCAAATCCTGGGCCGAAAACCTCTCCCTGATGGGCGCTAGAAGACCCTGAAATGCTAAATCGGCCAGTTGTGAATCGGACAGCACCAGGCTATAGCATCAGTTCCTCATATCTCTAAATATTTGGATGTAGTCCTGAACCAATTTGTCATGTTTCTGCCTAATGCCTGTGAGATCTGACAGGTTCATCTCGTGGGTGCCGGAGTAGAAGTAGCGATGAAATTATTTCTCAAGATCGGCCCAGCTTTGTACTGAATTGTAAGGAAGAGAAGAGAACTACGCGAAAGCCGATCCTAATAGTCAGAGTGGAAATAACCTCACTCTGAGCGTGTTCGTAGCTGTCGCCTCTCCACATTGGGCTAAAAATCGGCTGACGTATTCATACGTTGAAACATTGTCTTGCCTAGAGAATTTTGAAAAATCTGGCACCTTGTACCGGTTCGGCAGAGAAACCTTCTCAAAGTACTCCGGATAGAGGTACCGGTACATGTTGCCAAAGTCCTTTGGCTTGAGGCCGAACTGATCTCGCATTATGTCGGCTATCAGATCGGCCCAAGGCTTGTTTTGTTGCTGTGCCTGTTTAACATGTTGGTGCTGTATTGGCTCGTACTGATCATACTGAATTGGAACTTGCCGATACTGCATCTAGGGTGAATGAGTCTGATAATATTGGCCGATTTTGCCCCCTGGATACTGGTGTGTGAACTGAGGCATGGCAGGAGGCAGCTGAGGCAACACCGGAGGTTGTTGGTCAGGGAAAGGCTGCGCACCAACCGGGTTTTGAGGGGAACCCGGTGCATGGTTGCCAATCAGCGCTTTGTTGGTTAGGGGCTGTCGATTGGCGTTGAACATGGCCTCCACTTGCTCCTGGGACACAATCGGGACTTCGTGGCCTGAATACTAAGGTTGCTGCCTGATCAAAACCTTGGGTGGCGGCCCTGTAACCGATGATTGGACATTCGGCTGGATGGGGACCGATCCTGGGGCAATCGGCTGCATTGGAGGAGAAATTGGCAGTCCTTGTGTTGACAGGGTCCTGTAGCCAGGGAATCGGCCATCAGGGAGGAAAACTTAGCCCCTTGGTAATTGCTCGGCCATTCTGGAATCCACCACCATGCTGATCATGTTGTTCAAAGTGTTGACCAGTATCCCAGACTGGTTGATAAGAGCATGGTGGACGGCTGAGTCGATTCTGTCCTGCAGTGTTTGGAGTTTTGAGTCTTCCTCTTCTTGTTTGATCTCCCCCATCTTTTGTTTCCCTTTGTCCCTGCAGGGGCTCGGCTCAGGCTTGTCTTCTCCTGGAAACTTTATTTTGTATCTTTGGACGACAGTACCTGACCGGGTCTAGACAAAGGAGTGCAGATATTGATTCTGCAACTTATTCATCATCACCTCAATTTCAGCTTTCTGTTTCGGAGTCAACTTGTCCAGCGTGACCGGGATAATGTTATCCCGATCAATATCCGAAGCCTTGTTATCGACAATTGTTCCTGATTGGAGTGTTGCAAGGGTCCCACCGGGCGTGCCAAGAGTGTGTTGATGAGAAATTTCCCATGCGCTGGCCTGAGAGGTCTACTTAACTCTAGTGCAGGTCCAAATTGGTGATTTGCAGGGCGTGCTAGTTGGTTTGATCCTGTAACCAACAAGAAAACAAGAAACAAGCATTTGGTTAAGATTAGATCCTACTCGATCGGTTATAGATATCCATGATATATAATTGCTATCCCAAAGTGTGTTTAGACCCAGTGATTGGATAGATCGGTAGTGTACCGAGACAATATAAATCATTTGTGTCTAAAAGCACATTAGAATAATGATTGTATACATTTATAGCCTAGCGGATGTCGTAGATCTAATGTAAATCGGCTAATACTCCGATATGTTTTATACAAAGATATTGACCTGAGCTAAATAAACTAAACCAAGATCAATTGGCTGTTAATATGACTTAACAGATTGATACCGAGCTTAGTACATTTAAACAGATTAAGATCTTGATATAAAAGGCAGTTCTAACACATCTAACAGTAATAATACATAAAAGGTGGCTAAAACAGATAGGATCGGCTAAAACCCTGATACTATCTCTAATAACAGTCATTAAGCTGAAGAGATCTATATGATTCTAAAAGCAACTTAATAGATCAGATTGATGCAACATTAAGTACAAAAACAAGCATGAGATCTATATAAGCTGATGAAAATCTTTTGAGATGGTGGATACGCCATATAACCTAAATCAACCCCAAGACCTAGCTCTACCGGCTATTATCTTCAGGGAGATGCTAGCCAATCGTGAGATAGACGTAAACATTGATATAGAGTATATGTCGTATATGATAAATTAAGCAATTTGTAGCATCAAGATCAGAGTGTCATGATGATGGAAGCACTAACCTCCATAGCACAAACCACTTGTAAAAAGAGATTACCTTACCTAGAGATCGAAACCCAATGCAGCCCAAAGACGAGGCAAGAACTTATCGAGATTAAAAGTAAAAAAACAAAAGGTTGGCGATGCGTCGAAGATGTATTGAGTTGTGTCTTAATTACATGGTCTTGGGTCATATTTATACCCGGATACACAATGAGTCCATAATGGACACAATTCCTATCCTTATTACAGATTGAATTATAAATATTCCTAAAACAAACTGACATTATCTATAAGGAAAAAATATCCTAATTTGAAGATACAATTGTCGTTGCAGAACGTTATCCGTAGATGGCAATATCTTTGAAGCACTTGGAAACCGAATCCAATGATTATCTTCACGCTTTCCTTCCGGGATTGGTCTCATCTGCTCACCCAATCGAAATCGGTTGTATCGGCTGCCTTGTCCGACTTGGACTCAACTAACTGACGTAGACTCTATTTCCGAGAATCATGCGCTCCCTCGATTCCGCTTCAACCTTTACTTCAAACTCGGGGATTTGCTTACAGAATGTGTCATTAACACCGTCCCAGCCAGTGCTTCATCCCTCGCCACCTCGGCTGCCTTCAGCTTCCTCTCCGCTTCAGCTTTAGCCGCCTCAGATGCCTTCGCCCTTGACTCAGCGTCATTGAGTACGGCGACTAGGTCCTTGAGAAGGTCCTCAGATTGCCGACGCTCAGCCGTGAGCTCCTCAGCGCTGGCTCGGGAAGAGGACCCTTCAATGCGAGGGTCAACGTCTGACAGCTCCCTATCAAAGACTCTAGTCAGTTTGATCGCTGCCAATAAGGTAAAAAATACTAGACTCACCTGGTGGAACCTATGAACCTCATAGCAGCCCCGGCGTGGTATCTTCCTGGCCGGTTCTGACTCCTACACCCCCAGCACCCCGCCTCAGGGGAAGCGGACTGCGTTCATTTTCCCCTCAGGTCGACCGTCACAACGGGGAGGCGGATCTCCACAACTTCTAGTTGTGACAGCACGGTGCAGGTTCAAACTCCCTGCCATGGCACCAACACCTGGTAGGTGAGGTTTCAACAAAAATAGAGAAGACAAGAAAAGAGAGAAATCATTCGACCAAGGCTGGGACTCATGACTTCACTGGTTGATGACGATCAGGGCTTCCGCTCCAGCTCCCGCTCTCTGAGGAACTTAGAGAGGACTCCATAAGTTTTGGAAAGCTTTAAGACAGTAGAAGAGCAAGAAGGGCGTGTGTCTTGATGTTTCTTCCCTTGGCAAAAGAGTGGTGTGAGATGGAAGGAAGTGGGAATGAGCGGGTTTAAACAGGGACAATGATGGGCCTTGTAGTGTCATTCTAGGAAAACGTGCACAGCGCCATCAATAACGAACACGGGGAATTCGAAGCGCCCTCGCCCATCCATCTCCTCAGCGTGCCACGTCACCTTTGGAGCAAATCAGAGCCGTCGGATATGTGGAATAGCTAACGGTGTCCGCTGCACATTCTGGAAACCTCTCTCGTCTTAAATCTCCAACCCTTCCTGTCGCCTAGGGAAGAGTGGAAAACCAGGAATTCGATTAGCCGTTGCGCGACGCCGGTTCTTGCGCTCTTAATGTGATGTGATTGGCACTCTGCCTGAGATTGTCATAGGGTCGCTCTTCAACTTCATCGACCGTCATAGGCCGTTTGGGTCACGACCGAGACGACTCAATACCTATCCTCCAGGCCACCTGTTGGTCGGGGTCAGGATTACCATAGGCCTTTTGGGCGGTAGTCCCGATGACCTCGCCGACTACCACTGGCCTCCGGGTCATGGCTTTACCGACTCAGGCGATGGCTTCTGGGTCATCCCCCGGTCGAGGTTGGGGTTACCATAAGCCTCCGGGTGGTACTCCCGATCACCTCGCCGACCATCACTCGCTTCTAGGACGTGGCTTTGCTGACTCGGGTGGTGGCTTTTAGGTCACCCCGGTCGAGGGTCGGAACTACAATAAGCCTCCGGACAGTAGTTCTGACCAACTCGCCGACCACCACTGGCCTCCAGGCCATGGCTTTGCCGACTCGGGCGATGACTCTCGGGCCATCCCCCGGTCAAAGCTGGAATTACCATGAGCTTCCGGGCAGCAGACCCGTTGAACACAATAATCATCGTAGGACCCTGAGGTATGGTCGAATTAGAAAAGAAAATACCACAGACTAGACCCTAGGCTTGGATGTACCATCCGACCCTAGGCTCGGGGGCTACACCTGGCAGGTGCACCTGGGCAGTGCACCTCCTGAAGTTCGAGCTGCAAGATTCGGGAAACCTGCTGAAGCCCTGCCATGACGCCTTTGGGAACCCACTGAAGATGACGGAGAAGACCTTAGATCCTAAGGATGGATGTCCCATTCCTCAGGCTCGAGGGCTGCTGTAGGGGGTGTCACCCCGGGGTAGCACCCAGACTAGAGTTGAAGTGAAGCTGGAGTCGGACTATTAGTCTTCAGGGTAGGGTCGAGAGCCCGACCTCTCCTCGGGGTCGGTCGCCCCGAGCTCCCCCCAGTCTGACCTCTGCGCTCTTTTCTCGACCTCGACTCCTCGACTCAACTTCCAGCCTCCTCGGGACAAGACTTGGCTTGTAAGGAGGCGAGGAGGGGACAACCCGACAAAGAGTGACGTCACCCGACAGCACAAATACAGCTGGGTATCTGCAGAGGAGGGGTCCCAAGGCAGGATAAGGCACAAGACACCCATGGCGTGCAAGGCCCTCCATGTATCTTTTTCAGATGTTGTTTGTACTCACCCTTTTTAGATCTTTTAGTCTTAGCTTTCTGGGCCCCAAGACCCTTGTAACTGCCCCTTTGAGCTATAAAAGGGAGGGCAGCATGGATTGCAGGGGGGATCGTGCATCCACAATTCGAGTTCAGATCATTCTTAGCTCTTTGCTTGTTCTTGCCAGCTTACTCTAAGCCCCAAGAACTCACATTTGTAAACCTTGTTCATCATCCACCCCAACAAAGAACACTGGACATAGGCCTATTATCCTTCGGGAGGGCTGAACTAGTATAAATCTTGTGTCTCTTGATCTTTGGCTCATCTTAGTGACTCGAGTCGACCACCAAGCCTTGAGAGGAGGCGCATTCCTGACCACTCATTCACCTCCTTAGGCACCCCCCTCGGAGGACTGCCAACCTACATGTTGACACAGGCTAACTACGCTGACATTGAGTCATCTGATGATGAAGACATGACCTACGACCAAAGTATGCGTGTGGGGACACAGGTGGAGGTAGGGCCTATCTTGGACAAAGTGGTATGTCATCTGACATGGTTTTCTATGTTGAGTTGCATAACTTTATGTTCTAATTGTGAAATTTGTTTCAAGGCAACACCCTCTGAACGTCGCTCAAGGAGATTGCGTAATTTCGAGGGAGAGTTAGATACGACCCCCTGTTGCGGGGTGTCGGACGTCTCGACCTTTCCTCGAGTTCGACCTCGGTTCACCTCTCTCGACCCCGATTCCACAACCCGACCTCAACCGTCTTCAGGACAAGACTTGGCGCACAAGGAGGAAGAGGGAGGAGACAGCACGACAGAGACTGACATCACCCGACAACACAGTACAGGCATCTCCACCGGAGAAGGGATCCCAAGGCAAAAGAGAGAGCACAAGATGCCCACTGTGTATAGAACTTAGCAGACTATCTTGTACCTTTTCAGATGTTGTTTGTACTCACCTTTTAGCATGATAGATATAGCTTTCTTGGCCCCAAACTTCTCCTGTAACTGCCCCCCTTGAGCTATAAAAGGGAGGGCAGGGCGAGGGGACCGGGGATCGAACTCTAGCATTCTCATTCTAAGTTCTAGGCCAGCTTGCTCTATGCCCCAAGAACTCACCCTTGTAACTCTTGTTCATCATACTCCCCAACAAAGAACACTGGACGTAGGTATATTATCCTTCGGGAGGGCTGAACCAGTATAACTCTCCGTGTCTTTGCTCTTTGGCTCATCTTAGGACTCCAGTCGACCATCGGATCCATCGAAGGACAGCTTCTCTATCGTTCTCTTTCACCTCCTTGGGCACCCCCCTTTGAGGATTGCCGACCCACCCGTCGACACCTGTCATTGCGCTAAGTAGACTGACATGAAGCTTTGGGCAGGAGGTTGATGGATATCGATCATTGTGCCGAGGGGTCGTCCTCTCATGCTGGGACGGAGGCGGTTTTCGATGCTGTTGCCCTGGGGGTCAAAAAATTGGCCGAGGAGCTCGCGGCTCAGCGGCAGCATGCTGGAAGTCTTTTCCAAGACTTGGTCGCTGCACTCTACGATGTCGACGCTAGGCTGGCAGTGTCCGAGGCAGAAAAGGCCAAGGTGGAGGGAAGGCTGGCGGCAGCAGAGGCGGCGTGGGCTGAGGCCACAGCTAGGTTGGCAACATCCGAGAAAGCGCGGGAGGAGGCTGACAGTAAGTATCAGCCTGCTTTCCTTTCTTTAATCCTTTGTTGCATGCTTTGATCGATCTTTTCTGTGCAGATCGCTTGTCGGCCGTCCGTCGGCAGGTGAACAACCTGAGGGCTCGTGCGGAGGTGGCCGAGTCCCGCTGGGAATATTATCAAGGCCTACATCCGGGATGCGGTGAAGACTGCGATGACACATGTCCTAGGGGTGGTGCATAAGTTGTATCCACACGCCGAGATCGAGGTGGTCGCCGAAGGATGGCCGGTCGGCGTCACCGAGGCTGACTTTTAAGGCATTTATGCAACGGTGGAGCCAATGGAGGAGAAGGTCATCACCGACATGGCCTTGTGATTTAGTACCCAAGTTCCATGAAAATCTTTAGCCCTTTTGTAATAAAGTTTTGCTTTTGTTGTAGAACATATTTTTAGCTTTTGCTTTTGATTCTCGTCTTCGACTGGCCCGAATGTTTGGCTATCACGCTTAGGCGACTTAGGATCTCGACGAAACCGATCTGGAGATTGCCTAGTCGGGCTTAGGTGACCTAGCCATTTAGAGACAGCTGACCACCCGCTACGTGTCTGACTTCATTGCCCGTACGACTTATGCCCTCGACGGAACGAATCCGGATGGTTCCCAGTCATGCTTAGATGATTTAGTCGTTCTCATAGCGGGCGGGCGTGTGAAGAGACAGCCGTCCTCTCGCTTTGTGTCTGACCTTCGAAGTCAACTGACTCGAGGCCTCAATAGACGAATCCGAGGGATTCCCAGTCAAGCTCGAACGACTTAGCCATATACGTAGCGAATAGGCGGGTGGGAAGGTAGATGATCACTCGATGCATGTATGACCCTCGTGGCTAAGCGACTGAAGCCTGCGACAGAACGGATCCGGGGAATTACCAGTCTAGCTCGGGCGACTTAGTCATTTACGTAGCAAGTGATCGTATGGGTGACGACCGACTATCCACCGTGTGTATGACACTAGAAGTCGAGCGACTTGGGCCATCGATGGAGCTTGGTCCGGGGGATTCCAAGTCAAGCTCGAGCAACTTAGTCGTTTATGCAGCAAATAGGTGTTAGGAGCTCCCGAGCCCATTCGCCTAGCACCCAACTGACTCTTGATTAGTCTCAACCCTAGCCAGCTTCGGTAGGGGTCATGCCACCTAGCACGAAGGACGTCACGTCGAGCAACCAGGTTCGGCCAAGTGGGCCAAGAATGGGCCCCCAAGCAGCTCAGGCGCGACCAGCAACCTCCTCTTCCAAATAACCCCTGGTTACCAAGCAGGGGCCACAGTACTTAGGGCCGACCATGAGCGCTTGCGAGGAAGGGGTTGGGCGGGCTGTCGATGCTAATCGGGAGCGCTGCTGAGCCCCCAAGTTGGCCGAACATGCTCAATAGACTTCTTTCCAGGGAACCCCGACCACTGTTGGTCAGGATTGCATAGAGTTATTGAACATGCTGAGGTCTCCCAAGGGTCAGAAAAGTTGGAGAAAAAGGATGTTTTGTAGATGGTTCGATATAGAGTTGGAATTGCTTTATTGAAAGGGGAAAATGCGGGGCACTTAGCTGATCAAGCATACACTAGTATAGTACCTTCCATCTGTAACGGGCCCAAATATGCCTGGAGCACTTGGGCCGTCAGAACGAAGTCATCTCAATCGGGCCGTCATTTGCACCGTTGTAGATGTACTCGTACAACCCCAATTGCAAATAGCCCGTCAGCGATGAAACACATCTGTGACGGGCTCAAATGTAAGCCCGGTTGAGATAACCTAGGATATCTCAATCGGGCCATAATACCGAGCCCGTTAGAGATGAGGCCATCGGTGACGGGCTCAAAAATAAGGCCCGATTGAGATGACTTTATAGCCCGTTGTTGACAAGAAATTTCTCTCACGCGCTGGCCTGGGAGATCTGCTTAGCTCTAGTGTAGGTCCTTCTCGGCTGCCTGTGTAGTACAGGGCGTGCCAGTTGCTTTGATCTATTAACCAACAAGAAAAACAAAGACATGTGCATTAAGTGTTAAGTTAGATCCCCACTGGATTGGCTGAGGGAATCCATGAGCATATATATGCTATCCTAAAATATATTTAAGCCAAGCGACTAGAATGGATCGGCTATACTCAGACAGCATTAGCCGCTTAACCCAAATACAGTAAAGGATAAGAAATATATGTATTGATAACCTAGCCGATACTGGAAAGCTAACTATGGATCGGCTATACTCCGACAATTCTTATGAAAAGATATCATTCCTGAACTAGATGCTTAGCCTGAGAAATCGGCCATCGACTGTTGATAGTAGGCCGATTTCGGCTTATGACGTCCGACAACAATGAGATCTTAATATAAGAGGCGGTCCTAACATAAATCTAGTAATAAACATACTAAAAATATATCAGGGCAGATAAGGCCGGCTGAAACCCCGGCACTGTCTCTAAACATATAAATCTAACCGAACAGATCATTGGAAGTTCTAAAAACGACTTAATAGTTCAATGTTGATGCATCATTAAGTATAAAAAGAACAACCTGATCTGCTGTAGCTGATCTATACCTCTCGAGACGGTGGATACCACATATAAACTAGCCCAACCTTTAGATCTAGCCCTATCGGCTGCGGGTTCTCGATAGAACTGGCCGATGGCAGGATAGATCTAAACAATGCTCCAGTTTATATGCGATATATGGTAAATAGTGCAATATAAACCCCTGAATCTAATATATCATTACGATGGAAGCACTAGAATCAGCAGAACATACCACTAATGACAAGCATTTACCTGGATTTGGGGATCGAAACAATGCAGCCCGTAGCCAAATCAATTGCTGGTCTGAAGAAAAGGTTTGGCGATGCGCCGAAAGTTGTTTTATTGATTGAATGTCTTTATTTACAAGGGGTCTCGGATCCTATTTGTACCCAAGATAACATTATTTGTACAAACCCTGGACTCTATCTAAACTACGATTTAAAACACGACGATATCCCGGGAAGGACCCACACCACATCACAATAAACAGTTTAAACAAACTCCTAATTTACAGATACAATTGCCGTTATAGGACTCTATCCATAGATGGCAATATCTTTTAATGCATAAACTGATAACTGAATCTTCTACTTATCTTCAAACATCTGCACCAGAAACGGTTTTATCTTCTCTGAACCAAGAATCGGCTATCGGCTGCTCCTGTCCGATTCAACCTTAGCCGACTGGCTTCACAGCCGATCGCTTCTCAGCCGATTCGTCCTCTGTTTCTTCGTCAAACCAGCCGATCTGATTCGGCTCCATCCTTGCCAGGACTTAGAGATTCAATTACCAAATTTAGGTGTTAAAACCGATCACCGATGACTCATATCGGTGTCGGGCCTTCATTTAAGCCCGTTGGAGATGTCTGTGCCTCATTACAGATGTCGTTTAACTGGCCCGATTGAGATATAGTTCGGACACACTATAAATGCACCAGCAACCACTGTCTGAATTCATCCCACTATTCACTTTTTTGGTGGGAGGTTGAAGGGGGCGAATTTTTTTATTTTTTAAAAAAACAGGAATATATTAGGAGTAAGTATAAAGGTTGATTCTTTTTTACAATTTAGTAGTATTATAACTAATGTTTTGTTAAATTTTGTAGCAATGGATCGAAGTTGGATGAATGCGACAACTTTAAAGCGTCATTGCAAGGAGTATAGAGATGGCGTTTTAAGTTTTATGAACGTCGCGGAGCAGGATAGGAGAAGAAGAAATAGCAAATACATGTGTTGTCCATGTAGAGATTGCAAGAATGAGATTTTGTTTAGCGGAGAGGAGGTACACTCTCACTTGATACAACGGGGATTCACGAAGGACTACACATGTTGGGTGAAGCATGGAGAGACAGAATCAGATAATGGTGCAGCTGCAGACAGCATTGGTGCCGACAATCATGAAGATGAAGATGAGCTTGACATGTTTATTCCATCTCCATTGGGCGGTGAAATGGTTGATGTGGATCCTGATATGCTGCAAGAGATGTTACGTGATGTTTTATCTTCTCTGAACCTAGAATCGGCTATCGACCGCTCTTGTCCGATTCAACCTTAGCCGACTGGCTTCACAGCCGATCGCTTCTCAGCCGCTGCGGCCTCTGTTTCTCCGCCAAACCAGCCGATCCAATTATGCTCCATCCTTGCCAGGACTTAGGGATTCAATTACCAAATTTAGGTGTTAACACATACCCCCCAAGTCCGTGATACGAACTGTTGCGGATTTGTTGCCCGTTCAAATTCCCGCTCTTTTCTGACTTAAACCGCTTCGGCTGCTGAACATAGCCGGTCCTCCCCTCGATAGCATCGGCGAGATGATCTTGGCGCTCAACAAAAGCACAGCCTATGTCCAATGGTGGGCCGAAATCAAGTGACACACTTTCCACCAGCGGTCGTCTTATTACGTCAACCTTCCTACCCGAAGAGATCCCCTCGGTAAGCTTTAAACTCCAAATGACTTTTCTTTCCTTATCATCGGCCGATATAGCTGATTAACACTTGCCCTTTTGCTTGCAGGAGACCGAGACGGAATGGCCGACGGTGAGCGACTCCGGGATCCCCATCTAATACCGTCTAGGTGTTCTGGATGGCGGCGGCCTTGCTCCATCGGTGATCGGCTGGAACGCGCCGAAATTGGTGTCCCTCCTGCGTGGGCAAGTGCGTGAGCTGATCGCTCACAAGAAAAGGGCCGCGCCTCCCGTACATCCATTGGTCATGCCTACCCCCAAGAAACTGAAGGAGAAGAAACCGATCGCGCCGGCCGATAGCCTTCCCCCCTTGGACCCGAGCGTCGTGCAATTTCTTGGCACCATCGCCAGCAAGGAGATGCCGGCGGCTATTGGAGCGGCGACTGAACCCGAGAGCTCAAGCCGTGAATCCGTCACTGCTCCAGCCGACGTCCCGCCGGTTCCAAGTCCCCCCGCGAAAAACCAGCCGGTAAGCTCTCGTCTCATCAAATTCGGCCTTATGATGATATCACTTGCATCTGACCGAACAATCCTTCTCAGGTCAAGAAATTGGCCTACCACACTCCGTGTCACGCACCATCGGTAACCATCCCTTGCAACTTGATTTATAGAACTTAGCCAACTTGACCGCTAACCCTTTCTTTTGCAGCCCCCAGGCATCCAGTGAGCACATTCTGACTGCCGTGGGCGGCGGCAACGGCACCGATGATGAGGCCCCGACGGCTACAGGCGGCAAACCAGCTGAGCCAGTCGCTCCGACCCTGTTGCCCACGGTAAGCCGACTGAATTTTATGATCGGCTCTGCCAACTCAACATTTTCTAATCAACTTCTCTTTGCAGAACATAGCGGACCTCCTCAATTTTGACTTGTGGGAGTTCGAGGAGTTCGGCGAGATTGGCGAGGAGGCGCTGGTGACGCCGGCCGAGGACTTGAGGGCCAGCCTAGCTGACATCAGCAATCGGCTCGAGGCTTCGCTGGACGCGCTGGTGGTCGACAGCGGCTCGATCTGCGCACACTTCAGGGAGATCAAGGCTAGCTGCCGGAAGCTCTAGCCGATGCCATCGTGCCGGCCACCTTCTTGTAACTTTTTCCAAGGCCCTCATCCTGGATAAAACTAAGTCTTCTGATTCGTCCACCATCAAGTGATAATAATCGTCAGCTGTGAGTTGATCCTGTAGTTCAATGCGCCTTGAGACGATGACGCTTTCCCATGGTAAGACCGCCTCATGCCTGTAAACCAGTTTGTACGGAGGGACTTGAATCGATCCGTGGCTTGCCATCCGATACGCCCACAGTGATTTGGCTAATCAGCTGTGCCATTGTATGGGGTACTCAGAGATCTTTCTTTTAATCAATTTAATCAAACTTTTATTTGAAGCTTCGGCTTGCCCGTTGGCCTGTGCATAGTATGGTGAAGAATTAAGTAGCTTGATCCCCATGCCATCGGCAAACTGAACAAACTCATCCGATATGAAGATAGATCCCTGGTCGGTTGTTATTGTTTGTGGGACACCAAATCGGTAGATAATATGTTTTTTGACAAACTCAATTGCGTCCTTAGAATTCACTTTCTTCAGAGGAACTGCCTCCACCCATTTTGTGAAATAATCTGTCGCTACCAGAATAAATTTATGCCCTTTGCTTGAGGGTGGATTGATCTGGCCGATCATATCGATGCCCCATCCTCTGAAAGGCCAAGGCTTGATGATTGGGTTCATAGCCGACGCTGGTGCTCGTTGTATGGCGCCAAATTTCTGACAGTCCTAGCAACCCTTGTAATATTTGAAACAATTCTCTAGCATTGTCGGCCAGAAATATCCTGCTCAGCGAAGCAGCCACTTCATTTTGTGGGCCGATTGATGCGTGCCACAGATCCCTTCATGCACTTCTCCGATGGCCACTTTGGCCTGATCAGCTCCCGAACACTTGAGTAGCACACCATCAATCATCCGATAGTACAGATCTTCATCGAGCAAAACATATCTTAACGCCTTGTATTGTAATTTCCTTGTAGCAGATTGAGAGGGGTTTTTGAGATAGCTGTAAACTTCAAACCTCCAGTCGTCGGCTGTAATGGCGGCGATCTCTACGTCAATCTCTTTCAACATCGGCCGATAGCCTGATGCCCCTTGAGCTAAATCATTGGCTTCTGTGTTCTGCTCTCTGGGGATATGTTTCAAGGTAACTAGCCGAAAACTGTCCATTAATTCTTGGCATTGCTGATAATAGGCCATCAGCGCATCGTTTTTGCATTCGTATTCTCCTGATAATTGGCTGATGACCAACAGTGAATCTTCTAATATTTCGATTGCATCGGCTTTAACTTCCTTGAGTAGATGTAATCATTTAAGGATGGCTTCGTATTCGGCTTGGTTGTTTGTAGCATGGGGGTTGATGGCGAAAGCAAATTCGAAACTTGCCCCCCGGGTGAAATAATGATTAAGCCGCTACCGCAGCCGTTGGTGCACACCGACCATCAAATGTCAAAGTCCAAGGCATAATTTCCACTAAGTCGATCGAGTCATTTCTGTGCTCCACAATAAAATCGGCTATAGCTTGTCCTTTGACTGCCCTGGGTGCCTGATACCTCAAATCAAACTTTGTTAGCACAAAAATCCACTTCCCAATTCTTCCTTTCAACACTGGAGCCGATAGCATGCAGATAACTACATTGGCTTTGCAGATTATTGTGCACTCGTTGGATAGTTGATAATGCCTTAACTTTGTACATGAAAAATAGAGGCATAGGCATAGCTTCTCCATAGGCGAATACCTTGTTTCTGCATCTAGCAACGGTCGGCTGAGATAGAAGATGGCTTGTTCTTTGCCCTCAACTTCTTGGATTAAAACGAAGCCGATTGACTTGTCATCGGTTGATAGGTACAGCTTAGACGGTATCCCTTTTTGTGGAGGCATTAGAACTAGAGGGGAACTCAGATAATCCTTGATGTTGTCCAAAGCCTTTTGTTGTTCTACCCCCAATGTGAATGCTTGATCGGCTTTCAGCCGAAGCAGTGGTGCGAACGACTCCATCTTTTCTGAGAGATTGGATATGAACCGCCTAATGAAATTTATCTTACCGATCAACGACTGGAGTTGTTTCTTATCCTTCGGAGGCTGAATTGTCTTGATAGCATTTATGCTCCTTGGCGTAACCTCAATTCCTCTTTCATGAATAAGAAATCCTAGGAACTGCTCAGCCGATACGCCGAACATGCACTTAAGAGGATTCATCTTCAGGCCATATTTCCCCGTCCGCTCTAACACTTGTCTCAGATCGGCTATATGGCCCTCTATCTCCCTGGACTTCACAACTACGTCATCAATGTAGATCTCTACTAGTGAGCCGATCATGTCATGAAAAATGTAGTTCATGGCCCGTTGATATGTTGCCCAATATTCTTTAGGCCGAATGTCATTACCAACCATTCGTATAAGCCGATTGCGCCAGGACACCAAAAAGCAGTCTTGTAGATGTCTTCGTCGGCCATGAATATTTGATTATAACCTGCATTGCCATCCATAAAACTAATAATCTTGTGGCCTGAAGCAGCATCGACGAGCAAATCGGCTATTGTCATTGGGTATTCGTCCTTAGGGGTGGCCTTGTTTAGATCTCTAAAATCGATGCATACCCTAAGTTTACCGTTTTTCTTCAACACTGGGACAATGTTCGAGACCCACTCGGCGTATTGGCAAGGCCGAATGAATCCCGCATCGTATAGCCGAGTGATTTCGGCTTTGATTGCATCGTACATATCGGCCTTAAACCTCCTGGGAGGCTGTTTGAACGGCCGATAGCCTGCCTTAATCGGAAGTTGATGGACCACTATGGATCAGCTAAGGCCGGGCATCTCGAAGTACTCCCAAGCAAAACAATCTTTATATTCTTTTAACAAATCAATAAGCTGAGATCTACAATGAGGAGAGAGATTTTTGCTAATATACGTCGACCTCGGCTTGTCACCAGAGCCGATGTCAATTTCTTCTAATTCGTCGGCCGATGTGAAACCTTGCCCGAGCTTGCCATCGTCTTCGTCTGCGGTGTCCATGCCGAAGACGCCTGAGCCCTCCACCATGTCTTGTTCAAAGCAGCAGCTGCGGCTCGTCATCTCCAATTAGTTGTATTGTGGAATCGGACACATTTAGAAAATTGGCTTGCCAGATTTTCCCACACAAACAATTGATGCCTTCGATTTCCCAAAGTGGCAAATCGGCACTGACGACGCTAACTGACCTGTTGGCTGGTATGATCTCAATCTTGTCGCCGTCCCATTGGACCAAGCTCTGATGCATTGTAGAAGGAACGCAACAATTAGCGTGTATCCAGTCCCTCCCGAGCAGCAGGCTGTAAGACCCCTTCCCGTTGATGAAAATAATGTTGTGGGCATGGTCTTATTGTTGATGGTCAGTTCGACGTTCAGGACGCCCTTGGTTTCTGATGGGTTGCCTCCGAAGTCTTTAAGCACCATATTGGTCTTTATCAGGTCTTCGGCTCCTTTGCCTAGTTTTCTGAATGTTGCGTAGGGCATGATGTTGACTGCAGCTCCCCCATCAACTAGCATCTTGGACATCGGCTTGCCGTTGACGAGTCCTTTAACGTACAACGGCTTTAAGTGCCAATTCTCGGTCCCCTCGGGTTTGTCGAAAATAGCTTGGTCCGGTGAGATTGCTAGTTTCATTAGGTCGTCCTCGATGGTGTCTACATCGGCTTCAGGAGCACTGAATTCGGCTGGGAGTATGAACAGCATGTTGACCGATGCAAAAACTTTGCCTTTCCCTTTGGCTGCCCTCCTGGCTTGATCGGCTGGAATCTCCTAGGCTTGCTCCTCGTCGACTGTGGCGGTTTTCTCTTAGGGAACCCATCGCCTTTTGATCTTACCCAGCCGACAGCGCTGTTCTTGGATCATTTGCCGAACTTCATCTTCTCTCCCTTCATCGTCGGCTTCTTCGTCGTCACGGTTGTTGTCATTGTTGACTTCATCGACGAAAAAGTCTTGATGGATCGGGCCGAGCCGATCATGGATGGGCCGTTGCTTCTGATTTAGCCAAACGGCTCTAGGGACGAACTAGGTTGGGCTTACAGCCGATGAGCTCCTTTGTTCGTCGTTGCGGTGATCGTTGCATGCCGGGCAATCGTGTAGTGTCGGCAGCCTCATGCCGGATGCCCAGGTATTTGAAAAATTACAATGCCAATGCGGATCGGCACTGTTGTAGCTCGCCTCGTACCGCGGTTTTGGATTTCTGGCTCGCGCCGATGAGGTGCTTCTTCACGGGCTGCTTCCCGCCAAGACCGGTGTTGAGGACGGCGTCGGCTGTCGTCACGGACTGGCCGTCGGTCAGCTGATCTGATAACGGGGCGCACCATGTCGATTGGCGCGACGTGATGTTCAGTCGGCTCGCCTTCTGTCCTGGCCCCGATTGATGTGTTGACTAAGTCGTGCGCCATTCTATTCTGTCGATCGGCTTGCCTGGGGCCGGCTTGAACTGTGTTGACCGGGAAAGGGTTGTCGTCTACCTTCATCGGCTGATTTGAATCGGCAAACTTCAGTTTCCCGGCCTCAATTGCGTACTGGATTTGCTGTCTGAAGACTTTGCAATCATTAGTGGCATGGGATCTGGAGTTGTGCCACTTGCAATATTTCTTCTTCTTTAGTTCCTCGGCCGATGGGATCACATGATTTTCAAGGAGCTAGATCTGCTTCTCCTTGAGAAGTAAGTCAAAAATCCTATCGGCCTTAGTGATGTCAAAATCATATCTTTCTTCTTGGCAGTCTTCAGCAGCCATTTGCAGACGATGGCTTTTTTTCTTGGCCCATTCGACTGCTGCCACCTCTGCGTCATCGTCATCGGAGTCATAGTCTGATTCAACGATGACTTGAGTTAAGTTTTTAACGGCCTTCCTGGTGTCTTGGAATCGCTGCTCGTGAGCCGTCACCTTCTACGCCAAGTGGGCTAGGCTGTCGAACTCCTGCGCAGAGAACCGCTCTCGGATCGGTGCGATCAAGCCGTGAAAGGCCAAATCGGCTAATTGGGTGTCCGATAGCACCAGGTTGTAGCATTGGTTCCTCATCTCTCTGAAGCATTGGATGTATTCTTGAACCGATTCGTTGTGCTTTTGCCTGATACTTGTGAGGTCCGACAACTTCATTTCATGGTTGCCGAAGTAAAAGTAGCTGTGAAATTGCTTTTTGAGATCGGCCCAGCTCTGAATTGAGTTGTATGGTAATGAGGAGAACCTGGTAAAAGCCGATCCTAAAAGAGACTGTTAACACTGAAATTTGGTAATTGAGTTCCTAAGTTTGTAAAGGCAAAGCGAAATCGGATCGGCTGAAGAAAGGAATCGTATCGGCTAAAAAGCGATCGGCTGCAGGGTTAGTCGGCTGAGGATGGGTTGAATGGGAGCAGACGACAGCCGATTCTGAAGTCCGGAAGAGATGAAGCCGTGTTCAGTATAGAAACTTGGGGATAAATGAGAGATTCGGCTGTTAGTTACGCATTAAAAGATATTTCCACTTATGGATAGAGTCCTGTAACGGCAATTGTATCTGTAATCTAGAAATTTGTTAGATTGTTAGTTGTAACACGGCATAGGTTCCGCTAGAGATAATATGGTGTTTTAAACAGTGGTTTAGATAGAGTCCAGGGTTGTTACAAGTGTTTGTATTTCGGGTATAAATAGGACCCGAGGCCCTCTGTAAAATGATGATTCAATCAATCTAATCTTCGGCGCATCGCCACCCTTTTCTTTTAGACGAACACTCTGTTTGGCTTTGGGCTGCATCGTCTCGATCCCCAAGCTCAGGTAAATATTTGTCATTAGTGGTATGATTATCTGTTTCTAATGCTTCCATCGCAATGATACATTAGAATTGATGATTTTACTGCATCATATATCATATAACGCATATGAGTTAGGTCAATGTTTAGATCTATCTTGTAGTTGGCTCATTTTGTCAAGAATATGTGGTCAACAGGGCTAGGTCTAAGGGTTGGTTGGTTCATATGTGGTATCCACCATCTCAAGGAGTGTAAGTCGGTAGTAACAGATTGGATGTTTCTTTTGATACTTAATGCTGCATCAAGTTTGAACTATTGAGTCGTCTTTAGAACTGTCAATGATCTGTTCTTCCGGGATTTACATTATCTAGGGATAGCGTCGGAGTTTCAGCCGGCCTTATTTGCCATAATATGTTTCTTTTAACATGATTGTTATAGATTTGTATTAGGACTGCCTCTTATGTCAAGATCGTGTTCCTGGCGGATGTTGCTTATACGTTTGATCCAGGAATATTATCTTCACATAAGATTCATCGGAGTACCAGCCGATTTGCTGTTAGCTTTCCAGTATCGGCTAGGTTATTGATCTGTATATCTATTATTCTTCACTATGTTTGGATCAAGCGGCTGATGCTGTCTTGGCGTATCTGACCCATTCCAGTCGCTTGGCCCAAATATGGTCGAGAATAGCATATATACATCCATGGATTTCCTTAGCCGATCCCGTGGGGATCTAACCTAACGCTTAACGTACACTATCTTGTTTTTTCTTGTTGATTAGAAGATCAAATCAACTTGCACGCCCTACACGTTGTAGGCAGCCGAGAAGGACCTGCACTGGAGTCAAGCAGATCTCCTAGGCCAGCGAGTGAGAGAGATTTCTCGTCAACAGAGACAGAGCAAACAACCGGACTTTCAAGGCATCCATAGTCGATGCTTCACCGCAATGCGCCAAGAATCGGCTAACATGCTCGTAGGTTGATACGTTGTCTTGCCCTGAGAACTTCGAAAAATCTGGGATCTTGTATCGGTTGGGCAACGGAATCCGCTCGAAATGCTCTGGATAGGGATACCAATACATGTTCCCTGAGTCCTTTGGCTTGAGGCCGAATTGATCGCGCAAGACTTCTGCAATCAGATCGGCCCAAGTCCGGTTGTCCTGCTGTATCGGCTCATATGGGTCATATGGCATGGGTGCTTGCCGATACAGCAGTGGTGGCGTCTGAGGCTTGTAGTGATGGTCTTGACGGCCTCCTTGATACTGATAGTGGAGTGGATGATCAACAGGGGCGGCCGATGCACCGATGGTGGTGTTGGTGGTCCCAGGAACAGTCCGTCTGTCCAGGTCAATCTGGGCAATTGGCTTTGACTGTGGATTGTCGTTGAACATATTAGCGATCTGATCCTGGGGCAGCGGTTGCTGTCGGTTCAGCATGGTAATCACTGGCCTTGTGGGCGATTCAGTTGGATTCGGCTGACCGAGGACCACTGGTGAAGTACGTCGGCCCTCGTTGCAGCTGGTCGGCTATTTTGGCATCGACCACGGTAGCGATCATGTTGTCGAGAGTGTTGACAAGGATGCTACTCTGGTTGACCAGCGCGTGATGGACGGCCGAATCGATCCGTTCTTGCAAGGTATGCAGGGCCGAATCGTCTTGTTCCTGAATCGGCTCCTCCACCTTTTGTTTGCCTTTTGATCCACTGGAGGAGGATGCCTTGAGTTTGTCCATGCTGAACTTGTACTTTTGATGTACAGTCCCGGATCTGGTCTGGGTGAATGATTGTAAGTAGTTGGCCTGGAGCTCTTCCACCATCTTCTTGCAATCGGCTTGCTGATCAGCCGATAACTGCTCCATCTTCACAGGCACGATGTTGTCCTGGGAAACATTGGGGCTCTTGGAGTCGACCATCTTGTCGGCTGAGTCGGTGCGTCCTAGCCGAGCCGACAGAGAAAGTCCCACTGGGCGTGCCAAGAAGCGTGTTGACGAGAAATTTCTCTGACGCGCTGGCCTGAGAGATATGCTTAGCTCTAGTGCTGGTCCTTCTCGGTTGCCAGTGCAGTACAAGGCGTGCCAGTTGGTTTGATCTATTAACCAACAAGAAAAACAAAGACATGTGCATTAAGTGTTAAGTTAGATCCCCACTGGATCGGCTGAGGGAATCCATGAGCATATATATGCTATCCTAAAATATATTTAAGCCAAACGACTAGAATGGATCGGCTATACCGAGACAGCATTAGCCGCTTAACCCAAATACAGTAAAGGATAATAAATATATGTATTGATAACCTAGCCGATACTGTAAAGCTAACTATGGATCGGCTAGTACTCCAACGATTCTTATGAAAAGATTTCATTCTTGAACTAGATGCTTAGCCTGAGAAATCGGCCGTCGGCTGTTGATAGTAGGCCGATTTTGGCTTATGACGTCCGACAAGAATGAAATCTTAATATAAGAGGTGGTCCTAACATAAATCTAGTAATAAACATACTAAAAATATATCAGGGCAGATAAGGCCGGCTGAAACCCCGGACTGTCTCTAAACGTATAAATATAACCGAACAGGATCATTGAAAGTTCTAAAAATGACTTAATAGTTCAATGTTGATGCAGCATTAAGTATAAAAAGAACAATCTAATCTATTGTAGCTGATTTATACCTCTCGAGACGGTGGATACCGCATATAAACTAGCTCAACCTTTTGATCTAGCCCTATCGGTTGCAGGTTCTCGATAGAACTGGCCGATGGCAGGATAGATCTAAACATTGCTCCAGTTTATATGCGATATATGGTAAATATCACAGTATAAACCCCTGAATCTAATGTGTCATTATGATGGAAGCACTAGAATTAGCAGAACATACCACTAATGACAAACATTTACCTGGATTTGGGGATCGAAACGATGCAGCCCGTAGCCAAATCAATTGCTCATCAGAAGAAAAGGTTTGGCGATGCGCCGAAGGTTGTTTGATTGATTGAATGTCTTTATTTACAGGGGGTCTCGGGTCCTATTTATACCCAAGATAACATTATCTGTACAAACCCAGGACTCTATCTAAACTACCATTTAAAACATGGCAATATCCCGGGAAGGACCCACACCGCATCACAATAAATAGTTTAAACAAACTCCTAATTTACAAATACAATTGCCGTTACAGGACTCTATCCATAGATGGCAATATCTCTTAACACACAAACTGATAACCGAATCTTCTACTTATCTTCAAAAATTTGCACCAGAAACGGTTTTATCTTCTCTTAACCTAGAATCGGCTATCGGCCGCTCTTGTCCGATTCAACCTTAGCCGACTGGCTTCACAGCCGATCGCTTCTCAGCCGATGCGGCCTCTGTTTCTTCGTTAAACCAGCCGATCCGATTCGGCTCCATCCTTGCTGGGACGTAGGGATTCAATTACCAAATTTAGGTGTTAACACCCGTCACCGATGACTCATATCGGTGTCGGGCTTTCATTTAAGCCCGTTGGAGATGTCTGTGCCCCGTTACTGGCCCGATTGAGATATAGTTCGGACAGACTATAAATGCACCAGCAACCGCAGTCTGAATTCATCCAACTGTTCACTTTTTTGGTGGGAGGTTGAAGGGGGCAAATTTTTTTATTTAAAAAAATAGGAATATATTAGAAGTAAGTATAAAGGTTGATTCTTTTTTACAATTTAGTAGTATGATAACTAATTTTTGTTAAATTTTGTAGCGATGGATCGAAGTTGGATGAATGCGACAACTTTAAAGCGTCATTGCAAGGAGTATAGAGATGGCATTTTAAGTTTTATGAACGTCGCGGAGCCGGGTAGGAGAAGAAGAAATAGCAAATACATGTGTTGTCCATGTAGAGATTGCAAGAATGAGATTTTGTTTAGCGGAGAGGAGGTACACTCTCACTTGATACAACGGGGATTCATGAAGGACTACACATGTTGGGTGAAGCATAGAGAGACAGAATCGGATAATGGTGCAGCTGCAGACAGCATCGGTGCCAACAATCATGAAGATAAAGATGAGCGTGACATGTTTATTCCATCTCCATTGGGTGGTGAAATGGTTGATGTGGATCCTGATATACTGCAAGAGATGTTACGTGATGTTGAGGAGCAAGCTCACAACAAGAGAGATTCGTTGAATTTCAGCCGTTTGGTCAGTGACTCCGAGACACCTCTATACGCCGGATGCAAGGCAAAGCACACCAAATTATCTGCTACCTTGGACCTAATGAAGCTGAAGGTAAGTAGTGGTTGGACAGACAAAAGTTTTACAGAACTTTTGAAAATATTGAAGGCCATGCTTCCTGAAGAGAACACATTGCCTGAAACGACATATGAAGCAAAGCAGGTTCTGTGTCCCCTAGGGTTAGAGGTTCGTAGAATTCATGCTTGTCAAAACGATTGCATATTGTACCACAAGCAATATGCGGACCTAGAAGCTTGTCCTGTGTGTAAGGCTTCTCGGTACAAGCGAAAGAAAAGTGCGGGGGAGCGAAAGAAGTCAAAGCGGGGTGGTCCGGCGAAGGTTGTATGGTATTTACCCATCATTGATCGCTTCAAGAGAATATTTGCCAACCCGAAGGAAGAAAAATTAGTGCGGTGGCATGCTAAAGAGAGAACAAACGACGGTTTGCTAAGGCACCCAGCGGATTCGATTCAATGGAGGAATATTGATCGAATGTACAAAGACTTTGCTGCCAACCCCAGAAACATGAGGATATGTTTGTGTACGGATGGCATGAATCCTTTTGGAGATATGAGCAGTTCTCACAGCACTTGGCCCGTCCTTATTGCGAACTATAACCTCCCGCCATGGTTGTGCTTCAAAAGGAAATATATTATGTTGTGCTTGTTAATCCAAGGTCCAAAACAACCGGGCAATGATATCGATATATTCCTAGAGCCTGTTATCGATGATCTTGAGATTCCTTGGAAAGAAGGCGTGGACACTTGGGATGCATATGGTCAGGAGAACTTCAAGCTACGAGTTCTACTGTTCTGCACCATTAATGACTATCCCGCACTGGGCAATCTTTTTGGACAAACCGTGAAAGGAAAGAAGGCCTGCTCCGACTGTGTGGAACATACACACAGCAGGTGGCGGAAGAAATCCAGAAAGATGCTTTACATGGGTCATAGGATATGGCTCCCGCTACGCCACGCTTTTAGAAGAAAGAAGAAAATTTTCAACGGTAGGAGAGAACTTGGAACTGCTCCCATGGATGCATGCGGAGAAGAGGTCCATGACATGGTCAAAGACATAACTAATGAGTTTGGGAAGAAAAGAAAACGTGGCAAGGAAAATGATAAAGCTATGTGGAAGAAGAAATCCATATTTTGGCGGCTACCATACTTGGAAAGACCTTGAGGTCCGGCATTGCATTGATCTAATGCACGTAGAGAAGAACGTTTGTGACAGTTTGCTCAGGCTGCTGCTTAATATGCCTGGAAAGACAAAGGACGGCTTGAATGCTCGTCTAGATCTGCAGGAATTGAACATTCGTAGTGAGCTTCAGCCTGTTACGGATGAAAAGACAGGAAGAGTGTACCTCCCACCAGCTTGCCACACATTGTCGAATGAAAAGATCGCAATGTTGTCATGCCTATCTGATATTAAGGTTCCTTCGGGCTATTCAGCGAGGATAAGTAAATATGTTAAATTGGAGGATCTAAAAGTGGTTGGAATGATGTCTCACGATTGTCACGTGCTGATCACACAGATCTTACCAGTTGCTATCAGATGTATTCTACCACCCAATGTGCGTCACACAATCCAACGTCTTTGTGCCTTCTTCAATGCAATCAGCCAGAAGATTATAGACCCCGAAGATCTAGATCAGATGCAGGCTGATATTGTCAATACCCCGTGTCACTTGGAGATGTATTTTCCACTATCTTTCTTTGATATCATGGTTCATCTCTCTGTTCATCTAGTGAAGCAAACAAAAATATGTGGCCCAGCTTTTCTAAGGGAAATGTACCCGTTCGAGAAGTATATGGGAGTTCTTAAGTCATACATTCGAAATAGAGCAAAACCAGAGGGGAGCATTATTGAAGGGTACACGACGGAGGAGGTTCTTGAGTTCTGCATCGACTTTATGGCCGAGACTGATCCTATCGGAGTTCCTGCGTCTCGCCACGAAGGAAGGTCAGCAAGCCTTGGCACAATAGGCAGAAAAAAATTGTTCCTGATCAAGCTACCTATGCGCAGGCTCATTTCGCTGTGCTACAACATATGGCTGAAGTAACTCCATATTTTGAGGAGCATCTAGCGAAAGTCCGACAGGACAACATGGGTTGATCAGACATGCGGATCAACAGAGAACATACTACTCACTTCAATGAATGGTTCAAGAATCGTATCACACGATCGACCGATGACCCAACTGAGATAATACGAAGGTTGGCAAGGGGCCCAAGCTGGGATGTTGACACATGGCAAGGGTATGATATCAATGGATACACATTCTACACCGTCACACAAGATAACAAAAGCACAGTGCAGAATAGTGGAGTCCGTATAGATGCATATCAGGATAAAGCTGGATCGAACACATATTATGGCTGCATAGAGCAGATTTGGGAGATGAACTACAGGAGCTTCAAAGTCCCTTTGTTTCGTTGCAGCTGGGTGAATATTGATGAATGTGACGAAGTATTTTGTACCGATGCCTTAATGGTTGCAGAACATACAATGAGTAGTCTCTCTACCCTACACTATAAATACAGGTATTCGTATGGGTTGCATTAGCTACACTTGTTATTTTGTTATGCACTGGTCCTCTCTCTTAAGTGTGATGTATTCTTGTTTTCCGATTATTCACTTCTCTTGGTTCCTTAAACATGATATAATTAACTTTGCCAAGTTTAAGCACTTTTTGCTATTGAATAAAATTTTGAACAAGCTCTATGATGTGGTATGAATAAAATTTTGAACAAGCTCTACTTCATTTGTTAATTATAATATTTTTTAAAAATACAATCCCAACTGTAAACTAATTTAATAAGGTATTGGATGCGGATGACACTTATCTGTATCGGGCCTATCGTCACTGCCTGATGTAGATGCTAGTCATCTGTATCGGGCCTTGTGTTAATGCCCGATGCGGATGACACTCATCCGTATCGGGCTTACTACAAGGGCCCATCAGAGATGACTCATCCGTATCAGGCTTTAGTAGTACACCCGTCAGAGGTGTAGTTGATTAGGGTTGCTTAGTTAATGCCTCTCTCAGATCTAGATCCATTCATGCCTCCTCTCCTCCACGCCGCGCCTGCTAGTGCTATCCTCCACTTCGACCCCGAGCCCGACCGTCTCCTCGCCTCCACGCCGCCGCCTGCTAGTGCTCTCCTCCACGTCGACCCCCAGCCCGGCCGTCTCCTCGCATCCACATCGCCGCCTCTTAGATCCACGCGTGCCATCGCCGCCGCCTCCTCTCCTCCTCTCCTCCACGCCGCCGCCTCCTCTCCTCCTCTCCTCCATGCCTCCGCCTCCTCTCATCCTCTCCTCCATGCCTCCGCCTCCTCTCATCCTCTCCGAGCCCGGTTGTCTGTTGCCGTCCTCGACCCGAGCCCTCCCTCCACGCCGACGACGTGGACCACGAGCCCGTCGCCGCCTCCCTCGACACCGGCCGCGTCCACCCAGAGCCTGGCCGCCCATTGCCGCCAAGATCGACGCCAAGCCCTCTCTCCACGCCAGCCGCGTCGACCACGAGCCCGGCCGCGTCAACCCCGAGCCCGGCCGCACCTCCGCCGCCTCGACCCCGAGCCCGTCCTCACCGGTTAGTACCCCTCTTCTCTCCTCTCATCACCGGCGACGGATTCTTGATGCTATGTGATGCTATGTGATGCTATGTGATACTTTGTGATGTTCATCCGTTGCTAGAATATTGTAATTTCTTGATGCTATCCACCGCTAGGGTTCATCTATTGTTAATTTCTTGATGCTATGTGATGCTATGTTCATCTATTGTTAATTTCTTGATGCTATCCGCCGCTAGGCTTTACCTTTGACTGAGACATATGCTTATACTTTCATGGTAGAGATATTTACCTTTTGATTATAAGATAATCCACTGTCATTAAATAAAATATGGAAAGATAACATTTTTAACATTCTTTAATAAAGAATAAATAAATTCATGTAATAAAGAATAAATAAGTTACATGTGTATCTGCGTGGGATTTCTCCCTATTTATAGACTGAAATTTCAATAAACTTTTTACAAACGCTATTAAGCTAGCAGTTATGTGTACTCCTACGGCATGTGGATGATGTATACGTATACACTTACCCCTCATTCTTCTCTTCATATTCGCTCTCTTATTTTCATGCTAATATTAGTTTTCATGCCATATTAGTTAGTTATGAAGCATAATTTTTGATCAAAAATTAAATATCTATAACATCTAAACCATACTGCTAATTTATATGTAACCAGGTTACTTATGAGTAAATTTACAATTAATACTTATATTCATCATATTTTAACTTCAGGAAGAAATATGTCATTTTTGGGTTATATTCTTTTACTTTTACATGCCATTCAAAAAATTAATAATATAGATTTTATCTTAGCACATAACTTGACAATAAGTTGTTATTCTATTTTCAGTGAATAAAGTAATAGTAGCTAAAACACATTCAATTTGTAAAAGTACCAAAAATATAAAATACACTACGCCGGCACCAGCTATGATGCACAATTTTTTGGTGCTGATATGTCTATGATATGACTATGATATGCACAATTTTTTGGTGTTGATGCTGCTAACTTGTTGTTCCTTCCCTCACGTTTTTTCTCTCTACTCCCCTGGATTTCTTCTCTCCTCTTCCTGGCCAATGATGAATGCTCAAGAACAGACCATAAGAAGGGACCATCGACACTTGTTCTTTTTTTTGGGCACTACAGTTTCTGCCCACTTGTTCTTTCCTCACCTTTCTTCTCTCCACTCCTCTTTCTGGCCAGTGATGAGTGCTCAACATTAATGATAAGAACAGACCAGCTACACTTGTTATTTTGTTTTTGGGAACTACACTTTTTTTTTCAAAAAACCAGCCATGGGCACTACACTTCCTTTTTTTTGCAAAAAAACAGCCAAGGTGATCCATTCACATATATATTAATCACATCCACAACCAAATTGATCCATTCACATATATATTCTACACTTGTTATTTTGCTTTTGGGAACTACACTTGTTTTTTATAAGAACAGACCATCTACACTTGTTCTTTTTTGGGGGGCAGTACACTTGTTCTTTTTTTATAAGAACAAACTATCTACACTTGTTCTTTTTTTGGATGGCACTACACTTGTTCTTTTTTTTTGATAAGAACAGACTATCTACACTTGTTCTTTTTTTGGATCTACACTTGTTCTTTTTTTGGATCTACACTTGCAAATGATTGTAATTGATGCACAATTTTTTAGAAAAACTGAGGCCACATCTAATACTTTCACCTTCCAATAGCTTAGTAATATGTAAAAGTTTAGTAATGTTATTTTTCTTCGATAGAAAATGTCGGCGACTACAAGTGGGACCACAACGAGCCGGGCTCCAAGGTCCCAAAATAAGATCCCTATGGAAGTGTATAGAATAACAGAGGTGGACAAACAGGGATTTCCTACGGCCCCAGAGAAAGCCGTCAAAAAATTCGCAACAATCTGCAGCATCCTAGGGAGGCGAAACTTCACAATTTTGGCCGACCACATCGATCGGGTCCCACAGGAAGAAAAGGATGAGGCCTGGAGAGAGTTCAAGGAGAGCTTTGAGTACCCATAAGAGGCCGCGGAAAGACTGAAGCGGCGGGCTTTGCACAAGATGGGCAACTTGTGGAAAAATTTCAAGACCACGCTCGTCACCGACTACGTCCTCAATCCATCCCAGCCAGAACCATTTAGGAAGTACCCATTCATCACCCAGGCCGTGTGGGATGAGTTCCATGCCGCCAAATCAACCCCTGAGTCTCGGGCAAAAATTGAGGCCTATAGGGCGTTGTAGGCAAAAAACCTTCACCCGCACCGGCTTGGCACGGGAGGATACGCCGGGAAGCAGCAGGAATGGCAGAGGGAGGATCAAGTTGTCGCGGAATCTAACACCCCGCCAATTCTTGGTGATATCCCGACTACCCGAGCAAGGAACTGGGCAAGGGCAAGGGCGAAGAAGAATAGTGATGGAACACTGACGTTCCCAAACCCTGAAGATCAGGCAGTGTGCGATAAACTTGTAAGTTTAACACATAAAACATCTTTCAATAGGTTGTATCATCCTCTACATTTAATTAATCCTGACTGTATGGCAGGTCCAGCTAACTGCTGAGATACTTTCCTCCTCCGAGGTCTGCTCACAAAGGCGCGAGGATGACATCCTCACAAAAGCCCTAGGAAATGAAGAACACCGTGGACGGACAAGGGGCATTGGCTTTGCTGTCCCATGGAAGTATGGGTTTCCCCAATTTGCTTGGCAGTATAGGAAGCTCAAGCTATCAAAGACGGAGAAACAAGCACGCCTTAAGGAGCAACTTCGGGAGGAGCTTAGAGTCGAGCTCACCGAAGAATTCAATGAGAAACTGGCACGAGTAGAGTCTCGGATGGAGACATATGAGAAGTTGATCGCCGAAGCTCTGGCCACTGCAGCTCCCAGATTAGAAGTGAGCCCCGCACAAAGGAGTAGCAGCTGCGCATCCACTGAGGCGGGAGCAGAACAAGCACCAATCCCCGCTGCGGTGGACCACATAACGATAACAAAATTCAACAAATGTATATTTCTTATTAGCACCAAAGTACACCCTAGTAGTAATGACACGTACGATTCTATTGCAGGAACTCACATCGTGCACCCTAGTCGTTAGGGTGACCCAATCATTTGCAATTCCGGCTGCAGAGGGTCTTGCATTCAAGCCTACCCCGAAACCCATGTTCATGGGGTGCAACTTCTAGCCGGACATGCAAAAGTCCAAGTGGACTTAGTGAAGCCCGATTGGGTGGGCTTCACTCTCCAGCACCCACCGAACGATGAGGTTCGGACCCTTGGAGCTGCACGTGGGACCTTTATCCAATGGCCCAAGCAGAACATTCAGATCAATGTAACTCCTAGGCCAGCATCAAGTTCTCGTCCGGTACCGTCGCGTGCACATACTGATATTGTAGTTGCCCCTCGAGCCAGAGAACTTGAACTTGTAGTTGCCTCTCAAGCCAGAGAACTTGTAGTTGCCCCTCCTGCCGTTGAAGAAGATCTCCAATTACAATATGATACAGATTTTGGGGACAACGGTATCGAGGTGGACAGCAGGCCGCACCAACCCCCTCCTGCCAAAAAGTTGAAGAAGGCGAGATCTTCTCCACCCGACATCGGCAGAAAGGGGAGAGGAGTAGGCAAGGTGCAAGGGGCCAAGAAAAAGCTTGATCTTGGCAAGGCGTCATCAGCTCCGAATACTTTCACATTAGGCATGCCATTGGTCGGAGACGACACCTTATCAAGGATGGGGCCTGCATGCAAGGAGTTGCACGGGTACTACATGGAGAGGACCAACACAAAGAGGAAGCATAGAGAGACCTCCATGTTGGGCTACCACGATAGTCAGCCGTTCCTCGGCCCTGCTACTTCATCGCCGTAGACTTTCAAGATCTATGGGACCTCTACAGGGTGCGAGCGGTCGACACCAACCTCCTTAAGTGCTAGTCTTTGTAAGTATTTGTGGGTACGAGATATGATAATAACTGTCCATATCTGACGCTAACTCGGACTTTGGTCTTGCTTGTAGGTTTACCTGGAAGCAGGTAAAAAAATCACCTTTGTTGCCTTTCTCGATCCATCAATCATCAACGAGACAAATATGCAAAACGATCGAGGTGGCATGGTGGAATATATCAAGGACTGCTTGTAGGCCCGTCAAAACAAGGACTTCCTTATGTGTGCCTACAATCAACAGTAAGCGTGTACCGTACTTAGAATCAGATGCGCGACTCGTATAACTCTAGTATTTACCTTGCAATTTAATAATGTCGCAGGGGTCATTGGATTCTTCTGGTAATAACGCCGAAGTGGAGTTTGGTACACTATCTTAACTCCAATATCAAGCCAAAAATATACAACTGGTCCGACATAGAAGCTGTCTTGAACGAGGCATGGGACCTGTACGTGGCAAAAGGCGGGAGGCATAAGGATGGGCATCCCAAACTCGGTCACAAAAAAGACTTCCCAATTAAACAACAAGTGGGTGACCAGTGTGGGATCCACGTCTGCCATAACATGTGAATCTTAGCAGACAAGGTGACATTGCCTGACCTTGAGGTGTGTTTACAATTGTTTATATACATAGGACGACAACTTTCCAAGTATATGGACTAACTTGGCGCCTCACATGCAGGTTAAACTACCAAACATTCCGGATAACAACTTCGATATCATTAGAGAGGAGATAACACAATTCATACTAGATGATATATTGTCTCTGAAAGGAATGTTTAGATTAAGGTCCTAGGTAGCTCGATCGACTCTGAATGGTAGAACATTTGCAATGACAGTGCGACAAACATTTGATTTTTGTAAATATTCTTTGTAATACAATTCTGCATGTTGTTTCTGTATATACTTGCTTTTCTTTATAATATATTTTTGCAGGTTTTGATGCATCTGTAACTAAATTATTTTGCTCGATGATGAACTGGAGCCGTTCAGACATGTTGCAAATTGCAACATCCAAAACACGGTTCAAATTATTTAGGTGTGTTGTAGGCTGGGTGGCTTCCGAAGATGTTCGCATCAAACCTTGTGTCACAGGGCATGGCGGACATCTTTTGGAAGCCACCCGACCTACCACAACACCTCATACTATTACATATATAGTTTAGTTGTTCTGAGAGCAAAAAGTAAAGACCATTTTGGAACTACACTTGTTCTTTCTTTTGGAACTACACTTGTTCCTTTTTGGAACTAAACAACCATCTACACTTGTCTTTTTTTGAGCAGTACACTTGCTCCTTTTTTTGTTCTTACACATGTTCTTTTTTGCAAAAAATAAATAGCCATCTATACTTGTCTTTTTTTCTGTTTTTGGGGTTAGTACACTTGTTATTTTGCTGTGGCTGTGGAATATATATGTGATGAATATATATGTGAATGGATATGGCTGTGGCTATGATGAATATATATGTGAATGGATATGGATATGGCTATGGCTGTGATGAATAGATATGTGAATGGATCAACTTGCTGTTGTGGCTGTGATGAATATATATATGAATGGATCAACTTGCTATTGTGGCTATGATGAATTATATGTGAATGGATCAACATGGTTGTGGCTGTGATGAATGGCTGGGGCTGGGCTGTGATGATATATGTCATTTTTTGCAGCGGGCATGGCTAGCAAAGGCCTGAGGCTAGCAAAAAAACAAATTTTATTTTTTTGGATAATAAACTCATCCCTGACGGGCATTGTGGAAAAGCCCGATAGAGATAGGACATCCGTGACGGTCTCAACCTAAAAGCCCGATAGAGATAGATAGGACATCTGTGACGGGCTACTTAAGCCCGTTAGAGATATGTGATCCATGACGGGCAACAAACCGGGACATTATTTGACTTCGTGTTTGGTCAACCCTATAGGTGACGGCCCGGTAACTATGGCCTGTTAGAGATGAGTTGTCATCTGTGACAGGCTTAGAACTAGTCCCGATTGAGATGTGTCATCCGTGACGGGCGTTCAACCCCACTAGTTTGACTTTCAAGCTCATCTGTGATGGGCATTTTTATGGCCCGATTGAGATAATGTACATCCGTGATGGCCTTGTGCCCGTTAGAGATATTTTCTCACATCAGTGACCTTTTCACAGTGACGGGGGGCCAACCCGATAGAGATGAGGGTTAATGCTAGTTAGAGATAGCCGGTGCCGGCGTAGTGATAGAATCAACGCAGGTGCTCGATGTTGCATGAGTTCGGCACTTCCTGTCCATCTTCTCGAACCAGCCTGCAAGAGCCCGGGCGAGTGATGGAGGAGATGATGAAGGGGCCTTCCCATGGGGCTGACGACATGTTCATGCCGCTCGAGGATTGAACTCGGCGGAGTACGAGGTCACCGACCTTGAACGACCTCCCCTGCATGTTCCTGTCATGGTAGCGGCGAAGGGCTTGCTGGTAGCGGTCTGACTGGATCATCGCCGCTAGCTGAGCTTCTTCAAGGCTGTTGGTGTCCTCGGCATGCGTCTGCTCCACCATCTCCTCGTCATAGTGGTGAATCCTCGAGGAGTCGTGGAGCATGTGGACCGGCAAGACAGCTTTCGACCTGTAGACCAAAAAGAATGGAGTCTGTCGCATGGCCCGACTCGGCTGACTGTGCAGCCCCTAGAGGACAGCCGGAAGCTCGCGCGACCACCACCCACCATACTTCTGGAGGGGATCGAAGATCTGAGCCTTTAAGCCTTGCAGAATCATGTCGTTGGCATGCTCACATTGCCCATTCGCCCGGGGGTGTTCTACCAAGGGGTATTTAACCTCGATGCACCGGTCTTCACAGAATTCTCAGAAATCATTTCCAGTGAACTGCGTACCAAGGTTGGTGATTATTTCCCTTGGGATGTGGAAGCGGTAGGTTGAAATGCCCTCGATGAAGTTGGCCGCCTTCCGGGCGGTGCAGGTCTTCAGGGGCCTTACCTCAATCCACTGCATGAATTTGTCAATGGCGACAAACAGTCGGTCGAAGCTTTGCTGTGCTTTTGGGAACGAACCGACCATGTTGAGCCCCCAGCATGGTCATGGACGGGTCGGCATTGAAGATGGAGACGGTCTTGTACTCCGCGGGCATGGCAGTGGGCCTTGGCGTGGTTGGGACCAAGTTTGGCGATTCGAAATCCATCAGTTCCTTGCCCTTGGAGTCGGACACTTAGGCGGAGAGCTCACGCATGCGGACCAAAAGGTCCACGGCCTCGCCAAGGGAGAGGCTCTTGCTCTTGCAGGCATGGGAGGTAACCACGTCACCTTGGATGGAGAACACGCTAGCGGGACCTGGCACCTTAAGAACTAGGTACGTGTAATGCGCCACTACCATGAACTTGGCGAGGGCAGGTCGCTCGAGCACCGCGTGGTAGGTAGCTTTGAAGTCTGCCACATAAAACATGAGAATCTCAGTGCGGTAGTTCTCCCACATCTCGAATGTCTCTGGGAGGGAGACCACGTCGAGCAGCATGCTGGCCTTGCCCAGGACAATCCCATAGAAAGGGCGAGTCAGTGGGCTCGAGGGCAATGATGGAGAGGCCAAGTTCACGCATCGTCCCTCGGAAGGGGATGTTGATGCCGCTCCCCCCATCGATGAGCAAACGCTTAAGACGCACCTAAAGCACCACTGGGTCGATGACCAACGAAAAATGTCCAGGCTTTGGGACGTCGGCCCACTGATCGGCTTGGGAGAAGGAGATCGGAACCTTTGACCACCATAGGCACTCAAACGGCTCCATCAAGATGGCGTTCACCCGTCGGAAGAGTAACTTTTGCTGACGGCCGCTTTCCAAGGCGGCCTCCCCTCGGAAGATCATGTTGATCGTCCGGGTTGGCTCCTGGAAGTCGTCTCCCATGGGGTGGTCCTCCTTCTGATGCTTGGTGTCGTCGTCCTTCCCCCTCCGACCTCTTGGAGGCTGGGGGTTGTCTTGTGCTTCTTGTATTAGGTGATCTTGGAGCACATAGCATTGCCGGATGGTGTGCGTGCCCCACAGGTGCAAGAAGCAGGTCTTGTCCAGTGCCTCCTGGAGTGATTCACCCGACATCTCAACGCCCGACCTCGGCCTTGGCTTGGTGATGATTGCGACCTCGAGGTTTGACTTCCGCTTAACATCATCCTGATGGAGGCACTTAGGAGGTCGGTGGTCAGCCCTCCTCGAGGACCGACGGCTGGGCTCGACTGGCTCTATTCACAGTCGTTAAGTAACGATTTTGACCGTCACAGACCTTGGAAATAAAAGGGAATTAGCGTCCGCTACCAGCATTTAGGATTAGAATTAATAAAGTTCCACATGTCCTTGGACTTTACTTGATTGCAGGACATTTATCACATAATTGAAGCAAAGTCGAGCTCACGTGGCGAAGAAACACAACTCCAACCTATCAGCGATCACCACGTCGGATTCCCATGGATCAAAGGGCCCACAAGTTAGGTGAAACCGACTTAGGATGGGACCAAACCAATGGGAAAGGCGGTGGAGTATGGCAGTTATGGGGGTTCGGCCGAACCACCCTTGCAGCCCACTCCACCGACCTTTGGCGTGGCAGCACATTAGTGGATGGCAATGACGGTCAAGGGGTTATGGCGGTTAATAACCGCCATAACAACCATTATTAGAAGGCTATAAAAGGAGGAGGCTCACTTCACTTCAACACACACCACAAGAAGGAGTTCCTACAAGTTCTAACTTAGTCATCTAGGCTAGTGGAGTTAGGAAGTAGTTTAGAGTTCTTTTCGGTTCTCGAGTCGCCTTTGGAATTTGGGTATGTCTTTAGTACTCTTCTTCCTTTGTACGACTTTGAGCTTAATAAAGATTATATCTTCTAGTCCATATGAGTGTGGTACTTCTTATGCTTTAGTAGACAAGAGTTCCATTATTAGTTTAATTCATAGTCTTGTTGAGTTTAGACGAGTAACTCTATTGCCACGGACACAGTCTAATGAGCAATTAGGATGAACGTTTGCTTCCGTCTTATCCCTGGGAGGTAGGAAGTATTTATGGTAATGTAAGCATGGTGCTTAGATTATTTCATAGACATTGGTTATGGCCACTTCCCACGGGTGAGAGGTAGGCGGATGGTGGTGACAGCCCTGTTCGTCCTTTGTATTCCTCCACATTCGGATTTGGTGTAGGGCAAACGGTAAGAGATCGCTTCGTGGTGGCAGGCTGGGCCACTGGGCAGCGGTACCCCCATAGTCCTGGGAGCATAGAACTGGGTTTAGGCATGGCTAGAATAATTAATTAAACTATGTACTCTTACTAGAAGAACTATAGGAACCCGACTCTAATTACTACTCTCCACTTAGCACTAGTGTATTAATTATCTTGGACTCTTCTGTGTGTGTCACACTACCTTTATCATATGATTATCTTACCCCTATCTGAACTTAGGTATCTCATCTATAACTTATGAATATTCATGGCACCTTAGTATTCTCTTCCAGACCATAGTCTTCCTTTGGGATAAAATAAATAACAATACCCTTGGAATACTCCCTGGGTGAAATGCTACAATGGTGTATCCGTGCGCTTGCAGATTTATGTGTGAACGTAAGAAATACCAACAAGCATTTCTAGCACCATTGCCGGGGAAGACAATGGTCTAGGAAGAAATAATAAGTGTTGGATATCCATATAGTTATATTTGCCTTACTTTTGCTCTAGCAGGCTTATCTTGGTCTCTTTTCTCTTTTATGTGAAAACAGGATAGTGGATGACCAGTTTCAACTTGCTGGATAATTACAATCCAAATCCAGAGGCCCTTGTGAGAAGAGTTTGACCTCATGTCATTCCTCCTCAAATTTTCCTCTCAGCAGTTAAATCAAAGGTCATGGCATCATCGAGATCAAAGACTCTTGACGATTTCTCGGCACCCTCATCTGAAAATGTCTGTATTAGACCAACAATCAACACTAGGGAGGCCAATTTTGAGATCAAGACGGGTCTTATAACCATGGGGCAGGCCAATCCCTTCTGTGGGAAGGCCAATGAGGACACCAACGCACATCTCCAAACTTTCTTGGAGATCTGCAACACTTTCACCATCAAGGGAGTCAAACAAGATGCCATCCGACTCCGGCTGTTTCCGTTCTCCCTCATTGGGAGAGCGAAGCAGTGGTTGTACGCGAACCGAAGTGCTGTGGATACCTGGGACAAATGTTGAGCCGCGTACCTCGAAAGTTTTTCCTGATGGGAAAAACCAGCGCTCTTCGTGGAAAGATTTCAAGTTTTAAGCAAGCATCAGACGAGTCAATCCTAGAAGCATGGGAGAGGTTCCAGGAGTACATCCTGGCATGTCCTCACCATGGTATGGATGATTGGCTTCTTATCCATAATTTCTACAACGGGCTGACTTTGGCAGCCCGTGATCATATTGATGCTGCTGAGGGAGGTGTTTTCTTCTCGTTAACGGTCGGAAGTGCGACCGATTTAATTGAGAAGATGGTATCCAACCAAGGATGGGGCGACGATCATCTCCAGTCCCAAAAGTGTACTATGCATACTATCAAGGAGACGGATATGCTGGCCGCCAAATTGGACTTCTTGCTAAAGAAGTTCGAGGACAAGGCCAAAGGAGTTCAGGCGGTGGATGCTCGCATGATGTGCGAGACGTGCGGCAACACTGGCCATTCGGGGAATAACTGCCCCGAGACTAGCACGGATGTCTGCTACCTAAACAACAACGACTATCGTCCGCAAGGAGGTCAAGGGTGTAACCAACAACGCCCATACTATCAAGGAGGTAACAATTCTACTCATCCTTCCAATCCTAACCAACCCTCCTTGAAAGATCTTGTCTTAGGCCAAGCTAAAATTAATGAGAATATTTCTAAGAATCTAGTGGCCAATGACAAATCCTTGGAAAGTATTAATGATAAAATGGAAGGCTTTTCCTCTGCTATTAAGAACCAGCTGAGCTTTAACAAAATGCTAGAAACTCAGTTAGCTTAGCTGGCTGCTGCTATCCCTTCATCTGAGGCAGCGAAGATCCCGAGGCAACCCGAGGCTTCCCTTGAAAATGTGAGTGTGGTGACCACACGAGGGGGTAAAACCACACGTGATCCGCCATATCCTAACAATGCAAGGAAGGCAAAGAAGAAAGAGTGTGAGCCGTCCAACATTCAGAGCCAAGTTGTTGTCGTTCCCTCATCGGCACCGGAGGAATTCCACAATACCACATTGTTGTCATTCCCTCATTGCAACAGGAAGCAACTGTGGACGAGCAGTTCGCTCGTTTTGTTGGGGTCATAAGGAAGATCCACATCAATGTTCCTTTGATGGAAGCAATGCAAGTACCCACGTACGCTCGTTACCTCAAGGACATCCTCAACAACAAGAGGCCGATGCCTACCGCGGAAGTTATCAAACTGACGGAAGAGTGTAGTGCTGCTATACTCAACCAGCTTCCTGAGAAGAAGAAGGATCCGGGATGTCCCACGATCACTTGCTCAATCGAGACACAGCAATTCGACCATGCCTTGTGCGACCTTGGAGCAAGCGTCAGCGTCATGCCCAAGGAGGTCTTTCACTGGCTAAACTACACCACTATGGCATCAACGCTGATGTGGCTGCAGCTGGCTGATACATCAGTTCATTATCCAGCAAGAATTGCAAAAGACATACCGGTGAAGATCTGGGGATGTTTTATTCCCGTGGATTTTGTGGCACTCGACATGGATGTCGACAAGAGGGCGCCGCTCATTCTTGCGCGCCTGTTCCTAAGCACCGCGGATGCCCGCATTGATGTGGGAGCCAGAGAAATACGACTCCACATTAATGGGAAGGACGAGAAATTCAACTTCCAGCGAAGAGTGGAGCAATGTTCGATGGTCAAGATAAAGTATGGTCCCAATACCAAGAAAGTTAAGGAGGTCAAAGTTAAGCCCCCAGAGATGGGAAACCATATTAAATTAATGAAGGATTTCTTACAGAAGGAATCACCATCTCCAAGGAGAATCAAGAAAGAAAGGTGGGCGGTGTTATTCCAGCCATCGCCAAAGTCCAGAATTCCTTCCCCCACACTGGACGAACAAAAGAAAATCAAGAAGGTGTGGCAAGTGAAGTCGTCCGCATCCGCTTCTCTGAGACCGGACGATGCACAAGCTTAATTTTGCGGAGAAAGTCCAGCTCGTCGGACTTTAAACGAGGAGTCCAAGCCGACAGGTAAAATCGGTATGTATCCCATATTTAATTTTCCAAATACATGTTTACTTCCCTTAATTTTGATTCTTGGATAATCAAGCATGGCCTGTTTACTTTTCCTCTCATGTATAGAAAAAATATATAAAACTTGAAATTAGGATTTTTATATTGAAAATTTCTAGTGCTCATTATAGAAAAACTTTACCCTTGGATTCCACTCATCAAACATACACTAGGCTGATTATTTTAGTAAGAACAATCATTGGATCCTTGGGTGGGGGCCAAATCCCACCAAGTTGGTTCGGTCGAACCATCAGGAGCCCAATGGTGCTCAAACTTTTAGGTGTAGTAGAAGATGATGTCGAGATAAGGAATCCAAAGTTTAGAGGAGAGAGGAGCTCATCTTGGTTCGGCCGAACCAAGGGAGAGCCCCTCTATAAAAGGGAAGGTGGGGAGGTTCCTCTCCTTGCACCAACTTGAGTTGCCATATTGTGCCCTCATGTTCCCTTCTCCTCTCTAGAGTTCTTTCAATGTGTTCTTACTAAGTTCATAAAAAATATTTCCCGAGTTTTGCTTGCATTCAGAGTTACCTCCGTGGGTTGTCACGCAAGAACAATTTATGGTGGCGACCAAGCTCCACAAGAACGACTGATCTTGGACGGCTAACATAACGTTGTGCTAACACTTAACCCGTCCCGAGTATTCTTGTGTGCTTTGTTATTTTTCAGCTACAGATGAAGAAAAGTGTCTAGCGGTTGTTCGGCGCGGTGCGCAAGGGATCAGGATTGAGCTCGGGTCATTCAAGCTCAGCTCCGTTCCCCGGTCATGTGCATAGCACGACAATGTAGGATGATCCACAAGCCGCTCCTTCAAGAGGAGAAGGAAGTCATCATTCTTCCTCTCTCATCCATGACATTGAGCTCGATTTGAAAGACAAGCGAGACAGATAGGCTTACGTCCCCCTCAAGGACCGGATATTCCCTCCTACGCGAGCGTATTAACCGGCAATGCTCAGTAAGACAGGTATGGACTCTTAGTTTCATGTTGTTTGGCAATCAATAGAATGACAAAATTTTGCTCATGTGAAGGAAGAAGGTTCACGCCTTCTGACCATTCAATTTCTATGTACTTTTAAAGAAATTGGGGGTGGTATTTCTTTCCGATTATTCGGGAGGGAATATTACCACACATGGAAGGAATTTAGTCTCTTACTTGGTTAAACTATTAGTGTTCTGTTGAGTGGGAATCAAAATTGTCAAATTTTGATAGACATAGTTTTTGTCAAAGTATATTAGGGAAATCCTTTTGTACTAAGCCTATAACTAATGATATTCATAATCCTACTTTAAGACTGATGCATAAATGGTTAGCATTTACCGTTTTTCCTAGAGAGGATGTCCGACCTGTTAGAATAGATGAGTTGATGATCTTATATGCCATGGTGAAAATGATTAAAATCTCTCCTGTTACGGCAATGATTAAACAATGGCTAGAATAATTTAGGATGAAGGGTTCTATAGAATGCACTTCATTAATTACTCGCATTGCTCGTCATGTCAGAGCTTTGGGGAATGTACAAGTCTTGTACACCACTGAGCTCCGTGAATTTATAGATGTAGAGTATTTAGTGAAGGGCCACACTTTGAAGCATGGCCCCGATGGATCCCTTATTTTCTTCTTCCCCGGATATACAAATGAAATTCCACTTCCTAGCCCAGAATATTATTTGTATAAGTATCGGGCGCTAACCATTGCTCTCCGTCCAAGAGAGATTGCCCGCAGGAGTAGTATTTCAGGAAGGATCACAAGGAGCAGGTCTAGAAGAGCTGCTATGGAGGAAGAACCATAACCGTCTCCACAACAAGTGCCGAAGTCGGGATGGGTTCTGTTGGTCTGAATTTTTTACACGCACTGGCCTGGGAGATCTGCTTACTCCAGTGCAGGTCCGAAATTGGTCGCCTTTGGTGACTGAGCGGGCGTACCAGTTGGTTTGATCCTGCAACCAACAAGAAACAAAAAGATAGGCATTTGGTTAGGGTTAGATCTTACTCGATCGGCTATCGATATTAATAAATATACAATTGCTATCCCAAAGCACATTTAGCTTAAGTGATTGGAATAGATCGGTAGCATACCGAGACAGTATAAATCACTTAGATCCAAAAGTACGTTAGGACAGCAATTATATGTATTCATAACCTAGCCGATGCCGCAGATCTAATGTAAATCGGCTAGTACTCCAATATGTTTTATAAAAAGATATTAATCTGAACTAAATGCATTAACCTAAGATCAATCGGCTGTTAGTATAACCTAACAGATTGATACCGAGCTTAACACATTTAAATAGATTAAGATCTTAATATAAATGGCAATTCTAATACATCTATCGGTAGTAATACATAAAAATGATTAGAACAGGTAAGACCGGCTGAAACCACCACACTATCTCTAATAATAAACATTGAACCGAATAGATCCACATAATACTAAAGGTGACTTAATAGGTCGATTAGGTGCAGCATTAAGTACCAAAAGAAAAACAAGACCTATTTAGGTTAATGATAACTCCTCGAGATGGTAGATACACCATATAACCTAAATCAACCTCTGGATCTAGCTCTGTCAGCTGCTATCTTCAAAGAGATATTAGCCGATCACGAGATAGATCTAGACATTGATCTAGATTATATGCCGCATATCATAAATTTAAGCAATTTATAGCATCGAAATTAGAGTATCATGATGATGTAAGCACTAACCCCGACGATACAAGCCGCTTACAACAAGAAGTTACCTTGTTCGAAGATCGAAGTCGATGCAGCCCGAGGTCAAAGCAAGAACTCGTCGAGAAAAGTAAAAATAGGAAAGTTTGGCGATGCGCCGAAGTTGTATTGATGTGTCTTTTTTTAACAAGATCTTGGGTCATATTTATACCCGAATATACAATGAGTCTGTAACGGACACGATTCCTCCTATTACAGATTAAATCTCTAAACAAACTGACATTATCTATAAAGGAAACTATACAAAATATCCTAACTTAAAGATACAATTGCCGTTGTAGGACCTTATCCGTAGATGGCAATATCTTTAACACACTTCTGGAAACCAAATCCAATAATTTATCTTTAAGCTTTCCTTTCGGGATTGGCTCCACCTCTGTCTCCAATCGGAATCGGCTATCGGCTATCCTGGTCCGACTCGGACTCAGCAGACTGGCTCCATAGCCAATTCGGACTTAGCCGATGCGGCCTCTGTTTCTGTAGATTGCGTGTTTCCTCCGATTTCGCTCCAATCTCTACTTCAAACATGCTTCAAACTCAGGGATTTGGTTACCAAATTTGGTCGTTAACATATGCCCCCAAGTCTGCGGCATTGATAATGTTGCGGATTTTATCCAATCCTATTTCCAGCACAACCCTAGGTCGAGTTTGTTTCGGCCGTTATGAAAACTATTTAAATAACGCCTCTCCGCACCGAATAACTCATGCCGTCAACACGATCCACAAACCAGCAAACGTTCTCGAGTTCCCTGACAACCTCTTCAGCTTCCTCAATCCCGCCGCGGCGATCCCATCTCTCTGGCGAACTCAACTACAGCAATGGCGACCCCTGCCGCTCAACCAGGCTCTCCACCCGCCAAGTTCCCCGAGGTACGCCCAATCGGCCAACCCTTTTCTTTTCCCGCCTTTTAGTCGTAGGTCTGAATTTTAGGTTTTCCAAATCTGAAATCCACCCCTTTTCTGATTGTAGCATCTCGCGCATCAAGTAGCAATTCCAAGCCTAGTCAGCGACGAGAGATATTACTTAGGGCCTATCGGCAATAAGGACCCCACTGAGCTCATCATAGCCGAAACCAACAAAGTGCCCTATAGAATGAGGAACCCAAACCTAGGCCACTGGAACAACACCTTTAAATCTTGGCCTTCAACTGACAAGTCATGGTCGTCACGGTACAAAAGGATGCAAGCCAGCAAACGAAGTCACTGGGAAGAAATCGGAATTGCCCAATGTCTCACATTATCCATAGCCGACATGCCCAAGGATGAACCATTAGTGTCGGCTGCCACATATTTTTGGAACAACACACTGAATGTCTTTCTTTTCCAACAAGGTCCCATGACCCCAACTTTAGCCGATGTCTTTATGTAACGGGTCTTGACATCATGTCATCGGCTAACCCCAACCAACTGGACAGCAAGGGCCAGTTTTCCTTTAAGAGCAAAGCAATTGGGGGTTGGAATGGATATGTGGCCATGAACATGGGAACTGGGTTGATTAACGCCAGAGAGCATACTGCCTTTTTGATGATGTGGCTGGAGAAGTTCATATTCTGCGGGTCAAGTTGTAGTCCCACAGCCAACTAGCAAGTACTAGTCGAGGCCTTGGTTGATAAGAAAAGACTCCCCTTAGGCAAATTCATCCTCGGGTACCTTTATCAGATGTTGAGCCAAGCCGTGTCCAAGATCGCAACCGACGCCACTATTAGCACTGGAGGCCCTTGGTGGTTCCTGCAACTCTGGCTGGTGTTGTTAACCCAGAAAGTATCTGGTCGGCCGAGATTAGCCAACACCCGCTTCCCCCTCCTAGAGCCAATTGAAGATGATGATGCAAATGAAGTGGCTACCAGAAGATGTCTATCCTTTGGGGAAGCCGCAGCCACTCACTCTGGACCAAAGCAATCAAGTGAGCTGTTGGTTGAGTGGTTCATCTCCTTCTATGATGGCCTGGCCAAAAACAATCGGACTTGGTTCTTCTACGAAGATCGAACGGAATTCGAGTTGCCGGTTGATTTAAACTTGGATGAAATCAACTTGGACAAATATCCCAGGTGTAGAGAAATCATCACCACAGCACTCACTCCATGTATCTTGCCGACTGGAGTACATCAAGGCTGCAATGTAACAAAGACTTACGGATTTTATTACCCAATGTCGGCTGGAAGATAGTTTGGGCATGGACAGCTGCCAATCGGCTGCTATTATGCCAACAAGATAGAGACCCGAGGAGTGATCGACTCAAATTTGGTGATAAACAAATTAATGGAGATAAAGAGCCCACCCCTCGGCAACATCGGGATCCTAGAGTTGGCCCACAAGAGGAGTGCGGCCTATGACAGGTGGTGGGTGGAGATCAAGCAACACATCTTCCATCAACGCGCCTCCATGTACCTCACCACCCTCCTGCCAGATGAAATCCCCTCTGTAAGTATTTCCATCCTTACGCATCTTTTCTTTTTGATCAATTGGTTGTCGTCTCTTGCTAACACTTTAAACATTTTTCTTTTGCAGACGACAGATTCGGATCCCCCCACGGTGAGAAACTCTAGCATCGCCATTGAATACCGCCTGGGCGTTCTCGTGAACGGATGCGGATACGCTCCATCGACCATCGGTTGGGACGCACCGAAACTGAAGACCTTAATGCACGGCCAAACTCGCCAAGCAGTGACAAGGAAGAAAAGGGCCGCCCCATCGGCTGCGGGACCGTCAGCTGCCCTCGTGAAGAAGCAAAGGAAACCAAGGCCGACTGCATCAGCCGATAGCCTGCCTTCACTCGATCCCAGCATTGACAAAGCCCTCCACAAAGAAGTCATGGACGAGGAGATCTCAGAAGCTGTGAAAGAAGCGGCCGAATCGAGCAGCTCCAGCCATAACTCCGTCAGCCCGCCGGCCGATGATCCAACTCCACCAAGCCCTCCTGCTCCGAAGCAATCGGTAAGCTTCTTGTTTTCTCTAATCTGTCCCTTAAATTATAATCATTCAAGCCCTGACCAAATCCTCTATGTAGTTCAAGAGATTAGCCGGCCGACCTCCTTGTCCAGCTTCACCAGTAATTTTTGAACTTATCTCTTCCTTCATCTTTTTACTTATGCTTGCATTGACCGACTCGTACTAACACATATGCTTTTTGTAGCCCCCTCGGTCTCCATCGGCTGCCCCCCATGTATCAAGCGAGCGAAGTCTGTTGGCTACAGGCAGCCATCACACTAAAGAAGCAGCTGCGCTAGCTCCTGCTGTACGAGTAAGTTCGCTTCTCTTCTTCCCCAAAAGTTTGGGATCGGCCGCCATGCTTTTTTTAATTGTGAAACTCTTTCTGCAGACTCTAGCCGATTTTCTTCCATTTGCCATCAAACAGTTTGTTAGTGAGGAAGAAGAGGCCACTAGCCAAGACCAGACTACCATAGCCGACGACATCAAGGAGAAGCTTCAAGACATCCATCGTCGGCTCAGCATCGATGTACATCAACTGGTCATGAAGTGCGGGCCTGCCCGAGCGTGCTTAATGACATTCAGGGTCAGCTCCCCGATGAGTTGGCCGAAAAGATCTCCCAAGCCGTCTTCATCGACCAGCACCAGTTCAAACTAGAAAGGGCTATACAAAGAATGGTCAACCGGCGAGCCCAAGCCGACCTAGCGGCCTCGATCAATGCCACCGTGGAGAACATAGTGGCTGAGAAGGCCAAGTTGGATGAACTGGTGGCTGGGTCGTCGACTATATAGACTAAGATCGCCCAACTCGAAGAAGAAGAGGCTGGGTTGCTGGCGAAACTCGAACAGTGCAGAGCCAAGCTTGCAGTAGAAAAGCAAGTGCTAGCCAATCTCCCCAAGGCAACTGAGGAACAGAAGGTTAAGGTGACCTCCACCATTAAGTACCTGGGAGATCTCCACAAATCGACCAGCACGATCCCGGGCATCGAATGATGTGCACTAGGGTGTCCCGATCTTTCGGTGAGTTGATGATAACTATGATTTGGAAGAAATGTTGACGATCCAACTACAACCGTACGAGACGTTGTGTTGCGCCTTAGCGATAGATACACCTCTCCGTGGGTTGTTGATCTTGCCGATGCAGATCAACCTTATTCCTGCAAGCAAATCGAAGAAACAAGCAAGAACAAGATAAAAGCAATCTGAATTGCAAATAGGAATTGAATACACATAATAAGATGGGGTTCCGAATCAAATAGAACGGATGGTCTAGCCGACACACGCGTCTATCAGGAAGTAGTGATAGCTAAACTTACATAAACAAAACCCGAGTTGTTCTATGGCAGCTAGGGGGTATATATATATAGGTGCGAGGACGACCTAGGGCTCCCTAGAGTCGTGTTCCACCTGGTTGGGGCGCACCCCACTTGGGCCCCACTTGGGCCGGGGTTCCAGATGAAGTTACAAGCCCATAGGCCCATTATAGATGATGCAACACCTTGTTTCTGTGATTGCGGATGATTGGGATGGAATTTTGAGATGAGGCTAGATCCGTTGGAAAGAGGACTCCAAGAGCTTTCCATCAAGTACTTATGGACCCAAATCGGAGCACGTAGCATATTTGACGGCCATTTGAATTCAGCGTTGTCCTGCAGTCCGAATTCAGCACCAAAACGTGTTGGATTAGATCTCTTTTTTTCCTCGGGCCAAAACTGACATGAGAAGTACTTGGATTTGCCCCCGAATCAATTTCCTTTGTCCTCCATGTCTTCCATGTGTGTTTAACACTCTTTTTGCTTCCGTTATGTATTTTTGAAAATGTAAATAAACACATATCATGGTGCAGCATCAATTCATCAAAAGCATCAAATACAATCTTGATAAAGAATTCGTGCACCTTTAAATCAAAAGCTCCCAATGTGGTTGTATCCGAGGTGGTGATGTCCTCATCATTCTCCCCTTCTTGGCTGCAAGTCGTCCCTGACTTGCTCCAATGGCATTCAGAGGTGGTTGGTTTGACATTGCAACATGGAGCGATGGCTATGCTGCACGGCCAAGACCAACAATGCTCCCCTTCTTTGGGCTTACCTTGTTGCATAGGGGAAAAACTAGGAAAGCTTTGCATGACATTGTTAGTGTTAATGTAGCCCCCTATTTCATCATAGTATTGTTGCCCAAAAGAATATTTCAGATTAGAACAAATATAAGCTTTATGCACCAAATATGTTTCACTGTCATTATATTCGCCAAAGATATGAAAAATAACATTAGCTGGACATAGTAAATCAGGCTTAGCAAATAATTTTTCCTTCAAATTATTAAGCTCACAACGGTCATCAAACAGAACATAACCCAAAGTATTTAAAGAAAATAACAATTCACGCTCCTCAACTTCATTACAAACGTGAACAAGATGCTTAAAATCAATGTCTAAAGAACTAACACTAGAAATAGCATGTTCATTCTCTAGTTGTGTCATTGATATAAGTGAAGCATTATCACACAACTCTTCTTTATCACAAGGAACATCAACTAAATTAACTAATTGTGGCATTGATATAAGTGAAACATTATCACACAGCTCTTCTTTATCATAAAGAACATCAACTAAATCAACTTGTGACAGAGGAATCTCAGCAGTTGGTTCCACTAATGGTTGCTCTACTATAGCATGTAAAGTGGACATGTATAGCTCAGCTTGAGAATACTCACCTTCATTTACCTCAGCACTATTTATTTTACCTTGTAAACTTTCTACAGATATTTTAGGTGCTTCATGCTTCTCACCTTTCTTCTCAAGAACATTGTCCTCCTCCTCTTGGTGAATATGTTGAACTTCCTGCAAAGCGTTAGTAATAGGAGACACAAAAGATTTCTCCTTCCAAGTTTATACGTCATCATTACATGGAAAAATAGGAGGTACAAGCACAACTTGTTGCTTCTTCATGTCCTCTATTTTACATTCAGCATTACAAGCAAGTTCTAACAAATGAGAGATCTATAATTTTGGTAAGCAAGCATATCCTGAATTTCTTTGTTAAGCCCACATAAAAATCTCAACTCTATAGCTTCTTCACATTCATCTAAACCACAACGTAATAAACAATCATGCATATCATGATAGTACGAAGTAACTATTCTGGTATCTTGTTTTAAACATTGCAGTTTGTTGAATAGAATATCAACATAATACATGGGAACATAAGCATCTCTCAAATATCGGTTTAGGTCTTTCCAAGATTGAGGTATTTTGTTATGCCTACAAAGATGTTTCCATTCATTAGAAGCATATTTAATTAATACATTAGAGGCACACATAACCTTTTGTTTTTCAGACAAATCATGCTTTTTAAATTCTTTATCAACCGCTAGCTCCCACTTAATATAAGCATGAGGATCATAATTTCCTTCAAAATAAGGTAGTGCAGATTTGATCTTAGCAATAATAATGTCACTTGCCTCATATGCATCATGTTGATCACTCCTCATGTCTCGACGAAGATGTCGATGTTGAGCATAGTTATTCCCATTTCTTTTGCGTATTCCTATCATTGTTAGTAGAAAATAAGAAACATACACAGAAATATATGTACGCTCCTATCAACTACTAGGTAGTGGAGGCTCAAATATCACACACTCTCAAGCTTTTAGCCAAGCTCTTACAAGTTCTTATCATAGCAAGCGGAATGGTGACATACACCGACTTAACCAAATACCCCAATGGAGGTTGGATGTATCGATGCCTCGACGAACACCTGCTGTACGGCTGCAATTAAATCTGTGGAGCTATGGGTAGGCTTAAATATGTAGCAAAGGAATACCAAATGCTCAAATCAGAAAATGCAAAGTTGAATAACCGTTCAAAGTTAAGTACCGTGCTGGTCCTAGGACAGAACGTACTAGAGACACGAGCCTAGACACAAACGGTACCACAAGATAGCACTAGAAACAACTATGCATAGCTCGATAAATGAAAGCAACAACCGAATTTCTTTTTTTTTCTCTTTCTTTTTCTTCTCTTTTCTTTTTTCTTTTTGCTTTTTTCTTCTTTTTTTTTGGTGTGGCTTTTTCCTCTCTTTTTAAAGCACCTTTCGCCTTTTTGATTTTTTTCGAGCAAAAACCAACTTATGGACCTCGATGTAAAATTACGGGGACTCAAACGTAAATAAAAATTACAGGGACTCAAATGTAAAAGTCCAAACCCTAAAATTAGAACTATATAAAATGGAATGCTGACATTATGACAGTTCCGTTTTTCCAAACAGATCTTGAATCTGACACAAAACAAAATTTTACCAAGGTGTTTGACACGACTCAAAAATTAGATGTACGTGATTAGGGGGGTAGTGGGAGTCGGACTTGTGGGGGTGGACAGCTAGGAGTTCGGTTGGAGCAGGAGATAAAAACAAAACCTGATTTTTAACCAATCTAATCTACTATTTCTTTCCTAAAATAAAACCAATCTATCTAATCTAATATCTAATCTGCTATTTCTCACGTGCAACACGATGGTGGCAGCGAAGAGTGTGGTACTAGACGTGACAAGAACTCGAAACTCTAAACGAACTAGACACTAAGACTAGCAACACGACGTGACGATGCAACGTAAAACTCAACAAAGCAAAAACTGAAAAGAACAATGCAATGGCACAAATATGGCTAGGTAATGGATGCAATTTTTTTTTGGCTTTTCTGGTTATAGGTGGATAAAACTCACCGATCAACTTGGCGCTCCGATACCAACTGATGTGCACTAGGGTGTCCCGATCTTTTGGTGAGTTGATGATAACTATGATTAGGAAGAAATGTTGACGATCCGACTACAACTGTACGAGACGTTGTGTTGCGCCTTAGCGATCAATACACCTCTCCGTGGGTTGTTGATCTTGCCGATGCAGATCAATCTTATTCCTGCAAGCAAATCGAAGAAACAAGCAAGAACAAGATAAAAGCAATCTGAATTGTAAATAGGAATTGAATACAAATGATAAGATGGGGTTCCGAATCAAATAGAATGGATGGTCTAGCCGACACAAACGTCTATCAGGAAGTAGCGATAGCTAAACTTACATAAACAAAACCCGAGTTGTTCTATGGCAGCTAGGGGGTATATATATAGTTGCGAGGACGACCTAGGGCTCCCTAGAGTCGTGTTCCACCTGGTTGGGGTGCACCCCACTTGGGCCCTACTTGGGCTGGGGTCCCAGATGAAGTTACAAGCCCATAGGCCCATTATAGGTGATATAACACCTTGTTTCTGTGATTGCGGCTGATTGGGATGGAATTTTGAGATGAGGCTAGATCCGTTGGAAAGAAGACTCTAAGAGCTTTCCATCAAGTACTTATGGACCCAAATCGAAGCACGTATGCATATTTGACGGTCATTTGAATTCAGCACTGTCCTGCAGTCTGAATTCAGCACCAAAACGTGTTGGATTAGATCTCTTTTTTTCCTTGGGCCAAAAGTGACGTGAGAAGTACCCTGATTTGCCCCCCAATCAATTTCCTTTGTCCTCCATGTCTTCCATGTGTGTTTACCACTCTTTTTGATCCAGGTATGTATTTCTGAAAATGTAAATAAACACATATCATGGTGCAGCATCAATTCATCAAAAGCATCAAATACAATCTTGATAAAGAATTCGTGCACCTTTAAATCAAAAGCTCTCAATGTGTTTGTATCCGAGGTGGTGATGTCCTCATCATCGAAGAGCAGGACATGGCGACGGTTGAAGAAATCAAAGCCATCAAAGAAGAGGCGACGTTGGCCATAGAGAAATTTCTGAGAATGTAATAGGACTTAGCCTTCAGAACGATGTCTTGACTTGCATATTGACTCTGTACATATAACTTTTGTAATCGGCTCACTGTGCCCTTAGCGTTAATCATATGCCTTCCACCGATTCATATGTTTCCATGTCCTGAAAAATATTCAAAGTCCCCAAAAATTTTTGAAGCTATCTGACTCTGATCTCTGGCTTTGTATAATATATGCCTCCCTAATTTTCTCAATGTCATCCTCAGCATTGATAAAATTATAACACGAAATTTTGCATCACCTATCGGCTAGATTCAGCCGATTGGAAAAACTTAGTAGGGAAAAACTTAGAGTAAAGATGTCCTAAAGGCGATGTGTATTATACATCGACTAGCATGGATCGGCAAGGATGTAGCCGAATCATGAGTTGATCCAAACACTTGGGTAATATTTCTTCAAGTATTTGCCATTAAGAGCCCTTCCAAACACCTCTCCATCTAATCCTTCTAGCATATAGGCTCTCTTGGAGACGCATTTGTGGATCTTGAAAGGCCCATCCCAATTAGATGACCACTTGCCGAATTTGCTATCTCTTTAGCCGATCGGCACTATCAGTTTCCAAACAAGCTCGCCTTTTTCAAAACACTTAGGCACAACCTTCTTGTTGTAGTGACGAGCCACTTGTTCTTTATCTCTGGTCACCTTTTCCAAAGCGCGCATCCTTGACAAAACTAAGTCATCAGACTCATCCACCATCAGATTATAATAATCATCGGTCGTCAACTCGTCTTGTAATTGAATTCTTCTTAAGCAGATGACATCTTTCGATGGTAAGACTTCTTCATGTCCGTAGACCAATTTATATGGAGGCACCTGGATTGCTCCATGGCAAGCCATCCGATAGGCCCATAGTGATTCGGCCAATTGGCTATGTCATTGCTTTGGGTACTGAACGATCTTCCTCTTTATCAACTTGATCAAACTTTTATTTGAAGCTTCGGCCTGTCCGTTAGCCTGAGCATAATATGGTGAAGAATTCAACAACTTGATCCCCATGCTATCGGCAAATTGGACAAACTCGTCGGAGACAAAGATAGATCCCTGATGTGTAGTGATAGTTTGAGGGATGCCAAATTTGTATATGATATGCTCCTTAACAAATTCGATTGCATCCCCAGAGTCAACATTTTTCAAGGGGATTGCTTCCACCCACTTTGTAAAATAATCGGTTGCCACCAATATAAACTTGTGTCCTTTGCTCGAGGGTGGATTTATCTTGCCGATCATATCGATTCCCCAACCTCTGAACGGCCAAGGCTTGACGATGGGATTCATAGCCTATGCTGGTGCTCTCTAGATGGCTCCAAATTTCTGGCAATCTTGACTGCCCTTGTAATACTTGAAGCAATCTTACAGCATAGTCGGCCAAAAGTATCCTGCTTTTCGAAGTAACCACTTCATCTTATGAGCCGAATGATGAGTGCCACAGATCCCCTCGTGCACCTCTCCTATGGCAACCTTTGCTTGATTGGCACTCAGGAACTTAAGTAGCACGCCATCAATCGTCCGATAATATAAATCTTTATCGAGCAAAACATATCATAAAGCCTTGTAGCGTAATTTTCTTGAGACCGACTGAGAAAGGTTTCGTAGATAATTGTAGACATCAAACCTCCAGTCGTCGGCTGAGAAGGTTGAAATCTCCACTTTGAGATCTTTTGTCATCGGCTTGTAGCCCGATGCCCCCTAAGCCAAATCATTTGCTTCTGAATTCTGCTCTCTGCTGATGTGCTTTAAGGTTACTAGCCGAAAGTTGTCCATCAAATCTCGACATTTTTGATAGTAGATCATCAGCGCGTCATTTTTGCATTCATACTCTTCTGATAATTGACTAATGACAAACAGTGAATCACCCATTATCTCGATGGCGTCGGCTTCAACCTCCTTGAGGAGTTGTAAACCTTTGAGAACGGCTTCATATTCGGCTCGATTGTTTGTTGCATGAGGTGTAATGGAAAAAGCAAACTCAAAGCTTGCCCCCTTGGGAGAGATTATCACCAAGCCGATGCCGCATCCCTTTGTGCAAACCGAGCCATCAAAAGTCAGAGTCCAAGGCATGATGTCCACTGAGCCGATTGAATCATCTCTGTGCTCCACTACAAAATCGGCTATGGCTTGTCCTTTTACTGCCTTGGGTGCCTGATACCTCAAATCAAACTCCGTCAAAGCAAATATCCATTTCCCAACTCGCCCTTTCAGAACTAGAGCCGATAGCATATATTTTACTACATCGGCTTTGCATACTATGGTGCACTCATTGGATAACAAATAATGTCTTAACTTTGTGCATGAAAAATATAGGCACAAACATAATTTCTCCATGGAAGAATACCTTGTTTCTACGTCCAGAAGTCTTCGACTAAGATAGAAAATTGCCTTCTCCTTTTCCTCGATCTCCTATATCAGAACTGAGCCGATAGACTTCTTGTCGGCTGACAAGTATAATTTCAACAACACTCCCTTTTGTGGAGGAATCAATATTGGAGGGGAGCTTAGATAATTCTTAAAATCGTCCAAAGCCTCCTGTTGCTCTGCCCACCAAGTGAATGCTTGATCGGCTTTCAGCCAAAGCAGAGGTGTGAACGACTCCATCTTTTCTGACAGATTGGCTATGAACCACCTGATGAAGTTGATTTTGCCGATCAAAGACTGCCATTCCTTCTTGTCCTTCGGAGGTTGAATAGTCTTGATAGCATTAATGCTTCTCCGGGTGACCTCGATTCCCCTCTCATGAACAAGAAATCCCAAGAACTGACCAGCCGACACGCCAAACGCGCACTTCGTAGGGCTCATCTTCAAGCCATATTTCCATGTCCTCTCTAAAACCTTCCTTAAATCGGTTATATGGTCTTCTACTTCCTTGGATTTGACAACGACATCATCGATGTAGATCTCCACTAGGAAGCCGATCAAATCGTGAAAGATGTAATTCATGGCCCTCTAATACGTGGCTCCAGCGTTCTTCAAGCCAAAAGTCATGACGACCCACTCATATAAGCCGATTGCTCCTGGGCACCTGAAAGTTGTCTTGTGAATGTCCTCCTCGGCCATAAAGATCTGATTATAACCTGCGTTGTCGTTCATAAAACTTATAATTTTATGACCAGAGGCGACATCTACTAGCATGTCGGCTATAGGAATTGGGTACTCGTCCTTAAGGGTAGCTTTATTTAGATCTCTGAAGTCAATACACACCCTAAGTTTGTCGTTTTTCTTCATTACTAAAACTATGTTTGAAACCCACTCTACATATCGGCAGGGCCGAATAAAACCAGCATCATATAGCCATGTGATTTTGGCCTTAATCACATCATACATATTGGCTTTAAACCTCCTGGGAGGCTGTTTGTACTCCCAATATCCAGGCTTAATAGGGAGCCGATATTCAACAATGGATCAGCTAAGACCAGGCATCTCAAAATACTCCCAAGCAAAGCAATCTTTATATTCCTTCAATAAATCAATAAGGTTGGTCCTAAAATGAGAAGACAAATTTTTGCTAATGTATGTCGGCCTAGGCCTATCTTCTAGACCTATAACTATTTCTTCCAAATCATTGGCCGACATAAAACCTTGCCCTAGTTTGCCGTCGATGTCGTCCACGGTGTCCTTATTGTAGACGCTCGAACCCTCCATGACGCCCTCAAAGTAATAATTGGGGCTCTTCGTCTCCAATTGGCTGCATGTCAGAATCGGACACCTTCAGAAAATCGGCATGCCAAACTTTGCCGGACAGGCAATCAATGTCGTCGACTTCCCATAAAGATAAGTTGGTGTTAGCGACGTTGACTGACTTGTCGGCTGGAATGATTTCTATCTTATCCCCTTGCCATTGGATTAAGATTTGATGCATTGTGGAAGGGATGCAGCAGTTGGCGTGGATCCAATCCCTTCCGAGCAGTAGGCTGTACGACCCCTTCCTGTCGTTGACGAAAACGTTGTGTGCATGGTTTTGCTACCGACGGTCAGCTCAACATTCAACACACCCTTGGCCTCTGATGGGTTGCCGCCGAAGTCCTTGAGGACCATATTGGTCTTGATCAAGTCATCGGCTCCCTTGCCCAGCTTTCTGAAGGTTGCATAAGGCATAAGATTGACAGCAGCTCCTCCATCGACTAGCATTTTTGATATCGGCTTCCCATTGACGAATCCTTCAACATATAAGGCCTTCAAGTACCGATTTTCTATCCCCTCGGGTTTTTCAAAGATGGTTTGCTCTAGGAACAGCACTAACTTGGCCAAGGTATCTTCAACAGTGTCTACATCGGCCTTGACAGCTTCGAATTCGGCTGGCAATATGAACACCATATTGACCGATGCAGAGACTATTCCTTTTCCTTTTGCGGCCCTCGTGGCCTTATCGGCCGGGCTCTCGTCGGCTGGGGACGTATGCTTCTTGACGCGCCATTGCTTCCTGCCCCGCCGTTGTTGTTGTTGATGCTGGATCATCTGCTGGACTTCTTCCTCCTGTCCTTCGCGTTTTAGCCTCTAAATTCTCCTTTTCTGCATTTTAGTGAACAGGTCCGAAGGACACCTTTGGGGGTTGGCCGATTGTTCTTTTTCAGCCTCCTCTTCGTCCTCTTCTTGCAAGAAGTCCTGGTGGATTGGGCCGAGCCGATCGTGGACAGAAAGCTTCCTCTGGTTGAGTTGAACGGCTGTTGACGAGAAATTTCTCTCACGCGCTGGCCTAGGAGATCTGCTTAACTCCAGTGCAGGTCCTTCTCAGCTACCTATGATGTTCAAGGCGTGCTAGTTGGTTTGATCTATTAACCAACAGGAAAAATAGAGATACAGGTATTAAGTATTATGTTAGATCGTACTGGATCGGCTGCAGGAGTCAATCTACATATATATGCTATTCCATAGTGTATTTAAACTAAGTGACTAGAATAGATTGGCTCTTGCCAAGACAGTATTAGCCACTTAACCTAAATATACCACAGAATAACAAATACACGTTTTAACAAACTTAGCCGATGTCATAAGTCCAACTGTGAATCGGCTAGTACTCCGATCTATCTTATGAAAAGATATTGATCTAAGCTAAATGCGCTAAACCTAGATCAATCGGTTGTCGGCTGTAGCTGACAAACTAATTCCGGTTTAGGGCATTTAACTAGAGCAAGATCTTAATATAAGAGGTAGTTTTAATAATCCTGATAACGAATATATCAAAAGAACATTAAAAGAGATAAGGCCGGCTGAAACCCCGGCACTGTCTCTAAGTAAAATACATCTAGCCAAACAGATCATTGAAAGCTCTAAAAATGACTTAATAGTTCAATGTTGATGCAGCATTAAGTATAAAAAGAACAATCTGATCTATTGTAGCTAATGTAAATACCTCGAGATGGTGGATATTGCATATAAACTAGTTCAACCTTTAGATCTATCCCTATCGGCTGCGGGTTCTTGATAGAACTAGCCGATGGCAGGATAGATCTAAACATTGTTCTAGTTTATATGCGATATATGGTAAATACCGTAGTATAAACCCCTGAATCTAATGTGTCATTACGATGAAAGCATTAGAATTAGTAGAACATACCACTAAGGACAAACATTTACCTGGATTTGGGGATCGAAACGATGCAGCCCGGAGCCAAATCAATTGCTCGTCTGAAGAAAAGGTTTTGCGATGCGCCAAAAGTTGTTTGATTGATTGTGATTGATTGTCTTAAAAGGGGGTCTCGGGTCCTATTTATACCCAAGTCTCGGGTCCTACACACGGTTACAAATAACTACCATATCTACACTATAAGCGCGGGAAGTAATCCCTTGCTCCCTTTACAACAAGTTCATCTCTAAACAAAACTCTAATTTACATACATTTTCCGTCATGGGACTTTATCCCTAAATAGCAATATCTCTTAACGCACAATTTGGAAGCCGAATCCTCCATTTTATCTTCAAATATCTGCACCAGAAGCGGCTTCATCTTCTCTGAACCTAGAATCGGTTATCGGCTATTCTTGTCCGATTCAACCTTAGCCGACTGGCTTCACAGCCGATCGCTTCTTAGCCGATGCGGCCTCTGTTTCTCCGTCAAACTAGCCGATCCGATTCTGTTTCATCCTTGCTAGGACTTAGGGATTCGGTTACCAAATTTAGCCGTTAACACATGCCCCCCAAGTCCGTGATACGAAGTGCTGTGGATTTGTTGCCTGTACAAATTCCCGCTCTTTTCTGACCTAAACCATTTCGGCTGCCCAAATGCCCTTTAAATAATCCTTTACCTCGACCGAAATGGCCACGCCTTCAAACCGCACTCAAGCACTTCGCAACCCAAGCCTTTCTCTCTCCTTCCTGGCGATTCACCGGCGCTCTCCATTTGTCACGCCCAGAAATTCAGACCCGAATTTCCAAAGCTATATGTGTATTAAAATCCCTGTCCAGGACCAGCCAGGGTACACATACGACAATTGTTGATATTACAGTTCGACGTCTTAGAAACAATACAAAAAGATTACAAAAGAGCAGCGGAAAAAGAAAAAGGGCCTAAGCCTAAGCTTGACGCTGGCCACGCGGCTTCGACCACTCCACAGGCAGCTTCCAGAGTGCAGGACAAAGCCTACTCCACTTCATCTTCGTCTTCAACCTCTGGCTCAGGTTCTGGTGAAGAAGCAAGGATGAGTACTTCCACGTACTCAACAAGTCACGCCGGAAGAGGAGAAGAATGAATGCAGGGGAGACAAAGGTCTGGCTAAGGTTTGCTTTTGCGCAAACGGCAGGGGTTTTTCCAAACAATACGAATTTGAACAAAGTCAAAACAACAGTAAATTCGACTAATTGAAACATTTTTGAAACCAACGCTGTCCAACGTTATCCCCACGTTGCGTCACGCCCAAAACATCCACCTATACTAGTCATGTTCCAAAACTTAGGGTGTAAAAGTGTGAGACTAATCATGGAGAGCTCGGTCGATCGCCCCATCACCGCAGACACAGCTATTCGAATAGATTTACTCTGATCAGAGGTGTACAACTGTACCCACAAGACAAGGGCCCACAACACGGTTTCCCGTGCCCCGGAATACCACCGCGATACCCCGGAAAGGGAACTGTGATAGGACCTTTCGTATAACCCCCCTCTAACCAAGCGAACACCACCAAGGTTTCGCCCCCACTCCCGGACCCTGGGAGTGGGAAGCCCCCCCGAGTGCCTCGGTGAATCCGGCAGCCCAGCAACCCTTATACTGGGGCCAACTGAAACTCCATCCCGCTCACCCTTGCCAATGGGTTCGTCAGCTAGGAGAGGCTACGGGACCTACCTTACCCATTTCGGCTTGTGGTTTGCACGGTCATTCTCCCGAGGGGTCCCGTGAACCGGTCCTTAATTGCTATGGGTGCCGCTAACTAAAACCATAGCGCCCACAGCCCACCATTTGGCATATTTTAGTTATTAGTCCGGTTCACTGAATCTATAATCATTAATTCTCCAAACATAAGTCCGGAGAGATACATTAAGTGAGAAATTGACCCATTTAGTGAGCTAGTGAAACTAAGCCAGGCTAAGCATAACCTAGTCCTGAAATCTAATCACATTATTTTCCCAAGTTTTATCAAAGGGTTTAGGGTGTCAAACCTAAGGCATAAACTAAGCATAGGGTGTATTATTTCCCATGAAATGACAATATAAAGTACATGCAATTTCATAGAGTAAAACAGGTGTTTTAGCAAAATGGGAGCAATATGATCAATAATATAGCATGACTTGCCTTGCTCTTCGGTTTGGGGGACTTCCGCGATGACTTCAAAGTAAACCGGGACGGAGGGACTACCGGGATCTACACGGCAAACAAGCACTTCAAAAAAAGGCCAACAAACTACTAAAACAGGGAACAAAACCATTTTTAATGGATTCTTGGCATTTTCGTGAATCTAATGAAATTTGAATGGGCTAAAACGGAGGTCGGATTGAAAAGATATGATTTTTAGAATATTATCTGTGTTTTTACTAAAACAGGAAAATCCTTAATAATTTATTGCGCAATAAATCCTGGAATTGCGTCAGCGTTAGGGCTGACGTCAGTGATGATGTCATCGGCCGCGGGAGCACCGGTCCACGGTGGACCGGGTCCACGGACCGTGAGGGAGAGCGGAGCACCACGTGGCGCGCACGTGGCGCTGACGCGGCGACCACGCGGTGTGCCATGAGGGCCAGCGGGGACGGACGGCCCCGATCTGCCGAGGCAGATCGGACGGCCGGAAGGGGTTCGGGCGGCGCGATCGGCCGACGATGGCGCACGGCGGCCGGAGACCGACCGGCGCCATTCGGGCGGCGGAGCGGGTGGTGGAATACCGTGGCTCACGCGTGGGCGGAGCCGTGAGCACTCGGGAACGGTGGCGCGCACTCGGCCGAGAGGAAAAATAGGGAGGGGCGCTCACCGCGGTGCGACCGAAGTTGAGGGAGACGATGACAACGGCGGCGAGGGAGACAGCAAAAGCACTCGGGAACGGGTGGCCGAAACGGCGCTGGCACTGGCGACGAGGAGGAAGGAGTCGGCGAAGCTCGGGACACCTCGGAGCGGCGGGAAAACACGGCCGCAGCTCGGCGACGAGGTCTGAAGCGAAGGCGCACGGTGCGGGGGCAAACGAGTGCGAGAGAGTCTTGGGTGAGAGCGTGGGGAGCTCGGGATGGGTGCGAGGATGCTTAAATAGGGGATGGGGAGGTCGGTGGCGACCGGATAAGGGCGGAATTTCTTGCCGCCGTGATTTGGGGGAAGTAATGGCCGGCGATGGAATCTGGCCGTTAGGGCGCGCGGGAGCGGCGGCCGGGGCTTTGAATGCTGGCGGGCACGGTGGGGAGTTAAGGCGGTGGGATCCTGGAGCGCGGGGGAAACAGGTGCGCGAGATCCACGCGGAGGGAGGCGGCCGAAATGGCGCGAGGCGGCCGGGGTCGGGGATGACGGCCTTACTGGTGGGCCCCACCTGTCAACGTCCAGGGGTAAGAGGGAGGCGAACTGGACTTGTACGTGATGCAAGAGTTAAACGGGCCGCGGCCTTCTTTCGGCCCGTGAGGGAGAGAGGGAGAGGGACGCGCGGGCAGAAAAAGGACGGGCCGCGCGCGGGGAGGGATTGGGCCGTCGGCTCGGGCCGGCGGCCCACAGTCGGAAAAAGAGCGAGAAAGGACGGAGGAGAGAGAAACTAATTTTCCCAGGATTTATTAATTCTGATTTTGATTTTAATTGGTTAAAGATTATTTCTTGTGCTCAAAATTCCACTAAAAATCCTATTAGTGTATTCGACATGTAGAATTTAGGAAAAATCCTACCATGCCATTTCTATTTATCATTTGGATTTTAAAATTATTAATTCTCTCCAGTTAATTCCAATGATTTTCTTTTACGATTTTCTTTTGGATTTTTTTTAAAAAGGGGAAAACGGCTCGGGGTGTTACACCATTGCATCCCAGCGTTCTGGCAAACCAGATCCATCTCCGACGACCCCAATGGCCTCCAACACCGCCGTCGCACCGGCCGCCGCCACCGCCGAGTTCCCCATGGTATGCTCGGCGGCTCAAAACTTTTCCTCTTCAGTTTTTCATTTCCTGCCATGTCTCGTAGTGTTCTTGTGTTCATCATGCCTTCAACTGTTCCTAATTATCAAATTTCTCTTCCCTTCCCCAAACTGTAGCATTTGTCACATCAAGTAATCATTCCGAGTCTGACTCAAGAAAAAAGATACTTTCTCGGCCCTATCGGCAACACTGACCCAGCCGATATAATCATAGCTGAGACCAATAGAATCCCTTACAACACTAGGAAGCCATCCCTAGCCCACTGGAATAGGACTTTTAAGTCGTGGCCGACCACAGACGCCTCTTGGATTGAGTGGTATAAGAGGGTGCAATCGGCCAAGCAGGCCTACTAGGAAGAGCTGAGGATAGCCCAATGCTTGGCCTTGTCTATCGCCAGCATGGAGAAGGATGAGCCGCTGATGTCAGCTACGGCGTACTTCTGGAACGACAGCTTCAATGCTTTCATGTTCCAGCAGGGGCCGATGACGATCACATTAGCCGACGTATACATGACGACTGGACTGGACATACTGGCGTCGGCTAACCCTGGAGACCTGAGCCGAAAGGGGCAACATCAATTCAAGACAAAAGCCATCGGCAGGTGGAGCGGCTACATCGCTCAAAACATGAAGGATGGATCGGTCGGCCACAGGGAACATGCCATGTTCCTTATGATGTGGCTAGAAAATTTTCTGTTCTGTGGATCGAGTTGCGGCCGACCTCCAACTGGCAGGTCGTAGCCGCATCCCTAGCCGACGGGAATAAGTTCACGCTAGGGAAGTTTCTCCTCGGCTATCTGTACCAGATGCTACACCAAGCTGCTGCAAAGATAGCCACCAATGCTACTGTCAACACCGGCGGCCCCTGGTGGCTTCTACAAATATGGCTGGTGCTGATGACCCACTAAATAGCCGGTCGGCTGCCCCTGACTGAGGCTATTTTCCCAAGGCTGGAGCCGATCGAAGATGAAGACTGCAACGAGATCACCACCACCAGATGTATGAGCTATGGAGAAGCGGCGGCTGTGCATGCAGGCTCCAAGCAATCGGCTGATCTGCTAGCCGAGTGGTTCATCGCCATGTACGATGGGCTGTCGCGCGAGAACCGCACCTGGTACTTATACCGGGATCAGGCACTTTTTGAGTTGCTGGTCGACTTCAACTGGGAAGACATCAACTCGGCCGACAACCCAAAATGTAGGGAGCTGTTAACCGCTGCTCTGACCCCCTGCATCTTGCCGACCGGGATCCACCAGGGCCAATCAGTGGCCAAATGTTATGAGTTTTACTACCCGGTATCGGCTGCAAAGCAGTTTGGTCTTGGGCAACTGCCCGTCGGCTGCTACTATGTCGACAAGATCGAGACGAGGGGAGTTGTGAGCCAACAACTGATAATGCATCGGCTGCTGAACATAGCTGGCCCTCCCCTCGGCAGCATCGATGAGATGGTTCTGGCGTTCAAGAAGAGCGCATCCTACGACCAATGGTGGGCCGAGATCAAGCGGCATATCTTCCATCAGTGGTCGTCTTATTATGTCGACTTGCTGCTGCCCGAAGAAATACCCTCGGTAAGATTTAAACTCCAAACGATTCCTCTCTTCTCATCATCGGCCGATGCAGGCGACTAATAGAGTAAGATAGAGTTTCCGATCTGTAAGCCCTCCTCCCAAGACTATATAAGGGGGGGTAAGGGGCGTCCCTTGAGGGATATGTGATATCAGAGTTGATAAGCAAGAGCTTTAGACTTTAGGAGCCTTAGATCTTGAGATCAATACACACTCGGCGGATCGAATCACCGAAACAGGAGTAGGGTATTACCTCACGAGAGGACCTGAACCTGTCTAAATCTTCTTTTCCTTCTAACCCATTGTGCTTGGCGATCTTGACTGCGACACTAGAAATTACATTGCCGAAACCAAGTTTCGACAGAAATATTCTTAGTATCCTGAAATCGGCTGGTGCCTCTTGTAAGACATTCGCCGAACTTTTGTAATAGGCTTTAACTCTGTAATCAACTGCTAAAATTTCTGTAATCGGCTTCAGTTCTTGCCTTCTTTAATATAGCTTGTCAACTTTTGCAATTGTGCTTGTAAATGAAATCGGCTCTAGCCGCATATATTATCTTGATATGACTGTCAATTCCAAATCAGCTGTGCTGAAATTGGCTTCGGCCTTACGTGTTGCACTAGGTTTGCTGATTCTGAAACCACGCCGCGGCTAATGACCTCAACACCTGTATTAAGACCTCCGATCGCAACCGCTTTAAACGAACTTAGGGCCGCATCTCTCGCTTCCCCGAAATCGGCTTATAGATTATACTTAACCCAACCGTTGCACCGATTCTGAAAACCTTCCGACATCTTGCTCCCACACTTCTAGATTGACCGCCGATTAAAAAATTTAAAAAATTTTGGCTTTCATCTCTTCTGTAATCGGCTTTGTGTATATATATGCCCCCCAAATTTTGTTGATAGCTTCGGTGTCGACGAAATTGTGAATTCAAGCAATTTGCACCTCATTGTCGTCGCTATCGACTAATCGTTAGCCGACCGTAGAAAACTTAGGGGAAAAATGTTGCATAAAAAGGCCTAAAGGCGATGTGTTATCGAAACAAGACATCGGTTGTCATAAATTGGCTAAGCAAACAGAGCCGAATCATGAGTTGATCCATACACTTGGGTAGTATTTCTTCAAGTATTTTCCATTAAGACACCTTCCAAATACTTCTCCGTCTAACCCTTCTAGCATGTAAGCTCCTTTAGAGACGCATTTGTGGATCTTGAAAGGCCCTTCCAAATTTGGTGACAACTTGCCGAATTTGTTATCCCTTTATCCAATCGGCAGTATCAATTTCCAAACGAGTTCGCCTTCCTCGAAAGATTTAGGTACAACTTTTTTATTGTAATGTTTGGCTATTCTTTCTTTGTCTCTTGTAACTTTTTTCTAAAGCCCACATTCTTGACAAAACTAGGTCATCTGATTCATCTACCATCAAGTGGTAATAACGATCGGCTGTGAGTTGGTCCTGTAGTTGAATGCGCCTTGAGCCCATGACGCTTTCCCACGGCAGTACTGCCTTATTCCCGTAGACTAGCTTGTATGGAGGGCTTGAATTGATCCATGGCAGGCCGTCCGATATGCCCACAGTGATTCGGCTAATCGGCTGTGCCATTGCTTGGGATATTCAGAGATCTTTCTCTTAATCAACTTAATCAAACTTTTATTTGAAGATTCGGCTTGCCCATTGGCCTACGCATAATATGGCAAAGAATTAAGTAGCTTGATCCCCATGCCGTCGGCAAACTGAACGAACTCATCTGATATAAAGATAGATCCCTGGTCTGTTGTAATCATTTGTGGGACACCAAATTGATAGATAATATGATTTTTAACAAACTCGATGGCATCCTTAGAGTCTACTTTCTTCAGAGGAACTGCTTCCACCCACTTTGTGAAATAATCTATCGCCACAAAAATAAATTTATGCCCTTTGCTTGAGGGTGGATTGATCTGGCCGATCATATCAATGCCCCATCCTCAAAATGGCCAAGGCTTGATAATTGGGTTCACAGCCGACGCTGGTGCTTGCTGTATGGCGCCAAATTTCTGACAATCCTGGCAACCCTTATAATATTTGAAACAATCCTCCAGCATTGTAGGCCATAAATATCATGCTCGGCGAAGTAGCCACTTCATCTTATGGGCCGATTGATGCGTGTCATAGATCCCTTAATGCACTTCTTCGATAGCCACTTTGGCTTGATCGGCTCCTAAACACTTGAGCAGCACACCATCAACCGTCTGATAGTATAGATCTTCATCAAGCAAGACATATCTGAGTGTCTTATACCACAGTTTCCTTATAGCCGATTGAGAGGGGTTATTGAGATAGTTGTAGACTTCAAACCTCCAATCGTCGGCTATAATAGCAGCAATTTCTCTTTCAATCTCTTTTACCATCGGCCGATAGCCCGATGCCCCTTGAGCTAAATCGTTGGCTTCTGTATTATGTTCCCTGGGGATATGTTTCAAAGTAACCAGCTGAAAACCTTCCATCAATTCCCAGCATTATTGTTAGTAGACCATCAGCGCATCGTTTTTGCATTCATATTCTCCTGATAATTGGCTGATGACCAACAGCAAATCTCCCATTATTTCGATGGTGTCACTTCAACTTCCTTGAGTAGTTGTAATCCTTTAAGAACGGCTTCATATTCGGCTTGGTTGTTCTAGCATGGGGGTTGATAGCGAAAGCAAATTCAAAACTTGCCCCCTTGGGCGAAATAATGACTAAGTCGATACCGTAGCCGTTGGTGCAAACCGAGCCATCAAATGTCTATGTCCAGGGCATAATTTCCACGGAGCCGATTGAGTCATTCCTGTGCTCCATAATAAAATCGGCTATAGCTTGCCCTTTGACTGCCCTGGGTGCCTGATACCTCAAATCAAACTCTGTTAGAGCAAAAACCCACTTCTCAATTCTTCCCTTCAGCACTGGGGCCGATAGCATGTACTTAACTACATCGGCTTTACAGATTATTGTACACTCGTTGGATAGCAGATAATGCCTTAACTTTGTGCATGAAAAATAGAGGCATAGGCAAGCTTCTCCATAGGTGAATACCTTGTTTTTGCGTCTAGTAGTCGTCGGCTGAGATAGAAGATGGCTTTCTCTTTGCCCTCAACTTCTTGGATTAAAACTGAGCCAATTGAGTTGTCGTCGGCTGATAGGTACAGCTTGAATGGCAGCCCTTTCTGTGGAGGTATTAGAACTGGCGGGGAACTCAGATAATCCTTGATGTTGTCCAAAGCCTTTTGTTGCTTTGCCCCCATGTGAATGCTTGATCGGCTTTCAGCCGAAGCAGTGGTGTGAACGGCTCCATCTTTTCAGAGAGATTGGCTATGAATCGCCTGATGAAGTTGATTTTGCCGATCAAAGATTTAGTTGTTTCTTGTCCTTCGGAGGCTGAATTGCTTTGATAGCATTTATGCTCCTTGGTGTAACCTCAATTCCTCTCTCATGAACAAGAAATCCCAGGAACTGCCTAGCCGGTATGCAGAACGCGCACTTAAGTGGATTCATCTTTAGGCCATATTTTCTTGTCCGCTCCAAAACATGCCTGCGATCGGCTATATGGCCCACTATCTCCCTGGACTTGACAACAACATCATCAATGTAGATTTCCACCAGAGAGCCGATCATATCATGAAAAATATAGTTCATGGCCCGTTGATATGTTGCCCCAGCATTTTTTTGCCCGAACGTCATAACGACCCATTCGTACATGCCGATTGCCCCAGCACATCGAAAGGCAGATTTATGGATGTCCTCTTCGGCCATGAAGATTTGATTGTAGCCTGCATTTCCATCCATAAAGATGATAATTTTGTGGCCTGACGTAGCGTCTACGAGCAGATCGGCTATGGGCACTGGGTATTCATCTTTGGGGGTAGCCTTATTCAGGTCTCTGAAGTCGATGCATACCCTGAGTTTGCCATTCTTTTTCAACACTGGGACAATGTTTGAGACCCACTTGGCGTATCGGCAAGGCCGAATGAATCCAGCATCATATAGCTGAGTTATTTCGGCTTTAATCGCATCGTACATATCGGCTTTGAACCTCCTGGGAGGTTGTTTGAATGGCCGATAGCCCGCCTTGATTGGCAGTTGATGAACGACAATAGATCGGCTAAGACCGGACATCTCGAAGTACTCCCAAGCAAAATAATTTTTATACTCTTTTAACAAATTAATAAGCTAGGATCTACAATGAGGAGATAGATTTTTGCTAATATACGTCGGCCTCGGCTTGTCACCAGAGCCGATGTCAATTTCCTCTAACTCGTCGGCTGACGTAAAACCTTGCCCGAGCTTGCCATCGTCTTCGTCTGTGGTGTCCATGCCGAAGACGCTTGAGCCCTCCACCATGTCTTGTTCAAAGCAGCAGCTGCGGCTTGTCATCTCCAATCGGCTGTATTGTGGAATTGGACACATTTAGAAAATCGGCTTGCTAGATTTTCCCAGACAAACAATCAATGCCTTCGATTTCCCAAAGCAGCAAATCGGCACTGACGATGCTTACTGACCTGTCGGTTGGTACAATCTCAATCCTATCACCGTCCCATTGGTTCAGGCTCTGGTGCATTGTAGAAGGAACTGCAACAATTGGCGTGTATCCAGTCCCTTCTGAGCAGCAGGCTGTAAGACCCCTTCCCGTCGATGACAAAGAATGTTGTGGGCACGGTCTTATTGCCGATGGTCAGTTCGACGTTTAGGACGCCCTTGGTTTCTAACGGGTTGCCGCTGAAGTCCTTGAGCACCATATTGGTCTTTATCAGGTCTTCGGCCCCTTTGCCTAGTTTTCTGAATGTTGCGTAGGGCATTAGGTTGACTGCGGCTCCCCCATCGACTAGCATCTTGGACATCGACTTGCCGTTGACGAATCCTTTAACGTACAACGGCTTCAGGTGCCGATTTTTGGTCCCCTCGGGTTTGTCGAAAGTAGCTTGGTCCAGTGAGATTTCTAGTTTCACCAAGTCGTCTTCGATAGTGTTTGCATCGGCTTCAGGAGCACTCAATTTGGCTGGCAATATGAATACCATGTTGACCGATGCAGAAACTTTGCCTTTCCCTTTGGCTGCCCTCCTAGCTTGATCGACTGAACTCTCCTTGGCTTGCTCCTCATCGGCTGTGGCGGTTTTCTCTTTGGGGATGCACCGCCTCTTGATCTTGCCTAGCCGATGGCGTTGTTCTTGGATCATTTGCCGAACTTCTTCTTCCCTTCCTTCACGCTTTAACCTTTGAATTCTTCGTTTCTGTGTTTTGGTGAAGAGGTCAGAGGGACACCATTGGGGGTTGGCCGATTCTTCATCATCGGCCTCTTCTTCGTCGTAGTAGTCGCTCGTTTTTATTTTCATCGAAGAGGTCTTGATGGATTGGGCCTAGCCGATCGTGGATGGACTGTCGGCGCTGGTTGAGCTGAACGGGCCTTGGGACAAACCGAGTTGGACTAGTAATTGGCCGGCTTCTGCGTCCGTCCTCGGGGTACTCGCTGCAAGCCGCGCAATTTTCTATCGTTGGCAACCTCATCCCGGTCTCCCAGCAGTGCCAGAAGAATTCACAATGCCAATGGGGATCGGCACCGCTGTGATTCTCGTCATACCAGCGGCATCGCGTTTCTGGCATTTGCCGATGAAACCTTTTAAACCGAGCTTCTTCCCGTCAAGATTGCTGTTGGGGGCGGCGTCGGTTGTTCGTGCCGATCGGCCTTTGATCAGCCGATCGGACAGCGAGGCGCACCATGTTGATTGGCGTGGCTTGGCTTCCAGTCGGCTCTCCTTCTGCATTGACTCCTTTCAAAGCTTCGGCTAAGCTTTATGTCATTTTGCATTGCCGATCAGCTTGCCTTGGGCCGGTTTGAACCATATTGATTGGGAAGGGGTTGGCCATCTACCTTCATCGGCCAATTGGAATCGGCGAACTTGAGTTTTCTGGCTTCTATTGCCGACTGGATTTGCTGCCTGAAGACTTTGCAATCGTTAGTGGCGTGAGATGTGGAGTTGTGCCACTTGCAATATTTTTTTCTTCTTGAGTTCTTCGGCTGATGGGATCACGTGATTCTCAGGAAGCTGGATCTGTTTTTCCTTGAGCATTAAGTCAAAAATCCTGTCGGCCTTGGTGATGTCGAAGTCATATCTTTCTTCTTTGGCCGTCTTCAGCAGCCATTGGCAGGCGATGGCTTTTTTGTTCTTGGCCCATTTGGCTGTCACCACCTCTGCGTCATCATCGTTGGAATCGGAGTCTGACTCAACGACGACTTGAGTTATGTTCTTGATGGCCTTCCTAGTATCTTGAAATCTTTGTTCATGGGCCGTCACCTTCTGTGCCAGATGTGCCAGGCTGTCGAAGTCCTAAGCGAAGAAACATTCACGGATCGGCGCGATCAGGCCATGGAAGGCCAAATCGGCTAGCTAGGCATCCGACACACCAGGCTATAGCATCGGTTCCTCATTTCTCTGAAGCGTTGGATGTATTCTTGAATTGATTCGTTGTGCTTCTGCCTGATACTGGTGTGGTCCGACAACTTCATTTCATGATTGCCGGAGTAGAAGCAGCTATGGAATTGTTTTTCGAGATCGGCCCAGCTCTGAATTGAGTTGTAAGGCAATGAAGAGAACAAGGTAAAAGCCGATCCCGAAAGGGACAGGGGGAACAAACGAACTCTCAAGGCGTCTATAGCCGATGCTTCGCCGCACTGCGCCAAGAATCGGCTGACATGCTCGTAGGTCGAAACGTTGTCTTGCCCTGAGAACTTCAAAAAATCTGGGATCTTGTATCGGTTGGGCAACGGAATCCGCTCAAAATGCTCTGGATAAGGATACCGATACATGTTCCCTGAGTCCTTCAGCTTGAGGCCAAATTGATCGCGCATGACGTCTACAATCAAATCGGCCCAAGTTCGGTTGTCCTGCTGTATCGGCTCATATGGATCATAAGGTGCGGGTTCTTGCCGATACAACAGTGGTGGCGTCTGAGGCCTATAGTGATGATCTTGGTGGCCTCCTTGATACTGGTAGTGGAGTGGATGATCAGCAGGAGGCTGCCGATTTGCCGGTGGTGGCGTTGGTGGACCCGAGAACAGCTGTCAGCCACTGGCATTGTACTGTCTGTCCAGGCCAATCTGGGTAACCGGCTCTAACTGCCGATTATCGTTGAACATGTTAGCGATTTGGTCCTGGGGCAGCGGTTGTTGCCGGTTCAGCATAGTGATCACCAGTTTCGTAGCCGATCCTGATGGATTCGGCTGGTTGAGGACCCCTCCTGGCGGCCCTAGTTGTGCTGACGATGGGATCGGCCGATTCTGGGTGACCAAAATCCTGTAACCAGGAAACTGGCCGTCTGTGAAGTACGTCGGCCCTCGTTGTAGCTGGTCGGCTATCTTGGCGTCGACCACTGTAGCAATCATGTTGTTAAGAGTGATGACAAGGATGCTACTCTGGTTGACCAGCGCGTGATGGACGGCCGAATCGATCCGGTCTTGCAAAGTATGCAGGGCCAAATCATCTTGTTCCTGAATCGGCTCCTCCACCTTTTGTTTGCCCTTTGATCCGTTGGAGAAGGACACCTTGAGCTCGTCTATGCTGAACTCGTACTTCTCATGTACAGCCCCGGATCTTGTCTGGGTGAATGATTGTAAGTAGTTGGCCTGGAGCTCTTCCACCATCTTCTTGTAATCGGCTTGCTGGTTAGCCGATAATTGCTCCATCTTCACAGGCACGATGTTGTCCTGAGAAACATTGGGGCTCTTGGAGTCGACCATCTTGTCGGCTGCGTCGATGCGTCCTAGCCGAGTTGACAAAGAAAGTCCCACCGGGCATGCCAAGAAGCGTGTTGACGAGAAATTTCTCTCATGCTCTGGCTTGGGAGATCTGCTTAACTCCAGTGCAGGTCCTTCTCGGCTACCTATGCTGTTCAAGGCGTGCCAGTCGGTTTGATCTGTTAACCAACAAGAAAAATAGAGATATAGGCGTTAAGTATTAAGTTAGATCCTACTGGATCGGCTGCAGGAGTCAATCTACATATATATGCTATTCCAAAGTGTATTTAAACTAAGTGACTAGAATAGATCGGCTGTTGCCAAGACAGTATTAGCCACTTAACCTAAATATACCACAGAATAACAAATACATGTTTTAACAAACTTAGCCGATGTCATAAGTCCAACTGTGAATCGGCTAGTACTCCGATCTATCTTATGAAAAGATATTGATCTAAGCTAAATGCGCTAAACCTAGATCAATCGGCTGTCGGCTGTAGCTGACAAACTAATTCCGGTTTACGGCATTTAACTAGAGCAAGATCTTAATATAAGAGGCAGTTTTAATAATCCTGATAACGAATATATCAAAAGAACATTAAAAGAGATAAGGTCGGCTGAAACCCCGGCACTGTCTCTAAGTAAAATACATCTAGCCGAACAAATTATTGAAAGCTATAAAAACGACTTAATAGTTCAATGTTGATGCAGCATTAAGTATAAAAAGAACAATCTGATCTATTATAGCTGATGTAAATACCTCGAGACGGTGGATATTGCATATAAACTAGTTCAACCTTTAGATCTAGACCTATCGGCTACGGGTTCTTGATAGAACTGGCCGATGGCATGATAGATCTAAACATTGTTCTAGTTTATATGCGATATATGGTAAATACCGTGGTATAAACCCCTGAATCTATTGTGTCATTACGATGGAAGCATTAGAATCAGTAGAACATACCACCAATGACAAGCATTTACCTGGATTTGGGGATCGAAACGATGCAGCCCGGAGCCAAATCAATTGCTTGTCTGAAGAAAAGGTTTGGCGATGCGCCAAAAGTTTTTTGATTGATTGTGATTGATTGTCTTAAAAGGGGTTCTTGGGTCCTATTTATACCCAAGTACAACGAAGATCTCGCTACACGCGGTTACAACTAACTACCATATCTACATTATAAGCGCGGGAAGTAATCCCTTGCCGCCTTTACAGCAAGTTTATCTCTAAACTATACTCTAATTTACATACATTTGCCATCATGCGACTTTATCCCTAAATAGCAATATCTCTTAACGCACAATTTGGAAGCCGAATCCTCCATTTTATCTTCAAATATCTGCACCAGAAGCGGCTTCATCTTCTCTGAACCTAGAATCGGCTATCGGCTATTCTTGTCCGATTCAACCTTAGCCGACTGGCTTCACAGCCGATCGCTTCTCAGCTGATGCGGCCTCTATTTCTCCGTCAAACTAGACAATCCGATTCTGTTTCATCCTTGCTAGGACTTAGGGATTCGGTTACCAAATTTAGCCGTTAACAATGGCTCGAGGGACGAATCGGCTAGAGCTTTCCATTGGTGGGTCCCTGTATTCGTCCTCCCTGTACTCGCTGCAGGCCATGCAGTTTTCGAGAGTGGGCAGCCTCATTCTCTATTTCCAATAGAATCGGAAGAACTCGCAACGCCAATGTGGATTACAGTCGTCGTGGCGGCGAAAGTATACCATACCTAGCCGATCGGTTGCCCTCTGGTATGGTTTGTCGCGCTGGGCTTCTTCTTTTTCCTAAACTCTTAACTGGAACCACAGTCGGCTATCCGCCTGTCTATGCCGACGATCGGCCGATCGGCCGTTGGTGTAGACCATGTTGATTGGCGCGGCTCTCACTGCAGTCGGCTCTTGTTGGTCTGAGTCGGCCATGGTTTTTTGTTGGTCTTTGGCTAAGCTATACGCCATTCTGCTCTGCCGATCACCTTGCCCAGGGCTGACTTGGACCGTGTTGATAGGGAAGGGATTGTCGTCGACCTTCATCGACTTAGCCGATTTTTCGAACTTGATTTTCCCTGCCTCGATGGCCGACTAAATCTGCTGGCGGAAGACCTTGCAATCGTTGGTGCTGTGAGAGGTGGTGTTGTGCCACTTGCAATACTTTTTCTTTTTTGAGCTTCTCGGCCGATGGAATGACGTGGTTGGCCGAAAGTTGTATTTGTTTCTCCCTCAGCAGTAGATCGAAGATCCTTTCGGCTTTGGTTATATAAAAATCATATTTTTTTTCTCCTTAGCCGACTTCTTCAGCCATTGGCAAGTTATTGCCTTCTTATTCCTTGTCCACTCGACTGCTGCCACTTCCACGTCGCTGTCACTTGAGTCTGAGTCCGTTGCATAGGCAACGTGGGTGACTTTCTTGAAGGTCTTCTTTGATTCTTGAAAGCGCTGCTCATGAGCCATCACCTTTTGAGCCAGATGGGCCAAGCTCTCAAAATCTTGAGCCGAAAATCTCTCACGAATGGGAGCCAAAAGGCCATGAAAGGCTAAGTCGGCTAGCTGGGAGTCCGACAGTACATGGCTGTAACAACGATTCCTCATGTCTCTGAATTGCTGGATGTAATCTTGAACTGACTCCTTGTGCTTTTGCCTGATACTAGTTAGGTCCGACAACTTCATCTCATGTGTGCCAGAATAAAAATAGCTGTGGAACTGCTTCTCGAGATCGGCCTAGCCCTGGACCGAGTTGTAAGGTAGGGATGAGAACCACGTGAAGGCTGATACCGAGAGAGACAGTGGGAACAAGCGTACCCTGAGCACGTCTGTGGCCGATGCTTCTCCGCACTCGGCTAAGAATTGGATGACATGTTCATACGACGAGATGTTGTCCTGCCCAGAGAACTTTGAAAAAATTGGTAGGTGCATCCTCTCAAAATATTCTGGGTATGGGTACCGGTACATATTGCCAGAGTCCTTCGGCTTGAGGCCGAACTGATCACGCGTAACGTCTGTGATTAAATTGGCACACGGCCTATTTTCTTGCAATGGTGGTATCGGCTCATATTGCTCGTGGTGAACGCGTCCTATCCGATACTAGATTGGTGGTGTATGAGGCCGATAGTGCTGCTCGTAGTTGCCTCCTGGGAATTGATGCTGAAACTGGTTCATTGCAGGAGGCGGCCAAGAGGCAAATGGTGGTGTTTGCTCGGGGAGAGGCCGATTGTCGCCGAAGTTAAGGCGGGTCCGGTAGATAGTTACTAATCGGCATGTTATGTGTGACGAGTCGCCGATTGGTATTGAACATATCTTTCGCCTGCTCCTGAGTTGTCACTGGGACGCTGAGGCCCTGGTGTTGAGACTGCTGCCGAACCAGAACCTTAGGATGCGGCCGGCAGCCATTGACTGCGCGTTTGGCTGGATCGGGGCTCCCCCTGGAGGAGTCAGCTGCCCAAATGGAGGGACTGGCAATCCGTGGGTTGACAGCGTCCTGTAAGGTGGGAACTGGCCGTCAGGGAGATAAGTCGGCCTCCTCGGCAGCTGCTCGGCTATCTTTGAATCGACCACGGTGCTTATCATATTGTTCAAAGTGTTGACCAATATGCCTGATTGGTTGACAAGTGCGTGGTGGACAGCCGAGTCGATTCGGCCTTGAAGTGTGTGTAACCCCGAGTCGTCTTGTTTCTGCTTGATGTCCTCCATCTTATTCTTCCCTTTTTTGTCTTCGGTGGAAGAGGTGTCAAAGTCTTCAGGGATTGCAAACTTGTATTTCTGAATGATCGACCCAGACCTGGTCTGGGCGAAGGATTGCAAGTAATGTGCTTGCAACCGTTCCACCATCTCCTGGTAGTCGGCCTGGTGCTCGGCTGATAGCTTGTCCCTGGTCACCGGGATGACGTTGTGTTGGTCGAGGTCAGCCGATGAGACGTTCACCATTGTGCTGGATTCGGATGTTGGGGTCCCATTGGGCGTGCCAAAAGCGTGTTGGTGTGAATTTTTACACGCACCGGCCGGGAGATCGCTTAACTCTAGTGATGGTCTGAAATTGGTCGCCTTTGGTGATTGAGCGAGCGTGCCAGTTGGTTTGATCCTGCAACCAACAAGAAACAAAAAGATAGGTGTTTGGTTAGGGTTAGATCTTACTCGATCGGCTATGGATATTAATAAATATACAATTGCTATCCCAAAGCACATTTAGCTTAAGTGATTGGGATAGATCAGTAGCATACCGAGACAGTATAAATCACTTAGATCCAAAAGTACGTTAGGACCGCAATTATATATATTCATAACCTAGCCGATGTCGCAGATCTAATGTAAATCGGCTAGTACTCCGATATGTTTTATAAAAAGATATTAATCTGAACTAAATGCATTAACCTAAGATCAGTCGGCTGTTAGTATAACCTAACATATTGATACTGAGCTTAACACATTTAAATAGATTAAGATCTTAATATAAATGGCTGTTCTAATACATCTATCAGTAGTAATACATAAAAATGATTAGAACAGGTAAGACCGGCTGAAACCCCGGCGCTATCTCTAATAATAAACATTGAACCGAACAGATCCACATAATTCTAAAGGCGACTTAATAGGTCGATTAGATGCAGCATTAAGTACCAAAATAAAAACAAGATCTATTTAGGCTTATGACAACTCGAGATGGTAGATACGCCATATAACCTAAATCAACCTCTGGATCTAGCTCTGTCGGCTGCTATCGTCAAAGAGATATTAGCCGATCACGAGATAGATCTAGACATTGATCTAGATTATATGCCGCATATGATAACTTTAAGCAATTTATAGCATCAAAATTAGAGTATCATGACATGTAAGCACTAACCCCAATGATACAAGCCACTTACAACAAGAAGTTACCTTGTTCGGAGATCGAAGTCGATGCAGCCCGAGGTCAAAGCAAGAACTTGTCGAGAAAAGTAAAAACAGGAAAGTTTGGCGATGCTCCGAAGTTGTATTGATGTGTCTTTTTTACAAGATTCGGTCATATTTATACCCGAATATACAATGAGTCTGTAACGGACACGATTCCTATTACAGATTAAATCTCTAAACAAACTGACATTATCTATAAAGGAAACTATACAAAATATCCTAACTTAAAGATTCAATTGTCGTTGTAGGGCCTTATCCGTAGATGGCAATATCTTTAACACACTTCTGGAAACCAAATCCAATAATTTATCTTTAAGCTTTCCTTTCGGGATTGGTTCCACCTCCGACTCCAATTGGAATTGTCTATCGACTATCCTGGTCTGACTCGGACTCAGCCGACTGGCTCTGTAGCCGATTCGGACTTAGCCGATTTAGACTTAGCTGATGCGGCCTCTGTTTCTGTAGATTGCACGTTTCCTCCGATTCTGCTCCAATCTCTACTTCAAACATGCTTCAAACTCAGGGATTTGGTTACCAAATTTGGTCGTTAACAGGTTCTAACTGGGTATGTATCCGGTTGGGACCAACCTCAGCCATATTATGAGGCGGGAGGCTCTTCATGGCAGTCAGCTAACAGTGCTCAACGGACACACGGACTTGGGTGGCAAGATGAACAAGCCACAGAGTCATCAAGCTCAAGTGGTTTGCCTCCATCGTACGGTGTTCCACGCTCGTTCTCGGCACAAGGTTTTCGTAGCCAAGAATACATGGACATCACCGAACGACTAGGAACATTGGACATGAGGACTACAGAGATGCAAGGTGAACTTCACCAACTTCATCAGCATGTCCAAGGAACCCAGCAGTGGCAGGATCAAGCATATTAGTGGCAGCAGTAGATCGCTGATCAGCTCCGGGAGATCAACTCCAATCTACAACACAGCCAGTCTGACATGCTAGCGTACTTTCGGTCATAGGGGCTTAATCCCTATCGCGATCCGTAAGTAAAAGAACAAGCTTGGGGAGGACCCCCATGAGGTACCCCGTATCCCTTTGTTTTATTTCTTTCTTGCTATTGCATTATATATATATATATCTAAAAAAATCTAAAAATTAAAAGTGCAAAAATATAATAATGTAGACATTCTTGGTAAAGATGTTAATTCCTCATCTTTGGATATGATGAATAGTTTCTCTATTTTAATTCTCTTCTATGCCTAGTTTACATCTTAGCATTCTCCATGTTTTGAGTTTGTTGGCTTAGGTATGACACCCTGAACTTGAAAACTTGTGGGTAGCAAGTGCATGAACAAAGTCTAGGTTGTTGTGAAATTTGAGATGGTAAGAGTAGAGTAACTATGATTGTATTCCAAGTGAAACCAAAGTCCGAAGAATTTTATTTTCGAAAATCCAAAAAAATGATTGAGTTCCTCAAATGATGATACATTCCTACCAGAGCCATATGCCGATCATAATTGAAATATCCCCTACATAAGCTGCTTGTTATCAGTTTGAGTTTGGTCAACTAGTTAGGCCCTTGCTAGAATCTTTTCATGCTTTCTTGGTCTAAGTCTTGTGCATATCCACCATAAAAAAATGCTCTCCCTCTACATTAGAGATTTAGCAACAAAAATATTCCATCCTAGTCCATATGCTGACTTCTATCCCGGAAGTTCGCATCCACCAAATAAAGACTCCAAAAAATATTATGGTCTTCTATCCTCATATCCCTGCCAAAAGAGACATGAGCCTAAAAAGAGTGCACGGAAAAGTATTTGAAAAATTCATGATGCTTACAAAAGGAGAAACAATTCTTCTTGAGCATGATGACAAAAAAAGAGAGAGAAAAAGTGTGCTCATGGCCATGATCTCCAAATAAAATAAGATAGAGAGGAGGACCATACAAAAAAGAGTCATTCATTTTCCTTTATACCATTCATATTTCCACCAAATAAATATGCACTAGCTTGGTCCTGATTGCATGATTAGTGTTCTACTAGGATCTTCTTTTTGAATTTACAAAATAATTGATGCAAGTATGCATCATGATTTTCCCCTACCTTGAGCTCCACATAAGCTTAGTAGAAGTAGGTGAAAAGAAGGCACAATGCCTTGGTAAGGAACTAAACACATTTGTGTGATATGAGAGTATCATTCGAGGAACTCTTCCTTTTCTTTTTCAAAAACTTTGAAAAAAATCTCCGGACGGAAGTGGAACAAGGATTAAGAGAAGTAGCACTCTCATCCAACGTTCTGTTTCTCAACCACCCAAGACAAAGTGAGGCCGAAGCTCCTATGAGGACTAATGTAATATGGGTGAGACTACCACTGCCAACTTATTCAATTCAAGGTAGGATACTTGGTTGTAGGCATGGTACTTTAGAGAAATAGAACATGGTAGCAACTCTTGATCCACTGAGCCTAAGTCTTGACTTTTCTCAGGGACGAGCAAAGGATAAGCTTGGGGGAGTTTGTTGACGGTCGTTAAGTAACGATTCCGACCGTCACAGACCTCAGAAATAAAAGGGAATTAGCATCAGCTACCAGCATTTAGGATTAGAATTAATAAAGTTCCACATGTCCTTGGACTTTAGTTGATTGTAGGAACATTTATCATATAATTGAAGCAAAGTTGAGCTCACGTGGCGAACAAAAACACAACTCCAACCTGTCAGTGATCGCACAACCACAACTCGGGTGAAACCGACTTAGGATGGGACCAAACCACCGGGAACCGCCTCAAGGGCCCAATATGTCAGCCTCAAGAGAAAGGCAGTGGAGTATGGTGGTTATGGGGTTTTGGCCGAACCACCCTTGTAGCCTACTCCACCAACCTTTGATGTGGCAGCACATTAGTGGATGGCAATGACGGTTAAGGGGTTATGGCAGTTAATAACCGCCATAACAACCATTATTAGAAGGCTATAAAAGGAGGAGGCTCACTTCACTTCAACACACACCACAAGGAGTTCCTACAAGCTCTAACTTAGGCTGTGTTTGTTTGAGCTTCTGCTTTCCAGCCTTTCTAGAAAGCTAGCTTTTTGAAAAGCTAGCTTACTGGCTGATGATCTTTTACTATTAGCTTTTGTAATAAATTTTTATCTTCTCAACACACCAAAAGCCAGCAAAAGCTCATTTCAGCTAGCTTTCTAGATTCCATTCATTTTTTCGAAACTAGCTTTCCACTTTAGAAAGCCGCCTGAAAGCTTGTTTGTTTGTTTAACTTTCCGCTTCTAAAAAGCAGTGGAAAGCTACCCTAACTGAAACAAATAGGGCCTTAGTCATCTAAGCTAGTGGAGTTAGGAAGTAGTTTAGAGTTCTTTTAGGTTCCCGAGTCGCCTTCAAAATTTGGGTATGTCTTTAGTACTCTTCTTCCTTTGTACGACTTTGAGCTTAATAAATATTATATCTTCTAGTCCATATGAGTGTGGTACTTCTTATGCTCTAGTAGATAAGAGTTCCATTATTAGTTTAATTCATAGTCTTGTTGTGTTTAGACGAGTAACTCTATTGCCACGGACACAGTCCAATGAGCAATTAGGATGTAGGTTTGCTTTTGTCTTATCCTCGGGAGGTAGAAGTATTTATGGTAATGTAAGCATGGTGCTTAGATTATTTCATAGACATTGGTTATGGCCACTTCCCATGGGTGAGAACTGAAGGGTTAGCGGAAGCTACGTGTCGACCCCCGTTTTTGAGGACGGGAATCATTCGTGTTCATAGTACCATATCCCTAGATTGAGTAGTTTGGTACCCACAAATACAGTTCTGAATTACCAGGTGCAAAGTGCACGAATAGTCTTACAACGACTTATTACAATAATTGGCACGAAGGCAATATCCAAATACATATAGGACCTATAGGTCCGAATTCAACCAAATCAGAGTTTAGATGAGATAAGCAGACGGAAAGCAGGGCATGTCGATTGCCACAGGCAACGACTGGGGACTAAGACCTAGCGCGCTTCATTGTCTTTATTCCTCCTGGTAGTAAGCATAGGGGTCCTCCAGTTCTTCGTTTCCTTCATCTGAAGTTTGTGCGTTTAGCAAGGGTGAGTACCCAACGTACTCAGCAAGCCATCACAGAATGATGCACATGATAGGGCCATTCAAAGGGAGGCTATGGTTTATTTGCACAAAGCCAATTTTCGCAAAACATTTCACAAACCTAACATCTAGCCAGTAAAGATTTAGTTTCAGAGTATATTAAATCGGTGACGGTTCTGTCTGCCATCCATCGTGATACCAAGGATGGTTTCCCGTCTCCGGTTCATCATGGTTTTATGGGGACTCTATCCCTTCTCGCAGGTCGAGAAGTTAAGTCCACCAGCACAAAAATCATTATGCAAACCAATTCCCATCATTTTAAAGTTTAAGAGTCTAGCCACGGGATAAACTTGTCACGTCACTCATTTTAACCACGAGCATGGCTATTCGAATATATTGATTGACTCATACTGCAGTGGATGTACACTTTACCCGTACTCCGCAACTACTCATTGAATGAGCTTACATCCCTCTATATGGGACGGTCACGACAAAGCCTTTTGATAACCTCACTTTGGCAGTACCCGCTCCATGAACTTAAGTCCTCATGCACTCTAGCCGTCATTTCCTAGCAGTGAGAGGAGTTCTGGCGTTCCCGAGGTAAGAGAGAAAACTCACTTCATCTTTAAGACATGGTTAGGTTCAGGTTACTATTCATATAAAGGCCTTTCATCTCATCACAATCATGGGCACACTACCCTTGGTAGGTCCCTAACTCAACACTTACACCTGAACCACTATGCAGGGATACTGCCTCCGCTCAGCTATCTACTCTGCTAGGTCTATACCCATTCGAGAAGTACGGTTGTACTGGCTCGTTCTAAGTTGTAGTCTCATGGCTCGGTCCTTAATTGACCAGGGACGGTACTAGCCTTTCCCAGAAAACCACCCAAATCCATCCATCCGCCCCAGTCTAAAAACGTTGGTTTGTATTTTCATTTTTAATCAAAGCTATTTCCAACATGATCAAGGCAACGTGGCGCTCATGTATCCACTTGCCGTGTTTCAACCATCTTCCCAAGAGAGTTGCCCAAACACGAGGCTTATTTGTAAAATCATGAGTATGCAAGAATCCAGTATAAGCGTGGCTAAGCATTTTACCGAAGATATCCTCTGGTTGTATCACATCGAAGGTTACAAAGAATATTTCTAAGGGTATTTAATATCAAGGCAGGGTATACCAAGTATAGGCACTCATTTGTGTATAGCATTCAATTTGTAATTGAAAACAACATCATTTCGCAAAGTAGGATCAATATGTTCAAAGGAATGTGTTGACTTGCCTTGCTCGCACACTTGTTGGCCGGGGTCTTCAACGTAGTCGGTGCTCGCTTCCTCGGTTGCTATCCGTACGTGCAAAAGATCAATTGAATTCGATCAGAATTCAATAAAATACCGAGAGATCTAAAAGAACCATAAAAACCAAAAAAATGGCTCCAAACATTTAGCCTAGAATTCTACTCGAGTTCAGACAGGGGTTGTTAGGGTAAAATCCGAGTTTTAAAACGAGTTGATGCCCTAGGGTTTTCGCAAAACGACGATCGCATTTATTTGAGAAAATAGTTTTAGAAATATCAACGGAGCGGTTTAGTACTCGAGGTTTTGAAGGTTCGAGCACTAAAAGAAACACATTTCAAATGGCGGGAAAGAAATAACAAAGTCTGGATTAAAACGATGCGAAACGAAATCTCCGAAAAGTCTGATTTCAATTTTCCAAATTTTCTCCGAGAAAAATATACAAGAAAACAATATATTTTTGCCAAAATATTTCCCCAAATCTTTTCAAAACATTTTTCCTATTTTTCCAAAATTTTTCCCATTTTTTTATTTTTCTTTTCCCTTTTTCTTCTATTTCCTTTTCTTTTACTTTTTTCTGTTCACAACTCATCGGCCCTCTAGGTGTTCGACCGGTGCTCTGCTCACTCCCTCTTCTCTATTGCGGCCGGCGATCGGCCCAAGCGAGGGGAAGGGGTGGTGGCTCGGGCTTACCGACGACGGCGACGCTCGGGGAGGGCGGTGGTCCTCCGGCGCACGGCGGCGACGGCGCTTGGCGGCTTGTGGCGTCTTGCGGCGGTGTTCGGGAGGAAAGAAAACCGGCGAGAGGAGAGTTTGAGGCGGCGAGGTGAGGGAAAATAGAGTGGGCTCGGCGCTATATATAGGCGTGGCGAGAGAGAGAGGAAACGAGGGAAAGGGGGGTGCGGCGCGGTGCGGCGAGTGCACGCGGCGCGCGGTTGGCCGAGGCCGGCGCTCGGGATGCGGGCGGCACGGGGCCGGGCGCGGGACGGGCGGCACGTGGCAAGGTCGCGGACGGGGCGGGGTGAGGCGGCGACGGGTGGCGGCGCGGCGCGCGGGTCCGGACGCGGCGGCGAGTGGCGGGCTCGGGCGCGGGGCCGGTACGACGGGCGGGTGCATTGCGGCAATGCCGCACGGCGCGGGTGGGGCCGGGCGCGGTGTGCGGGCGAGCCGGGCGGGCGCGGGCGCGCGCATGCGCGCGGCGCGTGGCGCGCGTGGGCGGGCGTGGTACGGCGGGCGACACGCGGCGGGCGCGGCCGGGGCCGTGCGGCGTCGAGCACCTCACGACCAATGAACAGTGCCGATTTTCAATTTTTCCAATTTTTCAAATCTATTTTCCAATTCAAATTTTCCTTCACTCTAAAAATTCCCAATAAAAATATAGTATTCCCAAAATTAATTAAAAATATATTTTCAAACTTTTCACCACCCTTATTTATTTTAAAATATATATCTCCATATTTAATTTAATTCCTTTTTCCTAAATTCATAAATCACCATTTTTTATTCCAAATAATTTTCTAGATTTTATATAAATCCCTTAAAATATTTTATTGCCTATTTTATTTCCTAATGAATATTCCATAATCACCAATTAATGTTTTATTTTCAAAACATATATTTTTATGGATCCACATCCCTTTTCGATTTTATTTTAAAATTCCTAACCTTAGACTTCGAGATTTTTCCTCCCCAACAAAATCCAAGTCATTTGGTTTTCACAAACACCGAGATGAATCGCCCACATATAAATTCATGCAACCAAGCTGGAAAATAAGAAGCAATAAGCATGAGCAAGAAGCAACAAGCAAAAGTTTTTATAAGTTTCGATTTTTAATTTCTGTTTTTTTTTAAATTCTTCGATTTTCAGGGCGTTACAAACCTACCCCCTAACAATAAATCTCGTCCTCGAGATTTCATACCGCTAGCAGAATAGGTTCAGATACTCGGTCTTCAAAAAGTCTTCTTTTCCCAAGTGACTTCATCTTCAGTGTGATTGCTCCATTGCACCATGTACATTCGCCACGTTTTGGTTCTAGTCTTCTTCTCAGCTTCGTCCAAAATCTTTACAGGGTATTCGGGGTATGTGAGGTCTTCACTGATAAGGACGTCTTTCGAGGGGATTTGTTCTTCTGGTACTCGCATACACTTCTTTAGTTGTGACACGTGAAAGACAGGGTGTACATCGGAAAGATTTTTCGGTAGGTTCAGTTGATAGGCCACTTCGCCTCTTTTGGCGCTTATCGGGAAGGGTCCTACATATCTTGGCTCCAGTTTTCCTTTGACCTTGAACCTCTTGGTTTCTCTTAGTGGAGAGACTTTTAGGTATACAAAGTCACCTACTTTGAATTCTAACTCTCTTCGGCGAGTGTCGGCATAGCTCTTTTGCCAAGATTGGGCTACCTTAAGCCGATCTCTTATCAGTCGAACTTTCTCTTCGGCCTCCCTAATGATGTCTGGTCCAAATATGGTTCGTTCGCCGGTCTCTGACCACATCAATGGAGTGCGGCATCTTCATCCAAACAGGGCCTCGTTCGGTGACATCTTTAGACTAGCCTGGTAGCTGTTGTTATAGGAGAACTCTGCGAAGGGCAGACATTTCTCCCAGTCCTTAGTAAAATCCAACGCACAGGCTCTCAGCATATCCTCTAGGACTTGGTTCGTCCTTTCCGTTTGTCCATCTGTCTGAGGGTGATAGGCAGTACTGAAGGCGAGGTGAGTTCCTAACGCCTCGTGAAACTTATCCCAGAAGTGAGATGTGAACTGAGAGGCATGGTCTGACACTATCCTTGTGGGTACTCCATGTAGGCACACAATTCTGGACATGTACAGCTCGGTCAATTTGGTGCTGCTATACCGAGTCTTGACCGGGATAAATCGGGCAGTCTTGGTCAGTCTATCCACGATCACCCAAATGGAATCGTATCCGGTAGCAGTTTTGGGTAGTCCTACTATAAAGTCCATGCCTATTTCATCCCATTTCCACTCAGGGATTTTGAGTGGTTGCAGCAATCCTGCCGGTCGCTGATGCTCAGCCTTAACTCGTTGGCATACATCGCATACGGCCACATATTCCGCTACGTCTCTTTTTATGTTGGGCCACCAGTATTCCGTTTTCAAATCCTGGTACATTTTGGTGCTGCCTGGGTGTATCGAGTATGCTGACTCATGGGCTTCGTTCAAGATTAGCTTCCTCAATCCGCCTTTCTCGGGTACGTAAATCCTCTTTTGATACCATAGGGTTCCAGCGTTGTCGGCTGTGAATTCCTTGGCTAGTCCTTCGGCCAAGTGTTCCTTGATTAGCTGGACTTCCTCACAATCCTGCTGGGCTTCTTTAATTTGACTTCGTAGGAGAGTTTATATCTCCAGTGAACTCAGTTGTCCTTGAGGAATCAACTGCAGGTTAAGCCGAGCTATCTCTTCTTGAAGCTCATTGGCCATATATTCCATCCTCAGTTGGTTGCACTGGGCTTTGCGGCTCAAAGCGTCAGCTATGACATTGGCCTTGCCAGGGTGGTAATGAATTCCTAGGTCATAATCCTTGTCTGGGTAAAGAAATACCATATATATGTCACAATGGTTTCCAATCAGGTAGTGCCTAAATAATCTTCAGGGCATGCACTACTGCGGCCAATTCTAAGTCATGGGTGGGATAGTTCTCCTCATGAGGTCGCAGTTGTCTTGAGGCATAAGCCACAACCTTTCCTTCTTGCATCAACACACCTCCTAATCCTTGTCGAGATGCATCGCAATATATAACAAAGTCTTTCCGGTTGTCCGGTAGGACTAAGATCGGGGCGGTGGTTAACTTTTCTTTGAGCTGGTCAAATGCCCGTTGACACTGCTCAGTCCATGCATACTTATTTTCCTTCTTCAATAGTTGGGTCAGGGGTCGGGCTATCTTAGAAAATCCTTCTATAAACCATCGGTAATATCCAGCCAATCCCAAGAAACTTCTAACTTCTGTTACCGACTAGGGTGCTTTCCATTTGGTAACAGCTTCGACCTTGGCGGGGTCTACTGCTACGCCTCCTGCTGACATGACGTGTCCCAGAAAAGCTACTTCCTTAAGCCAAAATTCACACTTGCTGAACTTGGCATATAGCTAATGCTCTCGCAGCTTCTCTAGTACCAAGCGTAGGTGTTCTGCGTGTTCTTCATCATCCTTGGAGTAGATGAGGATATCATCAATGAACACTACCACGAACTTGTCCAAATATTCCATAAATACTTTGTTCATGAGGTTCATGAAATAGGCCGGGGCATTGGTCAGTCCAAACGACATTACTGTGAACTCATACAAGCCGTAGCGTGTAGAGAACGCAGTTTTGGATATATCCTCAGTCCTAATCTTCAGCTGATGGTATCCAGATCGAAGATCGATCTTTGAGAACACTCGGGCTCCCTTGAGTTGATCGAATAGGTCGTCAATTCGAGGTAACGGGTACTTGTTCTTAATGGTAACCTCATTTAATGACCGATAGTCTATGCACATTCTCATGCTTCCGTCCTTTTCCTTAACAAACAATACTGGGGCTCCCCACGGTGAAGAACTAGGGCGTACGAAGCCTTTCTCTTGCGCTTCCCTTATCGCTTCTTAAGTTCCTCCAATTCATTCACCGGCATCCAGGTAGGCTCTCTTAGCTATGGGGCGGTACCGGCATGAGGTCTATAATGAACTCTATGTCTCGGTCTGGGGGCATTCTGGGTAATTCCTCAGGAAATACATCCGGGTAGTCCTGGATTATTGGCATTCCATCTATGGGTAGCATGGTTAATATTCTCGTAGCTTGGTCACAGAGCATAGGGTCTTGATCCATGGTTACTGACATCGATGATCCCCATGGGGTAGATAGGGTAACTGAAGGGTTACGCGGAAGCTACGCTAGCCAAAAATAAAAACTTTTCTACCGTGCAGACCAGGAACACTTGCAAGTAAGGGCTGATAGATCGTTACCGATTGGAGTATGCAGCGGAAATAGCCAATCAGGACTATCCGATCCGGAACAGTGTAGCCGATTCCTGCAAGCCGACAGCCGATTCCCGGGGACAGCCGATTCGCCAAGCAGCCGATTCACCGAGTCGTCTGACCGCGTTCTCGTGCCTCGCTCCGATGCGCTCGACCGCAGCCGATCTGCCGCAGCCGCCTTGCTCCGAAGTACCACAGCCGATGAACAGCACGCAACGTAGCAGCGCCTCTACCGGTATCCACACGTCCGAGGATAGAACGCCGAACACCCGTGTGCTAGCACGCGATGCAAGGCTAGTGTTTGGCTCGAAAGTGGGGAGGGTTTCCGAGGAGATTGATCTAATGACTTCTGTTGCGGATTCGGTTCAATGCGATACCTCAACCCTCCACCCGTCGCCCCTTTATATAGAGTTGGCCGACTGGGACTAGTGGCCGATCAGGATTCTATTTTGAATTGGATCCTATCCGAATCTCACAGAGTTGACCGCCCATACGTCGTAAGACCATAGGACTCTATCCGATCGGATCCCTATCCGATCGAGCCGTATTCGAGTCCAACTCGAATGCCTGTTCTTATTTCCTTAAGCGTGCGACCCTGTAGGTTCTGGTATACTCGGTTTCAGCTATAGTCTAACTTAGCCGACCGTCGGCTCGAGTCCAACTCAGCCGACCTGTCAACAGCGGCGCCTAGCAGCACATATTGACACCATAGTATACAAGAATATAATATCGGCTCGAACCTGTAATGTGTACACAAATCCCTTTGTCTCACGATACCAATTAAGCTATAGGCAAGATGTGTGCCATCCCTTCAATAGCTTAACCATTCACTCGAACCGTATTGGATTATCCGTCGTTGATTGACTCCTCAATCAACTTAGCATGGCCATGCATTTCCATAATCCATTATCTCGAGGGGCCCGAGATATCTCTCCAAAGGAGGGGCAAATTCCATCTTGATAACTCACATCCCACTCCATGTTTCTTAGTAAACCCGAAAACTACCTTTATAACTACCCGCATTACGGAATAGCGTTCGGTAGTCCCAAAGTAGTCTACTACACATGTTGGAATCCATGGTGATCTCGTCTAAGGACTTTGTACCAACACTACCCGAGGCCAACTAATGACACATTAATTCCCGTAGTGTCTCATGGTGGGTCTATCCAACAATGTGTTCTCTAACACATATGTCCATGTTTATTGACTTGGTATCTCCATACCCATGATCTATGAGACTGATCATCAATCAATAAACATGCCGATCTTAGAATCATATTAGTTCCAATAATATGATATATGATCGAGGATCATTTAGAAATAGATTCATACATATAGAGTCTCATAAATAAGTCACGTACTTATTGATCAATACAAGATGTCTATTTTATAGAACTGAATAACACTTTATTCATTAATACATAAACATCGACGTGATATCCAACATCTCCATGTTGCCTCTAGGGCATATCACTAACAATCTCCCACTTGCACTAGAGTCAATCATGTAAGTATCTAATACCCATTGCTCTTGTGTGCGCCTCATGCTTCGGTGAGGAGAGGTTTTGTCGCGGATCGGCTATGTTGAGATCCGTGTGCACTTTGTATATCTTGACATCACCTCTATCCACTATCTCGCAGATGAGATGGTATCGACGAAGTATGTGTTTGGACTTCGATGTGACCTCGGCTCCTTGGCTTGCGCAATGGCTCCACTATTATCACAATAGAGAGACATTGAACCGTCGTACTAGTCATCACACCAAGCTCGAAACGAATTTCTTGATCCAAACAGCCTCCTTTGGAGCTTCAGGCAGCAATGTACTCGCCCTCGTTGTAGAATCAGCAACGTATCCCGCTTGGAACTCTTCCAGTGATCGCGCTTTCTTCGGGAGAACACGAACCCAGATTGCGATCTATAATCATCCTTGTCCGTTTGGAAGCTAGCATCGGTGTAACCACTTACAACGAGTTCTTCTTCACCTCCATAGACTAGGAACATATCCTTAGTTCTTCTCAAGTACTTAAGGATATTCTTTACGGCAATCCAGTGACCTTCACCTGGATCTCGACGGTATCTCGCTCGTAGCACTCAAAGCGTAGGAGACATCTCGGGTGTGTACAAAGCATGGCATACATGATGGATCCAATTGCCGAAGCATATGGAACCATACCCATCTTATTTTGCTCATCATGTGTCCGAGGACACCGATTCTTGCTAAGATTAATGCCATGTGACATGGGCTAGAAACCTTTCTTGGAATCATGCATGTTGAACCTTTTCAACACCTTGTCAATGTATGTACTTTGGCTTAATCCAATTAGCCTCTTGGAACTATCTCTATAGATCCGAATGCCAAATATGTATGCTGCCTCCCCTATGTCTTTCACGAAAAAACTATTTTTCAATTAAGACTTGACGGATTCTAACATAGGGATATCATTTCCAATCAACAATATGTCATCCACATATAAGATTAGAAATACAATTGCGCTCCCACTCACCTTTTGTAAACACAGGCCTCCTCTTTGTTTTTGATGAAACCAAACCCTTTGATTACTTCATCAAAACGAATATTCCAACTCCGAGATGCTTGCTTCAATCCATAAATGGATTTCGTAGCTTGCATATCTTTCCGAGCGATTTTGGATCGACAAAACCTCGGGTTGTATCATGTATACATCCTCGCTTAGGTTTCCATTTAGGAAAGCCGTTTTGACATCCATCTGCCATATCTCATAATTGAAATATGCAGCAATCACTAGGATAATCCGAATAGATTTAAGCATTGCGACGGGCGAGAAGGTTTCATCATAATCAACTCCTTGAATTTGTTTAAAACCTTTCGCCACCAATCGCGCCTTATAGATGTGAACATGTCCATCCATATCGGCCTTTTCTTAAAAACCCTTTTACACTCAATGGTTTTGACACCATCGTGTGGATCAACCAAGTTCCAAACTTGATTGTCGTACATGGATTCTATTTTGGATTTCATGGCTCCAAGCCACTTGTTGGAATCGGGTCCCACCATCGCTTCCTCATAGGTCTTAGGCTCATCGTTGTCCAACAACAATATATCACGTTGTTTCGCACTGTGTACTCGGATGCACGACGTGATCTTTCGACCTTCGTGGGGCTAGTGTATCTACAACCGGTGGCGCAATATTTTTGCTCCTCCCGTTGTGGTTCCGTGGTCGCTTAAACATTTTCTAGTGTTTCTTGAACTTTTTCAAGATGCACCTGCTCCCACTAACCCTTCTTGAAAGAAACTCTTTCTCCAAGAAGACACCGTGTCGGGCGACAAACACTTTGCCTTGTTCCCAATTATAAAAGTAATATCCCTTAGTTTCCTTAGGATATCCCACAAAGAAGCACTTGTCGATTTGGGTGTGAGCTTGTCGATCGTAAACGTTTTACATAAGCTTCGCATCCCCAAATTTTGAGAAAAGACAAACTAGGGGGTTGCACCGTCCATATCTCATATGGTGTCTTTTCAACCGACTTAGATGGAACTCTATTTAGTGTGAGCGCAATGTTTCAAGAGCATATCCCGAAGGATAACGAAAGATCACTTTGGCTCATGATCGACCGCACCATGTCCAACAAGGTGCGATTTCTCCGTTCGGACACTCCGTTCCATTGTGGAGTTCTGGCGGAGTCAACTGTGGAACAATTCCACAATCTTTCGATGATTACCAAACTCTTGGCTCAAGTATTCCCCTCCACGATCCGATCGTAGAAACTTGATTTTTTCCCTAAATGATTTTGTACTTCATTCGGAATTCTTTGAACTTTTAAAAGGATTCAGACTTATGCCTCATTAAGTAGATATAACCATATCTACTAAAGTCATCGGTAAAGGTAATGAAGTACGATAACCACCTCGGCCGTTGAGCTCATTGGTCCACATACATCGTATGTACGAGTACCAATAAGTCACTTGCTCTCTCACTATGTCCCATGAAAGGTGTCATTGTCATCTTACCAAGTAAACAAGACTCACATGTCTCAAATGATTCAAAATCAAAAGAGTGAAGCAATCCATCCTTATGGAGCTTCTCCATGCGTTTCTTATTTATATGGCCTAAGCGACAATGCCGGATAAACGTGGGGTTTATATCATTAGAGAGTTGCCTTTCGTATTAATGTTATAGATAGGAGATGCTTCAAGATTCAAAACGTATAATCCATTCACCAATGGAGCATGAAAATAGAACGTATCTCGAGATATATTGAACAACCATTGTTCATTGATCTAAAATCATAACCTTCCGCTTGCAAACACGAAGCGGAAATAACAGTTGACGTAGTGTTGGAATACAATAACAATTATTTAATTCCAAAACTAATCCTCGAAGGTAGATGAAGTGGTACTGTGCCGACAGAATCGTAGCAACGCTTGCTCCATTACCGACGCGCAGTTCACCTCGCCCTTTCTTAAGCCTCTACTTCTTCTCATTCCCTGCAATGATTTGCAAATATGAGCTACGATCCGGTATCAAATACCCAAGAGTCAATAGGTGAAGTAGAAAGATTAATGTCTATAACATTAATACCTGAAGCGAAGTCGTTCTTTGCTTCTTTTTGAGATCCTCCATGTACTTCTTGCAGTTCCTTTTCCAGTTGCTTGTCTCCTTGCAAGAAGCAAACGGCATCGATGTCGCCGACCCCTTCTTTCCCTTCTTTGCATTAGAGGCACTCGCGATCTCATCGGGAGTTAACTTCCTCTTGGTGCAAAGTTTCTTGACAGTGGTTTGCGCTTAGCCTTCGCATCATCATCACATGATGACCGTTTTCTAGATACTCTCCTCACTGTCTTTAGCATCCCATGAAATTCAGCGAAGGTCTTATCCATACTTGTTCATGTGATAATACAATATGAATGGCTCGAAGCTCGGAGGGAGCGACCGGAGAATCACATCATTAGCCAACTCTTGGCTAAGGGGAAAACCTAGTTTTTTCGGACTCTTGATATAGCCAATCATCTTTATCACATGCGGATCGACGGATTCCCCTCAACAAGCTCGCACGCAAACAAGGACTTTGAGGTGTTGAACCTCTCGGCCCGAGCTTGGTTCTCAAACATGCCACGCAGTCCCGAATAATAGTGTGAGCATCGCTGCTCTCATATTGCTTCGAAGCTCGGAAACATTGTAGCTAGCATGAGACAGCTTATATCTAGGGCATCATTAGTGTGCTTCTCGTAAGCCCTCCGTGCGTTGCGGTGGCATTATTAGGCAAATCCTCGGGATAGGGTACTTCAAGAACGTACTCCTTACGCTCTTACTTGAGAACAATTCTCAAGTTGCGATACCAATCCATAAAGTTTGTTTCGTTTAATTTTTCCTTTTCTAGAATAGATCGTAAATTAAAAGCACTAGGTGTACTATTAGCCGCCATTTATTCTACAACAGAAAAAGCAAAGTTTAGCACAATGTTTATGCTATGTCTATTGTTAAACAATTTAACATTAGACTCCCATTACGTATTTTCCACCTTCCCTCTAGGTTACGTATTGGGTCAAGATCCACATGTTAATTAATTTTCTAGTGAGCTTTGGCATCACTGCTAGAAGATTAATAACATCGGTAAGCAACTCCTTGCTAATCGCATCTCTATGTGACTCTTGTTGTTGGTGTGACATCTCCATGCCCGGCGCCAACCTATGCCCCAAGGCCCAAAACTGTTTTGATAGCCTTGTTAAGTAAACCAAATGCTCCCGCTGTATATGTCCGACATATACCCCCTCGTGTTATGATAGGGAATGGCACTCGCTTTGGCACCCACCATTGACGAGCATAACGGTGACGGGTGCAACATTTGGAAGGGCATCATTACTACTTAATTTTGAGAGGGATGCTATCCTATCAAACAAACATATCACATATATGAAAGCAGGTAGAATAGCATATAATGAAATAGTATGGCCCCCTTCACATGGTGATCTCCATCTCCATGTCGGCGCTGAGGATCTCCATCTTCGGCACCATCTTCCAATGTGCATGATGCTTGATTTCTTCAAACTAAGCTACTACTATAGAAGCTCTAATTGAAGATTACATCGACTCGCAGGTCATGAAAGAATATTACAAGCATTGCACGTATGAAAGAATATTACATGGATTGCACATATGAAAGAATATTACATGCATCACATGCATCTCATACATACAATAGGGCCATACCATCTCAAAGCATTCTCTGCAAAAACAAGTTAGGCGTAGAAAACGTCTTCTACCTATCGCAGAGAAACGACATCAAGACGACCTACAAAAGGGGGGTGCGCACACGGCGGTCATATTATGACGTCCCGATACACTATCAAGGGAGATGGTTTGCGTAGGCGCGAGGCAGCTAACAAGATCGGACTACGAGATAGCTTCGGCATAATCACATTATACCGTTTCGATACACTATCAAGGAACGCTATCTCGAAGCCAACTCAAACCGAGTTATATGGATATTGCTTCGACGTAATCACATTACGCCGTTCCGATACACTATCAAGGAACGCAATTACCATGAACTCTCCTCAACAAATCCCGTAAAACCGATTGATCTAATCAATCCGTGCGCAAAACTTGTTCCAGATCCAATCTAAAACCCGAACTAAGCAACATTAGCTCTAATACCATTGAAGGGTTATGCGGAACCTACGCTAGCCGAAAACAAAAACTTTTCTACCGCGCAAACCAGGAACACTAGCAAGTAAGGGCCGATAGATCGTTACCGATTGGAGTATGCAGCGGAAATAGCCAATCAGGACTATCCGATCCGGAATAGTGTAGCCGATTCCCGCAAGCCGACAGCCGATTCCTGGGAACAGCTGATTCGCCAAGCAGCCAATTCACCGAGTCGTCTGACCGCGTTCTCGCGCCTCGCTCCGATGCGCTCGACCGCAGCCGATCTGCCGCAGCCGATGAACAGCGCGCAACGTAGCAGCGCCTCTATCGGTATCCACACGTCCGGGGACAGAACGCCGAACACCCATGTGCTAGCACGCGATGCAAGGCTAGGGTTTGGCTCGAAAGTGGGGAGGGTTTCCGTGGAGATTGATCTCGGTGACTTCTGTTGCGGATTCGGTTCAATGCGATACCTCAACCCTCCACCCTCGCCCTTTATATAGAGTTGGCCGACCGGGACTAGTGGCCGATCAAATTCTATTTTGAATTGGATCCTATCCGAATCTCACGAGTTGACCGCCCATACATCGTAAGACCATAGGACTCTATCCGATCGGATCCCTATCCGATCGAGCCGTATTCGAGACCAACTCGAATGCCTCGTTCTTATCCCCTTAAGCGTGCGACCCTGTAGGTTCAGGTATACTCGGTTTCGGCTATAGTCTAACTTAGCCGACCGTCGGCTCGAGTCCAACTCTGCCGACTTGTCAATAGCGGCGCCTAGCAGCACATATTGACACCATAGTATACAAGAACATAATATCGGCTCAACCTCTAATGTTTACACAAATCCCTTTGCCTCACAATACCAATTAAGCTATAGGCAAGATGTGTGCCATCCCTTCAATAGCTTAACCATTCACTCGAACCGTATTGGATTATCCGTCTATTGATTGACTCCTCAATCAACTTAGCATGGCCATGCATTTTCATAATCCACTACCTCGAGGGGCCCAGAGATATCTCTCCAAAGGAGGGGCAAATTCCATCTTGATCACTCACATCCCACTCCATGTTTCATAGCAAACCCGAAAACTACCTTTATAACTACCCAGCTTATGAAATAGCGTTTGGTAGTCCCAAAGTAGACTACTACACATGTTGGAATCCATGGTGATCTCAGGTCTAAGGACTTTGTACCAACACTACCTAAGACCAACTAATGGCACATTAATTCCTGTAGTGTCTCATGGTGGGTCTATGTAACACCCTGAGGTGTTTTCCCCTTTTAAAAAAATCCATAAGAAAATCGTAAAAGAAAAATCGTTGGAATTAGCTGGAGAGAATTAATAATTTTAAAATCCAAATATTAAATGGAAATGGCATGGTAGGATTTTTCCTAAATTCTACTGTCAAAATACGCTAACAGGATTTTTAGTGGAATTTTCAGAGCACAAGAAATAATTTTTAACCAATTAAAATCAAAATCAGAATTAATAAATCTCGGAAAAATTAGTTTCTCTCTCCTCCGTCCTTTCCCTTTTTTTCCGGCTATGAGCCGCCGGCCCGAGCCGACGGCCCAATCTCTCCCCGCGCGCGGCCCGTCCTTTTGGCGCCCGTGGGTCCCTCTCTCTCTCTCCCTCACGGGCGGCGAGAAGGCCGCAACCCGTTTAACTCTTGCGTCACGAATAAGTCCAGTTTGCCTCCCCTCTACCCCAGACGCCGACGGTGGGGCCCACTGTCAGGTCGTCGTCCCCTACCTCCGACCGCCACGGCGCCAATTTCGCCGCCCTCTTCGCGCGGATCTCGGCCGACCGCCTCTCCCGCACGGCCGGATCTCGCCGCCTTTACTCCCTCCGCGTCCGCATACATTTAAAAGCCCCGGCCGCCTCTCCCGCACCCCTTTATTGCCGGAATTGATCGCCGGTCATCAATTCCCCATTTCTCTCTCCCCATTCACTCCGGCGAGTAATTCCGCCCCTATCCGGTCGCCGACGCCCTCCCCGCGACCTATTTAAGCATCCTCGCACCCCTCCCGAGCTCCCCACGCTCTCACCTAAGACTCTCTCGCACTCGTTTGCCCCCGCACCGTGCGCCTTCGCTTCGGACCTCGTCGCCGAGCTGCGGCCGTGTTTTCCCGCCGCTCCGAGGTGTCCCGAGTTCCGCCGACTCCTCCCTCCTCGTCGCCGGTGCCAGCGCCGATCGTGCCGCCCGAACCCCTTCCCGACCGTCCGATCGCCCGCCTGAACCCCTTCCCGGCCGTCCGATCTGCCTCGCCCGTCCCCGCTGGCCCACATGGCACACCGCGTGGCCGCCGGGGCAGCACCACGTGTACGCCATGTGGTGCACCGCTCTCCCTCTCGGCCCGTGGACTCGGTCCACCATGGACCGGTGCTCCCGCGGCCGATGACGCCATCGCGGACGTCGCCCTAGCGGCGACGCAATTCCGGATTTATTGCGCAATAAATTATTAAGGATTTTTCCTATTTTAGTAAAAACACAGATAATCTTCTAAAAATCATATCTTTTCAATCTGACCACCGTTTTAGCCCATTCAAATTTCATTAAATTCACAAAAATGCCAAGAATCCATTAAAAATGGTTTTGTTCCCTGTTTAGTAGCTTTTAGCCTGTTTTGTTGAAGTGCTTGTTTGCCATGTAGATCCCGGTAGTCCCTCTGTCCCGGTTTACTTTGAAGTCGTCGCGGAAGTCCCCTAAACCGAAGAGCAAGGCAAGTCATGCTATATTATTGATCATATTGCTCCCATTTTGCTAAAACACCTGTTTTACTCTATGAAATTGCATGTACTTTATATTGTCATTTCATGGGAAATAATATACCTTATGCTTAGTTATGCCTTAGGTTTGACACCCCAAACCTTTTGATATGACTTGGGAAAATAATGTGATTAGATTTCAGGACTAGGTTATGCTTAGCCTAGCTTAGTTTCACTAGCTCACTAAATGGGTCATTTTCTCACTTAATGTATCTCTCCCGGACTTATGTTCGAAGAATTAATGATTATAGATTCAGGTGAACCGGACTAATAACTAAAATATGACAAATGGCGGGCTGTGGGTGCTATGGTTTTGGTTAGCGGCGCCCATAGCAATTAAGGACCGGTTCACGGGACCCCTCGAGAGAATGACCGTGCAAACCACAAGCCGAAATGGGTAAGGTAGGTCCCGTAGTGTAGCCTCTCCTAGCTGACGAACCCATCGGCAAGGGTGAGCGGGATGGAGTTTCAGTCGGCCCCGGTATAAGGGCTGCTGGGCTACCAGATTCACCGAGGCACTCGGGGGGGCTGCCCACTCCCAGGGTCCGGGAGTGGGGCGAAACCTTGGTGGGGTTCGCTTGGTTAGAGGGGGGTTATACGAAAGGTCCTATCACAGTTCCCTTTTCGAGGTACCGCGGTGGTATTCCGGCGCACGGGAAACCGTGTTGTGGGGCTGTGTCTTGTGGGTACAGTTGTACACCTCTGATCAGAGTAAATCTATTCGAATAGCCGTGCCCGTGGTGATGGGGCGATCGACCGAGCTCTCCGTGATTAGTCTCACACTTTTACACCCTATGTTTTAGAACATGACTAGTATAGGTGGATGGTTTGGGCCTGTCGCAACGTGGGGATAACGTTGGACAGTGTTGGAGTCAAAATGTTTTAATTACTCAACTCACTGTTGTTTTGACTGTGTTCAACATTCGTATTGTTTGGAAAAATTCCTGCTGTTTGCGCAAAATCAAACCTTAGCCAGACCTTTGTCTCCCCTGCATTCATTCTTCTCCTCTTTCGGGCGTGACTTGTTGAGTACGTGGAAGTACTCATCCTTGCTTCTTCACCAGAACCTGAGCCAGAGGTTGAAGACGAAGATGAAGTGGAGTAGGCTTTGTCCTATACTCTGGAAGCTGCCTGTGGAGTGGTCGAAGCCACGTGGCCAGCGTCAAGCTTAGGCTTAGGCCCTTTTTCTTTTTCCCCTGCTCTTTTGTAATTTTTTTGTATTGTTTCTAAGACGTGGAACTGTAATATCAACAATTGTCGTATGTGTACCCTGGCTGGTCCTAGACAGGGATTTTAATACACATATAGCTTCGGAAATTTGGGAATGAATTTCTAGGCGTGACAAGTTGGTATCAGAGCCAATTTCCAGACCGTAGGAAAAGCCAAACGGAAAAACCTTAGGAGCCCTCTGAATCTTTTCATATGCATAAGCCCTGGCTTTTAAAAATAGTTTTGGGAAAATGGGTCTTGTTTCCTCGGGATTGGGAAAAATCATTTGATCTCTTATTCAGCCGCCAAGTTGGGATTTTCTAAGGGGTTAATGTCCTAAGTCGAGATAGGAGGGAACGGTCGCCAATTTTATATTATAACTAAGCATCTATTTTTCAGCATCATTTAGGGGATGTCCTTAGAAGTTTTACTTAGCCTCATAAAAATGTTTCTCAAAAACCCTCTTTTTCTCGTTTACTTTACTTGAGTCCTTTATTGTTTGTCTAACTTGGGTTTGAGCATGCATTGATCCCCTACCTTGTCTTCTCTAGATGGCAGGCCATCCAGTCACCCACAACGGTCAGGGTCTGAAAGGGTTCGTCGCGGAGCTGTCAAGAATGGCCTTGGCAGTGGGCTATCCGGATGCACCTAAGTACACTGTCGTCTCACCATTCGGCAGTGAGTTGCCTCACCAAGTCCGCCTGGAGGTGCACGGGTTCGTCGGCACCAATATCCCAAACATGGTGGTCACGGCGTCAGGAGGAATAGATGAGCATTCCTGCCAAGAGGCGGCTTATCTAATGCTAGCTCGGATGAGGGAAATGCATGACTACCATCTCCGCCACTCTGCCTACCGGTACCATCCTCGGCGGGGAACTTCGTCAGCAATCAACACCTTTCAATCGGTAGAAGGGGAGAACGACACCACCTTCTCCCACATGAGGACGGTGATTGAAGGGCTGGATAAGATGCATGTGGAGCTTCACATGGCGGCAAAGGCTCTGAACGACCAGAAGATCTTAAAGATCAAAAGTTTGAAGGATGAGGTGGATTGTCTCAAGAGAGAGATCGCCAGTCTGAAGGGGCTTCCACCTCCCAACATCCTTCGGATAAGGATCACGCCGTGGAAGAACACCAAGGCTCCGGTGCGGATGCAGCTAGCGCCCAGGGTTCCACCTCCTGCACCACCGCCTTCCCTAGTCCCCGTCCCAGTACCAGATCCTGCCCTTGCTCTGGTCCCTGCCCCAAGCGGAGGAGGAGGATGGATCTCGGTGTCCAGTAGCAACAAGGGCAGTAGCAGCGGCAGCTCCAAGAGTCCCGGATGAAAAGGCGAGTTAGCCAGCTCTCGAAGCCGCTCGAAGGAAGACGGGAACTCCCTTGGAAGTGGTTTCAACTCCTCCGACCCTTAGTCTCCCGTTTTCCTAGTTTTTCCTGTTTGCTTAGTTGCTGTGTGATAGGAGTGTTGTGTGTGGGTAGTGGTCAACCTGTATCAAGTGTGGATATGGGTTGTCCAATTAAGGATGTTGGGTGTGTTTTAAGTGTTTTAAGTCAAGAACAGATCAAAACAAGTAATAAAGATCCACTTCTCTGTCCAATTTGTTTTACTCCTTCTCCCCGCCTTGTTTGTTCCGCTTCTTCAGATGGTGAACACTAGGAATGGCAGCAACAGCAATGAGTCAGCTGAGAACAACACCCGTGCTAATACCAACAACCCACCTCCTCCCCCTCAGAACATCACTTTGGCACAAGTCCTAGCCAACCAGACCCAGATGATGGCTACAATGATGCAGCAAATGCAACAGCAGCATCAGCAGATGCAGTTGCAAATGATGCAATAGTTTCAACAGCAAAACCAGCATCAGCACGACCATTTCGCACCACCACCTCCCCCTCAAAACAAGCTGTCAGATTTTCTTCGAGTCCGACCTCCAACTTTCTCCAGCACCACCAACCCCATGGAGGCTAATGACTAGAAAAGAAGTTGGACCTTCTCCAGTGCACAGACCAGGAAAGGGTGTCTTTCGCCACTCACCAACTTCAAGGTCCCGCCTCATCCTGGTGGGACAATTTCTTGGTCACCCGTCGGGCGGACGCACCCGTAGTTACTTGGGCAGAGTTTTGCCACCAATTCCGAAAGGCTCACATCCCCAGAGGGATAGTAGCCCAGAAAAAGAGGGAGTTCAGATCCTTGGAGCAAGGCACTCGAACTGTCACCGAGTATCTGGACGAATTTAATCGCTTAGCGTGATGTGCTCCAGAGGACGTACGTACTGACGCCGAGCGTCAAGAGAAGTTCTTGGCCGGGCTGGACGATGAGTTGACGGACAAACTCATCTCTGGTGAGTATGCCAACTTCGAAAAGTTGGTCAACAAAGCCATTCGTCAAGAAGACCAATGCAATAAAATGCTCAGAAAACGGAAAGCTACCCAGTTTAGGCCACATCCCCAGCAAGGGAATTCCCAGCGGCCGCGTTTCACTCCGGGTGGTCAGAATTGACCTACCACTATGATCGTTCGTCGGCATCGCCCGTACCATACCGGAATTTCCAATCCAGCGAAAGCCGTCCGGACGATCGCGGCGGAATTCGGCCCGCGTCCGCCAACGGCACACCACCACCGCAGTCCAAGCCAATGCCACCAAAGAAGGACTTGGGATTCAAACCAGTAACTGTTTTAACTTTGGAGAACCCGGACATTTCGCAGACAAATGTTCAAGACCAAAACACGAGCCCAGGTTTATCCAAGCAAGAGTGAATCATGCTTCAAAGAAGAGGCACAGACGCACCGGATGTCATACGGGTATGTTCCCGTGAACTCCTTTAATGCTTCGATCTGTTTGATTCGGGTGCAACCCATTCTTTCATATCAAAAGCATTTGTGGGGAAACATGGGTTGTCGGTGTTAAAACTTAAGATACCCATGCGGGTCCAAACACCGGGAACCATTTGAACACCGCCCACTTTTGCCCTTCAGTGGCCATAAAAATCCAAGAATTCCCCTTTCTAGCCAACCTTATCCTTCTAGAATCAAAAGGCCTGGATGTCATCCTTGGGATGGACTGGTTAACCCGTCATAAAGGTCTGATCGATTGCGCAAGCCGCACGATCTCTTTAACCAATGACGAGGGGAAGAAAGTAATTTACCGCTCCCCTAAATCACTGAGGGTGGTGGCAAGCCTCGAATCGGATTTCGGCTAAGAAGAAGCCCGAAGAGAAAGGAAAGGATCGAGGCGAAGTTAGAAGATATTCCCGTGGTTTGTGAGTACCGGAAGTCTTTCCAAGACCTAACCACAATGCCACCTAAAAGAGAAATAGAGTTTCGGATTGACCTAGTCCCCGGCACTCGCTCCGATCCACAAGAGACCCTATAGAATGGGAGCCAATGAGTTGGCGAGGTCAAGAAGCAAGTAGATGAACAGATTCTGAAAGGTTATATCCGCCGAGCACATCGCCCGGGTGCGCCGGTCATTTTTGTGGAGAAAAAGGATAAGACCAAAAGGATGTGCGTTGACTATCGCGCACTCAATGAGGTCACTATTAAGAATAAATACCCTCTCCCTAGGATTGACGACCTGTTCGATCAATTAAAGGGAGCAAAAGTGTTCTCCAAGATAGACCTGTGGTCAGGCTATCATCAGCTAAGAATCCGAGAAGAAGATATTCCCAAGACTGCCTTCGTCACTTGGTACGGTCTGTACGAGTGCACGGTCATGTCCTTCGGACTTACAAATGCCCCAGCCTTTTTCATGAATTTGATGAACAAAGTGTTCATGGAATTCCTAGACAAGTTCGTCGTGGTGTTCATCGACGACATCTTGATCTATTCGCAGTCAGAAGAGGAACATGAGCACCATCTCCGGTTGGTACTTGAAAAGTTAAGAGACCACCAACTCTATGCTAAGTTAAGGAAGTGCAATTCCTCGGCCATATCGTGAATGCCCAAGGAGTCACAGTGGACCCTTCCAATGTAGAAGCTGTGACCAAATGGACTCCACCTAAAACCGTCACCCAAATCAGAAGTTTTCTAGGACTTACGGGTTATTATCGTCGGTTCTCAAAAACTTCTCCAGAATTGCCAAGCCTTTGACGCAGCTGTTAAAGAAGGATGAAAAGTTTATATGGACTGCCGAGCGCAACCAGAGTTTTGAAACACTCAAGAGAAAACTAGTGTCAGCACCCGTGTTGATCTTGCCAGATCAAACCAAGGATTTCCAAGTCTATTACGACGCATCTCACCAGGGGTTAGGCTGTGTGTTGATGCAAGATGGAAAGGTGGTCGCGTATGCTTCCCGCCAATTGAGACCTCATGAGTCTAATTACCCAACACATGACTTGGAGCTAGCAGCAGTCGTCCATGCTCTGAAAATATGGCGACATTACCTCGTCGGTAATCGCTGTGAAGTATATACGGATCATAAGAGCCTGAAATACATCTTCACCCAACCGGATTTGAACCTCCGTCAGCGACGATGGTTGGAGTTGATCAAGGATTATGATATCAGTATACACTACCATCCCGGCAAAGCTAACATGGTAGCTGATGCTCTGAGCCGAAAGAGTTATTGCAACTCTATTCACATAGAAGGGAGATGTGAACAGCTACTACAAGATTTAGAGCACCTCAACCTGGAAATTGTTGAACTCGGATTTGTGGCCGCTCTTGAGGCCCAACCCACACTCTTAGATCAAATTCGCATAGCTCAAGCCTCGGATCCGGACATAGTTGAGCTTATGAAGAATATGAGAGTGGGAAAAGCTCGTGACTTCACGAAAGACGAGCATGGAACCATATGGATGGGCAACAGGATATGTGTGCCAGAAGATAAGGAATTGAGAAAGTTAATCCTTACTGAAGCACATCAGAGTCAGTGCTCTATCCATCCGGGAAGTACCAAAATATACCAGGATCTTAAGGAGAAGTTCTGGTGGGTTAGCATGAAAAGAGAAAATAGCAGAGTTCGTGGCACTATGCGACGTATGTCAGCGAGTAAAGGCAGAACACCAGAGGCCTGCTGGATTATTACAACCACTCCAAATTCCAGAATGGAAGTGGGAGGAAATCGGGATGGATTTCATCACCGGTTTACCCCGGACATCATCAGGACACGATTCTATCTGGGTTATAATCGACCGCCTCACTAAAGTGGCTCATTTTATCCCAGTGCTTACCACCTATACGGGCAGAAGGTTAGCAGAGTTGTACCTTGCAAGGATTGTGTGTCTTCATGGTGTCCCTAAGAAGATAGTATCTGATCGTGGTAGCCAGTTCACCTCCAAGTTTTGGCAAAAACTACAAGAGGAACTCGGTACCCGGTTGAATTTTAGCATGGCTTATCACCCGCAAACCGATGGTCAGACGGAACGTGTAAACCAGGTTTTGGAAGATATGCTGCGAGCTTGTGCTCTGGATTTCGGAGGAGCTTGGGATAAGAGCCTGCCCTATGCAGAGTTCTCTTATAATAACAGTTATCAGGCTAGTTTACAAATGGCACCTTTTGAAGCCCTATATGGACGGAAGTGTCGAACCCCGCTTTTCTGGGATCAGACCGGCGAACGTTAGTTGTTCGGGACCGAAGTGTTAAGTGATGCCGAAGAGAAAGTCAGAATCATAAGACAAAGGCTGAAAGTTGCATAGTCTCGTTAGAAGAGTTATGCAGACAACCGCCGCAGAGAGCTAGTTTTTAAAGTTGGAGACTATGTATATCTTCGTGTCACCCCACTTCGGGGAGTGCACCGATTCCAAACCAAAGGCAAGTTGGCACCATGCTATGTGGGACCGTATCGGATTCAAGAGCGACGAGGTGAAGTGGCATACCAACTCGAACTGCCACCCACCATGGCAGGAATCCATGATGTTTTCCACGTCTCCCAACTCAAGAAGTGTCTGAGAGTTCCAGAAGAACAAGTTAGTCCAGATCAGATTGAAATCCAGGAAGATCTGACTTATGTGGAGAAACTAGCACGAATACTCGAAACCTGTGAACGGAGGACCCGGAACAAGGTCATCAGGTTCTGCCGAGTTCAGTGGACTCATCACTCCGAAGAAGAAGCAACCTGGGAAAGGGAAGATGAGCTAAAGGCCGCTCATCCCTATCTGTTTGCCAGTACCTCCGAATCTCGGGGTCGAGATTCCGTTTAAGGGGGGTAGGTTTGTAACACCCTGAGGTGTTTTCCCCTTTTAAAAAAATCCATAAGAAAATCGTAAAAGAAAAATTGTTGGAATTAGCTGGAGAGAATTAATAATTTTAAAATCCAAATGTTAAATGGAAATGGCATGGTAGGATTTTTCCTAAATTCTACATGTCAAAATACGCTAACAGGAATTTTTAGTGGAATTTTCAGAGCACAAGAAATAATTTTTAACCAATTAAAATCAAAATCAGAATTAATAAATCCCGGGAAAATTAGTTTCTCTCTCCTCCGTCCTTTCCCTTTTTTTTCCGGTTGTGGGCCGCTGGCCCGAGCCGACGGCCCAATCTCTCCCCGTGCGCGGCCCGTCCTTTTGCCGCCCGCACGTCCCTCTCTCTCTCCCTCACGGGCCGGCAGAAGGCCGCAGCCTGTTTAACTCTTGCGTCACGAATAAGTCCAGTTTGCCTTACCTCTACCCCGGGACGCCGACAGGTGGGGCCCACCTGTCAGGCCGTCGTCCCCTACTTCCGACCTCCCCGGCGCCATTTCCGCCGCCCCTCTCCGCGCGGATCTCGGTCGACCGCCTCTCCCGCACGGCCAGATCTCGCCGCCTTTACTCCCCTACGCGTCCGCATACATTTAAAAGCCCCGGCCGCCTCTCCCGTGCCCCTTTATGGCCGGAATTGATCGCCGGTCATCAATTCCCCATTTCTCTCTCCCCATTCACTCCGGCGAGTAATTCCGCCCTATCCGATCGCCGACGCCCTCCCCGCGACCTATTTAAGCATCCTCGCACCCCTCCCGAGCTCCCCACGCTCTCACCTAAGACTCTCTCGCACTCGTTTGCCCCCGCACCGTGCGCCTTCGCTTCGGACCTCGTCGTCGAACTGCGGCCGTGTTTTTCCGCCGCTCCGAGGTGTCCCGAGTTCCGCCGACTCCTCCCTCCTCGTCGCCGGTGCCGGCGCCGCTCCGGCCACCCTTCCCCGAGTGGTTCCGCCGCCTCCCTCACTTCCGCGCCGTCGTCCCCTTCAACTCTGGTCGCACCGCGGTGAGCGCCCCTCCCTCTTTTCCCTCTCGACCGAGTGCGCGCCGCCGTTCTCGAGTGCTCACGGCTCCGCCCACGCGTGAGCCGGTTTCCGCCGCCCGCACCGCCGCCCGAATGGCGCCGGTCGGTCTCCGGCCACCGTGCGCCATCGTCGGCCGATCGTGCCGCCCGAACCCCTTCCCGACCGTCCGATCGCGCCGCCCGAACCCCTTCCCGGCCGTCCGATCTGCCTCGCCCGTCCCCGCTGGCCCACGTGGCACACCGCGTGGCCGCCGCGTCAGCACCATGTGTACTCCACGTGGTGCACCGCTCTCCCTCTCGGCCCGTGGACTCGGTCCACCATGGACTGGTGCTCCCGTGGCCGATGACGCCACCTCTGACGTCAGCCCTAGCACTGACGCAATTCCGGGATTTATTGCGAAGTAAATTATTAAGGATTTTTCCTGTTTTAGTAAAAACATAGATAATCTTCTAGAAATCATATCTTTTCAATCCGACCTTCGTTTTAGCCCATTCAAATTTCATTAAATTCATAAAAATGCCAAGAATACATTAAAAATGGTTTTGTTCCCTGTTTTAGTAGCTTTTAGCCTGTTTTGTTGAAGTGCTTGTTTGCCGTGTAGATCCCGGTAGTCCCTCTGTCCCGGTTTACTTTGAAGTCGTCGCGGAAGTCCCCCAAACCGAATAGCAAGGCAAGTCATGCTATATTATTGATCATATTGCTCCCATTTTGCTAAACACCTGTTTTACTCTATGAAATTGCATGTACTTTATATTGTCATTTCATGGGAAATAATATACCTTATGCTTAGTTATGCCTTAGGTTTGACACCCCAAACCTTTTGATATGACTTGGGAAAATAATGTGATTAGATTTCAGGACTAGGTTATGCTTAGCCTAGCTTAGTTTCACTAGCTCACTAAATGGGTCATTTTCTCACTTAATGTATCTCTCCCGGACTTATGTTCGGAGAATTAATGATTATAGATTCAGTGAACCGGACTAATAACTAAAATATGACAAATGGCGGGACTGTGGGCGCTATGGTTTTGGTTAGCGGCGCCCATAGCAATTAAGGACCGGTTCATGGGACCCCTCGGGAGAATGACCGTGCAAACCACAAGCCGAAATGGGTAAGGTAGGTCCCGTAGTGTAGCCTCTCCTAGCTGACGAACCCATCGGCAAGGGTGAGCGGGATGGAGTTTCAGTCGGCCCCGGTATAAGGGCTGCTGGGTTGCCAGATTCACCGAGGCACTCCGGGGGGCTGCCCACTCCCAGGGTTCGGGAGTGGGGGCGAGACCTTGGTGGGGTTCGCTTGGTTAGAGGGGGGTTATACGAAAGGTCCTATCACAGTTCCCTTTTCAGGGTACCGTAGTGATATTTCGGCGCACAGGAAACCGTGTTGTGGGGTTGTGTCTTGTGGGTACAGTTGTACACCTCTGATCAGAGTAAATCTATTCGAATAGCCATGCCCGCGGTGATGGGGCGATCGACCGAGCTCTCCGTGATTAGTCTCACACTTTTACACCCTAAGTTTTGGAACATGACTAGTATAGGTGGATGGTTTGGGCCTGTCGCAACGTGGGGATAACGTTGGACAGTGTTGGAGTCAAAATGTTTTAATTACTCAATTCACTGTTGTTTTGACTGTGTTCAACATTCGTATTGTTTGGAAAAATTCCTGCTGTTTGCGCAAAAGCAAACCTTAGCCAGACCTTTGTCTCCCCTGCATTCATTCTTCTCCTCTTCCGGGCGTGACTTGTTGAGTACGGGGAAGTACTCATCCTTGCTTCTTCACCAGAACCTGAGCCAGAGGTTGAAGACGAAGATGAAGTGCAGTAGGCTTTGTCCTATACTCTAGAAGCTGCCTGTGGAGTGGTCGAAGCCGCGTGGCCAGCGTCAAGCTTAGGCTTAGGCCCTTTTTCTTTTTCCGCTGCTCTTTTGTAATCTTTTTGTATTGTTTCTAAGATGTGGAACTGTAATATCAACAATTGTCGTATGTGTACCCTGGCAGGTCCTGGACATGAATTTTAATACACATATAGCTTCGGAAATTAGGGTATGAATTTCTGGGCGTGACAGTCTATCCAACAATGTGTTCTCTAACACATGTCCACGTATATTGATTTGGTATCTCCATACCATGATCTATGAGACATGATCATCAATCAATAAACATGTCGATCTTAGAATTATATTTGTTCCAATAATATGACATATGATCAGGGATCGTTTAGAAATAGATTCATACATATAGTGTCTCATAAATAAGTCACGTACTTATTGATCAATACAAGATGTCTATTTCATGGAACTGAATAACACTTTATTCATTTATACATAAACATTGACAATGATATCCAACATCTCCATGTTGCCTCTAAGGCATATCACTAACAAGAACTAGGCGGCAGGTGGTGACAGCCCTGTCCGTCCTTTGTATCCCTCCACGTTCGGATTTGGTGTAGGGCAAACGGTAAGAGATCGCTTCGTGGTGGCAGGCCGGGCCACTGGGCGGTGGTACTCCGGTAGTCCTGGGAGCATAGAGTTTGGTTTAGAAATGGCTAGAATAATTAATTAAACTATGTACTATGACTAGAAGAGCTATAGGAACCTGACTCTAATTACTACTATTCACTGAGCACTAGTGTATTAATTATCTAGGACTCTTCTGTGGGTGTCACTCTACCTTTATCATATGATTATCTTATCCCTATCTAGACTTAGGTATCTCATCTATAGCTAATGAATACTCATGGCACCTTAGTATTCTCTTCCAGACCATAGTCTTCCTTTCGGATAAAATAAATAACAATACCCTTGGAATACTCCCTGGGTGAAATGCTACAACGGTATATCTGTGCGTTTGCAGATTTATCTGTGAACGTAAGAAATACCAATAGGCTCCTTGCCTAGGAATCCCTCGTCAGCCATCGTTCAGGACCATGTATCTCTTCTTGCTCAGCGTCCTCGGCATCGACGAAGCGCTCCGTGATGGAGATCATGTCGGTGGGAGAGGTCGGTGGGTACACGACCAAGAACCAAAACAGGTTGGAGGGCTTGCGGAGGCCCTCGGAGAAAATATGAATGACGCCGCCAATGGAGATGCTCGCGATGATGTTGTAGCGCTCGAAAAAGCGTCGGACATAGCCCCGAATCGACTCATCGACCCCTTGCTGGACCTAGTGGAGGTCCTAGCGGGAGGCTGGACGTTGCCAAGTGCCCTGTTAGTTGGCGATGAAGGCATCACATAGCTCATCCCAGGTGTTGACAGAGTTCTCGGGGAGTCCAGCGAACCAGTTGATGGCGGTCGGCGCCAACATGATAGGGAGGTAGTTCGCCATCACGTGGACATTGCCGCTGGCTGCTCGAACTGCCATACAATATAGTCGAAGCCATAACGATGGATTGGTCTTGCTGTCTGTTGATGAGAAAATTTCCCACGCACTGGCCTGAGAGATTTGCTTAACTCTAGTGCAGGTCCAAATTATTGCTTCAAGGTTCGTAAGCGTGCCAGTTGATTTGATCCTGCAATCAACAAGAAACAATAGAATGAATTAGCTTACAAACGATAGCCGATCGGCTGGTGGCCGATGACGTATCATCTAGGGTTAAGCCGATGTAATGCATACTGAATCGGCAGCTATTAGACTTGTCCGATCGGCTACAGATGTTAACAGAATACAATCCAAGTCTTAAAGTATATTTAAACCAAGTGACTTGGATAGATCGGTAGTATACCGAGACAGTATAAATCACTTAGATATAAAGAATACCGTAAGGCAAGGATTATACTTGTTCACAACATAGCCAAAGAGATTAATCTAACATATGGTTACTACTTTATACTAAGATATCGTTACTAACCAAATATATTAAACAGGGACCGATCATATGCTAAGATAACAACAAATCGATTACAAGCTTAATATATTTAATCATAAACAGATCTTAATATAAAGGGCAGCTTCAACATATCAAGAAAATATAAAACATACAAGACATTTAAAACTGATAAGATCAGCTGAAACTCCGATACTATCTCTAATAATGATCATAAAGCAAAATATATCTGTTATGATTCTAAAGGCGACTTAATAGATCGAACCTAACTGATGCATCATTAAGTACCAAAAGAAGCATATGATCTATATGAGTCTATGAACATCTTTCAAGATGGTAGATATACTATATAATCCAGACTAATATTGAAATCTGAACTTATCGGCTATCATCTAGCGAGTGATGCTAGCCGATTAGGGTTTAGACCAAAATATCGATCTACATTATATATCATATATGATAACTATGCAGATTACGAAGACAGAATTAGAGTATCATGATGATGGAAGCACTAACCTAGACAACGCAAACCGCTGTGACAAGAATTACCTTTTTGCTGAAGATCAAACGATGCAGCCCAACTAGAAGCAAGAACTCGTCGAAACTATTAAAGGAAAAATTAGCGATGCGCCAAGATTGTATTGATTGTGTGTTTTTTTTTGTGTTTCATGACAGGGTCTTGGGTCATATTTATACCCAGATATACGACGAGTCCGTAACGTACACGATTCCTATCTCTATTACAGATTGAATTACAGATATGCCTAAAACAAATCAGCATTATCTATAAGGAAACTATACAAAATATTCTAGTCTAAAGAAACAATTGCCTTTTCAGGACTTTATCCGTAGATGGCAATATCTCTGAAGCACTTAGAAATCGAACCCAATTATGATGATCTTCATAGCTTCCTTCCAAGATCGGTCACATCTGTTATCCCAATCCAAATTGGCTACATCAGACGTCCTTATCCGATTCGGTCTCAGTCGATTGACTCCTCAGCCAATTCGGACTCAGCCGACACGCACTCTGTCTTCGGGAATCACGCACTCCAATTCCGCTTTGATTGTAGCTTCAAACCCGGGGATTTGGCTTACCAAATTTGGTCATTAACACATGCCCACCAAGTCCGTGATATTGATAATGTTGCGGATTTTGTGTGATTCTATCCTCCGAGAAAACCTAGGGCATTTCCATTTCGATCATTATCATACCTCTTTAAATAACGCCCCAAGTGCACCGAAAAACTTACGCCGTTACTTGCACACCCAACAGCCCCAGCCAGAAAATCCCCAAAATTTCTCCGGCGATCTCCTCAAAGCTCTCAACAAACTTGCGGCAGTTTACCGTTCCGGCGACGAGCTCATCTCCCTTGATGGCATCCTCATCTGCTCCTTCCGACGCCATGGCATCCTCATCTGCTCCTTCCGACGCCCCATCGGCCGAGTTCGCCGAGGTAAGTCTTATCGGTTGAATCCCTTTTCCTTTCTACTCATAGCAGTAGATTTGTGCTCTTGGCTTCTAAAATTTGTTTTTCTCCCCCCCTTTCATTGTAGCATCTTGCTCACCAAATTGTCGTGCTTAGTCTGCTCAACAATGATAGATATTTCCTAGGGCCCATCGGCAATACAGATCCCACAGATATAATCAATGCCGAGCAAATAGGATGCCATATAGGATTTCCAACCCTAGTTTGACACCTTGGAATGGCACTTTTAAATCCCGGCCCTCAACGGACAAGTCCTGGCCAACTTGGTACAAGAGAATGGAAGCCGCAAACATGGCCACTGGGAAGAAGTGGGCATAACCCAATGCCTGGCACTCACCATAGCTGACCAGCCCAAAGATGAACCACTCCTGTTGGCTGCAGCATACTTCTGGAATAACACCTTTAATGCTTTCTTGTTTCAACAAGGACCTATGACCCCCACTCTAGCCGATGTAGTCATGATAACCGGTCTAGATATATTATCATCGGCTAATCCCAACCGGTTTGATAGCAAGTGCCCATTTTATTTCAAGACCAAGTCCATTGGGGGTTGGAATGGGTACATCAATCTGAACATGGGCACTGGATCTGTTAGCCCCAAGGAACATACTGCTTTCTTAATGATGTGGCTAGAGAAGTTCGTCTTTTGTGGATCTAGCTGTAGCCCTATAACAAACTGACAACTTATAGCTGAAACCTTAATATCAAAGACCCAAGTCCTTTTGGGCAAATTTCTGTTGGGCTACTTGTACAAACCCTTAACCAAGCATCGGTTAAGATTGCAGCCGATATGGTCATAGGAACTAGAGGTCCCTGGTGGTTTCTGCAGTTATGGCTAGTCCTACTTACTCAAAAAATCATTGACAGACCCAATCTGGCTGATGTTGAATTCCCAAGCGTAGAGCCGATTGAGGATGATGAAGGAAAGAAGTGACTACACGTAGGTGTATGTCCTTTGGAGAAGCTTCTGCTGTCCACCCTGGCTCCAAGCTATCCAATGAACTTCTAGCCGATTGGTTTACCTTGTTTTATGATGGATTTGCAAAGAACAACCGGACTTGGTTCTTTTATTCAGGCTGCCGAGAGTTCAAACTTCCTTTGGATTTCAACTTTGACAAACTCAACTCAGAGGAATTCGAGAAGCCAAGAGAAATCTTCACTATGGCCATCACTCCCAGCATCTTGCCAATCGGCATTCATCAAGGCAGAAACATTTCCAAGTCCTATGAATTCTACTATCCGGCATCGGCTACTAGGCAAATTGGACTAGGACAACTGCCGATTGGATTATACTTCTCAGACAAAATTGAAACAAGGGGAGAGACCACTTCAAGGCTGATGATAGATCGGCTGATGAACATAGAGGGCCCCCCTCTCGGCAGCATAGGCACTTTGGAACTGGCACTAAAGAGGAGCTCAGCGTTTAACAAATGGTGGGTTGAGTTGAAAAGACACATCTTCCATCAACCATCCTCTATGTACCTTACCACGCTCCTTCCAAAAGCAATCCCTGACATAAGTACTTCTCCCCTTTGTTGATTTCCAAAACTATTGGCTATGATCTGCTTAATATTTAAACAATGCTTTCTTTCTTTGCAGACAACCGATTATTCTTCCCCTCATGAGAGCAACTCAGGGGTTAAGATCCAATATGCCACAGGGCGGATTCCAAGTGGAGGACTTGCTCCATCCATCATCGGCTTCAAGGCGCCAAAAGTAACAACCTTGCTTCATGGCCAAATCCGAGAGGCAGTATCAAGAAAGAAGAGGCAAAACCCATCGACCATAGGTCCATCGGCTGCACCACAGAAGAAACAAAAGAAGCAGAAGCCTACTCCATCAGCCGATGATCTTCCCTCTCTGGACCCAAGTTTGGAGGAGGCCCTCAATCAAGAGGTCATGGAGGAAGAAATTGATCAAGCCATTGAAGAAGCTGCAGCCGAATCCAGCCACTCAAGCAAGTATGCACAAACACCATCCGCTGATGCTCAAGCTCGACAAACACCATCTCCTTCCCAACGTCCTGCTCGCCCTCAACCAGTACGTGTCTTTCTTTTTCTTAAAGTTTTGGCAATTTTAAACTTTCTTGAAGTCTCTTTGTTCTTAGACCAAACCCTTTGCCTGCAGCGCAAAAGACTAGCTCATCGGCAACCACGCCATGCTTCACCAGTAAACTCGAAACTCTATCTCTTCTGTTTTTGTCAACTTGTTGATCTCAACTAAAACTTGCGTATGTAGCCTCCTCATTCTCCATCGGCTGCCCCCATGTATCAAGCAAGCGAACGCCATCGGCTAGGGGTAGCCATCACGTCAAAGAAGAAGAATCGGCACCGGCTCCCACAGTCAAGGTAATAAATATCCTTAAGAACAAATTGGCTATTTAATCCCTTTGATACTTAAAAACCATGAATCATGTCTTGCAGGCTTTAGCCGATATGTTCTCCTTCGACATAAGGGAGTTTATTGGCAAAGAAGAAGAAACCACTAGCCAGGCCCAAGCTCCTATAGCCGACGAACTTAAAGAAAAACTTTTGGACATCGCCCATCGGCTGGACAGCTCAATAGACTATTTGGTCACCGACTATGGATTGATCAAGGCCAGATTTGAAGAGATTGAGAGCCAGCTGCCAAACGAAGTGGCTGATATTATCTCCAAGATTCCCATCTCGATCTGCATCGGCATAAGTTGGAACAGGCACGACAAAGGATGGTCGATAGGAAGGCGAAGGCTAGCCTTGAAGCCATGATCGAGACCAATCGGCAGTGCGTCGTTGCCGAAAAAGACAAGCTAGATGAGCTGATTGCCGGGCCGTCTGTTACCGAGTCTAACATCAATCGATCGAAGAAACGAGAAGCCGATCTCATCGCCGAGTTAGATAAGTTCAGAGCTGAGCTGGCATCTGAAGAGCGAAAGCTAACTGACATCCCAAAGGCCACTGAAGAGCAAACGACCAAATTAAAGTCTTCCATACAATATCTGGGAGATCTGAGGAAATCGCTAAAATAGTCCCAGGAACTGATGTAGCTGATGCCTCAACGATAGACGAGATTGAGCAAATCAAACAAAGGGCGATATCGGCTATCGACCATTTAACTGGAAACTGATCCGATTCTGCAATGAGGCTAACACTTGTAAACTTTTGCAACACTAGTAACCTATTCTCTCGAATGTGTCGGCAAACTTGTAAACTCTAGTCCTTTCGCCTTGTAATATAATCTCTGCCTTGTCTTGAAAATTTTAAAAGTCCGCAAATTTTTGGTCCACTTGATTCTGACTTTAGATATGTGTATGTGCCCCCCAAATTTTTCAATGTGAGCCGATCATTGACAAAATTACATCTCGAGGACAACACACCAAATCAGCCGACATAATCAGAAAAAAAAGCCTGAGGGCGATATAACTTATATCGGCCATCATACATCGGTTGTGCTCAACCGATTACGATAATAAGGAAAGGACTAAGGGCGATATGCGCCATATCGGCCATCTCAAGGCAATGTAAGCACATCGGCTACCATGTATTGGCTCAACACAGCCGAATCATGAGTTGATCCATATGCTAAGGATAGTATTTCTTCAAGTATTTTCAATCCAGAGCACTTCCAAATACCTATCCATCCAATCCTTCTAGCATGTAGGCTCCTTTAGAGACACATTTGTGGATCTTAAAAGTCTCCTCCCAGTTAGGTGACCACTTGCCGAATTTCTTATCCCTTGTTCCAATCGGTAGTATCAATTTCTAGACTAGCTCACCTTCTTCGAATGATTTAGGTACAACTTTCTTGTTATAATGACGAGACACTCTTTCTTTGTCCCTAGTCACCTTCTCCAAAGCACTCATCCTTAATAAAACCAAATCCTCCGATTCATCCACCATTAAATTATGATAATCATCGGTTGTCAACTCATCTTGCAGTTGAATCCTCCGTGAGCCGACGATGCTTTCCCATGGTAGAACAGCTTCTTGTCCATATACTAATTTACAAGGAGGCACTTGGATTGATCCATGACAGGCCATCCGATAGGACCAGAATGATTAGGCCAATCGGCTAGGCACGGTGCCGCATGCCTAATCCCCATCGTCACGTGCCGCTGAGCAGCGACGCGCTCCAATGCTACGGAAGCCTTTTGGGAGAGGGTGAGATGGCTGAAGTCGTCGGCATGGAAAACCAAGCTTCCAAAGACGAGTGTCGTCCTCATGGGTGCCGTGAAGTCGGTAGGGAAGAAAACCGCCATCGTATAGCTCAGATCGATGAAGACGTACCCCTACCTGGCATGCCAACTGTCGACGCGTGGTCGATCAGTCCTCCAAGGGGGCTACCCGAGGAGTTGAAAGAGTGGTCGGGAACGTCTATCGAAAGGATACGATGGTCGTCTCGATGACAATGCGAGCCAAGGATTTTTGGATAAGTTCGGCCCTCTCGGAGGATAACAAGCCTACGTCCTATGTTCTTTGTTGGGGTGGTGTAAGAATCAAAGTACAATGGTGTGAGTTCTTGGGGCTCTAGAGAGATCTAGCTTCCAAAGAACCAACCACCCTCGCCCGTGGACCTGCCTTCCCTTTTATAGCTCAAGGGGGGCAGTTACAAGAGGACTTGGAGGCCAAGAAAGCTAAGCCTAAAGACTAAAAAGTAAGTACAAACAACATCTGAAAAAGTACATAGAGATCCCCGGGTCCTGCGCGCCGTGCGTATCTAGTGCTCCATCTTGCCTTGGGATCCGTCCTCCGCAGGTACCCTCTGTGTAGTCCTGTCGGGTGACGTTATCTTCTACCGGGTTGTCCCCTCCTTGTCTCCTCTGCGATCCTTGCAAACCAAGCCTCCCTCTCGAGGATAACTGGAGTCGGGCTGATTGTCACGCTCGAAAATTTATCCCAAATTTTCAGACTATTTTGTGTATTAAATCACTATCAAATTAATACACAAAATGATAAATTAATACATAGATCGAAACATAAAAATAAAGCGTATAAATACTTACAGAAGAGGGACTTAGTCCTCACACCCAAAAAAAGCAGCAACAACGGAAGAAGACGATCCTATCGGGGCTTTAGCTCCACTCCAGAGGCAAACTCAACTGGGGTCTGAGCCTTGGTCCTCTAACTTCGTCTTCAACTCAGAAGCACTACACTTCTGAAAGGGGAGAAAATTTGTAAGGCTGAGTACAACCACCGTACTCAATAAGCCACACCAAGGAATGCAAACGTGCAAGGGAAGGCAAAGAGAGGCTTGGGGCTATTTTGCGGAAAAGCCATTCCACCTGAACCAAACCAGTTCCATTAAATCAAATTATTCAGTAGTGGGACTAATCATAGTGAATCTGGTCAATCGCCCATAACCACGGGCACGGCTATTCGAATAGTTTTACTCTGATCAGATTGTGCAACTTTACCCACAAGACACGATTCCACACACGTTGCCATGCCCCGAAGTATCACCATGATATTGCAAAGGGAAAACCGTGACAAGACCTTTCACATAACTTCCCCTAACCAATTGTACTACAACAAGGTTTCGCTCCCACTCCACTAAGGGTAGTGGGCAGCCTCCCCGTGTGCCGCGGTTAATCTGGAAGCCCAGCAACCGGTTTAACCCTGGCCAACTGCAACTCCATCACGCCCACCCTTGCCTGGGAACGTTGGCAAGAGGAAAGCTACACTACGAGTCCAGCAGTTGCCTATTCTTGCTTGTGGTAAGCACTTTTAGTCTTCCAGGGTTTCCCATGAACCGGTCCTTAATTGTCAAGGGTGCGACAATCAAAACCATGCACCCACAGCCCACCATTAAGTCATGTTTTAGTTGGGATAATTAGGACCAATAAGTTTGGCCGGGTGTTTCAAGCTTGCACCTCATTTGAAACTAGAGTAAATAGTGTATTATCCCATTTAGTGAGCTAGTGGTAATTAAGCATGGCTAAGCAAATAATTCTAGGAGAAGTCATCATAAGTGATTAAAGCTAGTCAATTATCACCCAAGGTTAACAAAAGACGGTTATGAAATAATATGGCACAAGCAAACAGGTCGGTATTCCATCATCCCATGTGATTAGCAAAACATGCACTTTATTAGTAAACATAAAACATTTATAAAAATAGGTTCAATATGCTTCAAGGGAAGTGTGACTTGCCTCGCTTCTTTGAACAATCTTCTGAACTCCTTTCCTCGTGAGCGCAAAACTCCGAAATGGCGGAATCTACACGCAAGCACACAAAACAAGGAAAAAGCCTAATAAAACCAAATAAACAGTACATGGAAAGTAAACAAACATGTAGAGCTCAATTTTAGATGAATTTTCAATTTGAATGGCCCAATTTGGAGTTTGTACGGATTAGATATGAATTTTTAGCAGTTTTGGACAATTTAAATGAATTCTGGAAATTAGTTCGATTTATTGCGTAATTTTTAATTATTTTTCAAAGGAAAAAGGCATGGGGTGACATCAACGGCCAGGGCGACGTTAGTCGCGGCGGCGCGCGGTCCACGGGCCGATCCACCGTGGACCTAGTCCACGATGATCCAAGGGTTGGCGCGCCACGCGGTGCACACGTGACGCCGACGTGGCAGCCACGTGGACGGTCGGATGGACGGCATCGATCTGCCGAGCAGCAGATCAGACGGCAGACCGAGCAATGGGGTGGAGGTGGCGCGTGCACCCTGATGGTCATCGGCGGCGGCCATCGGTGTAGCGGCGAGCACTAGAAGCGGCGAAGGAGGGCACAGGGGGGAAAGAGGGCTCACCGGTGCACAGGGATGGCGAAAAGGTGATGCGGGTGCATGGCGGCAAGGGAAACCGGCCAGCGCACGGGACGACGGCACGGACGGCGGGCTCTGACTACTCCCAGCGGCAATGAAGGGAAAGGGCGAGGAGCGGAGGGGCACAGTGGAGCCAGAGGACGTGATGGCGACGCTCGGGGAGTGGCACGACGGAGGGCAGCGGTGGCCGGAGGCGAACGGGACGACGGCGACTCGAGAAGCACAGCGGGGAGGCGCTCAAGTGTCACGCCCAGAAATTCAGACCATAATTTTGAAGCTATATGTGTATTAAAATACCTGTCCAGGACCAGCCAGGGTACAAATATGACAATTCTTGATATTACAGTTCCACGTCTTAGAAACATTACAAAAAGATTACAAAAGAGCAGCGGAAAAAGGAAAAAGGGCCTAAGCCTAAGCTTGATGTCGGCCACGTGGCTTCAACCACTCCACAGGCATCTTCCAGAGTGCAGGACAAAGCCTACTCGACTTCATCTTCTTCTTCGGCTTCTTGCTCAGGTTCTGGTGAAGAGGCAAGGATGAGTACTTCCACGTACTCAGCAAGTCACATCGGAAGGGGGAGAGAATGAATGCAAGGAAGATAAGGATTTGGCTAAGGTTTTCTTTTACACAAATAGCAAGGATTTTCCAAGCAATAGGAATTTTGAGGACGATCAAAATAGTAGTAATTTAAGTAATTAAATCATTTTGCAACCAACACTGTCCAACGTTATCCCCACGTTGCGACAGGCCCAACTATACTAGTCATGTTCCATTAATCAGGGTTTAATAGTGTGAGACTAATCATGGTGAGTTTGGTTGATCGCCCATAACCATGGGCACGGCTATTCAAATAGTTTTACTCTGACCAGAGGGGTGCAACTGTACCCACAAGACAGCCCCACGACACGGTCTCTCATGTGCCGGAAGACCACCATGGTACCCTGGAAAGGAAAATGTGATAGGACCTTTTGTATAACCCTTCGCTAACTAAGCGAACCCCACCAAGGTTTCGCCCCCACTCCTAGACCCTGGGACGTGGGCAGCCCCCCCCCCCCGAGTGCCTCGGTGAATCCGGTAGACCAGCAACCCTTATACCGAGGCCGACTGAAACTTCATCCTGCTCATCCTTGCCGATGGGTTCGTCAGCTAGGAAAGACTACACTATGGGACCCACCTTACCCATTTTGGCTTGTGGTTTGCACGGTCATTCTTCTGAGGGTTCCCGTGAACCAGTCCTGGCGCCACTAACCAAAACCATAGCGCCCACAGCCCACCATTTGTCATATTTTAGTTAATAATCCGGTTCACCAAGTTCTCCAATTATTCTTCTTTCAAACTGATGTCCAGGAGATGTATATTAAGTGAGAATGACCCATTTTGTGAGCTAGTGAATCTAAGCCAGACTAAGCATAACCTAGTCCTGCATCTAGCCATGTTGTTTTCCCAAGTTTAATCAAGGAGTTTGGAGTGTCAACCTAAGGCATAAACTAGATATTCAGTGTAATATATCCCATAGGATGACATTGTAAAATACATGCAATTTAATAGACTAAAATAGGTGTTTTAGCAAATTGGGAGCAATATGATCAATAATATAGCATGACTTGCCTTCCTCTTCGGCTTGGGGGATCTCTGCAACAACTTCGAAATAAACCGGGTCGGCGGAACTACCAGGATCTACACGGCAAACAAGCAATTCAACAAAATAGGCCAAAAAGCTACTGAAAGAGAGAACAAAATTATTTTTAATGGATCTTGGCATTTTTATGAATTTAATGAAATTTGAATGGGCTAAAACGGAGCTCGAATTGAAAAGATATGATCTTTAGAAGTTTTCTAGGGTTTTTACTAAAGCAGAAGAAGTCCTTAATAATTTATTGCACAATAAGTCCCGGCAATGACGCCATCGGCAAGGGCTGACGTCAGCGGCCGAGGGCTGACGTCAGCGGCCGCGGGAGCACCGGTCCACGGTGGATCGGGTCCACGAGCCGGGACGGGTGGTGCACCACGAGGCGCACACATGGCGCCGAGGTGGCGGCCACGTGCCGTGCCACGCAGGCGAGAGGGAGTGGACGGCTCCGATCTGCCTCGGCAGATCGGACGGCCGGGGCGGGGCGCGGGCGGCACGGATGGCCGGCGATGACGCACGGCGGCCGAAGATCGGCCGGCGCCATTCGAGCTGCAGCGCGGGCGGCGGAGTGCTGCGGCTCACGCGCGGGCGGAGCCGCGCGCACCTGCAAGCGGCGACGCAGCTCGGACCGAGAGGGTGGGAAGGGAGCTCACCATGGGTGCCGCCGGAGGTGGGAAAGACGACGATGACGACGGTGAAAACGGCGGCAGAAGAGTGCGGGGAAAGGCGGCCGAGGGAGCTCGGGCACCGGGACGGTGAAAATGGCAGCGAGGTCCGGGGCGGTTCAGGACGACGGGGGAATGCGACCGAAGGTCGGCAACGAGCTTGGGAGCTTGGGCGCATGGTGCCGGAGTGAGAGAGAGAGGAGAGCTCGGGTGAGGGTGTGGGGAGCTCTGTGGCCGTCTTTTAAAGGGCGTGGGGAGGTCGGTGGCGGCCGGGATAGGGGAAATTTATCGCCGGAGTTAATAGAGGGAGGGATTTGCGGGTTTAATGGCCGGCGACAAAATCCGGCCATTAGGAGGCGCGGGAGCGGCGACCGGGGGGATTTAAGCCGGTGGGAGGGGCGGGAGAGTAAAGGCGGCGGCATCCCGAGGCACGGGTGAGGGGGGGCGCGAGATTCGTGCGGGGCGGGGAGGCGGAAATGGCGCCGGGACGGCCAGTGGAGGTGGACGACGGGCTGACAGTGGGCCCCACCTGTTAGGGTCCCGGGAAAAGGGGAGGGAAATAGACTTATTTCCGGGCGCGAGGCTTAAGTGGGCCGCGGCCTTCGGCCGACCCGCGAGGAGAGAGAGGAGGCGCGGGCACGGGGAGAGCTGGGCGTCGGCTCGGGCGGCGGCCGTGATTTGGGCGGGAAAAGGATGGAGAGAGAAACGATTTTTCCCGTGGATTTATAAATTCTGTTTTTGATTTTAATTAGTCAAAAATCCTGTTAGTGTATTTTGACATGTAGAATTTAAGAAAAATCCAACCATGCCATTTCCATTTAGATTTTTGCTTTTAAAATTATTTGTTTGCTCCGATTAAATTACAACTATTTTCTTTTGCGATTTTTCTTTGGATTTTTAAAAAGGGGAAAACTCCTTCGGGTGTGACAAACCTACCCCCTTAAACGGAATCTCGACCCCGAGATTCGGAGGTACTGGCAAAAAGATAGGGATGAGCGGCCTTTAGCTCATCTTCCCTTTGTAGGATCGAATGCCCAAAGAAAAGCCAACCAGGGGGGGTGAATGGTTGAGTACCCCAAAAACAAAGTTTTAGCGGAAATAAAACTTTACCTCTGTTTTCTGAATCCGGTCTGACCGCAGGTGTTGCGTCGGTTTGACCGAGTAGCTTCCCCGGTCTGACCGCCTGATGTCCTTCGGTCTGACCGCTCGTAGCCGATCGCCTCAGCCGATTGTCGATATAGCCGACGCCGATGAACTCTGATGCCCGCCGGTCTGACCGCCAATGTACTTCCGGTCTAACCGGGAAGAAGGCGAGGTCTGACCGCCATAGTTTCTACGGTCTGATCGGTTAGCAGATCCGGTTGAACCTATAGTTATGCCGCCGCACCGAGGAAGAAGAAGACACAAAGAATTCTCAAGAAGATTGATCTTTATTTAAACTCTCTGTGTTTACAAAAGTGCAAACAAAGCACTCCTCACAAAATATCAATCTAAACTTGAAATCCTAACGTGAGAAACTCTAAAACTTGAACTCAAAAGCGATACCAAGAGGCCACGCCTCCCCTCACTATTTATACCCAAAATCTGCAGCCAAGAGCCACAAATCCTACTCATACAAGAAGCCCTAATCCACTAGGAAACCTTCCCGTACAAGAAACAAACTATACATAAACCAACCGTAACAATCTCGGTCTTCCTAAAACCGAAATTCCACTTTCCATACGCAACAATATCTCCATTGTATGCCATATGAAAACTTTCCAATTATGTGCACCAATCTCTACCCTTCAGCATCCCGCATGATCCCCATCTTGGACGTCACCTTATCTCCAAGTTGACTCTGACTCGATCACCGGCAACACTTTCCTGAGGCGTAAAGAATACCTACACACAATTAAACAAAGGATACCATATTCGAGCACAAGCTATCCAAACTTGATTCATTGTTAGCAAAAACAACCAGACACGTGCATAGGAACACGAAACTTCCATGTATGTGTAAGGAAACAAACCGAAACTAAAACCGAAACGAAATCGGCAACCGGTCCGACGAGGCTCGGCCGATCGACCATAGGCAACCACTGATCGGCGTGTCACGCCCGAAATTCACACGGGAATTTCTGCGGCTAATTGTGCATTTTATCCTTGTCCAGGCATCAGCAGAGGTACACAAACCGACGTTATTGATAATACAGAATCCTCGTCCTCGAAACAGTATAAAAGAGTTACACAAATGCAGCGGAAAGGAAAAAAACTGACTTAAGCTAAACTTGACACAAGCGAAGCGGAACACCAACACCACAGCTAAGCCTTGACGAGAACAAGCCTACACCTCCTCGGAGACCTCGATCTCAACCTCTGGCACTGAAGAGGGAAAAGAAGCAAGGCTGAGTACAACCACCGTACTCAACAAGTCACACCGGAAAAAGGGGACATGATGCAAGATAAATTACAAGGAAAGGTCAAGAGGTTCAATTTGCATAAACAGCATTTGCAGAATATAATAATAATATTTGAAGACACTAAAATAGTAGTAATATTTAAGCAGTATTAAATAAACACTGTCCAACGCTCAAACCATGTTGCAACAGGCCCAATCATCCACCTGCACTAGTCATGCTTCAACATTTCATTCAAATAAATAAGTGAGACTAATCAAGGTGAATCTGGTCGATCGCCCGTAACCGTGGGCACGGCTATTCGAATAGTTTTTACTCTGATCAGAGGTGTACAACTGTACCCACAAGACACAATCCCACAACACGTTACCGTGCGCCGGTACACCACCATGGTGCCCGGAAAGGAACTGTGACAGGACCCTTCACATAACCCCCTCTAGTCAATCGTACCACACCAAGGTTTCGCCCCCATTCCCATCGGGCAATGGGCACCCCCTCTAGTGCCGCGGTGAATCCGGAAGCGATCAACCCTTAAAACCGGATGACCCAACTCCATCACGCCCACCCTCTCTGGGATACGTTAACTAGAGACAGCTACGCTACAGACCCAGCAATTACCCATGCTGGCTTGTGGTATGCACGGCATTTCTTCCAGGGTTTCCCGAGTCCACTGAAAAGTCTACTGAAACAGCACTCAACAAACACCCTAAAAAGTCTACTGAAACAGCACTGAAAAGTATTTTTAATGGATTATTGACATTTTGCTGGATTTAATGAAATTTGAATGGGCTAAAACGAAGCTCGGATTCAAAAGATATGAATTTTAGAAGTTTAATTGTGATTTTTAACTAAACTGAAAAGATTTAAACGATTTATTGCGCAATTAAGCCCCCGGGTGACGCAAGCATGGCGCAAGCGGTAGGGCTGACGTCAGCTGGCGCAAGAGAGAGTAGGGCACGTGGCGCGCATCGGGGAGGGGTGGCGGCGATCGGACGGCGACGGCTTTGTGCGCGAGAGAGGACGGTCGGATCCACCCGATCCGAAGGATCGGACGGTGCGGATCGCAGCTAGGATTAGGGTTCGGGCGGCCGGGGCGTACACGCGGCAGCCATCCGGCGTGCGGCGACCGGATCGAACGGCGACGGATTGATCGCGATCGGACGGCGCGGATCCTCCCGATCCGAAAGATCGGACGGCGCAGAGGGAGCGGCGCTAGGGTTAGGGTTTGGGCGGCGGTGGCTCGAGCTCGCCCGCCGGCCATGGCCGCGCGGCGGCCGGCCGAGCTCCGGCGGCACCGGCGACGGCGGCGGAGGGTGCTGCGGACGCGGGGAACCACGGCGGAGGGCGGAACGATGCACGCGGGAGCGGTTCGGGAGGAGACTCGAAAAACCGAAGAGGAAGAGAGCGGCGGCGCACTCACCGGTGACGGAGACGACGACGATGGCGACGGCGGATTTGGGGCTAGCGCACGGGGGAAACAAAGGGGAAACGTGTGGCGGCGAAGTGGGAGTTTTATAGGGGTACAACGGGACCGAAACAAACATGGAAACGGCGCGGATTCGTCGCCGTTGTTCACGGAATCGGAGAGAGAGGGGGAAACAATCGACGACGGATTCTGCGCGGATAGGGTTTCCATCGGGCGCGGGGGCTGCGGGGATGGAAACGGCGTCACGAGATTAGGCCCGGCACGGGGCCGACGTGGCTCGGACTCAAACGGAAGGGAGCAGATCAGCGGCGCGCATGGCGGGCGGCGGCCGGACCGACCGGGCGCGGGGACAGGGAACCTGACAGGCGGGTCCCACTCGTCAGTGACTCGCGGGCGAGGGACGCCCCGCGGACTTGCGCGTTGCGGGCGTTGCGACGGGCGTTGCGGGCCTCGGCCCACGACCGGGGCGCGCGCGCGGGGAGGGGACCGGGCCGGCGGCCCAAAGGAAAGAGCGGGAGTACTTTGCAGCCCGTACGGAAAAGAAAAGAAAAAGGGAAAAAGGATTTATGGGGGCTTAATTAATTCCTGATTTCTTATTTAATTGATTAAAAATACTTAGAGTGCTCTAAAAATTTCAGTAAAAATCTCATTAGCGTATTTTGACATGCGAATTCAAGAAAAATCCTACCATGTCGTTTCCATTTATTAATTGCATTTTAAAATTATTGGTTGGCTCCGGTTAATTTCGAAATTCCGATTGTTTCAAGGTAAATTATTTAAATAAATTAGGGAAAAGCCTAAGGTGTGACAACCTACCCCTTAAACGGAATCTCGACCCGAGATTCGGAGATACGGCGAAAAGGTGCGGGTGCGCGGCCTTTAGCTCATCTTCTCGTTCCCAAGTAGCTTCTTCCTCGGAGTGATGAGTCCATTGAACCTTGCAAAACCTGATAACCTTGTTCCGAGTCCTTCTCTCGCTGACCTCAAGAATACGTGCTGGTCTCTCTACGTAGGTTAAGTCCTCTTGGATTTCGACTGTCGGACTCGCCGCTCTTCGGTACCCTTAAACACTTCTTTAAGCTGGGACACATGAAACACGTCGTGAATACCGGTCATGTTGGAGGGAAGCTCTAGGCGATAGGCCACTTCTCCTCGACGTTCCCGAATCTGTATGGTCCCACGAAACGTGGTGCCAACTTACCTTTGGTTTGGAAACAGTGTACTCCCGGAGTGGTGTAACGCGAAGATACACAAAATCCCCGCTTCAAAAGCGAGATCTCTTCGACGATTATCTGCGTAGCTCTTACGCGGGCTGCGCAATCTTCAACCTTTCCCGAATCGTTCGGACCTTTGCCTCTGCTTCACTTATTACTGCCAAACAACCGGCGTTCACCGGTCGATCCCGAAAAGGGGTGTGCGGCATTTCCGTCCATACAGTGCTTCATACGGTGCCATTTGAATGTTGGCCTGATAGCTGTTGTTATAAGAGAATTCTGCATAGGGCAAGCTTTTGTCCCACGCTTTTCCAAAATCAAGCGCGCATGCTCTCAGCATGTCTTCCAGAATCTGATTCACTCTCTTAGTTTGACCGTCTGTTTGCGGATGATAGGCCGTGCTAAAATTCAAACGGGTACCGAGCTCTTCTTGCAACTTCTTCCAGAACTTGGAAGTAAACTGACTTCCCCTATCGGACACGATCTTCTTAGGCACGCCATGCAAACACATGATCCTTGCGAGATAAAGCTCTGCTAGCTTCTTTCCTGAATAGGTAGTATGCACTGGTATGAAGTGGGCCACCTTGGTGAGTCGGTCCACCACGAGCCAAATTGAGTCATATCCTGACGTTGTGCGGGGGTAAACCCGTGATGAAATCCATTCCAATTTCTTCCCATTTCCACTCTGGAATCTGAAGTGGTTGCAATAGTCCGGCGGGCCGTTGATGTTCTGCCTTAACCCGCTGACAAACATCACAAAGTGCAACAAACTCAGCTATCTCCCTCCTCATATTGACCCACCAAAACTTTTCTTTAAGATCTTGATACATCTTTGTACTGCCCGGGTGAATTGAGTATTGGGTTTGGTGAACTTCCGTAAGGATCATTTTCTTCAAATCCTTGTCTTCTGGCACACACAATCTCTTTTCCATCCAGATTGTGTCGTGTTCGTCTTCCGTAAAACCACGAGCTTTTCCGACTCTCATGTTCTTCTTGAGTTCAGCCATCTCGGGATCTGATGCCTGAGCAGCCCGAATTTGATCAATGAGAGTGGGTTGGGCTTCCAGAGCAGCCACAAAACCAAAATCCACCACTCGTAGATTTAGATTCTCGAATTCTGCTGCAACGGTCACGCATTCCTTCGACACGAGGGGTGCGCGGTAACTCTTTCGGCTTAGTGCATCCGCAACCATGTTAGCTTTGCCGGGATGGTAGTGTATCCCTAAATCATAATCTTTGATCAGTTCCAACCATCTTCGCTGTCGGAGGTTTAAATCCGGTTGGGTGAAAATATACTTAAGACTTTTATGATCCATATACACTTCACAACGGTTTCCAATTAGGTAGTGTCGCGGATCTTCGGTGCATGAACCACTGCGGATAACTCCAGATCATGAGTGGGGTAGTTGTTTTCGTGTGGACGCAATTGACGAGATGCATAAGCGACCACTTTACCTTCTTGCATCAACACACATCCCAACCCTTGGCGAGATGCATCGCAATAAACTTGGAAGTCCTTTGCTGGTCCGGCAGGATCAACACTGGTGCAGACACCAACTTCCTCTTAAGCTCTTCAAAACTCTTGTTGCATTCCGTGACCACTTAAATTTCTCATCTTTCTTCAACGGTTGAGTCATCGGCTTGGCGATTTTGGAGAAGTTCTCAATGAAGCGGCGGTAGTAACTCCGCAAGTCCAAGGAAACTTCGGATCTGCGTAACCGTTTTAGGCGGGGTCCACTTGGTAACGATTCCACATTTGCTTGGATCCACGGCTACTCCTTGGGCATTTACAATGTGGCCGAGGAACTGTACCTCCTTTAACCGAAAGCACACTTGCTAAACTTGGCGTAGAGTTGATGATCTCTCAACTTCTCGAGTACTATCCGAAGATGTTGCTCATGATCTTCCTCCGACTTCGAGTAGACCAAAATGTCGTCAATGAACACCACCACAAATTTATCCAAGAACTCCATAAACACTTTGTTCATCGATTCATAAAGAAAGCCGGTGCGTTGGTTAACCCAAACGACATGACCGTACACTCGTACAGGCCATACCTGTGGTGAAAGCGGTCTTGGGAATGTCCTCTTCCCGAATTCTCAACGGTGACAGCCCGATCGCAGTCTATCTTGGAAAACACCTTGGCCCCTTTGAGTTGATCGAACAAATCATCAATCCGTGGTAGGGGATACTTGTTCTTGATAGTAACCTCATTGAGTGCGCGATAATCGACACACATTCTCTTGGTCTTGTCTTTCTTTTCCACGAAAATCACCGGAGCACCCCAAGGCGACGTGCTCGGACGAATATACCCTTTTTGCAACTGTTCATCCACTTGCTTCTTTACTTCGGCCAACTCGTTGGCTCCCATCCTATACGGCCTCTTGTGTATTGGGGCGGTCCGGTACTAGATCAATCCGGAATTCAATTTCCCTTTCGGCGGCATCGAGTTAAGTCTTCGGGAAAACTTCACGGTATTCTCTGACGATGGGGATATCCTCTAACTTCACAGGGGTCTTTGCCGCCATTTCGGACGATTCCCCGGTGGAAATATGATTCGAACTTGCTACGGACCTGACTTGCATGGGAGAGCGAAAAACAATTCTTTCTCCTTTCGTATTGATTAAAGTAATGGTGCGTCTAGCGCAGTCAATTACTCCCTTATGTCTGGACAACCAATCCATCCCAAGGATGACTTCTATGCCTTTGGACTGAAGGAGGATGAGGTTGGCTAGAAACATAGATCCTTGGATTTCTATGGTCACTGAGGGACAATACTGAGTGGTCTCCAATTGGTTTCCAGGGGTTTGAACCCGCATAGGTATCTTAAGTCCCACTACTGACAACCCATGTGCCCCAACAAATTGCTTTGAGATAAATGAATGTGTAGCGCAAGAATCAAATAGCACGGTGGCAGGAGTAGAGTTTACAGGAAACATACCCAGTATAACTTCAGGAGCGGTCTGTGCTTCCTCGGCGGACGCATGGTTGACTCGAGCCTGGATGAACCTTGGCCCAGCGCGTCTTGGCTTTGGACACTTATCCGCAAAATGCCCGGGGTCACCACGGTTGAAACAGACTCTGGCTTGCCCCCGAGTCCTTCCTTGGAGGTGGTGGCGGGATCTTGCGGGATGGCGCCGTTGGAGGGCGCGAGGCCGGAGTACGCTGTTGTTGACCACCGCCACTACCGCGCTTGGAAATTCCCGGGTGATAAGGTCGATGCGACGAACAATCATGGTGGTAGGTCCACTCGACTTCCGGTATGAAACGCGGCCTCTGCTGATTTCCCCTGTTGTGAGGAGGTCGGGACGGAATATTTTTCTCTTCTTGATCATCTTGTTGCGCCGATCTTCTGCCGAATGGCCTTATCAACCACTTCTCAAAGTTAGCATACTCTCCGGAGATAAGCTTGTCCGTGAGTTCATCATCCAAACCAACCAAAAACTTTTCCCGCCTTTCGCATCGTTGCGCACATCTTCGGGGCATAACGGGCAAGACGTTTGAACTCGTGCGGATACTCGATGCGATCTCGTTACCTGCTCAAGGGAACGGAACTCACACTTTTTCGTGCAACTATTCTCGCAGGAATGTGTGTGGTCCTGAAACTGCGACGAAACTCTTCCCAGTGACTGCTGCTCCCGCCGGCGAGTAACCAAGTAGTTGTCCCACCAGTGAGACGGGGGCCTTGTAACGGTGAGTGGCAAACGAGACTTTCTCCGATCCGTGCACCGCAGCAGATCTAACTTCTTCTCTATGGCATGAAGCCAATCATTAGCCTCCATGGGATTAGTGGTACTGGAGAAGGTCGGCGGTCGGACACGAAGGAACTATGGCAACTTGGACTGGGGTGGTGGGGCGGCAAACTGATTGTTCTGCTGCTGTTGCTGCATTTGTTGCAGCATCTGCTGTTGCATCTGATGGTGTTGTTGTTGCATCTGCTGCATCATTGCCGCCATCATCTGTGTCTGTGAAGCGAGCACTTGAGCAATGGTGGGGTTCTCGGGTGGCGGTGGAGGAGCATTGCCATTGGCGTCGTGAGCCTCGTTGTTGTTGGCACCTGACTGCCCATTGTTGTTGTTCGCCCCGATGGTCCTGGTGTTCACCATCTGAAGGAGACGACCAATCAAAGAGAGAGAAAAGAAGAAAAACAGACAGACTTAGAACTAATCTTTATTATTTGAATTCAAATGCATTGTTCTGATCTTGACTAAAAACAAGGAAAAGCACCAAACATCCTTAATTGGTCAGTCATATCACACTTGATATCGACTGCCAGCTATCCCACACACAGCAGCCTAACACACAGCAACTACCAAGAAGACAAACTAAGTTAAACGGTAAAACTAAGGAGGGCAACTAGAACGATCCACGAGACGAGGAGTCGAAACTGCTTCCTTCAGAAGATCCCCATTCTTCCGAACGGCTCCTAGAGTCCTCGGGCGTCACCTCAGACTTGGACTCTTCTGAATCGGTTGCCGTAGCCCAACCGATCCTGCCTCTTCCCTCCGAGGAATCTCGAGTCTCTTCGGAGTCCATGTCTTCAGCCGAATTCTCTGAGCTTGAGTTACTGGAGACGGAGATCCAACCATTACTGCCACCTCCGCCTTGATTCGCCGAAGCTGGAGCAAAGGTGAGAGCAGAGCCTGCAGCGGGAGGAACTGGAACCGGCGCTGGAACTGGAGCGGGTGGAGCTGGAGAAGGCGGTGGAATCCGAGGTGCCAGCTGGATACGGACAGGCGCGGTGGTGGTCTTCCGAGGCGTAGTGCGGAGCCTGACCCCAACTGGTGGCGGGAGTCCCTTCAACTCAGCTACCTCCTTCTTCAGACGAACCACTTCGTCCTGCAGTCGCGCGATCCTCAGCATCTTTTTGTCGTTCAGCTCTTTGGTTGCCTTGTGTAGGTCAGAGTGCATCTGATCCAGTCCTTTGAGCACGGTGCACATGTGACCGAAGGTAGAGTCATTCTCCTCTGCTGTAGACCTGAATGCACTGACCTCGGAGGAACTACCTCGACGGGGATGGTAGCGGTAGGAAGAGGTGCGAAGGTCAGCATCATGCAGCTCCCTCATCCTGGCCAACATCAGGTAGGCGGTTTCTTGACAAGCATGATCTGACGTGCCCCCGGAAGCTGTGACCTCCATGTTGGGAAGACACGTCCCCACGAACCCATGAACCTCCAACCGAACACGGTAGGGCAACTCGCCACTGAGAGGCGCAACTGTTGTATACTCTGGTGCTTCGGGATATCCAATTGCAAGAGCCATACGCGCTAGTTCTGCAACACAGCCCGTCATCCCTTTTCCGCAGTGCGTCGCTGGGGAACCTGCCATCTATAGAAACAAAGGAGTGGGAAAAATCAAAACATGCTCAAAACCCACGACCAACATCCCATTTTCGCAATTCCTAAACCCTAGACTGACTCCACTTTTTCAAACACCCCTTTTCTTTTAAAACATATGCACATGAAAAAGAATTAGAGGGCTCTTAAGGTTTCCGGTGGGCTTGTCCTACAGTCGCAGGAAGGCTCTGATACCAACTTGTCACGCCCGGAAATTCACACCAGAATTTCTGCAGCTAATTTGTGCATTTTACCCTCGTCCAGGCATCAGCCGAGGTACACAAATCGACGTTATTGATAATACAGAATCCTCGTCTTAGAAACAGTATAAAAGAGTTACACAAATGCAGCGGAAAGGAAAAAAACTGACTTAAGCTAAACTTGACACGAGCGAAGCGGAACACCAATACCACAGCTAAGCCTTGACGAGAACAAGCCTACACCTCCTCGGAGACCTCGATCTCAACCTCGCACTGAAGGGGAAAAGAAGCAAGGCTGAGTACAACCACCGTACTCAACAAGTCACACCGAAAAAGGGGACATGATGCAAGATAAATTACAAGGAAAGGTCAAGAGGTTCAATTTGCATAAATAACATTTGCAGAATATAATAATAATATTTGAAGACACTAAAACAGTAGTAATATTTAAGCAGTATTAAATAAACACTGTCCAACGCTCAAACCATGTTGCAACAGGCCCAATCATCCACCTGCACTAGTCATGCTTCAACATTTCATTCAAATAAATAAGTGAGACTAATCAAGGTGAATCTGGTCGATCGCCCATAACCGTGGGCACGGCTATTCGAATAGTTTTTACTCGATCGAGGTGTACAAGCTGTACCCACAAGACACAATCCCACAACACGTTACCGTGCGCCGGTACACCACCATGGTGCCCCGGAAAGGAACTGTGACAGGACCCTTCACATAACCCCCTCTAGTCAATCGTACCACACCAAGGTTTCGCCCCCATTCCCATCGGGCAATGGGCAGCCCCCTCTAGTGCCGCGGTGAATCCGAAAGCTGATCAACCCTTAAAACCGGGGCCGACCCAACTCCATCACGCCCACCCTCTCTGGGATACGTTAACTAGAGACAGCTACGCTACAGACCCAGCCATTACCCATGCTGGCTTGTGGTATGCACGGCATTTCTTCCAGGGTTTCCCGAGAACCGGTCCTTAATCGTCATGAGCACGCTAACCAAAGTCCAACCATGTGCTCACGACCCACCATTTCATAAATCAATATTATTAGAAACGTGGTCACAATTTAACATCATCCGAGAGTTAACTTTAGTAATAAACTTGATTAGGGTGATTCCCTTAAGTGAGCTAGTTGCGCTAAGCAAAACTAAGCAAACCTTAAGCTATCATCTAGTCACATTGAACCCCAAGTTATCAATGGTATAAGGTGAACAATCCTATGGTTGAGTACAATAGGTATAAACATCCCATAAAATGACATTCTAAAACATATGCAGTACTTGAAAGAAAAAGAGATATTTACATAAAATAGGTACAATATGGTCAATGTAAGGTATGACTTGCCTTGCTCTGGAGACTAAGGAACCTCGGCGACTACTTCGAAGAGAACGGGCTCGCCGGAAAACTCGGGATCTACACGACAAACAAAGCACTCAACAAACACCCTAAAAGTCTACTGAAACAGCACTGAAAAGTATTTTTAATGGATTATTGACATTTTGCTGGATTTAATGAAATTTGAATGGGCTAAAACGAAGCTCGGATTCAAAAGATATGAATTTTAGAAGTTTAATTGTGATTTTTAACTAAACTGAAAAGATTTAAACGATTTATTGCGCAATTAAGCCCCGGGTAACGCAAGCATGGCGCAAGCGGTAGGGCTGACGTCGGCGGCGCAAGCGGCGCGCAAGCGCGCGGCGGGCGGTCCATGGTGGACCGAGTCCACGGCGGCGGAGAGCGGGGCACGTGGCGCGCATCGGGGAGGGTGGCGGCGATCGGACGGCGACGGCTTTGTGCGCGAGAGGACGGTCCGGATCCACCCGATCCGAAGGATCGGACGGTGCGGATCGCAGCTAGGATTAGGGTTCGGGGCGGCCGAGGCGGACACGCGGCGGCCATCCGGCGTGCGGCGACCGGATCGAACGGCGACGGATTGATCGCAATCGGACGGCGCGGATCCTCCCAATCCGAAAGATCGGACGGCGCGAGAGGAGCGGCGCTAGGGTTAGGGTTTGGGCGGCGGCGGCTCGAGCTCGCCGCCGGCCATGGCCGCGCGGCGGCGGCCGAGCTCCGGCGGCACCGGCGATGGCGGCGGAGGGTGCTGCGGGCGCGGGGAACCACGGCGGAGGCGGAACGATGCACGCGGGAGCGGTTCGAGAGGAGACTCGAAAACCGAAGAGGAAGAGAGCGGCGGCGCACTCACCGGCGACGGAGACGACGACGATGGCGACGGCGGATTTGGGGCTAGCGCACGGGGGAAACAAAGGGGAAACGTGCGGCGGCGAAGTGGGAGTTTTATAGGGGTACAACGGGACCGAAACAAACATGGAAACGGCGCGGATTCGTCGCCATTGTTCACGGAATCGGAGAGAGAGGAAACAATCGACGACGGATTCGCGCGGATAGGGTTTCCATCGGGCGCGGGGCTGCGGGGGGATGGAAACGGCGTGACGAGATTAGGCCCGGCACGGGGCCGACGTGGCTCGGACTCAAACGGAAGGGAGCGGATCAGTGGCGTGCATGGCGGGCGGCGGCCGGACCGACCGGGCGCGGGGACGGGGAACCTGACAGGCGAGTCCCACTCGTCAGTGACTCGCGGGCGAGGGACGCCCCGCGGACTTGCGTGTTGCGGCGGGCGTTGCGGCGGGCGTTGCGGGCCTCGGCCCACGACCGGGGCGCGCGCGCGGGGAGGGGACCGGGCCGGCGGCCCAAAGGAAAGAGCGGGAGTACTTTGCAGCCCGTACGGAAAAGAAAAGAAAAAGGGGAAAAGGATTTTTGGGGGCTTAATTAATTCCTGATTTCTTATTTAATTGATTAAAAATACTTAGAGTGCTCTAAAAATTTCAGTAAAAATCTTGTTAGCGTATTTTGACATGCAGAATTCAAGAAAAATCCTACCATGTCGTTTCCATTTATTAATTGCATTTTAAAATTATTGGTTGGCTCGAGGTTAATTTCGAAATTCCGATTGTTTCAAGGTAAATTATTTAAATAAATTAGGGAAAAGCCTAAGGTGTGACAACCTACCCCTTAACGGAATCTCGACCCGAGATTCGGAGGTGCTCGGCGAAAAGGTGCGGGTGCGCGGCCTTTAGCTCATCTTCTCGTTCCCAAGTAGCTTCTTCCTCGGAGTGATGAGTCCATTGAACCTTGCAAAACCGATAACCTTGTTCCGAGTCCTTCTCTCGCGACCTCAAGAATACGTGCTGGTCTCTCTACGTAGGTTAAGTCCTCTTGGATTTCGACTGTCCGGACTCGCTTTGCTCTTCGGTACCCTTAAACACTTCTTTAAGCTGGGACACATGAAACACGTCGTGAATACTAGTCATGTTGGAGGGAAGCTCTAGCTGATAGGCCACTTCTCCTCGACGTTCCCGAATCTGTATGGTCCCACGAAACGTGGTGCCAACTTACCTTTGGTTTGGAAACGGTGTACTCCGGAGTGGTGTAACGCGAAGATACACAAAATCCCCGCTTCAAAAGCGAGATCTCTTCGACGATTATCTGCGTAGCTCTTCGTCGGGGACTGCGCAATCTTCAACCTTTCCCGAATCGTTCGGACCTTTGCCTCTGCTTCACTTATTACTCGTGCCAAACAACGGCGTTCACCGTCGATCCCAGAAAAGGGGTGTGCGGCATTTCCGTCCATACGGAGTGCTTCATACGGTGCCATTTGAATGTTGGCCTGATAGCTGTTGTTATAAGAGAATTCTGCATAGGGCAAGCTTTTGTCCCACGCTTTTCCAAAATCAAGCGCGCATGCTCTCAGCATGTCTTCCAGAATCTGATTCACTCTCTTAGTTTGACCGTCTGTTTGCGGATGATAGCCGTGCTAAAATTCAAACGGGTACCGAGCTCTTCTTGCAACTTCTTCCGAACTTGGAAGTAAACCGACTTCCCTATCGGACACGATCTTCTTAGGCACGCCATGCAAACACATGATCCTTGCGAGATAAAGCTCTGCTAGCTTCTTTCCTGAATAGGTAGTATGCACTGGTATGAAGTGGGCCACCTTGGTGAGTCGGTCCACCACGAGCCAAATTGAGTCATATCCTGACGTTGTGCGGGGGTAAACCCGTGATGAAATCCATTCCAATTTCTTCCCATTTCCACTCTGGAATCTGAAGTGGTTGCAATAGTCCGGCGGGCCGTTGATGTTCTGCCTTAACCCGCTGACAAACATCACAAAGTGCAACAAACTCAGCTATCTCCCTCCTCATATTGACCCACCAAAACTTTTCTTTAAGATCTTGATACATCTTTGTACTGCCCGGGTGAATTGAGTATTGGGTTTGGTGAACTTCCGTAAGGATCATTTTCTTCAAATCCTTGTCTTCTGGCACACACAATCTCTTTTCCATCCAGATTGTGTCGTGTTCGTCTTCCGTAAAACCACGAGCTTTTCCGACTCTCATGTTCTTCTTGAGTTCAGCCATCTCGGGATCGATGCACGAGCAGCCCGAATTTGATCAATGAGAGTGGGTTGGGCTTCCGAGCAGCCACAAAACCAAAATCCACCACTCGTAGATTTAGATTCTCGAATTCCTGCTTGCAATGGTCACGCATTCCTTCGACACGAGGGGTGCGCGGTAACTCTTTCGGCTTAGTGCATCCGCAACCATGTTAGCTTTGCGGGATGGTAGTGTATCCCTAAATCATAATCTTTGATCGGTTCCAACCATCTTCGCGTCGGAGGTTTAAATCCGGTTGGGTGAAAATATACTTAAGACTTTTATGATCCATATACACTTCACAACGGTTTCCAATTAGGTAGTGTCGCCAGATCTTCAGTGCATGAACCACTGCGGATAACTCCAGATCATGAGTGGGGTAGTTGTTTTCGTGTGGACGCAATTGACGAGATGCATAAGCGACCACTTTACCTTCTTGCATCAACACACATCCCAACCCTTGGCGAGATGCATCGCAATAAACTTGGAAGTCCTTTGCGGGTCCGCAGGATCAACACCGGTGCGTACACCAACTTCCTCTTAAGCTCTTCAAAACTCTTGTTGCATTCCGCGACCACTTAAATTTCTCATCTTTCTTCAACGGTTGAGTCATCGGCTTGGCGATTTTGGAGAAGTTCTCAATGAAGCGGCGGTAGTAACCTGCAAGTCCAAGGAAACTTCGGATCTGCGTAACCGTTTTAGGCGGGGTCCACTTGGTAACTGATTCCACATTTGCTGGATCCACGGCTACTCCTTGGGCATTTACAATGTGGCCGAGGAACTGTACCTCCTTTAACCAGAAAGCACACTTGCTAAACTTGGCGTAGAGTTGATGATCTCTCAACTTCTCGAGTACTATCCGAAGATGTTGCTCATGATCTTCCTCCGACTTCGAGTAGACCAAAATGTCGTCAATGAACACCACCACAAATTTATCCAAGAACTCCATAAACACTTTGTTCATCAGATTCATAAAGAAAGCCGGTGCGTTGGTTAACCCAAACGACATGACCATACACTCGTACAGGCCATACCTGGTGGTGAAAGCGGTCTTGGGAATGTCCTCTTCCCGAATTCTCAACTGGTGACAGCCCGATCGCAGGTCTATCTTGGAAAACACCTTGGCCCCTTTGAGTTGATCGAACAAATCATCAATCCGTGGTAGGGGATACTTGTTCTTGATAGTAACCTCATTGAGTGCGCGATAATCGACACACATTCTCTTGGTCTTGTCTTTCTTTTCCACGAAAATCACCGGAGCACCCCAAGGCGACGTGCTCGGACGAATATACCCTTTTTGCAACTGTTCATCCACTTGCTTCTTTACTTCGGCCAACTCGTTGGCTCCCATCCTATACGGCCTCTTGTGTATTGGGGCGGTCCCGGGTACTAGATCAATCCGGAATTCAATTTCCCTTTCTGGCGGCATCTGAGTTAAGTCTTCGGGGAAAACTTCACGGTATTCTCTGACGATGGGGATATCCTCTAACTTCACAGGGGTCTTTGCCGCCATTTCGGACGATTCCCCGGTGGAAATATGATTCGAACTTTCTACGGACCTGACTTGCATGGGAGAGCGAAAAACAATTCTTTCTCCTTTCGTATTGATTAAAGTAATGGTGCGTCTAGCGCAGTCAATTACTCCCTTATGTCTGGACAACCAATCCATCCCAAGGATGACTTCTATGCCTTTGGTGAAGGAGGATGAGGTTGGCTAGAAACATAGATCCTTGGATTTCTATGGTCACTGAGGGACAATACTGAGTGGTCTCCAATTGGTTTCCAGGGGTTTGAACCCGCATAGGTATCTTAAGTCCCACTACTGACAACCCATGTGCCCCAACAAATTGCTTTGAGATAAATGAATGTGTAGCGCCAGAATCAAATAGCACGGTGGCAGGAGTAGAGTTTACAGGAAACATACCCAGTATAACTTCAGGAGCGGTCTGTGCTTCCTCGGCGGACGCATGGTTGACTCGAGCCTGGATGAACCTTGGCCCAGCGCGTCTTGGCTTTGGACACTTATCTGCAAAATGCCCGGGGTCACCACAGTTGAAACAGACTCTGGCTTGCCCCGAGTCCTTCCTTGGAGGTGGTGGTGCCGTGATTCTTGGGATGGCGCCGTTGGAGGCGCGAGGCTGGAGTACGCTGTTGTTGACCACTGCCACTACTGCCAGTTTGGAAATTCCCTGGGTGATAAGGTCGATGCTGACGAACAATCATGGTGGTAGGTCCACTCTGACTTCCAGGTATGAAACGCGGCCTCTGCTGATTTCCCTGCTGTTGAGGAGGTCGGGACTGGAATATTTTTCTCTTCTTGATCATCTTGTTGCGCTGATCTTCCTGCCGAATGGCCTTATCAACCAGCTTCTCAAAGTTAGCATACTCTCCGGAGATAAGCTTGTCCGTGAGTTCATCATCCAAACCAGCCAAAAACTTTTCCTGCCTTTCTGCATCGGTGCGCACATCTTCTGGGGCATAACGGGCAAGACGTTTGAACTCGTGCAGATACTCAGTAACTGATCTGTTACCCTGCTCAAGGGAACGGAACTCACACTTTTTCTTTGCAACTATTCCCGCAGAATGTGTGCGGTCCTGAAACTATGACGAAACTCTTCCCGAGTGCTGCTGCTCCCGCCGGGAGTAACCAAGTAGTTGTCCCACCAGTGACGGGGCCTTGTAAGCGGTGAGTGGCAAACGAGACTTTCTCGATCCGTGCCGCGCAGATCTAACTTCTTCTCTATGGCATGAAGCCAATCATTAGCCTCCATGGGATTAGTGGTGCTGGAGAAGGTCGGCGGTCGGACACGAAGGAACTCTGGCAGCTTGGACTGGGGTGGTGGGGCGGCAAGCGATTGTTACTGCTTCTTTGCATTTGTTGCAGCATCTGGCCGTTGCATCGATGGTGTTGTTGTTGCATCTGCTGCATCATTGCCGCCATCATCGTGTCGTGAAGCGAGCACTTGAGCAATGGTGGGGTTCTCGGGTGGCGGTGGAGGAGCATTGCCATTGGCGTCGTGAGCCTCGTTGTTGTTGGCACTGATGCCCATTGTTGCTGTTCGCCCGATGGTCCTGGTGTTCACCATCTGAAGGAGACGACCAACCGAAGAGAGAGAAAAGAAGAAAAACAGACAGACTTAGAACTAATCTTTATTATTTGAATTCAAATGCATTGTTCTGATCTTGACTAAAAACAAGGAAAAGCACCAAACATCCTTAATTGGTCAGTCATATCACACTTGATATCGACTGCCAGCTATCCCACACACAGCAGCCTAACACACAGCAACTACCAAGAAGACAAACTAAGTTAAACGGTAAAACTAAGGAGGGCAACTAGAACGATCCACGAGACGAGGAGTCGAAACTGCTTCCTTCAGAAGATCCCCATTCTTCCGAACGGCTCCTAGAGTCCTCGGGCGTCACCTCAGACTTGGACTCTTCTGAATCGGTTGCCGTAGCCCAACCGATCCTGCCTCTTCCCTCCGAGGAATCTCGAGTCTCTTCGTAGTCCATGTCTTCAGCCGAATTCTCTGAGTTTGAGTTACTCGGAGACGGAGATCCAACCATTCGCCACCTCCGCCTTGATTCGCCGAAGCCGGAGCAAAGGTGAGAGCGGAGCTGCGGCGGGAGGAAGCTGAACCGGCGCTGGAACCGGAGCGGGTGGAGCTGGAGAAGGCGGTGGAATCCGAGGTGCCAGCTGGATACGGACAGGCGCGGTGGTGGTCTTCCGAGGCGTAGTGCGGAGCCTAACCCCAACTGGTGGCGGGAGTCCCTTCAACTCAGCTACCTCCTTCTTCAGACGAACCACTTCGTCCCGCTGCGCGATCCTCGGCATCTTTTTGTCGTTCAGCTCTTTGGTTGCCTTGTGTAGGTCGAGTGCATCGATCCGAGTCCTTTGAGCACGGTGCACATGTGACCGAAGGTAGAGTCATTCTCCTCTGCTGTAGACCTGAATGCACCGACCTCGGAGGAACTACCTCGACGGGGATGGTAGCGGTAGGAAGAGGTGCGAAGGTCGGCATCATGCGCTCCCTCATCTGGCCAACATCGGGTAGGCGGTTTCTTGACAAGCATGATCGACGTGCCCCGGAAGCTGTGACCTCCATGTTGGGAAGACACGTCCCCACGAACCCATGAACCTCCAACCGAACACGGTAGGGCAACTCGCCACCGAGAGGCGCAAGCGTTGTATACTCGGTGCTTCGGGATATCCAATTGCAAGAGCCATACGCGCCGGTTCGCAACACGGCCGTCATCCCTTTTCCGCAGTGCGTGTTTGGGGAACCGCCATCTATAGAAACAAAGGAGTGGGAAAAATCAAAACATGCTCAAAACCCACGACCAACATCCCATTTTCGCAATTCCTAAACCCTAGACTCGACTCCACTTTTTCAAACACCCCTTTTCTTTTAAAACATATGCACATGAAAAAGAATTAGAGGGCTCTTAAGGTTTCTGGGCTTGTCCTACGATCGCGGGAAGGCTCGATACCAACTTGTCACGCCCGAAATTCACACCAGAATTTCTGCGGCTAATTTGTGCATTTTACCCTCGTCCAGGCATCGCCGAGGTACACAAACCGACGTTATTGATAATACGAATCCTCGTCTTAGAAACAAGTATAAAGAGTTACACAAATGCAGCGGAAAGGAAAAAACGACTTAAGCTAAACTTGACACGAGCGAAGCGGAACACCAACACCACGCTAAGCCTTGACGAGAACAAGCCTACACCTCCTCGGAGACCTCGATCTCAACCTCTCGCACGAAGGGGAAAAGAAGCAAGGCTGAGTACAACCACCGTACTCAACAAGTCACACCGGAAAAAGGGGACATGATGCAAGATAAATTACAAGGAAAGGTCAAGAGGTTCAATTTGCATAAACAGCATTTGCAGAATATAATAATAATATTTGAAGACACTAAAACAGTAGTAATATTTAAGTAGTATTAAATAAACACTGTCCAACGCTCAAACCATGTTGCAACAGGCCCAATCATCCACCTGCACTAGTCATGCTTCAACATTTCATTCAAATAAATAAGTGAGACTAATCAAGGTGAATCTGGTCGATCGCCCGTAACCGTGGGCACGGCTATTCGAATAGTTTTTACTCTGATCAGAGGTGTACAACTGTACCCACAAGACACAATCCCACAACACGTTACCGTGCGCTGGTACACCACCATGGTGCCCCGGAAAGGAACTGTGACAGGACCCTTCACATAACCCCCTCTAGTCAATCGTACCACACCAAGGTTTCGCCCCCATTCCCATCGGGCAATGGGCAGCCCCCTCTAGTGCCGCGGTGAATCCGGAAGCTGATCAACCCTTAAAACCGGGGCCGACCCAACTCCATCACGCCCACCCTCTCAGGGATACGTTAACTAGAGACGGCTACGCTGACGACCCAGCCATTACCCAGCCGGCTTGTGGTATGCACGGCATTTCTTCCGGGGTTTCTCGAGAACCGGTCCTTAATCGTCATGAGCACGCTAACCAAAGTCCAACCATGTGCTCACGACCCACCATTTCATAAATCAATATTATTAGAAACGGGGTCACAATTTAACATCATCCGAGAGTTAACTTTAGTAATAAACTTGATTAGGGTGATTCCCTTAAGTGAGCTAGTTGTGCTAAGCAAAACTAAGCAAACCTTAAGCTATCATCTAGTCACATTGAACCCCAAGTTATCAATGGTATAAGGTGAACAATCCTATGGTTGAGTACAATAGGTATAAACATCCCATAAAATGACATTCTAAAACATATGCAGTACTTGAAAGAAAAAGAGATATTTACATAAAATAGGTACAATATGGTCAATGTAAGGTATGACTTGCCTTGCTCTGGAGACTAAGGAACCTCGGCGACTACTTCGAAGAACGGGCTCGCCGGAAAACTCGGGATCTACACGACAAACAAAGCACTCAACAAACACCCTAAAAAGTCTACTGAAACAGCACTGAAAAGTATTTTTAATGGATTATTGACATTTTTCTGGATTTAATGAAATTTGAATGGGCTAAAACGAAGCTCGGATTCAAAAGATATGAATTTTAGAAGTTTAATTGCGATTTTTGACTAAACTGAAAAGATTTAAACGATTTATTGCGCAATTAAGCCCCCGGGTGACGCAAGCATGGCGCAAGCGGTAGGGTTGACGTCAGCTGGTGCAAGCGGCGGACGCAAGCGACGCGGGCGCGGTCCATGGTGGACCGAGTCCACGGCGGCGGCGGAGAGAGCAGGGCACGTGGCGCGCATCGGGGAGGGGTGGCGGCGATCGGACGGCGATGGCTTTGCGCGCGAGAGGACGGTCCGGATCCGCCCGATCCGAAGGATCGGACGGTGCGGATCGCAGCTAGGATTAGGGTTCGGGCGGCGGCCGAGGGCGGACACGCGGCAGCCATCCGGCGTGCGGCGACCGGATCGAACGGCGACGGATTGATCGCAATCGGACGGCGCGGATCCTCCCAATCCGAAAGATCGGACGGCGCAGAGGGAGCGGCGCTAGGGTTAGGGTTTGGGCGGCGGCGGCTCGAGCTCGCCGCCGGCCATGGCCGCGCGGCGGCCGGCCGAGCTCCGGCTGCATCGGCGACGGCGGCGGAGGTGCTGCGGGCGTGGGGAACCACGGCGGAGGCGGAACGATGCACGCGGGAGCGGTTCGGGAGGAGACCCGAAAACCGAAGAGGAAGAGAGCGGCGGCGCACTCACCGGCGACGGAGACGACGACGATGGCGACGGCAGATTTGGGGCTAGCGCACGGGGGAAATAAAGGGGAAACGCGCGGCGGCGAAGTGGGAGTTTTATAGGGGTACAACGGGACCGAAACAAACATGGAAACGGCGTGGATTCGTCGCCGTTGTTCACGGAATCGGAGAGAGAGGGGGAAACAATCGGCGACGGATTCCGCGCGGATAGGGTTTCCATCGGGCGCGAGGGCTGCGGGGATTGAAACGGCGTCGCAAGATTGGGCCCGGCACGGGGCCGACGTGGCTCGGACTCAAACGGAAGGGAGCGGATCAGCGGCGCGCATGGCGGGTGGCGGCCGGACCGACCGGGCGCGGGGACGGGGAACCTGACAGGTGGGTCCCACTCGTCAGTGACTCGCGGGCGAGGGACGCCCCACGGACTTGCGCGTTGTGGCGGGCGTTGCGGGCCTCGGCCCACGACCGGGGCGCGCGCGGGGAGGGGACCGGGCCGGCGGCCCAAAGGAAAGAGCGGGAGATCTGTGCAGCCCGTACGGAAAAGAAAAGAAAAAGGGAAAAAGGATTTTTGGGGCTTAATTAATTCCTGATTTCTTATTTAATTGATTAAAAATACTTAGAGTGCTCTAAAAATTTCAAAAAATCATTAGCGTATTTTGACATGCGAATTCAAGAAAAATCCTACCATGTCGTTTTCATTTATTAATTGCATTTTAAAATTATTGGTTGGCTCCGAGTTAATTTCGAAATTCCGATTGTTTCAAGGTAAATTATTTAAATAAATTAGGGAAAAGCCCAAGGTGTGACAACTGAAACACCTCCGGTCGGACCAGGCGTACACGCCGGTCGGGCCGCTGTGGCGATCGGCGAACACACATTCATCATCCGAAAATTCAACTCTCCAAAATCAAAACACTCAAACCAATAAATCCCAGATGCCAATTGTTCATCATCAAATGAAGAATCAAACACACTTTGATTTTACAATCTCCCCCTTGATGAACACATTGGCAAACAAATAAAAAGTGTTGTTTTGGTGTTTGGAAAGTTAAAAACAAAAATGGTAAAAAGCATTTGAGTGCTCAAAAATCAAAGAAAATTTCTCTCCCTTTTGAAAAGAAAGAAAATCCTTTGACCCCAAAAAAAACTTTGTTCTTTAAAAAAACTTGCACTTTTGTTCTCCCATGCAAATGTTCTCCCAAACAACATTATTTTCTCCCCGTTTGTACAATGAATTCATCAAGCATAGGAATTATGTTTATGAGTATTTAAGAGCTTAGCACCATTCATAAAGCAAGTCATGTCATGTGTTGCAATAAAAAGAAGATAAACTGATCAATTATATAGCAAATATGCACTAGAGTATAATCATGAATCAAATATTTTATAATTAAGAGCAATAACGCAATAAAAATTCATGGATTCAAATGATTTATAATGCAACATCTACACAAGCACATAGGTTGAAAAATAAACCCAAATATATATACCTATTGCAATCTTTATTCTTTCTCAAATTTACCTTTTTGCACATATAATTCAAGAGAAAAATTTTTCATATTGATTTGAGTCATATTTGTTGCTCATGTTTTTCTCTCAATTATTCTGAGTACGTCCTTGTCGTCAAGACTATTTCCAAGGATTCGTACTCATTATTTTTGCTCACATCGAATACGTTCTTGTCGTCAAGATTGTTTCCAAGGATTCTGTATTCATTTTTTTCTCTCATAGATAATATTTTATTATCTTTTCACAATGAGCAATTTTAAAGTAATTTGAGGAATATTAATGCAACATAATATATATGTAAGCATTTATAATCCAACACAAGTTTATCAACATTGCATTTTTCTTTAATTCAAGTGTAATATTAAAGTGTTATGCATTATTTCTCTTAAATATAAAATCTAGATCACATAAAAATACTATAATACATATAAGCTATGCTAGTGACAAAAAACCTTCATAATATTGCTAGCGTGCACATGAACAACGATATGTATGGATAAAGCTCTCTTTTTTAATTTATTTTAATCATGTAGCTTGATAAAACAAAGAGCACAAAAACTCCCCCTCAAAACATGCCAAAAGGATGAATGATTCCCAATTTCCCTCGAAGAAAAGCAAAGCGAGAAGAATCCAATGGTTTTGTAAAAATATCAGCAAGTTGCAATTTTGTATCCAAAAATTTCAATTCAACATCTTTCTTCTCAACATGGACTCGCAAGAAATAAAAGCGAATATCAATGTGTTTGGTGCATTAGTGTTGAACAGGATTCTTAGCAATGTTAATGGCACTTGTATTATCACAATAAAGAGGTACATTTTCAAAAACAAGTCCATAATCTTTCAAAGTAGAAATCAACCAAAGAATCTGTGAACAACAACTTGCAGCAGCAACATATTCAGATTCAGCAGTGGATTGAGCTACACTAGACTATTTCCTAGAAGACCATGCAATCAATGAAGTTCCAAGAAAATGATATGTTCCACTAGTACTTTTTCTATCAATTCTACAACCCGCAAAATCAGCATCTGAATAGCCACTTAAGCAAATAGAAGATGAAGTAGAATACCAAATACCAAACTCAAGTGTATGATTCAAATACCTCATGATGCGCTTGACCGCTTGACGATGTGAAGCACGTGGAGAAGCTTAAAAGCGTGCACACAAACACACAGCAAACTGTATGTCTGGCCTAGAAGCAGTTAGATACAACAAGGATCCAATCATGCCTCTATACTCCTTTTGATCCATAGCTTCACCATGTTCATCGGGATCAAGAACAGCAGTAGATCCAATGGGTGAAGAGATTGGCTTGCAACTCTCCATCTTGAACCTGCGCAAAAGATCTTTGGTGTACTTTGCTTGATGGATAAACGTAACTTGAGGTGTTTGCTTGATTTGTAATCCCAAGAAATACGACAGCTCACCCATCATGCTCATCTCAAACTCCCTACGCATAGTCTCAGCAAATTCTACAACCAAAGAGTGAGTCGAACAACCAAAGATGATATCATCAACATAAATCTGAATGAAATGTTGATTTTCACCATGCTTAAGAACAAAAAGCGTTTTATAAATTTTTCCCATTTGAAAACCTTTTTCAAGCAAAAAGTTCTTAAGTCTGTCATACCTAGCTCTATGTGCTTGTTTCAAACCATATAAAGCTTTTGGAAGTTTAAAAACATGATTGGGAAAATCAGGATTTTCAAAACCCGGTGGTTGTTTAACATAAACTTCCTCCTGTATAAAACCATTAAGAAAAGCACTTTTAACATCCATTTGAAACAATATAAAACCTTTGGAAGCAGCAAAAGCTAGCAAAAGCCTAATTGCCTCAATCCTAGAACCAGGAGCAAAAGTTTCATCAAAATCCAAACCATCCACCTGAGTATAACCCTGAGCAACTAGTCTAGCCTTATTGCGAACAATCAAACCATCCTCATTGTGTTTATTTTTGAAAACCCACTTGGTTCCAATAACATTATGTCCAGAAGGAGGTTCAACTAAAGACCAAACTTTGTTTCTTTCAAAATTTTCAAGTTCTTCATGCATGGCGTTAATCCATGATTCGTCAGTTAATGCATGAGTAACATCTTTGGGTTCAAAAGAAGCAACAAAAGCAGAATTTGCTAAATCATGCACAGTTACCTTAGATCTTGTCGTCCGCTCATTTAAATTACCTATTATTTGTACCGGCGGATGTCGTCGCTCAATGTGCAAAGGTGCAGTGATCTCAGAAGTTGATTCACGTTCTGGTTTAGCACTGGTCGTGGTTCCCGAAGAATCCTCTTGATTGGAATCAAAAGAATCCGGCCGTCGGCCCTGCGGCCCGATCGGGCCAGGGTCTGGTCCGGCCAGGCAGGCTCGCACGGTCGACCAACGACACTTGGCCGGTCTGACCGGGCAGGTCGACCTCATCGTTGTCATCGTCGCTTTCGTCTTCAAAGATTCTACCAAACTCCCCCTGATCTTGTGGCAGAGTACCTGAAATATCTGGTCTAGTACCGGGACTAGCCTCATCAAAAGTGACTTCGCAAGTCTCGACAATTTTGTTAGTCTCTAAAACAAGTACACGATAGCCACGAGTGTGTGCGGGGTAACCAAGAAATAAACCTTCAGTTGAACGTGATTCAAACTTGTCCAAATTTGAAAATTTTAACACAAAGCATTTGCAACCAAAAACACGCAAATGTGAAACTTTGGGCTGGCGACCAAAACGAAGCTCATAAGGAGTTTTGCCAAGTTTAGAATGCAATAAAATGCGATTATAAACAGAGAGAGAAGTGTTAATAGGTTATGCCCAAAATTTTCTAGGTGTTTGATATTCATCTAGCATTGTCCTAGCCATTTCAACCAAAGAACGATTTTTTTCTTTCGACAACACCATTTTGTTGAGGAACACGAGGAGAAGAAAATTGATGTTCAATTCCTTTTTCAACACAAAAATGTTCAAAAGACATATTTTTAAATTAACCACCATTATCACTTCTAATTGTTTTCAAAGAGTTGGAATTTCACAATTTAAGCGAAGAAAAAGACTTCGAAAGTGTTCAAAGGCCTCGTCCTTAGTTTCCATGAAAAAACCCAAGAGTATCGAGAAAAATCGTCAACAATAACTAAGACATACCATTTTCCTCCAACAGATTGCACTCTAGCTGGACCAACAGTGTCCATGTGTAAAAGTTGTCCCGGTGCATCCGTTATCACAGAAAGAATTGGTGTGTGTGAAGAAGCAATCATTTTACCATGACGACATGGTACACAAACCAAATCAAGATCCTTTTTGAGTTTTGGCAAACATGAACAAGATCCAAACTACTTAAACGAGTCAAATGATCAAATCCAACATGACCAAGTCTACGATGCCGAACATCAAATCTTTGTTGAATTTTGCAACTAAACATGTAACAACGGAGAAACAGGGTTTTCAAAATCAGCTTTAAAAACTCTCCCATACCGAGAAATATTCAAAACAGAATCACCACAAGAATCAAATATTTTACTTCCAGTTTTCTTGAAATGAACTTCAAAGTTTTCATCAACAATTTGTGAAACTGAAAATAAATTGTATTTTAAATCCTCTACTAAAGCTACCTCTTTCAGTTCGAACTTGTCACTTACCTTGACAGATCCGGTAGCGAGAACGGAACTTGTTGAAGCATTCCCAAAGATTATTGATTCGTCTTGGATTCCATCTTGAGGAGGAGAACCAATTCTTATCTCCGGTCATGTGCCGTGAACAATTGGAGTCCATGATTCACACGTTCTGCTTCCTCGCCACGAAAGCCTACACAACAAAGGATGTCGAAGCCTCAGTACTGGGGTTAGTCAAAAGAAATTTAGGAATCCAGTACTAAGACATACGACCAGTAGATCCAATAGGCACAAAACCACGAGAGAAAATAGTTTTGGAATTTTCAAAAAAATTCCTTCGAGGCCGATCTGGCTGGGAGGTCTTGCCCGGTCGGCCAGAGCGCCAACGCCGGTCGGCCAGGCGTGCTTGACGATCCTGATTACGGGTGCCATGGCGATCGACCGTTGGACAAGCTGCGGTCGACCGGCCTTCCCGAAAGGAAAACCAGATTTTTGCCACTTTGATTTTGCAAAATTATTTTCTCTTTCCAGCATAACTGTCGGTTCAACCGGATCTGCTAACCGGTCAGACCGCAGACACTACTACGGTCAGACCTCGCCTTCTTCCCGGTTAGACCGCAAGTACATTGGCGGTCAGACCGACGGGCATCGGACTTCGTTGGCGTCGTCAACATCGACAATTGGCTGAGGTGATCGGCTACGGGCGGTCGGACCGAAGGACATCGGCGGTCGGACCGGCGAAGCTACTCGGTCGGACCGGCGTAACACCGTGGTCGACCGGATTTAGAAAACAGAGGTAAAGTTTTATTTCCGTTAAAACTTTGTTTTTGGGGTACTCAACCATTCACCCCCCAAGTTGGCTTTTCTTTGGGCATTCGGTCCTACAAGTGGTATCAGAGCACAAGCTATCCAAACTTGACTCATTGTTAGCATAAACAATACCAGACACGTGCATAGGAACACGAAACTTTCTTGTATATGTAAGGAAACAAACCGAAACCAAAACCAAAACGAAATCGGCAACCAGTTGGACAGGCTCGGCCGATCTGACCGCAGGCAACTGCCCGGTCTGACCGCCGAAACACCTCCGGTCAGACCGACAGTACACGCCCGGTCAAACCGGCTATGGCAGCCGACTGAACACTATTCATCATCCAAAAATTCAACTCTCCAAAATCAAAACACTCAAACCAATAAATCCCAGATGCCAATTGTTCATCATCAAATGAAGAATCAAACACACTTTCATTTTACACCCTTTCCCAGGTGGCCTTTTCTTCTGAGTGATGAGTCCACTGAACTCGACAGAACCTGATAACCTTGTTCCGAGTTCTCCGCTCGCTGGTTTCGAGGATACGTTCTGATTTCTCCACATAAGTCAAATCTTCCTGGATCTCGATCTGATCTAGACTTGCCTATTCTTCCGGTACTCTCAGACATTTCTTGAGCTGGGAGACGTAGAATACGTCATGGATTCCCGCCATGGTGGGTGGCAGTTTGAGCCGGTAGGCTACTTCACCTCGTCGCTCTTGAATCCGATATGGTCCCGCATAGTGTGGTGCCAACTTGCCCTTGGTTTGGAATCGGTAGCATAAAAACAAAACTTTTCTACCGCGCAAACCAGGAACACTTGCAAGTAAGAGCCAATAGATCGTTACCGACTGGAGTATGTAGTAGAAATAGCCAATCAGGAGCTATCCAATCCCGAACAGTACCGGCCGATCACAGATAATTCGCTGACAGCCGATCCGACGTAGCCGATTCCACAACCGATCTGCCACAGCCGATTTGTCGATTCGATCTGCCGCAGCCGCCTCGCTCCGATGCCTCTGACCGCAGCCACCGATAAGCACCGCAACGTAGCAGTGCCTCTATCGGTATCCACACGTCCAGGAACAGAACGCCTAAAACCCGTGTGCTAACACAAGATGCAAGGTTAGGGTTTGGCTTGGGAGTGGGGAGGGTTTCAGTGGAGATTGATCTCGCCGACTTCTGAAGACACGTGTGATCAGATTGATTCGGTTCCAATTAACCTGCGCAGCTCTCCACCCCTCACCCCTTTATATAGAGTTGCCGGTTGGGTCTAGAGGCCCATCGGGACTCTATTTTGAATTGGATCCTATCCGAATCTCATAGAGCTGGCCGGCCGGACTTCGTGAGCCCATAGGACTCTATCCGATCGGATCCCTGTCCGATCGAGCCGTATCCGAGTCCAACTCGAATGCTTGTTCTTATCCCCTTAAGCGTGCGACCCTGTAGGTTCAGGTATACTCGGTTTCGGCCCGAGTCAAACTCAGTCGACCGTCAACTCGAGTCCAACTCAGCCGATCGTCGGCTCGGGTCCTACTCAGCCGATCTGTCAACGGCGGCGCCTAGCAGCACATATTGACACCATAGTACACAAGAATATAATATCGAATCTGAACGTGTAATGTGTACACAAATTCCTTTGCCTCATGATACCAATTAAGCTATGGGCAAGATGTGTGCCATCCCTTCAATAGCTTAACCATTCACTCAAACCGTATTGGATTATCTGTCTGTTGATTGACTCCTCAATCAACTCAGCATTGCCATGCACTTCCATAATCCATTACCTCGAGGGGCCCAGAGATATCTCTCCCAAAGGAGGGGCAAATTCCATCTTGATCACTCACATCCCACTACATGTTTCATAGCAAACCCGAAGACTACTTTTATAACTACCCAGTTATGGAATAGTGTTTGGTAGTCCCAAAGTAGGCTACTACACATGTTGGAATCCATGATGATCTCAGGTCTAAGGACTTTGTACCAACACTACCTAAGACCAACTAATGGCACATTAAATCCTATAGTGTCTCATGATGGGTCTATCCAACAATGTGTTCTCTCTAGGATCGAATGCCCAACTAAAAGCCAACCAGAGGGGGTGAATGGTTGAGTACCCCAAATACAAAGTTTTACCATGACGACATGGTGCACAAACCAAATCAAGATCCTTTTTGAGTTTTGGCAAACCACGAACAAGATCCAAACCACTTAAACGAGTCAAATGATCAAACCCAACATGACCAAGTCTACGATGCCAGAACATCAAATCTTTGTTGAATTTTGCAACTAAATAAGTAACAACAGGAGAAACAGGGTTTTCAAAATCAGCTTTAAAAACTCTCCCATAACGAGAAATGTTCAAAACAGAATCACCACAAGAATCAAATATTTTACTTCCAGTTTTCTTGAAATGAACTTCAAAGTTTTCATCAACAATTTGTGAAACTGAAAGTAAATTGTATCTTAAATCTTCTACCAAAGCTACCTCTTTTAATTCAAACTTGTCACTTACCTTGACGAATCCGGTAGCGATAACGGCACTTGTTGAAGCATCCCCAAAGATTATTGATTCCGTCTTGGTTGCCAACTTGAGGGAGGAGAACCACTTCTTATCACCGGTCATGTGCCGCGAACAACCGGAGTCCATGATCCACACGTTCTCCTTTCTCGCCACGAAAGCCTACAAAACAAAGGATGTCGAGGCCTCGCATGGGGTTAGTTAAAAGAAACTTAGGAATCCAGATCTGAGACACACGACCGTAGATCCAATAGGCACAAAACCACGAGAAAAACAGTTTTGGAATTTTCGAAAAATTCCTTCGGGCCGGTCGACCGCTGCGGTGCTGCCGGTCCGACGGCGCCATCGTCGGTCGACCGAGGCAGGCCGTCGGTCCGACCGGTGCGGGCTGGCGGTCGGCCGGTGGACCAGCTGCGGTCGACCGGCCTTCCCGAGGGAAACCAGATTTTTGCCACTCGATTTTGCAAAATTATTTTCTCTTTCCTTTTTTGTTTTCGTGCTAATCTGAAACAAAAACCAACAAGATGACCATCTTTACCACAAAAAGAGCAAGAGAACTTTTCTTTAGTAACGAGATGGTTTTGAAGAATTAAGTTTAGTTTCTTTTAAATAAACAGAAAGAGATGGCAAATTTCAAGAGACTTGAAAATTGTTTTCATGGTGTTAGGTTTTGTCAAGATTTCACCGTTTTTAGTTATTCCTAAAACATTTGGAGGATTTTTGGTGAAATAGTCATGAGCATCAAAACCTATTCCCTTATTGTCGCTACACACTTTTGATTTGTCCAAAATCATGTTAAGTTGTTTCTTACCATCGAAAATTTTTGCAAAGAACTTTTCAAGTAAGAAACTTCTTTTCCAAGATTAACACAGTTTTCACAATCAATTAAAACATATTTGCCTTTGCGACATCTAGAGCAAGAAGCTACCTCATCTTGTTTAACTAATTCTTCCATGTGCTTAACACGAGCTAAAGCATCTTTTAGTTTCAATTCATTAGCATCACAAGTTAAACAAGATTTAGAAGCCAAAACTTGAGAATTATTGACATCTCTAATCTTTGAAATTTCCAGCATTAAAACCTCACAATTTTTGCAATTATCATCATTGGGAATAAGAGATTTCAATCTAGCAATTTCAGCATTTAAAGATTCAATTACAAATTCTTGTTTTTAAACATTTTCTCACATTTTTTATTCTTAGCACTTAAAACAAGAATTGCATCCTCAAGTGAGCTTACCTCATTTTCTTCATCTAAGAATCTTCATCTCCATGCGTCATGAGACAAACGCCGGAGATGTTCTTGCCCTTCTCCTCCTCACTGTCAGAGTCTATGTCGCTGAGTGGCTCAAAAGCGGCATAGACTTGACTCAGCACTTTCTTGATCATCTCCTTGGAGCGCCTACCCTTGGGCTTGTCATCCTTTGTCTTCTCAACGCTCTTGTCCTCCTTCTTGCTCCTCCCAAGCTTGGGGCAATTGGAGTGGATAAGATCCAAGGCACCGCATTCAAAACAACGCGTTGGTCCTCCTTTCTTCCTGAACCTAACTTTGTTCATAGCTCTGGAAAGTTTGTTAGTAGCAAGAGCCAAGTCCCCCTCCTCGAATTGCTCAAGTTGTTCATCGGACATGACGTTAATCAAAGCAAGAGCATTTGGAGATGACGAAGAAGCAACATCTGAAGAAGTCGAAGGAGAAATCAAGGCACTTGACTTAGAATCCGTTTTTCGAGAAAGAATATTCATCTCATGAGTTTTGAGTTTTGTATAAAGCGAATCCAAAGTCAAATTTGCCATGTTAACAGATTCTTAAATAGAAGTTACTTTCATCTCCCAAACAGCCATATCAAGACCATTTAAAAAGTGGCGAGAAATCTCAGACTGTGGATAATTAGTGTCATAAGAAGAATCAACAGATCTAAGATTGCTCAAGATTTTATTAAACCTACCAAGATAGTCATCCAAAGCTTCAGCAGGTTTCATCTCAAATTTTATATATTCCATTTTAAAAAGATCTCGACGAAGTTCTTTTATGTTTGTAGTTCCTTGATGGAAGTTTTTCAAAGCGTTCCAAATTTCATTAGCGGTTTGAAGATGAGAAACACGATCAAAATCAAAACGCGAAATTCCATTCAACAAAATGTTTCGAGCTTTGCAATTGTTATTAAACTCAGTTTTCAAAGCATCGGTATTAATGGCATCGGGTATGGTATAGGGAAGCGCAACCTTTTGCCACACATCATAGTCTTGAGCCATGATGTAAGATTGCATCTTACTACACCAACAAGCAAAATCGGTGCCATCAAAAACATGCGGTTTTGTTGAAAATTTATCCGACATGATGGAAAAACTTTAGATCAAAGAAAATCCAAAGCAGAAAAACGTGGCTCTGATACCACTTGTAGGATCGAATGCCCAACTAAAAGCCAACCAGAGGGGGGTGAATGGTTGAGTACCCTAAAAACAAAGTTTTAGCGGAAATAAAACTTTACCTCTGTTTTCTGACGCCGGTCTGACCGCAGGTGTCGCACCGGTCTGACCGTGCTGTTTAGCCGGTCTGACCGCCTGATGGCCTTCGGTCTGACCGCCTATAGCTGATCGCCTTAGCCGATTTGCCTGTAGTAGCCGATGCCGATGAAGAGCCGACGACGTCCGGTCTGACCGCCAACGTGCTTGTGGTCTAACCGGAAAGAAAGCGCGGTCCGACCGTTGTATCGTCTGCAGTCTGACCAGTTAGCAGATCCAAATTACGCCGCCGCACCGAGGAAGAAGTAGACACAAAGAACTATCAAGAAAATTGATCTTTACTGAAACTCTGTGTTTACAAAGTGCATGCAAAGCACTCCTCACAAATCTCAAGCTAAACTCTAACTTGAAACCCTAAAAACTTGAACTCCAAGCAATAGAATCAATATATGCGATACCGAGAGGCCACGCCTCCCCTCACTATTTATACTCAAGATCCGCAGCCAAGAGTCACGAATCCTACTCATACAATAAGCCCTAATCCACTAGGAAACCTTCCCGTACAAGAAACAAACTATACATAAACCAACCGTAACAATCTCGATTTTCCTAAAACCGAAATTCCGCTTTCCATACGCAACAATATCTCCATTGTATGCCATATGAAAACTTTCCAATCATGTGCACTAATCTCTACCCTTCAGCATCCCGCATGATCCCCATCTCGAACGTCACCTTATCTCCAATTTGACTCCGACTCGATCACCGGCAACACTTTCCCGAGACGTAAAGAATACCTGCACACAATTAAATAAAGAATACCATATCCGAGCACAAGCTATCCAAACTTGACTCATTGTTAGCATAAACAACCAGACACGTGCATAGGAACACGAAACTTCCATGTATGTATAAGGAAACAAACCGAAACCAAAACCGAGAAACAATCGGCAACCGTCGGATCCTCGAGCGGTCGACCGCAGAGCAACTACCGGTCGACCGCCGAAACACCTCCGGTCGATCGGTAGAACACTCCCGTCGAGCCAGGGCTGGCGGCGAACACGTTCATCGTTCGAAAATTCAACTCTTTCAACATCAAAACACTTAAACCAATAAATCCCAAATACCAATTGTTCATCATTAAATAAAGAATCAAACACACTTTTATTTTACATTCTCTAACACATGTCCACGTATATTGATTTGGTATCTCTATACCATGATCTATGAGACATGATCATCAATCAATAAACAAGCCGATCTTAGAATCATATTTGTTCCAACAATATGACATATGATCGAGGATCGTTTAGAAACAGATTCATACATAAAGAGTCTCATAAATAAGTCACATACTTATTGATCAATGTAAGTTGTCTATTTAATGGAACCGAATAACACTTTATTCATAAATACATAAACATTGACCATGATATCCAACATCTCCATGTTGCCTCTGGGGCATATCACTAACAGTCTCCCACTTGCACTAGAGTCAATCATGTAAGTATCTAATACCCATTGCTCTTTTGTGCGCCTCATGTTTCGGTGAGAGGAGAGGTTTTGTCAACGGATCGGCTATGTTGAGATCCGTGTGCATTTTAAATATCTTGGCATCACCTCTCGGTCCACAATCTCGCGGATGATATGATATCGCGGAAGTATGTGTTTGGACTTCGATGTGACCTTGGCTCCTTGGCTTGCGCAATGGCTCCACTATTATCACAATAGAGAGACATTGGACCGATTCTGCTGGTCATCACACCCAATTCGAAACAAATTTCTTGATCCAAACAGCCTCCTTTGCAGCTTCGGCGGTGATGTACTCGTCCTCCGTTGTAGAATCAACAACGTATCCCGCTTGGAACTCTTCCAGCTGACTACGCCTCCGTTCAGGCAGAACACGAACCCAGATTGCGATCTATAATCATCCTTTTCTGTTTGGAAGCTAGCACCGGTGTAACCACTTACAACGAGCTCTTCTTCACCTCCATAGACTAGGAACATATCCTTAGTTCTTCTCAAGTACTTAAGGATACTCTTTCTGCCGTCCAGTGACCTTCACTGGATCGGCGATATCTCGCTCGTAGCACTCAAAGCGTACGAGACATCCGGGCGTGTACAAAGCATGGCATACATGATGGATCCAATTGCCGAAGCATATGGAACCATACCCATCTTATTCCGCTCATCATGTGTCGAGGACACCGATTCTTGGTAAGATTAATGCCATGTGACATGGGCAAGAAACCTTTCTTTGAATCGTGCATGTTGAACCTTTTCAATACCTTGTCAATATATGTACTTTGGCTTAATACAATTAGCCTCTTGGATCTATCTCTATAGATCCGAATGCGCAATATGTATGCTTGCTGACCTAAGTCTTTCATGGAAAAACTATTTTTCAATGAAGACATGACGGATTCAAGCATAGGGATATCATTTCCAATCGTAATATGTCATCCACATATAAGATTAGAAATACAATTGCGCTCCCACTCGACCTTTTTGTAAACACAGGCCTCCTCTTCATTTTTGATGAAAACAAACCTTTTGATTACTTCATCAAAACGAATATTCCAACTCGAGATGTTTGCTTCAATCCATAAATGGATTTCGTAGCTTGCATATCTTTCCGGCGATTCTGGATCGACAAAACCCTCGAGTTGTATCATGTATACATCCTCGCTTAGGTCTCCATTTAGGAAAAGCTGTTTTGACATCCATCTGTCATATCTCATAATCAAAATATGCAGCAATCACTAGAACAATCCGAATAGACTTAAGCATTGCGACGGGCGAGAATGTTTCATCATAATCAACACCTTGAATCTGTTTAAAACCTTTCGCCACCAATTGCGCCTTATAGATGTGAACATTTCCATCCATGTCAGCCTTTTCTTAAAAACCCATTTTGCACTCAATGTTTTTGACACCATCGCGTGGATCAACCAAGTTCCAAACTTGATTATCATACATGTATTCTATTTCGAATTTCATGGCTCCAAGCCACTTGTTGGAATCGGGTCCCACCATCGCTTCCTCATAGGTCTTAGGTTCATCGTTGTCTAACAACAATATATCACGTTGTTCCGCACTGTACACTGTCAGTGCACGACGTGATCTTTCGACCTCCATGGGGTTGGTGTATCTACAACAGTGGTGCAACATCTTGTTCCTCCTTTTGTGGTTCCGTGGCAAAAATATTTTCGGTGTTTCTTGAACTTCTTCAAGATGTACCCTACTCCCACTAACCCTTCTTGAAAGAAACTCTTTCTCCAAGAAGACACCGTGTCGGGCGACAAACACTTTGCCTTGTTCCCTATTATAAAAGTAATATCCCTTAGTTTCCTTAGGATATCCCACAAAGAAGCACTTGTCGATTTGGGTGTGAGCTTGTCGATCAGAACGTTTTACATAAGCCTCACATCCCCAAATTTTGAGTAAAGACAAACTAGGGGGTCGCCCTGTCCATATCTTAGATGGAACTCTATTTAGTGTGAACGCAGTTGTTTCAAGACCATATCCCCGAAGGATAACGGAAGATCACTTTGGCTCATCATGGACCGCACCATGTCCAACAAGGTGCGATTTCTCCGTTTGGACACCCCGTTCCATTGTGGAGTTCCTGGCGGAGTCAACTGTGGAACAATTCCACAATCTTTCAGATGATTACCAAACTCTTGGCTCAAGTATTCCCCTCCACGATCTGATCGTAGAAACTTGATTGTTTTCCCTAAATGATTATGTACTTCATTCTGGAATTCTTTGAACTTTTCAAAGGATTCGGACTTATGCCTCATTAAGTAGATATAACCATATCTACTAAAGTCATCGGTAAAGGTAATGAAGTACTGATAACCACCTCGGCCATTGAACTCATTGGTCCACATACATCGGTGTGTACGAGTGCCAACAAGTCATTTGCTCTCTCACTATGTCCCATGAAAGGTGCCTTTGTCATCTTACCAAGTAAACAAGACTCACATGTCTCAAATGATTCAAAATCAAAAGAGTGAAGCAATCCATCCTTATGGAGCTTCTCCATGCGTTTCTTATTTATATGGCCTAAGCGACAATGCCAGATAAACGTGGGGTTTATATCATTAGAGAGTTGCCTTTCTGTATTAATGTTATAGATGGGAGACGCTTCAAGATTCAAAACGTATAATCCATTCACCAATGGAGCATGAAAATAGAACATATCTCTAAGATATATTGAACAACCATTGTCCATTGATCTAAAATCATATCCTTCCGCTTGCAAACATGAAGCGGAAATAACGTTTTGACATAGTGTTGGAACACAATAACAATTATTTAATTCCAAAACTAATCCTGAAGGTAGATGAAGTGGTACTGTGCCGACAGCAACTGTAGCAACGCTTGCTCCATTGCCGACGCGCAGGTTCACCTCGCCCCTTCTCAATCCTCTACTTCTTCTCATTCCCTGCAACGATTTGCAAATATGAGCTACTGATCCGGTATCAAATACCCAAGAGTCAGTAGGTGAAGTAGCAAGATTAATGTCTATAACATTAATACCTGAAGCAGAAGTCGTACTTTGCTTCTTTTTGAGATCCTCCATGTACTTCTTGCAGTTCCTCTTCCAGTGGCCTGTCTCCTTGCAATAGAAGCAAATGGCATCTGATGCCGCCGACCCCTTCTTGCCCTTCTTTGCATTTGAGGCACTCGTGATCTCATCGGGAGTTAACTTCCTCTTGGTGCAAAGTTTCTTGACAGGTGGTTTGTGCTTAGCCTTCTGCATCATCATCACATGATGACCGTTTTTCTGGATACTCTCCTCAGCCGTCTTTAGCATCCCATGCAATTCAGCCAAGGTCTTATCCATACTGTTCATGTGATAATTCAATATGAATGGCTCGAAGCTCGGAGGGAGCGACTGGAGAATCACGTCTGTAGCCAACTCTTGGCTAAGTGGAAAACCTAGTTTTTCCGGACTCTCAATATAGCCAATCATTTTTATCATATGCGGATTGACGGGACTTCCTCAACAAGCCTGCACGCAAACAAGGACTTCGAGGTGTTGAACCTCTCGGCCCGAGCTTGGTTCTCAAACATGTCACGCAGTCCCTGAATAATAGTATGAGCATCGCTGCTCTCATATTGCTTCAAGCTCGGAGGACATTGTAGCTAGCATGAGACAACTTATGTCTAGGGCATCATTAGTGTGCTTCTCATAAGCCCTCCGTGCAAGTGCGATAGCATTATTAGGCAACTCATCTGGATAGGGTACTTCAAGAATGTACTCCTTGCGCTCTTGCTTGAGAACAATTCTCAAGTTGCGATACCAATCCATAAAGTTTGTTCCATTCAATTTTTCCTTTTCGAGAATAGATCGCAAATTAAAGGTACCGATTGTGGTATTAGCTACCATTATTCTACAACGAGAAAAGCAAAGTTTAGCACAATGTTTATGCTATGTCTATTGTTAAACAATTTAGCATAAGACTCCCATTACGGATTTTACACCTTCCCTCTAGGTTACGTATTGGGTCAAGATCCACATGTTAATTAATTTCTAGTGAGCTTTGGCATCACGGCTAGAAGATTAATAACATTGGTAAGGAACTCCTTGCTAATCACATCTCTATGTGACTCTTGTTGTTGGTGTGACATCTCCATGCCCCGGCGCAAACCTATGCCCCAAGGCCCAAAACTGTTTTGATAGCCTTGTTAAGTAAACCAAATTCTCCCGCCGTATATGTCCGACATATACCCCCTCTTGTTATGATAGAGAATGACACTCTGCTTTGGCAAACCCACCATTGACGAGCATAACGGTGATGGGTGCAACATTTGGAAGGGCATCATTACTACTAAATTTTGTGAGGGATGCTATCCTATCAAACAAACATATCACATATATGAAAGCAGGCAGAATAGTAATTAATGAAATAGTATGGCCCCCTTCACATGGTGATCTCCATCTCCATGCCGGTGTAGAGGATCTTCATCTTCATCACCGTTCTTCCGAGTGCCGAATGCTTGATTTCTTCAAACTAAGCTACTACTATAGAAGCTCTAATTGAAGATTACATCGACTCGTGGGTCGTGAAAGAATATTACAAGCATTGCACGTAAGAAAGAATATTACAGGGATTGCACATATGAAAGAATATTACACGCATCACACGCATCTCATACATACAATAGGGCCATACCATCTCAAAGCATTCTCTACAAAAATAACTTAGGCGTAGAACGTTTTCTACCTATCGCAGAGATACGGTATCGAGACGACCTATAAGGGGGGACGCACACGGCGGTCACAATCGCTTACGGAAACCATATCTGCATAATCACATTATGCCGTCCTAATACACTATCAAGGGAGATGGTTTGCGTAGGCGCGAGGCGACAAACAAGATCGGACTACGAGATAGCTTCGGTATAATCACATTATACCGTTCCGATACACTATCAAGGAACGCTATCTCGAAACCGACTCAAACCGAGTTCTATGGATATTGCTTCGATGTAATCACATTACGATGTTCCGATATACTATCAAGGAACGCAATTACCATCTACTCTCCTCTACAGATCCCATAAAACCGATTGATCTAATCAACCCGTGTGCAAAACTTGTTCCAGATCCAATCTAAAACCCGAACTAAGCAAGATTAGCTCTGATACCACTAAAGGGTTAAGCAGAGGCTACGATAGCATAAAAACAAAACTTTTCTACCGTGCAAACCAGAAACACTTGCAAGTAAGGGCCAATAGATCGTTACCGATTGGAGTATGCAGCGGAAATAGCCAATCAAGAGCTATCCGATCTAGAACAGTACTAGCCGATCACAGCCGATTCGCTGACAGCCGATCCGACGTAGCCGATTCCACAGCTGATCTGCCACAGCCGATTTGCTGATTTGATCTGCCGCAGCCGCCTCGCTCCGATGCCTCTGACCGTAGCGGCCGATAAGCACCGCAACATAACAGTGCCTCTACCGGTATCCACACGTCCGGGAACAGAACGCCTAACACCCGTGTGCTAGCACAAGATGGAACGCTAGGGTTTGGCTTGGGAGTGGGGAGGGTTTCAGTGGAGAATGATCTCGCCGACTTCTGAAGACACGCGTGATCGATTGATTCGGTTCCAATTAACTGCAGCTCTCCACCCCTCACCCCTTTATATAGAGTTGCCGGTTGGGTCTAGAGGCCTATCGGGACTTTATTTTGAATCGGATCCTATCCGAATCTCATAGAGTTGGCCGGCGGACTTCGTGAGCCCATAGGACTCTATCCGATCGGATCCCTATTCGATCGAGCCGTATCCGAGTCCAACTCGAATGTCCGTGTTCTTATCCCCTTAAGCGTGCGACACCGTAGGTTCGGGTATACTCGGTTTCGGCCGAGTCGAACTCGATCGACCGTCGACTCGAGTCCAACTCAGCCGATCGTCGGCTCGGGTCCTACTCGGTCGATCTCAACACGGTGCCTAGCAAGCACATATTGACACCATAGTATACAAGAATATAATATTGAATCTGAACCTGTAATGTGTACACAAATATAATATCTGAATCTTAACCATTCACTCGAACCGTATTGGATTATTTGTCTGTTGATTGACTCCTCAATCAACTCGACATGGCCATGCACTTCCATAATCCATTACCTCAAGGGGCCCAGAGATATCTCTCCCAAAGGAGGGGCAAATTCTATCTTGATCACTCACATCCCACTACATGTTTCATAGCAAACCCGAAGACTACTTTTATAACTATCCGGTTAAGGAATAGCGTTTGGTAGTCTCAAAGTAGGCTACTACACATGTTGGAATCCATGATGATCTCAGGTCTAAAGACTTTGTACCAACACTACCTGAGACCAACTAATGGCACATTAAATCCTATAGTGTCTCATGGTGGGTCTATCCAACAATGTGTTCTCTAACACATGTCTACGTATATTGATTTGGTATCTCTATACCATGATCTATGAGACATGATAATCAATCAATAAATATGCCGATCTTAGAATCATATTTTTTCCAACAATATGACATATGATCAGGGATCGTTTAGAAACAGATTCATACATAAAGAGTCTCATAAATAAGTCACATACTTATTGATCAATATAAGTTGTATATTTCATGGAACTGAATAACACTTTATTCATATACATAAACAATGACCATGATATCCAACATCTCCATGTTGCCTCTAGGGCATATCACTAACATGTACTCCCCGAAGTGGGGTGACACGAAGATACACATAGTCTCCGGCTTCGAGGGCTAGTTCTCTGCAGCGGTTGTTAGCATAACTCTTCTGACGAGACTGTGCAACTCTCAGCCTTTCTGTTATGATTCTAACTTTCTATTCGGCGTCACTTAACACTTCAGTCCCAAACAATTGACGTTCGTCGGTTTGGTCCCAGAAAATCGGGGTACGACACTTCCGTCCATATAGTGCTTCGAAAGGTTCCATCTGCAATCTGGCTTGATAATTGTTGTTATAAGAGAACTCCGCATAGGGCAGACTCTTATCCCAAGCTCCTCCGAAATCCAGAGCACAAGCTCGCAGCATATCTTCCAAAACCTAGTTCACACACTCAGTCTAACCATCGGTTTGTGGGTGATAAGCTATGCTAAAATTCAACCGGATGCCAAGTTCCTCTTGTAGCTTCTGCCAAAACTAGGAGGTGAACTGACTACCACGATCTGATACTATCTTCTTGGGTACCCCATGAAGACACATAATCCTTGCAAGGTACAATTATGCTAACCTCCTTCCCGTGTAGGTGGTGTGCACTGGGATGAAATGGGCTACTTTAGTGAGTCGTTCGATAATAACCCAGATGGAATCATGCCCTGACGATGTCCGAGGTAAACCGGTGATGAAATCCATCCCGATTTCCTCCCACTTCCATTCCGGGATTTGAAGTGGTTGGAGTAATCCAGCAGGTCTCTCGTGTTCTGCCTTCCACGCTGACACACATCGCACAGTGCGACGAATTCTGCGATCTCTCTTTTCATACCGACCCACCAAAACTTTTTCTTAAGATCTTGGTACATCTTGGTACTTCCCGGATGGATAGAATACTAACTCTGATGGGCTTCAGTAAGGATTAACTCCTTCAATTCCTTGTCCTCTGGCACACATACCCTGTTGCCCATCCATATGGTTCCGTGCTCGTCTTCCGTGAAGTCACGAGCCTTCCAACCCTCATGTTCTTCTTAAGCTCAGTTATGTCAGGATCCGAGGCTTGAGCTATGCGAATATGGTCTAAGAGTGTGGGTTGGGCTTCAAGAGCGGCCACAAATCCAGGTTCAACAACTCCCAGGTTCAGGAGCTCTAGGTCATGTTCTAACTGTTCACATCTCCCTTTTATGTGGATAGAGTTGCAGTAACTCTTTCGGCTCAAAGCATCGGCTACCACGTTAGCTTTGCCAGGGTGATAGTGTATACTTAAGTCATAATCCATGATCAACTCCAACCAACTTCGCTGACGGAGCTTCAAATCTGGTTGGGTGAAAATGTATTTTAGGCTCTTATGATCCATATATATTTCACATCGATTACCGACGAGGTAATGTCGCCATATTTTCAAAGCATGGACGAGTGCCGCTAGTTCCAAGTCATGGGTTGGATAGTTAGACTCATGAGGTCTCAACTGGCGGGAAGCATAAGCGACCACTTTTCCTTCTTGCATCAACACACAACCTAACCCTTGGCGAGATGCATCGCAATAGACTTGGAAATCCTTGGTTTGATCTGGCAAGATAAATATTGGTGCGGACACCAGTTTTCTCTTAAGAGTTTCAAAACTCTTGTTGCACTTGGCAGTCCATATAAACTTTTCATCCTTCTTTAACAACTACGTCATTGGCTTGGCAATCTTTGAGAAGTTCTCGATGAACCGACGGTAATATCCCGCAAGTCCTAGAAAACTCCTGATTTGGGTGACGGTTTTGGGTGGAGTCCATTTGGTTACTGCTTCCACATTGGAAGGATCCACTGCGACTCCTTGGGCGTTCACGATATGACCAAGGAATTGCACCTCCTTCAACCAGAAAGCACACTTGCTGAACTTAGCATAGAGCTAGTGGTCCCTTAACTTTTCGAGTACCAACCGGAGATGGTGCTCGTGCTCTTCTTTCGTCTTGGAGTAGATCAGAATGTCATCGATGAACACTACGACGAACTTGTCCAGAAATTCCATAACACCTTGTTCATCAAGTTCATGAAAAAGGTTGGGGCATTGGTAAGTCCGAAGGTGCACTCGAACAAACCGTATCGAGTGATGAAAGTGGTCTTGGGAATGTCCTCCTCCCGAATCCTTAGCTGATGATAGCCTGATCACAAGTCTATCTTAGAGAACACCTTTGCTCCCTTTAATTGATCAAACAGATCATCAATCCGAGGAAGGGGATACTTGTTCTTAATAGTGACCTCGTTGAGTGCACGATAGTCGACGCACATCCTCTTGGTTTTATCCTTCTTTTCCACAAATATTACTGGATCACCCGAGGGCGATGTGCTCGGGCGGATATAGCCTTTCTGTAACTGTTCATCCACTTGCTTCTTGACTTCTGCCAACTCATTGGTGCCCATTCTATAAGGCCTCTTATGGATCGGAGCAGTGCCAGGGACTAGGTCAATCCAAAACTCTATTTCTCTTTCAGGTGGCATCATGGTTAGGTCTTCCGGGAAGACTTCCGGGTACTCGCAAACCACGGGAATATCCTCTAACTTCTTTAGGTCTTTTCCTTCCCCTTTAGGTTTCTCCTTGACTGAGATCCGATTCAGGCTTACTACTCCCTTCGATTGTTTAGGGGAGCGGAAAATCACTTCCCTCCCTTCATCACTGGTCAAGGTGATCGTGCGACTCGCGCAATCGGTCAAGCCTTTATAATGGGTTAGCCAGTCCACCCCAAGGATGACATCTAAGCCTTGTGATTCCAGAAGGATAAGGTTGGCTAGAAAAGGGGATCCTTGGATTTCTATTGCCACCGAAGGACAGAAGTGGGCAGTGTTCAAATGTTTCCCAGGGGTTTGAACCCGCATGGGTATCTTAAGTTTCAGTACCGGCAACCCATGTGTTCCCACAAATGCTTTTGATATGAAAGAATGGGTTGCACCCGAATCCAACAGGACTGATGCGGTAAAGGAGTTCACAGAGAACATACCCAGTATCACGTCCGGTGCATCCCGTTCTTCCTCCGCTAAAGCGTGATTCACCCTCGCCTGGACGAACTGAGGCGCACGCTTTGGTTTTGGACACTTGTCTGCAAAGTGTCTAGGTTCCCCGCAGTTGAAGCAGTTGTCAGGTTTAAATCTTGAGTCTTTCTTTAGCGGCACTGGCTTGGGTTGAGGTAGCGGCTGTGCTGTCGGTGGACGCGAAGCCGGGTTCCGTTGCGGCTGCCCAAAGCGGCTTCCATTGTTTTGGAAGTTTCCAGGGTGGTAAGGTCGATGCTGACGGACGATCATGGTAGTAGGTCCGCCCTGACCTCCGGGAGTGAAACGTGGCCATTGGGGGTTCCCTTGTTGAGGCTGTGGTCTGAACTGAACGGCCTTCCATTTCTTGAGCATCTTGTTGCGCTGATCCTCTTGACAAATAGCTTTGTCGACCAGTTTTTCAAAATCGGCGTATTCACCTGAGATGATCTTGTCCGTTAACTCATCATCAAGTCCAGCCAAGAACTTTTCTTGACGCTCGCCGTCAGTGCGCACATCTTCCGGTGCATAACGTGCTAAGCGATTAAACTCATGCAGGTATTTCGTGACTGTTCGGTTGCCTTGTTTGAGGTATCTGAACTCCCTTTTCTTCTGTGCCACAATCCCTCCTGGGATGTGTGCTTCCCGAAATTGCTGGCAAAATTCTGCCCAAGTGACTGAAGGAGCGTCTGCCCAACGAGTGACCAGGGGGTTGTCCCACCATGCCGAGGCGGGTCCTTGAAGTTGGTGGGTTGCAAAAGACACCCTTTCTTGGTATGTGCACTGTAGTAGGTCCATTTTCTTTTCTATGGCATTGAGCCAATCGTTGGCCTCCATGGGATTTGTGGTGCTAGAGAAGGTTGGGGGTCGGACACGAAGAAACTCCGACAATTTATTTTGTGGGGGAGGTGGCGGTGCGAACTGGTCATGATGGTTCTGGTTCTGCTGTTGAAACTGTTGCATCATTTGCAACTGCATCTATTGATGCTGCTGTTGCATTTGCTGCATCATTGCAGCCATCATTTGGGTCTGGTTGGCTAAGACTTTAGCCAGGGTGATGTTCTCGGGTGGAGGAGGTGGGGTGTTGCCATTAGCCCTGGTGTTGTTCTCTGCTGACTCAGTGTTGGTGTTGGTGCTGCCGTTCATGGTGTTCACCATCTGAAAGAGCGAAACAAAAAGGCGAGAGAAGGAGTAAAACAGATTGGACTGAGAGGCTGATCTTTATTACTTGTTTTGATCTGTTCTTTATTAAAACACTTGAAACACACTCAACATCCTTAACTGGACAACCCATACCCACACTTGATACAGGTTGACCTCTACCCCACACACAACACTCCTAACACACAACAACTAAACAAGCAGGAAAACTAGGGAAAACGGTAAAATAAGGGTGGCGACACTCTAGGGGTCGGAGCGGCTTTCGCGGTCGGTGGAGTCGAAACCACGCCCTCGGGAGTTCCCGTCTTCCTTTTCCTTCGAGCGGCTTTGAGAGCTTACTAACTCCTCTTTTCTGCCTGGGCTCTTGGAGCTGCCACTGCTACTGCCACTGCTGCTGCTGGACACAGAGATCCATTCTCCTCCTCTGCTCGGAGCGGGGACTAGAGCAGGAGTAGGATCTGGCACTGGTGCAGGAGCTGGGAAAGGTGGCGGAGTAGGAAGAGGGACCCTGGGCGCCAGCTGCATCCGCATGAGGGCCTTGGTGTTCTTCCGAGGTGTGATCCTGATCCAAAGGATCTTGGGAGGTGGCAGCCCTTTCAAGATGGCAATTTCTTTCTTGAGGCGATCCACGTCATCCTTCAGACTCTTGATCCTCAGGATCTTCTGGTCATTCAGGGCTTTGGCTGCCATATGAAGGTCTGAATGCATCTTGTCCAACCCTTCAATCACAGTCCTCATGTGAGAGAAGGTGGTGTCATTCTCCCCTTCGGCAGATTGGAAGGAGTTGACCACTGATGAACTTCTGCGCCGGGGATGGAAACGGTAGGCAGAGTGGCGGAAATGATAGTCATGCATCTCCCTCATCCGGGCCAGCATCAGGTAAGTAGCCTCTTGGCAGGCATGCTCATCCGTTCCTCCCGAAGCAGTGACCACCATGTTTGGGATGTTGGTGCCGACGAAACTGTGCATCTCCAAACGGTCTTGATGGGGCAACTCGCTGCCGAAAGGTGAGACGATGGTGTACTCGGGTGCATCAGGATAGCCTACTGCCAAAGACATCCTTGCCAGTTCCGCGACGAAACCCTTCAAACCCTGACCGTTGTGGGTGACGGGACGGCCTGCCATCTAGAGAAGACAAGGTAGGGGATCCATGCATGCTCAAACCCAAGTTAGATAAACGGTAAAGGACTCAAGTAAAGTAAACGAGAAAAGGAGGGTTTTTGAGAAACATTTCATGAGGCTAAGTAAAGCTTCTAACGACATCCCCTAGATGATATGGTAATACTTTAAAATAGATGCTTAGTTATAATAAGTATAAAATCAGCAACCATTCCCTCCTATCTTGACTTAGGACTTTGCTCCCTTAGAAAAATCCCGACTGACGGTCGAATAAGATTGCAAATGGTTTTTTCCAAATTTAGCTTCAAAGTCCTATCACTTAGACTAACCTGGTTTTCAAATTTTCTGCTTTGAAAGACGCTCAAAATTCTCCCCAACCCCGAGGAAATCGAGACCCATTTTCCCGAAACGACTCCAAAAGCCAGGACTTATGCATATGAAAGAGTTAAGAGGGCTCCTAGGGTTTTTTCCATTTGGCTTTTCCTACGGTCTGGAATTGACTCTGATACCAACTTGTCACGCCCAGAAATTCAGACCAGAATTTCCGAAACTATAAGTGTATTAAAATCCCTGTCCAGGACCAGCCAAGGTACACATACGACAATTGTCGATATTACAGTTCCATGTCTTAGAAACATTACAAAAAGATTACAAAAGAGCAACGGAAAAAGAAAAAAGAGCCTAAGCCTAAGCTTGATGCCGGCCAGGTGGCTTCAACCACTCCACAGGCATCTCCTAGAGTGCAAGACAAAGCCTACTCGACTTCTTCTTCTTCTTCGGCTTCTTGCTCATGTTCTGGTGAAGAGGCAAGGATGAGTACTTCCACGTACTCAGCAAGTCACACCGGAAGGGGGAGAGAATGAATGCAGGGAAGACAAGGAATTGGCTAAGGTTTTCTTTTGCACAAACAGCAAGGATTTTCCAAGCAATAGGAATTTTGAGGACGATCAAAACAGTGGTAATTTAAGTAATTAAATCATTTTGCAACCAACACTGTCCAACGTTATCCCCACGTTGCGACAGGCCCAACCCATCCAACTATACTAGTCATGTTCCATTAATCAGGGTTTAATAGTGTGGGACTAATCACGATGAGTTTGGTTGATCGCCCATAACTGTGGGCACGGCTATTCGAATAGTTTTACTCTGATCAGAGGGGTGCAACTGTACCCACAAGACACAGCCCCACTACACGGTCTCCCGTGCGCCGAAATACCACCATGGTACCCTGGAAAGGAAACTGTGATAGGACCTTTCGTATAGCCCTTCGCTAACTAAGCGAACCCCACCAAGGTTTCGCCCCCACTCTCGGACCCTGGGACGTGGGCAGCCTCCCCGAGTGCCTCGGTGAATCCGGCAGCCCAGCAGCCCTTATACCAGGGCCGACTAAAACTCCATCCCGCTCATCCTTGCCGATGGGTTCGTCAGCTAGGAAAGACTACACTACGGGACACTACAGGGCGGTCCAGCGAAGTCGAGGATGGGCTCGGCGTGCTGCGACGGTGCTTGGAGCGATGGTGGGGCACGGCCAAAGGACGGGCGAGCGGCGGAGCTAGGAGGAGAGCAGGGGAGCGGATGAGAGCGCCGCAACTCGGGGAAAATTGAGGAAGACGGCAAAGAGGCTCAGGGGAGGGGATTTATATTGCTGAGAGGGCATGGGTGGCCTGAGCACGACAGATTTCACGGTGGCTTAAAGGCGGTGGTAACGGCGAGCGGCGAATAAGACGGATCTGTCCGTTGCTTGGCCGCAGCGCGAGCAGGACGAGCGATGAAAATGGGCGGTGTTAGGGCACAGAGTCAAGGCGCGCGAGCGGCGGGTGAGGAGCGGGATTCGCGGCGAGGACATGGGATGCATGGTGGCAATGGCAGTCGGGGATGCACGGTGGCAATGGCAGTAAGGCACGGCCGGAGGTGGGAGAAGGGCCTGACAGGAGGGCCCCACCTGTCGACGACCCGAAGCGGGAGGGATGCGAATCGGACTTTTAGCGGTTGCGCAAGGGAGACGGGCCAAGCGTGAGCTGGGTCGGGAGAGAGAGAACAGAGGGAGGCAAGGCAGACTTCAAGGAATGGACCGAAAATGGCCCAGGAAGAGGAGCAGAGATTTAATTTGTTTTCCCATTAAATTAATCATTCAAATGATTTGTGAATTTTTGTAAATACTTTCATTGCTCAAATAATTCCAAGAAAATCCTAAAAATAGAGACCATCCAAAGTATTTAATAAAAATACAACCAGACCATTTAATGACTAATTTATTTATTTAAATAATCACTAAAATGCTTTTTATATTATTAAAATTATTTCTGGAGCTCCAAAATTTAAAAGAATATTTTAGGGCATGGAGAATATTTCAAAAATATTTCCAGTCATGATTTTTAAAGGAAAAATTAATTTCCTTATTACTTTCACTTGATTAATTTACTTTTAATTTTATTTAATTTTTAGAAAATAAATTATTTAATGATTTTTAATCTCGAACGAAAATCGGGGCGTGACAAATCTACCCCCCCTTACAGGAATCTCGTCCCGAGATTCGGGGCTAGAAAGAAAGGAGGTATAGTGGGGTTGGGTTGGCGTCCTGACTTCTACGATTTTCTTCTGACTCACACTGGCTGATTCTGTTGACGTGGACTCTTATCTGGCTACAGGGGTTGAAAGACCCTTAGACTGCACAGTTAACACTGGCACCTTTAGTGTTATGATAATTCACTTTGACTCAAAACCTAGTGAAGTTGTTCTTGAAACCTTGAAACTCACTCTCATGAAACCACAGACTCTGAATTTTGCTTCAACTGCTCTTGATTTGAACGACAGGCAGTTCAAAAAACTGCTTGATCTGCCTTTATCTGAACTACAGGTGTCTTGAGTTCTTGCTTCTTTTGGTTGAACTGTTGGCATGACCGCTTCGGGTGTGCCTTAGATCAAGCTTGTTAACTTGAGATTGATGTAACTCTGCTAACAACTCATAACTGATTCCTTTGTTTGTAACCCAACCTGCTTCACAGGTTGAACCTCCAAGCAAAACGGTTACGGGGTTAACCAAATTTGACTTCAAGCTTGCTTTACCAAGGTAGATAGGCTTTCGCCTGACTGTGACTGATGAGGCTTCTACCCTTGAGAATAACCAACCTCTTTGATTTATAGGCAACTTTAATCCGTAGAACTAATTCTTCGTCATTCCATCGAAATAAAGTATTGATAGAGCTCCTTCATTCTGTTGGTTCTTGTATCGTGTGCTAGCCTTGAAGAGTGACAAGACACAAACTTCAACGGTTCTTTCCCACAAACATCGAAATTGGTGAACCGTTGGGAACTGCCTTTGAAACAACCAAGGGTTCCCGCTGTTGATCTCACAAGTTCACTTTTAACCGTTGAATAGAGGTGGTTCACTAAGACGAATTCTCCATATTATACTCGGATGGCTGGATGTTCTAGCTTGACATTTGGATCCACTTGCTTCTGAGCAGGGTGATGGGGAATTTTTCAATGACGTCTTCTAGGAAACATCGAGGTGGTTTTCGAGAACTGTAGTGGTTGCCTTCAACTAAGGATGACCATTCTTGATCCATATTCATAGCTAGGGTGTGGTTGCCCTTACTATTTTCTAGAGAAACCTCCAAGATTAAGAGTGTAGATATTTCTACCATGATGTTATTACCAAATTTCCATCATTCTTCTCATATTCCTGAGATGCCACTTATTCTAACTTTCAAGGAGATTGTATCATGCATAATGTGACTGTGGTCTGAACATTCGCATTTCCTTGATTTGTGTTCACACCACAAGGGTGCTATTGCCAATTTCCACGTCCTCATGACTTTCAAGGTTAGAGGGTTCCATTAATCCTTATATAATGTCACATTCCAATATTCCGTGCATCTTCTCAAACTCTTGAGATGCCTATTATATGGCCCTTTCTGATGTACCTCCTGAGGTTGAAGGTTTCTGAGGTCTAACCATTTTCACTTCGTGGGTTAGTTATTTCTTTCCTTGGCTGGTAATCATGTTGTCAAGTTCAACAATACCAGAATGAGTCAGGGGAAAGAAAACTCCAGGTTTCTTGTAACACTGGCAGTTACACAAGTTAACTTGCTTTTGGATACTCAAGATGAATCATTACATAAGAGAAACAGTAGATCTCAGTCTTTAATCAATATTCCCTTCTTATTACATAACTGCCACAAAACTTTTATGTACAAGCAACAATACTTGTAAATTAAGCACTTGTAGACCATTGTAGACTTGACTAGGAGACATCTTGACTGGTGCGATCTTTACTCCTGTGATTCTGGCCTGATTGACTTGATCTACCCTTGCTTACATGCTGGTGTTCCCACGGGGACATTACTTTGCGTGCAGACATTTCTACCTTCTCAGTAGCTCTAGTAGGTAGAACCTTCTTGCTTGAGGTATTGCTCTTACTCAATTGATTGCCAAGCATCTGAGCTGAGGCAACACGGGTTGCCTCGCTGGTTTTCATGGTAACCTCATGACCTAGTGTTGCTGGCAATTGCTGTGACTAAAGGAGAGTATCGTTCCCTTGCGGTTGGAGTGGATCATTGTTCCCTTGGCATTGCTTGCCCTACTGTTGCTGGTTCTATAGCTTTGGAATAGGTTGGCGGTTGAATCTTAGAACCTTTACTGGTGCCCTTAACGATAATACACCGTGGTGGAGGTTGCAGGTGCGGGAGACAACTAGTATCCTTTGCCTTACGGGTGTCTTTTGGCTTACGGGAGACAACTAGATTTGATCACATTGTGCTGAAGCTGGGACAACTTGCGGAGTAATGGTGTTGCAGACAGCGCTGGTATCTTGAGGATGTTGGCGCTTCGGCATTGGACATCTCTCAAAAAGATGGCTTGTTTCCTTACAGTTAAAGCAATGACAGGCTTCTTTTGCTAGTCTCGGAAGTGGACATTTTATTGAGATAGTGCCCTCGCTTGAGACAATTGAAACAAATCGGACCTGGTTGATCTTGATGTTCTCTCTTCTGGGTCTGCATGCTCATAATTGGATCTAGAATTTGCACTGACTCGTGAGCCTAGTTTTCCACGCCTCTGTTACCACTGGTGGTCTTCACTGAGGTTGGAGCTGGTTGATGATCATGAGCATCATCACTATGATCATGAGCATCATCACCATTGATGGTTCCACCCATGGGTTGACAGAAAGGTTGGAGAGGTGTTTGTTGATTTTTATCGAGAACCAAATTCAATTGGCAATCCTTAGGTACATGACCTGTTTCCTCACACAAGAAACACGTGACATTTTCAAGGGTTACGTGGAGGCTACGCTAGCCAAAAACAAAAACTTTTCTACCGCGCAAACCAGGAACACTTGCAAGTATGCAGCGGAAATAGCCAATCAGGGCTATCCGATCTGGAACAGTGCTGGCCGATGACAGCCGATTCCCGAGGACAGCCGATTCACCAATCAGCCGATTCGCCGATGTCGTAGCCGATCCGAGTCGTCCGACCGCGTTCTCGTCACCAATCTGCCGCAGTCGCCTCGCTCCGATTGCAGCCGATTCGTAGTCGATCAACAGCGTGCAACGTAGCAGCGCCTCTACCGGTATCCACATGTCCGGGAACAGAACGCCGAACACCCGTATGCTAGCACGCGATGCAAGGCTAGGGTTTGGCTCGAAAGTGGCGAGGGTTTCCGTGGAGATTGATCTCGGCGACTTCTGTTGCGCCAAATCAGATTGATTCGGTTCAATTCGATACTTCCACTCTCCACCCCTCGCCCCTTTATATAGAGTTGGCCGACTAGGACTAGTGGCCGATCAGAACTCTATTTTTAATCGGATCTCATCCGAATCTCACAGAGTTGGCCGTATCGGAGTCCAACTCGAATGCCTGTTCTTATCCCCGTAAGCGTGCGACCCTGTAGGTTCAGGTATACTTGGTTTCGGCTATAGTCTAACTTAGCCGACCGTCGGCTCGAGTCCAACTCAGCCGATCTATCGACAGCGGCGCCTAGCAGCACATATTGACACCACAGTATACAAGAATATAATATCGGCTCTGAACCTGTAATGTGTACACAAATCCCTTTGCCTCACGATACCAATTAAGCTATAGGCAAGATGTGTGCCATCCCTTCAATAGCTTAACCATTCACTCGAACCGTTTGGATTATCTGTCTGTTGATTGACTCCTCAATCAACTTAGCATGGCCATGCATTTCCATAATCCATTACCTCGAGGGGCCCAGAGATATCTCTCCAAAGGAGGGGCAAATTCCATCTTGATCACTCACATCCCACTCCATGTTTCATAGCAAACCCGAAGACTACTTTTATAACTACCAAGTTACGGAATAGCGTTTGGTAGTCCCAAAGTAGGCTACTACACATGTTGGAATCCATGGTGATCTCAGGTCGATGGACTTTGTACCAACACTACCTGAGACCAACTAATGGCACATTAATTCCTGTAGTGTCTCATGGTGGGTCTACCAAACAATGTGTTCTCTAACACATATGTCCATGTTTATTGATTTGGTATCTCCATACCCATGATCTATGAGACATGATCATCAATCAATAAACATGCCAATCTTAGAATCATATTAGTTCCAGTAATATGATATATTGATCAGGGATCATTTAGAAATAGATTCATACATATAGAGTCTCATAAATAAGTCACGTACTTATTGATCAATACAAGATGTCTATTTCATGGAACTGAAATCTTTCTTCCTTCTTGGGCACTGCATCTCCTCTTCGGTCAGTGTCCTGGTGTATACATTCTGTGAACTGTTCCTTGCATCACAACCTTGCTCATTCTAACCATAGCAGAGGTCATGTGTTTCCTTCCAGCCCAACGGTGGGGTTGGTGCCATCGTCTCTTGAGAACTTTACGGCATACTAGCGGGAATCATCAAGGCTTGCATCGGAGCATACTGGCATTGCTCTTGATATTTAGGGCCCGTTTGGTACGGTTTCGGATTCTCGGAGAAATGGGAGAAACGGGCAAAAACGTTTCTAGTGATTCTCGGAGAAACGTTTCTTCTAGAAACCGACGAAACTACCTAAAGGGGGTTTCTCATTTCTAGTTCAAAAACGAGAAACGTTTCTGCTGATTCTCCAAAAACGTTTCTCGTTTTTAACCGTTTGGTACAGATTCTCGAAGAAACACACTGAATTGGAACCGATTCTCACAGCCAAACGAGCCCTTACCCTGAACTTGCATCTGGACTTGGATCTGCTGCTGCTGAAACTGCTATTGGAATTGGTGCATCATCATGGCCATTAACTTGCAATATTGTTCTGAGCTGACCCATGGGACTGTTGGGGTTCTGATCCACTAACATTGCTCCTGGCTTTACCCATCTGCTATAGGAGGAAGGAGGAGAGGACAAGGGAAAGGTTAAACTAAAGATGAGACCTTAATCCGCTTGACTACTGATCTGATGTGGGTGTACTTTTATTGTTCAAGTTGATTAAGCAAACAACCTAGTATGGTCACATCCCCACCACTGATGTAAATCATACACCTGCACACAACAACCAACACACAACCTAGGAAGTACCGATACTACTCTTTAGGGAAAGATTGGGTTTAGGTGGGCTCCGGGAAGACTTCGCTTGATCCTCCAGAAAGGCTGACTCTGAGCTGCTCGGCTTGATCTTCTTGCTTAAAGCTTGAGGCTTGACTTGACTTCCACCGGCTGACAAGCAACTGGGTTTGACCTCTAGGTTCAACAACTAAAAGAGGTGGAGGGAAAGAGAGAAATTTGACAAATCATTTTGCAAAGACTCCTGAGGAATAGAAGAGATATTTTCACAAATAAAGTTTTCACAAACTTGTCCTTAGGGTTTGACCATTTGGCTCAACCTACAATCGAGATGGCTCTGATACCAACTTGTCACACCGAGAAATTTATCCCATTTCAAGACTATTTTGTGTATTAAATCTTTGTCAGGATACACAAAAATGATAAATTAATACATAGATCCAAACATAAAAATAAAGCGTATAAATACTTATAGAAGAGGCACTTGTCCTCACACCCCAAAGAAAGCAGCAATAGCGGAAGCAGGCGATCCTAGCTGGGATTCAGCTCCACTCCACAGGCAAACTCAACTGGGGTCTGAGCCTTAGTCCTCTAACTTTATCTTCAACCCATAAGAACTACACTTCTGAAAGGGGGAAAATTTGCAAGGTTGAGTTCAACCACCGTACTCAACAAGCCACACTAAGGAATGCAGACAGTGTAAGGGAAGGCAAAGATAGGCTTGCAGCTATTTTGTGGAAAAGCAGTTGAAAACCTTTATATCTTAAAATAGGAAAACAGTGAATTTAATTTAAGTCAAGTTTTTATCCTCCGCTGAACAACGCTAATCCACGTTGAATAGGCCCAACCAATCCACCTGAACTAAACCAGATTATTAAGCCAATTTATTTAGTAGTGTGGGACTAATCATGGTGAATCTGGTCGATCGCCCATAACCGGTCCTTAATTGTCATGGGTGAGACAATCAAAACCATACACCCACAACCCACCATTAAGTCATATTTTAGTGTGGATAATTAGGACCAATAAGTTTGGCCAAGTGTTTCAAGCTTGCAGCTCATCTGAAACTAGAGTAAATAGTGTATTATCACAATTAGTGAGCTAGTGGTAATTAAGCATGGCTAAGCATATAATTTAGCAGAAGTCATCATCAATGACTAAAGCTAGTCAATTATCACCCAAGGTTAACAAAAGACGGTTATCAAATAATATGGCACAAGAAAACAGGTAGGTATTCCATCATCCCATGTGATTAGCAAAACATGTACTTTATTTGTAAATGTAAAAAATTTATAAAAATAGGTTCAATATGCTTCAAGGGAAGTGTGACTTGCCTTGCTTCTTCGAACAATCTTCTGAACTCTTTTTCTCGCGAGCACGAACCTCCAAAATGGCGAAATCTACACGTTGGCATGCAAAATAAGGAAAAACTTAATAAAAACCAAATAAACAATACATATAAAGTAAACAAACATATAGAGCTCAATTTTAGATGAATTTTGCAATTTGAATGGCCCAATTTGGAGTTCGTATGGATTAGATATGAATTTTAGAAGTTTTGGATCATTTAAATGAATGTTGGAAATTAATTCGATTTATTGTGCAATTTTTAAATATTTTTCAAAAGAAAAGGCGCGGGGTGACGTCAGCAACCGAGGGCTAACGTCAGGTATGGCGGCCGCGGTCCACGGGATGGCGTGCCACGTGCACACACGTGGTGCCGACACGGCAGCCACGCGACAACCACATGGGCGGTCGGATGGGCGGCCCGATCTGCCGGCGACGATCGACGGCGAGCGAGCAAGGGTGGCGGCGGCAGGCTGGCCGGGCAGCGACGGCGGCATGCGCGGCCCAATGGTCATCAGCGGCGGCCATCGGTGGCGGTGGCGAGCACGGGAAGCGACAGAGGAGGGCAAAGGAGGGGAAAAGGGCTCACCGGTGCATGGGACAAGGCAAGGGGTGGGCGCACGTGGCAAGGAAAACCGGCCGGTGCACAAGACGACGACACGGACGGTAGGCTCTGGCTACTCCCGGCGGCAACAGAGTGAAAGGCCAAGGAGCGGAGGGGCGCAGTGGAGCCGGAGGGCATGACGGCAGGGAGCAGCGGCCGAAGGCGAACGGGACGGCGGCGGCTCGCGAAGTACAGCGGGGAGGCGTTCGAGCGACGGCCTGAGGGCAGGGAGTGGCGACCAAGACGCGGGGTGGTGCGGCGCGATGAAGCCGGGGGTGTGCTCGACGTGCGGCGATGGCGCTTAGAGCGGCGGTGGCGCACGTCCGAAGGATGGCGGTGAGCAATGGAGCTAGGAAGAGCGCGGGGGGAGTGAATGAGAGCGCCGCGACTCGGGGAAATTGAGGAAAATGATGAATAGGCTCAGGGAGGGGACTTATAGTGCCGAGAGGGCGCGGGAAGGCCTGAGCACGGCGGATTTCACGGCGGTTTAAAGGCGGTGGTAACGGCTTGCAGCGGATAAGGCGGATCCAGCCGTTGCATGGTCGCGGCGTGAGCGGGACGGGGTAAGGAAAACGGGCGGCATTAGGGCACGGAGTCAAGGCGCGCGCGAGCGGCGGGGAGGAGCGGGATTCGCGACGAGGGCACGGGATGCGCGGCGGCAACAGCAGTCGAGCACGGCCGGAGGTGGGAGAAGGGCCTGACAGGTGGACCCCACTTATCGGCGACCCAAAGAGGGAGGGATGTGAATCGAACTTTTGGCGGTTGCGCAAGGGAGATGGGCCGAGCACGAGCTAGGTCGAGAGAGAGAACAGAGGGAGGCAAGGCGGACTTCAAAGAATAGGTCGAAAATGGCCCAGAATAGGAGCAGAGATTTAATTTGTTTTTCCCATTAAATTAATTGTTGAAATGATCATTGAATTTTTATAAATACTTCAATTGCTCAAATATTTCCAAGAAAAATCTTGAAAATAGATGAACATCCAACGTATTTAATAAAAATACAACCGACCATTTAATGATTATTTATTTATTTAAATAATCACTGAAATGATTTTTATATTATTAAAATTATTTCGGAGCTCCAAAATTTTAGAGAATATTTTAGTGCATGAGAATATTTCAAAAATATTTCCAGCCATGATTTTTAAAGGAAAATTTAATTTCCTTATTACTTTCACTTGATTAATTCACTTTTAATTCTATTTAATTTTTAGAAAATGAATTATTTCATGATTTTTAATCCCGAACGAAAATCGGGGCGTGACACTGATGAGTCATAGTCAAGATAGAACCCTGGAGTCAGGACAGACGGGAGGTCGAGGCTCCCGACCACAGGAAGAGGTCAGGCTCTTACCCTCTCCCGAGGCTACCAGTCCGACTTTAGCTGATCTTAACTCCGTTTCGTGGCTACCCCGGGGAATACCCCCCCAACGAACTGTGTGGATTTTTAGTATCGTCATGTATATGGATTGAGATGAATGGGTTATATGTGTTGATGTCATATGCTATGTTGATATTTGTGTAAGGATTAAATTGAAAAATAGGAGAAACTCTGCCAAATTTTTCTACTCTAAGTTTAAAGGGGTAGAGATTTGGTCAATTGGGCAAATTTGATAATTTCAAATGACAAAAATTCATAAAAATATGAAGTGAGTCCCTTGAAGTATTTCGAACTTAGAGGAACAAAATTGGAATGTAAACTTAAAATACGAATGCCTCAATCAAAATTGACAAAATGAAGAACATCATGTTACTATTCGTCGTCTGAAAACTAAAATGACGAAAACAGAATTGATTAGCGACCTTTCCGGCTAAATTCTGAGAAAAAATGTTATGAAACATATGTAATGTTTTGTAGCATCAATGAAATCTGAATTATGCTTGTATTATTGGACGAGTTATGTACCATGTGACCTGCTAAAATTCTAGAGGTCAAACTCATGCTTAATAAGTAGAGATTATGAACATAGGTAATGTAACCAACAGAAATACACTAGGTCCAATAATAGGGTACATTAGACAACACGATAATATTTCAAGTACATTACGACAAATTAAATAACATTTTAAGTGCATTATGTCGAAACACATTACGAAATTCTAATATAAATAACAATGTTCATGAATAAACCATAGAACTACCAACTCATGCAGACTACTGAGTGCGACAAGGTCACTTTCCCTTCCTCTGGGCATCGGGATTGTCCTCCATCGCTGCCTTTGCTCGGTGCGCACACTCAAGCTTCTGCTCCGGCTCCTCCCCATACGCAGCAACACACCTCCTTTCCTCCTCTTCCTTGTGTTCCTTTTCTACAGCCTCCTCTTTGTGCCTCTTCTCCATCTTATCCTTGTGCTCTGCATCCCACCGCAACATATGTTGCATCCACTCCTTTTCTTTTGGGTTGATCTCAGTGTCGATCCACTGCAGAAAATCACATAGCGGTGGAGGGGTCTGCAATAAAGTCAATATTTTACAAAACAAATTAATCGTGCAAAACTTCTTAACACACTAAATAATTATTACAAAACATTAATTTCTCACCAGCATGTTAATGCGGCACTGCTGAGGTGTAGGCTCAAACTCAAAATTGGCACACATCCAGTACTTCCGCATATATGTGTCCTCTTCATCAGACTCGGTTACCTTGCAAGGATCATCGCACCAGCACATGGGCACTGGAATACCACTAGACAAAGGCAATGGTCGAATGCATTTCTAGTCTTCCAGTGATAACCACAAATCAACCAGAAAGCAAGCACATTAAACTGTGAATCTAGGGTTTCTTGTTTGATGCACAACAAATAACGGATAATATCGCAATAGCCGCTTATGTTACCTTGATTTGCTAGCTTTTCCACGCCTTGGAATCCTACGGTTTCAAAAAAACAACTGTGCATAAAACCCTAAGTAATGCTCATTTTACGGTCAAAAATATGACTTATACATACCAAATTAATGCGTAAAAACTAAGAGGAAGGAGAGGATATCTTGCTCTTATAGATCTATGGATAAAATTTAAGTTTCCATGATCCAATATGCCAATTCGTGAGGAAGGGCGAAGGGGGAAGAGAAAAACATGGGAGAGAGGTGAAGAGAACGAATGGGAGAAATAGGGAGGTGTGAGGCTTAAAACTAGAGCTCAGCGCCAAGGATCCACTCTATTTGGCGCTGAGCTTGCCGCCACTCTAATTGGCATCGAGCTCGACGTCAAGATCCACGACGCCAAGCTGGCCACATCAGCGCCACGACAGCATCGATGCCGACGTGGCGCAAAGAGCTTGACGCCAAATGTGGTGGCACTGAGCAGTGTTAGCTCAGCGCCAATAACGATGACATCGAGCTTAGAGTCTATTTTTGAAAATGATATTGTTAAAGACGTATTTATGATAATCTTTAAAAAAAGCAAAAAAAATCGGTTAAGGGGCCATATGCTCACGATATGAATAGATGGGACGCAGAGCTAAGGGTAGAGATAAAAACTCGAGCCACACACCATATGCTGACACCGGCGTCAATGCGCCTCTTCCCCTCTCTACATGCTGTAAAATCAAAGTGTGTTTGATTCTTTATTTGATGATGAACAATTGGCATCTGGGATTATTGCTTTATGTAAATTCAAAGTGTGTGGTTTTGGAGATAGTTGAATTTTCGGATAATGAACAGTGTTCAGTCGGCTGCACAGCCGGTCTGACCGGGCTTGTACTGTCGGTTTGACCGGAGGTGTTCATGCGGTCAGACCGGCAGGCAACTGTGGTCAGACCGGTCGAGCCAGTCCGACTAGTTGCCGATTTTGATTCGGTTTCGGTTTCGGTTTGTTTCCTTGAATATACATGGGAGTTTTGTGTTCCTATGCACGTGTATGTTCATTTATGCTAACAATGAGTCAAGTTGGGATAGCTTGTGCTCGGATATGGAATTCTTTGTTTAATTGTGTGCAGGTAATCTTTACGCCTCGGGAAAGTGTTGTCGGTGATCGAGTTGGAGTCAACTTGGAGATAAGGTGACGTCCAAGATGGAGATCATGCGGGATGCTGAAGGGTAGAGATTAATGCACATGATTGGTGAAGTTTCCATATGGCATACGATGGAGATATTGTGTGCGTATGGAAAGCAGAATTTTGGTTATGGGAAGACCGAGATTGCTACGGTTGTTTTATGTAAAGTTTGTTTCTTGTACGGGAAGGTTTTCTAGAGGATTAGGACTTCTTGTATGAGTAGGATTCGTGGCTTTTGGCTGTGGGTTTTGTGTATAAATAGTGTGGGGAGGCGTGCCCTCTCGGTATGCTTTTTGGTATAGCTTTAGATTCAAGTTTTAGAGAGTTTTCGAGTTAGGGTTTCAAGTTTAGCTTGAGATTTTGTGAGGAGTGCTTTGTATACACTTTGTAAACACATAGAGATTCAATAAAGATCAATTTTCTTAGAGAATTTCGTGTGTTGTCTTCTTCCTCGGTGCTGCGGCCTCATTGACGATTCAACCGGATCTACTGTCCGGTCAAACCGCGAGCTATACTGCGGTCAGACCGTAGCTTCTACCCGGTCAGACCGCAGGCAAATCGACGGTCAGACCGGCAGGCATCGGACTTCGTCGGCATCGGCTACATCAAGCAATCGGCTAAGGCGATCGGCTACGGCGGTCAGACCAGAGTTCACTTGGCGGTCAGACCGACTTCATAACAGAGGGTAACTTTTATTTCTGCTAAAAGTTTTGTTTTGGGTACTCAACCATTCACCCCCCCCTCTGGTTGGCTTTTCGTTGGGCATTCGATCCTACAAGTGGTATTAGAGCCTTGTTTTCTTGCTTTGGATTTTTATCGATCCAAAGTTTTTCACCATGTCGAATAAATTTTCCACTAAGCCGCATGTTTTTGATGGAACCGACTTCGCTTATTGGTGTAGTAAGATGCAATCTTACATCATGGCTCAAGACTATGATGTGTGGCAAAAGGTTGCTCTTCCCTACACTATTCCCGGAGCGATTAATTCTGATGCTTTGAAAACTGAGTTTAATAACAATTGCAAAGCTCGCAATATTTTGTTAAATGGGATTTCTCGTTCGGATTTTGATCACGTTTCACATCTTCAAACCGCCAACGAGATTTGGAATGCTTTGAAAAACTTTCATCAAGGAACTACTAATATAAAAGAACTTCATCGAGACCTTTTTAAAAAGGAATACATAAAATTTGAGATGAAACCTGCTGAAGCTTTGGATGACTATCTTGGTAGGTTTAATAAAATCTTGAGCAATCTTAGATCTGTTGATTCTTCTTATGACACTAATTATCCACAGTCTTGACATGTCTGTTTGGGAGATGAAAGTGACTTCAATTCAAGAATCTGTCAATATGGCTACTTTGACTTTGGATTCTCTTTACACTAAACTCAAAACTCATGAGATGAACATTCTTTCTCGAAAAATTGAGTCCAAGTCAAATGCTTTGGTTTCTTCTTCTTCAACTTCTTCTGATGCTGCATCTTCATCGTCTCCAAGTGCTCTTGTTTTGATTAATGCCATGTCCGATGAACAACTCGAGCAATTCGAGGAGGAGGATTTGGCTCTTGCTGCTAACAAACTTTCTCGAGCTATGAATAAAGTCAGGTTCAGGAAAAGAGGAGGACCAGCTCGGTGCTTTGAATGCGGCGCCTTGGACCACATCCGCTCCAATTGCCCCAAGCTTGGGAGAAGCAAAAAGGAGGACAAGAGCAGGAAGAAGGCAAAGGACGACAAGCCCTAGGGGAGGCGCTCGAAGGAGATGATCAAGAAGGTGTTGAGCCAAGTCTATGCCGCTTTTGAACCACTAAGCGACATAGACTCCGATAGCGAAGAAGAGAAGGGCAAGAACATCTCCGACGTTTGTCTCATGACACGTGGAGATGAAGATTTTGAAGATGAAGACAATGAGGTAAGCTCACTTCAGGAAGCAATTATTGTTTTAAGTGCAAAGAATAAAAAATGTGAAAAGATGTTTAAAAAACAAGAATTTCTGATTGAATCTTTGAATGCTGAAATTGCTAGATTGAAATCTCTTATTCCTAATGATGATGATTGCAAAAATTGTGAGGTTTTAATGCTTGAGATTTCAAAAATTATAGATTCACATGATTTGGCTACTAAACCTTGTTTAACTTGTGATGCTAATGAATTAAAACTAAAAGATGCTTTAGCTCGTGTTAAGCACATGGAAGATATAGTTAAACAAGATGAGGTAGCTTCTTGCTCTAAATGTCGCAAAGGTAAAGATGTCATGATTGGTTGTGAAAATTGTGTTAATCTTGAAAAGAAGTTTCTTACTTGAAAAGTTCTTTGCAAAAATTTTCGACGGTAAGAAACAACTTAACATGATTTTGGACAAATCTAAAGTGTGTAGCGACAATAAAGGAATAGGTTTTGATGCTCATGACTATTTCACCAAAAATCCTCCAAATGTTTTAGGAATGACTGAAAACGGTGAAATCTTGACAAAACCTAATACCATGAAAACAGCTTTTAAGTCTCGTTGGAAATTTGTCATCTCTTTCGCTTATCTAAAAGAAACTAAACCTAATTTTTCAAAACCATCTCGCCACTAAAGAAAAGTTTTCTTGCTCTTTTTGTGGAAAAGATGGTCATCTTGTTGGTTTTTGTTTCGATTAGCACGAAAACAGAAAAAGGAAAGAGAGAATAATTTTGCAAAATCAAAGTGACAAAAATCGGGTTTTCCCTCGGAAGGCCGGTCGGACCGCAGTTGGTCCACCGGTCAGACCGACCGTGGCACCCGATCAGACCGTCGGCACTGCCTCGGTCAAACCGGCGATGGCGCCCGGTCAGACCGGCAGTACCCCAGCGGTCAGACCGGCCTTGAAGGAATTTTCCTAAAAGTTCCAAAACTGTTTTTCTCGTGGATATGTGCCTATTGGATCTGTTGGTCGTGTGTCTCGATCGGGATTCCTAAATTTATTTTAACTAACCCCAGTACTGAGGCTTCGACATCTTTTGTTGTATAGGCATTCGTGGCGAGGAAGGAGAACGTGTGGATCATGGACTCCGGTTATTCACGGCACATGAACGGAGATAAAAATTGGTTCTCCTCCCTCAAGATGGCATCCAAGACGGAATCGGTAAACTTTGGGGATGCTTCATCAAGTGCCGTTCTTGCTACCGGATCCGTCAAGGTAAGTGACAAATTTGAATTAAAAGAGGTAGCTTTGGTCAAAGATTTAAAGTACAATTTACTTTCAGTTTCACAAATTGTTGATAAAAACTTTGAAGTTCATTTTAAGAAAACTGGAAGTAAAATATTTGATTCTTGTGGTGATTCTGTTTTGAACATTTCTCGTTATGGGAGAGTTTTTAAAGCTGATTTTGAAAACCCTGTTTCTCCTATTGTAACATGCTTAGTTGCAAAATTCAGTAAAGATTTGATGTTTTGGCATCGCAGACTTGGGCATGTTGGTTTTGAACATTTAACTCGTTTAAGTGGTTTGGATCTTATTCGTGGTTTGCCTAAACTCAAAAGGGATTGTAATTTGGTTTGTGCACCATGTCGTCATGGTAAAATGGTTGCTTCTTTACACACACCAATTCCTTTTGTGATGACGGATGCACCGGGACAACTTTTACACATGGACACTGTTGGTCCAGCTAGAGTGCAATCTGTCGGAGGAAAATGGTATGTGTTGGTTATTGTTGATGACTTTTCTCGATATTCTTGGGTTTTCTTCATGGCAACCAAGGATGAGGCCTTTGGACACTTTCGGAGTTTGGTTCTTCGCTTAAATTGTGAATTTTCCAATTCTTTGAAAACATTTAGAAGCGATAATGGTGGTGAATTTAAAAATGCTTCTTTTGAACAATTTTGCAATGAAAAAGGTTTTGAACATCAATTTTCTTCTCCTCGTGTTCCTCAACAAAATGGCGTTGTTGAAAGAAAAAATCGTTCTTTGGTTGAGATGGCTAGGACAATGCTAGATGAATATCACACTCCTAGAAAATTTTAGACTAAAGCTATTAACACTGCTTGCTATGTTTCTAATCGTATTAATCGTTCTTTGGTTGAGATGGCTAGGACAATGCTAGATGAATATCACACTCCTAGAAAATTTTGGGCTGAAGCTATTAACACTGCTTGCTATGTTTCTAATCGTATTTTCTTGCGATCTAAACTTGGCAAAACTCCTTATGAGCTTCGTTTTGGTCGTCAGCCCAAAGTTTCACATTTGCGTGTTTTTGGTTGCAAGTGCTTTGTTTTAAAATCTGGAAATTTGGATAAGTTTGAGTCACGTTCAACTGATGGTTTATTTCTTGGATACCCCGGACACACTCGTGGCTATCGTGTACTTATTTTGGAGACTAACAAAATTGTCGAGACTTGTGAGGTCACTTTTGATGAGGCTAGTCCCGGTACTAGACCAGAATTTTCAGGTACATTGCCACAGGTTCAGGGGGAGGATGGTCGCATCTTCGAAGACGAAAGCGATGATGAAGACGACGAAGTCGACCTACCCGGTCGACCGGCCGAGTGCCGTCGGTCGGACCGGAGGAGGCTGCCGGTCGGACCGACCCAGGGGCCGGCTCGAGGCGGCGGGAGCCCGGCAAATTTTCTGGATTCGTCGATTCCAATCAAGAGGATTTGTCAGGGACTATGAGCAGTGCTGAACTAGAACGTGAATCAACTTCTGAGATCACTGCACCTTTGCACATTCAACGACGAAATCTGTCGGTACAAATAATAGGTAATTTACGTGAGCGGACGACGAGGTCTAAGGTAACTACGCATGATTTTGCGAATTCTGCTTTTGTTGCTTCTTTTGAACCCAAAGATGTTACTTATGCATTAACTGACGAATCGTGGATTAACGCCATGCATGAAGAACTTGAAAATTTTGAAAGAAACAAAGTTTGGTCTTTAGTTGAACCTCCTTCGGACATAATGTTATTGGAACCAAGTGGGTTTTCAAAAATAAACAAAATGAGGATGGTTTGATTGTTCGAAATAAGGCTAGACTTGTTGCTCAGGGTTATACTCAGGTGGAGGGTTTGGATTTTGATGAAACTTTTGCTCCTGTTGCTAGGATTGAAGCAATTAGACTTTTGCTAGCTTTTGTTGCTTCCAAAGGTTTTAAATTGCATCAAATGGATGTTAAAACTGCTTTTCTTAATGGTTTTATACAAGAGGAAGTTTATGTTAAACAACCACCGGGTTTTGAAAATCCTGATTTTCCCAACCATGTTTTTAAATTGTCAAAAGCCTTGTATGGTTTGAAACAAGCACCTAGAGCATGGTATGATAGACTTAAGAACTTTTTGTTTGAAAAAGGCTTTTAAATGGGAAAAATTGACAAAATGCTTTTTGTTCTTAAGCATGGTGAAAATCAACTTTTCGTTCAGATTTATGTTGATGATATCATCTTTGGTTCTTCTACTCACTCTTTAGTTGTAGAATTTGCCGAGACTATGCGCAGGGAGTTTGAAATGAGCATGATGGGTGAACTGTCATACTTTTTGGGATTGCAAATTAAGCAAATACCTCAAGGTACGTTTATCCATCAAACAAAGTACACCAAAGATCTTTTGTGTAGGTTTAAGATGGAAAGCTGCAAGCCAATCTCTACACCCATTGGTTCTACTGCTGTTCTTGATCCCGATGAAGATGGTGAAGCTGTGCATCAAAAGGAGTATAGAAGCATGATTGGATCTTTGTTGTATCTAACTGCTTCTATAACAGACATACAGTTTGCTGTGTGTTTGTGTGCACGCTTTCAAGCTTCTCCTCGTGCTTCACATCGTCAAGCGGTCAAGCGCATTATGAGGTATTTGAGTCATACACTTGAGTTTGGAATTTGGTATTCTACTTCAACTTTTATTTGCTTAAGTGGATATTCCGATGCTGATTTTGCGGGTTGTAGAATTGATAGAAAAAGTACTAGTGGAATATGTCATTTTCTTGGAACTTCATTCATTGCATGGTATTCTAGGAAACAATCTAGTATAGCTCAATCCACTGCTGAATCAGAATATGTTGCTGCTGCTAGTTGTTGTTCACAGATTCTTTGACTTATTTCTACCTTGAAAGATTATGGTCTTGCTTTTGAAAAAGTGCATCTTTATTGTGATAATACAAGTGCCATAAACATTGCTACGAATCATGTTCAACACTCATGCACTAAGCACATTGATATTCGCTTTCACATCTTGCGGGATCATGTTGAGAAGAAGGATGTTGAATTGAAATTTTTGGACACAAAATTGCAACCTGCTGATATTTTCGCAAAACCATTGGATTCTTCTCGCTTTGCTTTTCTTCGAGGGGAATTGGGAATCATTCATCCTTTTCGCATGTTTTGAGGGGGAGTTTTTGTGCTCTTTGTTTTATCAAGCTACATGATTAAACTAAATTGAAAAAGAGAGTTTTATCCATACATATTGTTGTTCATGTGCATGCTAGCAATATTATGAAGGTTTATTTGTCACTAGCATAGCTTGTATGTATTCTAGTATTTTTATTTGATCTAGATTTTATATTTAAGTGAAATAATGCATGACACATTAAAATCATACTTGAATTAAAGAAATATGCAATGTTGATACTAGTGTTTGTGTTGGATTATAAATGATTATATATATATTATGTTGAATTATTATTCCTCAAATTACTTTAAAATTGCTCATTGTGTAAAGAGAATAAAATGTTATCTATGAGAGAAAAAATGAATACCAAATCCTTGGAAACAGTCTTGACAACAAGGACATATTCGATGTGAGCAAAAATAATGGGTGCCGAATCCTTGGAAACAGTCTTGACGATAATGACGTACCCGAAATAATTGAGAGAAAAAATATGAGCAAAAATATGGCTCAAATCAATATGAAAATTTTTTCTATTGAATTATGTGTGCAAAAAGGTAAATTTGAGAAAGAATAAAATTGCAATAGGTATATATATTTGGGTTTATTTTTCAACCTATATGCTTATAAAGATGTTGCATTATAAATCGTTTGAATCCATGAATTTTTATTGTGTTATTGATCTTAACTTTAAAATCTTTGATTCATGCTTATACTCTAGTGCATATTTGCTATATAATTGATGAATTTATCTTCTTATTATTGCAACACATAACATGACTTGCTTTCTGTATGGTGCTAAGCTCTTGAACATTCATAATCATAATTCTTATGCTTGATGAAAACATTGTCAAAAGGGGGAGAACAAATGGGAGAACAGAGAGAATAAAAGTTACAAAGACAAAGTGCAAGTTTTTTTGGGGTCAAGAGATTTTCTTTCTTTTCAAAAGGGGGAGAAATTTTCTTTGATTTTTGAGCACTCAAATGTTTTTTATCATTTTTGTTTTTATTTTTCAAACACAAAAACAACACTTTTTATTTTGTTTTCGAATGTGTTCATCAAGGGGGAGATTGTAAAATTAAAGTGTGTTTGATTCTTCATTTGATGATGAACAATTGGCATCTGGGATTATTGCTTTGTGTGTTTTATTATTTGGAGATTTATTCACAAAGTGGTTTTGGAGATAGTTGAATTTCGAACAATGAACGTGTTGCCTGGCACACTGGGACTGCTTGTCGGTCGACCGAGGTGTTCATGCGGTCACCGGCAATCGCGGTCGACCGGCCGAGCGATCCGACGGTTGCCGATTTTGATTCGATTTCGGTTTCGGTTTGTTTCCTTGCATACACATGAGAGTTTCGTGTTCCTATGCACGTGTATGTTCATTTATGCTAACAATGAGTTAAGTTGGGATAGCTTGTGCTCGGATATGGTATTCTTTGTTTAATTGTGTGCATGTAATCTTTACGCCTCAGGAAAGTGTTGCCGGTGATCGAGTTGGAGTCAACTTGGAGATAAGGTGACGTCCAAGATGGAGATCATGCGGGATGCTGAAGGGTAGAGATTAATGCACATGATTGGTGAAGTTTCCATATGGCATACGATGGAGATATTGTGTTCGTATGGAAAGCGAAATTTCGGTTATGGGAAGACCAAGATTGCTACGGTTGTTTTTTGTAAAGTTCGTTTCTTGTACGGGAAGGTTTCCTAGTGGATTAGGACTTCTTGTATGAGTAGGATTCGTGGCTTTTGGCTGTGGGTTTTGTGTATAAATAGTGAGGGGAGGCGTGCCCTTTCGGTATGCTTTTTGGTGTCGCTTTAGATTCAAGTTTTAGAGAGTTTTCGAGTTAGGGTTTCAAGTTTAGCTTGAGATTTTGTGAGGAGTGCTTTGTATGCACTTTGTAAACATAGAGAGATTCAATAAAGATCAATTTTCTTAGAGCATTTCATGTGTTGTTTTCTTCCTCGGTGCTACGGCCTCATTGACGGTTCAACCGGATCTACTGTCCGGTCAGACCGCGAGCTATACTACGGTCAGACCGTAGCTTCTACCCGGTCAGAGTGCAGGCAAATCGGCGGTCAGACCGGCGGGCATCAGACTTCGTCGGCATCGGCTACATCAAGCAATCGGCTGAGGCGATCGGCTACGGCGGTCAGACCAGAGTTCACTTGGCGGTCAGACCGACTTCATAACAGAGGGTAACTTTTATTTCCGCTAAAAGTTTTACTTTTGGGTACTCAACCTTCACCCCCTTTGGTTGGCTTTTCGTTGGGCATTCGATACTACACATGCAACCTCCTCGTTATCCTTTCTTAAAATTTCATATATAGTCTTATATATCTGTAAAAATCAGCCCTACTTAATATAATTAATCAAAATTCATCATTTTAATTGTTTCAAGGGATGATTGATCTATGGTCTAAATGATTTATCTCATTTTTTCTCTTATGAAGTCATATCAGTTTGGTTTTGTTTTTATGATTTATTTATATTATCTTTCTTCTATTTCTTCTCTCATTGAGCCACATCAAATTAGTTTTGCATTAAAACGATCAATCTATATATAATTTAAAGTATTATCGATCAAATTATTTTAATTAATTATAGCCTTTTTCAATAGTCGATTAAAGAAAAAACTATATACAATATATATATACCAATTTTATCATCTAGCTTTTTTACATATTGTTCCACTATTATCATACAAAATTTTTTTAGCAACGCGTGGGTTGTTTCATGTAGTTTTTTCAAATGTTTGTTACTAATTCCCACGCCAATACAGATTCATGATCTAGTGTTTTTTCTTAAAAAATGGAATTCATGATCTAGTTTTAATAAAGATAATAAAGATGGTTTCATCTTATCATCGAGCTACTCGGTGGTTCCAAACATTAAACATTTTTTTCACATGTTGTTACACTGCTAAGGACCTCTCTTAATATTTTTTCAACTCTATACACTAGTCACTACTTATCCACCTCAAAATATAGCGCCATGTACCATTCAACTAGATTATAACAACTTCTCATCCAATCACAACCTTTAACCATTTAATTTTTTCACGTACTTTCTACTATCAACCAATTACAATCTTCTATCATTCAATTCTAAATATTTTTCAAGAGCATCATCCAGAGATAAAAAAATTCATCCCAAAAGTTTATTTTAGGGAATGCTAAACATATTTGAGATGTGAAAATATTCATCTATCTAAGAGATAACTTAAAATTGGTTTCAAAAACTAAAAAGTAGGGACTTTCGACAACTACCAACACAAATATGTTTTTCCCTTCGTGATCACGATCGCATGCGCTCCCCTACCCCCAATGCCATATGCCTCCCAGTCCTGACGCATATCGAACCGAGGCGGTTGGGGAACTTGGGGAGCTGCGCGTCCCAAGGCTCAAGCTGATTTCTCCCACGATCGCCATCATCATGAGCCCCATTTCTGATACCTTGCGCTCCCCTGTCCCCGATGCCATGTGCCTCTCGGCTTGGATGTTGATCGAATTGAAGCGGCCCTCAACGCCATTTGCCTCTCGATCCATGCGCTGATTGAATAGGCGACTGGGGAGCTTGCGGGAGCCACGTAGGGTTTCCGACTAGCGGTAGGGAGTTGGCCCGCCTACGAAACAACTTGATGCAGCGACAAGCTACCTTGCAACGGACCTCATTGCGGGAACATTTCACCATGCGCACTTCAAATCGCGATAAATTGGAAGCGAGAGTTATGTCCGACTCGTGAAGAATGAGATTGAAAGAGAAGGGAACACCAATTTTTGGGAGAAAGAGAATGGACATTGTTGGAGGGTAAAATTTTCTAAAAGCCCAAAATTTTGCTGTTGGGAACAGGGTTTTCCTTTCCACGAAAGCCGGCCCAAAATTCACGGTTTTCGCCGCCTTTCGCGGGGTGCGGCACGGCATCCCCGCGGTTTCGTTTAAATAATTTCGTGGAAATTCAAAAATTTGAAAAATTCGTTTTAACACAAAAAATATATTTTTATAAAAATATAAATTTCGCGATGTTTGCCGCGAAAACCGCGGTATATGGCACGGTTTTCATGCAGTTTGAGCGAAAACCGCGGCACGACGCGGATTTAGGTTTGGTTCAAATTTAAATTACGGTTTCCACGGTTTTCGCGTGTTTTGCGTGGTTTTCATGGTTTTTGCGCGGTTTTCACGGTTTTTGGCGTGGTTTTCGTGGTACGCACGAAATCGTTCAAATTCAAATTTGTTATTGTTCATCGCCGGCGGTTTTCGCGGTTTTCGCACGAAATTCGTCGTGCCGACGAGGGGCGGCACGGCATAGCCCGACGGAAAGGTGAACCCTGGTTGGGAAAAATAAGGTGAACATTGGCTATGCTATTAGAGCAAGTTTAATAGTATAGCTAACTGCTAGCTCTGAAAACTGACACATCATCTACAACTAATCTAATAGCCTATACATATAATAGTTTCATATAAATATATACTATACCATTAATATTTGGTCCATCTCTCATACACACTATCTTGAAGTCCATGCTACAGCTGTTATAAATCTATAGACCATTTTTCTTCTCTCTCTTCTCTCCTCTCTCTTTCATATGTGCTTGTAGCTAGCTTAAAGTCTTTCATTGCGAGAACGCTCTCGCTCGCGAGCCCAATGGATAAAAAAATCTGGTCCTTTCCCAACCACCAGTTTTACTCCCGTGACTCTCTCTCCTCTCTATCTCTCATTTCTCTCGCTCTCCCATGCAGGTCTTGCACCAGCTGGCGAACAAAGCAACGTTGATGCGGTGACTGCCGGCCTGTCGCGAGTAGCGGGGGCATCCTCTCATGTGGCTCTCTGGCAAGGGTTTCATGGTGCAGCTTAACACCGGGAGTTGTAGGAAGACGATGAGCCCTCCCAAAATCTGGAGGTATGTCACGCCCAGAAATTTAGCCTAATTTCGACTATTTTGTGTTTTAAATCTCTGTCCAGGAATCAGCCAGGGTACACAAAATGAAAAATCAATAAACAGATCCAAAGCGTAAATAAATCGTAAAATACTTACAGAAGAGGCACTTAGTCCTCACACCCGAAAGAAAGCAGCAGCAGCGGAAAAAAAAGATCCTAGCGGGCTTCAGCTCTACTCCACAGGCAAACTCAACTGGGGTCTGAGCCTTGGTCTTCTAACTCCGTCTTCGACTCAGAAATACTACACTTCTGGGAAAAAGGCGGATATAGCAAGGCTGAGTACAACCACTGTACTCAACAAGCCACACGGAGAAATGCAGACGTGCAAGGGGAGACAAGAGTGGCTTGGGCTATTTTGCATAAATACGGTTGTAAAGCCTTTCTAATTTCAAACAGTAAAACAGGTGATTGTTTAATCAGGATTAATTCTTTCACTGAACAACGTTATCTCCACGTTGATCAGGCCCAACCAAACCACCTGAACTAGTCCAATTCTATTAAGCCAAATTATTAAGGTGGGACTAATCATGGTGAATCTGGTTGATCGCCCATAACCGCGGGCACGGCTATTCGAATAGTTTTACTCTGGCTAGATGTGTACAACTGTACCCACAAGACACCATTCCACACATGTTGCCATGCCCCGAAGTATCGCCACGATACTGCAAGGGGGAAATCGTGACAAGACCCTTCGCATAACTCCCCTGACCAAGCGACACCACACCTCAGGTTTCGCCCCTACCTTTATATCCAAGGTAGGCAGCCCCCTCTCGTGCCTAGGTGAATCCGGCAGCCGCATAGACCTTGCCCGGTCCATCCGAACTCCATCACACCCACCCTTGCCTGGATGCATCGACCAGGAAAAAGCTACACTACAAGTCCAGCCGTTGCCCGTGCTGGCTTGTGGTAAGTACGGTAAGTCTTTCAGGGTTTCGCATGAACCGGTCCTTAACTGCCATGGGTGCGACAGGCAAAACCATGCACCCACAGCCCACCATTTAGTCATATTTTAATTAACCAAGAACCTTTGCCAAGGTACCTCCGGTCTGAGATCGTCATTTCATGTGACTATCTGCTAGTAGTATAATTCTTCCATTAGGTGAGCTAGTGCAATTAAGCATGGCTAAGCGTAAACAATTATAGCAAGACCACATTAGTGACGCAAGCTAGTCAATTTAATCACCCAGGTTGACAATGAATGGATGACAATTAAACATGGCACAAGCGATCAGATAGGTTCACCCGATTCCCATGTAATTAGCAAAACAATGCAATTTTATTTGCAAATAATAAATAATTTTATAATTTGGGATCAATATGCGTCAAGGAAGAATTTGACTTGCCTTGCTTCTTCAGCTGACCTTCTCTTCTTGGCGAACACGAACTCCCAAAACGGTGAAGTCTCCACGCTGGCACGCAAAACGAGAAAAACTATAATAAGAACCAAATAAACAGTACATGAAAAGTAAACAAACATGTAAAGCTCAATTTTAGATGAATTTTACAACTTGGATGGCCCAATTTGGAGTTCGTATGGATTAGATATGGATTTTAGAAGTTTTAGGCCATTTAAATGAATTCTGTAAATTAATATCGAATTATTGCGCAATAATATTAATCAATTTCTCAAAGGGAAAATGCATCCGCTGACATCAGCAAAAGGCCAGTGCTGACATACGGGCCCCACGAGTCAGCGGCACAGAGGAACGACCCACCGCGGACCAAGTCCACGGAGGCAAGGTCGCAAATGGGAAGGGGAGGTGGACTGGACTTTCTAGGATTAAGCCAAGGAGGAGAAGTGTACTCTAGAAGTGGAGAAGTTCTATGGGTTGTCAACCGAAGAGGAAAGGAGATGATCTGGACTTCTCTTCTTGGGGAGGAAAAATGGACTTGAGTGGTGAAGGAGGCCTATGGGTCGACAGCCCAAGAGGGAAGGATGAGTGAGAGGGAGTTAAGGGACCCAAAATAGACTTTTCCCAAGGGAGAAAGGGAAAATGGGCCGCATAGGAAGGCCGGTCTAGGAGAGGGTGATGGGCTGGCTCGGGAAGTGAAATGGGCCGGCCTCAAGGCCGGTCCGACCGTACAGCCAAGGGGAGAAGGAGACCGGCTCAGCATGGCCGACGGGGAACAAAACGGTGGGCGTATGACAGAGGCCGGCCGGCGGGCGGCGACGGCGGCGACCAGCCCCAAGGCCACCGGCGACGAGCTACGACGGCCGAGAGGGGTGGCACAGCAGCCGACTGGGAGGCGGCGTGGGCGGAGACAACGTGCAGGCACGCGGCGGCGCGTGCGCAGCACGGCGACAGGCAGGCTCGGGCCGCCATCGACGGGTGCGGGAGAGGCGGACGGCCCGTGCGTGCGCGGCATGACGCGACGGCGAGGCGGGGATGCGTTCGGGGATGGCCGGAGGAGGAATACCAGGGAGAAAAAGAGAGCTCACCAGAGTTGGCCGGAAGCAGAGAAGGTGACGGCGGCCAAAGCAAAAACGCGATGGATTTTTGGGGAAAACGGGTGGTTAGCGTGTTCTCGGAGACGGCAAAGGTGGTGGTGGTGCTAGGATGGTGCAGAGAGCGGTGGTTTGGCTGGAACGGCGGCCGGAGCTGGGCTAAATGGCGGCGGGGCGGGGTTGCATGACGCGGGGCATGAGAAGCACAGAACGGCGCAAAAGCTTGAGGGGAACCTTCACCGGCCAACGAGGATGCTTAAAAGGGGTCACGGGGTGCGGACCAGGCTGGGGCACGGGTGTGGCGGCGAGAACGGCGATAATGGCGGGGGCGGTCCGGCGCACGGTGGAGGTGGTGTTGCCGCGGATTTGGCAATGGGCAAGGGGCGGCGAGGTCGCCCTTGGGATGGCAAAGTTAGCGGCGGTGGTGACGCGACACGGCTGCGGCTAAGGCGGTGGCAACGCGCGGCCGAACGTGGCCGGTGAGCGGCGGCGCATGGGTTCGCGCGAGGAGAGCGAGGAAAAACGTGGCGAGCTCAGGAAAGTGAGGGGGATGGGCGAGAAACACCCGGGACATGTTTATATGGGCACAAGAGGCGGTGGGTAGGCCGAGAGCGGCCGGATTTCACGGCGGAGTAGGGGCGACGTGGGGAGAATGGCGGCGGTTACGAAATCTTAATCCGGCCGTTTCGGCGCGCGTGAGCGGCAGAAAAAGGGGGAGAGTGGGGGAAGTGGGGGAGGTGGCCCGGGAACACGGGGAGAAATCGCGCGGCATGGATGACGCGGGCGCGGGATGGACACGGCTGGAGGTTGGGGATGGCCTCGACAGCGGGGCTTCACCCGTGGGTGGCGAGAGGAAGGAGGAGGCCGACAACCGGCCCCACGTGTCGCTGAGGAGAGAGAGGGAGTAAGGGACGCAAGTTAGACTTGCGCAAGGAGTGGCCGGCGAGCTGGGTCGGGCCGAGGGAGGTGATTTAGACTTTTTGGGGGAATGGGCCGAAGGCCGCCCACGAACAGGAAAGGCTATTTAATTTGTTTTTCCTTTTTTTATTTAATCGCGTAAATACTATTTGTAATTTTATAAATACTTTCGCGCTCAATTAAATCCAAGAAAATCCTCGGAATATATGGGCACCCAAAATATTTAATAAAAATATAAACAAGTCATTTACGATGAAATAATTTATTTAAATAATTACCAAATGTCTTTTGTATTGTTAAAATTATTTCGAAGCTCCAAAATTTCACGAAAAATTTCAGAGAGTATTTTAGGGCATGGAGAATATTACAAAAATATTTCCAGCCATGATTTTTAAAGGAAAATTTTATTTCCTTAACTAAATTCACTTGATTGATTTATTTTTCTTTAAATAATTTCTAAGAAATGCATTAACAAATGGTTTTTAATCCCTGATCGAAAATTGGGGCGTGACAAACCTACCCCCTTACAGGAATCTCGTCCCGAGATTCGTGGCTAGAAAGAAAGTAGGTAGGGTTGAGGTTGGGTTGGTGCTAACCTCTACGGCTTGTTTTGGCTCACCGGCTCATCGACTCGCCAAACCCGTGCGACAATGGTTTGATCAAACCCGCACCAATGAACTAACCGGATTTAACCATGGTGCTCGTCGCTCACAAAACCGAACCGCGGATTATCCCCGTTCGACACCGACCCGAGTACTGGGACTCAAAGTAGTGACTTTTCTCGGACTGCACACTTAAGGTTGACCAACTTGACAAGCTAAGAATCCACCCTGCTAACTAGTAGTTGGTGGAACTTTTTCAAGACCTCGCAGCTGACTTTCGTGAGTACACAGACTCTGAGCTTGCTGTGATCTGCTCTCGATCCAAACAACCAGGTGTTTGAAGAAGCTGCTCAATCGGTCTTTCCTCTGGACTGCGGTGGTTCTCTCATGCTGCTTCTTCAGAACGAACTACTGTCATGATAGCTTTAGTGTGTCATAGATTCGATCCTTTTACCTTGGGATTGTTGAAACCGTGCTAACTGCTTTCAACTGACTCTTTTGGTAACATACCAAACTGCTTCGTGCGGTTAAACCTCTGAGCAAACGGTTACCAGGTATACCCGAACTCATCTTCGGGTTTGCATTTGAAACCAGTAGTTGAGCTTTCGTCTGACCGTGAACAATTTCACTGCCATCCTTTGAGTTTGACCAACATCACTCTGACTTACAAAGAATCTTGACACTGAAAACCAGATATTCCATCGGTCGATCAAAATGAAGCATAGGTTGTGCCCCTTTCGTTCCAAGGACTCTTGGAACTCGATCCTCATATGACGACGGGAGGTCCCACATAAGAATGACTCCCATGAGACTCCTGGATATACTGACTTTTGATTGACTTTCCCATTGGTTGTAACTGCTAACTTGACTGTTCCGCTTCTGTCCTAACTTCGGTGTCATCTGCTTGAATGTATTGTATAGTTGATATTCTCTCCTTGAAGCGAACATTGATCACTTAACAGATCAATCTCAAAAAGGTAATTTCCACGGTATAACATTCCACTTCTTCGATTGCCTTTTACTGACTCCTCTGGGTTGATAGGCTATAAGTTCTGCATTTGCTTTCTCCGCACAATACCAAAATCTGCGTCTGCTGAAAACTGATTTTGATGCTGCCAAAAGTTTCTGTTCTCTGACCAAAACAAGCTGACTTTCATACCTTGAGTAGAATTGATCCACAAGGAATGATTCTCTTATCGAATGCTCTGCAGACTGTATTTTATATTCTGACCTCTACATCCATTCACTCCTGGCAGGGGTGATGAAACAATCATGTTGCAGACTTCCTAGGGAACACCGGGGTGGTTTTCCGGAGGCTGTAAAGGTAGTCTTGAAATAGAGAAACCTTTATTTACTCATATTCACCACTACGACGCAGTTACCACTTACTATTCTCTAGAGAACTTCCAACACATCAGAGAGTCCTAATAATCCTTTTATGATGTCGCTTTCAACTGTATCATTATCCTCTTCGTTCTCATGAGGTACTACTTACATTTTCCTTCAAATAAGTCTCGCCATAACGAGTGTCACTGCAGTCTAACCACTCTTTGCTTCGTTGCTTGACCAAATCTTTCCTTTACTGGCAATTAGATTCTTAATCTTGACAAAGCTGCTTTGACCCGACAAAGAAACTATAGGTTCCTTGTGACTTTGTCAGATACACAAGTCGATCCACTTTTTTTTCTTTGGCTACAGAATATGAACCCTGAGAGGAGGAACAAATTGTCTGCCTTGTACTCTTATTCTACTTTCTCTTTCAAGTACATAGTTGTAATGAAACTTCGGTGCTCAAGAATGTACTTGCACACCACACAACTATAGACGGTTGCTGATCGCTGCTAGTAGAACTGTTAACAGGTATGGAATCTGCCCTTCGTGATCCTAACCCGGTTGATTTTTTTCATCGTGGTGTATAGGCTGATCAATGCTCTACTCAATGTTTTCTTTTTAACACATGACTGCCACAAAATTCTTGGGTATCAAGACCGGTTCATGAACATCAAAAACTTCTAAACCGTTGTTGACCTTTGCTCGCAGAAATTCTGATTGGTATGGACTTTTTCCCTTTTGTGACACTAACATGGTTGACCTTTTCTTTTAATGATCATTGGCTGGGGTTCCAATTGGAGCACTGACTTGACTATTGATTTTTTTCTCGCACTGCTTGCCTTGTTGGTGTTGATTTTGTAGCTTCGGGGCGGTTGTCGATGAAACAATGAAGTCTTTGTTGATGTTCTCAATGACAGATTGTTGTGATGGAAACTTCACTCTCTAGTGACTGTTGGCATCTCTTGCTTCTCTAGTGTCCCGGGGCTGGACCTGACCACTTTGAGCTGGGGTGAGGCAGCTAGGGGAGTTGGGGCATTGGTGAATAGTGTCGGAAACTTGACGATATTGATACTTTTACATCGAATTACCCCTTTAGAAGTTACTCGTTTTTCCTATAATTGACATAGTAGAGGACTGACTTTCTCGGTTCTAGAAACGAACATTTGTTGTTATGGTGCCTCAGCTCAAGACCATTAATACAACCCAATGTTGACTGATCACGTGGTACATCCTTCTAGCCGTGCGTGCTCACCCAGGAACTGGAACATATAGGAACTCAAGAACTCAGTTAACATTGTTGTTTTACCAACATTGGCTGCCACTGTAGTTGGGGTTGGTTGGAGAGCAAACATCATTGCTATTGTTGTTATTGTCGTTCGAGGGTTGACGGACAGGTTGCAAGGGTGTCCTTTAGTTTTCCAGTGTCTTTGCTAGTACTGACTTCAGTTAACGGTCCTTAAGCACATGACTTATTCCCTCATACCAGAAACGTGTAACCTTTCCCTTCGTAGAGTTGGACTACGGTGTACCAGAAGTACTGCCGAGTAGTTTATCCAAAGCCTTTTTTTATATTAACACTTCATCAACAATCGGTGTCTTGGCATACCAATTCCAAGCATGGTTGAACACTCTGCCAAAGTTGTCCTTGCATTCCATAACCACCGTAGGTAACACTTGTTGGTGCTGAGGTAGTTGACGGCTGATATGTGTCGGTTTGCTGGGGACGCTGCTACATACTGACAGTGGCTGTATAGATGCTAGCAATAGAATGTACTGGATTTGATCTTGATTCCGATTCGGAGCTTGCATCCATGATCATTGGTATCACTGCTACGTCTTCTGTATCTGACTTTGTATCTGTTGCATCCACTGCTTGCACATTCATCATCTGACCTTGGGTAACCAGAAACTGAACAAGAGAGGGGTTTTCGGCACAGGCTGTAGATGGTGACTTTATCCGACCCAAAGATTCCTGACCTTAACTCACTGACGCTAGTACTGTTGCAGTTGATAACATTTTCCATGGAACTGACCAACTGCTGCCCAGAGGAGAGGGATGGAAGAGGGGGTTGCTAAAGATAAGACCTTAACCCACTTACCTACTGATCTGGTGTGGGTGTACTTTTACTTTTCAAGTTGATTAAGCGAACAACCTAGTATGGTCACATCCCCACCACTGATGTGAACCATACACCTGCACACAGCAGACAATCACACGATCTAACAGCTAACGACACTACTCTTCGGGGAGGGATTGGGTTTTAGGTAAACTCCGGGAAGGCTGCACTTGAACCTTGAGAAGAGCTGACTCAGGACTGCTCGGCTGGATCTGAAGGGTTACGTGGAGGCTACGCTAGCCGAAAACAAAAACTTTTAACCGCGCAAACCAGGAACACTTGCAGGTAAGGGCCGATAGATCGTTACTGATTGGAGTATGTAGCGGAAATAGCCAATCAGGGCTATCCGATTTGGAACTGTGCTGGCTGATGACAGCCGATTCCCGCAAGCCGACAGCCGATTCCTAGAGACAGCCGATTCACCAATCAGCCGATTCGCCGAGCAGCCGATTCGCCGAGTCGTCCGGTCACGTTCTCGCGCCTCTCTCCGATGTGCCCAACCGCAGCCGATTCCACCACAGCCGATTCGTAGCCGATCAACAACGCCGCAACGTAGCAGCGCCACTACCGATATCCACACGTCCGGGGACAGAACGCCGAACACCTGTGTGCTAGCACGCGATGCAAGGCTAGGGTTTGGCTCGAAAGTGGGGAGGGTTTCCGTGGAGATTGATCTCGGCGACTTCTGTTGCGGATTCGGTTCAATGTAGTACCGCAACTCTCCACCCCTCGCCCCCTTTATATAGAGTTGGTCGACTGGGACTAATGGCCGATCAGGACTCTATTTTGAATCGGATCTCATCCGAATCTCATAGAGTTGGTCGCCCATACGTCGTAAGACCATAGGATTCTATCCGATCGGATCCCTATCCAATCGAGCCGTATCCGAGTCCAACTCGAATGCCTGTTCTTATCCCCTTAAGCGTGCGACCCTGTAGGTTCAGGTATACTTGGTTTCGGCTATAGTCTAACCTAGCCGATCGTCGGCCCGAGTCCAACTCAGCCAACCTGTCAATAGCGGCGCCTAGCAGCACATATTGACACCATAGTATACAAGAATAAATATCGGCTCTGAACCTGTAATGTGTACACAAATCCCTTTGCCTCACGATACCAATTAAGCTATAGGCAAGATGTGTGTCATCCCTTCAATAGCTTAACCATTCACTCGAACCGTATTGGATTATCTGTCTGTTGATTGACTCCTCAATCAACTTAGCATGGCCATGCATTTCCATAATCCATTACCTCGAGGGGCCCAGAGATATCTCTCCAAAGGAGGGGCAAATTTCATCTTGATCTTTCACATCCCACTCCATGTTTCATAGCAAACCCGAAAACTACCGTTATAACTACCCAGTTATGGAATAGCGTTTGGTAATCCCAAAGTAGGCTACTACACATGTTGGAATCCATGGTGATCTCAGGTCTAAGGACTTTGTACCAACACTACCTGAGACCAACTAATGGCACATTAATTCTTGTAGTGTCTCATGGTGGGTCTATCCAACAATGTGTTCTCTAACACATGTGTCCATGTTTATTGATTTGGTATCTCCATACCCATGATCTATGAGACATGATCATCAATCAATAAACATGCCGATCTTAGAATCATATTAGTTCCATTAATATGATATATGATCAGGGATCATTTAGAAATAGATTCGTACATATAGAGTCTCATAAATAAGTCACGTACTTATTGATCAATACAAGATGTCTATTTCATGGAAGTGAATAATACTTTATTCATTTATACATAAACATTGACAATGATATCCAACATCTCCATGTTGCCTCTAGGGCATATCATTAACAGGATCTTCTCACATGCAGCTTCAGCTGGCGCTCCCGGCTTAACAACTAGAGAGTTGGAGGGAAAAGAGGAGAAATTTGACAAATGATTTCGCAAAGAACTCTAGAGGGGGAAAAGAGGCATTTCGCAATTAGGGTTTTCGGAAAAAGGGTCCTTAGGGTTTGACCATTTGGCTCAACCTACAGTCAAGATGGCACTCATACCAACTTGTCACGCCCAGAAATTTAGCCTAATTTCCACACTATTTTGTGTACTAAATCCCTATCCAGGAATCAGCCAGGGTACACAAAATGATAAATCAATAAACAGATCCAAAGCGTAAATAAAGCGTAAAATACTTACAGAAGAGGCACTTAGTCCTCACACCCGAAAGAAAGCAGCAGCAGCGGAAAAAAACGATCCTAGCGGGCTTCAGCTCCACTCCACAGGCAAACTCAACTGGGGTCTGAGCCTTGGTCTTCTAACTCCGTCTTCGACTCAGAAGTACTACACTTCTGGGAAAAAGGGGGAAATAGCAAAGCTGAGTACAACCACCATACTCAACAAGCCACACGGAGAAATGCGGACGTGCAAGGGGAGACAAGAGTGGCTTGGGCTATTTTGCATAAATGCGGTTGTAAAGTCTTTCTAATTTCAAACAAGAAACAGTGATTGTTTAATCGGGATTAATTCTTTCACCGAACAACGTTATCTCCACGTTGATCGGGCCCAACCAAACCACCTGAACTAGTCCAGTTCTATTAAGTCAAATTATTAAGGTGGGACTAATCATGGTGAATCTGGTTGATCGCCCATAACCGCGGGCACGGCTATTCGAATAGTTTTACTATGGCTAGAGGTGTACAACTGTACCCACAAGACACCATTCCACACATGTTGCCATGCCCCGAAGTATCGCCACGATACTGCAAGGGGGAAATCGTGACAAGACCCTTCGCATAACTCCCCTGACCAAGCGGCACCACACCTCAGGTTTCGCCCCTACCTTTATATCCAAGGTAGGCAGCCCCTCTCGTGCCTAGGTGAATCCGGTAGCCGCATAGACCTTGCCCGGTCCATTCGAACTCCATCACGCCCACCCTTGCTTGGATGCGTCGGCCAGGAAAAAGCTACACTACAAGTCCAGTGGTTGCCCATGCCGGCTTGTGGTAAGTACGGTAAGTCTTCTAGGGTTTCCCATGAACCGGTCCTTAACTGCCATGGGTGCGACAAGCAAAACCATGCACCCACAGCTCACCATTTAGTCATATTTTAATTAACCAAGAACCTTTGCCAAGGTACCTCCGGTCTGAGACCGTCATTTCATGTGACTATCAGCTAGTAGTATAATTCTCCCATTAGGTGAGCTAGTGCAATTAAGCATGGCTAAGCATAAACAATTATAGCAAGACCACATTAGTGACGCAAGCTAGTCAATTTAATCACCTAGGTTGACAATGAATGGATGACAATTAAACATGGCACAAGCGATCAGATAGGTTCACCCGATTCCCATGTAATTAGCAAAACAATGCAATTTGATTTGCAAACAATAAATAATTTATAATTTAGGATCAATATGCGTCAAGGAAGAATGTGACTTGCCTTGCTTCTTCAGCTGACCTTCTCTTCTTCGCGAATACGAACTCCCAAAACGGTGAAGTCTACACACTGGCACGCAAAACAAGAACTCTAATAAGAACCAAATAAACAGTACATGGAAAGTAAACAAATATGTAGAGCTCAATTTTAGATGAATTTTACAACTTGGATGGCCCAATTTGGAGTTCCTATGGATTAGATATGGATTTTAGAAGTTTTAGGCCATTTAAATGAATTCTGAAAATTAATATAGAATTATTGCGTAATAATATTAATCAATTTCTCAAAGGGAAAATGCATCCACCGACATCGCAAAAGGCCGGTGTTGACATACGGGCCCCACGAGTCAGCGGCACAGAGGAACGACCCACCGCGGACCAAGTCCACGGAGGCAAGGTCGCAAATGGGAAGGGGAGGTGGACTGGACTTTCTAGGATTAAGCCAAGGAGGAGAAGTGGACTCGAGAAATGGAGAAGTTCTAGGGGTTGTCAACCGAAGAGGAAAGGAGATGATCCGGACTTCTCTTCTTGGGGAGGAAAAATGGACTTGAGTGGTGAAGGAGGCCTATGGGTCGACGGCTCAAGAAGGAAGGATGAGTGAGAGGGAGTTAAGGGACTCAAAATAGACTTTTCCCGAGGGAGAAAGAGAAAATGGGCCGCATAGGAAGGCCGGTCTAGGAGAGGGTGATGGGCCGGCTCGCGAACTGAAATGGGTCGGCCTCAAGGCCAGTCCGACCGTATGGCCAAGGGGAGAAGGAGACCAGCTCGGCATGTCCGACGGGGAACAAAACGGTGGGCGCATGACAGAGGCCGGCTGGCGGGCGACGGCGGCGGCGACCAGCCCCAAGGCCACCGGCGACGAGCTACTGGCGGCCGAGAGGTGGCGTGGCGGCCAGGCGGGAAGCGGCGCGGGCGGAGACAACGTGCGAGCATGCGGCGGCGCGGGCACGGCACGGCGAGCGGGAAGGCTCGGGCGGCCATCAACGGGTGCGGGAGAGGCGGACGGCCCGTGCATGCGCGGCGTGACGCGACGGCGAGGCGGGGATGTGCTCGGGGATGACCGGAGGAGGAAAACCAGGGAGAAAAAGAGAGCTCACCGGAGTTGGCCAGACGCGGAGAAGGCGACGGCAGCCAAAGCAAAAACGCGATGGTTTTTTTGGGAAAACGGGTGGTTAGCGTGTTCCCGGAGACGGCAAAGGTGGTGGTGGTGCTAGGATGGTGCAGAGAGCGGTGGTTTGGCCGGAACGGCGGCTGGCCCAGGCTAAATGGCGGCGGGGCGGGGTTGCACGACGCGGGGCACGAGAAGCACGGAACGACGCAAAAGCTTGAGGGGAACGTTCACCGGCCAACGAGGATGCTTAAAAGGGGTCACGGGGTGTGGACAAGGCCGGGGTGTGGGTGTGGCGGCGAGAATGGCGATAATGGCGGCGGCGGTCCGACGCACGGTGGAGGTGGTGTTTTGGCAGGATTTGGCGGTGGGCAAGGGGTGGCCGAGGTCGCCCTTGGGATGGCGAAGCTAGAGGCGGTGGTGACGCGGCACGGCTGCGGCTAAGGCGATGGCAACGCGCGGCCGAACGTGGCCAGCGAGCGGCGGCTCACGGGTTTGCGCGGGGAGAGCGAGGAAAAACGTTGCGAGCTCAGGAAAGTGAGGGGGATGGGCGAGAAACACTCGGGACATGTTTATATGGGCACAAGAGGCGGTGGGTAGGCGGGAGCGGTCGGATTTCACGGCGGAGTGGGGACGGCGACGTGGGGAGAATGACGGCGGTTACGAAATCTTAATGCGGCCGTTTCGGCGCGCGCGGCCGGCCGAAAAAAAGGGGAGAGTGGGGAAGTGGGGAGGTGGCCGGGAGCGCGGGGTGACGCGGGCGTGGCGGAAATCGCACGGCATGGATGACGCGGGCGCAGGATGGACGCGGCTGGAGGTTGCGGATGGCCTCGACAGGTGGGGTCCACCTGTCGGTGGCGCGAGAGGAAGGAGGAGGCTGATGACCGGGCCCCACGTGTCAGTGAGGGGAGAGAGAGGGAGCGAGGGACGCAAGTTAGACTTGCGCAAGGAGTGGCCGACGAGCTTGGCCGGGCCAAGGGAGGTGATTTGGACTTTTTGGGGAAATGGGCCGAAGGCCGCCCACGAACAGGAAAGGCTATTTAATTTGTTTTTCCTTTTTATTTAATCGCATAAATGCTATTTGTATTTTTATAAATACTTTCGGCGTTCAATTAAATCCAAGAAAAATCCTGAAAATATATGGGCACCCAAAATATTTAATAAAAATATAAACAAGTCATTTACTGATGAAATAATTTATTTAAATAATTAGTAAAATGTATTTTGTATTATTAAAATTATTTCGAAGCTTTAAAATTTCACGAAAAATTTCAGAGAGTATTTTAGGGCATGGAGAATAGTACAAAAATATTTTCAGCCATAATTTTTAAAGGAAAATTTTATTTCCTTAACTAAATTCACTTGATTGATTTATTTTTCTTTTAATAATTTGTAGGAAATGCATTAACAAATGATTTTTAATCTCCGATCGAAAATCGGGGCATGACAAGGTAGCATTGCTTCCATTCGTCTATGCAGTGATGATGGTGGGCCAAGACCGATGACAACGGGGGTGATGAAGCCCTGGGGCAGTAGTGGCTTCCCATTTTAGTGGAGACAGAAGAGCCCATGACGTCCTGGCATGGATCTGTAATTGAGACTGAAGGAGCCGGTAGTCACGATGAAGAGGAAGAAACCGGTTCTAATCTGGTAAAATTTGTGATTTTTTTGATGTTTCAGCTAACCTATCTCGATGTTTCTTGAGGAAGTATCAAAATGTTGCACCATGTATTTTGATGTTGTTTCATAGTTTTGCCTTCAGTTCTTGCATATTCGTGGACAGGGGCGAATCCAGGCCCTGGGCTAGGGGGCTGCAGCCTAGGACATAGTCCAAATTTTTTACAAGCAGGTCTTTTGCAACGCAAAGAAATCCTTGACATTTAACCCAACATAGCCCCTCCTATAGCCATTCCAAACAACCCTTTACTAATTAGACATTCTCGGATGATGTTTCTAGATCCGTTCTTGTCTATGAATGTTTTAGTGTTTGAAGTTTGATGTTTCAAAAGTGAAGAACGACATGTTTCAATCTTTGATCCAACTTTGTTTCACCATTTTTATATATTAAAACATCTCTTGTTTTAGTGCTGAAATGTTTTCTCATTAGATGTGAAACAACATCCGATTACGACCGATTAGTAGTCTCTTCCTTTCTATTATACTTACAACTCAACATACTTATTACTATATCAAACCCCAAGAAGTGATGGAGGTAATAATATCGTTATTATGGGCCGAAATTCTAGTAATTGGGCGGCAAATATACAACGCTGTGGAGAACACCCCCCAAAATAACCTAAACCGAGCACTTAAAGCGCAGAACGGCAAAACCCAAACTCCCAGTTCCCCGCCGCCGTCTGCCCGTCTTCATCCACCCAACCATGGCCAGCGCCGCCGCCGCCGCCGCCGCCGAATCTCCTTCAGCGGTGCCACCCACCGTGGTTTCTGCCGCCGAGGACACCCTCGCGGCCGCCGAGTCCGTCGGGGATCACCTCGCCGAGCTGGTCGCGGCGGCGGGCGAGGACCCCGACGCCATCGCCGAGCTCCCGCCGCTACGCCGCGCGCGCGCGTTCCTCGCGATGGCGCAGGCCGCCGCCTCCCTCTTCGCAGGCGGGCAGCTCTCGCGATGACTCCCCGTTGTGCCTGCGTGACCCCACATCGCTTCTAACCAAATCTTCTTTTTTCTGTTGCAGTGCGGCTTAGGTGTTCGGGAGTTGATCCGGATGAACACCCTATCAAGAAGGAGTTTGTAAGCTCTCCCTATACTCCTTCCTAGAATCCTATCTACTTCTACATTATTCTCACATTGCTCTCGTGTATGCTCGCTCCTATAGTAGAAATTCGTGGTTTCAGATTTGCCAATAATAAAAAGTTTGGGTGTATCCTTGTATAGGTTTCTAGTTTATGTTAACAATTTCCAATTGGGAGTTCTGGTCTCCTGGACTTATTTTATACCCTGTTTTTAGACAAAGGCAAACCACTCTGCTTTCATCCCTAGCAAATAACAAGGTTCGGTACACCCTGCTTTCATCCCAATCAAATAGCAAAGGTTTGGTACAGTAGCATCAGAGAAAAGGAAAAGGAAATAGCTGGTTTTACCATTGCCCTATAATAAATCATAGTAGTAACCAATGTTCAAGAAGGCGCTAGGCGGTTTCTAGGCGGTGACCCACAGCCTAGAGCCTAGGGCGAGCCTAGGCTAGCCTAGGCGGTCCTAGCCGTTTTTCTAGGCGTTTTGCCATTTTAGGCTTTTAGCACACAAAATATATTATATACATATATATATATGGCATATATGCCATTTTACCACACAAAATGTATTATATACATACATATACATATATATATATAATTATAGACTAGCAAAATGCCCGTGCGTTGCAACGGGACGACGACGCAGGGAGGGAAATAGACGGACGGCGAAGGTCCAGGCGGCGGGACGACGACGCAGGGAAGGAAACAGACGGACGGCTAAGGTCCCGGCGGTGGCGCGGGAGCTCCGAGCGGCGACGGGAGGGAGGGGCGCAGGCGCGGCGCGGGGCGCGGCGCGGATGGGGACGGAAAAGAGGGATGCATGAGGTCTTTTTTTCATCCAAGCCCTCTCTTTCTTTTCAGCATTGGGACTGCGGATTAATTTTATAAACACTCAAGGGTTTTCTGCAAAATAACCCTTTTTCTTTTTTAATTGAGTTTTTTTAAAATTGCTAGGCGGACTTCACGTTAATTTCGGAAAAACTCAAGGGGTTTTATGAAAAATAGCCAGGCAAAACAAAATTTGGGTGGAAACACTACTTGCTTTATAGATAGTTATAGATATAGCATATATGCCAAATAAATTAGTTGAATATATACATAGAGAAGGCCAGTACTCATACCTTAGTGTTTTAGGCTGAATTATCATAGACAACTTGTTAATAGTTCCTACAACAAGGATTGACAGCTTGTAAATCGTCAAAACAGCAAGCAGTTCATCTATAAAAAAGAAATAAGTTGAAACTTATCTGAATGATTGCAGCCACCTTCCATCCATGTGTTCACCATATCAACAGCTAGTAGTAAAGCAAATGGACAGGGCGGTAGCCAGCAGTAAAGTTCACAACACAATTCATAAATAAAGCACATAAACATACAATTGTAAACATAGAGTTCTCAGTTCTCACAAAACAAGAAAATAGGACACACAGCAGCAGTTCATAAGCTTAAGACATGAAATCAAATTCTTCTTCAATAGGGTTCCTCCTCATCTTCAACATATTCTTCTTCTTCGGATTCAAACTCTTCTCCTTCATAGAGCTGTCTCACTCTTGCACTTCTACGTCTCTCAAGTTGTTCTTCTGCTCCCATTGCATCTCCAATAACATTCCAAGGTATCCCTGTACCTTCCATCTCATCTTCCTCATCTCTATACTGAACTAATGCACAATCATCTCCATCCTCAAAGATTACTTCACTTGTGTGTGACACATCTGACATCTCTTTTGAGCAGATAAAACTGGTTCCATCAGCACAATTAGTGCACACATTCATTATACTCCTCTTCCTATCTGACCAAGCATCAGTCATAATAGAGCACCCATTCTTCATCTTCTCATCTTCACGTTCTTGCAGCAAACTCTTGGTTCTTTCATATTCTTCTTCTAGCAATTTCTCTCGTAGATCATATTGAGATGGGGGTTCAAGTCCAGGTCCAAACTGTTCAATTGCTTCACACATTTGCTTGAACTCATCATTGTCACATGCATAGAATGGGATTGCTGCCATTGTTGCAAAAAATTGAAAAAAACAGCCTAATTAGTATTCTATACAGCAATAATAGCATCCAATTAATTCTGAATTGTAAATGAAAAAGAGTGATTTAGTATAGTACCATGTGTATAGACCCATCTTGCAATATATTTGTGCACCTCATGTGTTCTTTCTTTCCAAAGTTCCTTGTTCAACTGCTGCTGTTTCAAAGGTTCACTCTTGCTAGCGTTAGGATCAATAGCACGTGTCCATTTGTCAATTGGTCCTAATTTGTGAGGCTCTGAACTTCCAACACAAGTGACTTCCTCTGACTCTCCATCTCCAACCCGAGAAACATTCACTTCTTCTCTAAGTTCTAGCTCACGAGCAGTCTTCTCCTCCCTCTTCCTTTTGTTTCAGCTAGTGCTTTCTTGCACTTCTCCTTAGCCTCCTTAGCCTTCTCTGTTGTGGCCTTGCATTTGGCCACATTCTTCCCTTCATGAGCCACATGTTGCTTCAACCGATAAATCCCTCCTTGCATCACCTTGTTACATAGCAAGCACTTGACCTTGTCCTTGTTGCTAACATCAACAAGAACACCAAATTCCCATCCAACATCATCTGAATTTCTTTTCATTAGACTTCCAGTAGTTTCAGGTGGACTAACATCATGTGTTGACGACATCCTACATCCAACATTGAAATAGCCTATATCATTCATCAATTTGAGAGGGGAACAAAGGAATCAAGGTGGGGAAGGCAGGGAATTCGAGCAGAGGGAGCAGCAGGAAGTTGAGCAGGCGAGCAACAGTGGGAAACAGAGGAGTTCAATGGCTTTGAGCAATAGAGACCTGGAGGGGATCAAGGGGGGCAAGGGACTCACCTTTGGACTTTGGTGGCAGAGCCGCAGAGGTGACGCAGGGACGGGACCTGCCCGGAAACGGCCTCCGTCGCCGCGCGCCGCCTCGTCGTGTCGCTGCCGCGTCGGCTGGGATGCAAGTCCGGCGGGGACCAGGCCGGAGGAGAGGGACGCGCCGGCGGGACGCATAGCAGCGGCGGCGGGGCGCATAGCTGCGGCAGCGGGGCTGCGGGATGCAAGTCCGGCGGCGGCGGCGGCGGCAGGGCTTCGGCGGAAGACCTGCAATTAGGGCTTCGGCGGCGGCAGGGCTTCGGCGGCGCTCCTCGTTAGCCGCGGGCCCGAGTTGCGCGCGTGGGAAATTTCCCGCCGAAGCGTCGGTTGCGCGCGCTGCGTGCTCGACTGTTCGGCCCACCTCCGTGCCGCCTGGACGCCGCCTCCGCGCCGCCTAGCCCACCTCAGTGCCGCCTGGACGCCGCCTCAGCGCCGCCTAGCGCCTACACCACCGCCTACCCCCCTAGGCCGGGCGGGAGGGCTCCGCTCAGCGCTAGGCGTGCCCTAATCGGCGCCTTTTTGAACACTGGTAGTAACTAGTAAGTTCAATCTTACAACTACCATTACTGAAACATATCACACAGTTAAGTCACCCCTACAGTGGAGGACTGAAAGCTCAGTTAGCCAGCTCATTGGCTCTGCTCACAGCTGCTCTGATTATACTCGTTTTTATTCCACAATAAATCAGTCAATGTTGATTTTTGAAAGTAGACTCTCAAGGAGGGATTGATTGGACTAGGATGGCGCAATCTTTAAAGGTGGTATCTCCTGATTATGCTCTGGAGGCCGTGAAACTAACCAGCCATAAATACATCACACTCAAAGAAAGAAACCATGCAGTTTTGCATGCCTTTTTGATCTTGTTTGTACTGCATGCATGCTCGCTCTCCTTGCTGTATCCTTCCGGTTCCCACATGCAACTATCACCATCCAGAAACTGTTTGCACCATGGCTCACTGGAAAGATGTCGTGGCGGTGGATACCCTCATGTCTCATGTGCACAAGAATTAAAAGAAATACTCACATAATCAGTAGGATAATTTGGGATGTATCAGTGTGATCGTTAACTCATTTCTAAATTTGCTACAATGATAATAAATCAAAATAAGTAAAACACTGACCAAAACTAAGAAAAGTAAAGTTGGTCCAATATACTCCCTGAACTTTGAACTCTTGAAGCCATTATTGCCCTTTGCCCTTTGATTGCTTCCATATTATTTTGCCTTCCTTCATGTAGCAATTACCTCCAGCTTTGCGTATTGGAATTTAGAAAGAATGTGCACGATAAGTTCCTGCCTTTGAGGAAAAGGCTGTTTTCAATTCCATGATTCCTTGCCTTATAGATTACTAGCCTAGAGCCCGTGCATTGCAACTGAAAACAAATTGAGTTTCTACCTTATTAAATCAATTAATAAGCACTTATTTAGTCCAAGTAATACTATGATTTTTCTTATTGAACAAGTAGGTGATTTTGAAATTTGGAGAAATCCAATAGTGAAATGGAAGAGGACCCATTGAAATATGGTGTAATAGTATAGATTGTGGCGCTCACATGTTAGTGATATGGGTGGTATGAGAATGGACCCCACCAGTACTAACATTTTAAGTAGTATAGATACAAGCAACAGCTGCAAAAGAAAATAGAGTAAGATGATAAACAGATTCAACCCCCTTTTTCATTAACATATATAAGGCGCTAGGTGTAGAGGTTTGGCATGGCCGTCGCCCGGTGCCTACCACCTAGGGGTGCCTAGCTGCTTCCTAGCCGGTGCCTAGGTCCAGCTTGATTACTGAATCCCAAGCAATTAGTGAGCATATTACATAAAACTTACACAATAAAACACTAAAATAGCAGGCACAAGAGCCTCCAAGGACAGTTAACCCCCCAAGCACCATTTAATGCATAATCGGGGTGGCTAGCTAACGCCTAGGGCCAAGTTTTGAACACTTCATTCACTTATACAAAAGATGTCAAATAGAAGTTGGCATCCTGTCCCACTCAAGAGCCTCTGTAGTAATCCAGACAAAGGTAGCTAAGAGACAGGATGACAAAATATGAATACCATACTCCATACCTGAACACAGCATGCACTTTCCTGGCCACAAAAGGAACAAAATTACTTCCATGGGTATTGGTTTAACAAAGCCCTTCATTCTTGCGTTCCTCACACACCAAACCAATTTTTTTTCAGTATAGACATCTAGGAATTAATTTTACTGATCTGTACAGGGTGTAGTGAGCCACATCCTGCTCCTGATTCATTTATATATACATCATCAAGCAATAAGAATATATCTGTCCATTTTTGCACCTTGTTATCCCAAAAAGAACTGTCAAATGTGAAATCCATACTGCGTTAGACCAATAGTCAGAAATTGAGCTGAAGGACTGACACGTCTCATATAATTTTCTGAAGCAGCATTTAAAATTATTTAGCAGCCTACTGTTATGCCAAAATGTGTAGCTAACACACTAATATACTGGATTTTCACTTTGTGCACTTCTTCCCAAACTTGTGGGCCTCCCATCGGATCAGTGCTGAATAACTTTTTCCCTTGCTGGTATAGTGTACTTCCTTTTGTCCTATCTAATATCGGAAGCAACTTAACTGAGCTACCTTCTATAATCCCATATCCTGATATCCATACTTAGTAGGCACAATTTGATGGTCCTGATATTTAAGATTACCACTCTACAATCCTTTGGAAGCTTGAACATTAAACCATCCATGCTCTATGCTCATTTCAGGAAATGTTATCCAGTTATTCACCTGATTTTGGCTAGAGCTTGTAGGTTTGTAATTCCACTCGGTTATCCTAACTTCTGATGAAATGATGGAATAAGTCTTGGCATCTTTGTGGTCTTTGTGGCAGGTAGTTTGTTTGTCCTTGTTGATCCATTAGGCATCTTGGACTAACTTTAGAATAGCATCTAGGTCAAAGTAACTTTTGGCTTTTAGACTAGTATCTTAGACTAGCATCAAAGTGTTAGGACAACATGTGTTTGGCAGCTAGGACAACATGTGTTTGGCTGCTAGGACAAGCATATGTTTGCTGTAGCTTGGCTGCTCTAGTCTAGGCTATATATATACTTGTATCCCCAACACTAGGATGTATGGCTTATGAGAAACAAACCCAGAAAATTGCCCGCACTTGTTATTTGTCATCCTCTCAATGAGATTGAGTCCTATTCCTAACAAGTGGTATCAGAGCCACACTTTCCTGTAGGCTAAACATCTCCTGTTCCACCCCTTCCCAAGCTCGGTTGAGCTCTCCGCCCAGCGCAGCGCAGCACCGGTTGCTCCTCCTTCCCTTTGTCTTTTCCCTCTCCACGCAGCAGCCTCCGGAGGCGCGTCATGTCCAACGTTCGGTCTCGGTGCTCGGTCGCCTCGAGCACTCGGCGTTAGCAGGACGCTGAGCTCGCCGCAGTAGAAGAGTGCAGGCGAGCAACGGCTCAGACCGCTGCAGACGGCGAGGCGGCGGACGGCGGCGGCAGAGTTGGCGGCGGCCGGGGCGGGCGGGCGAGGCGGCGGAAGATGCGGCACGTGCGCCGGAGGTAGAGGTTGAGACCTTACGCGGCAGCATCAACGGCTCCATCACGGCGACATCACCGCCTCGACAGGAGTTTGAGGAGTTGGCAAGAAGAAGGCGCGGGAGCGAGCGGGCGGTGGGCGCGGCCCGCCCTCACGGCGGTGGCGGTGGCCCAGGGACCGCGCGCCCGCCGCGAAACCCAGGCGGCGCGGGACGTGCGGCGGCAACCCGAGCGCGCGCGGCGGCGCGCTCCGGTGAAGGTGGCGGCCGACGGAGAGCGCGGCCCTCGCGAGCAGTGCGACTCTCCTTCCCCGACCGGCGCCAAGGCCACCATGGCGTCCGACGGTGTTAGGGACTTTGGTCCGGCGGTGGGTGGCCTACCCTCACCAAAACCAACTATATCGAGTGGGCCGCGGTGATGAGGTGAGGCTCAGGTGCGGCACATGTGGGAGGCGGTCCGGACGGCGACGTCGACTACGACGAGGATCAGCGGGCGCTGGATGCCCTCATTGCTGCAGTTCCGCCCGTGATGCAGTTCTCACTTTCTCAGAAGCGGACTGCCAAGGAGGCCTAGGACGCCATCGCTGCGGCACGCATTGGCAGCGACCGCACCCGCAAGTCCACACTGCAGGCACTCCGCAAAGAGTGGGAGAACCTGGCCTTCAAGCCAGGTGAGGATGTTGATGACTTTGCCCTTCGTCTCAACACTCTTTTGTAGAAGATGGTGCAGTACGGCGACGACACCTACGACGAAGAGAGAGCTGTCGAGAAGCTCTTCCGTTGCGTCCCAGAGAAGTACAGGCACATCGCTCGCTCGATCGAGTCTCTGCTGGACCTCTCCACGATGTCGATCGAGGAGGCGTTGGGTCGCCTCAAGGTCGTCGACGGTGATGAGCCACAGCCTCTCTCGGGGCCTATCACCATTGGCGGAAAGCTCCATCTCACTCGGGAGCAGTGGGAGGCCTCTCAGGGTGACGGTAGGAAGGGGGAGTCTTCTTCCTCGACAGGCGGCCGCAAGCCGCGAAAGCGCGTGGAGGTGTCCAGTGCGGTGGGCACGAAGACGCGCCGAGTGGCGCTCGCAGAGCGCCCGGCGGCGCCACCGCAACCACAAGCCGGCACGAGACGACACCGCCGCACGTGGCAAGCTTGGCCATTGGGCCAAAGACATCGGCAATGAGGCGAGGCCGAGCTCACGTCGCACGGCGCGAGGAGGAGCCGCTCGTTCCTAGCACACGGGAGCATCGAGCTAACACCGGCGGCGCGGCGCAACGGCTCTCCACCTCGACGAGCCGAAGGCACACGCCTTCCTCGGTGACGGCTCCGCGACGACAAGATCGATGGGCGGCTCCTCGGCGGTGGTGCCACTCACCACATGACGGTCGCAGGGAGTTCTTCTCAGGCACGAACGTCGACGTACGCGGCTCCGTCAAGTTCGGCGACTCTTTGGCTGTGGACATCAGGGGCATTGGCTCCATTGTCCTCGTCGCCAAGATCGGCGAGCACCGACTCCTCACTGGAGTCTACTTCATCCCCTTGAGGAACTCCATCATCGGCCGGCCTGGATGGGAATGGCTGCGCATCCCGATCGATGATGGAATCATGAGGATTTGGGACTGCCATCGTCGCCTTCTTACCAAGGTAAACAGAGGCATCAACCGTCTATACGTCCTCAATGTGCAGGTGGCACAACCCGTTTGCCTCGCTGCTCGTCGGGATGATGAGGCGTGGCAGTGGTACGAGCGTTTCGGGCACCTCCACTTTGAGGCCCTGAAGCGGCTCACTGCCAAGGAGATGGTGCAAGGCTTGTCGTGCCTCGATCATGTGGAGCGCTCGTGACGCTCGCGTCATGACAAAGCAGAGAGGCTCCTCCCCGCAGCGAGCTTCCAAGCCAAGGAGCGGCTCGAGCTCGTGCACGGGACTTGTGTGGCCCCGTGACATCGGCCACACCGGGAGGACGGCGCTACTTCCTGCCGCTCGTCGACGACCTCACCCGCTACATGTGGGTGGTGATCTTAAGCAAAGGGAGAGGCTGCGGACGCCATCAGGCGTTCGCAGGCCACTGCGGAGGCAGAGTGTGGCCGCAAGCTGCGTGTGCTGCGCACCGACAACGGCGGCGAATTCACGGCGGCTGAATTTGCGTCGTGCTGCGCTGATGAGGGCATTCGGCGCCACTACACCGCGCCGTACAGCCGCAGCGAGAATGGCGTCGTCGGCGGCGCAACCAGACGGTTGTGGGGATGGCTCGGCTCTCCTCAGCAGAGGGGATGCCGGCCATCTTCCGGGAGAGGCGGTGGTGACGGCCGTCTACATCCTCAACCGCTCCTACCAAGGCCCTCGATGGCGGGACACCGTACGAGGCTTGGCATGGGCGCAAGCGGCGGTCTCCCACTGCGGGTCTTCGGCTGCCTCGCGTTCGCCAAGGAGCTTGGCCACATCGGCAAGCTCGACGACAGGAGCATCCCAGGGGTGTTCATCGGCTACGCGGAGGGCTCGAAGGCCTATCGCATCCTCGACCCGAAGGCACAGCATGTGCGCACGGCGCGCGACGTAGTGTTCGACGAAGGGCGAGGGTGGGTATGGGACAAGGCGGTGGACGATGATTCGACCCGACGTACGACGACTTCACCGTCGAGTACGTCCACTTCGAGGAGGTCAGTGGCGGCTCCTCTTCACCGAGCGTGCCTACCCTGGGCCCCCGAGCCTTCACCGACTTCGGCCGCGACGAGCTCTTCGCCGACACCACCACGCCGGCGACCCCACGCACTCCAAAGATCAACACCACTCCTCCGGCACGCCTACTCCGACACCAGCTTGCGTTGAGCGCAGCCCGGTGGAGTTCGCTACTCCGCTCTCCCACGACGGGGAGCGCATCGACGCGTACCACGATGGCGAGTAGCTACGGTACCATACGATGGAGGACCTTCTCGGCGATCAGCCGGTGCGGGGATTGGTGCCTCGCGATCTGGAGGCGCAGTTGCACCTTGTGTGCGACGACGGTGAGCCTCGGTCCTTCACGGAGGCCGAGAGACACGCGGCATGGCGTGCCACGATGCAATCGGAGATGGACGCGGTTGAGGAGAACCGTACCTGGGAGCTTGCCGACCTCCCTCGTGGTCACCGCGCGATCACCCTTAAGTGGGTGTTCAAGCTGAAGCGGGATGAAGCCGGTGCCATCGTCAAGCACAAGGCTCGCTTAGTGGCACGTGGCTTCATGCAACAGGAGGGGATCGACTTCGACGATGCATTCACCCCCGTAGCACGGATGGAATCCGTGCGACTCCTCCTTGCGCTGGCCGCTCAGGAGGGTTGGTGCGTTCATCACATGGACGTTAAGTCGGCGTTTCTGAACGGCGACTTGAGGAGGAGGTCTACGTGCACCACCCGCCGGGATTTGCTATTCAGGTAAGGAGGGCAAGGTGCTTCGCCGCACAAGGCCTCTACGGTCTGCGGCGGAGCACCGAGGGCATGGAATGGCAAGTTGGATTCCACGCTCGGGGATGGGCTTGAGCAATGCCCGCACGAGGCGGCCATCTACCGGCGGGGCAAAGGTGGAAATGCCTTGCTGGTGGGTGTCTACGTCGACGACTTGGTGATCACCGGCACCAAGGGTGCGGAGGTGGCAGCGTTCAAGGAAGAGATGAAGGCCACTTTCCAGATGAGTGACCTGGGGCCTCTCTCCTTCTACCTGGGGATCGAGGTGCATTAGGACGACTTCGGGATCACACTTCGACAGACCGCCTACGCCAAGCGCATCGTCGAGCTGGCTGGGCTCACCGACTGCAACACAGCTCTCACTCCGATGGAGGAGAGGCTGAAGCTGAGTCGCGACAGCACGACGGAGGAGGTGGACGCCACGCAGTACCGGCGTCTCGTGGGGAGCCTTCGCTACCTCGCCCACACACGGCCGGACTTGGCTTTCTCCGTCGGCTACGTTAGTCGGTTCATGCAGCGACCGACGACGGAGCACCAGCAGGCTGTGAGGAGGATCATCCGCTACGTTGCAGGGACTCTCGACCATGGTCTCCACTACCCGAGGTGTCCTGGAGAGGCACACTTTGTCGGGTACAGCGACAGCGACCACGCCGGCGACATCGACACCAGCAAGAGCACGAGCAGGATTCTATTTTTCCTCGGCAAGTGCCTTGTTAGCTGGCAGTCGGTCAAGCAGCAGGTGGTGGCCCTGTCTAGTTGCGAGGCCGAGTACATAGCGGCCTCCACTGCTACGACACAGGCCCTTTGGCTTGCTCGACTGCTTGGTGATCTCCTCGGCAGAGACACTGGAGCGGTAGAACTCAGAGTGGATAGCAAGTCTGCTCTGGCCCTAGCGAAGAACCCCATTTTCCACGAACGGAGTAAGCATATCCGGGTGAGGTACCACTTCATCCAAGGCTGCTCGGAGGAAGGGAGCATCAAGGCAAGCTACATCAACACCAAGGACCAGCTTGCGGATTTGCTCACCAAGTCCCTTGGGAGGATCAAGTTCCTCGAGTTTCGCGCCAAGATCGGGATGACTTAGATTTCCCACAAGACGACGCACAAGACTTAGAGGGAGAATGATGAAATGATGGAATAAGTCTTGGCATCTTTGTGGTCTTTGTGGCAGGTAGTTTGTTTGTCCTTGTTGGTCCATTAGGCATCTTGGACTAACTTTAGAATAGCATCTAGGTCAAAGTAACTTTTGGCTTTTAGACTAGCATCAAAGTGTTAGGACAGCATGTGTTTGGCTGCCAGGACAACATGTGTTTGGCTGCTAGGACAAGCATGTGTTTGCTGTAGCTTGGCTGCTCTAGTCTAGGCTATATATATACTTGTATCCCCAACACTAGGATGTATGGCTTATGAGAAACAAACCCAGAAAATTGCCCGCACTTCTTATTTGTCATCCTCTCAATGAGATTGAGAGTCCTATTCCTAACAACTTCTAATATGGTTTTATAGTGTAAGTCATTCACTATATTGTTCCTGGGGCAGTAAGGCAGTTAAAGATTGAATTCTTGGATAGGGAAGATTTGATTTTATTCTTGGATGGAAATTTTGCATGGAACAATCTAAAATGGAAAATCCAATCAATATGTTTTGTCAATTTCAATGCTGATACTGTCAGATGTTTAGTTCCACTTCTGCTTCATTTATTTCAGGAGAGGTTAAGCTTGTGGGAGGAAAAGTTGAATCGATTTGAGGACTGGGACAAGGGTACTTGACACCTCATTAACTATTGTTGGAAATATCATATCTATGCACACACATACCAAATTACTGCTTGTGTTCTGAATTGCAGCACCATTGCACCCAACCACTACAGTGAATACACAGGCAGCAGCAAGGTTCATTGGTCACTCATTGTCCCATTTGACAGCTGGTACATAATTGTTTGTTGAAAAGTTCTACGAGCAGTTTGGTTTTTATGGTGTAGTGTTGACGTTTCATTTGCTACTTCAGATCAGAAGAGGAGCATGCAGGCAATCAGTAGAGGAGAAGGAGGGAGTTACTCTGGGAACAAGAGAAAACCTCAACCACCGCGGCCAAATAAGAAGTCTGTTCGTGCTGCCACAGAAGAATTCCTTGCAAAAGCAGCTCTGGAGCTTAGTGGGCATAATGATAGCAGGGCGAAGGGCCCCATTAGGCTCATCTCTGATGAAGATGAGGACTAAGATTGTGTATTGTTGGTCTTATCCAGAGGTATTCCTTGCTGCTTCCCTGCATTCATGATTTCTATATCATTGCAATCAACGTCTGGACTGGCTTGGATAAAGGTCCAGGGATAGGGTACTAGCCCTCTAGTAGCTCTAGCAGGGGTCTCCACTAAGAGAAGCTCTGAGGCTTAGGCTAACTTTAGAGAAAGATTGATTGATTAATAATAGAGTGCATACTATCACATCAAAGGAAATAATCTCTAAAATTGTAGAAACCAACCCAATCTCTATCTCTAATTTACTATCAGAGCTCGTTTATTTCCTAACTAGATAATCTCCTACCTTTAGTTGATGTTTCCTAATCTGTCATGCCCAACCTGCTGCATGGACCCTGCCCATGTTTATAACATATTGCTCCACAGTGACAAATATGATATAAGCACAATTCTTGCAACACTTAAATGCCCATTGTTTGTCGGCTGAACCCCATTGAACTAGCCAAAACCAGCAGTCAAGTTGTGGTCAGACTGGTAGATGCAGTCCTTTTAGCCTTTTAATTTGGGGTGCGTTTTTAGACTTAGTAATCCTAGCTCCACTTTATCACTGATTAGGTGCTACTGCCCAAAAAAAAATTTGGTTCCTCCAAAACGAAGTTGATTTTGGACTTGGATTTGGTGGTAATGTAGTTCATGCCTATACCATCTCTACTAAATTTTTCATGAATTTAGAGAACTTTTTAGGTCTGGTTTTCACGGATTTTTACTTATTTGATGGTTTTTACTGGATATTTCCCCATATAACCAATGGGCCCATGTTCTGACTTGGTCCATTTTGTTATTGAAGGGCATGTTTAAACCGAATGTTATCTTCTTGCTTTAATACCTGATCTGGATTTCTTATGCACAACCGCTCAAAGTCACCACCAAACTAGTTAGCCTCAAGAATACCCATATAGCACCCTAGCCTAGCATTGACCTGAGTTCTTAAACTATTCCTCAACACCTAAAATTAAAAATGTTGCTACTAAATTTGACTAGAAATCTCCCCCAAATAAAACAGTTAATGGGGATAGCAAATCTAGATAACCCCATAGCTGGTAAAGACATTACAATACTTAACAGTAACAATAAGGTACCGGTAATCATAGAAAATAAAACCATGTTAGAAAGTACCCACATGCTACCAATAACTGAATTCCAACTAAACTGAGCTAAAACATTAAAAATCTAATTATGATAACTAGACATGATAACTAAACTTAATATTCATGGAACATGGAGTGTGTATGGTACTAGCCAAAGGGCATACATACAGTAGTAGCATAATGTGGCAGAAATCATCAAAATATTCTTATTTCCAGACTTTTTTTAATCAGGGACCGCACATCACAGGTTCCCAACCAAATAAGTCCATATCCTTCCTTGGTTCCTGCTACCTTCTTGCATTTAATTTCTGCTACATTTCTTGGTTAGTTGCTTCTAACTCTACCTTGAAACTCCACATCATAGGGGCTTTTTCCAATGTTTGTTGCTGCTTATCTAGTGCATATATCCTCCAGCCCACAACCCACCTTTTGTGTCTCAAATCTACATTGTATTGCTTTCAAACCTCTCCTGCAACTTCAGTGCTCCAAGAGTGGAATCCTTCATTCCTTCCTCAAGATTTCTTTCCTTCTTTCTGTTATCAAGTATTTAGATTTTTCCTGGCCCTTCATCTTAGTTACTTGTACTGACATCTTCTTTACCTGCACAAGTTAGCATTGAAATTAGATGCAATCATCAAATTAAATATTGGGCACAACAAAAAAAAAGCCAGAACCTAAAAGTTCATAAACTGTATTCACTACCAGCCATGCATTTACTCCACACACACGTCAGCTACTCTCACAATCTCAATGCAAACACTTTTCCCTATACACTCCACTCCACTATGTGATTTGAGTCCCTCGCTTCTACTTGATGATAAAGACGACAGCATGATGCAGGTTGAGGTTTGAGACAACAGTTCAACGTGCTAGGGTAATAATCCTTTTATGACAGGATTGTTGATCTAACTAAACTGAGCGGGTACATTTCAGTGACTAACTGAAGTGAAAAAATAATACTATAACTATGCCACTCAAGATACTAGTACTGTAGAAAGTTTCTCTCAAGCATAATGCTAGAGAAGGGCAACTTGAAGCAACTCACATTTTTGTCATTTGACATTTTAGACTTGTCATTGTCAAGACTAGCTTGAGATTAGTTCCTTTTAGCTCTTCCGATAAATTGTGGCTATCCTTTTGAACGCCTCAACTGTTTCACTTCCATGCAGATGAAATACTAGCTGCCTACTTCAAAGGATGGTTAAAGCGCGGTATAACTTACTCTGCAATCAAGAAAATCTTGCTTAGGTGTGCTGTGGTGTACATACCAAGGCAGAATGAAGTAGACAAGCTAGATGTAAACTGTAATAGTTAACTTTGCCTTGAGAGCAATGTTGTAATCCTGTCTGAATGTCGTTTTCAGAAGGAAATTTTGACTGTTTTTAGTTAAAGCACTGACCCTCGAATAGCAGTTGAGTCCATGCTGAAGATTTGATCGTGTTGGAGCCTGTTTAACATCGCCTTAGCGTGAATGTTGCTAAAGTGTCTGCTTGTCCAGTTCATGTGAGTGCTTGTATGATGTATTATATTTTTCTTTAGTGAACTGCCTTTTACGTGTCACAACATTTTTTGTATGTTTTTGGCTTGTGCACTGTCATGACCAGAGGACAGCGTCATCCGCCCATGGTACAGGTTTTTTCCTTTTCAGTAACCAATTTTCTAGGTAAGGCTAGCGCGGGATTCTTTTTTATTTTCCTGGATCCGATAGGAATCAAACCGACTCCTGTGAAAATTTTGGAGAACTACGGTTGGACTCCAAGAATCCGGTTTTTATGATCCCCCTTGAAAAGGGTTTCTGCTCACGACGGGACGATGGTTTACTATGAAGCTTCACTCGCCCACTAGTCAAATAACAGATGGAAAACTGAGGGGCTTGGTGTTGAATCCTACTTCCTCTGTACCAACGATAATTTCCCAACAAGATAATCATTTTAAGATGTATAGCAGAGATTAAATGTTTAAGAAGAATAAAAACTACAGTGACTCTTACTAAATGATTTGTGGTTGGGAGTGGGAGCATGGTTAGAGGCAGTGACGAAACTAGTATCGTCATAAAACCCGGACGCAGTGGCGAAGCTAGTACCCTCATAAAACCCGGACGAGACTAGTATTTTTTTGTGATCGGCTAATTTTTATATGTGTCGATGATTAACGGCAATGAAGACGGCAGCGGCAGAGCCCGGGCGGCCGTCCTACCTGCTCGGGAGCTGTTGCTGGTTGGAACCGGTTAGAGGTTCCTTTGCTAGTTAGAGGTTGAATTAAAAGAAATTTAAATAAAAGATGATTGATGGGATAAGTAGTACTTTAAAGTGATAATTTCTGTAGAATCCTAGAGTGATACTTTTAGAAGGGAGTTCTAATTAATAAGAAAAGGCGAGTGTATTTGAGTCAAATGTGGATCGATGGGTTAAGCCATGAGCTTCTTGGTGTTGTTATACAATTACTAGTATGTAAAATTTTAAAATCTTGCTTAATTTTATTTGGATGGGTTATTATACGAAATGAATAATATAGAAGTAGTACAACTTAGGTTGGATCATTTAAGCCATAGTCTGCCACTGTGGTCTCGGTTCAACGATTTGTTATTAATATTGTTCTTTTATACAGTATATCACTGAGTTAATTAATGCTTCTATAATATATCATTTATAATATATCATTGGGCTGTTTTTTTTTCAAATGCCCTTACAGACAAACAAGACTGACAATTGATTTATCACACTACAAGCTTCCAAAAATTACGAAAACTTTTGTGTAGCCTTCTTACATGACATATAAGTTTGTGTATAAGTTTCAAGATTTTTGCATTACTAATTTTTCTAAATATAATTTATATGTTTTAAGGTACCTAAAATATTTTCTATGTTATTGGCTTTAATCTAAATCATTTGTTTATATGTCATGTAAGGAGACAAAGAAAATTTTATGATTTTTTAATCTTCTAGCCGGCCAACCATTTGTTCCTTATATGGATGTAAGGACATTTTGGGTATTTTAAAAAACTATATGGTCCAATTACATATTGTTTAACTCTGTGTTATATAGAAAGTCGATGACAAATTATTAAACTAGTGCAAACTTGATGGCATAGAGTAGATTCTCTCAAAGAAAGAGAGAAGATGAGATGAGTGGCACCTAGTAATGTTGAGGCCGCTAGCCGATGCCAAGCGCCAAAATGGAGGAGTAGATCAAATTGCCAGAAAGCAGATCAAGCAGGCGGAGTACTCTGATGAGTAGATCCTTCGACATCCATCCATGTCCTTTTCAAGCTCATTGTTGCCGTTGTGGAGTGTTTGTTTATTACGAGCACAGAATAATCTGCAAGCGCATAGATATCATTGTATCTTTCACCCAAGAGTATTCCGTGTATCATATCCACAAGAAATATGTGTGTACTAGAATCTAAGAACATGATTCATCCAAAGACAACATATAAATGGTAGGCTTAGGATAGAAAGGATTCCGACGGGTTAATTATCTTAATTTAAGGTAAAACTTTATCAATTGCTTCGGACACCGGCATACCCCTGGTTTGCCAAGGAGACTTCGGCCTACAACGCTATGATGTATCTGTCAGTGATGATTACAAAGGACATATAGCGTTGTCACCACCTGTCGCCTACCTCTACAACCCTTGAAGCACACAACAAACAAAGGTAACATCCAACCTATAGACATCACGTGCTACAAATAACCAAGCCGAGTACGAGGCCGTGCTCAAAGGGTTACATCTGCTCAAAGAAGTTGAAGCCGACGCCATCGAAATAATGGGAGATTCACTGTTGGTCATCAGTCAGTTGTCAGGAGAATATGAATGTAAAAACGACGCGCTGATGGTTTACTATCAACAATACCAAAAATTGATGGATGGTTTTCGGCTAGTTACTTTAAAACATATCCCCAGGGAGCAGAATACAGAAGCCAATGATTTAGCTCAAGGGGCATCGGGCTACAAGCCGATGATAAGAAACATTGAAGTGGAAGTCGCCTGTCATCACAGCTGATGATTGGAAGTTTGAAGTCTACGACTATCTACAGAATCCTTCTCAATCGGCCTCGAGGAAATTACGATACAAGGCATTGAGATATGTTTTGCTCGACGAAGATCTTTATTATCAGACGATTGATGGAGTGCTGCTAAAATACCTTGGACCCGATCAAGCCAAAGTGGCTATCAGAGAAGTTCATGAAGAGATTTGCGACACGCATCAATCGGCTCACAAGATGAAGTGGCTACTTCGGAGAGCAGGGTATTTCTGGCCAACAATGCTGGAGGACTGTTTCAGATATTATAAAGGTTACCAGGATTGTCAGAAATTCGGCGCCATACAAAGAGCACCAGCATCGGCTATGAACCCGATCATAAAGCCTTGGCCGTTCAGAGGATGGGGCATCGACATGATCGGCCAGATTAATCCACCCTCAAGCAAAAGGACATAAATTCATTCTGGTAGCGACAGATTATTTTTCAAAATGGGTGGAGGCAATTCCTTTGAAGAAAGTTGATTTCAGGGACGCAATCGAGTTTGTTAAAGAGCATATCATCTACCGATTTGGCGTCCCACAAACAATTACAACAGACCAGGGATCTATCTTCATATCAGATGAGTTTGTTCTGTTTGCCGACGGCATGGGGATCAAATTACTTAATTCTTCGCCGTACTACGCACAGGCCAACGGGCAAGCGGAAGCTTCAAACAAAAGTCTGATCAAGCTGATTAAGAGGAAGATTTCTGAGTACCCAAGGCAATGGCACAGCCGATTAGCCGAATCACTTTGGGCGTGTCGGATGGCATGCCACGGATCTATCCAAGTCCCTCCATACAAGTTGGTCTATGGACACGAAGCAGTACTGCCATGGGAAAATGTCATCGGCTCAAGACGGATTCAACTACAAGATCAGCTCACAGCCGATGATTACTATCACCTAATGGTGGATGAATCGGATGAATTAGTTCATTCAAGGATGAGGGCCTTGGAAAAAGTAACAAGGGACAAGGAACGAGTAGCCCGCCACTACAACAAGAAAGTTGTGCCTAAATCTTTTGAGGAAGGCAAACTCGTATGCAAATTAATACTGCCGATAGGATCACGAGACAATAAATTTGGCAAGTGATCACCAAATTGGGAAGGGCCTTTCAAGATCCACAAATGCGTCTCTAAAGGAGCTTACATGTTAGAAGGTTTGGACGGAGAGGTATTTGGAAGGGCTCTAAATGGCAAATACTTAAAAAATACTACCCAAGCGTTTGGATCAACTCATGATTCGGCTCTGTTTGTTCAGCCTTTAGGTCATTTTTACGCAAAGTTTTTCCCTAGTTTTCTGCAATCGGCTAGTGTTCGCCGACCGTGACGACAACGATGCGCGGTTTTGTTAAGTTCATAATTTTGTCAATGTTGAAGACATCAACAAAATTAGGGGACATATACATACACAAAACCTAAGCTGATTACAAAAAGGTGATACAGAAAGGTGGACATCAAATTTTTTCAGAATCATAACATCGGACAAGATTTTCAAGTTTCAGAATAGGCAATCATGATGTTGGACATAAGTATAAGCCGATCACGGGATAGTTGTTTACAAGAGGCCGAGGCCGATTACAAAAGTTTAAATCTCGCCTAAGCTATTACAGTCGGCTCACTGCTTTAAGAAGTCGGCTATGGCCAACAACGCCTTGCGCCTGATTTGGTCCACTTCTTCAATGGCCCTAGCGTCGTCGGCATCAGACCCAGTCACCAGCTCACCGCCTTGGTCAGATCCTTCAGATGAGACACGACCGCCTTGATGCTTGATCGCTTATCTTTGATCTCTTTAGGCAGGACGGCCATGTATTCTTCTTGCATCTGGATCTCTGTAGTGATTTGGATGAAGTCGGCTATTATTTGATCCCCTCGCGTGCGAAGTTGCTCAAGTCTGGCGGCCGGCTCCGTCTTCAAGGCATCGAAATCGGCTTTCTTGGCCTTGATATCTTCTTGCCTTGATTTGATTGCGGCCATCAGTGACTGATTATCTCGACGATCGGCAAGGAGTTGCTGGGCTCACTCATATTTCACCTGGTGTGCCTCAAGGAAGGTGGCCGCGATGATCGCGTCGACCATAGCGTCTGGCAGCTGGCTCTGGATTTCCTTGAATCGAGCACGGATTGGGCCGCAGTCGGCTACCAGCGCGTCTAGAGAGCTCTCTAGCCGATTGGCAATATCGACCAGAGCTGCTTTGAGGTCTGCATCGAGCGGCACCAACGCCTTCTCGCCTCCTTCATCAGGGTCTTCAAACTCCGACAGGTCGAAGCCCAGGAGATCGGCTATGTTCTGCAAAAAGAAAGCAACAGTTATAGAAATAACAAACTTATCAAGTCGGCTGACGAGGTGGAGTGAGGCTTACTGTGGGCATCGGAGCTGGAGTGGGTTCCGCGTCGACTTGGTCACCACCTGCAGCCGAAGTGACTTCCTCGTCAACTTAGCCACTGCCTGCAGCCGACTGGGTGCGCTCACTTGACTCCTGGGGGCGGGCGTCGGCGCGCGTGGTGGCTGCAAAGAGAGTTAGTTGGGAATCGGCGAAACAATACAAGGAGTGTGAAGATAGGGACTCACTGATCGAAGGGGAGCCAATTTCTTCATGGTTATGCACTTTGTTCTCTGCCGATTCAAAGATGCAGTGAAGGCGTGAGTAAATGCACATAAGTGGTTTAAAGAGGGGGGAAAGAAGTGTGAAGTCACTTACCGTTACCAGCCGAGCTGGGCGCCTCGAAGGACTTGGAATTTCCTGGACGCTGCTCTCGTCGGCTAATGGAGTTGCGATGTATTTCTTCGAGCTGGAATCGGCTGCGGCTTCATCGACAGCATCTGCAGCTTCTTCGTCCTCCACTTCTTGAGTCAAGAAGGCATCCACGGCCGGATCGACTGGGGACAAGTCGTCATCGGTTGGGGCTCGCCTTGCCTTCTTGGCCGCCCTCTTTCTCGCTTCGGCAACCGGAGTAGCAGCAGTCAACGGCTGGGCCCTCTTTGTCCGACAGAGCGGCTCGCGGGTTTGGCCGTGAAGTAGCGTGCCCACCTTCGACGCGTTGAAGCCAATTGAAGATGGCGCCAGCCCACACCCGTTCGGCAGGACGCTGGGCACATAGTTGATCGCCACCCCACTTCGGCTCACTGGGGGAGGGGAATTGTCGATTGTCTACAACGGAAGAGAATTATGGTTAGCCGACGATACAAGTAATAGCCGATGAACAAACAAGAGCTGGGAGATGTGCTTACCGATGGAATTCTGTCGGGGTCGACGATGGTCAGATACATTGTGGCCGATTGATGGAACAAGTGTTGCTTTCACTTGCCCCACCACCGGGTGAAGATCGGTGATCTGGTTATCGCCAAGTTGATTCTGTTCATACTGCCGAGAGGAGGAGTTGGGAGTTGAAGTAGCCGAAGCATCATTATATTGTCTTCGATTCTTCCCCTCGGCTGGATCTTATCGGCAAACAACAAGCCGATAGGCAGTTGGCCCATTCCAAACTGTCCCGCCGCCACCATTGGGTGATAAAACTCGTAAATTTTGGTGACGTTGTGGCCTTGATGAATGCCGACGGGGAGGATGAAGGGGGTGATGGCAGTGACAAAGATTTCCCTCGGCGCTGTGTATTCTTCTGAATCGAGCTCATCTAGCCGAAGATTGTCTGGCTGTTCAAATTTGATAAAGTCTTCATACGCAAACCAGATCTTGGAGGCGTTTGGAAAGCCGCTATATAGCCGATCAAACCACTCCGTGAAATCTTCGACTGTCAGTTTTGAGCCCGGATAGGTCGAAGCAGCCTCACCATATGACGTCGGCCGCCGAGTGGTTTTTTCCTCATCATCCACAATCCTCGGCTCTATCAACGGGAACTCGGCTTGAAGGGGAGCAGGCTGCTCGGCTATCTTGTACAAGTGCAGGTTAAGCCAAAGTTGCAATGACCACCAGGGACCTCCGGTGTCGACGGACTACTTGGAGGCCATAACCCAGTAGGTATTTGCCTAAGGGGATGTTCTTTTTCTCCACTAGGGCTTCGACTACGTGCTGCCAGTTGCTGGTTGGACAGCAGCTAGATCCACAAAACACAAACTTCTCTAACCACATGAGGAGGAAGGCGGTGTGCTCTCTGTCCGAAATCGGCCCATCCTTCATGTTCATAGAAATAAAGCCGCTCCAGCCGCCAATGCTTTTGGTTTTGAAGGTATGTTGGCACTTGCACTGAAGATCACTTGGGCTAACCATGGAAGTGACGTCCAGGTCGGTTATCATCACCACATCCATCAGAGTGGGGGTCATCGGCCCTTGTCTAAATAGGAAAGCATTGAGTGTGTCGGACCAAAAATAGTGAGCAGCCGATAGAAGAGTTCGTTCTTGGGCATGTTGGCTATCGTCAGTTCTAAGCACTGAGCTATTCCAAGCTTGGTCCAATGCGTCCTTTTCCTAGCCGACATTCTTAAAAGCCAGGCTGGCAAGGATTTGTCAGTTGACGGCCATGATTTGAAGGTGCTAGTCCAGTATGACAGATTAGGCGTTGAAAACCTAAAGGGGATCCGATCAGTTTCTACGTTTATTATTTCACTTGGGTCCAAATTGCCGATCGGCCCTAGAAAGTATTGGTTCTGATGGGCTAGGTTGGGGATTGCGATTTGGTGGGTTAAGTGCTACAGAATGAGGAAAGAAACAAGGAATTATGAAGAGGCAAAAACTAAATCGTGGAAAGGAAAAGGGAATGAAGCCGATGAACTTACCTCGGGTACGATGGCTGCTGTGATGCATCGGTGGGGGTGCTTGAGGAAGCCATTGCTGGGGATCGTTGCCTCTTAGGGTTCGCCGAAGAAGATGCGGGCTTCGAGGTCACCGGGGTCGCCGAGGAGGTCGCCGGAGAGTTTGAGGGTTGCTGAGGTGGCTGTTTGTTTGTGACAGCGTGACGCGTGCGGTGGCCACGGGGGCGGTATTTAAAGAGTGTTTTTGGTAGCCGAAACGGTTAAGGTCGGAAAGAGCGGGAATTTGGAAAAGCAGCAAATCTGCGATATTATCTTATCACGGACTTGGGGGGCATGTGTTAACGGCTAAGTTTGGTAACCAAATCCCTAAGTCCCTGCCGAGATGGAAGCGGAATTGGATCGGAAAAACAGAGGTCGAGTCGGCTGTGATACAATCAGCTACAAGGCCAATCGGCTGAGGTTGAGTCGGACAAGGACAGCCGATAGCCGATGTTGAGTCAGAAGAAGATGGAACGGTTTCCGATAAAGGTGCTTAAAGATAAATAGAAGATTTGGTTCCCAAATTATGTGTTAAGAGATATTGCCATCTGTGGATAGAGTCTTGTAACGGCAATTGTATCTGTAAATTAGGAATTTGTTTAGATTTCCTATTGTAATGCGGCATGGGACTATGTCCCGGGATATTCTCGTACCATGTATAGTAGATTAGATAGAGACCGTGTATTGCACGGGTAGTTTTATTCTTCGATATAAATAGGACCCGAGACCCCTGTAATCAAACATTAACACACAATCAATACAACTTTTGGCGCATCGCCTCCTATTTTCTTCAGACGAGCACTTGATCCGGCTTCGGGCTGTATCGTTTCGATCCCCGATTAAGGTAAATGTTTGTCATTAGTAGTGTATCTCGTCAAATTAGTGCTTCCATCGCTATGATACTCTAGATTCAATGATTTATGTTGCGCTAGTTATCATATATCGTATACAATCTAGAACAATGTCTAGATCTGTCTCGATATCGGTCTGTTTCTGTCAAAAACCAATAGCCGATAGAGCTAGATCTAGAGGTTGGCCTAGGTTATATGCGGTATCCACCGTCTCGAGGGGTTTACATCAGCTATAATAGATCTGATTGTTCTTTTTATACTTAATGTTGCATCAATTTGATCTATTAAGTCGTTTTTAGAGCTCTTATGATCTATTCGGCTAGATGTATATGCTTAGAGACAGTGCCGGGGTTTCAATCGGCCTTATCTATTTTAATATTCTTTTGGTATATTTACTGTTAGATTTATTAAAGCCGCCTCTTGTATTGAGATCTTGCTCTGGTTAAATGCCCTAAGCCAGAATCAGCCTGTCAGCCACAATCGACAGCCGACTGATCTAGGTTTAGCGCATTTAGCTAGAACAATATCTTTTCATAAGATAAATCGGAGTACTAGCCGATTCACACTTAGTCTTACGATAACGGCTAGGCTGTTAATGCATATATTTATTATCCCTTTGTATATTTGGATTAAGTGGTTAATATTGTCTCGGCATAGCCGATCTATCCTAGTCACTTAGTTTAAATGCACTTTGGGATAGCATATATATGTAAATTGATTCCCTTAGCCGATCCAGTGGGATCTAACTTAACCCTTAACGCATACATCTATGTTTTTCTTGTTGGTTAACAGATCAAACCAACTGGCACGCCCTGTATTTCACAGACAGCCGAGAAGGACCTACACTGGAGCTAAGCAGATCTTCCAGGCCAGCGCGTGAGAGAAATTTCTCATCAACAGGTGTGTAAAGTGTGTATAAAGGAGACCCCGAACAACAAATGCAAAGTGGCCAGAGGACTCAAAGCTTTATTTAAATTTTATTTTGCATTTTCCTCTTGAGTTTAGGATGTCGTATTATCAAGAGATGTTTCAAATGGTTGCCTGAGATAATCTAAGTGCTTAAAGTCAAAATTCATAGAAGAGAGAATTTGTTCGACTCAAAAGTTGAAAAGGTTGGGGCAAGATAGCAAGGTTTGGCCGAAAGTTCCTGGCACCCTACCCAGAACTTCCTGGCGACTCCTCTAGTCAATTTTTTCCTAAGTGTTAGCCAGAAGTTCCTGCACCCTGCCCAGAACTTCTTGGCACCTTGCCTTAGCTATTTTTTCTAAGTGTTGACCGAAAGTTCCTGGCATTTTGGTCCGGAACTTCCTGGCACCCTTACAGTTCAAAAATGTGAGTAATGGCTACATGATGTCAGCACAAACTTCCCACACCCCCACATCTCACTTTTGAAAAATTCTACTTTTTTGTCTCCTAGCTTCTCCCATGGTGTTCTTGCCTTCTTCACCTTGTTCTTGAGCCTTCAAAGTGAAATAGAGTGATAATTGAGGGTGGTAGTGAGGATTGGTGATGTTGAGAGGGATAAGATGACTTGAGCACTTGGTGATTCTCATTGGGCTGCTGTTTGGTGCTTATTACTCTTGGAGGGTGACCTTCTAGATGGTTAGACATCGTCCGTGAGCTTCCTTCGCTTTGTGGATTGACCCGAGCAAGTTTATAAAAGGTTTTCCTCGCCTCCTCAAGGAAATGAGGTAAGTTGAGTGAAAATCCGAGCTAAGCCTTTTGAGGTTTTCTTGGTACAGTTATCCTCATTCGTGGTATTCACTAGAGGCTCAGGAGGTTAATCAAGACATAGCTCTACGGAGTTTCTCAATAGAGAGTAGGATTCTTGTAATCTGAACTTCAGGAAACAATCCTGTGTCTCCCTTGTGTATGATCTAAGCCTTCCTTTGAGTCTCTCTGTATCCTGCTTGATTCAGTTTGTCTCCTATACATTGGCAAGTCTTGAAGTTCCTCTAAGAATCAAGATCTGAACCTCGAAGTGTTAGAAGACCGGAAGTTGCTAAAAAGAACACCAGAAGTTCCGGTCAGCTTGGGCTGCCAGGAAGATCCGGGGTTCTTGCCAGGAAGTTCCAACCCCTGTTGAATTTAACCACTGCGAATTTGAAGTGATTTTCAGGAACACAATTCACCCCTCCCCCTTCTAGGCGACATCTATGGGCTTTCAAGGTTCCAGTCCCAGTTACTCACAGTGAACCCGAACATGAAGTTCAGGTGTTTTGGACTGGAACTTCAGGCCCAAGGTTTTGACCAGCCGCAGGAATGGGGACCTGAAGTTTCGGTCTTTCAGATCTAAACCTTCGGTGTTCAAATATGTGAGTAACGACTAGTTGTGGGGATGGGCAAGTATTTAATCCCATCCACCCCCACCTTGAGTGGGGGGCTGGCACACTTTTCAACATCTCTCTCCATAGCTTCTCTAGGGTTTCTAGCCTCTCCCACCTTGATTCTTGAGCCAAAAATCTTGTGGGTGAAGGGGATTTGATTGTTGAGAGAAGGGGAGTTAGGGTTGTTGTTTGAGCACTTGGATGATGTCAGGGCTTCGTCAACGTGCTTATTATTCTTGGTGGTTCTCCACCTAATCGGCTAAGCATCGCCCGTGAAAATTCAAATTTGTGTGAATTGTCCAGGAGGCTTGTAAGGATGGCCTCACCGCTGCAAGGGAAGAGTTAAGTTGTGAGTAAAACCAAGCTAATTTCTAGGAGTTTGCTTGATAGAGCAAGCTTCATCTAAGGAATGTGAGGGTTGTCCGTCCTTGAACCTTGGTGGTTGAGAGGAAACCCACTAATTCTTGGTGGTTGCTTGGAAATTGGAGCTTTCCCCTGGTTAGTAGCTTGGAAAGGCGTGGGATTGAAAGCGATCCGGCTCTTAGGAGATCCTTAACGGAGAGTAGGATTGAAAAATCTGAATTTTGGTGAAAAATCTTGTGTCCCCTTTAGTCGTGCTTGTTTCTCTTGTGTTCCTAGTCATTCCCCTTTATTACTCTTGAAAACCTCTCCCTCGAGCTTTTTCTCCTTGAAGAAACAGTCTCAGGGAATCAGAACTTTCGGTCCCAAGTACCTAAAGTTCAAGTCGACTTTCTTTGTGAAACAGCGAGAGCGGACTTGAAGTTCTAGTCTCAGGACCTGAAGTTCCGGTAAAATTGATTCCGTTGCGAGTGAATTTAGGAACGCCTATTCACCCCCTCTAGACGACTTCAAGCTCGTTTTAGTAAGAAGAGTGGGTTCAAAGAAGATACAACATTTGATCCTCGGCAAGGGCGCTAGAAAGCTTGTTGGTATTTATTACGAGCACAGAATAATCTGTAAATGCACAGATACTGCTGTAACTTTCACCCAAGAGTATTCTAGGGTATCGTATCCACAGGGAATGTGTGTGTATTAGAATCAAAGAACAAGATTCATCCAAGGACAATAACTAAATGGTAGGCTTAGGATAGAAAGAATTTTGATGGGTTAATTATCTTAATTTAAGGTAAAACTCTATCGATTGCTTTGGGCATTGGCTTACCCTTGGTCTGCCAAGGAGACTCCGACCTACAGCTCTATGATGTACCCGAACATGAAGGATTACAAAGGACAGATATGGCTTAATTTATCATATGAGGCATATAATCTAGATCAATATCTAGATCTATCTCGTGGTCGACTAATATCTCTTTGAAGACAGCAGCCGACAGAGCTAGATCCAGAGGTTGATTTAGGTTATATGGCGTATCTACCATCTCAAGGAGTTCTCATTAGCCTAAATAGATCTCGTATCTATAATCCATGAAGCTCACAACTAGACACCACGTCAATCCTATTGATTACTAACCTAATCTCAAATCCAGGCTTACAGAAGATTAAGTTACTCTACCTAAGCAGATGCGATAAACCCACTACAATGAGAATATATCTTACTTAAATAAGAAAAGTAACTACCAAAGAAAACCTCGAATATTTACTTATATAAAAGAAGCATCTATCAAGGTACAAGATCGGAGAGAATGCTGACATCTTCGACACTCCGGAACTTCCATGGAAGGAGAGAACTCCAACATTTGGGACATCCTTTTGGAGCTTCCCCTCACTCTCTTCCTATATTCTAGCTCTACTAGAGAGTAGCCTAAATGTGTAAGTGAGTTGTACTCCACTTGTTGTGTTGTGCTTTGAGAGTGAAGTGAGAACTCCTTTTAGAGAACAGTTATGACAGCTGTGGAGGTCGGTTGACCCACAACCATCATTGAGAGTGAATCAGCGTCCTTCACATGAAGGTGGGGATGGGAGGCCGCAAAGGCGGTTCGGCCGACCTTGTGGTTCGGACGACCGCTTGGTCCCACCTCTCGGCCACTCCTTCGGTTAGGAGATTGCCTGGTGGGCCCTCTGCATATTGTACTATGGATTGACTCAATTGTAGTCAGTTTTGATTGACATGTGAGCCCTTCAATCCATGTAGTCACATTCGATTTGTCAGAGGTGTATTTTGTTGTATGACAGGTGGTTTTTGTCAATAATTTACTTGCATACAAATATTCACCAAGACTTGTGGAAATGGTTAGTAATAACCACTACCTCTAAGTTAGGTATTCCATTTTGTATTTTGTTCATTTGCTTTTATGCAGGAATTGACGGTTGGATTTAGTACTTAAGGACCGTAAACAACATCCCCACACTTAGCCTTTACTCGTCACTGAGTAAAGATCATGGATTACAACAGAGTAATGAATCTCTTGTAATGATACTGACATAATAATTATTTCAAGCCATACCCGTACTTCTGAATCTTGAAGTGTTTACCATATCATCTTGGGTTATTGAAGAATAAAACGGCCTTGATTCAAGTTACCTCTACTTCTTCTGATGAGTACCTTGGGTTTTTCGTTTTTCTCATAAAAATATAACTTTACTCCTCAATTGATTGTCTCGAATCGCTAAATATGTATGATTTCTCATAGAGATAGTGACTTTGACCTTTCTTATTCCTACTTCTAATAAGGCTTATGTGGAGCTTAGGAAGGAAATAAGAACAACATACTTGCATTGTATATATTGCAAAGGCAAAAATCGAATTTAAAAAGAACTAGTCATACCATCATGATCAAGATAGTCACAGGGATGGAGCTAGAAAAATTAGTTCATCGGTGTCACCGGGGTTAGAATACACTAATCTGGTTTAATTCCTAGTGTATCTTAATTGCTTAAACAATACAAACATTGATTTCGTCGGAGTTCATCAGGGTTGGTTGACCCCGATGGTTGTATTGTAGCTCCGTCCATGTATAGTCATACCATCACAATCAAGATGTATATGTGTATGAACAATAAATATGTACATAAAAAAAGAAAAGTTGAATGATTATCCTAGTCACCTACCCCACCTATCATCATTTCATCGTTCTACGTCTCACATAAGAATTCTGCTCACCCTCCTTTCTTCCAAATCCCCATCTTAAGAGCATCTCCAAGAGTGTTGCTATTCCATTCTCCAAGCCAAAATTTAGCAATTTTGAACTAAAAATAGACTCCAACAAACTTGCTATCCATATGGCCAAGCCATCCCACTAGCCAAACCGACTCCCTCACTGACTAAACTTGGCCAGTCAAGCCAGCTTGCCGTTCGTGGGGCCCACGCCCATGGAAAAGGGGAAGGAGGAGGAGACGAGTGCGCAATGGAGTAGGCGCAGGCGAGAGAGATGGAGACCTGACAAGCCACGGCCATCCCCCCTCCATCCCTTCCCGAGGTGGTGCTGGAGAGGCTGCCCGCGACGCCACGCCTGGCGTCCCGCCCATCCCACTTCACACCTCTACTGCTACTCATGGCGCCTCCGCCTTTGCTCGCCTCCGCGCTTCTCTTCCTACTCCTCGCCAGCGCTGGTGGCCCAAATGTTGCCGCCGTCACCAAGGCCGTGAGGTACCAGACCCTCGTCACCATCCCGCTCTCGCTGCACCCGTACACCGCCGTCGCCGAGGCGGTCATGGAGGATGACGGTCTGTTCCAGGGGAGCCTTGTTGCGGACGAGAGTGGTGACGCGTCGACGGTGGGGCTTCGCGTGGTCCACCACGATGACTTCGCCACTCCACCGCAGCTGAGCTGCTCGCGCACCGGCTGCAGCAGGACAAGAAGAGGGTGTCACAGATCTCCGCGGCTGCGGGGGGAGCTGCGGCTAACGGGACGCACGATGGCGGCAGGAGTTGGTTCGTGGCGTCGATGGTGTCCGGGATGACGCAGGGGGGCGGGGAGTACTTCACAAAGATCGGGGTGAGGACGCCCGTCATGCCGGTGCTCATGGTGTTGGACACCGGCAGCGACGTCGTGTGACTCCAGTGCGCCCTCGACGGCGCAGATGTTCGACCCGTGCACCTCGCACTCCTACAACGTCGTCGACTGCACCATGCCGCTCTACCGTAGGCTCGACTCCAGCGGCTGCGACCTGCGCCACAAGGCCTGCCTCTACCAGGTCGCCTACAGCGACGGCTCCGTCACCGCCAGGGGACTTCGCCACAGAGACCCTCACCTTCGTCGGCGGGGCTCGCGTGCCACGCGTCGCCCTCGGTTGGGAGGGAGAAGACTGACATGTGAGTCCCACTATTATAGACTTAGAATAGAGAGCTTAGATGAAGATGCTGTTGGAGTGAGTAATGAATCTGATTTGTTAAATCAATTAGAGAACTGACTATATAGATATTTAGAAATTTAAATTTGATCGTTCTGTTGAAGATTTGGAGATGCTTAAAAAAGAGCGGAGGCGACCATGTCGAAGGCAGAGAAACGTAGGGTGATGGTTGGGAATAGCATTGCAATCTCGCCATTTCACTCACAGCCACAGCCACACGCACAACAACATCAGCAAGCAAACAACAACGGCGCAGTATTTTAATCAGGCAGAGTCAGTCTGCAACACGCACGCACGCCGTTGTACATACACCAACCGCACCGGCCCACCCTCACCCGCCTCTGCGCGTCATCATCCTCTCCTCCTCACCCTACCTATCAAAGCATCAAATGCGTGCAAACGCCATCATCCTCCCAACCACTGCACACGCTTGTACGCTGGGCTGCTGCCACCACCACTCGCACAAGACCCGGGAGCGTGCGTTCGGCTTCTCTATCTCTCAAGAGGACAGCAAGAAAGCGAAACGAAAGGATCAAAGAATGGATACATGTATCACAGCCATCCATCCATGGATCCATGGAGCCAGACAGCCATGGACGCAAGGGGGGAGAGAGTGAGAGAGCGTGTGCTCCGTCCATGTCCCGTATCGTCATCTCGCTTTTTTTCCCTAATGGCCCATTTGCCTATGGACCATGACATTTCTGTACAGAGAGAGTGGTAGCATCCTCTGACCTCTCAACCCCAACAGATTCCAAGAATACCCTCCTTCTCTTCTCCTTGGGCTTGGAGACGGAGGTGGACCGACGACGAAGCCAACGCTGCAGACAGCAGCAGCAAGCAAGCAAGAGCCCCACTACCACCGCTCTATTTCGTCCCTCTCCTCCACATGCCAGATGCCACGCCACGCCACGCCATTACCACCACCCACCCTCCCCTCTCCGCCACTACAAGTCTAGAGAGAGAAACAATGAGAAGTTTGTTGGTTTAGTTGGTGTTCTCGATTGCTCTTTCTCTCTCTCCTCTTGCCGTCCGTCCATCCTTGCTGCTACTACTGAATACCAGTCTACTCTAGCACCATCACCATGCATGGGCCTTTTTGGGTTTTTGGCACCACATCCATGGGTCTCCTTCACACGCCGCAGCAGCTGCAGCAGGAGCGAGAGCACCGAGAGAGAGAGAGAGAGAGAGAGAGGAAGCAGCGGGCGCAAGAAACTTCCCTCACCTTCCCCTTCTCCTCCTCCTCCTTTATTTCTATGTTGTCGTCTTCTTCCTCCCTTGCTTGTTACCATCTCCTTCTACCTCTCTCTCTTCCCTCTCCTCCTTTGGCTTTCTCGGTCTCCCCTTCTCTCCGTTTCTTGGGCTAGTGAGCTGAGGTGAGGTTGGATATGAAGAAGGCGAAGGTGGTGTTGGCTCAGCCGGCGGCGAGGGCGCCGCCGTCGCCGGTGCTGCCGAGGGCGGCGGGGCACGGCCGTGGCGGCGGCGGCGTTGGTGGCGGGGAAGAGGCGTACAGGGCGAGGGCCAAGTACAAGAATCTTCTCCAGGACTACAAGGAACTCCTCGAGGTGGGTGGGTGGGTTTCATGGCGTTCTTCGAGTCATGGCCTGCTCCTGCCAATCGATCGAATCTTGGATTTTGGGGGTTTCGCGATGTTTTGATCGGTTCCTCTTTGGAAGGGTTTTTTAATGTTTGATTTCGTCCTGGTTTTCTTAGATTTTGTGATTTCGGTTGGATCTTGGCGGCTTTGTTCTTCATCGATTTTATTTAGGGCTTTTTAAAATTTATTTTGAGGGGTTTTAACGTTTCGATTGTGTATTTTGTGGATCTGAAGTTTATTACTTTGGTGACAATATTTTGGGGTTAGATCTGGGGCACTAAGATTAATCCTTCTTCACCGAAGATTGAATGATTTAGCATGGTTTGATGTGTTCCAAGTCAGCTGATAAGCGTATCAGTTCATTTTGGTTTGTTGTACTTAGCTTTCTTCCAAGGATTGCAACTCTCTTAATCTACGATTTCCGGAAATGTGATTCTGATTCTTGCAAAATTACTCTTGGTTTAATGGTACCTGATGATTAGCTCGTGTTGACTTACTCAGGAAACTGAAGCAAAGAAGAAGAGATTACAGATGGAGAAGCTGAAGAAACAAAGGCTTTTGGCTGAAGTCAAGTAAGGGCCTGAACACATCATTTCTCCAGTGTGTGATTATGCTCTACGACAATGCAAACCTGTTGATATTGTCTCCTTATACTTGGCATAATTGAGCCGCACTGTAGGTTTTTGCGGAGAAGGTACAAATTGATGTCCGAAAATCCATCCCAGACGGTTGTCTATAGAGTGAAGAATCCGGCATTGCCACCCACATTGCGGCAAACTGGTTGGTCTCATGACGAAGAGTACCGCACGGTTCGGGCTAGCGGAAGCTCTAGCAAAGGCCCATCGGTGCACTGGAGGCTGGGTTCTGCTCCAAGAGCATCTCCCGTGATTGATCTCAACGAGGCTTGTGAGCCGGTAATATTTGGGGTGAACTCGGTTTGCCACTTCCGTTGCCTGCCAAAATTGTCATCTGAATGGTGTTGAATTTGTTGTTTCCAGAGTTCTGAAGAGATGGAGGAGCTTCATGGTTACCAAGAACCTGTTAGGGTTGGCAGGGTCATGAGGTACCCAATGGAGGGTGATGTTGCCGCCGGTCCTAGTGATGCTAAAATGGCGGCGTTCTGGGATGTCCGGAGTGCCGCCTCCCGAGCTGGGAAGAGGAAGATCTCATGGCAGGATCAGTTAGCTCTTAGAGTATAGGTTACTATAACAGTGTTGAGATAGCTGGGAGGAGGAACTATGTTTCGTTCATCCCTGTTCCTCGAGTTGTAAAAGAATCCTTCAGAGGAATCGGTGGATGGGTGTAATGCTCCTGGCACTTGTTGAGATCGTAGTCGTGTATAATCATTCTCTGATTTGTTGTGTTAGTGTGGATGCCATCTCGACAACATCTCTAGGGCTAATGGTATTTGAGCAAATGAATAATTAATGCAAATGCTGATGCCTTGTAGTAGGTGCTGTAATTCATGCGCTCAATCTTGGTTTATGTAAACATGAGGGAATAGGATTGAAGTCATGGAACCTATCACCATTGTAGAAATCCATGTGTGAATATTAGCATAGTAATGTCAGGATGGAAGTCATGGAACCTATCACCATTGTAGATTATATTCAAGTGTGAATATTAGTGTAGTAATGTCAGCATATACGTTCACTCCTACTGATGTTTAGCATATATGTTCACTCATAGTGATGTTTTATATTTCTGGTAGTGGGTACTGTGATGCAAAGGCATGCTTCTGGTCAGCCATATGCTTTTTCTGTTCTTTGGTTAAGAATTAAGAATTAAGATGCAGCAGTACAACTGTTGGGCTGGTTAACACATATACTGGATGTTTAGGTAGTGCAGTTGATTAGGATTCTAACCCCAGGAATACTGGTTCTCTCTGCTGATGGGTTCGCATGTGTTGGCATTATGATTCATGGCTGCTTGTACAAGTTTGTCTCATCTTGTCGCCATGTTTTCGGGCAAGTGATTATTGCAATTGAAGACTATGTCACCTACTATCATGCTGTTCCGATGCACATTCTTGCTCTGCTTCCATCCTCTTACTGACCATGCAACCATACTGGACGGCTTCTCAATTGATCTAGTCTAACCGTCCCACATAATCATTACATCTCAAAATTAAACGAGTAATTCAATTTCACCGGCATTATCCCCAACCAATGGCCTAATTACTCTGATGTTAAATGCCACACGTCCAGACTCTCGCAGATGGCCAGAAATCCACAGAAATGCCAACACCGAACAGTATCACCGGAACTTGAACCATCACATAGTCATCAGAAAAATCAATGATCAATCTGATCATAGGATCATCCACACATGCATGGCAACACAAGCAGTCACCGTCGCTAACTCGCCATTCCCCACCGTCATGTGGAGATGCAGCGCCACGGTCGCCGGCTTCCGGTTTCTTCTTCTCCACCTCAGGTCGACGCGCCGCCGCACTTGACCGAGTGCTCCCTGGTGTAGAGGTGCAGCACCATGTCGGTCTTGCCGGAGCAGCGCACGCCGCAGGGCTCGCACAGCAGCGCGCCGTTCGCCTGCCGCAGCACCACGAATATCCTCCCCTCCACCTGGATCTTCACCTGCTGCCCGGTGGCAGCACCGCCGCGCTTCTCGTCGCCGTTGGAGGCGGCCAGCGGCGCACCATCTCCGGTCTTTGGCGCAGGCAATGGCGCCACGGTCTCCGTTGCTGCCTGCCCCTTGACGGAAGCGGCGGCGGCCGTTTCCTTCGACCTGGCCTTGATCACAATCTCCATGTCCATGGCCGCCTTTCCAGCCATCGATTTGATCTTGTGCTTCTTTCCGGCTAGGTGTATCCTCATGCCGCTCTCCGACGTCGCCCTCACGTTGCAGGACGTGCACCCGAGCAACTCACCGATTCGCGTAACAACGTGGTGCTCGCCGTCGACGACGATGTCGACGGTTCCCTTCTCCGGGGTGTCAGCGACGATCGTGGCGACATCTTCTACTACTACTGCCATGGCTCCCATCTCCTGCACTTCAAGGTTCCCGCCAACTTTAGCAGCAGCCATGGAGGCTGCAGCTTCGGCCTTCGCCATCACCGCGGCCATGGACTTGTGTTTCTTCCCGGCGAGGTGGGACTGCATGACAGTCACCGACGGCGCCTTCACGTTGCAGACATCGCAGAGAATGAAGACCTCGTCCAGCCTCCGCACGGTGTGCGGCTCGCCGTCGACCTCAACGACCACCGTTCCAGGCTCGCCGTCAGCGGCAGCCGCTGTTGTCGCCGTCGCTGCTTTCACGCCATTCTTAGGAGAGGCAGGCGCCGGCGCCGGCGGCTTTCCAGCTTGCTGCTTCAGCTTCGTGGCCTTGGAGACGTGCTTGCCGCCGTCGAGGTGGCACATCATGGTGACACGGTCGGCCGTCCTCACGTTGCAACCCTCGCAGAGGAGGTAGTCGTCCATCTGCACCACCTCATACACGACGCCGGCGCTCGTCAGCATGCTCAGCTTCGTCGGACTGAAGCAGCCGCCGCCGTCCGAAGCCAGCGGCATCATCGCCGCCGCATCCTCCTCTTGATCGGGAACGGGTTCCAGCGGCGGCGCCGACAGCGCGAGCGCAGCCGCCTTCTTCTTGTGGCTCTTCCCGTTGAGGTGATCCTGCATGGCCTTCTCGCCGGTCGACGTGATGCCGCACACGGCGCAGGTCAGGTCGGCGGCCATGGGCCTCTTCCTGCTCGTCGTCGCGGAGACGGCGGACGCTGCTGGGTTCTTCCTCTTGGCGGACGCCGTCGATGCTGATGCATTTGCATTCGAGACGGTGGCCTGCGCCAATGAACACGGTAGTGAGCTTTAGCACGATATACACAAAAGTCTAAAGTGAACTATATACACAAAATAAACAGAGTCCTAGCGCACAATATAATACCGTCTTTTCGACTCAATTAACCTAAATCTTTGCCAAAACTTTTAGAAGTGTTCAAAGTTTTGAATGGAGAGATCGGATGAGTTTAGGGGACAACACCTATAAACAATATTAGAACCATATTGAGAATAGAACTGCATGTTATATAGTAATAATAGAAACTAGTCTATTTAGGCCCCCTGAACATTGGAGGCCAATATACTACAAAACCAGAGCGATAAGTATCTCAGTTACCCTTGAACTCTCTAAAATAGATCCATGAGGACGTGGCAAGCCGTACAGGCAACTTAATTGCGCACATAAGCATGGTCTATATAACCAGCCTTCAAATCCACCATTATTTAGACGGTATTAGATAGTTCAGGGTCTTAATTAGCTATAGCTCAGGCATTGGAGTAGACCGGCCACCAAAGTTGAGAAGGCCAAATAGATTTGTTCCTAACTAACACCCACAAACTCAACTCATGTTCTGAAAACGTATAATTAATATTGTGAAATTATCTTTTATTTAAAACTTAAAATGGCAGGAGATTTGCCAGATATATTAGGAGAGAAAAATAAAGAGAGCCTCACAGAGGTCTTTAAAGAAAAAAATACAGCTAGGAAAGATATGGGAAAAGATTTACACCAAAGAGGAGGCGACTGAGGGAAGGATCATGATCCAGGGTCAGATCCTTGCATGCAAAGGAATGCCCTCCACGCATACTCTGATCCGGAATCGGACATCTTCAACCTCTGCATTGCGCCTCTCATCCCAAGGACGGAAGCGCTGCTTCCTTGAATGCTCTTGCTCCTGGTTGTTGGAAGAGTTAAGAGGTTGCTGCTTGCTCCACCAATATCTGGGGTTAACTACGTTCCACTGCCCCTCCACCTGGGAAGTTGAGCTTTGCGAAGCAGCTGGACCGGAGGAATGGCGCTGAGTAGTCAAAAGCACAGGACGTCCACTCGCCAAAAATCTAGCCCCTGGTTGCGTAGCTCGGCGAGCCCATACCGGAGGATTAAGGCGCTCTGAGAGCGGAATACGGCGCAGCGGCGGGGGGTTGAACGTCTCTCTTCAGTACGGCGGAATGAAGGCTTCGATTCTGCTCGATATTTCTTGGGGCATTGAGGGTATAAAAGGACAGACTCCGATTTCCACCAATTGCTGCAGCTGGATTTCCCTCCTGCAGAGGCACAGGGCTCACCTTTCCCTCATCTGCCGCCGGGCGCTCTACTCGACATGGGGGAAGGAGAGGATTCTCCCAATCTGGTCTTGAGCAGGGTTTGACTTATAGTTACCACCCGCCAAAAGACGGTTATCGTGGTTAGTGCTGACCAAACGGGCCGTTCGGCATGGCCAGGCCCGGGCACACCTCACTACGGTACAGCCCGTTAGGCATGGCTCCTATAACGGGTCGTGTCGTGAGGCCCACGTGTCGATCCCTCGGCCAAAACACGACCCATGGGGTGACGGGCCATGCCGTGCTGGCACGGCCCCGTTAAAGGCCTATGGGCCAAGGTCGGCCTAGTGACACTATTCGGCACTATTTGGCATTGTTTGGGTCCATTAAAGACCCACGGCTTACAGTAACCTCCTACAGTAACCGTGCCGTGTCGTGTTGGTCCATGGGCTGAGGTCGTGCCTGCCATGCCGTGCTGGCCCACGAGCCGAGGCGCTGGCCCAGGCATGGCTCGAGTAAACGGGCCGTGCCCACACAGCCTAGAGGCCGGCGTGCCGGGCCGAGCTATAGTACACCCGTGCCGGGCCGAGCTACAGTACACCCATGCTCGTGCCGTCCTGGCTAGGCACGGCCCATTTGCCCAGCACTAATCGCGGTAACCATCCAAAACCGTACGAATTTTGTCGACGAAATTTAAAACTGAAACTGCATGGTTTGACCGCACGAATCTCGTCGGCGAAATTTAAAACCGAAACTGCATGGTTTGATCACGGTAACCGCACGATTTCAGCACGGTAACCGTGGTGCATGGTTTGGCCACGGTTAATGCACGGTATTGTGCGGTAACTGCGGTTTCAAAGTTGGGGTATTGCGTGGTAACTGTGGTTTCAAAGTTGGGCTGAGTTGGGCCTCATGAACAATGCCTATTTGGGCCCAGCCAGCTGTATACTTTTTTCAATTTTTTGACCTAATCTCGATTTAAATCTAAAAAATATCTCGTTCGTTTTCAAAGAAATTTCTTCACCATCTGACACTATAATTCAAGAATCACCTCCACAAATTTTTTTTGATTTTTTTCAAAAATTTTGAATTCGGTGAAATTTGTCCAAACCTTACCGTCGGTAACCCTTACTGTACCCCGGCGATAAGGGTGGTTACCGGCGTTAAGACAAACCCTAGTCTTGAGTGCTTTCAATCACGGTGGATTTAAAAAAACTCTTCTTGACGAGCTGGATCAAGGTTGGAAGGTGGCATGAACTCCCCTTCTTCCAACGAGCAAGAAACCTTCTGCAAAACAGTGGGTTGACTAGCTTGGTTGGAAAGGATTCTAGGACTGGGGAGGAAAGGTGTGGGGGGAGGCTCGGTGTGGGTGGCCAGCGACACCGAGGGGTGTTGTCGATGATAGGGTCGGGTGTATTGTCGGTGACAGGGTCGGGTGTAGGGACTTGGGAGGATATCTTTCACTCAATGCCCCTCCGGTTGTTTTCATAACCATAGTGTGAAATTATCATCCACAACTCAACTTTTTAAATTAACATTGTTTTTGAAACATCAATTCCACAACCCCATCAACATCTACATCCACATCCATATATTTAAATTAACATGGTGCAATTTCGAAGGTTTTTTTTATTTTTCTATTTTGATCATATGCAAGAAAAGGAGAGCATATATAGTTGAGGATTCACTCCACACCTCATTTAAGTTTCAAAAGATAAAAACACCTCTCATTTCAGTGATTGCATTAATTTCTATCCATGTCGGTACTCGAAATTTGCTTCCTTAAAATACTGTATCGATCTTCCTATTTTGTACTCGGTGTTAAGCTGTGTCATCCGCAAGCCCCAAAGAAATTGACACCAAGAAAGACTATAAATTCTAGCAGTGAATGCATACATGGATCATCAACCCCATTATTATATTATTGATTAAAAAAAGTTATACTAACATCGAAATAAGGCATATGTAAAAAAAGAAGAAATTAATAACGAGATACAGGTTGTACACCGCTACATATTTGATCCCCTAGCTCTTATAAAATATCCAATGGTATAATCATCTATATTGATTTGTTTAATGGTATGATCTTCATCCAATAATCGACATCCAATAAATTCAATATATATATATATATATAGTAGTAGAAATTTATTATTCAACGTGTTGTAGTTGAACTCGTCAGCCATCCACCTAAACACTAATTAACCTCAACTCCACCCACCCTCTTCCCCATCCAACGTCGCCAATCCTAACCCATTCCCATTAGCCGTCACCACTCTCACCCTTCATTTTATGCCTTGTTTCATGTCTTTATATCGGATAGAATCATGCAATGATAACGATTTGTTAAGTACTTCTTTATATAGAAGCCATCTAACCTCAGCCAGGGTTAACAATTTTGGTTCAAAATTCCTGAAATTCCCAAAAATTTGATAATTTTGGTCCCTCCCGTAAGCACATATCTCACTCGAAATTTTCAATTTTGTTCAAATTTTTGTTGATTTGGTCCAATTTTATTAACATTCATTCAAAATTCGTTAAATTTTTATAAAATTTTGGCCAAAAAGTAAATTACCAAAATTCCTAATTTCGGTTCCCTCGTTAAAAATGCCCATTCCGAAATTGTTAACCTGACCTCAGCTCCACCCATCCCCTTCCCCATCTGCCGCCAGCACCCCTTCCCCTCCTCTGCGCTGCTATTCTCACTCTTTTATTTCGTGCATTGCTTCAGATCTCTATATCGGGTAGATCCATCCAACGATAGAGATTTGTTTAGTACTTCTTTATATCAAACTTATCTACCTAAACCCTAACCTCAGCTCCACCCATCCTCATCCCCATCCGCCGTCGCCGCCGCCACCACTCTCACCCTTACATCAAATGTCCAGTTTCAAATCTCTCTACGCACCCTAACCGGCTGCCACTATATCCCTCTAAACCTGAATCTACCCTTAGATCGCCGGCGAACTAAATCCTAAAACATAATTAATCTAGCGGCTGGCCCCGGAGACGTTGAAGGTAGAATCTAGAAACAAATATTCAAGTCATATTGACCAAATAGCGTGACAAATTACAACAACCCAAGATCGACGTGCGCGGAGGATGATGATCGAACCTGGAGTGCCGCTATGGTCGTCCCAGCCGGTCCTGCATTCCCAGGTCTCCTCAGCAACGGGAAGATCTGCTCCATGATCTCCCGTCGGACCTCCGATTCGAGCTCCCACTGCTCCGCCTCCTCCCGCAGGATCCGCTCCATTATCTTCTTCTTCTTCGCCTGCCGCAGCTTGTCGCGACCGGCCGCCGCTGCCGCCGAGGGTGAAGACGACTGCCCCGGCGACACGGCCGAATTACCCCCGTTGTAGTCTCCCGTGCCGCCGTCTACGCCATGATGTCCATCTGATCATCGACGCAAGCACACGCACGAGAGAGAGAAGAGACCCGATCAAGAAAAGAAACGATATACATATACCAAAAAGACGCGGATAGCGAGATCGATCGATCGATCGATAAATAATTAATTAACCTTCGTTGGACGGGAGAACACGGGCGGATCCAGAGCTCGCCGTGGCCGGCGGCGGCGGCGGCGGAGGGGAAGACCGGCTACGCTCGTCGCCGGCGCGGTACCGGAACTCCATGGCGGTGCGGGCGGGCGGGCTTTACTGGGGTTTTGCGGGATGCGGAGCGCGTCCGTCGTGTGTTCCGCGTGAGCGACTCTGTGGACTTGCGTAGTTGCGGTTCCGGGGGTGCGTACTTAACGCACGATCTCATCCCGTCCAATTCCATCTTTTGGGCCTTAATTTCTCTTGGGACAAAGTAATTTTGGGCCTTAGAGCATCCCAAGAGATGACCAATAGCAGTCCCAAAACATAAATTTTGGGAATTAAGATGAAAACCAGGGCGCTATTTGGTATTAATTTAATTTTTAACCCTCTATTTTTTAGGCTGAATTAGCCCTTAATAAACCAAATAGGAGGCTAAAATTTTAGGCTAAAGTAAATTAGCCCCTTTAAAAGATGCTTATTTGGGCTAATTTCATGTGGACCCCACCAATTTCACGCATTTCCAAGAGCGCATAGAGAATCCATGGCCAAAGCGTCATCGTCAGTGTGGAGCGTCGAATAAACATCGATAACGTGCTCATCGGCATCGCCCATCCAATGCCACCCTCATCCGCACCGCCGCCCATCCGACGCCGCCCTCATCAGTGTCGTCGCCGCCGCTGCCCCCCATCCGCGTCGCTACCCATCTGCGCCACCGCCCATGTGCCGCCCATCCGCGTCGCCATCCATCCGCACCGCCGCTCATCCACTGCCGTCCCCCATCCGCGTCGCCGCCCCCATCCGCGTCGTCGCCGCCGCAACCACGACCACCACCACCGCCTCCTCTTCCTTCTTCCCTTGCCCCTCCCCTCATCCCCCTCGCCACCGCCGCCACCACCACCACGGCCGCTGCTGCACCCACAGGAGCAGTGGCGGTGGAGAGGAGGCAGAGACCGAGGACATGTGGCGTGGGGCACAGTGGGAGGCGGCGTGGCTGCGCCGGACGAAGCTGATGGTGGTCGCCAAGGAGGAGCCCATCAGCGGCGGCGAGTGCACACCGGGGAGCGGAGCCGACGACGATGACGGCGGCTGCATGGGGCGCGCAAGGAGAAGGGCAGGGAAGGAGGGAGCAAGGAGCAGCACTAGCAACAGCTAGGGGAAGAAGGAAGGAGAAGGTGATGGAAGTAAAGTGTGAAGGGGTTGAGGAAGGAAGGGGATAGGAATGAGAAAAAAATGGCTCTTTTTTCTGCAAATTAGCCCATGGATCCAAATAAATCAAGGGGCTAATTTGAGGGCTAAACTTTACCCCTCAAATTAGCCTAAGGGCTAAAGAACCAAATAGGGTCCATGTCTCTAATAGGTTCTCAAAGTCCGTTCACAAATTTGCCACATTCCTAATTCCGGTGCCAAATTGAGCCAGGTTTTCGGCACCGTTCCGTGCTGCCAATTGAGCTGGCACCGGAGAAAATTGGCTATCACGCCACCTCGTGGACCCCCTGTCATCTCATCGCTTCATTCCGAATGCCACCATAGGGCTGCTCGCTCGGTCCGGCCGCTGGCTGACTTGGCTAGCAGGCCTCCTTTATTTCCTCCACTGGCACTACTTCTCGAGAAGGAACAAATGTTGATGCTAGGAAGGGCTACACTACAGGACCCATCATTGCCCATTTTGGCTTGTGGTTTGTACGGTCATTCTTTCAAGGGTTTTCCGTGAACCAGTCCTTAAATGTCATGGGCACCACTATCAAAACCACAGAGCCCACAGCCCACCATTTGTCATGTTTTAGTTATTAGTCCGGTCCACAAAGTCCTCGGATTATATCTTTTATTTCATGTGTCCAAAATAATGTCGTCCAGATGAAATTACCCATTTAGTGTGCTAGTAAGTCTAAGCAGGTCTAAGCATAACCTAGGCCTATAAGCTAGACATGTTGTTATCCCAAGTTTATCAAAGGGGTTAGGGTGGCAAGCCTAGGGCTTAAATCTAACCATACGGTGTAATATTCCCCATAAGATGATATTCAAAAATAAATACAGTTTAGAATAATAAACAGGGTATTTTAGCAAAGCAGGGATACATATGATCAAAATGTGGCATGACTTGCCTTGCTCTTCGAGGTGAGGAAACTCCACGACGACTTCAAAGTACACGGGATCGGAGAAACTACCCGGATCTACACGACAAACAAGGCACTTCAACAAACATGCTAAAAAGCTACTAAAACAGGTAACAAAACTATTTTTAATGGATTCTTGACATTTTTATGAATTTAATAAAATTTGAATGGGCTTAAACGGAGCTTGGATTGAAAAGATATGAATTTTAGAAGATTAACAGTGTTTTTACTAAAACAGCAAAAATCGTTAATAATTTATTACGCAATAAATTCTGGAATTGTGTCAGTGCTAGGGCTGACGTCAGTGATGGCGTCATCGGCCGCGGGAGCGCCGGTCCACGGTGGACTAGGTCCACGGGCCGAGAGGGCGGTGCACCACGTGGCGCACACGTGGCGCCGACGCGGCGGCCACGCGGCGTGCCACGCGGGCAAGTGAGGCGGACAGCCCCGATCCGCCGAGGTAGATCGGACAGCCGGGAGAGGGACGCAGGCGGCGCGGTCGGCTGGCCATGGCGCACAGCGGCCGGAGACCGGCCGACACCGTCCGAGCGACGGCGTGGAGCAGCGAAATGCCGCGGCTCACGCGCGGGCGAAGCCACGCGAACTCGGGAGCGGTGGCGCGCGTTCGGCCGAGAGCGGAAAAGGGAGGGGCGCTTACCGCCGGGTCGCCGGAGTAGGAGGGGACGACGCCACGACGGTGAGGGGAGATGGCGGGCGACGACGGAGAGGGACGGCCGAGGGAGCTCGGGCGCCCGGGATGCAGATGGAGACGGTGGCGACGTCCGGGACGGCTCGGGACGATAGGGAATCGTGGCCGAAGGCCAGCGAAGAGCAGCAAAACTTGGGTGCACGGTGCGAGAGCGAGAGAGAGTGCGGGGAGCTCGGAAGGGGTGTGAGGAGCTCGGGGAGGATGGGGGCCAGCTTTTAAAGGGGACAGGGAGGTCGGTGGTGGCTGGGATAAGGAGGAATTGATCGTCAGAGTTAAGAGGGGAGGGATTTGGGGGGAAATTAATGACCGGCAATCAAATCAGGTCATCGGGGGCACGGGAGCGGCGGCCGGGGCGATTAAAGGCGACGGGAGAGACAGGGGAGTGATGGCGGTGCCTTTAGGGCGCGCGGGAGAGGCGGGCGACCGAGATCCGCGCGGGGCAGGGGCGGCGCCAATGGCAGCGGGTCGGCCGGAGGTAGGGACGGGGCTGACAGGTAGGCCCCACCTGTCAGTGTCCCGGGCGAAGAGGGAGGCGAGATGGACTTATTTAGGAGGCGCGAGGGGTAAACGGGCCGTGGCCTATGACCAGCCCGCGAGCAAGAGAGGGAGAGAGGCGCGGGCGCTGGGAGGACTGGGCCGGCGGCACAAAGCCAAAATGGGCGGGAAAAGGACGGAGGAGAGAGAAAATTTTTTTCCGGATTTATTAAGTCTGATTTTAACTTTAATTGGTTAAAAATTATTTCTAGTTCTCTGAAAATTCCACTAAAAATCCTGTTAGTGTATTTTGACATGTAGAATTTAGGAAAAATCCTACCATGCCATTTCCATTTATATTTTTGCTTTTAAAATTATTTGTTTGCTCCAGGTTAATTTCCAACTATTTTCTTTTGCGTTTTTCCTTTATGATTTTTTTAAAAGGGGAAAACACCTCAGGGTGTGACAAATCTTCCCCCTTTAAACGGAATCTCGACCCCGAGATTCGGAGGTACTGACAAAAAATAGGGATGAGCGGCCTTTAGCTCATCTTCCCTTTTCCAGGTGGCCTCTTCTTATGAATGATGAGTCCACTGAACTCGACGAACCCGGTAACCTTGTTTCGGGTTCTCCGCTCGCTGGTTTCGAGGATACGCACCGGTTTCTCCACATAAGTCAAAATCTTCCGTAATCTCTATCTGATCTGGGCTCGTTTGTTCTTCTGGCACTCTTAGACACTTTTTAAGTTGTAAGACGTGGAATACATCATGGATGCCGGCCATGGAGGGTGGAAGCTCGAGCCGGTAAGCTACTTTCCCTCGACGTTCCTGTATCTGGTACGGTCCCACAAAACGTGGTGCCAACTTGCCTTTCGTTTGGAAACGGTGCACTCCTCGAAGCGGGGTGACTCGAAGATACACATAATCACCTGCCTCGAGCGTTAGGTCCCTCCGACGGTTGTCTGCGTAACTCTTTTGCCGAGACTGTGCAATTCTAAGCCTTTCCCTTACTGTTCTAACCTTTTCCTCCACCTCACTTAACACTTCGGTCCCAAACAACTGGCGCTCGCCAGTTTGGTCCCAAAAGAGCGGGGTACAACACTTTCGTCCGTACAGCGCTTCGAATGGTGCCATCTGTAGACTGGCCTGATAGATGTTGTTGTAAGAGAACTCTATGTAGGACAGACTCTTGTCCCATGCTCTCCCGAAGTCGAGAGCACAGGCCCGCAACATGTCTTCCAAAATCTGATTCACTCGCTCGGTCTGACCGTCGGTTTGCGGGTGATAGGCCGTACTAAAATTCAACCGAGTGCCAAGTTTCTCTTGTAGCTTCTGCCAAAACTTGGAGGTGAACTGACTACCACGATCTGATACTATCTTATTGGGTACAGGAGACACATGATCCTTGCGAGATACAGTTCTGCCAGTCTCTTTCCTGTGTAGGTGGTGTGCACTGGGATGAAGTGGGCTACTTTAGTGAGTCGGTCAACGATAACCCAGATGGAATCGTACCCTGACGATGTCCAAGGTAATCCTGTGATGAAGTCCATTCCGATTTCTTCCCATTTTCACTCCGGGATTTGGAGTGGCTGTAGTAACCCTGCAGGTCTTTGGTGTTCTGCCTTCACTCGTTGGCATACGTCGTATAGTGCCATGAACTCTGCTATTTCTCTCTTCATACCGACCCACCAAAACTTGTCCTTCAGGTCTTGGTACATCTTGGGGGCTTCCTGGGTGGATTGAGTACTAGCTCTGATGGGCCTCGGTAAGGATCAAATTTTTCAGCTCTTTATCCTCTGCTACGCACATCCTTGTGCCCATCCAGATCGTCCATGCTCATCTTCCGTGAAGTCACGAGCTTTTCCAACCCTCATGTTCTTCTTAAGCTCGACAATGTCAGGATCCGAGGCCTGAGCTCTACGGATTTGGTCTACGAGTGTGGGTTGGACTTCAAGAGTGGCCACAAATCCGGGTTCGACAATTCCTAGGTTTAGGCGCTCTAGGTCCTATTGTAACTGTTCACATCTCCCTTTTGTGTGGATAGAGTTGCAATAACTCTTCCGGCTCAAAGCATCAGTTACCACGTTAGCTTTGCCAGGATGATAGTGTATACTTAGGTCATAATCCATGATCAACTCTAACCACCTTCGCTGCCGAAGGTTCAAATCAGGTTGGGTGAAAATGTATTTCAGGCTCTTATGATCCGTATACACTTCACATCGATTACTGACGAGGTAATGTCGTCATATTTTTAGAGCATGGATGACTGCCGCTAGTTCCAAGTCATGGGTTGGATAGTTAGACTCATGTGGTCTCAACTGGCGGGAAGCATAAGCGACCACTTTTCCTTCTTGCATCAACACACAACCTAACCCTTGGAGAGATGCATCGCAATAGACTTGAAAATCCTTGGTTTGATCTGGCAAGATCAATACCGGTGCGGACACCAACTTTCTCTTAAGTTCCTCAAAATTGTTGTCGCACTGAGTGGTCCACTTAAACTTTTCATCCTTTTTCAACAACTGGGTCATTGGCTTTGTAATTTTAGAGAAATTCTTAATGAACCGACGGTAATATCCCGCAAGTTCAAGAAAACTCCTGATTTGGGTGACAGTTTTGGGTGGAGTCCACTTGGTTACTGCTTCCACATTGGAAGGATCCACCGGGACTCCTTGGGCGTTCACGATGTGACCAAGGAATTGCACTTCCTTTAACCAAAAGGCACACTTGCTGAATTTAGCATCGAGCTGATGGTCTCTTAACCTTTCGAGCGCCAACCGGAGATGGTGCTCGTGCTCTTCTTTCGTCTTGGAGTAGATCAGAATGTCATCGATAAACACTATGATGAACTTGTCCAAGAATTCCATGAACACCTTATTCATCAAGTTCATGAAGAACGCGGGTGCATTGGTAAGTCCGAAAGACATGACCGTGCACTTGTACAAACCATACCAAGTGATAAAAGCGGTCTTAGGAATGTCTTCCTCTCGTATCCTTAGCTGATGATAGCCTAATCACAGGTCTATTTTAGAAAACACTTTTGCTCCCTTCAATTGATCAAACAGGTCGTCGATCCGAGGTAATGGATACTTGTTCTTAATGATGACCTCGTTGAGTGCGCAATAGTTGACGCACGTCCTCTTAGTCTTATCGTTTTTCTCCACAAATATTACTGGAGCACCCCAAGGGGACGTACTTGGGTGAATGAAACCCTTCTGCAACTGTTCGTCCACTTGCTTCTTCATTTCTGCTAACTCATTGGTTCCCATCTGATAGGGCCTCTTGTGGATTGGAGCAGTTCCAGGAATCAGATCAATTCGGAACTCTATCTCTCTTTCAGGTGGCATCGTGGTAAGGTCTTCGGGAAAAACATTCGGATACTCGCAAACCACGGGGATTTCCTCTATCTTCTTTGGGTCTTTTCCTTCCCCTTCAAGTTTCTCCTTGATCGAGATTCGATTAAAGCTTGCTTCTAACCTTGATGGTTTAGGGGGGTGGAAGATCACTTCCTTCCCTTCACTATTGGTCAAGGTGATCGTGCGGCTCACGCAATCGATCAGGCCCTTATAACAGGTCAACCAGTCCATCCCAAGGATGACATCTAGCCCTTTTGATTCTAGAAGGATAAGGTCGGCTAGAAATAGGGACCCTTGGATTTCTATTGCCACCGAAGGGCAAAAATGGGCAGTGTTCAAATGCTTTCCGGGGGTTTGAACCCGCATGAGTATCTTAAGATTTAATGCGGACATCCCATGTGTCCCAACGAATGCTTTTGGTATGAACGAATGGGTCGCACCCGAATCAAACAAGACTGATGCAGTGAAGGAGTTCACAGCGAACATACCCAGTATTACTTCCGGTGCTACTTGTGCTTCCTCTGTCGACGCGTGATTCACCCTCGCTTGGACGAATCAAGGTGCACGCTTAGGCTTTGTACACTTGTCCGCAAAGTGTCCAGGCTCTCCACAGTTGAAGCAGTTGCCTGGTCTGATTCCAAGTTCCTTCTTTGGTTGTGCGGGTTTAAGGTGTTGTTGCGATGGCGCCGTTGGAGGACGTGGGGTAGGTTTCCGTTGTTGTTGCCCAAAGCGACTTCCACTGGTTTGGAAATTTCTAGGGTGGTAAGGTCGATGCTGGTGGACGATCATGGTTGTAGGTCCGCCCTGACCTCCGGGAGTGAAACATGGCCGTTGGGGGTTCCCTTGTTGAGGCCGTGGTCCGAGCTGAACAACCTTTCGTTTCTTAAGCATCTTGTTGTGCCGATCTTCTTGACGAATAGCTTTGTCGACCAGTTTTTCAAAATTGGCGTATTCACCCGAGATGAGCTTGTCCGTTAACTCATCATCAAGTCCAGCCAAGAACTTTTCTTGATGCTCGTCGTCGATGTGCACATCTTCCGGAGCATAATGTGCCAGGCGATTAAATTCATGCAAGTACTCGGTGACCGTTCGGTTGCCTTGTTCAAGGGATCTGAACTCTCTTTTTTTCTGTGCCACAATCCCTCCAGGAATGTGTGCTTTCCGAAATTGCTGGCAGAATCCTGCCCAAGTGACTGCAGGTGCTTCTGCCCGACGAGTGACTAGGAGGTTGTCCCACCATGCCGAGGCGGGGCCTTGAAGTTGGTGGGTGGAAAAAGACACTCTTTCTTGGTCTGTGCATTGTAGTACGTCCATCTTCTTTTCTATGACATTGAGCCAATCGTTGGCTTCCATAGGATTGGTGGTGCTAGAGAAGGTCAGGGGTCGGACACGGAGGAATTCCGACAACTTGTTTTGAGGGGAGGTGGCGATGTGAACGGTCGTTATGGTTCTGTTCTGCTTCGATCTTGTTGCATCATTTGCAACGCATCGTTGATGCTTTTGTTGCATTTTCTGCATCATTGCAGCAATCATTTGGGTTTGGTTGGCTAAGACTTGAGCCAAAGTGATGTTCTCGGGTGGAGGAGGTGGGGTGTTTCCATTAGCCCTGGTGTTGTTCTCTGCTGACTCAGTGTTGGTGTTGGTGCTGCCATTTCTGGTGTTCACCATTTGAAGGAGTAGATCGAAGAAGGCGAGAGAAGGAGTAAAACAGATTGGACTGAGAAGCTAAACTTTATTACTTGTTTTGATCTGTTCTTTATTAAAACACTTAAAGCACACTCAACATCCTTAACTGGACAACCCATACCCACACTTGATACAGGTTGACCACTACCCCACACACAACACTCCTAGCACACAACAACTAAACAAGCAGGAAAACTAGGAAAACAATAAACTAAGGGTGGCGACACTCTAGGGGTCGGAGCGGCTTCCGCGGTCGGTGGAGTCAAAACCACTCCCTTGGGAGTTCCCATCTTCCTTTTCCTTCGAGCGGCTCCGAGAGCTTGCTAACTCCTCTTTTCCGCCCGGGCTCTTGGAGCTGCCACTGCTACTGCCCTTGCTGCTGCTGGACATGGAGATCCATCCTCCTGCTCCGCTTAGGGTCGGAGCAGGGATCAGGGCAGGAGTAGGAACCGACACTGGTGCAGGAGCTGGGGAAGGTGGCGGAGCAGGAAGGGGAATCCTAGGCGCCAGCTGCATCCGCACCGGGGCATTGGTGGACTTCCGAGGAGTGATCCTGATCCGAAGGATGTTGGGGGCCGGAAGTCCTATTAGGATAGCAATTTCTTTCTTGAGGTGATCCACGTCATCCTTCAGGCTCTTGATTCTCAGAATCTTCTGGTCATTTAGAGCTTTGGCTGCCATATGAAGATATGAATGCATCTTGTCCAACCCTTCAATCACAGTCCTCATGTGAGAGAAGGTGGTGTCATTCTCCCCTTCGGCGGATTGGAAGGAGCTGACCACCGACGAGCTTCCGCTCCGGGGATGGAAACGGTAGGCAGAGTGGCGGAGATGGTAGTCATGCATCTCCCTCATCCGGGCCAGCATCAGGTAAGCAGACTCTTGATAGGCATGCTCATCCGTTCCTCCCGAAGCCGTGACCACCATGTTCGGGATGTTGGTGCCGACGAAACCGTGCACTTCCAAATAGACCTGATGGGGCAACTCGTTGCCAAAAGGTGAGACGACGGTGTACTCGAGTGCACCAGGATAGCCCACTGCCAAAGCCATCCTTACCAGCTCAGCAACGAAACCCTTCAGACCCTGACCGTGGTAGGTGACGGGACGGTCAACCATCTAGAGAAGGCAAGGTAGGGGATCAATGCATGCTCAGACCCAAGTTAGATAAACGGTAATGGACTCAAGTGAAGTAAATGAGTAAAGAAGGGTTTTGAGAAACATTTTCATGAGGCTAAGTAAAGCTTCTAACGACATCCCCTAGATGATGAGGTAATGCTTAAAATAGATGCTTAGTTATAATAAGTATAAAATCAGCGGCCATTCCCACTTATCTTGACTTAGGACTTTGTTCCCTTAGAGAAATCCTGACTGACGGTCGAATAAGATTGCAAATGGTGTTTTTTTTTCAAATTTAGTTTCAAAGTCATGTCACTTAGATTGACCTGGTCTTTGAAATTTCTTGTTTTGAAAAACGCTCAAGATTCACCCCAACCCCGAGGAAACAGAGACCCATTTTCCCGAAACAACTCCAAATGCCAGGACTTATGCATATGAAAAAGTTCAGAGGGCTCCTAGGGTTTTTCCATTTGGCTTTTCCTACGGTCTGGAATTGGCTCTGATACCAACTTGTCACGCCCAGAAATTCAAACTAGAATTTCTAAAGCTATATGTGTATTAAAATCCCTGTCCAGGACCAACCAGGGTACACATACGACAATGGTTGATATTACAGTTCCACGTCTTAGAAACATTACAAAAAGATTACAAAAGAGCAGCGGAAAAAGAAAAGGGGCCTAAGCCTAAACTTAACGCTGGCCACGTGGCTTCAACCATTCCACACACATCTTCCAGAGTGTAGGACAAAGCCTACTCAACTTCATCTTCTTCTTCAGCTTCTTGCTTAGGTTCTGGTGAAGAGGCAGGGGTGAGTACTTCCACGTACTGTCGTACCGGAATACAGAGGGTATGAATGCAAGGGGGAAGACAAGGATTTGGCTCGGGTTTGCCTTTAGCACAAACAGCTAGGGTTTTGCAAACAAAAGGAGTTTTGAACATAGAAAAGGAAAACGGTAAATTAATTAATTAATTCATATTAAATCCAACGCTAACCAAGCCAACCACACCAAGGTTTCGCCTCCACTCCCGTTCCTGGGCCGTGGGCAGCCCCCCCGAGTGCCACGGTGAATCCGGCAGCCCAGCAACCGGTAAGCCCCCGGCCGACTGCAACTCCATCACGCTCACCCTTGCCTGGGTTCGTCGGCTAGGAAGGGCTACACTACAGGACCCACCGTTGCCCATTCTGGCTTGTGGTTTGTACGGTCATTCTTCCGAGGGTTTCCCGTGAACCGGTCCTTAAATGCCATGGGCACCACTATCAAAACCACAGCGTCCGGTCCACAAAGTCCTCGGATTATATCTTTCATTTCATGTGTCCAAAATAATGTCGTCTAGATGAAATTACCCATTTAGTGTGCTAGTAAGTGTAAGCAGGTCTAAGCATAACCTAGGCCTATAAGCTAGACATGTTGTTATCCCAAGTTTATCAAAGGGGTTAGGGTGGCAAGCGTAGGGCTTAAATCTAACCATACGGTGTAATATTCCCCATAAGATGACATTCAAAAATAAATGTAGTTTAGAATAATAAACAGGGTATTTTAGCAAAGCAGGGATCAATATGATCAAAATGTGGCATGACTTGCCTTGCTCTTTGAGCTGAGGAAACTCCGCGACGACTTCAAAGTACACGGGATTGGAGGAACTACCCGGATCTACACGACAAACAAGGCACTGCAACAAACAGGCAAAAAAACTACTAAAACAGGTAACAAAACCATTTTTAATGGACTCTTGGCATTTTTATGAATTTGATGAAATTTGAATGGGCTTAAACGAAGCTTGGATTGAAAAGATATAAATTTTAGAAGATTAACTATGTTTTTACTAAAACAGGAAAATCCTTAATAATTTATTATGCAATAAATCTCGGAATTACGTCACCGCTAGGGTTCACGTCAGCGATGGCGTCATCAGCCTCGGGATCGTCGGTCCACGGTGGACCGGGTCCACGGGCCGAGAGGGCGGTGCACCACGTGGCGCACGCATGGCGCCGACGCGACGGCCACGCGGGCAAGCGGGGCAGACGGATCCGATCCGCCGAGGTAGATCGAATGGCCGGGAGAGGGGCGCGGTCGGCAGGCGATGGCGCACGGCGGCCGGAGACCAGCCGATGCCATTCGAGCGGCGGCGCGGGGCAGCGGAATGCCACGGCTCACGCGCGGTCGGAGCCGCACGCACTTGGGAGCGGTGGCGCACGTTCGGCCGAGAGGGAAAAAGGGAGGGGTGCTCACCGTGGGTCGCCGGAGTTGGAGGGGACGACGGCGCGGGCGGTCGGGGAGACGGCGGGTGGCGACGGAGAGGGCGGCCGAGGGAGCTTGGGACGACGGGAAATCGCGTCCAAAGGCCGGCGAAGAGTGGCAAAACTCGGGCGCACGGTGCGAGAGCGAGAGAGTGCGGGGAGCTCGGAAGGGGTGTGAGGAGCTTGGGGAGGATGGGGGCCGACTTTTAAAGGGGACGGAGAGGTCGGTGGTGGCGAGGAATTGATCGCTGGAGTTAAGAGGGGAGGGATTTGGGGAGAATTGATGACCGGTGATCAAATCCGGTCATCGGGGGCACGGGAGCGGCGGCCGGGGCGATTAAAGGCGGCGGGAGAGACGGGGGAGTGATGGCGGTGCCTTTAGGGTGCGCGGGAGAGGCGGGCGGTCGAGATCCGCGCGGGGCAGGGGCGGCACCAATGGCAGTGGGTCAGCTGGAGGTAGGGGACGGGGCTGACAGGTGGGCCCCACCTATCAGTGTCCCAGGCGAAAGGGGAGGTGAGATGGACTTATTTAGCAGGCGCGAGGGGTAAACGGGCCGTGGCCACGGCCGGCTCACGAGGAAGAGAGGGAGAGAGGCACGGGCGCGGGGAGAACTGGGCCGGCGGCCCAAAGCCAAAATTGGCGGGAAAAGGACGGAGGAGAGAGAAAAACAATTTTCTGGGATTTATTAATTCTGATTTTGATTTTAATTGGTTAAATTATTTCTAGTGCTCTGAAAATTCCACTAAAAAACCTGTTAGTGTATTTTGACATATAGAATTTAGGAAAATACTACCATGCTATTTCCATTTAGATTTTTGCTTTTAAAATTATTTGTTTTCTCCAGATTAATTTCCAACTATTTTGTTTTGCGATTTTTTCCTTTATGATTTTTTTACAAAGGGGAAAACGCCTCGGGGGTGTGACATGAGTACCGTAGAAAGTTCTTGATATTGAGAATGAGAATCATCATTGAGTAACCTTGGTCTGAACCTTGGTTTTTGAGGCCAAAAGATTCAACCTATTGGATTGCCCTCATCGGTAAGCTGCATTGCCTTCCATTGAGTTGATCTGGACGTGAATTTTCTACATAAAAGAAAACTGTATTTGTTCAGATTGGTTTAGAAATGTTTAGCAATGTTGTGCGAGCTAGCAATTCAAATATTTCCAAAAATATTTGTTCAGATTAGTACTGTAATGTTCAAATATGTTTGTAATTGTACAAATTATTTCTAAAATGTTCAGAAATTTTTGGTCAGACTAGATCAAATTATGTCTTGAATTCATATAAGTTCAGAATGTTTTTTTAAGGGAAAAGTGGCACGATCGTGCCTTTTTCATTAAAGATAGAAGGAATAAAATACAGCCCTAAGGCAAAGAAAAGAAAAAGGAAATGAAAGCTTCGACTATACTTAGGGGTAAAAGCGCGCTCAAGTGCTTTGCTCCCGCCATCACCCAAAGCCTTGCTTCGTCTTTTATTTTAAGAAGCAGGTTGCCTAATGTTTGGCCCTTGCGCTGAAAGACCCTACGATTTCTTTCCATCCACACCTCCCAGGTAATTAGTAGCATCAGAGATTTGAGCCCTCTTTTTGGCACACCTGCCGTGGAAGCAAGATTCTCCCACCACTGTAGCACCGACTCGTGTTGACCCCATTGCCTTGGTTCAATTTGAGTGTGTCTAATCCAGATCGCTATCTGCTGCCAGATTCTCCTGGTATAGCGACAGCTTGCAACAAGATGCAGTGCCATTTCAGGCTCGTGTTGGCACAGTGGGCAGTGCCCATTGTTTTGCCAGCCTCTGATTGCTAGACGATCGGAGGTCCAAACTCTGTTTTGTATAAATTAACCAGGCGTGGTATTTGCATCGCCCTGGTGCCCATACTTTCCAGATCAACGCATTGAACGATGTCGTTGTTGCCCTGCAACCTTGGGCATGATAGGTCGAGGCTGTTGTGTGAGAGGCGTGAGTTGTAAATTTCCAAATGATGCGATCCTCCTCTCCATTCGTTAGCTGGATCCCTCGCACTGCCTCCCACAGGGCCACTAATTGGGCCACCAGCTCGACGGTTATCGGCCGGTTTTCCCTGAAGACTAGATCGTGCACCCAAGCGTCGCTTTCTTTCCCTTCTCTTAGGGATTTGTTTTTTCTTTCTAGGCATCTTGTATACCAGAGGCATGACATCCTTGGGCGATCTACCTCCTTCCAGCCAAGTTGATTCCAAGAACCTTGTTTTGTTTCCATCACCAATTGTTATGGCTGTTGCCGCTGCAAAAAGGTTTCTGTCGGTTGCATCACAGGGTATTTCTGAGCCTATCCATGGCTTCATCGGTTCCTTCCATTCTTGCCAAAGCCAACGCAAACGCAGGGCTCTTGCAAATGTATGAAGGTTTAGGATCCCGAGACCCCCTACCCTAGTTGGCAGGCAGGTCCTTTCCCAATTGACCTTGCATTTTCCTCCCGTCATGTCGCCCGCACCTGCCCAGAGGAAACGGCGCCTTCTTTTGTCAAACTGCTCCAAAGATTCCTTGGGAGTCTTTAGAGCTGTTAGGAGGTGAATAGGTTGTGCTGCGAGAACAGACTTAACTAGGGTCGCCTTTTCGGCCAGGCCTATGTTCTTTCCACTCCACCCCGTTAGCTTGCCTGCCAACTTGTCGAAATTTGGTTGCAGGTCCACTTTTTGTAGTCTTTCCAGGACCAGGGGGAGGCCTAGGTATTTGATCAGAAAGTTTGCTCTCGTGACCGGAACCCCTTCGAGAACCTCCTCCAGCAACTCTTCATCACATCGGATTGGTGCCACTTGTGATTTTTGTAGGTTGGTGACTAGGCCGGTAGCTTTGCCAAAGTGATCTAGGATGTTAGTGAAACCCATTATGTCGGGGTGCACTGGATTTAGGAAAATGATGGCGCCGTCTGCATACATTGAGGTGCGTAGCTTTGGTTCTCGGCCTCTCAGTTTGGAGATCATTCACAGATCTGTTGCTTTAGCGAGGATCGCTTGCAGTGGGTCGATGGCAAGAATGAAAAGCAGCGGAGATAGGGGATCCCCTTGTCGCAGCCCTCTGCCATGTATTATCCCTCTGCCTGGGAGGCCATTAAGGAGCACACGAGAGGTGGAGGTGGAGAAGAGCGCTCCTAGCCAATCCACCCATTTTGCGGGGAAACTCCTATGCTGGAGGAGGGAAAAGAGGTAATCCCACCGCACAGAATCGAAGGCCTTTGTGATATCAAGCTTGAACATCAGCATTGCACGCTTGAGACGATGGAACCGTTTGGCCATGTTTCTTACTCGGAGGAAATTATCGTGAATGCTTCTCCCCTGAATGAACGCACTTTGGTTTACTAAGATTAGAGATTCCATGTGGGGCCTTAGTCGAAGGGCCAGTGTCTTCGAAAAGATTTTGGCAAAGCTATGAATGAGACTTATGGGTCTGAAGTCCCCTCCTGACTCAGCCCCTTCCATTTTAGGGATAAGCACTATGTTTGCAGAATTTAGCCTGGCCAGGTGCGCGCATTTGAGATCGTGCATTGAGTTAAAAGCCAACACCACATCGGCCTTTATGATTTCCCAACACGTTTTGAAGAAAATCCCAGTGAAACCATTCGGCCCTGGTGCTTTATCCCCTGGCATGAGCTTGATTGCCCTGTGAATTTCTTGCTCGTCAAAAGGTTCAACCAAGGCGGTCAGATCCGGTTGTGACAAATTTAAGGATTCCCAGTTAAGGTCGGACTGCCCTGCCATCGGGCGTCCCATTATTGTTGCAAAGTGTTCATAGACCAATTCCTCCTTTTCATGGTGTGCAAAAAGGCCCAACCATTATCTCTCCGGAGTTTCTGGATCACATTCTTTCTTTTACGAGAGTTGACTTTTAGATGAAAGAATTTTGTGTTCGCGTCACCCTCTCGAAGGTAAGATACCCTAGAGGCCTGTTTCTTTCTTGCTCTTTCCATAGAGGCCAGGGCGATAATCTTACGTTTGAGGCCTGATCGTAGTCTCATCTCTTTGACAGTAAGATCTCTATTCTCTTGTGCCACCTCTAATCTCTGAATGACGTCCAGTGCCATGTGGAACTGCATCCTTGCTTCCAAACGATTGAGCGCGCCCATTCCTTCAGACTGGCCGCCGTACGCTGTAGCTTGTGGTTTAGCCTGTGCATCGGCTCCGTGTTTGCTGTAGGTTCATCCCATGCCGCTTTCACTCGTTCTTCGAAACCAGGGATCCTTACCCAAAAGTTTTCAAATTTGAACGGTCTCGGCCTACGAGGGCCAGTGAAGTTTTTGAGAACGAGCGAGCAGTGATATGAGATCCCAATGGGTAGTGCCTATAAACCATAGTCCGAGAAAGCCAGGACCCAGTCTTCATTGCAGAAGAAGCGGTCTAGCTTGACTAGGGTGGCCCTTCGGCGCTCATTGCTCCAGGTGTATCTCCTGTTTTGAAGAGGGATCTCCCTCAACTCGCACCAGTCTATGGTTGAGCGGAAACGCCGCATACGGCCCATGTTTATGTTGGTGTTGTTCTTATCTCGTGCACGGTACACCATATTGAAATCCCCTAGGAGTAGCCAGCCTCCTCCATGGCTAGGCTTCAAGGATCTGATGTGCCTGAGAAAGGCATCCTTTAGATTGTTTTTTGATGGCCCGTAAATCCCCGATAGCTTGAAAGAGCTTCCTGAGCGATTCAGGGTTATTTCCGCTGAAATTGAAAAGCGACCAATTGATATTTGGCGGACATCGATCAGCCCACTGTTCCAAAGGAGCAAAATGCCTCCTCTCGTTCCCCTAGCTGGCTTAAAGGCGAAGCCATCAAGCTTATAACCTCCCAAAAACCGTGCTAGAATGTCGTCCATGTTTTGGAGTTTGGATTCTTGTAGTCACACCAGCGTGCAATTCGTATCACGCAGGAATTCATGCACCACATTGCATCGTGCAGGCGAGTTCAAACCTCTAACGTTTCACCAAATGATATTAAGTCTTTCTCCCATTTAAAAAGTTGACCTCACTATGCTCGGGATCTGGGACACTATTATGCCCTGGCACAAATGGCTGAAGCGAAGGTGGATACGGCCCGAGTTTGGTGGGCGCGCCCAGTACCCTTTTTGAGCCTTTGGAGAACAGTACGTGGTGGGCTTTTTGGGCTTCGGGGCAGGGAAGGGCCCAAAATAAAAGGTGGCCCAGGCCCTTATGGCTAATTTAGATTTTGCCTGTCTCTTGTGTTTGGGCAGAACGAGAGGCCCATCGTCAGTTGCTGTGGGCGGGGCAGTGGCGGTCCGTGGCGTTTCTGCGCACCCAGCGACGCCCCGTGTTGAGCCACGCGTCAAGCCTTCGTCCCTTTCATCCCGGAAGCAGGGGATCGCGTCCCCGCTCGCTGTTGCGCGTCGCGCAGGTGTTTGGTGTGCGCACCAGCGCACTCTCTATCGCCTGTCCAGCCGTCCGTGGCAGTGTCTCGTCGGCCCCCAAGTCCGTCCTTGCCATCGAGGTCCATGCACCTAGAAGCATGTGTTGGGCGTCAGGGGGCTGCGCCATAGCTCTCGGCGGCGACGAAGAATGGAGCGCCGCGGCTCGTGATCGGAGGCAAGGGAACAAACACAGCAATGGAAGCAGCCCTGAGTGGCAGCCTCAGTTAGACGGATGAGATAGGCGAATGTCCGGTTACAGCAGATAGCAAAAGTGAACATTAGGGGCGATCGGCGCACACACATGCCGTCGACAAGGTCCCCCCTTTTCCACCCAAAATGGGAGCTCGGCATTACATCATCAAGCTTAGCAAAAGTATTTTGTCTACTTCATTGTGGATGCATATGGAGCCAAACAATCACTTGTGGAGGTCGGCGATCCAACCGCACTACGCCAGTAGCTCGTCCACTTCGTCGGCCGCCTCGGCGACGCCTTCGCCGATCAAGCCGAGCATGGATGTGTCGAAACTTGGTTCCGGCAATATATTTTTCTGGGGTCGCAGTCAAGATCGCCAAGCACAATGGGTTAAAAGAAGAAGAAGATTTAGACAGGTTCAGGCCCTCTCGTGAGGTAATACCCTACTCCTGTTTCGGTGGATTCGATCCGCCGAGTGTCTTTATTGATCTCGCGATCTAAAGCTCTCGCTTATGAAGTTGTATCTAGAATCTAATCTCTGATCAAGTCTAAGATATCCCTCAAGGGACGCCCCTTACCCCCCTTATATAGTCTTGGGAGGAAGGGTTTACAAGTCGGAAACCCTATCTTATTCTAAGTTAGTTTCCTCAATCTTACCAAACCGTGACTATAGGCCGATTGCCTTATCTCTATCGGCAACCGTAACACCTAAGTCAAGTTCGGCTTACAGATATAGCAGGTGCAATCTATCCCTACCTCCAGTCGGATAAGCTTGCCATGTGGATACCCGATTGCCACAATCTCCACAGTAGCCCCCGAGTCCTTTTCAGTCGACGAGACAACTCAGCTTCAGACCAAAGCAGCACTCAACCAAAAAATCTCTTTGACCGAGTGCTTTTGGTGCCGAGTGATTCCATCATCTCTGCCTGAATCTTCCCGAGTGGCTCCAAAGACTGTGAAGGGCTGGAAAAATATATATAAAAATTCTCAAAAAATAAATATCTAAGTGCATCTCCTGATGCACCTAATTATAGGTGTAGCCCCCGACTATGTGGTTAGTCAAAAATAGACTAAGCATATAGTCAAGAACTATAAAAAATTATTCTTATGTAGATGCCTAGCTCATGCTAAAGCAATCATAAAAATCTCATTACTCAGCAAGTTCATACTCAACCGAGTGAATTTGCCCGAGTCATCTCAGAACAAATAATTCAATTATCCCTCATGGGTAAAAAGCACTCGGTAAACTCTTGCTCAACCGAGTGGATTCGCCCGAGTAATCCCGGAATAAATATTTCATTCATTCCTCATGGGAAAACAAGTTCTTTCAATCATATGAAAAATATGACCAAGTTATTAAACAGCTTTTGCCATAATACTGGTCTCAATCTTATAAAGATCTTCACCAAGGTGGAAAATAAACAGCATCGGCAAGATTACCCGACCAAATGCCGAAAAACCAAACAGCCCTTGTTCACCAAGGTAGCTATAAAAACTCAACTGTTGGTCACCTTCCAAATTGCATCGTGTCAGCTTCTCATGAAGTCAGACAAACCGCGGTATGGAAGGATCTTTAAAGGTATTGGGCACTCGGACACGCGCATATTGCCAGGGCAAATCTGCTTAAGCTCATCCGCTTAAGTCCCTAAGGACACGTATCGGACCACACCTTAGCTGGGCCGTAGATTTTCTTATGGGCTCGGCCCACTCACCAGAAAACCTAGCGCAACCCTCAAATCTTTCTTTATAAAGACACGAGGTCGTCCCCGCCTCTTCATCTTCCAAAAATTCCCCTTCTCGCAATACTGCTCATCAGTTCATTGCGGAGAACCCTAGGCTTGCGCGCTTCTCAATCCATCCGCCAAGAAGCTTGCTTGCCGCGACAACTAGCTTCTGCAGCCAAAACTCCCACATCCATCGCTCAAGATCTAACCTTTCTCAGCCAGATCCGCTCCCCAACAACCTCGCTCTCATGGCGGAAGAGAAGAGGATTCCGTTCGACCAATGGGCCACCTCAGACGTGAGGGAATACACCCTCAAGGAGATGGTGAAGCACGGCGTGCTTCCGCCCAAGGAACTTGTGGGATGGCGCCCGGCGGCGGGGGAGGACTTCCCGACCCCAAACACCGGTGAGCTCGTTGTCTTTACCTCCTTTTTCTATTGCGGATTCAGTCTTCCCACCTCCGAATTCTTTCGGGGGCTCTTGGATTACTATGGTCTTCACATCTACCACCTGAACCCCAACTCGATGCTTCACATCGCACTCTTTATTCATGTGTGTGAAGCCTTCCTTGGCATTCTCCCTCACTTCAATCTGTTCCGTCGTATGTTCTACCTGAAACCCCATCCGAACAAGGACCAACCTTGTGTCGTTGGCGGGGCAGGCTTCCAGCTTCGCGGATCTCTCCGCAAAGACTACTTCTCTCTCCCCTTGAAATCCTCGAACAAAGGCTGGCACGCGAACTGGTTCTACATCAGCAATCTTGAACCCAGCCTTCCTGCCTTTGTCGGTCTTCCTCCTGTCCCCAAACCATCTTGGAGCACCGTCCCGGTAGCCCAAGAATGGGATGAAGCCAACGATCTGCTCGCGAAGATCCTGGCGATGAAGAAGAGGAACCTTCGCGGGGAACAAATCACTCGGCACTTCATCAGGTGCCGACTGGCGCCGATCAGGGAGCGGTCGAAGCCGGCCTTCGAGTACGAAGGCGGAACAGACCCCAATCGGGAGGACCCGGATCCACTCACATACGAGATCCTGAAGATCCGGATGTACAAACTCTTTTCATCCGGAATCGCAGTCGAGCGGGCCCTCATTCTGCCTGTCCTTCCATTCAGCATCCACCGACCCCCTCCTCCGGTAAGCCGATCGGATGCTTCATAGTATCTTTCGATCTTGACGTCTTGTCGTTTAATGTTGCACTTTCCCTTTTACGCGGAAAACGCCTCTATCACCTCCAAGCCATATAAGATGGCTCATGATGACGCGCAGCGTCGCCCACAAGAAGCGACGGCGGGATAAAAATCCAAGCCGATCCGGTCGGGAAGCGGGCGGCGCGAGTCGGGACTCGAACAAGCGCGCAAGCAAAGGCGGGCGATCATCGAGGACTCGGATGACGACGTCCGGCTCCTCCGGTCGAGACCCCGCCTCTAAGGCGATCGCCGCGGACTGCACCGAAGATCCGCCGATCAACCAGGTAAGCTCTGAAACCAAAGTCCTGAGCTCTTTCGTAGAAAACTTTTCTTTATCTTCGCTGTATTTACTTGTGCAGGAAGCCCCAGGATATAGATCCTGTCGGAGGGGATGAAGGGCCGACCCCGGCCGCTGCTCCCGAAGCGCCAAGGCCGTCAGAGCCAAAACCCCGGAGCCCGCAACCAAGTGCGAGCGTTCGGAGAAGCACCCTTCTCCTCGGAGAGCGCCCCGAGGGAAGAGCCCCGATGCGGGGATATCCCGACCGGAGACCGATCGGTTGCGGAACCCTCGGCTGCGGCCGAGCGCCCGACCGAGGTCACTCGGCACGAGCCCGAAGAAGAAGAAGAGCCCCCGTGCCCTCCTAGGCGGCGCGTCAAACCGGTGAGACTTGCTTCGAACTTTCCTTTGTTCTTTCAATTTTGAATCTTTCATGTCTTCATTGGTCTTTCTTGTTTGCCGACCACGGTAGAAGAGATCCCAGTGTTACGCTTCGAGACTGGGTTCCTCCGATCGAATCGAGTGGCGGGACTCGGAAGGCGAGAGACGGGGCATCATCCTCGGCCGGCGGGTGAAAAGGATGAAAGGGATGCCCTCGTCGAGAGCCGAACGAGGCGACCCGACTGCTCAACGTAAGCCTTCATCTTTCTTTTTGATTATATCTTCGTTATCCTTGATCGATCATCCTTCGCGCTTCGCATGCGAAAGAATATTGCCGCTCAATGGCAAAATCCGAGGTCTTGGAAAAGCGGTGCCTCACTTAAACTCCTTGGAGGACGTTCGGCGCTGAAGGTCACTCGGGAGGAGGCCGCTTCAAGGGAGGCCGCTTTAAGGAGGGAGATCTCGGAGCTTCGGGAAGCGAACCTCGACCTCCGCGGATCAATCGAAAGTAAGCCTGCCTCTCCCAGCTTCATCAAGATTCTTTTGTTGATCTTGTCTATTGATAATCCTCTTTCGTTGTAGAAAATTCTTCAGAGGTCCACTCGCTTCAAGTCCAGCTGGAAGCGGTCAACCTTGACAAGGCCGAAATGGAGGCCGAATTTGAAGGTAACCTTCTTTGAAGTTGAATCTCATGTGCTGCTTCATTCCCGAGTGCTTTGAACGATCTGGAACTCCTTGCAGCTTATAAGATGAAGACCCGAGCCCAGTATGACGTCTTACTCGGGCGGATCAAATCCAGCGACGAGATACGGGAAGAGGTCGCCAATGCCGCCACGCCGATCTTGGCAGCCTTGTTTGATCAAGGGGTTGGGGCCAGCTCGCTGGGGCCAATCGAGATCTTCGACAAGCTTCGGCTGGCTCCCGAGCAGTATCTAAAAAACATCACCGAAGCAGCCAACATGGGGGCTGGTCGGCTCTTGCACGAGACCAAGTCCCTCTACCCCAGTGGATATTCATTCAATCGGGGAGGGCTTCGAGGGGACAACAGACGAGCAGGCCTTAGATATGCTCAGCGAGGCGCAAGAGGCGGCGAAGAAGATCTCTTTAGATGTAGTAAACAATTTTAAACTCTGAACTGTATTTTGACTTTGCTTTATGAATGTCATGTAATCGTAAAACTCTTGTCATGAAATCTTTGTGCCTATTTTTAGTTTATTTATGTCAATGCCTTGATTCGAGCCTTTGCGTGAAATTTCTTAAGTAGTTTCGTCATCTGTCACCAAGCCTAGGCTCGATTAGGTCATCGGAAAACTCTCGGTCCTTAGACACCGAGCTCGAGTCGAAGGACATTAAACAATGATAAACCAAATTATGCACAAAAATTTGACGAGGAAAATTCGAGCTTTATTGATATGTGTATCACCCCATTGCTAGCTCAAGAAGTCATCTTGCTTGAGGTTGGCAAGTCAAGGAAAACATGAGGCCTTAGCCAAATTAGGCGTAAAACCGCCGAAGATGTTCGATGTTCCGGGAGTTCTCCACCATAGACCCGTCTTCGCGCTTTAGCCGGTAGGCACCGGCCGAGTCACTTCGGCGATTATATAGGGTCCTTCCCATAAGGGAGATAACTTGTGTCGGTCTTTGGTGGTCGGATCTTGCGTAGGACCAGGTCGCCAACAATGAAAGCTCGTGCTCGCACGTTGCGACTGTGGTATCTTCCGAGCCCTTGAAGGTATTTGGCCGACGGATGAGGGCTGCCTCGCGGGCCTCTTCCAATCGGGTGAGGTCATCCACTCGGTCGATGTCGTAGCGTTCATCGTTGAAGCTGCGGACCCGGAGGGATTCAAACTCCATCTCGTTTGGCAACATGGCTTTTGCGCCATAGACCAGAAAGAAAGGAGTTTGGCCGGTGGCCCGACCAGGTGTAGTTCGCAGCGACCATAGAACCGAGGGAAGTTCTTGGACCCACTTGCCGGCGTAAGGGCTTAGCCGGTCGAAGACGCGAGCCTTGATGCCTTGAAGAACCATGCCGTTTGCTCGCTCGACTTGCCCATTGCTTTTGGGGTGAGCTACGATGCGTAGCGAGATCTTGATTCCGAAGTCTTCGCGAATTCCTTGAAGATGCCTCCCGTGAATTGAGTCCCATTATCGGTTATGATTCTTGTTTGGACGCCGAAGCGGTGCACGATGTTGAGGAAAAATCCCGTGCTTTGTCGGCGGTGATTGTGGCAACCGGCTTGGCTTCAATCCACTTGGAGAACTTGTCGATTGCGACGAAGAGGTGTGTGAAACCTCCTGGAGCTTTTTGAAGGGCCAACCATGTCCAGCCCCATACGCGAACGGCCGGGAAAGTGGGATTGTTTGAAGCTCTGGGCGGGACATGGCTTTGTCGGGCAAAGAACGGCAGCCTTCGCGGGTTCTTACGACTTTATCCGCGTCGGAGACCGCGGTAAGCGAAAAATCCTTGTCGTAAGCTTTGCCGACTAGAGTGCGTGCCGCCGCGTGGCTTCCGCATATGCCCGAGTGGATATCTTGGAGTAATTGTTTCCCTTCTTCGGTGTGATGCACCTCATTAGAATTCCGAGAGGGCTTCTCTTGTATAAATCGGAGTCGACCATGACGTACGCTTGGCAACGCGCCGGACGCGTTCTGCTTCATCCCGGTCATCCGGCAGCTCTTGCTGAGTTAAGAATTTGATGAGCGGCGTCCTCCAGTCGGTATCGATCGTGGTGACTTCGTTCGTGGTTTGCTCGTTGGGAGCTGTCTTTGCCGTGACGGTTGGCTCGTAGAGATGTTCGACAAAGACATCTGTCGGAGCGGCTTCGCGCTTAGATCCGCTGTGCTAGCTCATCGACGGCTTCGTTGTTATGTCTCGGGACATGTGAGAGTTCTAGCCCATCAAACTTGTCCTCAAGCTTGCGGACCTCTTGTCGGTAGGCCTCCATAGTGTCATTTAAGCAGGACCAGTCTTTCATCACTTGATTGACGACCAGCTGGGAGTCGCCTTTCACAATAAGTCGACGAATCCCGAGTGAGACTGCAAGGCGCAGTCCATGTAAGAGAGCTTCGTATTCGGCGACGTTGTGTGAGGCGGAGAAGTGGAGGTGAAGGGCATATCTTAGCCTTTCCCGGTCGGGAGATCGGCACAACTTCGCTCCCAAGCCGGTGATCCTCTTGGATCCGTCGAAGTGCATGGTCCAGTGTTGGAGGTCTTCCCGAGGTACGTGCTCTTGCTGTTCGATCCACTCGGCCGGGAAGTCCGCTAAGGCTTGTGACTTAATGGACGTCCGGGCTTAAAAGTTAAGTCCCGGCATCGGTTCCGGGCCCACTTGGCGATGCGCCCGGTTGCCTCGCGGTTGTGGATGACGTCGCCGAGTGGAAAAGAGGTGATGACGGTGACCGAGTGACCCTGAAAGTAGTGTGCCAATTTCCTCGCGGTTATTAGAACACCATAAAGCAATTTTTGTACCTGGGGGTATCGGATTTTGGCTCCTGCCAATACTTCGCTGACAAAGTAAATTGGTCTTTGAATCTTCTGGGCCCGTCCTTCTTCTTCTCGTTCAACCACAAGGACCGTGCTGACCACTTGGTGAGTGGCTGAGACGTACAGCAAGAGGGGTTCCTGGGGCTGAGGTGAAGCCAGGACGGGTGGCGTGGTAAGGAACTCTTTGAAATCTTCAAAGGCCTTGTCGGCTCACGTGGTCCACTGGTGTCGCGTCTTCTTCTCTCGAAGAAGGGCATGCCTCGCTCGCCGAGTCGGGATATGAAACGGCTTAGCGCCGCCATGTAGCCGTGAGCTTTTGGACGTCTTTCGATTACTCGGGGGCTTCATGTTTAAGATGGCGTTGATCTTTTAGGTTTGCTTCAATGCCGCGATGTGATACCATGAAGCCGAGCGGTTTGCCGATGGGACGCCGAAGGTGCACTTCTCCGGGTTCAACTTCATTCGAAGGCCCATGTTTGCAAAGGTTTCTTCTAAGTCGGCGATCGGTCTTCTTTCGCTTGGTCTTGATGACAACATCGTCGACATAAGCTTCAACGTTTTTGCCGATCTGCGTGCGGAAGCATCTTTGGATCATGCGTTGGTATGTAGCTCCGGCGTTCTTCGGCCGAAAGGCATGGTGATGTAGCATAGCCCCGAACGGCGTGATGAAAGATGTCTTCAAGCGGTCGGATTCTTTCGACGATCGGTGATAGCCCGAGTAACAATCCAAGAAGCTCGGGAGTTCGCAGCGTGTTGAGTCGACAACTTGGTCGATACGAGGTAGCCCGAATGGATCTTTGGGGCAGGCTTTGTTGAGGTCGGTGTAATCGACGCACATGCGCCACGCCCCGTCTTCTTGCGGACCAAGACTGGATTGGCTAGCCGGTCGGGATGAAGGACTTCTTTAATGAAACCGGCAACCAAGAGCTTTGCAAGTTCTTCTTTGATCGCGTCTTTTCGATCCGTGCGAACTGCGTAATCGTTGTTTTATTGGTTTGGCGTCATCTTTGACGTTCAAAGAGTGCTCGATCACCTCCCTAGGAATTCCGGGCATATCGGATGGTTTCCAAGCAAAAACATCTTTATTATTTTGGAGGAAGGTGACGAGCGCGCTTTCCTATTTAGGATCTAGGTCGGCGCCGATTACGGCGGTTTTGGAGGGATCGGACGAATCAAGGGAGATCTTCTTGGTCTTGGCGTCGCCGGATCCGATTTGGCTATCTTCTTCGCGGGGACTTCGCCCTCTGCCGAAGTTGATGCAGCCAATCGGACTTCTTGTTGGCCACGTAATCTCTCGCGAGATTGGGCCATGTCGCAGCTCTCCTTGTCGCAGTGAAGGCTTGCTTCACGTCGCTGCGAAGAGTGATGACGCCGTTGGGACCCGGCATCTTCATGCAAAGATAAGTGTAGTGAGGGATCGCCATGAACTTGGCAAGCGCAGCCTTCCGATGATGGCATGATATGCCGTTTAAGTCGGCCACCTCGAAGGTGACGTTCTCCGTTCGGAAATTCTCTTGGGCTCCGAAGGTGACTGGGAGAGAGATATGCCCGAGTGGTGTTGAAGATAGCCCGGGATAACTCCGTGAAAGGGGGCTGAGCTTGCTTTGAGTTCGGCCCTCGGGATGCATTTCATCCATAGTCTTGGCAAACGGGATGTTGAGGGCGCTGCCCCGTCGATGAGGACGCGCTTAAGCTCGATGTTGCGGACTACGGGGTCGGGGCGAGTGGATAGCGTCCCGGGTGGACCACTCGGTCGGGATGATCCGAGCGGTCAAAGGTGATGGCCACCTCCGACCATCGCAGATATTGAGGACTTCGAGTTGAGCCGCGTTGACCTCCGGTCGGTTAGCTTCATTTTCCTCTTGGATTCATAAGCTAACGGGCCCCGAAGATGTGGTTGAGCTCCCCACTTGGATCTTGAAAAGGTTCGGCATTCTCGCCGCGTTGTTCTTCTTGGCGCCGGACGGGCCAGCCTCGTCGATCGGCTTCTTGTTGAGCTGCGCAGCGTCTTGTTTGGCGCTTGTAGATAAAGCGATCCTTTGCCGCGTGCTTGTGATTCGGATGGTGGGTGCACTAGGCGTTCATGATGGCGTCGTAGGCGGCGACTCGGGACGGCGTTGAGTATTGGAGGTTGCGGCCACTGGGTCTTGGATCGGCGCTTGCGATCTTTCGGGCCCTGTTCTGTTGTTGCCGCCATCCTTCTTAGGATTTCGGCTTCCTCTGCTTGCTTGTCCTCTCTTACGTCGGGCCGATCTTGACGGGCGGCCTTGATGGCGTCGTTTGATTTGGCGTATGAATTCGCCGTCTCAAACATCTCGCTTCACCGTCTTCGGTGGCTTGCGTCGAACTTGCGATAAGCGGCTCATCACGGACTCCCCGGAAGGCGGCGATGATGATGTCATCGGTGATGTTCGGGATCTTGTTGCGCTTCTCGGAGAAGCGACGAATGTAATCCTTCGGAGGCTCGTCCGGCTTCGGATGACATTGTAAAGGTCGAAGTGCGTGCGGGCCTCTCGAAGGTGCCTTGGAAGTTGGCGATGAAGTGGTCCCTTAGCTCGCTCCACGAGCCGATTGAGCCTCTTGGCGGTGGTGAGCCAATTTCGGCCGAGTTTGCGAGGGCCACGGGCGAGTAGTTGGCCATGGCTTTGTTGTCGCCACTGCAGCTCGGATGGCAAGGGTATATACAGTTAACCAAGATTCGGGGTCGGTTTTGCCATCGTACCTTTCTATCCCGGTGGGCTTAAAGCCACTCGGCCAATGCACTCGGCGGAGCTCCCGAGTGAAGGCCGGTACTCCATCGTCGCCGCTATCGGGTGATCCCTCCGATCTTCTGAGTGCGACGGTCGCGCTCTTGGTAGCGGCGGTCGAGGACTTCCGCGAGATCACTCGGCGGGGTCTTCTTAGGTGGTTGGGTAGCTGGAGCTGTTGCGGCGGACTCGGTGGTGGACGGGTGGACGTCCATGTCGTTTGCGGCGGGAGTCGACCGTCTGCTCTTGGTGCCTCGGCATGGGCTCGGGAGGCGGGCCTCTTGGCCTAGTTGACGGCCGAGGCCGGCTCGGGCCTCCTGTAGTCTCCGACCTTAGGGGTGGGAGCCGGCTCTTGTCAGGCGTTTCGGCCACGGATTCAGTCGGCCTTCTTGCCGAAGTGGTGGGAGGGCCGTTAGCCGTGGCAGCAACGATGGTCTTGATCTTATCCAGTATAGGAGTCACGTTGGCCGGAGCCGTCTCCATGACGGTATCCAAGAGCGTGAGTGCGGCAGCGTTCTGCGTGGCGTGCGGAAGACATTGGTGTTGCGAACCCGTGTTTGGAGGATGGCCTCTGGGCGGATCGTCAGTGCACGCAGATCCGCTTCCTTTTATCAGCCTCGTCTTTGCGTTGTTTGTCTTCTTCGGCTGTCTTGCGTTCAAGCTCCACTCTGGCTCGCTCCTCTTCGGCAAGCCTTCTGGCCATGGCTGAGTCGGACTCATCCGGCTCGGCCATGAGGACGTCGAAGCACTTCGGCTCGCAGTCCATATGGCAGTCGGAGTTGTCGGCTTCGTCAGAGGGGATGCCGTAGAGATTGTCGAAGCCGGCGGAGCTGAGGTATCCGTTGAGCTCTGAAGATGAACAGGAGCCAAAGGACGGGAGGATGACGGCGACCTCCCTTGATCTGGGTAACCGGATCTGGATCGTTCGGTCAGTCGGAGCTTGGGGGATTAGGCTCTTCGAGTGGATCCTCGCCAACTCGGGGAGAGCGATTGCTTGTAGATCTTGGCGACGTTTGGTAACCCAAACGGCGCCGAAAAGTCTTCGCCGAGTAGATTGCTTCCGTCGGGAGGCAAGAAGATTGGCGCGGATCTCGGCGGCATTCGGTAATCCGAATGGCGCCGAGTGAAGTCCGTCGTCGGAGAAGGTGGATCGCATCTTGGTCTTCAAGATGTTATCGAAGATCTCGGCGCTGTTGGAGAGCTCGAACGGCGCCGAGTAGGTTTTCCCTCCGACCGGTTCGAATCCGAGTCGAGGAGGAGTCGCCGCGAGTTGGCGGCGAAGTCGCCGAGTCTTGAAGGAGATCCCATCACGCTTGTCGGCGAGATTGTTGAAGAAGTCTCGACGCGCGGCCCCTACAGCGCGCCAACTGCGAAACTTGGTTCCGGCAATATATTTTTCGGGGTCGCAGTCAAGATCGCCAAGCACAATGGGTTAAAAGAAGAAGAAGATTTAGACAGGTTCAGCCCTCTCGTGAGGTAATACCCTACTCTGTTTCGGTGGATTCGATCCGCCGAGTGTCTTTATTGATCTCGCGATCTAAAGCTCTCGCTTATGAAGTTGTATCTAGAATCTAATCTCTGATCAAGTCTAAGATATCCCTCAAGGGACGCCCCTTACCCCCCTTATATAGTCTTGGGAGGAAGGGTTTACAAGTCGGAAACCCTATCTTATTCTAAGTTGGTTTCCTCAATCTTACCAAACCGTGACTATAGGCCGATTGCCTTATCTCTATCGGCAACCGTAACACCTAAGTCAAGTTCGGCTTACAGATATAGCAGGTGCAATCTATCCCTACCTCCAGTCGGATAAGCTTGCCATGTGGATACCCGATTGCCACAATCTCCACAGGATGCCTCAGCTTCTTTCTGGCCATCATCATTCAAACCAAAAATTGCAGTGAGGGCCACGATGATTTACGGTGGGAGCGGCCCGTTGTACATGGCCACGTAGCGTTGGATGACTTGCTCCACCGGTTCGTCGGCGTGCTCGTTGAAGAGGCCCAAGTGCTTGAGGAGGACCCGCTGACAGCATTCCATCGTTGGGCCGATCGATTGATTCGCGATCCTCTGGCTTCGCCTTGGCGCCACCGGCATCGTCCTTGTCGGCGCGCGCTTGCCGCCGTGCACTTCCGGCAGCGGCCCAATTGGCGGCGTCGGGAGCACCCCGCCTGCCGGCTCTTTGAATAGCAGTTCCATGCCGCTCGGCGTCTCCATGTTGCTTGGCACAGGCTGCTGTGGAGTAAGCGTCCCCGCATCGCCAGCTGATTGCCCCCCTCCATTGGGGGATCTTCAGGGAGTGCGTTCGCCCCGCCACCCGTTGACCCATTTGACACCGGCGGCACACAAGGAGGTTGAATGGAGATGGGGCATGGCGTGGACCCAGGAGCGCAGCGACTATTCGCGCAAAGACCCGCGAAGCCGGGATTGGCTCCCAGGCCCGGTCAGCGGACCAGGGTTCATTCCCCTTCGACGGCGCCGCGTTCGGGAGTGCTTTTCCGAGGATCGGCATCACTCGGCTCAGCAATTGCATCGTGGTCGGCGGCGTCGATTCTCCTGCAGGGAGAAAGGAACGGAATGCAAGGATTCGAGCAGTCTGAACTCACCTGCCATGGCGTGTGCAGCCCTGCTGTCCGGCCCTGGGAGCTCGAGTTGAGCAAGACCTGCCCTCCACCTGCCTGAAGCGGAATGGTTTCCCTCTCCTCTATGCCAGTGCCGTGGCGACCGCGTCCGTTCGCGGCGGTGGCCATTTTTCGCTTGTTTGCGATCAGCGCGGCCGCGACCACCTTTTCTGTCTCCGTCGTCTCTGTCCCTGTGCCTGCCGCCGTGGGGGTTCCTCGGGTGATCGTTTCCCCCTCCTTTGGTGGCTCTTTCCCATGCGCCCGCGTTTGCCGCGGTGGTCGGCTTCGTCGTTGTCGTCGTCGTGAGGCACTTCGTCTCTGGACCGGTTGCGCGAATGGCTCGACGTTCCACGACTGTGCCTATCCACGCACTCCAGACGGCGGCCGCGGTCGTCGCGCTCACGGTCGTCTTCATCCGCTTCGGAGGCGCTCCAATCGCCTTCATGTTCTCCCGGCCGCCTAGCCTGTCGTGGACCGAGCGCGGCGGCAGCGGGTGGTGAGGGAAATCCTCGAACGCCCATGCCAGGGCTTGCTCCCCATCTAGAACTCCCAAGTGCCAAGTCGGCAGCCGACGGATGACAGGTTGAAACCCATCCTGCGCCTCCAAATCCACCGAAGCGGTCGTGTAATCATGCACCTCTTCTAGGTGTATGATCACAGGATGGCACACCCCTCTCTGCCACATGTCCCGCACACCATCGGAGGGGAGCAGGGAGCTTGTCACGGCGTCATGCGGCCGCATTGTGAACCCGAGCCAGAGGCGCTTTGGGATCGTACTGGGGTTCACGGTCCAGGCCCAGAGGTTGAGCGTGCGTGTGTTCCCGCCTTCGACCGGGTGAAGAATGTCGGAGTCGATCCTCTCTAGGGTGCATGTCTTGCCGATGAGGCGTTCGGCGACATCTTTGGCCCATGCGTGCATGGGCACCCTATCTAGATAGAGACGTACACGGAATAGCAGAGCCAGGCCTAAGGCGCCCTGAAGGCTTCTCCACTTGACAAAGTGGATTTCCACGCCACGCCGCTTGACAAAACCTTTGGCTAAGGCCTCCTCGCAGTGCCGGCGATGAGCGAACTTGATGAGGTATGCTTGCGGGTGGTGGAGGGAGACGGCGACGTCGCCGTGGCGAAATTGGAATTCGTCGACGAACGCTTGCTCGATGTCGCGGAGCTCTGTGGTCGGCGAAATGCGAGCTGCCCAAGACACGAGTGTAGTCTCGCTCCATTCCCAGAGTTCGCCGTCGACTACGTAGGACGTTGGGATGAGGCAGGAATCCTCCTTCGGCCAGGTGGCCGGGTCACCGAGCTGGGACATCGCTTGAGGAAACGGAGGTCGGAGTCGCGCCGAGGGCTGCGCCGGCCGGGAGAGCTCTTGGCCTAGGACCGGGGCCGCGGCACGCGAGGCGGCCGGATCTGAAAGGGGCAGGGCTTGGGGACGTGGAAGGCGACGGGCCGCCAACGGCTGCCGAGGGATCAGTGGTGGCGGGGGTGTGCGCCATCGACGGCGGTAGCCACGCGCCCGGTGCCCGAGCCCCCTGCAGAGGAAACAGCGGACCGGGTGTCGGCATACGGCTGCGCGGTGTCCGTGACCCAGGCAAATGTAGCAGCGCCCTTGCACTAGTTCGCTGTGCCTGCGCGGGAGGGAGGAGTTAATCCTGTCCAACTGCCCGGCGTCATGTCGGCTTGAATGCCTTTGTCCTTGGCGCGACGGAGGACAGCAGTGGCTTGAAGCATTGCCGTGTCGCCACCAATGCCGTCTCTGCACCCGAATCCATCCTCGATTCGGTTCAACGTCACCGCTGCTAGGGAGAGTAGCTGGCCGCGTCGACACAACAGGGCGAAGCGCGTGGTCACTGAGCCGGACGCCCTGAGTAATGGTTCCGCGCACATCTGCGCGAGAGTGAAGTTGCAAGGAATTTGAAAAAGGGGGCGCGAGGCCACGAACTACCTGTGCGAAAGAAGGTTTGCAGACCTATGGATCTGTCCCCCTGGTCGATGCTAGCTGCAGAAAGTGATAACTTCCCTGGATGGGGCGGATCTCGACGGACGTAGGTGCCGGCGATGGCCTGGCGGCCCTGGAGGTCCTCGACAAGATGGCTGCTTCTGGTGCTGGGCTGCGGCCAGTCCGCGGCGGAGGGAGGAAAGGCGGTGGGGTGATGCGCCGGGGCACGCAGGGGGCGAACGAGGTTGGATGGCGCAGGCTGGGGCACCGGTGCCGGGTGCGGCGGCCGTCGTGGTGGCAGAGGCAACGGTCGGCTTAGGAGAGACATAAGTTTAGAATGTTGTACTAGCCATGTACGCTTTTTAGATGCACATGTACAGTCGTTCAGAACTTTTACAAATGTAGTGGCCTAGACTAGAGCAGTGTATTGGTTATCTTCTTTTAGAGGATTTGTGAGAACTATTGTTAGGGCTAAAGGGCATGAGTGCATGACAATTGGTAGTGCCCCTATTGGGTTACTTTTAGTTCAGTAATATTGATATGTATATTTGTACATGTGCTAGCTATACAGTTTGTAGCTAGCAATTCCATTATAAAATATGTTATCATGGCATATTCTTAACTTGATGCAATACATGTGAGTTACTGATCAATTGTATTCAATTTTGTAGACTTGTGCTCACAAGAATACTCACGAGTTATGACTTTTGTGATTTCTTTAAACGTGTTCTTCAGTTACAAGAAACAAATGCTTAGGCTGATATTGCCTCCTTGATTATCCCAATTCTTTTGTTTGTTTGATTATGAACAAAATGCCGTGAAGTGAAGATTTTTATTTGAAGTATAGGACATTTATGGCAAGACATTTGGTATTGTTGCTTATTGATTGTGTTCCTTTTTATTTTGTACCTTATGTGACCTTGACCTTTTGAAGTGATAAAGAGAAGGAGAGGGAAGGAGATACCAATTTTTGGTGGCAATAGTAGTTGGAGTTTAGACTTCCTAGGAGTTAGTTACGAATTTACCAAGATATATTCGGTTTGTGTAAAGCAAAATAATTATATTTAATTTTTGGGAGTTTTGAGCACAAGTTAGTTTTTAGCTGAAATAATCTACGAGTTATTCTGTTATGCTGGTCTTTAGCAATCCATGATTATATCTAGAGGCTTTAAAATTCAGTTTTATATATGGTCTTTTGATAGTGTGAAATGTAGAATCGAACAAGACCAAACAAACCTACCAGAGGGACGTGAATGGTAGGGAAAACCAAAAACCAAATATTTTGCGGAATTAAAAGATTTACCTCTTACCAATGAAACCGATCTACAAAAAGACAACGAACAGAAACTGTTGAAGCCGCCGTCAGTCACACCGCCTTACTTGGCCCATCCTGGTCGGTCAGATCGCCGCCTAGCCACCGGTTGGACCGCCGCCACAACCCTCCGGTTAGACCGTTGGGATTCAGAAAACACCGAAAGATGAACTCTCAAAGAAGTAGATCAAACTATTTCAACTTTATTGCATCTAAAAGTGTTTACAAAGTACAACAATAGCACTCCTCACCAAAATCTTGACCTAACTCGAAACCCTAGCTATTCTCACAAATTTCTCTCTTGAAATCGATGTCTAGGAGGCACACCCTTCCTCTCTATTTATACATGCATTAGGTCCATGAATTCTTCACCAAGTAGGACTCTTAATCCACATAGAAAACCCTCTCTTGCCAGCTATAAACTCATCTCTTTCCTTATCTCAATCAAACTTCCCGAATCCGGACTTCTTTCCAAATTCGACTCCACATATGATCCCTCTCGTATGCCATATTGATTCTCCATCTTCCATGTGCATTATCCTCTAGCCTTTTAGTATCCCGCGTGCTGGACGTCTACTTCTCCCAAGTCGACTCCAATCCGATACCGGCAATACTATTCGAGGCCTCAAGCGATACCTGCACATATACGACAAAGAAACAATATACCGAGCACAAGTTTGTCCAAACTTGACTCACATTAGCTTGTCAACAGTAACCATACGTATAGAAATCATCTAGAAATTAAATCCACAAAGAACCAACCAAAAACCGAGAAATCAACCCAAAATCAGAATTGGCCGGTCAGACCGCGTCGGTCCGACCGACTAAAAGTCAGAGTCCTCCCGCGAGTCAAAGTCGGTCTGACCGACTGTGAGTCGGACTCGCCCGGTCAGACCGCACACACACTTCCGGTCAGACCGTGCGCATACACCGGTCTGACCGGTCATATCTGGCCGGTCTAACTGCCACATAAAATATCACACATTCGATTCAAAGCAAAAATCCAATATTTCATCACATAACATACAAATTAAACTCATTTGATTCAATAAGCTCCCCCTTGATGAAACCATTGGCAAATCCAACAAAAATCAATTGGTTTGTGATGTTCTGTGAAGCAACCCAAAAAGAAAATTCTTCTTTGAAAAATCATCTTCGAATATGGGAAAATGATGCACAATTTTGTTTCCTTGTTCTACCCCTTTTGACAATGAGTCATAAATTATCGAAAGCATGGAAGAGCTTTTCATTATATCAAAAGTAACTCAAGTTCAAGTTTCGCAATAACAAGGTAGAAAAAGTGACTAGCTAATTAACAAGCATGCACTAGAGTAAAAACATGAACCTAAAATATTACAACTAAGATCAATTCAACATTAATGATTCATGATTTCAACGATTGAAAATGCAACATATTCACAAGTGCAAAGATTGAAAGAAAAACCCAAGTATATATACTTATGACATTGATACTCTTTCTCAAATAAATTCCTTCTCCCAAAATAACCAAGAGAACTTTTAGCTCTTTCTTTTTGAGCCTTTTTTATATACTTTTCTCTCAATTATTGCGGGTACATCCTTGTCATCAAGACTGTTTCCAAGGATTCGGCACCCTTTTTTTTATCTCACCATGAATACGTCCTTGTCGTCAAGACTGTTTCCATGGATTCGGTATTCATTTTTCTCTCATATAAATAGGCATTTATGTACTCTTGCGGTGATTGGAACAAAAGGATTAATATGAGGAATAACAACTCATAAAGCATATACAGAAGCATTAATCATTCAACCTAAGCACTTGCTTCAATATTGCATATTTCATTAATTCAAATAAAAGAATTATGTGTCATGTATCATATCACTTAAAAGCAATATCAAAAGCTCATATAATTACTAAAATGCACACAAGCTAATATAGTAATCAAATTATCTAACAAGCATTGCTAGCAAGCACTAGAATATACTAAAGATATAAGACACACCTCATCCACCTTTTATTTTCTTTTCCTTTTTCTCCCCTTTTTTTGTTTTTTTTCACACCATGCATGAAATAAAACATGAATGCAAAAGAAGAAAGAAAAGATGCATACAACAAAGAGCCAACAACTCTCCCCCTCAATTGATGCCAAAAGGATGAATAACACCTAATTCTCCCCTAAGAAAAGCAAAGCGAGAAGAATCCAAAGGCTTAGTGAAAATATCTGCAAGTTACAACTTTGTATCCACAAATTTCAATTCAATGTCCCCCTTTTCAACATGATCCCTCAGAAAATGAAAGCGAATGTCAATGTGCTTGGTGCGTGAGTGTTGTATATGATTCTTAGCAATATTTGTAGCACCTTGTATTATCACAAAAGAGAGGTACTTTATCAAAAGTAAGACTATAATCTCTCAAGGTTGAAATAAGCCAAAGAATCTGAGAACAACAACTAGCAGCAGCAACATATTCAGACTTAGCAATTGATTGAGCAACATTTGATTGTTTTCGAGAAGACCATGAAATCAAAGAAGTACCAAGAAAAAGACATGTACCACTTGTACTTTTTCTATCAATTCTACAACCTCCAAAATCTGTATCAGAATAACCACTCAAGCATATAGAATAAGAAGTAGAATACCAAACTCCAAATTCAAGAGTATGTTTCAAATACCTCATGATGCGTTTCACAGCTTGACGATGCGAAGCCCTTGGAGAAGCTTGAAATCGAGCACACAAACACATAGCAAACTGTATGTCTGGCCTCGAAGCAGTGAGGTAGAGCAACAAACCAATCATGCTCCTGTATTCCTTTTGGTTCACAGCTTCACCATCTTCATCGGGATCCAAAACAGTAGTAGTTCCTATCGGTGTAGTCAACGGCTTGCAATCGTCCATTTTGAAGCGTCGTAGAAGATTCCTGGTGTACTTTGTCTGATGAATAAACGTACCTTGAGGTGTTTGCTTAATTTGCAATCCCAAAAAGTAAGCCAATTCACCCATCATGCTAATCTCGAATTCCCTGCGCATTGTTTCAGCAAACTCCACAACTAAAGTGTGAGATGAACAACCAAAGATGATATCATCCACATAAATATGAACAAACAATAGATCATCACCATGCTTAAGAACAAAGAGAGTTTTATCAATTTTTCCCATTGTAAAGCCCTTTGCAAGTTAAAAGTTTTTAAGTCTATCATACCATGCTCTAGGTGCTTGTTTCAAACCATACAAAGCTTTTGACAAACGAAAAACATGGTTGGGAAAATCAGGATTTTCAAAACCTGGTGGTTGTTTTACATAAACTTCCTCCTGTATGTAACCATTAAGAAAAACACTTTTAACATCCATTTGAAACAAGTTAAAACCTTTTGAAGCAGCTAAGGCCAACAAAAGTCTAATTGTTTCAATCCTAGCAACAGGAGCAAAAGTTTCATCATAATCCAACCCTTCCATTTGAGTAAAACCCTGAGCAACAAGTCTAGCTTTGTTTCTAACAATTAAACCATCCTCATTCTGTTTATTCTTGAAAACCAATTTAGTTCCAATAATATTATGACCAACAGGAGGTTCAACTAAAAACCAGTCTTTGTTTCTTTCAAAATTCTCAAGTTTTTCATGCATGGCGTTAATCCATGATTCATCAGTTAGTGCATGAGTAACATCTTTGGGTTCAAAATTAGAGATAAAAGCAGAATTTGCATGAAAATCACGATTTCTTGTAGGATCGAACGAGACCAAACAAACCTACCGAGAGGGTGAATGATAGGAAAACCAAAAACCAAATCTTTTGCGGAATTAAAAGATTTACCTCTTACCGATGAAACCAATCTACAAAGCGACAATGAACAGGAACTGTTGAAGCCGTCGCCGGTCACACCGCCCTACCTCCGCCGGTCAGACCGCCCCTCCTGGCCATTTAGACCGCCGCCTAGCCTACTGTTGGACCGCTGCCGCAACTCGCCGGTCAGACTGTGCGCACACCTGCGGTCAGACCGTCGAGATCAAGAAAACACCGAAAGATGAACTCTCGAAGAAGTAGATCAAACTATTTCAACTTTATTGCATCCAAAAGTGTTTACAAAGTGCAACAACAGCACTCTCACCAAAATCTCGACCTAACTCAAAACCCTAGCTATTCTCTCAAGTTTCGCTCTTCAAAATCGATGTAGAACTCAAAGTAGGAGTAAAACTCCTATTCACAATAGGACTCAACCTCCTACTCATAGTAGAAGTAGATCTCCTATTCCCAATAGGACTCCTATTACCAATAGGACTCCTATTACCAATAGGACTCCTATTCCCAATAGGACTCATTCAACCTAACTTTCCGAATGTGGACTCCCTTCCAAATTCGACTCCGCATACGATCCCTCTCGTATGCCATATGGATTCTTCATCTTCCATGTGCATTATCCTCTAGCCTTTTAGTATCCCGCGTGCTTGGACGTCTAGTTCTCTCAAGTCGACTCCTATCCAACACCGGCAATACTATCCGAGGCCTCAAGCGGTACCTGCACATATACGACAAAGAAACGATATACCGAGCACAAGTTTGTCCAAACTTGACTCACATTAGCTTGTCAACAGTAACCATATGCATAGAAATCATCTAGAAGTCAAATTCACAAAGAAACAATCCAAAACCGAGAAATCAGAGACGGTAGGTCAGACCGCGCCGGTTTGACCGACTGAGAGTCGGAGTCCGACCACGAGTCAAAGTCGGTCTGACCGACTGTGAGTCGGACTCACCCGGTCAGACCGCACACACACCTCCGGTCAGACCGTGCGCATACACCGGTCTGACCGGTCATGTCTGGCCGGTCTAACCGCCACAAAAAAAATCACACATTCAATTCAAAGCACAATCCAATCGCAAATCTAATGTTTCATCACATAAACTATAAATCAAAGTCATATGATTCAACAATCTCCCCTTGATGAAACCATTGGAAAACCCAACAAAAATCAATTGGTTTATGATATTTTGTAAAGCAACCCAAAAAGCATTTTCGAATGCAAGAAAATTCATTGAAAAAAATGAATGCACAATTGCACAAATTTTGATGCACAATTTTGTTTCTTTGTTTTCCCCTTTTGACAATGAGTTCATCAATTATCGGAAGCATGGAAGAGCTTTGCATTATATCAAAAGTAACTCAAGTACATGTTTTGCAATAACAAGATAGGAAAAAATGACTAGCTAATTAACAAGCATGCACTAGAGTAAAAACATGAACATAAAATATTACAACTAAGATCAATTCAACATTAATGATTCATGATTTCAATGATTTAAAATGCAACATATTCATAAGTGCAAAGATTGAAAGTAAAATCTGATTATATATACTGACATTGATACTTTTTCTCAAATAAAATCCATCTCCAAAAATAACCAAGAGAACTTTTAGCTCTTTCATTTTGAACTTTTTATACTTTTCTCTCAATTATTGCGGGTACGTCCTTGTCGTCAAGCTGTTTCCAAGGATTCAGTACCCTTTTTTATCTCACCGTGAATATGTGCTTGTCGTCAAGACTGTTTCCATGGATTCGGTATTCATTTTTCTCTCATATAAATAGGCATTTATGTACTCTTGCGATGATTGGAACAAAAGGATTAATATGAGGAATAACAACTCATAAAGCATATACAGAAGCATTAATCATTTAACCTAAGCACTTGCTTCAATATTGCATATTTCATTAATTCAAATAAAAGAATTATGTGTCATGTATCATATCACTTAAAAGCAATATCAAAAGCTCAAGTAATTACTAAAATGCACACAAGCTAATATAGCAATCAATTTATCTAACAAGCATTGCTAGTAAGCACTTGAATATATACTAAAGATATAAGACATAGCTCATCCACCTTTCATTTTTTTCCTTTTTTCCCTCTTTTTTTGTTTTTTTATCATACCATGCATGAATTAAAACATGAATGCAAAAGAAGAAAGAAAAGATGCATACAACAAAGAGCCAACAACTCTTCCCCTCAAATTAATCTCCAATTCTCCCCCAAGAAAAATCAAGAAGAAATCAAGGATTTTATAAGAAACCATCCATTTGCCAAAGATATCACCAAGGTTCTCATAAATTGACATATATTCATTTGTACTAACAAAAACTACTACCTCTCACACTAGCATATAAAATGCTAATAATCAAGAGAGTAGAACAAAATTATGTCAATCCAAGATTACCTTGATGTTACCGTGAAAAGCAATTGTTGTCTTCACATTGCACACACATGGGGAGTATGCCATCAAAATACCTACGAACAAAAAGGTGTCGAGGCATCCGTGTTGGGGTTAGAAATAAGAAATTTTGGAATGCAACGCTGAGTCACACGACCAGTAGAACCAGTAGGTAAATATGCACATACAAAATCAGAATCAGACTTACTTAAAAACTTATCTTGTCATTTCACAAAAGTCTGATTTGAATTATGCACAAAACTGCCCCGTGGCCGGTCATTGTCGTTGTACACACGATCTAGCAGACATGGCTGCCCGGTCGACCGTTGGTTTACAGGTGGTCGACCGTGGCCGTCCTAGCCCGGCCCAGTCGGTGTCGGTCTAACCGAGCTCCTTGAACCAAAACCCGATTTTTGCCATCGTCGTTTCGCAAAAGCAATTTCACTTTCCTTTTTCTGTTTACGGGCAAGTCTAAAACAAAATCGAACCAAATGTCCATCTTTTCCACAAAACAAACAAGTGTATTTCTCACGATGATTAGAAGCACAAGTAGAAACAGATGGTTTAGCAACAGAAGTAGCAACAAGAGGTTTTGCAATCATAGGATTGGTTTTAGAAGATGATGCATTCAAAGAAGTCATGATGCCAGCAGAGTTAAACACAATAGGTTTAGAATCTGGTTTAGTAAAAATTTCACCTCTTTCAGTTATACTCAAAACAGCAGGGGGATGCCTAGAAGAGTGAACATAGGGATCAAAACCTAAACCATGGATTTCTGTGCTAACCTTTGATTGATCCAAAATCATGTTGAGATTATTTTTACCATTAGAAAAATGTTGCAAAGAGCTTTTTAAATAGGAAATCTCCTGAGTTAAAGTAGCACAACTTTTGCAAGCATCCAAAAGACCTTTCTGTTTCCTACAAGTTTGACAAGAAAGCACTTCATCTTGCTCAACAGTTTCTTCCATATGCCTAACACGACCTAAGGCATCCTTTAATTTCAATTCATTAGCAAGACATGATGAGCAAGGTTTTGCACTAGATTGTTTTAACCTTTTAGCGCTAATTGCATTAAATATAGAGCTAGCAAACAAGGCAACTTGACATTTCTTTAAAGCTCCTTTTGTTAAAAACAATTCATCAGCCAATCTAGTGTTCATGGCAAAGCTAAGAGCAAGACAAGATTCAAATTTTCGAGTTTTCTTAGATTCAATATCAAGCTTCTTGGCATAAACATCTCTAATTGACTTAATTTCAGCAAATAAAACCTCACAAGATTTGCAGTCATCATCATTAGAAGCAAGAGATCTTAATCTATTATTTTTAGCTTTAAGATAATCAATAACTACTTCCTGTTGATTAATCTTCTTTTCAAATTTAGAAATCTTGTAACTAAGTTTAGCAATAACATCTTGAAGATATTCAACACTAGGAGCAGGAGTTACCTCATTATCATCTTCAGAATATTCATCAATGCTGCTGCCCATGAAACAAACTCCAACAATGTTCTTCTCCTCGTCATCATCTTCATCACTTTCAAAGTCAACATCACTTGATTCTCGAACCACTTCATATGCTGCATCAATTGCCTTTTGGTAAAACTTCTTCATCTTCATATTTTTCGCCTGCTTCTTGCTCTGCTTAGCTTCCTTAGATCCATCTTGAGCTTTTTCCTCCTGTGTACCTTTTCCAGCCTTGGGACATTGGGAGCAGATGTGTCCTGGTTGACCATAGCCAAAACACCGGATTGGTCCTCCTCTTCTCCTGGACCTGACATTATTCACAGCTCGAGAAATTCGATTAGCAAGCAATACCAAGTCCTCCTCACTGATTTCTTCCAGTTGATCGTCGGACAAGGCAGAGAAAGAAGCAAACATCGACTGTGAAGAAGAATCAGAAGATGCAGAAGTAGACACCAAGGCAGAAGATTTTGAGTCAGTCCTTTTAGAAAGAATGTTCATCTCATAGGTTTTCAATTTAGTATAAAGAACATCCAAAGTCAAGGTGTTCATATCAACAGATTCTTGAATTGAGGTAACCTTAACTTCCCAAACCTTCATATCAAGACCATTCATAAAATGACAAGCAACCTTAGATTGAGAATAATTATCATTATAAGAAGAATCAACATATCTAAGATTACTCAAAATTTTTTTAAAACGGCCTAGATAGTCATCCAGTGACTCCCCATGTGTCATCTCAAATTTGATGTATTCCTTTTTGAAAACATCTGTTTGCAACTCTTTAATGTTTGAATATCCAGTATGAAAATCATTCAAAGCTTTCCAAATCTCATTTGCAGTGGCAAGATGCGAAACACAATCAAAATTGGAGCGAGAAATTGCATTAAGAATAATGTTCCGAGCTTTGCAATTATTTTCAAAATCTAATTTGAGAGTAGGAGTATCAATGCGATCAGGGATGTCATAAGATTCTGAAACTTTTAGCCAAATGTAATAACCTTGAGATGTTATGTAAGATTCCATCTTTTTCTTCCAATAGTCAAAATCGGTTCCATTGAAAACATGAGGTTTGTTTGAAAACTTTTCAGCCATGGCAAAAGATAAGAAAAGCAAATCAAGAACGAGGCTCTGATACCACTTGTAGGATCGAACGAGACCAAACAAACCTACCAGAGGGGGGATGAATGGTAGGGAAAACCAAAAACCAAATCTTTTGCAAATTGAAAGATTTACCTCTTACCGATGAAACCAATCTACAAAGCGCATTGAATAGGAACTGAAGCCACCGCCGGTCACACCGCCTTACATGCATCTTGGTCGGTGCCTCTCTGGTCGGTTAGACCGCCGCCTAGCCACCGGTTGGACCGCCGCCACAACCCTCTGGTCAGACCACGTGCACACCTGCGGACAGACCGTTGGGATCCAGAAAACACCGAAAGATAAACCCTCAGCGAAGTAGATCAAACTATTTCAACTTTATTGCATCTAAAAGTGTTTACAAAGTGCAACAACAACACTCCTCACCAAAATCTCGACCTAACTCGAAACCCTAGCTATTCTCACAAATTTCTCTTGAAATCGATGTCTAGGAGGCACACCCTCCCTCTCTATTTATACATGCATTAGGTCCACGAATTCTTCACCAAGTAGGACTCCTAATCCGCATAGGAAACCCTCTCTTGCCAGCTATAAACTCATCTCTTTCCTTATCTCAATCAAACTTCCCGAATTCAGACTCCTTTCCAAATTTGACTCCACATATGATCCCTCTCGTATGCCATATTGATTCTCCATCTTCCATGTGCATTATCCTCTAGCCTTTTAGTATCCCACGTGCTGGACGTCTACTTCTCCCAAGTCGACTCCGATCCGACACCGACAATACTATTCGAGGCCTCAAGCGATACCTGCACATATACGACAAAGAAACAATATACCGAGCACAAGTTTGTCCAAACTTGACTCACATTAGCTTGTCAATAGTAACCATACGCATAGAAATCATCTAGAAATTAAATCCACAAAGAACCAATCAAAAACCGAGAAATCAACCCAAAATCAGAATCGACCGGTCAAACCACGCCGGTCTGACCGACTGAAAGTCGGAGTCCGACCGCGAGTCGAAGTCGGTCTGACCAACTGTGAGTCGGACTCGCCTGGTCAGACCGCACACACACTTCTGGTTAGACGTGTGCATACACCGGTCGTATCTGGCCGGTCTAACCGCCACACAAAATATCACACATTTGATTCAAAGCACGAATCCAATGTTTCATCACATAAAATATAAATCAAACTTATTTGATTCAACATGAAAAAGTGTCCCTTACCTTGTTTATTTTGCAATATGACTTACTGTAGCATGATTTACTGTTCATGGGTAGAAGAGATTGATCAACTAAACTGGCTCCTTGTTGTCGATGTGGTCAACTACCAGAATATTAGGATCTAATTTTGGACTCTCTTGGAGATGGAAAATATTTTTGGACCTAATTTATTTTGGGATGGTCCCAATCCAAACTTTTCAGGAACTAATTTTTGGAGATCTCATATAGATGCTGGCTATAATACAACACTCCGCTGGCAAAACTAGAGGATTCTCGGTGCATTGCAGGCCATAGGCCAGAAAATTTTCATAGGTTTTTTTCTTTGTTGAACTAGTAAAATACCCCCGTGCTTTGTTAAGAGTGAAAGGAACTGTTCAATGTAAAAGACATAATTAAACATACATATTAATATTGTTCCAAGATATATAAAATCTTTTCTCACTAGTACAGATCCACTCCTCTGTGACGGCCCATCACATGCCTGAGATTTGCGGGCCGTCACAACTAAGTCATCTCAAACAGGCCTAAAAAGACATCGACAAAGATATACTCGCACAAACATGTTAGATGTGCATAAATCTAGAGCTCGTCACGGATGGTACCTATCTGTGACGGGCGCAATCCATGGCCTGACAAAGATAACCAATGTTATCTTTGTCGGTCCCCAATACATCGGTGACGGGCTCGAACTCATGGCCCGATTGAGATAACAGTTAGGCATGTCACCAATGAGTGCCGTAGGTGACGGGCTTGTAGTTAGGCCTCACAAAGATAACTGCAATACCCGTCACAACTGCTAGTTCATTGGTCGTTACAGATAGTTATTGCACTCTATAAATACCCCAACCACCTAGTGGAATGGTTATCCCACTATTCACTATTTTGGTGAGAGGAGGAAGGGGACAAATTTTTGTCTTTTTTCCTAGGAAATCAGAAAGTGCAAAGGTAATTGAAAAATAGTAGTCATTTCTCATAAATCTAGTAAATACTTACCTACAAAATATGATTTTAATATTTTTTCCACTTTTTTGTGGCTTAGTGATGGATCGAAGTTGGATGTATGGGAAAACTATGCGACGTTATAGCAAAGAGTATCGAAATGGCGTGTTAAATTTTATAAATGCCGCGGAGGAGGATAGGAAAAGAAAAAGAGTGATTACATGTGTTGTCCATGTGCAGATTGCAAAAATGAGACTAAGTTTGGTAGTAGAGTGGACATACACACTCATCTGATACAACGAGGATTCATGGAGGGCTACATATGTTGGGTGAAACATTGAGAGCAAGAATCAGGCAGTGGTGCTGTGGACCCACGTTTTTGGAACGGGAATCTTTCATGTTCATAGTACCATTTCCCTGGATCGAGTAGTTTTGGTACCCACGAAATACAGTACTGAATTATCAGGTGCATATGCACGAATAGTCTTACACCAAAAGTATTACAATATAGGCCCGAAGGCAATATCCAACATATAGGACCTCATGGTCTAGATACAACCAAAAGTAGAAATTAGGTAAGGCAGCGGAATGAAGGCAGCGACCTATCGATTGCCACAGGCAACGACCGGAGACTAAGACCTAGCAGGCACCATCGTCTTCTCCGCCCTCCTGGTAGTAGGCATATGGATCCTCCAAGTCTTCATTTCCACCATCTGAAGGTTTGTGTGTATAGCAAGGGTGAGTACCAACCGTACTCAACAAGCCAACATGGAAAGGTGCACATGATAGGGGATTATCAAGGAGATGCCGTGGTTTATTTGCACAAAGCCAATTTTGTAAATCTTTTCACAAACCTATCATCTAGCCAAGTCAAGTTTTAGTTCCATAGTTCATTAAGTCGGCGATGGTTCTATCTACCATCCAGTGTGATTCCAAGGATGGCTTCCCGCCTCCGGTTCGTCATGGTTTTTCTTGGGAGTCTACCCCTTCTCGCCTTTCGAGAAGTTGATCCACCAGTGAATAAGAATCATCATGCAAACCCATCCCATCATTTTAAAATTTAGAGTCTAGCCAAGCGAAAGTCTTGTCACGATGCTCAATATCCGCGAGCACGGCTATTCGAATAGATTGATTCATTCACACTGCAGTGGATGTACACTTTGCCCGTACTCCATGACTGCCCAACAAATGAGCCTGTGTACCAACACATGAGACGGTCACGGCAAAGCCTTTCGATAACCTCACTTTGGCAGTACCCGCTCCATGAACTTAAATCCTCTTGCACTCTAGCCGTCCTTTTCTAGCAGTGTGAGGAGTTCTGGCGCTCCCGAGGTAAGGGAAGACTTCATTCATCAAGTTATAATTAATTTCGATTTTCAATCATCCATTCCCAATCTCATCTCATACATAGGAACCACTATGCAGGGGTACCGCCTCTGCTCGGCTATTTACTCCACTAGGTCTATACCCATTTGAGAAGTACGGTTGTACTGGCTCGTTTCCCGGCTATCTCATGGCTCGGTCCTTAATTGACCGGGGTCGGCAGTTGCCTTTTTCGGAATCCACCCAAATCATCCAGCCGCCTCAGTCTAAAACATTTGTTTGGTATTTTCAGTTTTCATCAAAACTCATTTGATCATTCTCATGGCAATGTGGCGCTCATGTCTCCACATGCCGTATCTCAACTACCTTTCCCAAAGGTAGTTGCCCAAGCATATAGCTATATGCAAAAGCATGAGTATGCATGAATCTAATAATAGCATGGCTAAGCATTTTACCGAAGATATTCTCCGGTTGTATGTATCACATCGAGGGTTACAAGGAATAATTCTAAAGATAATCAATAACAAGGCATGCCATAACAAGTATAGGTAATTCTTTGTGTATAGCATGCATGTTTAAAGTTTAAAACAACATCATTTCGCAATTGGGATCAATATATTCAAAGAGTGTGATGACTTGCCTTGCTCGCATGCTTGTTAAACGGGGCCTTCAATGGAGTCGGTGCCTGCTTCCTCGGGTGCTAACCGTATGTGCGAAAAGAAAGTTTGAACTCATTTAGAATCCAATAAGAACGAATAAAATATCAAGAAAACCATAAAAGAACTCCAAAATATCTACCCTGCAATTTTAATCGAGTTAGGGAGGAATTTTGAATGAAGTATGAGTAAAGAAAACGAGTAAGGGTCATTTTAGGGTTTTCGCAAAATATCGATTAAAAGATTAGGTGATAAACCGATAAATGTTGTTTGAAAGATTTTCTATTTTAAGTATGGTGAGTTAGAAAGCCACATCATATTTTAAAAAGGCAAGAAAGAATAAATAAATCCTCAAGAAAATTTTACGCGAAAAGTGAAGTTGCTTGGAAATCTTATTTCGAAACGTGAGTTTTTCTCCGAGGAAAATGTATGAGAAAACTATATATTTGTGCACAAATATTTCCCAAAAATATTTCCCAATTTTTCTAGAATTTTCCCCATTTTTTCCTATTTTTTCTCTTTCTCTTCTTTTCTTTTTCTTCTTTTCCTTTTCCTTTTTTTCTTTACCCTACCCGGGCACTGTATACCCTCTCTCCTATCTACCCCCCCTTCGTCTACCCCCTGCCGCCCGCCCGGCCGAACCGGCAGCGATGGCATGGCGGTAGCAGACGGCGACGACGGCGAGGGCGCGGGCCAAGGCGGAAAATGTGACGGTGAGGGACTCACCTAGCGGCGACGGGCGACGGCGAGCAATGGCGAACGGCAGGTGGCGGCAAAACACGACGGCGACGGCTCGGTGGCACAGCTCGGCGACACGACGGCTTCGGCAACTCCGGCAACGGCGATCTACGATGATGGCGGGAGGAAATGAGGGAGAGAAGGGCGACGGCGAGGTTTGGAGATGAATGGGGGCTTTGCCCTTATTTATAGGCGCACGGGAAAGAGAGAGCCGAGAGGGAAGCGGGGTTCGGCGCGGGCGGCGACGTGCGCCACGCGGCAGCGGCCAGAGCGGGGACCGGCACGGACGGGCGACGGCGTGCGCCACGCGGCGCGGCCTCGGCGGGTGCGCGCGCATGGGGGCACGGCGACGTGGGCGCGGGCGGCACGGCGTCGCAGCGGCGCGGGGCTGCGGCGGCTGCGGCGTTGGCGTGTCGCGCGGGCCACGAGCGGCGCGGCACGCGGGTGGCTGCGGCGACGTGCGCGGCGGCGCGGCGCGGCGCGGTGCCGGTGGTGGCGTGGGTACGTGCGGGCGACACGTGGCGCGCGGGGGGGCTGGGCGCGGCGCGGGTACGCGCGGTGACGAGCGTGGCCGATACGCGCGCGCGCGCGCGCGCGCGCGTCCGGCCACAGGACTCGGTCGAACACGTGGCGACGCGTGAACAATGGACTTCTCTATTTTTACCGATTTAATTTCCCATTTTCCCAATTCTTTTTCCTTTCATTCTAAAAATTCAAAATAAATTCTAATATTCCCAAAATTAATTTAAAAATATATTTTCAAACTTCTCCCCACTTTTTATTATTCAAAATATATTTTTCATATTTATTTTATTTCTTCTTTTAAATTCAATAAATTAGGTCTTTGATTAAAATAAGTTTCTAAATTCATATTTCCTTTTCAAAAATATTTTTATCATCCAAATCCAAATATTTATTATTTTTTCCACCAATTAGGTTTTAAACCAAAATATATTCTTTTCAAAGAATCTTTTATAAATCCCCCAAAATTATATATTTACCCTCTTCCAAATATATATTTTGAATTATTTCTCCAGGGATTTCAAAGCTTAGGGTTTTTATCCAACTTCACATCAAAGTAATTCCGGAAGAAACTCTTATGCAACCGAGTGGCAAATAAGATCGAAAAACACGATAAGAAGCAATGAATCCAAATGGTTTTTGTAAGTTCGATTTTTAATTTCCGATTTTAATTTCTTCGACTTTCGGGATGTTACGATGCAGCTGCAGCAGTAAGTGATTCACAAAATGAAGAAGATGAAGATGAACATGACATGTTTGTACCTTCTCCATTGGGCGGTGAAAGGGTTGATGTGGATCACGATCTGCTGCAAGACATGTTACGTGACGTTGAGGACCCAAGCCTACAACGAGAGAGATTCCATGAAGTTTAGCAGGTTGGTTAGTGACTCAGAGAAGCCTCTATACGCCGGATGCAAGGCAAAACACACCAAATTATCATCTACCTTGAAGCTAATGAAGTTGAAGGCAAGTAGTGAATGGAGAGACAAGAGTTTCACACAACTTTTGGGAATTCTGAAGATCATGCTTCCAGATGAGAACACATTTTGCCCGAGACAACATATGAAGCAAAGCAGGTTTTGTGTCCCCTGGGGGTTAAAGGTCCATAGAATTCACGCTTGTCCAAACGACTGCATACTATACCACAAGCAATATGCGAACTTAGATGCTTGTCCTGTCTGCAAGGCTTCTCGATACAAGAGAACGAAAAGTGCTGACGAAGGAAAGAAGTCAAAGCAGGTGGTCCGGCGAAGGCTGTGTGGTACCTACCTATCATTAATCGTTTCAAAAGAATATTTGCCAACCCCAAGGAAACAAAGTTAGTACGTTGGCATGTCACAGAGAGAAGGAACGATGGTATGCTAAGACACCCCGCAGATTACATTCAATGGAGGATATTGATCGAAGATACCTAGATTCATACCCAACCCTAGAAACATGAGAGTATGTTTGTGTATGGATGGCATGAATCCTTTCGGAGACATGAGCAGTTCTCATAGCACATGGCCAGTTTTGATTGCAAACTATAACCTACCGTCATGGTTGTGCTTCAAAAGAAAATACATTATGCTATGCTTGTTAATCCAAGGGCCGAAACAACCCAACAATGACATTGATGTGTTCTTGAAACCTGTTATCGATGACCTTGAGACTCTCTGGAAAGAAGGTATGGAAACTTGGGATGTGTATGGCCAGGAGAACTTCAACCTATGTGTTCTACACCATTAATGACTATCCCACACTTCACAATCTTTCTAGACAAACCGTGAAAGAAAAGAAGGCATGCTCTGACTGTATGGAATATACACGCAGCAGGTGGCTGAAGAAATCCAGAAAGATGGTTTATATGGGTCATAGGAGATGGCTCCCTCTCCACCATACATTTAGAAGAAAAAGGAAACTTTTCAACGGTAAGAGTGAACTTCAGACTACATCCAAGGATTTGTCTGGAGATGAGGTCCACAACATGGTCAAGGACCTAACTAATGAGTTTGGGAAGAAAAGAAAATGAAGTAAGGCAATAGACAATGGTATGTGGAAGAAAATATCCATATTTTGGCGACTTCCTTACTGGAAAGATATCGAGGTCCGTCGCTGAATATTCCCAGGAAGACAAAGGATGGGTTGAACACGCACCTTGATCTACAGGAGATGAATATTCGTAGTGAACTCCTTTCTGTAATAGATGCGGAGACAGACAGAGTGTATCTCCCTCCAGCTTGCCACGCATTGTCGAACGATGAGAAGATCGCAATGTTATCATGCCTCAGAGATATCAAAGTTCCATCAGACTATTCAACAAGGATAAGTAAGTACATCAAATTGGACGACCTAAAACTGGTTGGCATGAAGTCTCATGATTGCCACGTGCTCATCCACAAATCTTGCCAATTGCTATCAGAGGCATTCTACCACCCAAAGTCTGCCACACGATCCAATGTCTGTGTGCTTTCTTCAATGTAATCAGTCAGAAGGTTATAGATCCCGAAGACCTAGATGAATTGCAGACCGATATTGTCAATAATCTCTATCACATGGAGATGTTTCTTCCGCTGTCTTTATTTGATATCATGACTCATCTCCCTATTTATCTCATGAAGCAAACAAAACTATGTGGGCCAGCATTTCTAAGAGAATTGTATCCGTTCGAGAGATACATGGGAGTTCTAAAGTCTTACGTGAGAAACAGAACAAAACTAGAGGGGAGCATCATTGAAGGTTACATGACCGAGGAGGTTATTGAATTTTGCATTGATTATATGGCAGAGGCCGATCCTATTGGAGTATCAACATCTCGTCATGAAGGAAAGTTGTCAGGCGCTGGCACAATAGGCAAGAAAAGAGTGTTGCCTGATCGAGCCTCCTATCCGCAGGCTCATTTTGTGTGCTCCAACATATGGCAGAAGTTGCCCCATACTTTGAGGAGCATTTAGCGGAAATCCAACAGGAGAACTTGGGGCAATCAGACATGTGGATTAACAGAGAACATAACTCCAGGTTCAAGAAGCGTATTACAATGTTGAAGGATGATTCAACTGAACAGTACGGTTGTTGCCGATGGGAACATGTTGGGGATAGACACATAGCAAGGATATGATATCAACGCTTACACGTTTTACACCGTACAACAAGATGACAAAAGCACACGCAAAACAGTGGAGTCCGAATAGATGCATTCCAGGATCAAGTTGGGTCCAACACATACTATGGCCACATTGAACAGATATGGGAGCTGAACTACGTGAGTTTCAAAGTCCCTTTGTTTCGATGCCGTTGGATGAATATACGCACTAGTGTCAAAGTCGACAAGGAATGTTTCACTTTAATAGATCTATCCAAGGTTGGATACGCCAATGAACCATTCGTGCTTGCAAAACAGGATGAGCATATATTCTACATACAAGACCCTGCAAATAAGAAGATGCACATCGTTAGGGATGGCAAGCGCCGAATTTTTTGAGTTGACAACGTTGTCGATGAATAAGAATACAGTCATAATCTTCATGTCAGACCTCACATCGACCTTGACGATGATCCCCAAGAGGATGTGGCATATGCTCGGCCAGATCATATGGAAGGCATAACCTTGTGACTAATGCCTTTGTACTTATTTGTTTTGCTATTTCTTGTAATGAATGAACTATTTTGTATTAGCAAGTAAGTTGTGTAAATTATTTAGTTAATTTGGAGAATTATTTAGTGAATCAAATAAATTGTACAAATGGTAAAATTATATTTACTATAGCTCAACAATGGCAAAATAGCAAAGAGCAAAAATTAATTATACAAGTGGAAAAATTATATCGGTGATGGGCTTTATATTAAAGACCGATAGGGATGATGTCTGTACCAAATAGGCTTAAACTTTGAGCCCGATAGAGATGATTCATGTACTAATCGGGCTTAAACTTTAAGCCCATCATAGATGAGCCATCAGTGATGGGCCTTAATTGCATTCCGATAGAGATGATTAATGTACTAATCAGGCTTAAACTTTAAGGCCACACTGATGACGTCATCCATGATGGGCGTTATATCAAGCTCGTTACCGATGGAATTTTTCCATCGGCCTTTGCACGTTGAACTAGACATCATCTGTGATGGGCATTATATTAAGCCTGATAGAGATGATTCATCTTAATCGGGCTTAATCTAAAGCCCGTCACAGATGTGACTCTATATCTTTTCGCCCCGATTCAGATCTATACATTAGCGTGAAAAACTTCTAAGTCCTCACTCACTCAGAACCCTAGCATCGCCGTAGTCCCTCGTGCCCTCCCGAGCCCCGCACTGTCGTCCCCGAGCACGTCGCTGTCGTCCCCGAGCCCGTCACCGTCGTCCTCGAGCACGTCATCGTCGTCCCCGAGCCCGGCGCCGCGTCTTCTTCCCACGTCGCCACCGAGCGTGTCGCTGTCCCTGAGCCCGATGCCGTCTTCTGCCCTCGCTGCTCCAGGTTAGTCTCCATGCATCTCGCTCATGTGCATGTATCGGGTTGATTGGTGTTGAACCTGAGATGTGCCATGCAGCACTGCTAGAAAACCCCCCTTATATACGTTGTAGTAGTAACGCAGTCTAAAAGCGTCTCTACTTCGACATGTAAAGATGCTTTTTGACATGATTTTGAAAACGTGGTAGACTGTTATGATATTAGACACACTTATAGTGTTACTAGTCCTATAAAGATATTTTTTAAGACACTATTGAAGTTGTCTCAAAATGACATGGAGGTAGACATGCTTTGAAGCGTCATTATCCCACAGACACATTGTAAAGCGTATCAAACAATTGTCTATAGTCAGGTATAGATGCTTTATGACTTGATTAGAAAAATATATCGAATTGATACACGGTTTGGCATGCTTTCAACCGTGAATAACATGTATATACGTTGTAAAACGTATCAACTAACCATCAATAGAAAATGACACAGAGTTAGACACGCTTTGAAGCGTCATTATCCCATTAATACGTTGTAAAGCATATCAAACAATTATTTATATCCAGGTGTAGATGCTTTCTGACTTGATTAGAAAAATGTATCGAATTGATACAAAGTTTGACATGCTTTGAACCGTGAATAGCATGTAGATCTGAAGTGCTGCTCTTGAAAAAGAAAGATCTGAAGTTGATTGACTAGGTGAGTCTGATTATTTAAAGCTTAGCCCACCAAACCTCCCCTTCAAATCCCACCATGAACCACATGAATTCTTTTGAAAATAACCTTAAAATATATCTTGAACCACACAGATAACCACACAGAGAAAACCCACAGTCTTCAGTACTGAAAATCATACCTGACTAAAAATCATACATATTCTGATCCCTCCCTGAATCATCACCTTCAGATGGACTCACAATAATATCCTTTGGGGCATTATGTTCCATACCTGACTAAAAATCATCTGCTTCGTCTTCAGACATGCCTGTAGCCCTACCAAATGCAGCCTGTAGCAGTTCTTGCATGCTATCCAATTCTCCATCCCGACAACCTTGTACTATACCCGAAGCGGCATTGTTGTCATATTTGGCACATCAACAAATGCAATTGATGGTCTGTCATAATTCTCACCATGATGAACCCACGTGGTATAACCTTGAAGAGTACCGTCACACCTTAGATGTGTCCTGACTTCATCACGACTCTGGTTTATTCTATTCTTGCACTTTTTACACGGACACAATATCTCGCTATCATGTGGAAGGTCCCGGTAAGCAAAAGCCAAAAATTCCTCAACACCATCTTCATATGCAGTCTCCCGTCTTGATTTTTGCATCCAACCTCGATCCATCACCATATGTGAGGAGCCGTAAAATTTTTTGTTCTTCACAAAATATGAGCTTGAGCATTTTTTCACTAAAATTTTTAGTTCTTTAATCACCAATTTTTTTAAAAAATTATGGCAGTAGCAGCAATATAATAGCAAAGTATTGTCTAATAGACTAAAAGCTTGTGAAAACGATGGTAGTAATATAATTGTTTGTTTCCCGTTTCAGAATAGACTTAGGTCTACCAAAGCCATATAAAACATGCACTTACACCAACCCCATTCTTAATTGAAGGTGCAAAAAATCCAATGATGAGAACAAATGTGAAACTCGATAATTTCCAGTCAACATTAAAAGTTTTCGTCCAAATGAAAAGTATGACAACTATAATATAAAAAATAAATGTTTTTAAGTGCTTCAAATATTGGACTATGAAAATGTTTTTCTTGTTGGGATGGGCTTTTTTCCTTGATGGGCTGGGCCTAGGGTATGCCGTATACTGCCACTGGATCCGCCCCTGTGCCTATACTGCTAAAAACCGAAGGAAAACTCAAGAAGAAATATAAATAAAATTCCAACCATATATGTTAATTACTTTGTGAGATTAGTTTTGGTACCTTACTTGAATTGATTTGATCTCCGGTTGCGCCGCCTCGCCACCGTCGCCAGCGCTCCCGTGCAGCAGCCTCGCCGATGCCGCCTCCCATCCTCCGTTCGTGATATCCGGGAGGGGTAGGGAGAGAAAGGACAGGAGAGAAGGGACGGGAGAGAGGAGGCCGAGTTCGGTTCCTATAGGGGCAACATTTTTATTTTTTTAATTCAGTTGTACACGACTAAAATATATAATGTATAAAACAGTACCAAAACAGAGGCTACATCAAAATTTGTGACCTGTCAACCACATGAAGGCCTTCCCTACTGTGATCGCACATCGCGCCGTCATCCAATTGCGATAACACGAAAGTAAGAAGTTAACATCTCATACAACTAGATTACAAGTTCGCAAGCGCGGATTGTGCAAATGCGCCACTAAATCATCCCCACCGAGACCGGGAGGGCAGGACCTTCTCCAGGCCGTAGCCGCCCTTGACAAGCTAAGATAAAATACTCGATTTTAATTTGTAGTGCATGCTAAAATCATATTAAAAATAGGAAAAAATAGAGGCAAGGCTAAAAACATAGTAAAAATAGAGAAAAAACATTAGGTCATATAAAATAAAAAGGTTTATATGGTTTTATCTCACATTGGTGATAAAATTTCATAAAATATTAAGGTACTAATTTAAAAAATACAAAGGATGATAAAACAATATGTTGGAAATGTTAAAAGAAATACATATTAATATTACGAACTAAATTTGTGTAATGTTTGCTAAGATAAAATACTCAATTTTAATTTGTATTGCATGCTAAAATCATATTAAAAATAGGAAAAAATGGAGGCAAGGCTTTCCAATTCTTGATCCTGACAACCTTGGACTATACCCGAAGCAGGCATTGTTGTCATATTTAGCACATCAACAAAAGCAATTGATGGTCTGTCATAATTTCTTATTGCGTTGATTTACCATTCTTTTCGGACATCCCCTACTTTGTAGTTAAAAAATACATAGTAATATTAGAAAGTAAATTTGTGTAATGCTTGCTAAGATAAAATATTCGATTTTAATTTGTATTGCATGCTAGAATTATATTAAAAATAGAAAAAATAATGGAGGCAGGGCTAAAAAAAATATAGTAAAAATAGGGAAAAGAGTGCACCCTCCAGGATTCAAACTCAGCTTGATGGGTTATAGTTTGAGCAGTCCTACCACTGAGCTACTGCTTCTCAACAATTGTAAACACGACATTTTGCTTATATTTTGTCTGTGTTATCAGTCCTGAAATTTTTTTGGCAGTGGCGGCGGGCTATGCACGAAAATCACCCGAAAATCCGTGAGCTCTCCCGAAAATCTCCTGAAAATCCTCAACCTCCCACAGACCTCTCCCGAAAATCTTTTCCCATCTCCTCCTCCTCCTCCTCCTCCTGTTGATTCCTGTTCATGGAAGGGGACAATTTGCTGGTGCTGCCGCTGGAGGCGCTGCTGGCGCTGGGGCTCGACCAGCGCACGGCGGAGAACGCGCTGGTCAACAGCAAGGTCACGGCCAACCTTGCCGCCGTCATAGCCGAGGTACCCAATCTTTTCCCATCTCGTCAACCTCGCCACCATCAGTGCTTGAAGATGTGGGTATCCATGGATATCCGCCGTCGCATTTGATTTTTCTCTTTTAAAAGTATGTGGATTATGCTTACAAAGGCATACTGTCCTTTAAAGTTGATGTACTTCCTCGTTCAGGGATTAAGAGGGCAGTCTTAGGATTCAGAACAGGGTGAGACATGTAATGAAACTTTTTACATTTTAGGATTCAGAACTTAGGATTCAGAACAGGGTGCTGATCTCAAGCCTACCTTATGATGGTCAATTCATTGTTTAGATGCTCATAAAGAAAGAAAAATGAAAGAATCCATGTTATCAATAATTTCTATAAGACGCTAATTTAGTCTGTTTTACTTAGGTGAATCACTACCGTCAGTATTGGATTTGTTAACAGCAACCTCAGCCAGCCATTTAGCAACAATAAAATCAATAGGACAGCACATCCATTTTCCAGATATCCAAGAGGAAATTATTAACATCCCTTCTTCAAGGATAAATTCAGAGTAATATGTGAGGAAAACAAGAAGCTGCTTCAATGTACAAAATTCCAGCACACTATCAAAAATATGGCACACACATAGATCATGAAAGAACAGGGTGAGGACAGTTCAGTATCATCTAATTCTTAAAATCTGAAAAGTAAATACAACCAGGAGCAAATTATGATCATTGTTTTGGACAGTAAACAAAATTCTTGCTATAAGACTACTGGGAAGCATAAACACATTACACATGAATCCACGAGATAAAATTTGATGCCACCTGGCTAGCTCGCTCACTTGCTCGCTAGCTGGATTTTTTGTCACTCCATGCAACAGCGTGGGAGAGCTGATCGATGAGCACGCATAAGTACATATATATGTAAGCAGCCTAATATACTATCTATATTTGCTTGGTACCCATATTTGATAGAAAATATTTATTCTTGCAGATTGCAACTGCTGGTGGGTGGTGGTGGGCTATGGTGATATAGAAACTAGGAATTTAGAAAAAAAAAGGCCTTGGTTTTTGCTGCTATTCCATTTTCATATGCACAAATTTCTCACCCCGACCACATACTGAGTTACGGAGCTAATGTCATTTTCTCAGTTCCGTCTTTATTTTGATGTAATCAGTTTCCACTTTCTGTTTTTTGTTTTTGGTTTTAACTGATTTTTGCATACCCCATTCTTCAAACTAGACACAAATAAAAAGTGCTATATATGTGAGTCTATGTTTATTTTTATTACCTTTCCAATAATTAGCAATTGCATATTCTGGTTATACTGCTTTGTAAGAAAGAGTTATCTGCCAACTGCCTTTATCTTAGTTCAGTTTCCAATAGACAATTGTGCTCGGTTATATTATTTTCAGTTTAGTATCTGAGTTGAGAAACTTCTGACAAATGTGAAATACTGAAATAGTGTTCATTTGCCTCTGCCATGTGAGAATATTATATAGGAGCTACATGTTTGGATATGGAAACTTTTAACGTCAGCAGTCACCAAACATGTTTTTATTCGACATACTCTGATATCATTCTCAACTTTCTTGCAGGCTGGCTATCATCTAAGGCAAACCGGCTCATACACCTTTTCTTGTCAGAAGCTTGGTCAGATATTGGTACGGATTTATGGTGAACAATATGCTGAGCTTTTACCTTCTGAATTGTTGTCTTTGAGTGGTGAAGAAGGCTACAAAAATAATTCTATTTGTGGTTTCGGTGGAACTTTCAGCTTTTGTAACTTATTTCCAGGAAGTTTCTATCTCCGACCTCTTCTCAAGGGGCCTCTCTCCTTGCGTTGTAAATTGTACCGTGTCTCTTGATATCTTCTAATTAAGATTCATCTAAAGTTAATTATTTTATTCACAATCATCTAATTGAGATTTGTAATGAGTCTCAATTTACTCTCTTGTGTAGGAAGATAACCATAAAAGGAAGATTAAAAGGCTTGAATTATGGGAGGATTCTCACAAGAAAAATAATGACAGTTACACTAGCCACAAAGTGGATGCAAGAATGGTGCATTTTCTAATCCTAAGCATTTATGTTCGCTCTAAATTTCTGTTTACCATTTTGTGACAGTGCACAGTTTTTATTTCTGTAGAATGCATCACATGAGGAATTAGAAAAAAGGCGACAAAACAACAATGGTAGTCTTTCAGCTCGATTTTAATGAGGTGTTCAATGAGATAGTTGCTAAGGAGTTAAAAGCACGGGGGTACTATGATGATAAGTACTGGAGGGAAGTTCGAGTGTCTCAATGTCTAACTTTTGTCACTCAAAATGCAGAAGAAAGGAGGTGCCAAGAGAAAGTGAATGAAATGGAGAATAAGATGCAACGCATGGGTGGTATCATGAAGCACTAGCTTGGTTTCATGTTAAAAAAGTTTCCTGGAGAGGATTTCATAAAGGAAATGGTAGCCGATCTACGTGATGATGAAGTAAGCATCCGTGCCTTCTTCAGAATGACAACTACAACTTTTTCTCATTGATAACAATGATTAGATAAACTATTATTCTCTAAACATCTTAATGGTTCAATTTATTACTTTTACATGTATGTGACCTTTCATATTACAATGAACTATATATATGCCTACCAGCTAGAAGTAGTCCCTCCCTCTTATTTTTTTTGAAGGATGAACTTGTAGAACCAGAAAGTCATACTGATCACAACCCTGCACTCAATTGGTAATGTGCACCCTCCCACAATTGAAGTACATGTAATAGAGTACATATTTTATTTCTAATATCCTTAGCTACAACAATAATATTTTGCTAATGTATTATGTAATATGACCGATAAAAATTTATAACATGAGACATCCAGTGAAGCCCATACGTCTTTACCTAGTGAGCAAACAGGTTCCAAGGTAATCTTTCATTTTGCCAGTTGTAGACCAAGTTAAATGTGCTTGTATTTTAGACATACATGTGCATGTTACAGTTTGTTGTATTTTAGACATACATGTGCATGTTACAACTTAATGCCCTTAGCATTATTATTGTAGCATGTTTATCCTTATATTGTATAACCTATCAGGCAACATGGCAATGTGAATGGAAACTATATTATTACTAGGGGGTGCATTTTTATACTAACTATTGCTATATACATGACTGGTTTTTGCAATCGAAGCAAAACATGCATAGTTAAGTGCAATATCTCTGTACTAATAATGCTCGCTAATACAGAAAATGTGCATCTGTAACACTCTGAGCTAGCTATTCTTGACTGGTTTTTTACTTCAACCTGAGATGTCCATCTATAACAATCTGAGATGTCCTTGACTGGTTTTTGACTCCAACCTTTTTTACTGCAGGAAGCACATATTCATAGATCAATTCATGAAGATAATGGTAATGCAGCCCCAAATTTTTCAAAAGATCCAATATTGGCAAACATGGTATGTCTAAGCTAACATTGCAATATTGTTCATAATAAGTTAACTTGCTTTAGTGATGTTGTATTTTGACTAATATAAGTTCTGCCTATTCTAGAGGACTCGAAGAATTAAAGCCAATAGTTTGAAACCGTCAAAATCTGTATGCTTCTATTCCCATTGTTTCTTTTGTAATTAAATTAGTTAAATGTACAAGACTCTTATCTTCATGTTTTCCAAAATGGTAGAGACATTATCCAGTTTATCTTCTTTCCCTAAGAAACAAAGGAAAAATTATGGCCAAAGCGCAGTTAGTGACTAATGATTGCAGATGAGAGATTGGAGGAACCATGCTTGGAAAGGAATATGTTAGGGTTTATGTTGAAGGGCTTGAAAACATTGACATTAGAAATAAAGGAGATGAGTTGATATGTCACGCCCAGAAATTCAAACCAGAATTTCCGAGGCTATATGTGTATTAAAATCCCTGTCCAGGACCAGCCAGGGTACACATACGATATTGTTGATATTACTGTTCCACGTCTTAGAAACATTACAAAAAGATCACAAAAGAGCAGCGGAAAAAAGAAAAGGGTCTATGCCTAAACTTGACGCTCACAGCGTGGCTTCAACCACTCCACAGTCATCTTCCAGAGTGCAGGACCAAGCCTACTCAACTTCTTCTTCTTCTTCAGCTTCTTGCTCAGGTTCTGATGATGAGGCAAGGATGAGTACTTTCATGTACTCAACAAGTCATACCGGAATAGAGAAGGTATGAATGCAGGGGAAGACAAGGATTTGGCTCGGGTTTGCCTTTAGCACAAAAAACTAGGGTTTTTGCAAACAAAAGGAGATTTGAACACAAAAAATGGTAAATTAAATAATTAATTCATATTAAATCCAACACTGCCCAATGTTATCCCCATGTTGTGACTGGCCCAACTCATCCAACTATACTAACCATGGTCCATTAATTAGTTTTCAGCAGTGTGGGACTAATCACGGTGAAATCGGTTGATCGCCCATAACTGCGGGCACGACTATTTGAATAGTTTTAACTCTGATTAGAGGTGTACATCTGTAGCCACAAGACACAACCCCACAATACGGTCTCCGGTGCGCTCAGAATACCGCCATGGTACCTCGAAAAGGAATTGTGATAGGACCTTTCGCATAACCCCTCGCTAACCAAGCCAACCACACCAAGGTTTCGCCTCCACTCCCGTTCCTGGGCCGTGGGCAGCCCCCCGAGTGCCACGGTGAATCCTGCAGCCCAGCAACCGGTAAGCCCCCGGCCGGCTACAACTCCATCATGCTCACCCTTGCCAGGGTTCGTTGGCTAGGAAAGGCTACACTACAGGACCCACCGTTGCCCATTCTGGCTTGTGGTTTGTACGGTCATTCTTCCGAGGTTTCTCGAGAACCGGTCCTTAAATGCCATGGGCACCACTATCAAAACCACAGCGCCCACAGCCCACCATTTGTCATGTTTTAGTCATTAGTCCGGTCCTGTAACATCCTGGCCAGAGCTTAATAGGATTAATAGAATACTCATAACAATAAGTTGCAACTTCTTGTCCGGAAGCTCATTTCCAAATAACTTTAGGTTAAGCGTGCTTGGCCTGGGGTAATTTGGGGATGGGTGACCAACCGGAAAGTTCTTCCTGGGTGCGCATCAGTGAGGACAAAGTGCACAGAAAAAACTAGTGTTGGTCTGTGAGGGCAGTCTAAGGTCCTAGAGAGCTTCCAGATGTAGGCGGGCCCAGCTCGGGCTCGGGGAAGGGTGGGTGTTACAAGTCCACAAAGTCCTCAGATTATATCTTTCATTTTCATGTGTCCAAAATAATGTCGTCTAGATAAAATGTCCCATTTACTGTGCTAGTGAGTCTAAGCAGGTCTAAGCATAACATAGGGCATCAGTGAGGACAAAGTGCACAGAAAAGACTGGTGTTGGTCTGTGAGGGCAGTCTAAGGTCCTAGAGAGCTTCCAGATGTAGGCGGGCCCAGCTCGGGCTCGGGGAAGGGTGGGCGTTACAAGTCCACAAAGTCATCAGATTATATCTTTCATTTTCATGTGTCCAAAATAATGTCGTCTAGATAAAATGTCCTATTTACTGTGCTAGTGAGTCTAAGCAGGTCTAAGCATAACATAGGGCATCAGTGTGCACAGAAAAGACTGGTGTTGGTCTGTGAGGGCAGTCTAAGGTCCTAGAGAGCTTCCAGATGTAGGCGGGCCCAGCTCAGGCTCGAGAAAGGGTGGGTGTTACAAGTCCACAAAGTCCTCAGATTATATCTTTCATTTTCATGTGTCCAAAATAATGTCGTCTAGATAAAATGTCCCATTTACTGTGCTAGTGAGTCTAAGCAGGTCTAAGTATAACATAGGCCTATAAGCTAGTCAAGTTGTTGAAGGGTTACGCGGAGGCTACGCTAGCCGAAAACAAAACTTTTTACCGCGCAAACCAGGAACACTTGCAAGTAAGGGCCGATAGATCGTTACCGATTGGAGTAGAGTGCAGCGGAATAGCCAATCAGGGCAATCCGATCCGGAACAGTGTAGCCGATTCCCGGAGACAGCCGATTCGCCTATCAGCCGATTCGAGTCGTCCGGCCACGTTCTCACGCCTCGCTCCGATGCGCCCGACCGCAGCCGATTCCACCACAGCCGATCGCTCCGATTGCAGCCAATCCGAAGCCGATCAACAGCGCGCAATGTAGCAGCGCCTCTACCGGTATCCACACGTCCGAGGACAGAACGCCGTACACCCGTGTGCTAGCACGCGATGCAAGGCTAGGGTTTGGCTCGAAAGTGGGGAGGGTTTCCGTGGAGATTGATCTCGACGACTTCTGTTGCATGCGATGCAATTGACATGCGGCAGCTCTCCACCCCTCCCTCCTTTATATAGAGTTGGCCGACTTGGACTAGTGGCCGATTAGGACTCTATTTTGAATCGGATCTCATCCGTATCTCATAGAGTTGGCCGCCCACACGTCGTAAGCCCATAGGACTCTATCCGATCGGATCCCTATCCGATCGAGCCGTATCCGAGTCCAACTCGAATGCCTGTTCTTATCCCCTTAAGCGTGCGACCACCGTAGGTTCAGGTATACTCGGTTTCGGCTATAGTCTAACTTAGCCGATCGTCGGCTCGAGTCTAACTCGCGACTGTCACACGGCGCCTAGCAGCACATATTGACACCATAGTATACAAGAATAATATCGGCTCGAACCCGTAATGTGTACACAAATCCCTTTGCCTCACGATACCGCTAAGCTATAGGCAAGATGTGTGCCATCCCTTCAATAGCTCAACCATTCACTCGAACCGTATTGGATTATCCGTCCGTTGATCGTCTCCTCAATCAACTTAGCATGGCCATGCATTTCCATAATCCATTACCTCGAGGGGCCGGAGATATCTCTCCAAAGGAGGGGCAAATTCCATCTTGATCACTCACATCCCACTCCATGTTTCATAGCAAACCCGAAAACTACCTTTATAACTACCCAGATTTGAATAGCGTTTGATAGTCCCAAAGTAGGCTACTACACATGTTGGAATCCATGGTGATCTCAGGTTTAAGGACTTTGTACCAACACTACCCGAGACCAACTAATGGCACATTAATTCTGTAGTGTCTCATGGTGGGTCTATCCAACAATGTGTTCTACAACACATGTGTCCATGTTTATTGATTTGGTATCTCCATACCCATGATCTATGAGACATGATCATCAATCAATAAACATGCCGATCTTAGAATCATATTTGTTCCAACAATATGACATATGATCGAGGATCGTTTAGAAATAGATTCATACATAAAGAGTCTCATAAATAAGTCACGTACTTATTGATCAATACAAGATGTCTATTTTATGGAACTGAATAACACTTTATTCATAAATACATAAACATTGACGTGATATCCAACATCTCCATGTTGCCTCTAGGGCATATCACTAACAATCTCCCACTTGCACTAGAGTCAATCATGTAAGTATCTAATACCCATTGCTCTTGTGTGCGCCTCATGCTTCGGTGAGGGAGAGGTTTTGTCGGCGGATCGGCTATGTTGAGATCCGTGTGCACTTTGCATATCTTGACATCACCTCTGTCCACAATCTCGCGGATGAGATGATATCGCCGAAGTATGTGTTTGGACTTCGATGTGACCTCGGCTCCTTGGCTTGTGCAATGGCTCCACTATTGTCACAATAGAGAGACATTGGACCAGTATTACTAGTCATCACACCAAGCTCGAAACGAATTTCTTGATCCAAACGGCCTCCTTTGCGGCTTCCGAAGCGGCAATGTACTCGGCCTCCGTTGTAGAATCGCAACGGTATCCCTTAGAACTCTTCCAGTGATGCGCCTCCGTTCGGGCAGAACACGAACCCGATTGTGATCTATAATCATCCTTGTCGTTTGGAAGCTAGCATCGGTGTAACCACTTACAACGAGCTCTTCTTCACCTCCATAGACTAGGAACATATCCTTAGTTCTTCTCAAGTACTTAAGGATATTCTTTACGGATCTAGTGACCTTCACTGGATCGATCGGGGTATCTCGCTCGTAGCACTCAAAGCGTACGAGACATCCGCGGCGTGTACAAAGCATGGCATACATGATGGATCCAATTGCCGAAGCATATGGAACCATACCCATCTTATTCCGCTCATCATGTGTCCGAGGACACCGATTCTTGCTAAGATTAATGCCATGTGACATGGGCAAGAAACCTTTCTTGGAATCATGCATGTTGAACATTTTCAACACCTTGTCAATGTATGTACTTTGGCTTAATCCAATTAGCCTCTTGGATCTATCTCTATAGATCCGAATGCTAATATATATGCTGCCTCCCTAAGTCTTTCATGGAAAAACTATTTTTCAATGAAGACTTGACGGATTCAAGCATAGGGATATTATTTCCAATCGTAATATGTCATCCACATATAAGATTAGAAATACAATTGCGCTCCCACTGACCTTTTTGTAAACACAGGCCTCTTCTTCATTTTTGATGAAACCAAACCCTTTGATTACTTCATCAAAACGAATATTCCAACTCCGAGATGCTTGCTTCAATCCATAAATGGATTTCGTAGCTTGCATATCTTTCGAGCGATTCTGGATCGACAAAACCCGAGGTTGTATCATGTATACATCCTCGCTTAGGTTTCCATTTAGGAAAGCCGTTTTGACATCCATCGCCATATCTCATAATCGAAATATGCAGCAATCGCTAGGATAATCCGAATAGATTTAAGCATTGCGACGGGCGAGAAGGTTTCATCATAATCAACTCCTTGAATCTGTTTAAAACCTTTCGCCACCAATCGCGCCTTATAGATGTGAACATTTCCATCCATATCGGCCTTTTCTTAAAAACCCATTTACACTCAATGGTTTTGACACCATCAGTGGATCAACCAAGTTCCAAACTTGATTGTCGTACATGGATTCTATTTCGAATTTCATGGCTCCAAGCCACTTGTTGGAATCGGGTCCCACCATCGCTTCCTCATAGGTCTTAGGTTCATCGTTGTCCAACAACAATATATCACGTTGTTCCGCACTGTATACATCGGGCGCACGACGTGATCTTTCGACCTCCGTGGGCGGTGTATCTACAACGGTGGCGCAACACTTTGTTCCTCCCGTTGTGGTTCGTGGTCGCGAAACGTTTTCGGTGTTTCTTGAACTTCTTCAAGATGCACCCTGCTCCCACTAACCCTTCTTGAAAGAAACTCTTTCTCCAAGAAGACACCGTGTCGGGCGACAAACACTTTGCCTTGTTCCCGATTATAAAAGTAATATCCCTTAGTTTCCTTAGGATATCCGACAAAGAAGCACTTGTCGATTTGGGTGTGAGCTTGTCGGTAAACGTTTTACATAAGCCTCACATCCCCAAATTTTGAGAAAAGACAAACTAGGGGTTGCCCTGTCCATATCTCATATGGTGTCTTTTCAACCGACTTAGATGGAACTCTATTTAGTGTGAGCGCATGTTTCAAGAGCATATCCCCGAAGGATAACGGAAGATCACTTTGGCTCATCATCGACCGCACCATGTCCAACAAGGTGCGATTTCTCCGTTCGGACACCCCATTCCATTGTGGAGTTCTGGCGGAGTCAACGTGGAACAATTCCACAATCTTTCGATGATTACCAAACTCTTGGCTCAAGTATTCCCCTCCACGATCCGATCGTAGAAACTTGATTGTTTTCCCTAAATGATTATGTACTTCATTCTGGAATTCTTTGAACTTTTCAAAGGATTCGGACTTATGCCTCATTAAGTAGATATAACCATATCTACTAAAGTCATCGATAAAGGTAATGAAGTGCGATAACCACCTCGGCCGTTGAGCTCATTGGTCCACATACATCGGTATGTACGAGTGCCAATAAGTCACTTGCTCTCTCACTATATCCCGTGAAAGGTGCCTTTGTCATCTTACCAAGTAAACAAGACTCACATGTCTCAAATGATTCAAAATCAAAAGAGTGAAGAGTCCATCCTTATGGAGCTTCTCCATGCGTTTCTTATTTATATGGCCTAAGCGACAATGCCGGATAAACGTGGGGTTTATATCATTAGAGAGTTGCCTTTCGTATTAATGTTATAGATGGGAGATGCTTCAAGATTCAAAACGTATAATCCATTCACCAATGGAGCATGAAAATAGAACATATCTCGAGATATATTGAACAACCATTGTTCATTGATCTAAAATCATATCCTTCCGCTTGCAAACATGAAGCGGAAATAACGTTTTGACATAGTGTTGGAACACAATAACAATTATTTAATTCCAAAACTAATCCTGAAGGTAGATGAAGTGGTACGGTGCCGACAAAGAAGCGTAGCAACGCTTGCTCCATTGCCGACGCGCAGGTTCACCTCTCCTCTTCTCAAGCCTCTACTTCTTCTCATTCCCGCAACGATTTGCAAATATGAGCTACGATCCGGTATCAAATACCCAAGAGTCGAGGTGAAGTAGCAAGATTAATGTCTATAACAATAATACCGAAGCGAAGTCGTACTTTGCTTCTTTTTGAGATCCTCCATGTACTTCTTGCGTTCCTCTTCCAGTGGTCTGTCTCCTTGCAATAGAAGCAAACGGCATCGATGCCGCCGACCCCTTCTTGCCCTTCTTTGCATTGGAGGCACTCGCGATCTCATCGGGAGTTAACTTCCTCTTGGTGCAAAGCTTCTTGACAGTGTGGTTTGCGCTTAGCCTTCGCATCATCATCACATGATGACCGTTTTCTGGATACTCTCCTCACTGTCTTTAGCATCCCATGCAATTCAGCCAAGGTCCTATCCATATTGTTCATGTGATAATTTAATATGAATGGCTCGAAGCTCGGAGGGAGCGGCGGGAATCACATCGAGCCAACTCTTGGCTAAGGGAAAACCCAGTTTTCCGGACTCTCAATGTAAATCATCTTTATCACATGCGGATGACGGGATTCCCTCAACAAGCCTTCACGCAAACAAGGACTTTGAGGTGTTGAACCTCTCGGCCCGAGCTTGGTTCTCAAACATGCCACACAGCCCCTGAATAATAGTGTGAGCATCGCTGCTCTCATATTGCTTCGAAGCTCGGGGGACATTGTAGCAAGCATGAGACAGCTTATATCTAGGGCATCATTAGTGTGCTTCTCATAAGCCCTCCGTGCGCTTGCGGTGGCATTATTTGGCAAATCCTCGGGATAGGGTACTTCAAGAACGTACTCCTTACGCTCTTGCTTGAGAAAAATTCTCAAGTTGCGATACCAATCCATAAAGTTTGTTCCATTTAATTTTTCCTTTTCGAGAATAGATCGCAAATTAAAGGTACTGGGTGTAGTATTAGCCGCCATTTATTCTACAACGAAAAAGCAAAGTTTAGCACAATGTTTATGCTATGTCTATTGTTAAACAATTTAACATTAGACTCCCATTACGTATTTTCCACCTTCCCTCTAGGTTACGTATTGGGTCAAGATCCACATGTTAATTAATTTTCTAGTGAGCTTTGGCATCACGCTAGAAAATTAGTAACATCGATAAGCAACACCTTGCTAATCACATCTCTATGTGACTCTTGTTGTTGGTGTGGCATCTCCATGCCCCGGCGCCAACCTATGCCCCAAGGCCCAAAACTGTTTTGATAGCCTTGTTAAGTAAACCAAATGCTCCCGCATGTATATGTCGACATATACCCTCGTGTTATGATAGAGAATGGCACTCGCTTTGCGGACCCACCATTAACGAGCATAATGGTGACGGGTGCAACATTTGGAAGGGCATCATTACTACTTAATTTTGCGAGGATGCTATCCTATCAAACAAACATATCACATATGAAAGCAAGAAGAATAGCATATAGTGAAATAGTATGGCCCCCTTCACATGGTGATCTCCATCTCCATGCCGGTGTACAGGATCTCCATCTTCATCACCGTTCTTTCGAGTGCCGAATGCATGATTTCTTCAAACTAAGCTACTACTATAGAAGCTCTAATTGAAGATTACATCGACTCGCAGGTCGTGAAAGAATATTACAAGCATTGCACGTATGAAAGAATATTACAGGGATTGCACATATGAAAGAATATTACATGCATCACATGCATCTCATACATCTCATACATACAATAGGGCCATACCATCTCAAAGCATTCTCTGCAAAAACAAGTTAGGCGTAGAAACGTTTTCTACTTATCGCAGAGCTACGGCATCGAGACGACCTATAAGGGGGTACGCACACGGCGGTTACGGAATAGCGTTTGGTAGTCCCAAAGTAGGCTACTACACATGTTGGAATCCATGGTGATCTCAGGTTTAAGGACTTTGTACCAACACTACCTGAGACCAACTAATGGCACATTAATTCCTGTAGTGTCTCATGGTGGGTCTATCCAACAATGTGTTCTCCAACACATGTGTCCATGTTTATTGATTTGGTATCTCCATACCCATGATCTATGAGACATGATCATCAATCAATAAACATGCCGATCTTAGAATCATATTATTTCCAACAATATGACATATGATCAGGGATCGTTTAGAAATAGATTCATACATAAAGAGTCTCATAAATAAGTCACGTACTTATTGATCAATACAAGATGTCTATTTCATGGAACTGAATAACACTTTATTAAACATTGACGTGATATCCAACATCTCCATGTTGCCTCTAGGGCATATCACTAACAGTTGTTTCCCAAGTTTATCAAAGGGGTTAGGGTGGCAAGACTAGGGCGTAATATTAACCATAAGGTGTAATATTCCCCATCAGATGACATTTGAAAAATAAATGTGGTTTAGTAGAATAAACAAGGTATTTTACCAAAAAGGGGATCAATATGATCAAAATTTAGCATGACTTGCCTTGCTCTTCGAGCTGAGGAAACTCTGCGATGACTTCGAAGTACACGGGATCAGAGGAACTACCCAGATCTACACGACAAACATGGCACTTAAACAAATAGACTAAAAAGCTATTTAAACAGGTAAAAAACCATTTTAATGGATTCTTGGCATTTTTGTGAATTTAATGAAATTTGAATGGGCTTAAACGGAGCTCGGATTAAAAAATATGAATTTTAGAAGATTAACTATGTTTTTACTAAAACAGGAAAAATCCTTAATATTTTATTGCATTAGCGCTAGGGCTGACGTCAGTGATGGCGTCATCGGCCGAGGGAGCGCCTGTCCACGGTGGACTGGGTCCACGGGCCGAGAGGGCGGTGCACCACGTGGTGCACACGTGGCACCGACGCGGCGGCCACGTGGCGTGCCGCGTGGGCAGGCGGGGCAGACGGCTTCGATATTCCGAGGTAGATCGGACGGCCGGGAGAGGGGCGCGCGGCGGCGCGACGATGACGCACGGCAGCCGAAGACCGGCCGACTCCATTCGGGCGGCGACGCAGCGGCGGGATGCTCGGACCGAGAGAGGAAAAGGAGGGGCGACTCACCACGGGGTGTCGGAGTCAAGGAAGACGACGACACGGGCGGCTCGGGAGGTGGCGGGTGGCGACGGAGAGGAGCGGCCGGGAAGCTCGGGCGCCGGGGATGGATATGGAGGCGGCGGCGAGGTCCGGGATGGCTCGGGACGATGGAGAATCGCGACCGAAGGCCGGCGAAGAGCGGCGAAGCTCGGGCGCACGGTGGGAGAGCGAGGGAGAGAGTGGGGAGCTCGAGTGAGGGTGTGGGGAGCTCGGGGAGCACGGTGGCCGACTTTTATAGGGGATGGGGAGGTCGGTGGCAGCGGGATAAGGAGGAATCTCTCACCGGAGTAAAGGGGAGAGGGATTTGGGGAATTGATGATCAGCGATCAATTTCGGTCATCAAAAGGTGCGGTAGCGGCGGGGGGTGATTAAGGGCAGCGAGAGGGACGGGGAGTTAGGGCGGGGCCTTAAGGGCGTGCGGGAGAGGCGGGCGGCCGAGATCCACGCGGAATGGCCGGCGCAAATGGCGGCGGGGCGACCGGAGGTAGGGGACGGGCCCGACAGTGGGCCCTACCGGTGTCCCCGGGAGAAGGGAGAGGCGAAGCGGACTTATTTTATCGGGTGCTTGGAGAGAGGGAGAGAGACGCGGCGTGAGAAGGACTGGGCCAACGGCTCGGGTCGGCGGCCCAAGGCCGAATGGGCGGGAAAAGTATGGGAGGAGAGAGAAAACATTTTCTGAGATTTATTATTTCCAATTTTGATTTTAGTTTGTTAAAAATTATTTCTAGTGCTCGGAAAATTCCACTAAAAATCTTGTTTGTGTATTTTGACATGTAGAATTTAGGAAAAATCCTACCATGCCATTTCCATTTAGATTTTTGCTTTTAAAATTATTTATTTGCTCCAGGTTAATTTCTAACTATTTTCTTTGTGATTTTTCCTTTAGGATTTCAAAAGGGGAAAACTCCTCAGGGTCTCACAAACCTACCCCCTTAAACGAAATCTTGACCCCGAGATTCGGAGGTACTGGCAAAAACATAGGGATGAGCTGCTTTTAGCTCATCTTCCCTTTCCTAGGTGGCCTCTTCTTCCGAGTGATGAGTGCACTGAACTCGACAGAACCTGGTAACCTTGTTCTGGGTTCTTCGCTCACTGGTTTCAAGGATACGCGCTGGTTTCTCCACGTAAGTCAAATCTTCCTGAATCTCTATCTGATTCGGGCTCGTTTGTTCTTCTGGCACTCTTAAGCACTTTTTAAGTTGAGAAACATGGAATACATCATGGATGCCGGCCATGGAGGGTGGAAGCTCGAGCCAGTAATCTACTTCTCCTCGACGTTCCCGTATCCGGTACGGTCCCACAAAACGTGGTGCCAACTTGCCTTTAGTTTGGAAACGGTGCACACCCCGAAGCGGGGTGACTCGAACATACACATAATCACGTGCCTGTAACGTTAGGTCCCTTCGATGGTTGTCTGTGTAACTCTTCTGTCGAGACTGCGCAATTCTAAGCCTTCCCCTTACTGTCCTGACCTTTTCTTCCGCCTCACTTAACACTTCGGTCCCAAACAGCTGACGCTCACCAGTTTGGTCTCAAAAGAGCGGGGCACGACACTTCCATCCGTACAGCGCTTCAAAAGGTGCCATCTGCAAACTGGCCTGGTAACTGTTGTTGTAAGAGAACTCCGCGTAGGGCAGACTATTGTCCCATGCTCTCCCGAAGTCGAGAGCACATGCTCGCAACATGTCTTCCAAAATCTGATTCACGCGCTCGGTCTGACCATCAGTTTGCAGGTGATAGGCCATACTGAAATTCAACCGAGTACCAAGTTCCTCCTGTAGCTTCTGCCAAAACTTGGAGGTGAACTGACTACCACGATCTGATACTATCTTCTTGTGTACCCCATGGAGACACATGATCCTTGCGAGATACAGTTCTGCCAGTCTCTTTCCTGTGTAGGTGGTGTGCACTGGAATGAAGTGGGCTACTTTAGTGAGTCGGTCAACGATAACCCAGATGGAATCGTACCCTGACGATGTCCGGGGTAATCCTGTGATGAAGTTCATTCTGATTTCTTCCCATTTCCACTATGGGATTTGGAGTGGCTATAGTAACCCTGCAGGTCTTTGGTGTTCTGCCTTCACTTGTTGGCATACATCGCATAGTGCCACGAACTCCGCTATTTCTCTTTTCATACTGACACATCAAAACTTGTCCTTCAAGTCTTGGTACATCTTGGTGCTTCCTGGGTGGATTGAGTACTGACTCTGATGAGCCTCGGTAAGGATCAACCTTTTCAGTTCTTTATCCTCTTGTACGCACATCCTTGTGCCCATCCAGATCGTTCCATGCTCGTCCTCCGTGAAGTCGCGAGATTTTCCAACCCTTATGTTTTTCTTAAGCTCGGCTATGTCAGGATCCGAGGCTTGAGTTATTGGATTTGGTCTATGAGTGTGGGTTGGGCTTCAAGAGCGGCCACAAATCCGAGTTCAACAATTCCTAGATTTAGGCATTATAGGTCCTGTTGTAACTGTTCACATCTCCCTTTTGTATGGATAGAGTTGCAGTAACTCTTCCGGCTCAAGGCATCAACTACCCTGTTAGCTTTGCTAGGATGATAGTGTATACTTAGGTCATAATCCTTGATCAACTCTAACCACCTTCGTTGACGGAGGTTCAAATCCGGTTGGGTGAAAATGTATTTCAGGCTCTTATGATCCATATACACTTCACATCGATTACTGACGAGGTAATGTCGCCATATTTACAAAGCATGGACGACAGCCGCTAGTTCCAAGTCATGGGTTGGATAGTTAGACTCATGTGGTCTCAACTGGCGGGAAGCATAAGTGACCACTTTTCCTTCTTGCATCAACACACAACCTAACCCTTGGCAAGATGCGTCGCAATAGACCCTGAAATCCTTGGTTTGATCTGGCAAGATCAATACTGGTGCGGATACTAGATTTCTCTTAAGTTCTTCAAAACTATTGTCGCACTCACGGGTCCACTTAAACTTTTCATCATTTTTCAACAACTGGGTCATTGGCTTCGTAATTTTAGAGAAATTCTCAATGAACCGATGGTAATATCCCGCAAGTCCAAGAAAACTCCTGATTTGGGTGACGGTTTTGGGTGGAGTCCACTTGGATACTGCTTCCACATTGGAAGGATCCACCACGACTCCTTGGGCATTCACGATATGACCAAGGAATTGCACTTCCTTTAACCAAAAGGCACACTTGCTGAACTTAGCATAGAGTTGATGGTCTCTTAACCTTTCAAGTGCCAACCGGAGATGGTGTTAGTGCTCTTCTTCCGTCTTGGAATAGATTAGAATGTCATCGATGAACACTACGATGAACTTGTCCAAGAATTCTATGAACACCTTATTCATCAAGTTTATGAAGAACCGGGTGCATTGGTAAGTCCGAAAGACATGACCGTGCACTCGTATAAACCATACCGAGTGATAAAAGCAGTCTTGGGAATGTCTTCCACTTGAATCCTTAGCTGATGATAGCCTGACCGTAGGTCTATCTTAGAAAACACCTTTGCTCCCTTTAATTGATCAAACAGGTCGTCGATCCGTGGTAATGGATACTTGTTCTTAATGCTGACATCGTTGAGTGTGTGATAGTCGATACACATCTTCTTAGTCTTATCCTTTTTCTCCACAAATATTACTGGAGCACCCGAAGGGGACGCACTTTGGCGAATGAAACCCTTCTGCAATTGCTCGTCTACTTGCTTCTTTACTTCTGCTAACTCATTGGCTCCCATCTGATAGGGCCTCTTGTGGATTGGAGCAGTTCCAGGAATCAGATCAATTCGAAACTCTATCTCTCTTTCAGGTGGCATCATGGTAAGGTCTTCAGGAAAAACATCTGGATACTCGCAAACCACGGGGATTTCCTCTATCTTCTTTGGGTCCTTTCCTTCCCTTTCAAGTTTCTCCTTGACCGAGATTCGATTCAAGCTTGCTACAACCATGAGGGTTTAGGGGAGTGGAAGATCACCTCCTTCCCTTCACTATTGGTCAAGGTGATTGTGCGGCTCACGCAATCGATCAGGCCCTTATAATGGGTCAATCAGTCCATCCCAAGGATGACATCTAGGCCTTTTGATTCCACGAGGATAAGGTTCGCTAGAAAAGGGGACCCGTGGATTTGTATTGCCACTGAAGGGCAGAAATGGGCGGTGTTCAAATGCTTTCTGGGGGTTTGAACCCGCATGGGTATCTTAAGTTTTAATGCAGACATCCCATGTGTCCCAACGAATGCTTTTGATATGAATGAATGGGTTGCACCTGAATCAAACAAGACTGATGCAGTGAAGGAGTTCCCAGGGAACATACCCAGTATTACTTCCGGTGCATCTTGGGCTTCCTCTGCCGACGCGTGATTCACCCTTGCTTGGACGAATCGAGATGCACGCTTAGGCTTTGGACACTTGTCCCCGAAGTGTCTAGGCTATCCACGTTGAAGCAGTTGCCTGGTCTGATTCCAAGTTCCTTCTTCGGCTGTGCGGGTTTAGGCGGTTGTTGCGATGGTGCCGTTGGAGGACGCGGGGACGGATTCCGTTGTGGTTGCCCGATGCGGCTTCCACTAGTTTGGAAATTTCCAGGGTGGTAAGGTCGATGCTGGCAGACGATCATGGTGGTAGGTCCGCCCTGACCTCCGGGAGTGAAACGTGGCCGTTGCGGGTTCCCTTGTTGAGCTTGTGGTCTGAGCTGAACAGCCTTTCATTTCTTAAGCATCTTGTTGTGCTGATCTTCTTGACAAATAGATTTGTCGACCAATTTTTCAAAATCGGCGTATTCACCCGAGATGAGCTTGTCTGTTAACTCATCGTCAAGTCTAGCCAAGAACTTTTCTTGACGCTCGGCGTCGGTGCGTACGTCTTCCGGAGCATAATGTGCCAGGCGATTAAATTCGTGCAGGTACTCGGTGACCGTTCGGTTGCCTTGTTCAAGGGATCTGAACTCCCTCTTCTTCTGTGCCACAATCCCTCCAGGAATGTGTGCTTTTCGGAATTGCTGACAGAATTCTACCTAAGTGACTGCAGGTGCGTCTGCCTGGCGAGTGACTAGGAGATTATCCCACCATGCCAAGGCGGGGCCTTGAAGTTGGTGGGTGGCAAAGGACACCCTTTCTTGGTCTGTGCACTGTAGTAGGTCCATCTTCTTCTCTATGGCATTGAGCCAATCGTTGGCTTCCATAGGATTGGTGGTGCTAGAGAAGGTCGGGGGTCGGACACGGAGAAATTCTGACAACTTGTTTTGAGGTGGAGGTGGCGGTGCGAACTGGCTGTTATGGTTCTGGTTCTGCTGTTGAAATTGTTGCATCATTTGTAACTGCATGTGTTGATGCTGCTGTTGCATTTGCTGCATCATTGCAGCCATCATTTGGGTTTGGTTGGCTAAGACTTGGGCCAAAGTGATGTTCTCGGGTGGAGGAGGTGGGGTGTTGCCATTAGCCCTGGTGTTGTTCTCTGCTAACTCAGTGTTGGTGTTGGTGCTGTTGTTCCTGGTGTTCACCATCTGAAGGAGCGGGTCGAACAAGGCGAGAGAAGGAGTAAAACAGATTGGACTGAGAAACTGAACTTTATTACTTGTTTTGATCTGTTCTTTATTAAAACACTTAAAACACACTCAACATCCTTAACTGGACAACCCATACCCACACTTGATACAGGTTGACCGCTACCCCACAAACAACACTCCTAGCACACAACAACTAATCAAGCAGGAAAACTAGGAAAATAGTAAACTAAGGGTGGCAACACTCCAGGGGTCGGAGCGGCTTCTGCGGTTGGTGGAGTCGAATCCAATCTCCTGGGAGTTTTCGTATTCTTTTTCCTTTGAGCGACTCTCAGAACTTGCTAACTCCTCTTTCCCGCTCGGGGTATTGGAGCTGCCACTGCTACTGCCTCTGCTGCTGCTGGACACGGAGATCCATCCTCCTCTTCCTCCTCCGCTTAGGGTCGGAGCAGGGATCAGGGCAGGAGAAGGAATCGGCACTGGTGCATGAGCTGGGAAGGTGGCGGAGCAGGAGGGGGAATCCTGGGCGCCAGCTGCATCCGTACAGGGGCCTTGGTGGTCTTCCGAGGCATGATCCTGATCCGAAGGATGTTGGGGGCCGGAAGTCCTTTAGGCTCTTGATCTTGAGGATCTTCTGGTCATTCAAGGCTTTGGCCACCATGTGAAGATCTGAATGCATCTTGTCCAACCCTTCAATCACAGCCCTCATGTGAGTAAAGGTGGTGTCATTCTCCTCCGCGGCTGATTGGAAGGAGCTGACCACTGACGAGCTTCCGCACCGGGGATGGAAATGGTAGGCAGAGTGGCAGAGATGGTAGTCGTGCATCTCCCTCATCCGGGCCAGCATCAGGTAAGCAGCCTCTTGGCAGGCATGCTCGTCCGTTCCTCCCAAAGCAGTGACCACCATGTTTGGGATGTTGGCGCCGATGAAACCGTGTACCTCCAAACGGACGTGATGGGGCAACTCGCTGCCGAAAGGTGAGACGATGGTGTACTCGGGTGCACCAGGATAGCCTACTGTCAAGGCCATCCTTGCCAGCTCAGCAACAAAACCCTTCAGACCCTGACCGTGGTGGGTGACCGGACGATCTGCCATCTAGAGAAGACAAGGTAGGGGATCAATACATGCTCAAACCCAAGTTAGATAAAAATGGCAAAGGACTCAAGTGAAGTAAACGAGTAAAGAAAGGCTTTGTTATAATGAGGCGAAGTAAAACTTCTAATGACATCCCCTAGATGATGAGGTAATGCTTAAAATAGACGCTTTGTTATAATAAGTAATAAATCAGCGGCCATTCCCTCCTATCTTGACTTAGGACTTTGTTCCCTTTGAAAAATCCCGACTGACGGTCAATTAAGATTGCAAATGGTTTTTTTTAAATTTAGTTTCAAAGTCCTATCACTTAGACTGACCTGGTTTTGAAAATTTCCTGTTCTGAAAAACGCTCAAGATCCTCCCCAAACCAGAGGAAACAGAGACCCATTTTCTCGAAACAACTCCAAATGCAAGGGCTTATGCATATGGAAAAAAATTCAGAGGGCTCTTAGTTTTTTTCCATTTGGTTTTTCCTACGGTCTGGAATTGGCTCTGATACCAACTTATCATGCCCAGAAATTCAAACCAGAATTTCCGAGGCTATATGTGTATTAAAATCCCTGTCCAGGACCAGCCAGGGTACATATACGACATTGGTTGATATTACAGTGCCACGTCTTAGAAACATTACAAAAAGATTACAAAAGAGCAGCGGAAAAAAGAAAAGGGTCTAAGCCTAAACTTGATGCTCGCAGCGTGGCTTCAACAACTCCACATGCATCTTCCAGAGTGCAGGACCAAGCCTACTCAACTTCTTCTTCTTCTTCAGCTTCTTGCTTAGGTTCTGATGATGAGGCAAGGATGAGTACTTTCACGTACTCAACAAGTCATACCGGAATAGAGAAGATATGAATGCAGGGGAACACAAGGATTTGGCTTGAGTTTGCCTTTAGCACAAACAGCTAGGGTTTTTGCAAACAAAAGGAGATTTAAACACGAAAAAAGAAAAATGATAAATTAAATAATTAATTCATATTAAGTCCAACACTACCCAATGTTATCCCCACGTTGTGACAGGCCCAACTCATCCAACTATACTAGCCATGGTCCATTAATCAGTTTTCAGCAGTGTGGGACTAATCACGGTGAAATCGATTGATCGCCCATAACCGCAGGCACGACTATTCAAATAGTTTTAACTCTGATCAGAGGTGTACATCTGTACCCACAAGACACAGCCCCACAACACGGTCTCCCGTGCGCCGGAATACCGCCACGATACCTCGAAAAGGGACTGTGATAGGACCTTTCGCATAACCCCTCGCTAACCAAGCAAACCACACCAAGGTTTCGCCCCCACTCCCGTTCTTGGGCTGTGGGCAGCCCCCCGAGTGCCACGGTAAATCCGGCAGCCCAGCAACCAGTAAGCCCCCGGCCGGCAGCAACTCCATCACGCTCACCCTTGCCAGGGTACGTCGACTAGGAAAGGCTACACTACAGGACCCACCGTTGCCCATTCTGGCTTGTGGTTTGTACGGTCATTCTTCCGAGGTTTCCTATGAAATGGTCCTTAAATGCCTTGGGCACCACTATCAAAACCATAGCGTCCACAGCCCACCATTTGTCATGTTTTAGTCATTAGTCTGGTCCTGTAACACCTCGGCCGAAGGCTTAATAGGATTAATAGAATACTCATACCAACAAGTTGCAACTTATTTTTCGGAAGCTCATTTCCAAATAACTTTAAGGTTAAGCGTGCTTGGCCTGGGGCAATTTGGGGATGGGTGACAGACCGGGAAATTCTTCCTGGGTGCGCATGAGTGAGCACAAAGTGCGCAGAAAAGACTGGTGTTGGTCTGTGAGGGCAGTCTAAGGTCCAAGAGAGCTTCCAGATGTAGGCAGGCCCAGCCCGAGGAAGGGTGGGGCGTTACAAGTCCACAATGTCCTCTGATTATATCTTTCATTTCCTGTGTCCAAAATAATATCGTCTAGATGAAATGTCCCATTTAGTGTTCTAGTGAGTCTAACATGAGTGTGTTAGTGATATGCACTAGAGGCAACATGGAGATGTTGGATATCACGTCAATGTTTATGTATAAATGAATAAAGTGTTATTCAGTTCCATGAAATAGACATCTTGTATTGATCAATAAGTACGTGACTTATTTATGAGACTCGATATGTATGAATCTATTTCTAAACGATCCCTGATCATATGTCATATTGTTGGAACAAATATGATTCTAAGATCGGCATGTTTATTGATTGATGATCATGTCTCATAGATCATGGGTATGGAGATACCAAATCAATAAACATGGACATATGTGTTAGAGAACACATTGTTGGATAGACCCACCATGAGACACTACAGAATTAATGTGCCATTAGTTGGTCTCGGGTAGTGTTGGTACAAAGTCCTTAGACCGAGATCACCATGGATTCCAACATGTGTAGTAGCCTACTTTGGGACTACCAAACGCTATTCCGTGACGGATAGTTATAAAGGTAGTTTTCGGGTTTGCTATGAAACATGGAGTGGGATGTGAGTGATCAAGATGGAATTTGCCCCTCCTTTGGAGAGATATCTCTGGCCCCTCGAGGTAATGGATTATGGAAATGCATGGCCATGCTAAGTTGATTGAGGAGTCAATCAACGGACAGATAATCCAATACGGTTCGAGTGAATGGTTAAGCTATTGAAGGGATGGCACACATCTTGCCTATAGCTTAACCGGTATCGTGAGGCAAAGGGATTTGTGTACACATTACAGGTTCGAGCCGATATTATATTCTTGTATACTATGGTGTCAATATGTGCTGCTAGGCGCCGCTATTGACAGTCGGCTGAGTTGGACTCGAGCCGACGATCGGCTAAGTTAGACTATAGCCGAAACCGAGTATACCTGAACCTGCTGGGTCGCACGCTTAAGGGGATAGAATAGATATTCGAGTTGGACTCGGATACGGCTCGATCGGATAGGGATCCAATCGGATAGAGTCCTATGGGCTTACGACGTGTGGGGCGGCCAACTCTATGAGATACGGATGAGATCCGATTCAAAATAGAGTCCTAATCGGCCACTAGTCCCGTCGGCCAACTCTATATAAAGGAGGGAGGGGTGGAGAGCGTGGGACGTCAATTGCATCGCGTGCAACGAAGTCGCCGAGATCAATCTCCACGGAAACCGTCCCCACTTTCGAGCCAAACCCTAGCCTTGCATCGCGTGCTAGCACACGGGTGTACGGCGTTCGTCCCCGGACGTGTGGATACCGGTAGAGGCGCGCTACGTTGCGCGCTCTTGATCGGCTGCGGTCGGGCGCATCGGGCGAGGCGTGAGAACGCGGCCGGACGACTCGAATCGGCTGATTGGCGAATCGGCCTCCGGGAATAGGCTACACTGTTCGGATCGGATTGCCCCGATTGGCTATTCCGCTGCACTCTACTCTAATCGGTAACGATCTATCGGCCCTTACTTGCAAGTGTTCCTGGTTTGCGCGGTAGAAATTTTTGTTTTCGGCTAGCGTAGCTTCCGCGTAACCCTTCAGAGTGAGCACAAAGTGCGCAGAAAAGAGGACAGTCTAAGGTCCAAGAGAGCTTCCAGATGTAGGCAGGCCCAGCCCGAGGACGGGTGGGGCGTTACAAGTCCACGAAGTCCTCTGATTATATCTTTCATTTCCTGTGTCCAAAATAATATCGTCTAGATGAAATGTCCCATTTAGTGTTCTAGTGAGTCTAACATGAGTGAGCACAAAGTGCGCAGAAAAGACTGGTGTTGGTCTGTGAGGGCAGTCTAAGGTCCAAGAGAGCTTCCAGATGTAGGCAGGCCCAGCCCAAGGACGGGTGGGGCGTTACAAGTCCACAAAGTCCTCTGATTATCATTATATCTTTCATTTCCTGTGTCCAAAATAATATCGTCTAGATGAAATGTCCCATTTAGTGTTCTAGTGAGTCTAAGGAGGTCTAAGCATAACAATATTCCCCATAAGATGACATTTGAAAAATAAATACAGTTTAGTAGAATAAACAGGGTATTTTAGCAAAAGGGGGATCAATATGATCAAAATGTAGCATGACTTGCCTTGCTCTTCGAACTGAGGAAACTCCGCGACGACTTTGAAGTCACGAGATCAGAGGAACTGCCCGGATCTACATGACAAACAAGACACTTCAACAAATAGATTAAAAAGCTACTAAAGCAGGTAACAAAACCATTTTAATGGATTCTTGCATTTTGAATTTAATAAAATTTGAATGAGCTTAAATGGAGCTTGGATTAAAAAGATATGAATTTTAGAAGATTAACTGTGTTTTTACTAAAACAGGAAAAATCCTAAATATTTATTGCGCAATAAATCACGGAATTGCGTCAGCGCTAGGGCTGACGTCAGCGATGGTGTCATCTGTTGCGGGAGCGCCGGTCCACGGAGGACCAGGTCCACGGGCCGAGAGGGCGGTGCACCACGTGGCGCACACGTGGCACCAACATGGTGGCCATGTGGCGTGTCGCGCGGGCAGGCGGGACGGACGGCTCTGATCTGCCGAGGCAGATCGGGCGGCCGACGAAGGCGCACAGCACTGAGACCGCCGACGCCATCCAGGCAAAGGACGCGAGCGGAGCCGCGCGCACCTAAGCGGCGCGTGTGCTCGACCGGGAAAAGGGGACGCCACCGCGGGTTGCCGAGTCAAGGAAGACGATGACGCGGGTGGTTCGGTAGGTGGTGGGTGGCGACAGAGAGGAGCGGCCAGGGAAGCTCGGGCGCCGGGGATGGATATGGAGGCGGCGGCAAGGTCCGGGACGGCTTGGGAGGTCAGGGAATCACGACCGAAGGCTGGCGAAGAGCAGCGAAGCTCAGGCGCACGGTGCGAGAGCGAGGGAGAGAGTGGGAAGCTCGAGTGAGGGCGTGGGAGCTTGGGAGCACGGTGGCGGCTTTTAAAGGGGATGGGGAGGTCGGTGGTGGCCGGGATAAGGAGGAATCTCTTACCGGAGTAAAGGGTGAGGGATTTTGGGAATTGATGATCGGCGATCAATTCCGGTCATTAAAAGGTGCGGGAGCGGCGGCTGGGGTGATTAAGGGCGGCGGGAGGGATGGGGGAGTTAGGGCGGGGCCTTAAGGGCGTGCGGGAGAGGTGGGCGGACGAGATCCATGCGGGGAGGGGCCGCGCAAATGGCAGCGAGGCGGCCAGAGGTAGGGGACGGGCCTAACAGGTGGGCCTCACTTGTCAGTGTCCCGGGGAGAAGGGGGAGGCGAAGCGGACTTATTTTAGCGGGCGCGGGGGCAAACTAGCCATGGCCTTCGGTCGGCCAGCGAGGGAGAGAGGGAGAGAGGCACGGCGCGGGAAGGACTGGGCCGGCGGCCCAAGGATGAATGGGCGGGAAAAGTACGGGAGGAGAGAGAAAAACATTTTCTCGGGATTTATTATTACTGATTTTGATTTTAATTGGTTAAAAATTATTTCTAGTGCTCTAAAAATTTGACTAAAAATCCTGTTAGTGTATTTTGACAAGTAGAATTTAGGAAGAATCCTACCATGCCATTTTCATTTAGATTTTTGCTTTTAAAATTATTGATTTGCTCCACGTTAATTTTCAACATTTTCTTTGCGATTTTTCTTTAGGATTTCAAAAGGGAAAACACCTCGTGGTCCGACATGATTCCTAGGGCTATTTTTGAGATTCGTACACTACTAGATGTTATTGGCTATACTATTCCTTGGCCCCGTTCACATGTACGTTTTTTTAAAAGATTAAACCTACAGTTTCGTTGTTTCTTCAAATCGTGTCATTCATCTAACCCCATGGCCCGTTGCAGGTGAAGAAAGTTACAAGTTCTCAAGGGAGAAGTGAAGCTGCGATAGAGAAGGGAAATAACAGACAATGAATCATAGGTTTTATTTGTTAGTGAAAATTTTTGAACTATTTATATGATACTATCACGTTTTGTGTTTCTTTATCAAGACAATTATCTTGTTCATAATACATTAAGTACTGCACTTGTTGGTTCAAAGTTCTCACTTTATTTTTGGTGAAGCAAAGAATTGTTTATCAATGCAATGTCATGGATCATTTATTTATAAATTATTAGAAAATTAGAAAATATAAAGATATATTATAATTATAAATGCAAATAAAAGAATAATTATATATTAGCACACAAAAAATAGATGTATTTACAAATCGTCTCTAAAATTCTTAATACATAATATGGTGTAACTATAAAACATGTCTATATCCGTAGACGCGTAATAAAAATGTATGTACGATATTGTTTCTATATTTGTTAACACGTATTTTGGTGTTACTATGAAACGTGTCATCCGCCACGTCACCTGGCACATCACCCGCCATGTCACGTGCCACATCACCTGCCACATCATTCGCCACGTCACGTGCCATGTCATGTGCCACATCATCCGCCATGTCACGTGCCATGTCATCTGTCACGCTCTACTAAATCGTCTCCACAGTAATTGTTGCGCTATAAGGCGTTGTTACAAAACGCGTCTATATTACTAGGCATGTTTTGTATATGTATCTATTAATTGTGTCTATGTTTCTTAACACGCAATGAAGTGTTATATTACTACGTAACTACACCACTAGAGACGTTTTATACATGTGTCTACAAAATTGTATATATATTTTTAGATATGCATATAACATGTTTATGAACAGTATTAGCCACTTAACCCAAATATACCACAGAATAATAGATATATGCTTTAACAAACTTAGCCGATGTCATAAGTCCAACCGTGAATCGGCTAATACTCCGATTCATCTTATGAAAAGATATTGATCTGAGCTAAATGCGCTAAACCTAGATCAGTCGGCTGTCGGCTATAGCTGACAAACTGATCCTGGCTTAGGGCACTTAACTAGAACAAGATCTTAATATAAGAGGCGGTTTTAACAATCTTGATGACAGATATATCAAAAGAACATTAAAATAGATAAGGCCGGCTGAAACCCCGGCACTGTCTCTAAGCATATACATCTAACTGAACAGATCATTGAAAGTTCTAAAAATGACTTAATAGTTCAATGTTGATGCAACATTAAGTATAAAAAACAGTCTGATCTACTGTAGTTGATGTAAATACCTCAAGACGGTGGATATAGCATATAATCCTGGCAACCTTTAGATCTAGCTCTATCGGCTGCCGATTCCTGACAAAAGTGAGCCGATGACGAGACAGATCTAAACATTGTTCTAGATTATATGCAATATATGATAACTAGTGCGGCATAAATCATCGAATTTAGAGTGTCATGACGATGGAAGCACTAAATTCGACGAGATACACCACTAACGACAAACATTTACCTAAACTTGGGGATCGAAACGATGCTGCCCGAAGCCGGATCAGTTGTTCATCTGAAGAAAAAGGAGGCGATGCGCCAAAGGTTGAATTGATTGTGTGAGAATGTCTTATTTACAAGGGTCTTGGGTCCTGTTTACACCCAAGCACAACAGAGATTGCGCTACATACGGTTGCAACTAACTACCATATCTATACGACAATCCTTTGCCGCCTTTACAATAGGGTTATCTCTAAACAAATCTCTAATTTATATACATTCGCCGTTGCAGGGCTTTATCCCTAAATGGCAATATCTCTAACGCAGTTTAGAACCAAATCTTCTATTTTATCTCCAAATATCTGCACCAGAAATGACTTCAATCTTCTCCGAACTTGGAATCGGCTATCGGCTGTTCTCGTCCGATTCAACCTTAGCCGACTGACTTCGTAGCCGATCGCATCTCAGCCGACCCGACCTCTGTTTCTCCATCAATCCAGCCGATCTGATTCTGCTTCAACTTCAACCAGGACTTAGGGATTTGATTACCAAATTTAGCTGTCAACAAGAGGACACGTCTGCGACTATGTAGAAGAGAGCAGCGACACTGAACGATAAATTTTTTAATCCGTAAGTACGACACAAATTTTTATTGTTAATTATTGTTGGATGTTAGTGCAGATATTATACTAGTAATGTATTCAAGTTAGTAGTAGGTTAGTACATAGTTTCTTAGATAAGTAGCAATGAATGTATTAATTTTTAAGTAATGACTACTAACTATAAATAAGCATGGAGTATTAGGAATATTCGAGTATTAGTACAGGAAGATATTTATAAGTAGCAACCACTAAGTAGAAATAAACATGTAGTAGAAGTAGAAATCGAAAGGAAGTTATATTTAAGTAGTGAAATTGAGTTAGTTTACAGAGTAATGTAATCATAGATAAAGTAGTTGAGCAGTAATGTAGTAAGACAATTTGGCGTGTTATTTCAAGATATCAAATGATGTGCCCGTTCGTGTATATTATTGTGATGCTCCTATCAACTTTTGTGATAGTGGGTTAAATTTGACCGTATATGCATTTGTTGATACTAGCCTGAATGCACCAGGGCAGTTGGTTATGAACGACGTGTTGGGTGGCTACATAATATTTTCTGGATAGATCCATTGTTGGAAAAATTTATCATAAATTCTATGTGGCCAGTAAGGGGTCAATATGGATGGCAGTGAAGAGTAGTAGAGCTTGCATCTACTGAGAGTTGGAGAAATTTTGTGGCTAAAGTAAGAGAGAAATGTATAGTCTAGCAATACTGGTGCATAAGAAAATAGATGTTTTTGGAACTGGTGAGACAAGCCGCACAGAGGTGGATCAAACTCCTATGGAGGCCATGAAAGAGATTAATGTTTGCAGGAGTGGTCAAGACGAAGCACCGAAAGAGGCTATTGCACCTGTAGAGTTTGTTGTGGTTGATATTAATTGTCCGGCCAATGAATCAGATCACGATGAGCCGGACTCACCTTTGGCTGTTGATGCAGTGGAGGAGAATGAGGCGCCAATGGAAGAGATGGAACTGGAAAACGAGGAATACATTGCGCTTGTGGTGGAAGGCCAAGATACAGTGTGACAAGGAAACCAACATACATGTTGATTGGATGACTATATCGATGAGTCGTCTGAGGGTTGAGGGTTAATGATGGTTTAGATGGCCACTGACGATATGATTGTAAGCAGGTGCAAGTTGGACAGAAAATTTCATGACAAAGGGCACCTACAAGATGCGGCGAAGAGGTGGGCTTTTCTGCAGAGGCGGAAGTTTAGGGTGAAGATTTCAAATAGGATGACGTATGATGTGAAGTGCACAAGGCCTGGATGTCCTTGGAGAGTGCATGGTTACAAGCCACAACATGACAACTTATGGGTAGCTTCAAGGGTTGAGCAACATACCTGTTTATTGGACAATACCCCTAGGTACACAAGAACATGATGGCTGCATTCGTGGCACAAATGGTTTATTCAAAGGTTATAAAAAACTCTTTGTCACCGTTCACAATAATGCATGATGTAGAGAAAGAGTACAACTATGAGATATCGTACGAAAAGGCTTGGAGGGCAAAGCAGAAAGCACTGGAGATGAGGTTTTGAAGTTACGAGGATTGTTACCACAATCTTCCCCTACTGTTGGAGGTGATGCAGGCAAGAAACCGGGCACATACATGCTATTCTCGATGAGGTGAATGAAACTGAGGAAAATGTACTTTGTCGTGACTTTTGGTCATTTGGTTGCATGATAGAGGCATTCAGAAATTGCATTCCGTTGCTATGTGTTGATGGTACTTTCATGACAGGAAGTATATAGGAACTATTTTAACCGTGATCGGAGTCAACGCGGATAGCCATGTCATCCCTGTTGCTTTTGCTTTTATTGAAAGCGAGAACACATCAAGTTAGATTTGGTTCTTACGACACATTAAAAGGTGTATAGTTCAAAACAAACAAAATGTGTGCGTTCTGCATGACCGACATGCCGGTTTGCTATCTGCGGTACAAAAGCTAAAGGAAGATGTCATAGAAGTATTGCCATGGCCAGATTTGCATAGCAGATGGTGTATGCAATATCTTGGTGCAATTTTTTAGAGGCAATTTAGGAGTAAGAGGTTGATGGACCTGTTCAAGAAGTTGTGCAAGCAGAATCAACAAAGAAAGTTTGATGCTATATGGGAACAACTGGATCGGCTGACCACGACTCACATGGAAGAGGTTCGGAAAAAGCCCGTTGTTGCCCGACAAGAGAAGCTGGAGGCCCTGAAACTTGTTCCAAATGAATCACTAAGTGTTACTCGGTGTACGAAGCGCATGAGGACTATGAAGTGCTTCACGGAGTGGATAGAACATGAGCCAAGGGAGAAATGGTCATTGTTGTATGATACGAATGGTTCATGGTATGGTGTGATGACAACTAATCTTGCCGAAGTGTACAATTGGGTGATGAAAAATACACGTCATCTACCACTTGTTGCTATACTGGAGGGTATCACATGGGGCACACGGAAGCATCTTTGTAAAAGATACGCCATGACTAGTCTTAACCTTAGCAAACCTAATGTTAGGTATAGCCCGGCTATTACATGGTACATGGATGAGAAAAGCAAGATGATAGGAATGCACAGAGTCTGGCCTGCTGGGAAATATAGAGTTGTTATTTGAGATACGTCTCCGTGACAAGAGTGGAGTTGGTATTGGGAGTACCGACATCACAATGGAATGCACATTGTGGCCAAAGTATCATGCTTGCAAATGCAACTACAACAGGCCTTTTCTTCGACACCTGCCATGTTCTCATGTCCTTGCCGCTTCCACAAAAGGAGGTGTTGACGCAAACATATTCGTTTCTCCATACTTTACTAAGGAAGCATGGGAGGCAACTTGGCGTGGTGAATTGCGTGGTTGGCGTGCTGTATGCGATTTCACTCGTCCGCCTCCAGGGCAAGCCAACTGGGTGCCTGACTTAAATTTACTAGTTGATACTAAGGGTCATCACAAGACGCGTAGAATCAAGAACCACATGGACGAAGCTAAATGAACGACCGTTCTCATCGACAGAAAGCATGCACTCTATGCGACGGGGACCATGCCCGTAAAGATTGCAGCATGTACAATGTAGGGAAAGACTCCGAAGGTGCTGATATTCATCACGTTCCAATGTGAAAGTCAAAAAAAGAAAAATAATACTTAGTTCAAATTTATCGGTACTGGACTTGTATTATTCAAATTTATCTCTAATAGACTTGTAATTTTTTATTTTATTTATACTGTACTTGTAATATTTCAATTTATCTGTACTGGGCTTGTAATATTTGAATTTATCTGTATTCGTCTTCTAATATTTGTATTCATGTGTATTGCAATTTTAGTATTTGAATTTATTAGTCTTGTACTTGTCATATTATACCTTTGCGTTGTAATATTTCTATAATGTCAATTTATCATGAATGCAATTTTTTGTTATTATATTCATTATACTAATACGTCTATCAATTTGTAGGTATGGTTGAGGATGCTGACGTACTGCTGATCGATGAGGTGATCGATAAGCACCATCGATCGTGACGACTTAATCGAAGGACTATCTACAATGTGTTGAAAATGCGAGGACCAGATCAATATTGGCGTATCGATCCACGATAGGTTCCAAGGTACATGAAAAAACTGTTATTAGCACTATCATTTACAAATTTTCTTTACTAATAATTTCAATTTGACATGTTGTAGGTTGAGAGCCGCTAGGTTGTTGACCTTTGCACGATTGGTAGTGCCTTCACGTGGAAGGTCATCATGTTTCAACATTGATGCAACCCTTTTTGAGTGCTTTGGTGGATAGATGAAGGCCCGAGACACATACTTTCCACTTGACAGTTGGAGAGATGGTGCCCACTGTTGGTATTTCTTACATTTACAGATAAAATCCGCAAGCGCACATATATACCATTGTAGCATTTCACCTAAGGAGTATTCCAAGGGTATCGTTATTTATTTTATCCAAAAGAAAGACTACGGTCTAGAAGAGAATATTAAGGTACTATGGATATTCATAAGTCATAATTGAGTGCCTAAGTCTAGGCACGGGTAAGGGATAGTTGGGTATAGGTAGTGTGACACACACAGAAGAGTCCTAATAAATAGTATATTAGAGCTAAGAAAAGAATAGTATTTAGAGTTAGGTTCCTATAGTTTTTCTAGTATGAGTATATAGATTATACAACTAATTATAATCATGGTTAGTTACCCAGTTCTACGCTCCCAGGACTACAGGGGTACCGCCTCCCGGTGGCCCTGCCTACCACCATTAGGCGATCTCTTACCATTCGCCCTACGCCATACCCGAACGTGGAGAATTACAATGAACGAACATAGCTGTTATCACCTATCGCCTACCTCTACAACCCGTGGGATATGACCATAACCAATGTCTATTTAAAGGTCTAAGCACCGCACTTATATTGCCATAGATACTTTACCTCCTAGGACGTTAATGCCTAAGACAAAGGCACACCTAAATCCTAATTGCACATTGGACCATGTTCATGGCAATAGAGTTACTTGTCTAACCATGTCATAATTGTTTAATAAACTAATAATGGAGCATATATCTAAGCAAGTAGAATATGAACCACACTTAGATAAACTAGAAGATGAATATATTGATAAGCTCAGAGTCGTACAAAGGAAGAAAGATACAAAAGACATACCCGACTTCCGAAGGCGACTCGAGAACCGAGTAGAAACTCTAAACTATTGCTAAACTCCACTAGCCTAGAGACTAAGATAGAAATGTAGGAACTACTTCCTCTGGTGTGTGTTGAATGAAGTGAGGCCTCCTCCTTAAATAGCACCAAATGGCGGTTAACAACTGCCATAACCCCCTAACCATTATTATGAGTGGCTGAGTGAGTGCCACGTGGTCGGTGGAGATGAGGGGTGGCTGCCAGGGTTCGGCCGAACCCTGGTTGGCTCCCCTCTCCATCGACCTTCTCTAGTCACTTCCATGTGGGCCCTTAAGGCGGTTCCTGGGTGTTTGACCTCACTTTAAGGCGGTTTCACCTGAATTGTGGGCCCTTCGATCCGCAGGAAGCTAACGTGGCGATCACCGATTGGTTGGAGTTGTGTTTCTTCGTCACCCGAGAGCGTCTTCACTTCATTTATTGATAAATGTTCCTGCATTCTTATAATCTCCAAGGACATGTCGAACTTTATTAATTCTAAACTTATATGTTGGTAAAGGATGCTAATTTCCTTTTATTTTTGAGGTCTATGATGATCGGATTTGGTACTTAACAACCGTCAACAAAATCCCCAAGCTTACCCTTTGCTCGTTCCTGAGCAAAGTCAAGACTTAGGCTCGGTGGGTCAGGAGTTGCTACCATGTTTTATTTCTCTAAAGTATCATGCCTACAACCAAATATTCTACATTGAATTGAATAAGTTGGCAATGGTAGTCTCACCCTTATTACCTTAGTCCTTAAGGGGTTTTCGGCTTCTCCTTGTCTTAGGCGGTTGAGAAATAAAATGCTAGATGTGAAAGTGCTACTCTCTTACTCCTTGTTCCATCTTCATCCGGAGGTTTTCAAAAATTTTTGAAAAAAAAGAGAAGAGTTCCTCGAATGATACTCTCGTATCACTCAATGTGTTTGAATTCCTTACCAAGGCATTATTTTGCCTTCTTTGCTCCTATTTTTAATAAGGTTTATGTGGAGCTTAAGGTTTATGTGCATCAATTATTTTGTAAAGTCAAAAAGTAGATCCTAGAAGAATACTAATCATGAAATCAGGATCAAGCTTGTGCATATATTTGAAGTGGAAATATGAGTGGAAAGTTGAAAGAAAGAAAAATAAATGGGTGACTCTTTTTGTGTGATCCTCCTCCCTATCTTTTTATCTTTAGAGAGCATGGCTATTAGTACACTTTTTTGTCATCATGCTCAAGAAGAATTGTTTCTTCTTTTTGTAAGCACCATGAATTTTCTACTATTATTTTTGTGCACTCTTTTAGCTCACGTCTAATTTGGCATGATATGAGGATAAAGGATCATAATTGTTTGGAGTCTTTATTTGGTGGATGCAAACTTCCGAGTAAAAGTTAGCATATGGTAGAGAATGAAATAATTTTGTGGCTAAACCTCTAATGTAGACGGAGAGCAATTCACAAGACTTTCATCATGAAGGCATAAAAAGATTCTAACAAGGGTCTAACTATTTGACCAAACTCAAAATGATTGCAAGCAACATATGTATAGGATATTTCAATTGATTTAACATATGGCTCTGGGGAGGATCTCATCACTTTTGAATTTTTAAAAATAAAATCTCCGGATTCTGGTTTCACTTAGAATAAGATTATTAGTTACTCTATTCTGTCATATCATATTCCACAACAACCTAGATTTGGATCATGCACTTTGCTACCCACAAGTTTTCGAGTTCAGGGTGATATACTCAAGCAAACGAACTCAAAACTTGGAAAATTCTAAGTTGTAAACTAGGCACGAAAGGGAATTAAAACAGAGCAACTATTCATCATATCCAAAGTATGGGAATTAAACATTCCTACCATGCATAGCTACCTTATGATTTTTTTTAAATGCAATGCGGGAAATAAATGGATAGCTGACACGGGTTATCTCACGTGGGGGTCCTCTCCCAAGCTTGTTCCTTTGCTTATGGTCCATGATAGGGATTAAATCCCTGCGAATGGAAGTAGGCCATCAAGTTTGATTGTCCTTGCTGCAACATCGAGTTGATCTCTCGGAGCTGTTCATGGGTCTGTTGTTGCCACTGATGAGTTTCTTGTACATGTTAATAAAGTGTATATTGAATTTCCGTATTTCTCATGTCCAATTCTCTCATTCTTTGGGTGACCTCCGCAATTCCTTGGTCACGAAAGCCTCATGCTGAGAATGAGCATTGAGCACTAAATGATGGAGGCAAATCACTGGGCTTGATGATTCCGTGGCTTGTCCATGATACCCGCCAGATCCTTGTGCCCATTGTTCACTATTAGTTGATTGCCATGATGAACCTTCAGCCTCGTAATACTACAGGGGTTGCTCCCAACCGGATGCGTATCTAGTTGGAACCCACCTCGGCTGAGCAGTGTGTTGCAGAGGCTGTTGAGGTTCTTCCTCCATAGTGGCTCTTCTTGACCTGCTCTTTGTGATCTTGCCAGAAATACTACTCCTGCGAGCAACCTCTCTTGGTCGGAGAGTAATGGTTAGCACCGGCACTTATACAGATGATATTCTGGGTTATGAAGCGGAATTTCATTTGTATATCTGGGGAAGAAAAACACAAGGGATCCATTGGGACCGTGCTTTAAAGTATGGCCCTTCACTAAATACTCCTCATCTATTATTTCGTGAGGTTTGGTGATGTACAAAACTTGTACATTTCCTAGGGCCACAACATTAAGAGCAGTACGAGTGATTAGTGAAGCGCATTCAATTGGTCCCTTCATCCTAAATTATTCTAATCATTGTTTAATCATTACTTTTACAGGAGAGAATTTTATCTTTTTAACCATGGCATAAAGGATCATCAATTCATCAACTCTAAGTGACCTAACATCCTCTCTAGAAAAGATAGTGAATGCTACCCATTTATGCATCAACCTCAAGGTAGGATTATGAATGTCATTAGCTCTTGGCTTACTACAAAAGGTTTCACCGGATATACTTTGCCAAAAACTATGTTTATTAAAATTTGATAACCTTGACTCCTAGATCACAGAACATTGTTGAGAAATACCAAGTAGGAGACCAATGCCCTTCTTGGAAGGATTTCGAGTTTCCAGCAGACATCGGATGAGTCAATCCTCGAAGCATGGGAGCGCTTCCAAGAATACATCTTGGCTTTCCCTCACCACGGGATGGACTATTGGCTTATAATTCAGAACTTCTACAACGGGTTGACTACGGCCGTCTGTGATCATATCGATGCTGTTGCGGGAGGTGCCTTCTATTTGTTAACCATTGCTAACACGATAGAGTTAATTGAAAAAATGGTCTCTAATCAAGGGTGGAGCGACGATTGTCTCCAACCCCGTAAATGGGGCATGCATACCGTTAAGGAAACGGACAGGCTTGCCGCCAAATTGGACCTCTTACTAAAGAAGCTGGACGACAAGGCCGAAGGAGTTCAGGCCATAGATGCTCGCATGACTTGCGAGACATGCGGCAACACTGGCCACTCGGGGAATAAGTGCCTCGAGACCAATGAGAACGTATGCTACCTGAACAACAATGGATATCATCCCCAAGGAGGTCAAGGATGGAATCAACAACACCCTTATTATCAGGAGGTAACAGTTCTTCCCATGCTTTCAATTCTAATCAACCCTCCTTAAAAGATCTTGTCTTAGGCTAGGCTAAAATTAATAAAAATATTTGTAAAATATTAGCTGCCAATGACAAATCTTTAGAGAATATTAGTGCTAAAATGGAAGGTTTTTCCTCTGCTATCAAAAACCAGTTGAGTTTTAATAAAATGTTAGAAACCCAATTAGCTCAATTGGATGGTGATATCCCTTCATCTGAATCGGGGAAGATTCCGGGGCAACCCGGACCTTCCCTGGAGAATGTTAGTGTGGTGACCACACGAGGGGGTAAAACCACTCGTGGTCCACCATATTCTAACAATGCAGGGAACACAAAAGAGAAGGAGGATGGACCATCCAACACTCAGAATCAAGTGCATGAGGGAAACATGACTCCAAATGAATTCCATAAACAACCTTGTTGTTATTCCCTCATCGCAACAGGAAGCAAACCGTGGACGAGTAGTTTGCTCGTTTTGTTGAGGTCATCTAGAAGATCCATATCAATGTCCATGTGATGGATGCGATGCATGTTCGCACTTATGCTCACTACCTCAAGGACATCCTTAACAACAAAAGACCAATGCCAACCATGGAGATCATTAAGTTGACGAAAGAGTGTTGCGTACCTATACTCAACCAGCTTCCTGAGAAGAAGAAAGATTCGAGGTGCCCCATAATTACCTGTTCAATTGGGGCACAACAATTTGACCACGCTTTATGTGACCTTGGAGCAAGCGTCAGCTTCATGCCCAAGGATGTTTTTGACAGGCTGAATTACACCACCTTGGCATCAACTCCATTGCGGTTATAGCTGGCCGATTCATCGGTCCGCTATTCGGCCAGAATTGCCGAAGACATTCCGTGAAAAATCTGGGGTTGCTTCGTTCCCGTTGATTTCATGGTGCCCAACATGGATGTCGACAAAAGGACGCTGTTCATTCTTGGGCGACCGTTCCTTAGCACCGTTAATGCCTGCATCGATGTGGGAGCTGGAGAAATCTGACTCCACATCAACGGAAAGGAGGAGAAGTTAAACTTTCAACCAAGAGTAGAGGAGTGTTCTATGGTCAGAATCAAGTATGGGCCAAATACAAAGAACATCAAAGAGGTCAAAGTGAAACCCCTAGAGAAGGACAACTTCATCTATTCATGATGAAGTTCTTGGAAAAGGAACTATCGTCACAAAGAAAAATCGAAAGGACGGTGAGGCAGGTGGTGTCAGTTCAACCACTGCCCAAGTTCGAAAAATCCTCAACCACACCAGACGAAGATGAGAAGACCAAAAAGGTGTGGCGAGCGAAATAGGTGAAATCGTCCGCGTCTACTGCTCCGAGACTGGCGGTGCAACAACTTAATTGCACGGAGGAAGTCCCGCTCGTCGGACTTTAAACGAGGAGTCCTTGCCGAAAGGTAAATTAGTATGTATCCCTATATTTATTTTCCAAATGCATATTTAATTTCCTTGCAGTTTTTGATTTAAATTCTTGCATATTAGCATGACATGTTTACTTTTTCAAATCATGCATAGAAAATACTTGAACATTAGGGTTTTAATATTGAGAATTCTTGTGCTCATCATGACAAAGCTTTTTCCTTGGATTCCAATCACCAAACATGCACTAGGCTGAACTAAATTGAATAATTGAGCATTGGATTATTGGGTGGGGGCCAAACCCCAACATAAGGGTTCGGCCGAACCCTAGTGGAGGCCTCTAGTGCTCAATCTTTTTTTTGTGTAGTATGCTTTGATGCTTGGACTAGGGAATCCAAAGTTTAGAGGGGAGAGGAGCACCCCTTGGTTCAGTCAAACCAAGGGTGAGCTCACTCTATAAAAGGCAAGGTGGGGAGCTTGCTCTCCTTGCCCCAAATTGAGTTGCACTTGTTTGCTCTCAAGTCTCTCTTCCTCTCTTGAGTTCTCATAATGTTCTTGTCCTAAGTTCATGCAAAAAATATTTCCCAAACTTTCTTTGCATTCGGAGTTCCTCCTCGTGTTGTCAGACAAGAACAATTTGTGGTGGCAACAAAGCTCCACAAGAACGACAGACTTGTTTTGAACTAACTTTTAACCCGTTCCGAGTGTTATTGTGTTGTTGTTCTTTTGCAGCTGTAGGGATGAAGAAGAGTGTCAAGTGGTTGTTCGGTGCTATGCACAAAGCATCTGGGACGAGCTCGAGCCATTCAAGGTCGGCTCCGTCTACCGGCTTTGCACCTAGCCCGACAAGGCAGGATGAACCGCAAGCTGCTGAATCAAGGGGACAAGCAAGCACTCATGCTTCATCTCTTCTCTTTGACACCGATCTCGATATGAGGGACGATTGAGAGACACAAGCCTACGTCACGCTCAAGGACCGGGACTTTGCTCATACCCGAGGATATGACCCAGAATTGCTGAACAAAACAGGTATGGATACTGGCTTCCTTAATGTTTAGCATACCATAGGATGACATAATTTTGCACATGTGGGGGAAGAAGGTTCACACCTTCTTACCATTCAATTTCTTTGCACCTTAAAAGAAATAGGAGATGGTATTACTTTTCGATTCTTCAGGAAGAAATACTATTACACATAGAAAGAATTCAGTCTCCTACTTGGTTTTGCTCAACAATGTTCTGTGAACTGGGAGTCAAGGTTATCAAATTTTAGTAAACATAGTTTTTGGCAAAGTATATCTGGTGAAACCTTTTATAGTAAGCCAAGAGCTAATGACATTCATAATCCTACCTTGAGGTTGATGCATAAATGGGTAGCATTCACTATCTTTACTAAAGAGGATGTTAGGCCAATTAGAGTTGATGAATTGATGATCTTTTATCCCATAGTTAAAAAGATAAAAATATCTCCTGTAAAAGTAATGATTAAACAATGGTTAGAACAATTTAGTATGAAGGGACCCATTGAATGCACTTCACTAATCACTCGTATTGCTCTTAAAGCCGGGGCCCTCGGAAATGTACAAGTTTTGTACATCACCAAATCCCACGAAATAATAGACGAGGAGTATTTAGTGAAGGGTCATACTTTTTTAAAGCATGGCCCAATGGATCCCTTGTGTTTTTCTTCCTGGATCTACAAAGGAAATTCCGCTTCCTAACCCGAAATATCATTTGTATAATTATTGGGTGCTAACCATTACTCTCCGACCAAGAGAGGTTGCTCGTGGGAGTAGTATTTCTGGCAGAATCACAAGGAGTAGGTCAAGAAGAGCCACTATGGAGGAAGAACCTCAATAACCTCTGCATATACACTCCTCAGCCAGGGTGGGTTCTGTCAACGGGTGGTCGATCAGTCCTCCAAGGGGGCTACCCAAGAATATGAAAGAGTGGTCGGGGATGTTGTGGGGGGTGTCACCCCGGGGTAGCACTCGGACCAGAGTTGAAGTCAAGCTGGAGTTGGATTGTGAAGTCTTTGGGATATGGTCGGGAGCCCGACCTCCCCTCGGGGTCGGCCGCCCCGACCTCCCCCCAGTCCAACCTCGGCACTTCTTTCTCGACCTTGACTCCTCAACCCGACTTATGGCATGACTCGGGACAAGACCTGGCTTGCAGGAGGCAAGGAGGGGATAACCCGACAAGGAATGATGTCACCCGACAACACAATACAGGTGGTATCTGCAAAGGAGGGATCACAAGGCAGGATAAGGCAAAAGACACCCCCGACGCGCAGGGCCCAGAGAGTATCTTCATGTATCTTTTTCAGATGTAGTTTGTACTCACCTTTTTAGATCTTTAGTCTTAGCTTTTTGGCCCCCAAGTCCCTTGTAACTCTCCGACAGGGGGATCCGATTATTCAGTTCTTTGCTTGTTCTTGGCCAGCTTGTTCTAAGCCCCAAGAACTCTCTCTTGTAAACCTTGTTCATCATCCATCCCAACAAAGAACAATGGACGTAGGCCTATTATCCTTCGAGAGGGCTGAACCAGTATAAATCTCGTGTCTCTTGTTCCTTGGCTCGTCTTAGTGACTCGAGTCGACAACCAGGTCCTGAGAAGAAGCGCATTCCCGACCACTCACTCACCTGCTTGGGCAACCCCCTCGGAGGACTTTCGACGTACCCATCGACAGTTGGCGCGCCAGGTAGGGGACACGTTTTTTCTTCGTTCCTGGCGACCTGATGGCTATCGTCTTCTCCACCAACTTCACAACACCCGTTGGGGCGACGTTCATCTTCGAGAGCCTGGTCTTCTGCCAACACCCTTTGTAGGATCGAATACCCAATGAAAAGCCAACCAGAGGAGGGGTGAATGGTTGGTGCACCCTAAAAAAACAAAGTTTTAGCGGAAATAAAACTTCACCTTTGTTCTGGATCCGGTCTGACCGAGGCTGAATCGCCGGTCTGACCGCACGGTATGACCGGTCTGACCGCCCAAGCCGATCGCCTCAGCCGATTCGTCTAAGTAGCAAATGCTGATGAAGAACCGACAATAACCGGTCTGACCGCCGATGTTCTAGCGATCTGACAGGGAAGAAGCCGCGGTCTGACCGCAGTAGAGTTTGCGGTCTGACCGACATGTAGATCCGGTTTAACCGACAATTAGGCCGCCGCACCGAGGAAGAAGATGACCTACGGAATTCTTTAAGAAGATTGATCTTTATTGAATCTCTCTGTGTTTACAAAGTGCAAACAAATCACTCCTCACAAAATCTCAAGCTGAACTTGAAACCCTAACTTGAAACCCTCTAAAACTCGAATCTAAAGCAATACCAAGAGGCCACACCTCCCCTCACTATTTATACACAAAACCCGCAGCCAAAAGCCACGAATCCTACTCATATAGAAAGACCTAAACACCTAGAAAACCTTCCTATATAAGTACAAACTTGATATAAACCAACCGTAACAATCTCGGTCTTTCCAAAACCGAAATTCCGCTTTCCATACGCATACAATATCTCCATCATATGCCATATGGAAACTTCACCAATTATGTGCACTAATCTCTACCCTTCAGCATCCCACATGATCTCCATCTTGGACGTCACCTTATCACAAGTTGGCTCCAACTCGATCACCGACAACACTTTCCCGAGGCTTAAAGATTACCTGCACACAATTAAACAAATAATACCATATCCGAGCACAAGCTATCCCAACTTGACTCATTGTTAGCATAAATGAACATACACGTGCATAGAAACACGAAACTCCCATGTATATGCTAGGAAACAAACCAAAACCAAAACCGAATCAAAATCGGCAACCGGTCGGATCGCTCGATCGGTCGACCACGGTTGCTGCCTGTCGACCGCACGAACACCTCCGGTCGGGCGCGGTAAGCCCGGCCGACCGGTTGTGCAACCGACTGAACACTGTTCATTGTCCGAAAACCAAAACCACTTTGTCAGTAAATCTCCAAATAACAAAACACACAAAGCAATAATCCCGGATGCCAATTATTCATCATCAAATAAAGAATCAAACACACTTTGATTTTACAATCTCCCCTTGATGAACACATTGGCAAACAAAAATAAAAAGTGTTGTTTTGGTGTTTGGAAAATTAAAAACAAAAATGATAAAAAGCATTTGAGTGCTCAAAAATCAAAGAAAATTTTCCCCCTTTTGAAAAGAAAGAAAATCCCTTGACCAAAAAAAACCTGCACTTTGTCTTTGTGAAAACTTGCACTTTGTCTTTGTGATTTTATTCTTCCATGAAAAAAAATCTTGCCTGACATTTTTAAAAAAACAACATTTGTTCTCCCCCTTTTGACAATGTTTTCATCAAGCATAAAAATCATAAAAATTATGGTTATGAATATTCAAGATCTTAGCACCATACACAAAGGAAGTCATGTCATGTGTTGCAATAATAAGAAGATGAACTTATCAATTATATAACAAATATGCACTAGAGTATAATCATGAATCAAATATTTTATAAGTAAGATCAACAACGCAATAAAAATTCATGAATTCAAACGATTTATAATGCAACATCTTTACAAGCACATAAGTTGAAAAATAAATCCAAATATATATATACCTATTGCAATCTTTATTCTTTCTCAAATTTACCTTTTTGCACATATAATTCAAGAGAAAAATTTTCATATTGATTTGAGCCCTATTTGTTGCTCATATTTTTTTCTCTCAATTATTCCGGGTACGTCCTTGTCGTCAAGACTCTTTCCAACGATTCGGCATCTATTATTTTTGCTCACATCGAATACGTCCTTGTCGTTAAGACTGTTTCTAAGGATTCGGTATTCATTTTTTTTCTCATAGATAACATTTAATTCTCTTTACACAATGAGTAATTTTTAAGTAATTTGAGGAATAATAATTCAACATAATATATATAAGCATTTATAATCCAACACAAGCACTAGTATCAACATTGCATATTTCTTTAATTCAAGTATGATTTTAAAGTGTCATGCATTATCTCACTTAAATATAAAATCTAGATCACATAAAAATACTAGAATACATATAAGCTATGCTAGTGACAAATAAACCTTCATAATATTGCTAGCATGCACATGAACAACGATATTTATGGATAAAGCTCTCTTTTCAGTTTATTTTAATCATGTAGCTTGATAAAACAAAAAGCACAACAACTCCCCCTCAAAACATTCCAAAAGGATGAATGATTCCCAATTCCCCTCGAAGAAAAGCAAAGAGAGAAGAATTTCGTGTCCAAAATTTCAATTCAACATCCTTCTTCTCAACATGATCCCACAAGAAATGAAATCGAATATCAAAGTGCTTAGTGCGTGAGTGTTGAACAGGATTCTGAGCAATGTTTATGGCACTTGTATTATCACAATAAAGATGCACTTTTTCAAAAGCAAGACCATAATCTTTCAAGGTAGAAATAAGCCAAAGAATCTGTGAACAACAACTAGCAGCAGCAACATATTCAGATTCAGCAGTGGATTGAGCAACACTAGATTGTTTCCTAGAAGACCATGCAATTAATGAAGTTCCAAGAAAATGACATGTTCCACTAGTACTTTTTCTATCAATTCTACAACCCGCAAAATCAGCATCGGAATATCCACTTAAGCAAATAGAAGATGAAGTAGAATACCAAATTCCAAACTCAAGTGTATGATTCAAATACCTCATAATACGCTTGACCGCTTGACGATGTGAAGCACAAGGAGAAGCTTGAAAGCGTGCACACAAACACACAAAGAACGTATGTCCGGTCTAGAAGCGATTAGATACAACAAAGATCCAATCATGCTTCTATACTCCTTTTGATCCACAGCTTCACCATCTTCATCAGGATTAAGAATAGCAGTAGAACCAATGGGTGTAGAGATTGGCTTGTAGCTCTCCATCTTAAACCTGCGCAAAAGATCTTTGGTGTACTTTGTTTGATGAACAAACGTACCTTGAGGTGTTTGCTTAATTTGCAATCCCAAAAAGTATGACAGTTCACCCATCATGCCCATTTCAAATTCCCTGCGCATAGTCTCGGCAAATTCTACAACCAAAGAGTGAGTTGAACAACCAAAGATGATATCATCAACATAAATCTGAACAAAAAGTTGATTTTCGCCATGCTTAAGAACAAAAAGCGTTTTGTCAATTTTTCCCATTTGAAAACCTTTTTCAAGCAAAAAGTTCTTAAGTCTATCATACCATGCTCTAGGTGCTTGTTTCAAACCATACAAGGCTTTAGACAATTTAAAGACATGGTTGGGAAAATCAGGATTTTCAAAACCCAGTGGTTGTTTAACATAAACTTTCTCCTGTAAAAAACCATTAAGAAGAGCACTTTTAACATCCATTTGATATGATTTAAAACCTTTGGAAGCAGTAAAAGCTAGCAAAAGTCTAATTGCTTCAATCCTAGCAACAGGAGCAAAAGTTTCATCAAAATCTAAACCCTCCACTGAGTAAAACCTTGAGCAACAAGTCTAGCCTTATTTCGAACAATCAAACCATCCTCATTTTGTTTATTTTTGAAAACCCACTTGGTTCCAATAACATTATGTCCAGGAGGAGGTTCAACTAAAGACCAAACTTTGTTTCTTTCAAAATTTTCAAGTTCTTCATGCATGGCGTTAATCCACGATTCGTGAGTTAATGCATGAGTAACATCTTTGGGTTCAAAAGAAGCAACAAAGGCAGAATTTACAAAATCATGCGCAGTTACCTTAGATCTCGTCGTCCGCTCATGTAAATTACCTATCATTTGTTTCGGCGGATGTTGTCACTGAATGTGCAAAGGTGCAGTGATCTCAGAAGTTGATTCACGTTCTGGTTCAACACTGGTCGTAGTCCCCGATGAATCCTCTTGATTGGAATCGATGTAATCCGGGCAGTAGGCCCTGCCGGTCGGCCGGGCCTCGGCCGCCCGACGGCAGCCTCCTCCGGTCCGACCGACGGCACTCGGCCGGTCTGACCGGGTAGGTCGACTTCATCGTCTTCGTCTCACTTTCGTCTTCGAAGATGCGACCATCCTCCCCCTGAGCCTGTGGCAATGTACCTGAAAATTCTGGTCTAGTACCGGGACTAGCCTCATCAAAAGTGACCTCACAAGTCTCGACAATTTTGTTAGTCTCCAAAATAAGTACACGATAGCCACGAGTGTGTGCGGGGTATCCAAGAAATAAACCATCAGTTGAACGTGATTCAAACTTGTCCAAATTTCCAGATTTTAAGACAAAGCAGTTGCAACCAAAAACACGCAAATGTGAAACTTTGGGCTGACGACCAAAACGAAGCTCATAAGGAGTTTTGCCAAGTTTAGATCGCAAGAAAATACGATTAGAAACATAGCAAGCAGTGTTAATAGCTTCGGCCCAAAATTTTCTAGGAGTGTGATATTCATCTAGCATTGTCCTAGCCATCTCAACCAAAGAGCGATTTTTTCTTTCAACAACGCCATTTTGTTGAGGAACACGAGGAGAAGAAAATTGATGTTCAAAACTTTTTTCATTGCAAAATTGTTCAAAAGAAGCATTTTTAAATTCACCACCATTATCGCTTCTAATTGTTTTCAAAGAATTAAGAAATTCACAATTTAAGCGAAGAACCAAACTCCGAAAGTGTCCAAAGGCCTCACCCTTGGTTGCCATGAAGAAAACCCAAGAATATCGAGAAAAGTCGTCAACAATAACCAACACATACCATTTTCCTCCGACAGATTACACTCTAGCTGGACCAACAGTGTCCATGTGTAAAAGCTGTCCCGGTGCATCCGTCATCACAGAAAGAATTGGTGTGTGGGAAGAAGCAACCATTTTACCATGACGACATGGTGCACAAACCAAATCACAATCCCTTTTGAGTATAGGCAAACCACGAACAAGATCCAAACCACTTAAACGAGTTAAATGATCAAATCCAACATGCCCAAGACTGCGATGCCAAAACAGCAAATCTTTGTTGAATTTTGCAACTAGCATGTTACAACAGGAGAAACAGGGTTTTCAAAATCAGCTTTAAAAACTCTCCCATAACGAGAAATGTTCAAAACAGAATCACCACAAGAATCAAATATTTTACTTCCAGTTTTCTTGAAATGAACTTCAAAGTTTTCATCAACAATTTGTGAAATTGAAAGTAAATTGTACTTTAAATCCTCGACCAAAGCTACCTCTTTTAATTCAAATTTGTCACTTACCTTGATGGATCCGGTAGCAAGAACGACACTTGTTGAAGCATCCCCAAAGATTATCAATTCCGTATTGGATGCCATCTTGAGGAAGGAGAACCAATTTTTATCTCCGGTCATGTGCCGTGAACAACCGGAGTCCACGATCCACACGTTCTCCTTCCTCGCCATGAATGCTTACACAACAAGAGATGACGAAGCCTCAGTACTAGGGTTAGTCAAAAGAAATTTAGGAATCCAGTACTGAGACACACGACGAACAGATCCAATAGGCACATATCCACGAGTAAAAACAGTTTTGGAATTTTCAGAAAAATTCCTTCGGGGCCGGTCGACTGGGGTATGCCGGTCGACCGGCGCCATCGCCGGTCCGACCGAGGCAAAGCCGACGGTCGACCGGGTGCCACGGCCGGTCGACCGGTGGACCAATCGGTCGACCGGCCTTCCCGAGGGAAAGCGATTTTTGCCACTTTGATTTTGCAAAATTATTCTCTCTTTCCTTTTTCGTTTTCGTGCTAATCTGAAACAAAAACCAACAAGATGACCATCTTTACCACAAAAAGAGCAAGAAAATTTTTCTTTAGTGGTAGATGATTTTGAAAAATTAGGTTTAGTTTCTTTTAGATAAACAGAAAGAGATGACAAATTTCTAGCAGATTTAAAAACTATTTTCATGGTATTAGGTTTTGTCAAGATTTCACCACATTCAATCATTCTTAAAACATTTGGAGGATTTTTGGTGAAATAGTCATGAGCATCAAAACCTATTCCCTTATTGTCGCTACACTTTAGATTTGTCAAAAATCATGTTAAGTTGTTTCTTACCGTCAGAAAATTTTTGCAAGGAACTTTTCAAGTAAGGAACTTATTTTTCAAGATTAACATAATTTTCATAACCAATCATGACATCTTTACCTTTGCGACATTTAGAGCAAGAAGCTACCTCATCTTGTTTAACTATATCTTCCATGTGCTTAACACGAGCTAAAGCATCTTTTAGTTTCAATTCATTAGCATCACAAGTTAAACAAAGTTTAGTAGCCAAATCATGTGAATTTATAATTTTTGAAATCTCAAGCATTAAAACCTCACAATTTTTGCAATCATCATCATTAGGAATAAGAGATTTCAATATAGTAATTTCAGCATTCAAAGATTCAATCACAAATTCTTATTTTTAAACATCTTTTCACATTTTTTGCACTTAAAACAAGAATTGCTTCCTCAAGCGAGCTTACCTCATTTTCTTCCTCTTCGAGATCTTCATCTCCACGTGTCAAGAGACAAACGCCAGAGATGTTCTTGCCCTTCTCTTCTTCGCTATCGGAGTCTATGTCGCTTAGTGGTTCAAAAGCGGCATAGACTTGGCTCAACACCTTCTTAATCATCTCCTTCGAGTGCCTCCCCTTGGGCTTGTCATCCTTCGCCTTCTCCCCACTCTTGTCCTCCTTTTTGCTTCTCCCAAGCTTGGGGCAGTTGGAGAGGATGTGGTCCAAGGCGCCGCATTCAAAGCACCGAGCTGGTCCTCCTCTTTTCCTGAACCTGACTTTGTTCATAGCTCGAGAAAGTTTGTTAGCGTCAAGAGCCAAATCCTCCTCCACGAATTGCTCGAGTTGTTCATCGGACATGGCATTAATCAAGGCAAGAGAACTTGGAGATGATGAAGATGCAACATCAGAAGAAGTTGAAGAAGAAGAAACCAAAGCATTTGACTTGGACTCAGTTTTTCGAGAAAGAATGTTCATCTCATGAGTTTTGAGTTTAGTGTAAAGAGAATCCAAAGTCAAAGTAGCCATATTGACAGATTCTTGAATTGAAGTCACTTTCATCTCCCAAATAGACATGTCGAGACTATTCAAAAAGTGACGAGAAATCTCGATTGTGGATAATTAGTGTCATAAGAAGAATCAACAGATCTAAGATTGCTCAAGATTTTATTAAACCTACCAAGATAGTCATCCAAAGCTTTAGCAGGTTTCATCTCAAATTTTATGTATTCCTTTTTTAAAAAGGTCTCGACGAAGTTCTTTTATATTAGTAGTTCCTTGATGAAAGTTTTTCAAAGCATTCCAAATCTCGTTGGCGGTTTGAAGATGTGAAATGCGATCAAAATCCGAACGAGAAATCCCATTTAACAAAATATTGCGAGCTTTATAATTGTTATTAAACTCAGTTTTCAAAGCATCAGAATTAATCGCTTCGGGAATAGTGTAGGGAAGAGCAACCTTTTACCGCACATCATAGTCTTGAGCCATGATGTAATCTTACATCAATAGGCGAAGTCGGTTCCATCAAAAAAATGCGGCTTAGTGGAAAATTTATCCAACATGGCGAAAAACTTTAGATTAATAAAAATCTAAAGCAGAAAAACGAGGCTCTGATACCACTTGTAGGATCGAATTCCCAATGAAAAGCCAACCAGAGGGGGGGTGAATGGTTGGTGCACCCCAAAAAACAAAGTTTTAGCGGAAATAAAACTTCACCTCTGTTCTGGATCCGGTCTGACCGAGGTTGAATCGCCGGTCTGACCGCACGGTATGACCCTCTGACCGCCCAAGCCGATCGCCTCAGCCAATTCGTCTAAGTTGCCAATATCGATGAAGAGCCGACAATAACCGGTCTGACCGCTGATGTTCTAGCGATCTGACAGGGAAGAAGTCACGGTCTGACCACAGTAGAGTTTGCGGTCTGACCGACGTGTAGATCCGGTTTAACCGACAATTAGGCTGCCGCACCGAGGAAGAAGATGACACAAAATTCTCCAAGAAGATTGATATTTATTGAATCTCTCTGTGTTTACAAAGTGCAAACAAAGCACTCCTCACAAAATCTCAAGCTAAACTTGAAACCCTAACTCGAAACCCTCTAAAACTTGAATCTAAAGCAATACCAAGTGGCCACGCCTCCCCTCACTATTTATACACAAAACCCACAGCCAAAAGCCACGAATCGTACTCATATAGAAAGTCCTAAACACCTAGGAAATCTTCCTATATAAGTACAAACTTGATATAAACCAACTGTAACAATCTCGGTCTTTCCAAAACCAAAATTCCATTTTCCATATGCACACAATATCTCTATCGTATGCCATATGGAAACTTCACCAATTATGTGCACTAATCTCTACCCTTCAGCATTCCACATGATCTCCATCTTGGACGTCACCTTATCACAAGTAGACTCCAACTCAATCACCGGCAACACTTTCCCGAGGCGTAAAGATTACCTGCACACAATTAAACAAAGAGTACCATATCCGAGCACAAGCTATCCCAACTTGACTCATTGTTAGCATAAATGAACATACACGTGCATAGAAACACGAAACTCCCATGTATATGCAAGGAAACAAACCGAAACCAAAACCAAATCAAAATCGACAACCAGTCGGACTGGCTCGACCGGTCGACCGTAGTTGCTGCCTGGTCTGACCGCATGAACACCTCCGGTCGACCGGCGCTACAAGCTCCGCCGACCGGTTGTGCAAACCGATCGAACACTGTTCATTGTCCGAAAACCAAAACCACTTTGTCAATAAATCTCCAAATAACAAAACACACAAAGCAATAATCCCAGATGCCAATTATTCATCATCAAATAAAGAATCAAACACACTTTGATTTTACAAGATTGCCCACCGTGCTTCTCCTCCAAGCTTGGCGTCGGCGAAATGGCTGCGCGGGCTAGTCTTCGTCTCGGGCAACCGCTGGCTGACAAACTTTGGCATGATGGCAGGCACGGTTTCCAAGGATGAGGTCACGGGCTCCCAGGAGTCTGATGCCTATCGTAACGCTCGTCGTCACCATAATGCGGGATGGGTTGCGTGGCGCGAGCAAGGCCAGCGCCCTCACATCCAACCCCGGAGCCTGGAGTCCGACTTCACCATGGAGTTCAAGGGACAACGGGTCTTTCGAACGTCGGCATCCAACCTGGTAGCCATTGAGCAAGCGCTCAACGGCCTTCCCGACTCTCTGGAGGTGCGGAAGGCAAAGGCCATGACACAGGCGACCGACGCTCAGCTCAACGTCTCGGGCCTATCCGAGTGCCCCACAGGGAGCGCGTGTGGGGGGTGTCACCCCGGGGTACCCCATGGACTGGAATCAAAGTCCAACTGAAGTCAAACCAAGAGTCCTCGGGACGTGGTCGATGGCTCGACCCCCTTTCTACGGGGTCAGACATCCCGATCTTTCCCTGAGTCTGACCTCGCTTCTCCGCTCTCAACCCCGACAACCATAACCCGACCTCTACCATCCTCGGGACAAGACTTGGCATGCAAGAAGGAAGAGGGAGGGGACAGCCCGACAGAGACTGACGTCACCCGACATCACAGTACACGCATCTCAGGTGGAGGAGGGATCCCAAGGAAAGAGAGAGAGAGCACAAGATGCCCACAGTGTATAGGACCTAGCAGACCATTTTGTACCTTTTTAGATGTTGTTTGTACTCACCTTTTAGTATATTAGACATAGCTTTCTTGGCCCCCAAGCACTCCCTGTTCCTGCCCTCCTTGAGATATAAAAGGGAGGGCAGGGCGATGGGACCAAGGGGGAGAGAGATCGATATCTCGATCAAACTCTAGCATTCTCATTCTCAGTTCTTGGCCAGATTGTTCTAAGCCCGAAGAACTCTTCCTTTGTAACTCTTGTTCATCATACACCCCAACAAAGAACACTGGACGTAGGCCTATTATCCTTCGAGAGGGATGAACCAGTATAATTCTCTGTGTCTTTGCTCTTTGGCTCGTCTTAGGACTCGAGTCGACCATAGGAACCATCGGAGGACAACTTCTCTACCATTCTCTTTCACCTCTTTGGGCACCCCCCTTTGAGGACTGCCGACCCACCCGTCGATAGTTGGCGCGCCAGGTAGGGGTGCTGTTCTTCATCTTAGGCGATTTGATGGCAGTTTCCTTCTCCACCAACTTCGCCGTTCCCGCCGGGATGACCTTCGTCTCCGGCACCCTGGTGTTCCGTGCCAACGACTTCCGTCGCCTCACTCTCTCTCAGGCGGCCTCCGGTGAGCTTGAGCATGCGGTTGCACCACAGCACGCGGTGGCAGGGCTAAAGCGCGTGGCTTTGCGCCCGATGGCCTCAGCCTCCAAGGCCCGCACTATCGCCAGGGTTTGGCAGCCCAAGCCCCTGGCTGCCCGCGGGGCAGTCCAAAGGGTGGATGACGCGTGGACCCAAATCAAGCGTCCTAACTGGCTCCTCTCCACGTGTCTGCTTCCTCACTGCGAGGTTGCCTGCTTTGCCCTCGCATGCTGATGGACGTACTCCCGCGCCTACTGGCGCGGTGAGCTCCGGCAAGATCGCCCGTCGTGCCTCTCTTCCTCGCATGGCGCCAACTGGGCGGCTTCGTGGTCCAGTGTTCATCCCTGGCAACCGCTGGCCCGCGAACTTCGTCATGATGGCGGAAGTGGTGTCCGACGACGAGGCCACAGGCTCTCAGGAGTCCGACACCCACCATAATGCACACCATTCCCGTAACGTGGGGTGGGTCGTGCGGCACTGTTAGTGATATGCCCTAGAGGCAACATGGAGATGTTGGATATCATGGTCAATGTTTATGTATTTATGAATAAAGTGTTATTCAGTTCCATGAAATAGACATCTTGTATTGATCAATAAGTACGTGACTTATTTATGAGACTCTATATGTATGAATCTATTTCTAAATGATCCCTGATCATATATTATATTATTGGAACTAATATGATTCTAAGATCGGCATGTTTATTGATTGATGATCATGTCTCATAGACCATGGGTATGGAGATACCAAACCAATAAACATGAACATATGTGTTAGAGAACACATTGTTGGATAGACCCACCATGAGACACTACGGGAATTAATATGCCATTAGTTGGTCTCGGTAGTGTTGGTACAAAGTCCTTAGACCCGAGATCACCATGGATTCCAACATGTGTAGTAGCCTACTTTGGGACTACCAAACGCTATTCCGTAATCGGGTAGTTATAAAGGTAGTTTTCGGGTTTGCTATGAAACATGGAGTGGGATGTGAGTGATCAAGATGGAATTTGCCCCTCCTTTGGAGAGATATCTCGGGCCCCTCGAGGTAATGGATTATGGAAATGCATGGCCATGCTAAATTGATTGAAGAGTCAATCAACAGACAGATAATCCAATACGGTTCGAGTAAATGGTTAAGCTATTGAAGGGATGGCACACATCTTGCCTATAGCTTAATTGGTATCGTGAGGCAAAGGGATTTGTGTACACATTACAGGTTCAGAGCCGATATTATATTCTTGTATACTATGGTGTCAACATGTGCTGCTAGGCGCCGCTATTGACGCGGCTGAGTTGGACTCGAGCCGACGATCGGCTAAGTTAGACTATAGCCGAAACCAAGTATACCGAACCTACTGGGTCGCACGCTTAAGGGGATAAGAACGGCATTCGAGTTGGACTCGGATACGGCTCGATCGGATAGGGATCCGATCGGATAGAGTCCTATGGGCTTACGACGTATGGGCGACCAACTCTATGAGATTCGGATAGGATCCGATTCAAAATAGAGTCCTGATCGGCCACTAGTCCTAGTCGGCCAACTCTATATAAAGGGGCGAGGGGTGGAGAGTTGCGGCATCGCATTGAACCGAATCCGCAACAAAAGTCGCCGAGATCAATCTCCACGGAAACCCTCCCACTTTCGAGCCAAACCCTAGCCTTGCATCGCGTGCTAGCACACGGGTGTTCGGCGTTCTATCCCTGGAACGTGTGGATACCGGTAGAGGCGCTGCTACGGTGCGCTTTGTGAATCGACTGTGGAGGAATCGGCTGTGGTCGAGTGCATCGGAGCGAGGCGCGAGAACGCGGTCAGACGACTCGGTGAATCGGCTGATTGGTGAATCGACTGTCTCTAGGAATCGACTGTCTCTAGGGCAGGGCGATGGGGCCAAGGGGGAGAGAGATCGATATCTCGATCAAACTCTAGCATTCTCATTCTCAGTTCTTGGCCAGATTGTTCTAAGCCCGAAGAACTCTTCCTTTGTAACTCTTGTTCATCATACACCCCAACAAAGAACACTGGACGTAGGCCTATTATCCTTCGAGAGGGATGAACCAGTATAATTCTCTGTGTCTTTGCTCTTTGGCTCGTCTTAGGACTCAAGTCGACCATAGGAACCATCGGAGGACAACTTCTCTACCATTCTCTTTCACCTCTTTGGGCACCCCCTTTGAGGACTGCGACCCACCCGTCGATAGTTGGCGCGCCGGTAGGTGTGCTGTTCTTCATCTTAGGCGATTTGATGGCGTTTCCTTCTCCACCAACTTCGCCGTTCCCGCCGGGATGACCTTCGTCTCCGGCACCCTGGTGTTCCGTGCCAACGACTTCCGTCGCCTCACTCTCTCTCAGGCGGCCTCCGGTGAGCTTGAGCATGCGGTCGCACCACAGCACGCGGTGGCAGGGCTAAAGCGCGTGGCTTTGCGCCCGATGGCCTCAGCCTCCAAGGCCCGCACTATCGCCAGGGTTTGGCAGCCCAAGCCCCTGGCTGCCCGCGGGGCAGTCCAAAGGGTGGATGACGCGTGGACCCAAATCAAGCGTCCTAACTGGCTCCTCTCCACGTGTCTGCTTCCTCACTGCGAGGTTGCCTGCTTTGCCCTCGCATGCTGATGGACGTACTCCCGCGCCTACTGGCGCGGTGAGCTCCGGCAAGATCGCCCGTCGTGCCTCTCTTCCTCGCATGGCGCCAACTGGGCGGCTTCGTGGTCCAGTGTTCATCCCTGGCAACCGCTGGCCCGCGAACTTCGTCATGATGGCGGAAGTGGTGTCCGACGACGAGGCCACAGGCTCTCAGGAGTCCGACACACACCATAATGCACACCATTCCCATAACGTGGGGTGGGTCGTGCGGCACTGTTAGTGATATGCCCTAGAGGCAACATGGAGATGTTGGATATCATGGTCAATGTTTATGTATTTATGAATAAAGTGTTATTCAGTTCCATGAAATAGACATCTTGTATTGATCAATAAGTACGTGACTTATTTATGAGACTCTATATGTATGAATCTATTTCTAAATGATCCCTGATCATATATCATATTATTGGAACTAATATGATTCTAAGATCGGCATGTTTATTGATTGATGATCATGTCTCATAGACCATGGGTATGGAGATACCAAACCAATAAACATGAACATATGTGTTAGAGAACACATTGTTGGATAGACCCACCATGAGACACTATAGGAATTAATATGCCATTAGTTGGTCTCAGGTAGTGTTGGTACAAAGTCCTTAGACCTGAGATCACCATGGATTCCAACATGTGTAGTAGCCTACTTTGGGACTACCAAACGCTATTCCGTAACTGGGTAGTTATAAAGGTAGTTTTCGGGTTTGCTATGAAACATGGAGTGGGATGTGAGTGATCAAGATGGAATTTGCCCCTCCTTTGGAGAGATATCTCTGGGCCCCTCGAGGTAATGGATTATGGAAATGCATGGCCATGCTAAATTGATTGAAGAGTCAATCAACAGACAGATAATCCAATATGGTTCGAGTAAATGGTTAAGCTATTGAAGGGATGGCACACATCTTGCCTATAGCTTAATTGGTATCGTGAGGCAAAGGGATTTGTGTACACATTACAGGTTCAGAGCCGATATTATATTCTTGTATACTATGGTGTCAACATGTGCTGCTAGGCGCCGCTATTGACAGGTCGGCTGAGTTGGACTCGAGCCGACGATCGGCTAAGTTAGACTATAGCCGAAACCAAGTATACCTGAACCTACAGGGTCGCACGCTTAAGGGGATAAGAACAGGCATTCGAGTTGGACTCGGATACGGCTCGATCGGATAGGGATCCGATCGGATAGAGTCCTATGGGCTTACGACGTATGGGCGACCAACTCTATGAGATTCGGATAGGATCCGATTCAAAATAGAGTCCTGATCGGCCACTAGTCCCAGTCGGCCAACTCTATATAAAGGGGCGAGGGGTGGAGAGTTGCGGCATCGCATTGAACCGAATCCGCAACAGAAGTCGCCGAGATCAATCTCCACGGAAACCCTCCCACTGTCGAGCCAAACCCTAGCCTTGCATCGCGTGCTAGCACACGGGTGTTCGGCGTTCTATCCCTGGAACGTGTGGATACCGGTAGAGGCGCTGCTACGGTGCGCTCTGTGAATCGGCTGTGGAGGAATCGGCTGTGGTCGAGTGCATCGGAGCGAGGCGCGAGAACGCGGTCAGACGACTCGGTGAATCGGCTGATTGGTGAATCGACTGTCTCCAGGAATCGGCTGTCGGCTTGCGGGAATCGGCTGTCATCGGCCAGCACAGTTCCAGATCGGATAGCCTTGATTGGTAACGATCTATTTCCGCTACATACTCCAATCGGTAACGATCTATCGGCCCTTACTTGCAAGTATTCCTGGTTTGCGCGGTAGAAAAGTTTTTGTTTTCGGCTAGCGTAGCTTCCGCGTAACCCTTCAGGCATGAGCAGGCCCGTCGACCCCACGTCCAGCCCTGGCGCCTGGAGTCCGACTTCACCATGGAGTTCGAGGGACTCTAGGTCTTCCGAACGTCTGGGGCCAACTTGGTTGCCATCAAGCATGTGCTCAATGGTCTTCCTGACTCTTCGGAGGTCCGCAAGGCCATGGCCATGACCAAGGCAGCCGCTGCGCAGCTCAACGTTCTAGGCCCATCTGAGCGCCCCTCCGGGAGTGCTCGACGCTCGAGATCGCGGCTGCAATAGAGTGCTGGTCATTCGGCCTCCTCGTGTCCTGCTAAGGACGCAACCACGAAGACTGGGGCCGCCTCGGGTGGCATGACCCATCGCTCTAGGAGTGCTCGCACAGCCGAGCACTAGGGGAGCTCATACATGGGAGATCTGCGTGAGATAATCACGCAAAGGGTCGATGCTCGCAACATTGTCGAGTGGCGTGCCACCAATCGGAGGCACCAGGAGATGCGGTGCCAGGACGAGTACGACTGGATGCATGGACCTCCTGATGGAGCTCCCGATGTCGTGCCCTGACACGATGGCTTTGTGGCCTTCACCACAAAACTTTGGCGGGTCACATGGCCCAAAGGTTTCCATACAACAGGGATCGTCCCCTACGACGGCAAGACTGACCCCACCCTGTGGCTTTAGTTGTACTATACAGCTATTCAAGCCGCAAATGGCGATACCAACGTGATGGCAAACTACCTCCCGGTCATGCTGGCGTCGACTGCCATTAACTGGCTCGCAGGCCTCCCCGAGAACTCCATTGGTTCTTGGGATGATCTCTGCGACGCTTTTGTTGCCAACTACCATGGCACCTGGCAGCGCCCAGCCACCCGCTACGACCTCCGCTAGGTCTAGCAGGGGGCTAGGAAGTCCATCCTGGACTACATCCAATGCTTCTCGGAGCGCCGCAACGCAGTTGCGAGCATTACCGACAAAGATGTCATGCACATTTTCTCCGAGGGCCTTCGAAAGCCCTCCGAGCTGTTCTGCTTCCTCGTTCGGATGAAGCCAACCACGCTGGCTGAAGTGATCACCATCACCAAGAGCTTCACCGATGCTGAGGACGCCGAACGACACAAGATGGTCGCTCCTGAATCCCGCCTCCCAAGGGAGTCCCGAGGGAAGGAGCGGGTGAATCCCGAGCATCACTCACCAAGAAGATCAGACCGCTGATCACTTCCGCAGGCTCGGTGGGACGAGATGAAGCGCAAGCCAACCCTGAAAGCCGTGCAACGCCATCAAGTCCCATGTCCTTACCGACTTCGTGGCTGAATGGACGGAAATCTAGCTCCCGTCGACCTCCGAAACTCGGCCGACCTAGACCATATATTTTGACAGCTCCCTCAGCATTGATGGCGCTAGAGCTAGCATGCTTTTGATTTCCCCGAAGGGCGAGCATCTTAAGTATGTCCTCTAGTTGCTTTTCAAAGTGTCAAATAATGCCGCCGAGTACGAGGCTTTACTCCATGGTCTTTGAATTGCTAAGTCCATTAGCATCGATCGCCTTATGGTATACGGTGACTCGAAGCTAATAATTAGCCAGGTCAATAAGGACTGGTCTTGTTCGAGCGAGAAGATGGACGCCTATTGTGCCGAGGTCCGAAAGCTCGAGGGCAAATTTAGCGGCCTCGAGTTCCACCACATTCTCCGTGACGCCAGCTGGCTAAGTTTGGGTCTTCCCGAGCTTCTGTTCCACAGGGGATCTTTGTCCACGAGTTACACAAACTGTCGACCAAATTCTTGGAGCTTCCCGAGCCTGCCCCTCCACCTCTAGCTGAGTCAGTGCTCGTCATCACTGACGCTCTGAGTGACTGGCATCGAGAGCTCATTGACTATATCACTACCAAGGCACTCCCTCCCGACATGGCCCGACGTAGCGAGCAGTATGTCATGGTGGGCTCCGAGCTATTCCAGCGTGCGACGTCCACCCGAGTACTCTTGCTGTGTGTTCCCTGGGACCGTGGAATCCAGATCCTCGACGAGATTCACTCGGGCATCTGTGGCAACCATGCGGGCGCAAGGACGTTGATCGGCAAAGCCTTTCGTGCGGGCTACTACTGGCTGACCGCCAATGAGGACGCCAACGAGCTAGTTTGGCGCTGCTAGGGGTGTCAGTTTTTTGCCAAACAACACCATCTCTCAGCACAGGCTCTCCAAACGATCCCGCCGTGATGGCCCTTCGCGTGCTGGGGGCTCGACATGGTCGACCCATTCCTAAAGGCACCTGGGGGCTTCACCCACCTCTTTGTCGCAATCGACAAATTCATGAAGTGGATTGAAGTAACGCCGTTGAAAGCTTGCACTGCCAAGAAGGCGACCGAGTTCATCGAGGGCATTACATTCCGCTTCGGCATCCCGAGGGAGATCATCACCGACCTCAGTATGCAGTTCACCGGGATGACTTTTGGGAGTTCTGTGAAGAAAGATGCATCGAGGCAAGTATGCCTTGGTGGCGCACCCTCGGGCAAACGGGCAGTGCGAACATGCTAATGGCATGATCCTGCAAGGCCTAAAGGCCTGGGTCTAGCCAAGCAAACGCGGGCCGAGAACATCGAAGAAGAACGCATGGAAACGACAATCCAGATGGACCGATACTAGCAGGCACTTCGCTGATACCATGACAGGAACGTCTAAGGGAGGTCCTTCAAGGTCGGCGACCTCGTGCTTCAAAGGGTGCAGTCCTCGGTCGGCATGAACAAGCTCTCACCTCCGTGGGAAGGTCCTTTCATCGTCTCTACCGTCACACGTCCGGGCTCCTACAGGCTGATTCGTGAAGACGGACAGGAAGTGTCGAACTCATGGAACATCGAAGACCTGCGCTGATTCTATGCGTGAACAGCAAAGTATCTAGCCCTCAATCTCTTTAATTCTGCAATTTCGATTATCCCTTGACCTTTTTTGCAGGTCATTTTCCCGACCCCCAAATGGCTCGGGGGCTCGGAAGCCTTCCCGAGCAGTATCGTCGGCCGCGTTGATCCCTTCTCACGTAAACATACTCATGGCAAGTCCTGAGTGATGCGGCCCTAGCTTGTTAGCTAAGGGCTTATGAGAAGATGTTTCGCCTACGGAGCTTGAGCTGCTCGGGGGCTCATTCATTACCCGCCTCGACTGAACGTGGTCGGCTTGACCCCGAGTCCCTCGGGTAGTGACTTCATTCCTACTCGGGGCTGGCTGGGGTTGGGACCGGCCGTATTTCGGTCAAGTTCCGGGGCGAATGAGCTTGGGGCTCTTGACGACTAAATCCTGTGTATACGACTAAGACGCCAGGAGCTCAACTTGGGTCACCTGGACAATGTCTGTCGATGAGCCGACTCGCTCTACTTTGAGGGTTAGATACACAAAGATTGATCGGACAATGACGATCTCGCGTTCATTTGCTACGTACACAACTAAGTGACCTTGCTCGACCGAATGCCCGCCCAGATCCGTTCCACCGGCGTTCGCCGCTCAGTCATGTGAGTTATATGCGTACCGGATGATCGCCGATCCTCCCCCGCCTACCTATTCGCCCTGCACTCCGCTAAGTCGATCTGAGTAGACTGAGGAAGCCTTCGAATCTGTTTGTTAAGGCCCAAAGAACACTCGGCATCAGAGGTTGTTCATGTGGCGAATAGAAGGCCGTCTCTTCGCGTTTCGACCCGCTATGAAGGAGAAGGATCTGCTTGGAGTTTGATCGGTAGCCCTCCGGACTTGGTCTGTAGACGGCCGAGATCGCTCAGCAGGATCTACTCCACAAGACAGATGTCTTTGAGTTTGACTGGAAGCCTTTCGGTCATTGGTCCATTGACGGCCTAAGTCGCTCGACGCAGACTACCCGAAGTGGTATCTTTCCTCGAGCTCGACTGCTTGCCCTCTGGATTCGGACTGTTGAAGGACAAGGTCGCTCGGATGGTCTGTCACATAGTGGCGTGTCGGGTGTCCAAAAAAAAAGTTTTGGACATATCGCAAATCGCAAGCGGCATACAAAGGAGATTGAAAAAGTTTTCTTTATTGTGTTTTGCGGGGTGACGATCATACATAGGGCCCAAGGTCCCCCTAACCTACGGGTCCATGGCGGCAACGATCTTCTCCGTAGTCGGCTCCACTGTTTACACCCAAAATTGGCACTAAGGAATCAAAATAGGAAAGATTGCTAATATTTGGAAATTTGCGGTTTCTTCGGGGAGGCCGGTCGACCGCCGTGTATAGGCCGGTCAGACCGGGCAGTGGGGCCGGTCGGACCGAAGGCATATGGCCGGTCTGACCGGCAGAGTCCGAAACCTAGACGACTTCGTCAGTCTTCGGGTTTCCTTTCTTCATACGGTTGTATCTCGGGTTTCCAAATATGTTTATCCCAAATAGGACATGGAGAAGGGCCTGTAGAGGGCAAGACCAACCCTTATATAAGGGTCAAGGCCGGTTCAATTGTAAAGAACAACCAACACACAACATACAATACAATCTAGAATCGTTTTTCAATATTCTTTACTTTTCAGCCATATTTTTCTACTTTGCCCTAGTTTAGTCCATCTTTGTCAATTTGCACCGTAAATCGTCTGCCGCCGCTGCGAGAGTGCGACAATTCTTTGTAAGTTTGTCTTGAAAACTTTCCATTTGCTCACGAGACGAGTAGTTATCAATCTATCCATCTAAATCGGTTCCGCTAGCCGATTTGATGTACAAAACCCACTTTGTTCTAGTTCTTGCTAGATTGAAGTGGTTGGCGACTCTGTACCAAGAAGCACCGCAAATCTTTAGATCGATCGATCGTGTTCGTGCCTCTGTCAAAAAAGGTGCCAACACGATTTTTGGCGACTCCGCTGGGGAAGACACGACGCCAACTCGGATTCGACGCCGCCATGTCTAAGCAAGCGGCACAAGACGTGGAGCCATCCAACGTTGTCCACATCTCGTTGGACGACCTGGATGGGGAAGCCCGCCAAATAATGGAGGAGCGCATACGAGCGATCACGTAGGAGGTGCTAGATCAATCCTGCACCAAAACGCGACAAGGCGTCATCATCAAGCCCGAGAGCCCGCTCAAGGTAACTCGCGGCGAGGTAAGCGCTGATCACATCTCTATGCCTATTCAAAAACTTGTTGCTAGTACGGTGGATGAGTCCGTCACCGCCGTGAACAATAAGGTTGAATCCACTATGGAGGCTTGTTTTAATAGGTTGTTTAAAGCGCACATGAGTGGTAAATCTGGTCTTCCCGCGACCGATTCGCCGCCTACCTCAGTTTCAGGGGGGAACCAAACCCCTGTGAACCACATATTTAGTAAAACCGACGGGGCAATTGCCCAAGGCCCCGGCGAAAGTAGTTCTGCCGCCTCTGTCGGTCTGACCGGCCCTATGGCCGGTCTGACCGGCCCTCACTACGTCGGTCCGACCGGCCCATCATATCTCGGTCTGACCCACCCGACGGCCGGTCTGACCGGAACACAGTACGACGGTCTCACCGGCCCGACGGCCGGTCTGACCGGAACACAGTACGGCGGTATCACCGGCCCTATGGCCGGTCTGACCGGGGCGCCTTACGTCGGTCTGACCGGTTCACCCTACATCGGTCAGACCGGCCGTCAGGCCGGCCCGCACCCATACTACACCGGTCTGACCGGCGGCTATCTGGCCGGTCAGACCGCGCCTTACCTGGCCGGTCAGACCGGGCCCATGGCCGGTCAGACCGGCGCTCTGGTGCCAGTACAGGAGATAGATCCTATCACGGGCAACTCGGTTCTATACCATGTTCCCGCACACGACTCCCCTGTGGCTACTGTCCATGCACCAATTCCCCCGCATGTCCCCAATCAATACAATGATCCTAATAGGGGATATCCGCGCGACACGAGAGATGGCCAATATGACAATATTGCGCCGCAACAGCCACCTTTTAGGCCGCCGGTCGTAGCCGACCCGCCTAGGCCTAAAAATATGGAAGAACAAATTAGAAACATCATTAGAGAGTCGTTCGGAATTGAGCCCAGGAATCGTGCTAAGGTTTACCAAAAGCCGTATCCTGACTATTTGGATAACATCCCATATCCTCGTGGTTATAGAGTCCCTGAATTCACCAAATTCAGTGGAGATGACAATAGGACCACATGGGAACATATCGACCAATTCTTAGTGCAATGCGGGGAGGCTAGCACTTCAGATGCTTTTAAATTGCGCTTATTTTCGTTATCTTTATCCGGTACTGCTTTTACTTGGTTTACATCTTTACCGGCTAACTATATTCATACTTGGGCTCAATTAGAACAGAAATTTCATGATTACTTTTATACCGGTGAAACCGAGCTTAGACTTTGTGACTTGACATCGGTAAGGCAAAAACATAATGAATCATTACAGATTACATTAAGAGGTTTAGAGATGCTAGAAACCGGTGTTTTAGCTTGAGTATAACTGAGAGAGACTTGGCTGACCTCGCTTTCAGTGGGTTGCTCACTCCCATTAAAGAAAGGTTAGATGGCCAATAATTTCTCGATGTTAGTCAGGTAATGCAGAAGGCTCTGGCTCAGGAAAGCCAGGTCAGGGATGCTAAAAAGTTTGTTAGGCCCAGCGATAAGAACCTCATGTTAGCATGATCGACTGTCCTACTAGTGATTCTGAGTCTGATGAAGGCGATCATGATATGTATGTCGCTGAGTGGTCTTGGACAAACAAGAACAAACCCTTTGTTTGTTCTAGCTTGACGCCGACTCCTCGTAAGGATCGACAAAGCGAGATCAAGTACAGTTTTGATGTGGCCAAATGTGATAGGATTTTTGACTATCTTTTACAGGAAAAACAGATCAAATTACCTAAAGGCCACATCATACCCTCATTAGAAGAATTAGCGTCGTTCTTATTGTAAATGGCACGATTCTTACTCGCATTCTACTAATGAGTGTAATGTTTTTCGTCGGCAGGTTCAATCGGCCATAGAGGAAGGACGATTGAAATTCACCGAGGGCCCGAAGATGAAGCTTGACAGCGATCCTTTCCTGGTGAAAACCATCGATCTCGATGGTAAGAAGGTGTTGGTTCGGCCGGAACAAGCCGAATCAGCTAAGGGAAAGGAAGTTGTTATCGGGGAGCCTAGGCCCAAGATGCTTGTGCCAAAAGGCCCGGAGGTCGGGACGTGGAAAGAGAACAAGGCCAAAACATCTACGTCAAGGAAGCCCCACAAGCCCAAGGTGACCTTCGACATGCTCCTTGACAAGTACAAAAAGAAGAGTGCCAAGAAGGAGCGCGCCAAAGGAAAGAGACCAAGATCGCCCCCTAAGGAGCGATGTGATCCTTCGTCAAAGGTTTTGGAGCCGCCGTTTCCCCATCTCCCTCAGGTTATGCCATGGGGACCATGCCCGATGCCGCCTCCAGGTTATCCGTTCCCTTACTTCATGCCTTGGGGGGCACCCCCGCCTATGTACAACATGCCTTCAATGCAGGATCACCAAGGATGGAGAGGGGAGAGAAGATCGCCGCGAAGGCAGGCATCTACTTCTAGTGGAAGCCGGTTCCCCACAAAGGACCGGTTTGACGGTGAGAAAAGAGCACACAAGCGTGCCAAGCCTGAGGAGAGGGCTTCGGAGGCGATCATGATCAAGATAGGATCGTATGATGTGCCAGTGCCATCTGGCAAGGAGGCTAAGTTGATATTTGGCCCCCGAACCGAAGTCGCAAAGGATGTCGCGCAGGAAGACGGTCAGACCGGACATCCTGGCCGGTCTGACCGTAGTTCAATAGCCGGTCAGACCGAGCCTTCTGGCCGGTCTAACCGCGCATCTGTAGCCGGTCAGACCGCGCCATCTGGCCGGTCTGATGTTCGCTCCGGTCCGACCGGGCCTGGTCGCCGGTCTGACCGCAGGCACAATACCGGTCTGACCAACCACCAGGGCCGGTCTGACCGACGTTCTGGTAAGAAGGATACTAGAGTAACTCCCTCTTCGGGTAAAGGCAACGGGGGACATTATTTGCCTCCTGGAACAGAGCCAAATCCTAGGTGGATGCCTGGGAATTTGACGGCTACCCAGAAGAGAAGGCTGCAGTGTCTTCGCGCTTCTGAGTTAAGGGAAAAGGAAGCCGAAGAGAGGAGAGACAGGGAGTTCGATGAGTTGCGACCACCGCCTGCGAGGGAGTGGAAACGTAAGTCATTAACTGCTGAGAAGCCGGTAGTTGTTCAAAAGGGTGAACAACCAGCTGCGGAGGCATCATCCAGCGAGAACATGGAGATCAACATGGTTTGCTTGTTGCCCATGGAGTTTTGCGCCATGGACGAGGCCGAAGTCGCTCAAATGTCACTAGGTCCAAAGGATGCGGTCTTCGCGAAGCCCGACGAGTCCAACCGTCACATGAAGCCTCTTTATCTGAAGGGCCACATTGATGGGAAGCCGGTCTCGAGGATGCTAGTGGACGGAGGTGCGGCGGTGAACCTGATGCCTTACTCTCTCTTCAAAAAGTTGGGTCGCGAAGAGGCGGAGTTGAAGAAGACCAACATGCTTCTCAACGGCTTCAATGGTGAGTCAACAGAGGCGAAGGGGATCTTGTCCGTGGAGCTTACGGTGGGGAACAAGACGTTGCCTACCGCCTTCTTCATCGTCGATGTACAAGGTAACTATAGTGTCATCTTGGGGCGGTGTTGGATCCATGCCAACTGCTGCGTCCCATCTACTTTACATCAATGCCTAGTACAATGCGACGGTGATGAGGTTGAGGTAATTTAAGCGGATACAGCGGCTGAGGTTGCCATGGCCGATGTTTCTGTGGGATAGAAACATAGAGACATGCAGTGCTTGTCAGGGCTAGATCTTTCTAGTTTTGATTTTATTAGTGTTTCCAAAGAAGGCTTTATACCCATTTCTGTAAAGCCGACTAGTTTAGCATGGCTTGGTGACTTTACTTTGTATGATGAATAAAGCAACCAATTTGGAATGGTTACAAAAGAGGGTTCAAGAATATCGTTCAACAAAGAACGATGTTGGGGAAACTATAGAGGATTTTGACGAGGTAGAGAAGCTCGGTCAAGGGTTCATGTCAGCCGACCCATTAGAAGAAATAGATATAGGAGATGGGAGCGTACCAAGACCGACCTTCATAAATAAAAACATGAGAGCCGATCATAGGGTTAAGATGATCGAATTGCTTAGAGAATATAATGACTGCTTTGCATGGGAGTACCATGAAATGCCCGGACTTAGCCGTGATCTTGTTGAGCATCGGCTTCCGATAAAGTCAGGGTTTAGGCCTTATAAACAACCTCCTCGTCGGTTTAACCCACTTATATATGATCGTGTCAAAGAAGAAATAGACCAATTATTGAAAGCGGGGTTTATTAGGCCATGCCGGTATGCAGAGTGGGTGTCTAATATAGTACCGGTAGAAAAGAAGGGGAGCGGCAAAATTAGGGTTTGCATAGATTTTAGAGATTTAAATAAAGCCACTCCTAAAGATGAGTATCCTATGCCTATTGCCGACATGCTAATAAATGATGCCTCGGGTCATCGAGTGATTAGCTTTTTAGATGGCAATGCCGGCTACAACCAAATCTTCATGGCAGAGGAGGATATGTATAAGACAACCTTTAGATGTCCAGGATTTGTCGGGTTGTTTGAGTGGGTAGTTATGACATTCGGGTTAAAGAATGCCGGCGCAACGTATCAAAGGGCGATGAACCTAATTTTCCATGATTTGTTAGGTTTTATCCTAGAAATCTACATTGATGATATTGTAGTCAAATCGGATGATATGGATGGACATATGGCCAATTTGAGGTTAGCTTTTGAGAGAATGCGTCGGTATGGATTGAAGATGAATCCACTCAAGTGTGCCTTCGGTGTGTCGGCGGGAAAATTCTTAGGATTCATGGTGCATGAGAGAGGGATTGAGATTGACCCTAAGAAAGTTGAAAAGATTCAAGATTTCAAAGCGCCGGCATGCAAGAGGGAAGTTCAGAGGTTGTTAGGTAAAGTGACTATTTGAGGAGATTCATATCTAACCTAACAGGTAAAATCGATGTTTTTGTGCCTATTCTACATTTGAAGAGAGAAGCCGATTTTATTTGGGGGGCAGCACAACAGGAGGCGTTTGAAGGTTTGAAAAAATATTTATCTACTCCGCCCGTGGTGCGAGCTCCTAAAGCCGGAATTCCGTTTCGGCTGTATATTGCTGCTGAAGACAAAGTTATTGGAGCCGTTTTGACACAAGAGGAAGACGGCAAGGAGTACATAATTACATATTTAAGTCGCCGTCTTCTGGATGCCGAAACGAGGTATGTATTTATAGAGAGGCTTTGTCTTTGCTTATACTATGCTTGTACCAAGTTGCGTCATTACTTGTTATCTAGTACATGCATAGTTGCTTGTCAGACCGATGTCATTAAGCACATGTTGCAAAGGCCAATTCTAAGTGGTAGGATTGGCAAATGGGCGTATACATTGATTGAATATGATTTGGCCTATGAATCATTGAAATCTATGAAGGGCCAGATTGTGGCGGACTTTATAGTAGATCATCATGTAGACGTTGATTGTGGAGATGGAGTCCATGTAGTTAGTGTTACACCTTGGAAAGTTTATTTTGATGGCTCTTCGTGTAAGGAGGGTCAAGGCATAGGTGTAGTTTTAATTTCGCCCAATGGTCAATGCTTTGAAGCATCGGTTCGTTTAGAATATTATTGCACAAATAATCAAGCCAAATACAATGCTTTGTTATTCGGTTTACAAGTGATGGAGATCGTTGGAGCTACAGATGTAGAAGCGTTCGGTGATTCAGAATTAGTGGTGCAACAAGTTGCCGGGGTCTACAAATGCTTCGACGTATCATTGAACAGTATTTAGATCAATGCCTAGATATTATTGCCGTTTCGATGAATTTACTATTAAGCATATTGCTAGGAATGAAAATTCTAGAGCAAATGACTTAGCTCAACAAGCATCCGGTTATAGCATCAAAAGAGGTTTATTTTTCATATTAGACCAACCGGTGCTTGATTATAATTTTTTGAGCGAAATTGGCAAAGAGGCAAGCGTAGGCGGTCCGACCGGCGCACTATCGCCGGTCCCGACCGTGGATGGCATTCGGTCCGACCGGCGTTCGAGCCGGTCGACCGTGGGTGTGTGCCGGCCCGACCGGAGTTGCTTGGCCGGTCGACCGATTTCATAGAAGGTGCCGGGGGCACAATCTTCTCAATACGGGCCGAATTAAGTGGTAATTCGGACATGTGTGCCCTGGGAATAGTAAATGATTGGCGAATTCATTTGATTAGCTATTTGAAGGATCCTAGCTTTAGAGTTGATCGAAAAATTCGGCGGCAAGCATATAAGTATACTTTGCTTGATGAAAAGTTATATCGCCGAAATATAGATGGTGTACTTTTAAAATGTTTAGATGCCGATCAATCTAAGGTTGCTATGGGTGAAGTTCACGAGGGAATTTGCGGGACTCATCAATCGGCCCATAAGATGAATTGGCTGCTCAGAAGAGCGGGGTTCTATTGGCCGGGGACTGATTGATGATTGCTTCAGGTACTATAAGGGATGTGAAGCCTGTCAACGGTTTGGCAATGTTCAATTGGCACCGGCTTCGGTGTTGAATCCTATAATTAAGCCATGGCCGTTTCGGGGGTGGGCTTTAGATTTTGTTGGTCAAATTTATCCTCCGTCTTCAAAGGGGCATCGGTTCGTGCTAGTTGCGACAGATTACTTCACTAAGTGGGCCGAAGCCGTGCCGCTCAAGAATATGACGCATAAGGAGGTAATTGATTTTATTCTGAAGCATATTATTCATAGATTCGGCATTCCTCAAACATTAACTACAGATCAAGGAGCTTCTTCTATGTCTAAAGAAGTGAGAAATGTTGCCGAGTCTTATGGAATTAAGCTATTGAGTTCGTCTCCTTATTACGCTCAGGCTAATGGACAAGCCGAGTCTAGTAATAAGACGTTGTTGAAGCTAATCAAGAAGAAGGTCGAGGAACATCCGAGAAGGTGGCATGAAGTGCTTTCTGAAGCTTTATGGGCGCATAGAATATCCAAGCATGGTGCTACCAAGGTGACCCCTTTTGAGCTTGTTTATGGACAAGAAGTCATTTTACGGTTGAGGTAAATCTTGGTTCTCTTCGATACATAAAGCAAGACGATTTGTCAGCCGAAGACTACAAGTCCTTGATGAGTGATAATCTTGATGAAGTGGTCGACAAACGTTTGAAAGCTTTGGAAGAGTTAGAGAAAGAAAAGAAGAGAGTGGCCAAAGCATACAACAAAAGGGTGACGGCAAAGACGTTCCAAGTGGGAGATCTAGTGTGGAAGACTATTTTGCCTTTGGGTTCCCGATCTAAAGAATTCGGTAAGTGGTCGCCAAGTTGGGAGGGACCTTATCGGATATACGGAATCGTTCGAGGCAATGCATATTTCTTGGAGACACTTCAAGGAGAACGGTTTCAGCGGGCTATCAACGGTAAATATCTAAAGAAATACTTCCCGAGTATTTGGCAAGATGCTTAGGGAGTTGTGTGGCCGATAATTGAGTTATCGTCCCAAGTTAAAACATGTCTTATGCTTTTAGATTCACGGTGTTCATCATAAAAGGCAGGGGGCATGTGTTTACACCCAAAATTGGCACTTAGGAATCAAAAATAGGAAAGATTGCCAATATTTGGAAATTGTCGGTTTTTTCGGGGAGGCCGGTCTAACCGCCGTGTATAGGCCGGTCAGACCGGCAGGGGGCCGGCCGACCGAAGGCATATGGCCGGTCCGATCGGCGCAGTTCGAAACCTAGACGACTTCGCCGCCTTTGGGTTTCCTTTCTTCATACGGTTGTATCTCGGGTTTCCAAATATGTTTATCCCGAATAGGACATGGAGAAGGGCCTGTAGAGGGCAAGACCAACCCCTATATAAGGGTCAAGGCCGGTTCAATTGTAAAGAACAACCAACACACAACATACAATACAATCTAGAATCGTTTTTTCAATATTCTTTACTTTTCAGCCATATTTTTCTACTTTGCCCTAGTTTAGTCCATCTTTGTCGATTTGCGCCGTAAATCGTCTGCCGCCGCTACGAGAGTGCGACAATTCTTTGTAAGTTTGTCTTGAAAACTTTTCGTTTGCTCACGAGACGAGTAGTTATCAATCTATCCATCTAAATCGGTTCCGCTAGCCGATTTGATGTACAAAACCCACTTTGTTCTAGTTCTTGCTAGATTGAAGTGGTTGGCGACTCTGTACCAAGAACCACCGTAAATCTTTAGGTGAATCGATCGTGTTCGTGCCTCTGTCAAAAAAGGTGCCGACATCCACGGCGACATAGATATTGTCGACATCGCCCTCTTCGACGCCAGCAGGCCACCCTTCGGCAACCGCTTCGACGTCAGCCCGGGGTACAGCTTCTGCACCACACCAAGGACGTGTGTCACCGCCGTCTTCGCCACGCCCTGAGCGAAAATCCGGAGAAGCTCCCGACCGTTCAGCAGGCGCCTTGGAGCACGTCGTCATTTGGGATTGCCGACAACGTGTCCGGGTTGATCGTGACGAGGAGCCTTTGGGCCGTCTCCAAGCAGATCTCCCAGCGCCAGTCAACTGTCCTCAGGCTGTCCCGAAGCCGGCCGGGTTGACGGCGCATGCTCGCCAGCAAGCTTGGTCAGTACAAAGGTCGGTCAGAGCATGCTCCACAGTCAACAGTAAGAGAAAGAAAAAACTAGTGCCTACGGACAGCCTCCGCCCGCTCGGCCTGGAGCTCGGCCAGTTTGACCGAGGCTTAATCCATGGCCGCCTCGGCAGCCACCAACTTCCTCTTCGCCTCGACCCTCACCACCTCCGACGCTGAAGCTTTGGCCTCGGCATTGTCGAGCGCGGCGGTCAGGTCCTGGAGGTGGGCTTGGTTGTGCCGATGAAGAGTGGTGGCCTCCTCGACGCCAACAAGGGAGGACGACCCTTCAATGCAAGGGTCGATGGTCGAGGGTCCCCTATCAACAATGCTAGTCAGCGCTTGCAATGCCAATGAAACAAAAAACACAACAAAAATGGACTCACCTGGTGGAGGCTGTAAACCTCGCATGACCTCGACGTGGGATTCTAAGGGCGGGAAATGTCACCAGTCCCCCCGCCTCCCTGCGTGTGGTTGGCTCCGCCTCCGCGGAAGCGGTTAGTTTCCGCCTTCCATTCTGGTCGGAGATCACCTTGGGGTTGCGCATCTCCGCAAACTCCAGTTGCGGTAGAGCATCAACATCCTGCCATGGCATCAACATCTGGCAGGTGAGGTTCCAATAGAAGAACAAAAAGACATCAAAAGAAGAAGCATCTGAGTAAGGGATGAAGTCCAAGACTTACCCATTGGCGACGTCTCTCGGGGCTTCCGCTCCAGCTCCAACCTTCGGTGGAACTCAACGACGAGGCCATAAGCCGTAGAATGCTTTGAGGAAGCAAAGGGTTGTGGAGCAACGACGGGAGCCTTGAGGTTTTCTTTCAAACTGGAGGAATAGGTGGCATAAGAAGAAAGGAACTTGGAATGACCGGGTTTAAATAGGGAGCAATGATGGGCTTGGTAGTTTAAATCTCGGAAAATGTGCGTGGCATCGTTACGACAAGCGCGGAGCATTCGAAGCGCCCCCGCCCATCCGTCTTCCTGGCGTGCCATGTCGTCCTTGGGAAAAACCTTGACCGTCGGATCCTCGGAATGGCAAACGGTGCCGGCATTGCTTTCGTTTCCCGTACCGTCCTGTGATGTAATGTTATGCCGGTTATCACGCCCTCAGTAGGGTGTGGCAGAACTCTGCTCAGGGATGTCAGAAGACCTCTTGTTTGACTTCGCTGACCGCCTCTGGCCTTTGGGTCGGGACTTCAAGGACTTGTGCATGGGCTTCCGAGCTAGCCCAACATTGGGGTCGGGACTACTATAGGCCTCCAGGTAGTAGTCCCGACCGCACCGCCGACCTCCACTGCCTCAGAGCAGTGGCATTCACCAACTCGGGGGCTGGCTTCTGGGATGACCCCCAGTCAGGTTCGGGATTACTATGAGCCTCCGGGCAGTAGTCCCAACCATGTCGCCGACTTCCGTTGCCTCAGGGCAATGGGCTTGACAACTTTTGCATGGGCTTCCGAGCTAGCCCACCATCGGGGTCGGGACTACTATTGGCCTCTGGGCGGTGGTCCTGACCGCACTGCCAACCTCCATTGCCTCAGGGCAGTGACATTCACCGACTCGAAGGTCAAGCTTCCGGCAAACCCCATCAGCGCCGGGACTACTTGCCGCCCTGGTGGACCCACCAAGACACCGAATACCACCTGCCTTCGGGTTGTGGTGTCACGCCCAAAAATTCAAATCAGAATTTTCGTAGCTAATTTGTGTATTCAATTCTCGTCCAGGCATCAGCCGAGGTACACAAATAGACAATTATTGATATTAGAAAACCCACATCTTAGAAACAGTATAGAAGATTACATAAATGCAGCGGAAAAGAAAAGACTGACAAAACTGAAACTCTAACTCTTGCGACGGAACTCCAACACACCACAGGCAACCTCGACGTCGGACGCAAGCCTAATCCTTGTTGAAACTTTCCTCTTCTGCAACCTCTGGCTCTGGTGGGAAAAATTAAGCAAGACTGAGTACTACCCACTGTACTTAACAAGTCATACCAGAAAAAAGGTATGATGCAGGGTAATTCACAAGGAAGGAATAGGGTCTCATTTGCATAAACAACATTTCAGAAATAATAATAGTTGAAAGTAGTAAAATAGTAGTAATAATTAAGTAATATTAAATAAACACTGTCCAACGTTAACCCCACGTTGCAGTAGGCCCCACCATCCATCTATACTAGTCAAGTTCCATTGGTCAAATCATTACTTAAATGAGACTAATCATGGTGAATCTGGTTGATTGCCCATAACCACGAGCACGGCTATTCGAATAGTTTTACTCTGATCAGAGGTGTACAACTGTACCCACAAGACACAGTCCCACAACACGTTACCATGTGCCGGTGTACCACCATGATACCCCGAAAAGGAACTGTGATAGGACTCTTCACATAACCCCCTCTAACCAATCGTACCACACCAAGGTTTCACCCCCACTCCCGTCAGGGTAATGGACAGCCCTCTCACGTGCCACGGTGAAACCGAAAGCCTATCAACCCTTAGAACCAGGGCCGACCCAACTCCATCACGCCCACCGTCACTAGGGTACGTCGGCTAGAGACAGCTACACTATAGATCCAGCCATTACCGATGTTGGCTTGTGGTATGCACGGTAATTCTTTCAGGGTTTCTCGAGAACCAGTCCTTAATTGTCATGAGCACCCTAGCAAACAAACCAACCATGTGCTCACAACCCACCATTATCATAGTTCAATATTATTAGAATAGTATCACATACTTGACATCATCTGAGTATTAGTCTCCACTGAAATATTTGATTAGTATGATTCCCTTATGTGAGCTAATTGATCTAAGCCAGGCTAAGCATGTCCTAAACCAATATCTAGTCATATTGAACCCAAGTTATCAATGGTAGAAGGTAGACAATTCCTATGGCTGAGTACAATAGGTATAATAGTCCCATGAAATGACATTCTAAAACATATGCAATATTTGAGAGAAATGAGATATTTAAATAAAATAGATACAATATGATCAATGTAATGTATGAATTGCCTTGCTCTGAAGACTAGGGAACCTCGACGACTACTTTGAAGTAAACGGGATCGTCGGAATTATCAAAATCTACACGACAAACAAAGCACTCAACAAAAACATGCTAAAAGTCTACTGATAGAACAAGAAACTATTTTAATGGATTCTTGATATTTTTCCGGATTTAATGATATTTGAATAGACTAAAACAGACTTCAGATTAAAAATATATAAATTTTAGAAGTTTAATTGCGATTTTTAAACTAAACAGAAAAGCCTAATTAGTTTGTTGCGCAATTAAGTCCCTTGCTGACGCAAGCACTGGCGCAGGGTCGAGTAGGGCTGACGTCAGCATGGCATCATGCTGATGCAAGGGCGCCGGGCTCTGTCCACCGTGGACCAAGTCCACGGATGGTGGTGGCGACGGGACATGTGGCATGATCCGAGCGGCCATGGGCGGCGAGATCGGACGGTCAAGTGGCGCTAGGGTTAGGGTTGCGCGGGTGGCAGCGGCGACGACACGTGGTGGCCATCCGCGGCACGGCGGCGGCGATCGGACGGCTGGGGCGCGTGAGAGGGATCGAACGGTCCTGATCTACTCGTGTAGTAGATCATACGGCCGGCGGTGACGCTAGGGTTAGGGTTTGTGGGCGGCGGTGGCCGAGCGTGGTTCGGCCGGCCATGGCCGCGCGGCGGCCGGCCGGCGTGCCGGTGACATGGGGACTGCGGCGGACGGTGGCACGGCGCACAGGAAATGGCACGGGAGCGGCGCTGGTGCCCAAGACGTCACGAGAAGCGACAGCTAGCGCGCGGGAGAGGAAGGGAGAGAGAGGGGCATGGCTCATCGGAGACGGAGACGAAGACAGCGGCGCACGGCGACGAGAATTGGGTGACGGCGTTTTAGGGCACAATTTTGAGCGGTGCAAATGGGGAAACACAACGGAGCTTGTGCGGGTCTTATAGGTAGGGTTTGGAGACCGGATTGTGCACTGGAAACGACCGAATTTCTCGCCGTTGTTTTTGGATATGGACAGAGAGAGGGAGAGAGTCCGGCGGCGGTACTGTTAGGGTTTTTGGGGCCGGCGCGGGATCAGACTCAGCGACGCAAGCGCGGGAGGAGCGGCTCGGGTCCGGCAAAGCGATGCGGGACCGATGCGCCGCGGGTAGAGCGGCGTGGCTCGGGCGTGGGTGGCGCGCATGGTGCGGCGGTGATGGCCGGGTCGGGCTCGGGGATGAGGGCTGACGGGTGGGCCCCACCTATTGGCCTCCTGAGGGAGAAGGGGAGGGGCTGCGGACTCGCACGGTGGCTGCTTGGCTCGCGGGCTTCAGTCCACGGGCGAGAGGGAGGCGCGCGGGTGACGGCGGCGGCGGTCTGGGCCGGCGGCCCAAGGGTTTGGGCGGGAAACCGTATGGCCCGGGGAAAAAATGAAAATAAGTTAGGGAGTTAATTTAGTTGGTTAAAAATATTTCTAGTGCTCTGAAAATTCCACTAAAAATCCAGTTAATGTATTTGGACATGTAGAATCCAAGAAAAATCATACCATGCCATTTCCACTTATTAATTGCATTTTAAAATTAATTGTTGGCTCCAGATTAATTCCGAAAATCAAATTCTTTAGGGTGAATTGCTTTGCTGATTTTTAAGAGGGCAAAACTCAGGGTGTGACATGTGGTTTCCTTAAATCCATCCGTGGCCTCCGGTGCACAAAGAAGGCAACACGCAGTCCCTGAATAATAGTGTGAGCATCGCTGCTCTCATATTGCTTCTGAAGCTCAGGGGACATTGAAGTAAGCATGAGACAGCTTATATCTAGGGCATCATTAGTGTGCTTCTCGTAAGCTCTTCATGCAGTTGCAGTGGCATTATTAGGCAAATCCTCAGGATAGGGTACTTCAAGAACGTACTCCTTACGCTCTTGCTTGAGAACAATTCTCAAGTTGCGATACCAATCCATAAAGTTTGTTCCATTTAATTTTTCTTTTTGAGAATAGATCGCAAATTAAAAGCACTGGGTGTAGTATTAGCCACCATTTATTCTACAACAGAAAAAGCAAAGTTTAGCACAATGTTTATGCTATGTCTATTGTTAAACAATTTAACATTAGACCCCATTACGTATTTTACACCTTCCCTCTAGGTTACGTATTGGGTCAAGATCCACATGTTAGTTAATTTCTAGTGAGCTTTGGCATCACCGCTAGAAGATTAATAACATCGGTAAGGAACTCCTTGCTAATCACATCTCTATGTGACTCTTGTTGTTGGTGTGGCATCTCCATGCCCCGGCCCCAACCTATGCCCCAAGGCCCAAAACTGTTTTGATAGCCTTGTTAAGTAAACCAAATGCTCCCGCATGTATATGTCGGACATATACCCCTCGTGTTATGATAGAGAATGACACTGCTTTTTAGCGACCCACCATTGACGAGCATAACAGATGCGGTGCAACATTTGGAAGGGCATCATTACTACTTAATATTGTGAGGGATGCTATCCTATCAAACAAACATATCACATATATGAAAGGTAGAATAGCATGAAATAGTATGGCCCCCATATGGTGATCTCCATCTCCATGCCGGTGTAGAGGATCTCCATCTTCATCACCGTTCTTCCGAGTGCCGAATGCTTGATTTCTTCAAACTAAGCTACTATTATAGAAGCTCTAATTGAAGATTACATCGACTCGTAGGTCGTGAAAGAATATTACAAGCATTGCACGTATGAAAGAATATTACAGGGATTGCACATATGAAAGAATATTACATGCATCTCATACATACAATAGGGCCATACCATCTCAAAGCATTCTCTGCAAAAACAAGTTAGGCGTAGAAACGTCTTCTACCTATCGCAGTGATTCGGCATCGAGACGACCTATAAGGGCTACGCACACGGCGGTCCCGATACACTATCAAGGGAGATGGTTTGCGTAGGCGCGAGGCAGCTAACAAGATCGGACCACGAGATAGCTTCGGCATAATCGCATTATACTGTTCCGATACACTATCAAGGAACGCTATCTCGAAGCCGACTCAAACCAAGTTCTATGGATATTGCTTCGACGTAATCACATTACACCGTTCCGATACACTATCAAGGAACGCAATTACCATGAATTCTCCTCAACAAATCCCGTAAAACCGATTGATCTAATCAACCCGTGCGCAAAACTTGTTCCAGATCCAATCTAAAACCCGAACTAAGCAAGATTAGCTCTGATACAACTGATGGGTTACGCGGAAGCAATGCTAGCCAAAAACAAAAAATTTTCTACCGCGCAAACCAGGAACACTCGCAAGTAAGGGCCGATAGATCGTTACCGATTGGTGTATGCAGCGGAAATAGCCAATCGGGCTATCCAATCCTGAACAAGTGTAGCCGATTCCCGCAAGCCGACAGCCGATTTCCGGGGACAGCCGATTCACCAATCAGTCGATTCGCCGATGCCGCAGTCGATCCGAGTCGCCGACCGCGTTCTCGTCGCCGATCTGCCACAGTCGCCTCGCTCCGATTGCAGCCGATTCGTAGCCGATCAACAGCGTGCAACGTAGTAGCGCCTCTACCGGTATCCACACGTCCGGGGACAAAATGCCGAGCACCCGTGTGCTAGCACGCGATGCAAGGCTAGGGTTTGGCTCGAAGGTGGGGAGGGTTTCCGTGGAGATTGATCTCGGCGCAATGCAATTCAACTGATGTGTCGCATCGCTCCACCCGCCCTTTATATAGAGTTGGCCTACTGGGACTAGTGGCCGATCAGGACTCTATTTTGAATCGGATCTCATCCGAATCTCATAGAGTTGGTCGCCCATACGTCGTAAGACCATAGAACTCTATCCAATCGGATCCCTATCCGATCGAGCCGTATTCGAGTCCAACTTGAATGCTTGTTCTTATCCCCTTAAGCGTGCGACCCTGTAGGTTCAGGTATACTTGGTTTCGGCTATAGTCTAACTTAGCCGATCGTCGGCTCGAGTCCAACTCAGCCGACCAATAGCAGCGCCTAGCAGCACATATTGACACCATAGTATACAAGAATATAATATCGGCTCGAACCTGTAATGTGTACACAAATCCCTTTGCCTCACGATACCAATTAAGCTATAGGCAAGATGTGTGCCATCCCTTCAAGCTTAACCATTCACTCGAACCGTATTGGATTATCTGCATTGATTGACTCCTCAATCAACTTAGCATGGCCATGCATTTCCATAATCCATTACCTCGAGGGCCCAGAGATATCTCTCCAAAGGAGGGGCAAATTCCATCTTGATCACTCACATCCCACTCCATGTTTCATAGCAAAGCCGAAAACTACCTTTATAACTACCCGATTACGGAATAGCGTTTGGTAGTCCCAAAGTAGGCTACTACACATGTTGGAATCCATGGTGATCTCAGGTCTAAGGACTTTGTACCAACACTACCTGAGACCAACTAATGGCACATTAATTCCTGTAGTGTCTCATGGTGGGTCTATCCAACAATGTGTTCTCTAACACATATGTCCATGTTTATTGATTTGGTATCTCCATACCCATGATCTATGAGACATGATCATCAATCAATAAACATGCCGATCTTAGAATCATATTAGTTCGAATAATTTGATATATGATCAGGGATCATTTAGAAATAGATTCATACATATAGAGTCTCATAAATAAGTCACGTACTTATTCATCAATACAAGATGTATAGTTCATGGAACTGAATAACACTTTATTCATAAATACACAAACATTGACCATGATATCCAACATCTCCATGTTGCCTCTAGGGCATATCACTAACACACAAGATGCCCACAGTGTATACGACCTAGCATACCATTTTGTACCTTTTTAGATGTTGTTTGTACTCACCTTTTAGTATATTAGACATAGCTTTCTTGACCCCCAAGCTCTCCCTGTTCCTGCCCTCCTTGAGCTATAAAAGGAAGGGCAGGGTGACGGGGCCAAGGGGGAGAGAGATCGATATCTCGATCAAACTCTAGCATTCTCATTCTCAGTTCTTGGCCAGATTGTTCTAAGCCCTAAGAACTCTTCCTTGTAACTCTTGTTCATCATACCCCACAACAAAGAACACTGGACGTAGGCCTATTATCCTTCAGGAGGGTTGAACTAGTATAATTCTCTATGTCTTTGCTCTTTGGCTCATCTTAGGACTCGAGTCGACCATCGGATCTGTCAAAGGACAACTTCTCTACCGTATTCTTTCACCTCTTTGGGCACCCCCCTTTGAGGACTACCGACCCATCCATCGACAGCGCGCTACGCTCGAGATCCCGGCAGCAGCAGAGCGCAGGCCACTTCGCCTCTCCATGCCCCTCCAAGGGCCGAGCCACGATGGACGGGGCCATTCCCGGTGGTTCGGGTGGCCACCCTAGGAATGCCCGTGCGACGGAGCACCAGGGCAGCTCTTACACATGGGACATGCGTGAGATCATCACACAAAAGATCGATGCCCACAACACCATCGAGCATCATGTCACGAACCGAAGGTGCCAGGAGCTGCGGCACCGGGACAGCTACGACTGGGCGCACAGCCCTCCCGATGGCGCCACTGATGCCGAGGCCGTTCCACGGCACAATGGCTTCGCGGCCTTCACCGCTAGCCTCCGGCAGGTAACATGGCCCAAGGGGTTCCACCCGATCGGGATAGATCCCTACGATGGCAAGACCGACCCCACCTTGTGGCTACAATTGTACTGCACGACTGTCCGAGCGGCAAACTGTGATGCCCACATGATGGAAAACTACCTCCCGGTCATGTTGGCTCCGACCACCTTTAACTGGCTGGCAGGGCTCCCCGAGGGCTCTATTGACTCTTGGGATGCTCTCTGCGTCGCCTTCGTTGCGAACTACCAGGGCACTTGGCAGCGCCCCGCCTCACGCTATGACCTCTGCCAAGTTCGGCAGGGGGCTAGCGAGTCCATTCAGGACTAAATCCAACACTTCTCAGAACGTTGCAACACCGTTGTGAGCATCACCGAAGAAGATGTCATGCGCATCTTCTCCGAGGGCCTCCAAAAACCCTGCGGGCTTTTCCAGTTCCTCGTTAGAAATTGGCCGACCTCTCCAACGGATATGATCTCCATCATCGAGAGCTTCGCCGATGCCGAGGATGCCGAACGGCAAAAAATGCTTGCCCTAGAGCCCCTTGTCCCGAGGGAGTCTCGAGGAAAGGAGCAGGCCGAGCCTGACTGGCGCTCGCCGAGAAGAGCGGACCGCCGACCGCCTCAGGCAGGACAAGGTGAAGCGCAAGTCGACCCCCGAGTTCGCGGCCATTGAAAGGCCAAGCTCGAGGGGAGAGACCTCGAGCGAATCAGTTTGGGAGGAGGCACTAGACTATTGATGAGAATTTTGATTCCCACGCACTGGCCTGAGAGGTTTGCTTTACTCTAGTGCAGGTCCAAAATTGTCGCCTCTGGTGTCGTCAAGGGCGTGCCAGTTGGTTTGATCTTGTAACCAACAAGAAAACAAGAAATTGGCATTAAGTTAGAATTACATCCTACGGGATCGGCTGAAGACATCAATAAACATATAATTACTATCCCAAAGCACATTTATACTAAGTGATTGAGATAGATCGGTAGTATACCGAGATAGTATAAATCACTTAGGCTAAAGGCACATTAGAATAATAATTATCTGTATTGATAACCTAGCTAATACTGCAGGTCTAATGTGAATCGGCTAGTATCCGATACATTTTATACGAAGATTTTAATCTAATCTAAATGCATTAAAACATTAAACCCCGGCTGAAACCCCGGCACTGTCTCTAACGATAAACATTAAACCAAATAGATCTTGATAGTTCTAAAAACGACTTAATAGTTCGATTGGATGCAACATTAAGTACAAAAAGAAATATTAGATATGTATAATCTAATGAAAATCCCTTGACACGGTGGATACGAGATATAATCTAATTCAACCTCTGGATCTAACTCTATCGGCTGCTGTCTCCACAGAGAAATCAGCTGATTGTGAGAAAGATCTAGACGTTGCTCTAGATTATATGCTGCATATGATAGATTAAGCAGTTTATAACATTGAAGCTAGAGTATCATAACGATGGAAGCACTAACCCCGACGATACAAACCACTTGTGACAAGGAATCACCTTGTTCGGAGATCGAAGCCGATGCAGCCCGAGCTAAAGCAAGAACTTTTTGAAAAGAAAATAAAAGGGTGGCGATGCGCAGAAGTTGATTGATTGTCTGTTGTTCATCTCTTTACAAAGAGTATTTGGGTCTTATTTATACCCAGGCATAACGACATCCGTGTAGGACACGGTTTCTACCTTATCTACTATTTACAGTACGACAATATCTCGGGACGCAGTCCCATACCGCAGTATATAAGGAATATCTATACAACTTCCTATTTTACAGATACAATCGCCGTTACAGGACCTTATCCATAGATGGCAATATCTTTAACGCACAATTTCGAGACCGAATCCAACACTTTATCTTCAAATTTCCTCTTGGGATTGGCCCCAGCTCTATCTTCACGCAGGATCGGCTATCGGCTATCTCGGCCCGACTCGGACTCAGCCGACTGTGGAGATTGTGGCAATCGGGTATCTACTTGGCAAGCTTATCCGACTGGAGGTAGGGATAGATTGCGCCTGCTATATCTGTAAGCCGAACTTGACTTAGGTGTTACGGTTGCCGATAGAAATAAGGCAATCGGCCTATAGTCACGGTTTGGTAAGATTGAGGAAACCGTCTTAGAGTAAGATAGAGTTTCCGACTTGTAAACCCTTCCTCCCAAGACTATATAAGGGGGGTAAGGGGCGTCCCTTGAGGGATATTCTGATAGGAGTTCAGCTTTTAGCTCTCAGCTTTAGATCACGAGATCAATAAAGACACTCGGCGGATCGAATCCACCGAAACAGGAGTAGGGTATTACCTCACGAGAGGGCCTGAACCTGTCTAAATCTTCTTCTTCTTCTAACCCATTGTGCTTGGCGATCTTGACTGCGACCCCAGAAAATATATTGCCGAAACCAAGTTTCGACAGTTGGCACGCCAGGTAGGGGACCGCGCGTCGAGACTTCTTCAACAATCTCGCCGACATGCGTGATGGGATCTCCTTCAGATTCGGCGACTTCGCCGCCAACTCCTTCGATGACTCCTCCTTCGACTCGGATTCAAACCAGTCGGAGGAAAGAACCACTCGGCGCCGTTCGGGCTCCCCAATAGCGCCGGGATCTTCGACGACATCTTCAAGATCAAGATGCGATCCACCTTCTCCGACGACGGACTTCACTCGACGCCATTCGGATTACCGAATGCCGCCGAAATCTGCGCCAATCTTCTTGCCTCCCCGACGGAAGCAATCTACTCAGCTGAAGACCTCTCGGTGCCGTTTGGATTACCAAACGTCGCCAAGATCTACATCAATCGCTATCCCCGAGTTGGCGACGATCCACTCGGAGGAGCCTAATCCCCAAGCTCCGACTTGGTGGAGCGATCCGGATCCGGATTTCCCGGGATCAAGGGAGGTCGCTGTCATCCTCCCGTCCTTTGGCTCCTGCTCATCTTCGAGCTCAACGGATACCTCGCTCCGCCGGCTTCGACAATCTCTACGGCATCCCTTCGACGAAGCCGACAACTCCGACGCCCCATGGACGCGAGCCGAAGTGCTGACGTCCTCATGGCCGAGCCGGATGAGTCCGACTCAGCCATGGCTAGAAGGCTTGCCGAAGAGGAGCGAGCTAGAGCGGAGCTTGAGCGCAAGACAGCCGAGGAGGACAAACAACGCAAAGACGAGGCCGACAAAAGGAAGCGATCTGCGTGCAGGACGATCCGCCGGGAGGCCATCCTCCAAACACGGGTTCGCAACACCAATATCTTCCGGACACCACAGCAAACGCCGCGCCGCACTCACGCTCTTGGACACCGTCATAGAGACGGCTCCGGCCAACGTGACTCCAATACTCGACAAGATCAAGACCATCGTCGCTGCCACGGCGAACGGCCATCTCACCACTTCGGCACGAAGACCGACCGAATCGTGGCCGAAACGCCGGACAAGAGCCGGCTTCCACCTCGAAGTCGGGAGACTATAGGAGGCCCGAGCCGGCTCGGCCGACGACTGTGCCAAGAGGCCCACCTCGCGAGTCCACGCTGAAGTACCGGGAGCGGACGGCCGACTCCGCGACAAACGACACGGACGTCCTCCCGTCCACCACCGAGCCCGTCGCAACGGTTCCGCTATCCAACCAAACCGAAGACCCCGCCGAGTGATCTCGCGGGAAGTCCTCGATCGCCGCTACCAGAACGCGACCGACGCACACGGGAAGATCGGAGGGGATCACCCGATAGCGGCGACGACGGAGTACCGCCTTCACTCGGGAACTTCGCCGAGTGCACGCCGAGTGGCTTCAAGCCTACGGGGATTGAAAGGTACGACGGTAAGACCGACCCGAATCTTGGCTAATCGTATACACCCTCGCCATCCGCGCTGCGGTGGCGACAACAAGGCTATGGCCAATTACACGCCCGTGGCCCTCGCAAACTCAGCCGAAATTGGCTCACGAGCTGCCAAGAGGCTCAATCGGCTCGTGGAGCGAGCGAGGGACCACTTCATCGCCAACTTCCAAGGAACCTTCGAGAGGCCCGCACACACTTTGACCTTTACAACGTCATCCGAAGCCGGACGAGCCCCCGAAGGATTATATTCGTCGTTTCTCCGAGAAGCGCAACAAGATCCCGAACATCACCAATGACATCATCATCGCCGCCTTCCAGAAGGGAGTCCGTGATGAGCTGCTCATCGGGAAGTTCGGGCGCAAACCACCGAAGATGGTGAAGCAAATGTTCGAGACGGCGAACTCCTACGCCAAGTCCAACGATGCAATCAAGGCGGCACGCCAAGACCGGCCTGACAAAAGGGATGACAAGCACTCGGAAGGAAGCCGCCATCCAAGGAAGGATAACGGCAGCAGCAATCAGGCTCAGAAAGATCGCAAGCGCCGGCACGAAGACCTGGTTGCCACAACATCTGATTCTCAACACCGTCGCCGAGTTGCGGCTTACGACACGATCATGAACGATCGTGAACGCTCAGTGCACGCATCATCTACAAGCAATTCACAGAGCAATATGCGGCACGGTTAAACAAGGAGCCGACTAATGAAACCGGTCCATCGGGAACCAAGAAGAACAACCCGACCGGAAATTCGGAGCCTTTTCAAGGCCACGTGGGCGAGCTGAATCACATATTCGGGGGCCGCGGGCTTATGAGTCCAAGAGGAAGCAAAAGCCGATGGACCGCGAGGTCAACGCAGCACAACCCGAAGTCCCACAACATCTACGATGGTCGGAGGTGGCCATCACGTTTAATCGCTCGGATCATCCCGACCGAGTGGTTCACCCAGGCGCATCCCTTGGTACTTGACCGGTGGTTCGAACATCAAGCGAAGCGTGTCCTCATCGATGGGGCGGTGTCCTCAATCTACCGTTCGCCAAGACCCTGGATGGGATACAAATCCCGAGAACGAGTTGAAGGCAAGCTCACCCCCTTCCACGGAGTGATCCCGGGCTGTCGCCCACACCACTCGGGCACATCGCCTTTCCAGTCACCTCCGGAGTTCGCGAGAATTTCCGAACGGAGAATACCACCTTCGGGGTGGTCGACTTCAAAGACGGCCTACCACGCGATCATCGGAAGGCATGCACTCGCCAAATTCATGGCGATACCACACTACACTTACCTCGCATGAAGACGCCTGCCCTAACGGCGTCATCACCCTACGCACGACGTCAAACAAGCCTTCACTGCGACGAAGAAAGCTGCGATATGGCCCAATCTTGTGAGAGATCACGTGGCTAGGAAGAAATCCACGGCTACATCAACATCCGAAGAGGGTGAAATTTCTACAAAGAGGATAGCCAAGTCGGGACAAGGCGACGCCAAAACGAAGAAAATCTTTCTTGATCCAGTCGGCAAGATATCTTCAAGGACTTAGAAGATACCAGTCGCAATGTTCGGGCGCGAGCTTTCATTGTCGATGATTTGGTTCTACGCAAGATCCAGACCATCAAGGACCATCACAAATTATCTCCACTATGGGAAGGACCATACATAATCGCGAGGTGACTCGGCCAAGAGCATTTCGACTAAAGCGCGAAGATGGATCTATGGTGGAGAACTCCGGAATATTGAACATCTTCGACGATACTATGCTTAAATTGCCGTAAGTTTTATGTTGTTCTTGGATCAACCTCAAGCAAGATGACTTCTTGAGTTGACGTCGGGGCTACATACGTGTCAATAAAGCATGGTTTTCTTTGATAACTTGTTTATATTTAGTTTATCATTGTTTATTGTTTTGATTCGAGTTCAATAGATAAGGACCGAGAATTTTTGATGATCTAATCAAGTTTTAGGCTTGGTGACAGTCGGACGAAAATTACTTAAGAAATTTTCTATGAAGACTCAGGTCAAGGCATCAACATAAATAAGCTAGATACCTACAAGTTCACATCGGAGGCATAAAGAGACCAAGATGATTAGATGAAGTGGCGGGGACGACCTCGAAGCTTCGTAAAAGACTTGAGGGTTTTTGCTAAGTCGTCTCTTGATTGGGCCGAGCCCATGAGAGACTTGCGGCCCAGCTAAGGTGTGGCTTGACACGTGTCTTTAGGGACTTAAGTGGATGGACTTAAGCAGATTTGCCTTGGCAATATGTACGTGTCACATAGCCCAATACCTTTAAAATCCTTTCATACCTCGGTTTGCATAACTTCATGAGAAGTTGGCACGATGCAATTTGAAAGGTGACAAACGGTTAAGCTTTTCATGGCTGTCCCGATGACAGGGCTGTTGGTTTCTAAGCATTTGATTAAATGATTATATCAATGCTATTTTTCCACCTTGGTGAAGATCTTTTTTAGATTAAGACCAATATTATGGCAGGAGCTATTTAATATTTTGGTCGTATTTTTCAGATGACTGAAAAATTTGTTTACCCATGAGGGTTGACTAAATTATTTGTCCCGAGATGACTCGGACAAGTTAACTCGGAGGAGCATGAGCTTGCCGAGTGTTTTTTACCCATGAGGGTTGATTAAATTATTTGTCCCGAGATGACTGGACAAGTTAACTCGGACGAGCATGAGCTTGCCGAGTGTTTTTTACCCACGAGGGTTGATTAAATTTTTGTCCCAAAATGACTCGGGAAAATCAACTCGGATAAGTATGAGTTTGCCGAGTGATGTGATTTTCTATGATTGCTTTAGCTTGAGCTAAGCATTTATATGATAATTATTTGTTCCGAGATGACTCGGGCAAATTTCTGGGATGACTCGGGAAGATCAGCTCGGATAAGCATGAGCTTACCGAGCGAATTGATTTCTTACCCATGAGGGATGATTGAAATATTTGTTCCGAGATGACTCGGGCAGATCCACTTGGATAAGCATGAGCTTACCGAGTGCTTTTCACCCACGAGGGTTGATTGAGTTATTTGTTCGAGATGACTCGGGCAAATTCACTCGGATAAGCACGAGCTTGCGAGTGATGAGATTGCTTTAGCTTGAGCTAAGCATCTACATGAGAATGATTTTTTATAGTCCTTGACTATATGTTTAGTCTATTTTTGACTAACCACATAGTCGGGGGCTACATCTAATTTGGTGCATCGGAGATGCACCTAGATATTTATTTTTGAGAATTTTTGAGATATTTTCCAGCCCTTCACGCTTTGGAGCCACTCGGGAAGATTCAGCGAGATGATGGAATCACTCGGCGCCAAAAGCACTCGGTCAAAGAGACTTTTTGGTTGAGTGCTGCTTTGGTCTGAAGCTGAGTTGTCTCGTCGACCGAAAAGGACTCGGGGGCTACCGTGGAGATTGTGGCAATCGGGTATCTACTTGGCAAGCTTATCCGTGGAGGTAGGGATAGATTGCGCCGCTATATCTGTAAGCCGAACTTGACTTAGGTGTTACGGTTGCGATAGAAATAAGGCAATCGGCCTATAGTCACGGTTTGGTAAGATTGAGGAAACCGTCTTAGAGTAAGATAGAGTTTCCGACTTGTAAACCCTTCCTCCCAAGACTATATAAGGGGGGTAAGGGGCGTCCCTTGAGGGATATTCCGATAGGAGTTCAGCTTTTAGCTCTCAGCTTTAGATCACGAGATCAATAAAGACACTCGGCGGATCGAATCCACCGAAACAGGAGTAGGGTATTACCTCACGAGAGGGCCTGAACCTGTCTAAATCTTCTTCTTCTTCTAACCCATTGTGCTTGGCGATCTTGACTGTGGAGATTGTGGCAATCGGGTATCCACATGACAAGCTTATCCGACTGGAGGTAGGGATAGATTGCGCCTGCTATATCTGTAAGCCGAACTTGACTTAGGTGTTACGGTTGCCGATAGAGATAAGGCAATCGGCCTATAGTCACGGTTTGGTAAGATTGAGGAAACCAACTTAGAATAAGATAGGGTTTCCGACTTGTGAACCCTTCCTCCCAAGACTATATAAGGGGGGTAAGGGGCGTCCTTTGAGGGATATCTTAGACTTGATCAGATTCTAGATCTGAGATTCGACTTCATAAGCGAGAGCTTTAGATCACGAGATCAATAAAGACACTCGGCGGATCGAATCCACCGAAACAGGAGTAGGGTATTACCTCACGAGAGGGCCTGAACCTGTCTAAATCTTCTTCTTCTCCTAACCCATCGTGCTTGGCGATCTCGACTGCGACCCCATAAAATATATTGCCGAAACCAAGTTTCGACAGTTGGCGCGCCAGGTAGGGGGCCGCGCGTCGAGACTTCTTCAACAATCTCGCCGACAAGCGTGATGGGATCTCCTTCAAGACTCGGCGACTTCGCCGCCAACTTCGTCGGCGACTCCTCCCTCGACTCGGATTCGAACCAGTCGGAGGGAACAACCCACTCGGCGCCGTTCGGGCTCTCCAACAGCGCCGAGATCTTCGACAACATCTTGAAGACCAAGATGCGATCCACCTTCTCCGACGACGGACTTCACTCGGCGCCATTCGGATTACCGAATGCCGCCGAGATCTGCGCCAATCTTCTTGCCTCCCCGACGGAAGCAATCTACTCGGCTGAAGACCTTTCGGTGCCGTTTGGGTTACCAAATGTCGCCAAGATCTACAGTCAACTGCTCTCCCCCGAGTTGGCGAGGATCCACTCGGAAGAGCCTGATCCCCCAACCTCCGACTCGGACTGGAACGATCCAGATCCGGGTTACCCAGGATCAAGGGAGGTCGCTGTCATCCTCCCGTCCTTTGGCTCCTGTCCATCCTCGAGCTCAACGGATACCTCGGCTCCGCGCCGACAATCTCTACGGCATCCCTCCGACGAAGCCGACAACTCCGACGCCATATGGCGAGCCGAAGTGCTTGACGTCCTCATGACCGAGCCGGATGAGTCCGACTCAGCCTTGGCCGAAGGCTTGCCGAAGAAGAGCGAGCGAGTGGAGCTCGAACGCAAGACACCGAAGAAGACAAACAACGCAAAGACGAGGCCGATAAAAGGAAGCGGGATCTGCGTGCACTGGACGATCCGCCGCAGAGGCCATCCTCCAAACACGGGTTCGCAACACCAATGTCTTCCGGACGCCACGCAGACGCGCGCGCACTCACGCTCTTGGATACCGTCATGGAGACGGCTCCGGCCAACGTGACTCCTATACGGATAAGATCAAGACCATCGTTGCGCCACGCCTAACGGCCCTCCCACCACTTCGGCAAGAAGGCCGACTGAATCCGTGGCCGAAACGCCGACAAAAGCCGGCTCCCACCCCTAAGGTCGGGAGACTACAGGAGGCCCGAGCCGGCTCGATCGTCAACTAGGCCAAGAGGCCCGCTTCCCGAGTCCATGCCGAGGCACCAAGAGCGACGGTCGACTCCCGCCGCAAACGACACGGACGTCCACCCGTCCACCACCGAGTCCACCGCAAGTTCAGCTACCCAACCAGCCAACGAAGACCCCGCCGAGTGATCGTGGGAAGTCCTCGACCGCCGCTACCAAGAGCGCGACCGTCGCACTCAGGAAGATCGGAGGGGATCACCGATAGCGGCGACGATGGAGTACCGGCCTTCACTCGGGAACTCCGCCGAGTGCATTGGCCGAGTGGCTTTAAGCCCACCGGGATAGAAAGGTACGATGGCAAAACCGACCCGAATCTTGGTTAACTGTGTATACCCTTGCCATCCGAGCCGCAGTGGTGACAACAAAGCCATGGCGAACTACCTACCCGTGGCCCTCGCGAACTCGGCCGAAATTGGCTCACCCTGCCAAGAGGCTCAATCGGCTCGTGGAGCGAGCCGAGGGACCACTTCGTCGCCAACTTCCAAGGCACCTTCGAGAGGCCCGGCACGCACTTCGACCTTTACAATGTCATCCGGAGCGGACGAGCCTCGAAGGATTACATTCGTCGCTTCTCCGAGAAGCGCAACAAGATCCCGAACATCACCGATGACATCATCATCGCCGCCTTCCGAAGGGAGTCCGTGATGAGCTGCTTATCGGCAAGTTCGGACGCAAGCCACCGAAGACGGTGAAGAAGATGTTTGAGACGGCGAATTCATACGCCAAATCAAACGACGCCATCAAGGCCGCCCGTCAAGATCGGCCCGACGAAGAGAGGACAAGCAGCAGGGAGGAAGCCGAAATCCTAAGAAGGATGGCGGCAACAACAACAACCAGGGCCCGAAAGATCGCAAGCGCCGATCCGAAGACACAGTGGCCGCAACCTCCAATACTCAACGCCGTCCCGAGTCGCCGCCTACGACGCCATCATGAACGCCAGTGCACCCACCATCCGAATCACAAGCACGCGGCAAAGGATCGCTTTATCTACAAGCGCGCTGAGAACGCGGCACAGCTCAACAAGAAGCCGACGAGGCTGGCCCGTCCGGCGCCAAGAAGAACAACGCGGTGAGAATGCCGAACCTTTTCAAGATCCAGTGGGGAGCTCAACCACATCTTCGGGGCCCGTTAGCCTATGAATCCAAGAGGAAACAAAAGCTAACCGACCGGGAGGTCAACGCGGCTCAACCCGAAGTCCCTCGATATCTGCGATGGTCGGAAGTGGCCATCACTTTTGACCGCCGGATCATCCCCGACCAGTGGTCCACCCGGGACGCTATCCACTCGTCCCGGGACCCCGTAGTCCGCAACATCGCTTAAGCGCGTCCTCATCGACGGGGCAGCGCCTCAACATCCCGTTTGCCAAGACTATGGATGAAATGCAGATCCCAAGGGCCGAACTCAAAGCAAGCTCAGCCCCTTCCACGGAGTTATCCCGGGCTATCTTCAACACCACTCGGGCATATCTCTCTCCCAATCACCTTCGGAGCCCGAGAGAATTTCCGAACGGAGAACGTCACCTTCGAGGTGGCCGACTTGAAACGACATATCATGCCATCATCGGAAGGCTGCGCTTGCCAAGTTCATGGCGATCCCTCACTACACCTATCTTTGCATGAAGATGCCGGGTCCCAACGGCGTCATCACTCTTCGCAGCGATGTGAAGCAAGCTTTCACTGCGACAAGGAGAGCTGCGACATGGCCCAATCTCGAGAGATTACGTGGCCAACAAGAAGTCCGATTGGCTGCATCAACCGGGAGGACGAAGTCCCCGCGAAGAAGATAGCCAAATCGGGATCCGCGACGCCAAGACCAAAAAGATCTCGCTTGATTCGTCGATCCCTCCAAGACTCGCCGTAATCGGCGCCGACCTAGATCCTAAATAGGAAAGCGCGCTCGTCACCTTCCTCCAAAATAATAAAGATGTTTTTGCTTGGAAACCATCTCGATATGCCTGGAATTCCTAGGGAGGTGATCGAGCACTCTTTGAACGTCAAAGATGACGCCAAACCAATTAAACAACGATTACGCAGGTTCGCACAGATCGAAAAGACGCGATCAAAGAAGAACTCGCAAAGCTCTTGGCTGCCGGCTTCATTAAAGAAGTCCTTCATCCCGACGCTAGCCAATCCTCTTGGTCCGCAAGAAGACGGGCGGTGGCGCATGTGCGTCGATTACACCGACCTCAACAAGGCCTGCCCCAAAGATCCATTCGAGCTGCCTCGCATCGACCAAGTCGTCGACTCAACAAGGCCGCAACTTCGAGTTTCTTGGATTGTTACTCGGGCTATCACCGATCGTTTGAAAGAATCCGACCGCTGAAGACATCTTTCATCACGCCGTTCGGGGCCTACTGCTACATCACCATGCCTTTCGGCTGAAGAACGCCGGAGCTACATACCAACGCATGATCCAAAGATGCTTCCAGACGCAAATCGGCAAAAACGTTGAAGCTTATGTCGACGATGTTGTCATCAAGACCAAGCAGAAAGAAGACCTGATCGCCGACTTAGAAGAAACCTTTGCAAACATCCGGGCCTTCGAATGAAGTTGAACCCGAGAAGTGCACCTTCGGCGTCCCATCGTGCAAACCGCTCGGCTTCATGGTATCACACCGCGGCATTGAAGCAAACCCGAGAAGATCAACGCCATCTTAAACATGAAGCCCCGAGTAATCGAAAGACGTCCAAAAGCTCACTGGCTGCATGGCGGCGCTAAGCCGTTTCATATCCCGACTCGGCGAGCGAGGCATGCCCTTCTTCAAACTGGCAAAGAAGACAGACGACTTCCAGTGGACCACGTAAGCCGACAAGGCCTTTGAAGACTTCAAAGAGTTCCTTACCACGCCACCCGTCCTAGCTTCACCTCAGCCCCGGAACCCCTCTTGCGTACGTTTCAGCCACTCACCAAGTGGTCGGCACGGTCCTTGTGGTTGAACGAGAAGAAGAAGGACGGGCCCGAAGATCCAAAGACCAATTTACTTTGTCGGCGAAGTATTGGCGGGAGCCAAAATCCGATACCCCTGTGTACAAAAATTGCTTTATGGTGTTCTAATAACCGCGAGGAAATTGGCACACTACTTTCGGGTCACTCGGTCACCGTCATCACCTCTTTTCCACTCGGCGACGTCATCCACAGCCGCGAGGCAACCGGCGCATCGCCAAGTGGGCCCCGAGCCGATGCCGGGACTTAACTTTTAAGCCCGGACGTCCATTAAGTCACAAGCCTTAGCGGACTTTCGGCCGAGTGGACTGAACAGCAAGAGCACGTACCTCGGGAAGACCTCCAACACTGGACCATGCACTTCGACGGATCCAAGAGGATCACCGGCTTGGGAGCGGGAGTTGTGCGATCTCCCGACGGGGAAAGGCTAAGATATGCCCTTCACCTCCACTTCTCCGCTTCACACAACGTCGCCGAATACAAAGCTCTTTTACATGGACTGCGCCTTGCAGTCTCACTCGGGATTCGTCGACTTATAGTGAAAGGCGACTCCCACTGGTTGTCAATCAAGTGATGAAAGACTGGTCTTGCTTAAACGACACTATGGAGGCCTACCGACAAGAGGTCCGCAAGCTTGAGGACAAGTTTGATGGGCTAGAACTCTCACATGTCCCGAGACATAACAACGAAGCCGCCGATGAGCTAGCGCAGTTCGGATCTAAGCGCGAAGCTGCTCCAACAGATGTCTTTGTCGAACATCTTTACGAGCCAACCGTCACCGCAAAGACAGCTCCCAACGAGCAAACCACGAACGAAGTCACCATGGTCGATACCGACTGGAGGACGCCGCTCATCAAATTCTTAACTCAAGCAAGAGCCGCCGGATGACCGGGATGAAGCGTAACGCGTCCGGCGTCGTTGCCAAGCGTACGTCATGGTCGACTCCGATCTATACAAGAGAAGCCCCTCTCGGAATTCTAATGAGGTGCATCACACCCGAAGAAGGGAAACAATTACTCCAGGATATCCACTCGGGCATATGCGGAAGCCACGCGGCTGCACGCACTCTAGTCGGCAAAGCTTACAGGCAAGGATTCTTCTGGCTTACCGCGGTCTCCGACGCGGAAAAAGTCGTAAGAACCTGCGAAGGCTGCCAGTTTTTCGCCCGACAAACCCATGTCCCGGCCCAGGAGCTTCAAACAATCCCACTTTCCTGGCCGTTTGCAGTATGGGGGCTGGACATGGTTGGCCCTTCAAAAAAGCCCCAGGAGGTTTCACACACCTCTTCGTCGCAATCGACAAGTTCTCCAAGTGGATTGAAGCCAAGCCGGTTGCCACAATCACTGCTGACAAAGCACGGGATTTTTTCCTCAACATCGTGCACCGCTTCGGCATCCCAAACAGAATCATAACCGATAATGGGACTCAATTCACAGGAGGCATCTTCAAGGATTTCTGCGAAGACTTCGGAATCAAGATCTGCTACGCATCAGTAGCTCACCCCAAAAGCAATGGGCAAGTCGAGCGAGCAAACGGCATGGTTCTTCAAGGCATCAAGGCTCGCGTCTTCGACCGGCTAAGCCCTTACGCTGGCAAGTGGGTCCAAGAACTTCCCTCGGTTCTATGGTCGCTGCGAACTACACCCAGTCGGGCCACCGGCCAAACTCCTTTCTTTCTGGTCTATGGCGCAGAAGCCATGTTGCCAAATGAGATGGAGTTTGAGTCCCTCCGGGTCCGCAGCTTCAACGATGAACGCTACGACATCGACCGAGTGGATGACCTCACCCGATTGGAAGAGGCCCGCGAGGCAGCCCTCATCCAGTCGGCCAAATACCTTCAAGGGCTCAGAAGATACCACAGTCGCAACGTGCGAGCACGAGCTTTCATTGTTGGCGACCTGGTCCTACGCAAGATCCAGACCACCAAAGACCGACACAAGTTATCTCCCTTATGGGAAGGACCCTATATAATCGCCGAAGTGACTCGGCCTGGTGCCTACCGGCTAAAGCGCGAGGACGGGTCTATGGTGGAGAACTCCGGAACATCGAACATCTTCGGCGGTTTTACGCCTAATTTGGCTAAGGCCTCATGTTTTCCTTGACGCCAACCTCAAGCAAGATGACTTCTCGAGCTAGCGGTGGGGCGATACACATATCAATAAAGCTCGAATTTTCCTCGTCAAATTTTTGTGCATAATTTGGTTTATCATTGTTTAATGTCCTTCGACTCGAGCTCAGTGTCTAAGGACTGAGAGTTTTCCGATGACCTAATCGAGCCTAGGCTTGATGACAGCCAGACGAAAACTACTTAAGAAATTTCACGCAAAAGCTCGAATCAAGGCATTGACATAAATAAACTAAAAATAGTCACAAAGATTCCATGTCAAGAGTATCACGATTACATGACATTCACAAAGCGAAGTCGAATATAAGTTCAAAGCTTGAAATTGTTTGCTACATCCAAAGAGATCTTTTCGCCGCCTCTTGCGCCTCGCCGAGCATATCTAAGGCCTGCTCATCTGTTGTCCCCTCAGCGAAGCCCTCCCCGATTGAATGAATATCCACTCGGGGGTAGAGGGACTTGGTCTGTGCAAGAGCCAGACCAGCCCCCATGTTGGCTGCTTCGGTGATGTTCTTCGATATCTTGCTCGGGAGCGCCGGAGCTTGTCGAAGATCTCGATTGGCTCCAGCGAGCTGGCCCCAACCCCTTGATCAAACAAGGCTGTCAAGATTGGTGCGGCGGCATTGGCGACCTCTTCCCGTATCTCGTCGCTGGATTTGATCCGCCCGAGTAAGACGTCATACGGGCTCGGGTCTTTATCTTATAAGCTGCAAGGAGTCCTAGATCAGTCAAGGCACTCGGGAATGAAGCAGCACATGAAATCCAACTTCAAAGAAGGTTACCTTCAAATTCGGCCTCCACTTCGGCCTTGTCAAGGTTGACCGCTTCCAGTTGGACCTGAAGCGAGTGGACCTCCGAAGAATTTTCTACAACGAAAGAGGATTATCAATTGACAAGAACAACAAAAAGAATCATGATGAAGCCGGGAGAGGCGGGCTTACTTCCGATTGATCCGCGGAGGTCGAGGTTCGCTTCCCGAAGCTCCGAGATCTCCCTCCTCAAAGCGGCCTCCCTCGAAGCGGCCTCCTCCCGAGTGACCTTCAGCTGTCGCTGAACGTCCTCCAAGGAGTTTAAGTGAGGCACCAGCTTTTCCAGCGCCTCGGATTTTGCCATTGAACGGCAATATTCTTTCTGCACGCGAAGGCAGAAGGGTGATCGACTGAAGGATAACGAAGATATAATCAAAAAGAAAGATGAAGGCTTACGTTGAGCGGTCGGGTAGCCTCGTTCGGGCTCTCGACGAGGGCATCCCTTTCATCCTTTCAGCTGCCGGTCGAGGATGATGCCCCGTCTCTCGCCTTCCGAGTCCCGCCACTCGATTCTGATTGGAGGAACCCAGGTCTCAGAAGACTGTAGCCTGGGAATCTCTTCTACCGTGGCTGGCAAACAAGAAAAACCAATGAAGACATGAAAGGTTCAAAATTGAAAGAACAAAGGAAATTTCCGAAGCAAGTCTCACTGGTTTCGGCGGCTCCTAGGTGGGGCAGCCGGGCCCTTCTTCTTCATCGGGCTCGTGCCGAGTGACCCTCGGTCGGGCGCTCGGGCCGCAGCCGCTGGCTTCCGGCAGCTGACGGTTTCCGTCGGGATATCCGCGGCGCGGGGCTCTTCCCGGGCGCTCTCCTTCGAGGAGAAGGGTGCTTCTCCGAACGCTCGCGCTTGGTTGTGGGCTCGGGTTTCGGCTCGACGGCCTTGGCGCTTCGGGAGCAGCGGCCGGGTCGGCCCTTCATCCCCTCCGGGATCTATATCCCGGGGCTTCCGCACAAGTAAATACAAAGATAAAGAAAAGTCTTCTATGAAAGAGCTCGGGACTTTGGTTTCGAGCTTACCCGTAGATCACCGGATCTTCTGTGCGGTCCGCGGCGATCGCCTTAGAGGCGGAGTCTCGACGGGAGGAGCCGGACGTCGTCATCCGAGTCCTCGATGATCGCCGCCTTTGCTTGCGCGCTTGTTCGAGTCCTCACTCGGCGCCGCCCGCTTCCCGACCGGATCGGCTTGGATTTTTATCCCGCCGACGGCTTCTTAGCGGGCGATGCGCGTCATCATGAGCCATCTTATATGGCTTGGAAATGATAGAGGCGTTCTCCTGCGTAAGAAGGAAGGCGCAACGTTAAGCGACAAGACATCAAGATCGAAAGATACTATAAAGCAATCAATCGGCTTACCGGGAGGAGGAGGTCGATGGATGCTGAATGGAAGGACTGGTAGTATGAGGGCTCGCTCGACGAGATCCCGGATGAGAAGAGCTTGTACATCCGGATCTTCGGATCTCGTATGTGAGCGGATCCGGGTCCTCCCGATTGGGGTCGTTCCGCCTTCGTATTCGAAGGCCGGCTTCGATCGCTCCCGATTGGCGCCGCCGGCACCGATGAAATGCCGAGTGATTTGTTCCCCGCGAAGGTTCCTTTTCTTCATCGCCGGGATCTTCGCGAGCAGATCGTTGGCCTCATCCCATTCTTGGGCTACGGACGGTGCTCCAAGATGGTTTGGGGACAGGAGGAAGACCGACAAAGGAAGGGAGGAGGCGGGTTCAAGATTGCGATGTAGAACCGTTCGAGTGCCGCCTTTGTTCGAGGATTTCAAGGGGAGAGAGAAGTAGTCTTTGCGGAGAGATCCGCGAAGCCGAAGCCTGCCCCACCAACGACACAAGGGTGGTCCTTGTTCGGATGGGGTTTCGGTAGAACATACGACGAAACAGATTGAAGTGAGGAAGAATGCCAAGGAAGGCTTCACACACATGAATAAAGAGTGCGATGTGAAGCATCGAGTTGGGGTTCGATGGTAGATGTGAAGACCATAGTAATCCAAGAGCCCCGAAAGAATTCGGAGGTGGGAAGACTGAATCCGCAATAGAAAAAGGAGGTAAAGACAACGAGCTCACCGGTGTTTGGGGTCGGGAAGTCCTCCCCGCCGCCGGCGCCATCCCACAAGTTCCTTGGGCGGAAGCACGCCGTGCTTCACCATCTCCTTGAGGGTGTACTCCTCACATCCGAGGTGGCCCATTGGTCGAACGGAATCCTCTTTTCTTCCGCCATGAGAGCGAGGTTGTTGAGGAGCGGATCCGCCGAGAAAGGTTGGATCTTGGGCGATAGATGTGGGAGTTTTGGCTGCGGAGCTAGTTGTCGCGGCGAGCAAGCTTCTTGGCGGATGGATGAGGAGCGCGCAAGCCTAGGGTTCTCCGCGATGAACCGATGAGCGATTGTGAGAAGGGGAATTTTGGAAGATGAAGAGGCGGGGACGACCTCGTGTCTTTATAAAGAAAGATTTGAGGGTTGCGCTAGGTTTTCGGTGAGTGGGCCGAGCCCATAAGGAAATCTACGGCCCAACTAAGGTGTGGTCTCGATACGTGTCCTTAGGGACTTAAGCGGATGAGCTTAAGCGATTTGCCCGGCAATATGCGTGTGTCCGAGTGCCCAATACCTTTAAAGATCCTTCCATACCGCGGTTTGTCGACTTCATGAGAAGCCGACATGATGCAATTTGGAAGGTGACCAACAGCAGAGTTTTTATAGCCACCTTGGTGAACAAGGGTGTTTGGTTTTTCAAGCATTTGGTCGGGTAATCTAGCCGATGCTGTTTGTTTTTCCACCTTGGTGAAGATCTTTATAAGATTGAGACCAGATTATGGCAAAAGCGTTTAATAGCTTGGTCATATTTTTCATATGATTGAAAGAATTTATTTTCCCATGAGGGATGATTAAAGTTTTTGTTCGGATGACTCGGGCGATCTACTCGGATAAGCATGAGCTTACCGAGTGCTTTTTACCCGCTAGGGTTGATTGAGTTATTATTCCGGGATTACTCGGGCGAATCCACTCGGTTGAGCAAGAGTTTACGAGTGCTTTTTACCCATGAGGGATGATTGAATTATTTGTTCGAGATGACTCGGGCAAATTCACTCGGTTGAGTATGAACTTGCCGAGTAATGAGATTTCTATGATTGCTTTAGCATGAGCTAGGCATCTACATGAGAATAATTTTTTATATAGTTCTTGACTATATGCTTAGTCTATTTTTGACTAACCACATAGTCGGGGGCTACACCTATAATTAGGTGCATCAGGAGATGCACCTAGATATTTATTTTTTGAGAATTTTTATATATAAATTTTTCCAGCCCTTCACAGTCTTTGGAGCCACTCGGGAAGATTCAGGCAGAGATGATGGAGTCACTCGGCGCCAAAAGCACTCGGTCAAAGAGATTTTTGGTTGAGTGCCGCTTTGGTCTGAAGCGAGTTGTCTCGTCGGACCGAAAAGGACTCGGGGCTACTTGTGGAGATTGTGGCAATCGGGTATCCACATGACAAGCTTATCCGACCGGAGGTAGGGATAGATTGCGCCGCTATATCTGTAAGCCGAACTTGACTTAGGTGTTACGGTTGCCGATAGAGATAAGGCAATCGGCCTATAGTCACGGTTTGGTAAGATTGAGGAAACCAACTTAGAATAAGATAGGGTTTCCGACTTGTGAACCCTTCCTCCCAAGACTATATAAGGGGGGTAAGGGGCGTCCTTTGAGGGATATCTTAGACTTGATCAGATTCTAGATCTGAGATTCGACTTCATAAGCGAGAGCTTTAGATCACGAGATCAATAAAGACACTCGGCGGATCGAATCCACCGAAACAGGAGTAGGGTATTACCTCACGAGAGGGCCTGAACCTGTCTAAATCTTCTTCTTCTCCTAACCCATCGTGCTTGGCGATCTCGACTGCGACCCCATAAAATATATTGCCGAAACCAAGTTTCGACATTGACTGCGACCCCAGAAAATATATTGCCGAAACCAAGTTTCGACACCGACTGGCTCCGTAGCCGATTCGGACTTAGCCGATGAAAGCCTCTGTTTCCTCGCAGACCATTTCTCCTCCGATTTCGCTTGAATCTTGGTCCCGAACCTGGGGATTTGGTTACCAAATTTGGTCGTTAACATGGACAAGCCGTGCTTCCTACACCCGGAAGGTAATCATACCATCCGTCAGTGCTACACCCTCTAGGACCAGTTAACCCGGGAGGCACAACATCGCCGTCCCCGAGGGCTCGACGGAGGAGTGACAGAGACGTGAAGCACCACAACGAGGATCATCGGAGGGATGATGGCTTCCAGGAGCTGACCCACACCGTCAACATTATCCTCGGTGGTGAAGCAACATCGGAAAGCCGACGCCAGCAGAAGCTTCTCTCTCGCCGGGTGAACACCATCTCCATCGAGCCGACCGAGCACCTGTGGACCCCCGTTTTTGGAACGGGAATCTTTCGTGTTCTTAGTACCATTTCCCTAGATCGAGTAGTTGGTACCCACGAAATACAGTACTGAATAACCAGGTGCACATGCACAAATAGCCTTACAATGAAATTATTACAATGATAGGCCCGAAGGCAATGTTCACCACATAGGACCTCATGGTCCGGTTACAACACAAAAACAAAAATTAGATAAGGCAGCAGAATAAAGGCAGCGGCATGTCGGTTGCCACAGGCAACGACCGGGGACTAAGACCTAGTAAGCGCCACCAGCTTCTTCGCCTTCCTGGTAGTAGGCATAAGGATCCTCCAACTTTTCATTCCCAACATCTGAAGGTTTGTGCGTATAGCAACGGTGAGCACCAACCGTACTCAGCAAGCCAACACGGAAGTGATGCATATGATAGTGTTATTCAAGGAATGGCTGGAGCTCTTTTGTGTAAGGCCAATTTTCATAAATCTTTTCACAAGCCTAACAACTAGCCAAGTCAAGTTTTAGTTTCATAGTACATTAATTCGGCGACGGTTCTGTCTACCATCCATCGTGATTCCAAGGATGGCTTCCCCCCTCCGATTCGTCATGGTTTTTCTGGGGAGTCCACCTCTTCTCGCATCTCGAGAAGTTGATCCACCAGCGAATAAAATCATCATGCAAACCCTTCCCAGCATTTTTAAGTTTAAAGTCTAGCCAAGCAAAAGTCTTGTCACGATGCTCAATATCCGCGAGCACAGCTATTCGAATAGATTAATTCATTCACACTGCAGTGGATGTACACTTTACCCGTACTCCGTGACAACCCAACAAATGAGCCTACGTCCCAACACATGAGACGGTCACGGCAAAGCCTTTCGATAACCTCACTTTGGCAGTACCCGCTCCATGAACTTAAGCCCTCATGCACTCTAGCCGTCCTTTTCTAGCAGTGAGAGGAGTTCTGGCGCACCCGGGGTAAGGGAAGACTTCCTCAATCTTTAAGTTCAATTAATATCGATTTAATTTCAACATCCACAACATGGGCCGCAGCCTCATCTTCATCACACAAACCACAACATAAAGAACCATCTATGCAAGGATACTGCCTCCGCTCGGCTATCTAATCAGCTAGGTCTATACCCATTCGAGAAGTACGGTTGTACTGGCTCGTTTCCGGGCTATCTTATGGCTCGGTCCTTAATTGACCAGGGTCAGCACTTGCCTTTTTCGGAATCCACCCAAATCATCCGGCCGCCCCAGTCTAAAACATTTGTGTAGTACTTTCAATTTTCATCAAATTTAGTTCATCATTCTCATGGCCATGTGGCGCTCATGTCTCCACAGGCCGCATCTCAAGCACAAAGCTTTTCATAAAGACATGAGTAAGCATGAATCTAAGTTTAGCAGGGCTAAGCAATTTTCCGAAGTTATTCTCTGGTTGTTTGTATCACTTCGAGAGTTACAAGGAGAAATTCTAAAGGTAATCAACAGCATGGTATGGCATAACAAGTATAGGTAACTCTGTATAGCATGCATGTTTAGAGTTTAAAACAACATCATTTCACAATTGGGATCAATATGTTCAAAGAGTGTGATGACTTGCCTTGCTCGCACGCTTGTGGAGTGGTGTCTTCAACGGGGTCGATGCCGGTCTCTTCAGGTGCTATCCGTACGTGCGAAAGATCAATCGAATCCGATTAGAATCCAATATAACACCAAAAGGTCGAAAAGATCCGTAAAAGCCACAAAAATGATTCCAAGCGCTTAGCCTAAATTCCTACTTGAGTTTGTACTAGGATCACCAGGGAAAACTCCAAGTTTTAACATCGGGTCGATTACTTAGGGTTTTCGCAAAGCGACGATCGCGATTTGTTCGAGAAAATAGATTTGAAAATATCCGCGGAGGGATTGGTGCTCGAGGTTTTGAAGATTTGAGTACAAAAGAGCAGCACATTTAAATGGCGAGAAAGGATTAAACGAAATCTGGACTTGAAAACGACGCAAACGATATTTCGGAAAAGTCGCATTTTGATTTTCAAATTTTTCACCGAGAAATCATACAAGAAAATAATTTATTTTTGCCCAAAATTTTACTCAAGTCTTCCCAAAATATTTTTCCAAATTTTCCAAAATTTTTCTTAATTTTTCCCTATTTTTCTTTTTCTCTTTTTCTTTTCTTTTTCTTTTTCTTTTTCTTTTTCTTTTTCTTTTCCTGGCATCATGTTCATTGCCCGCCATCCGTTCGACCGGAGTCCAAGCAAAAACAGGGCGGCGGCCAGCGCTAGCGCATGGGGAAAAAGGGCGGCGGGGGGCTTACCAGCGATGGCTGGTCACGGCGTCTAGGGCGGCGGGACGCGGCGTCGGCGGCATACGGCAACGGCGGCGACGGCGGCCTAGGGCGGCGGCGCTTTGGGAAGAAGGGGGCCGGAGAGAGAGAGAGAGAGATGGGGAACGGCGGCGAGGTGAGGGCTCGGGGTGGCTTGGCCCCCTTTAAATAGCGGAGGCCGAGGAGGCGGCGGGAGGAGAAGGGGCCGGCGCGGCGCGCGTCGGCGGCGCCATGCGGCGCGGGAGGCGGGGGGGCGCGCGCGTTTGCGACGTGGCGAGAGGGCGCGATGTGCGAATAGGGCCGCGTACGGCATCGGACGCATGGGCGAGCGCACGGGGTACGGGCGGGTCCGGCGGGCGCGGCGCACGAGGCGTGAATCGCGGCGGGTCCGCGCGCGGCGGCGGCGCGGGCGCGGGCGCGGGGGTCCGGCGCGGCGCGAGTGCGCCGGCGCGTGGCGTGCGTGGCGCGGGCGCGTGCGAGTACGGCCGGGCGACGCGCGGCGGACGCGCTCCGGGCCGAGTACGGCGTCGAGCACCTCATGCGCAATGAACAGTAGAATTTTATATTTTTCCCGATTTTCAATTTCTAATTTCCTATTTCCATTGTCCTCCCTTCTAAAAATTCAAAATAAATTCCAATATTCCTAGAATAATTTTTAATACTATATTTTCAACTTTTTCTCCACTTTTATTTTTCCACAAATATTTTTCATATTTATTTAAATTCCTTTTTCCTAATTTCATAATTCACCATTTTTTTTAAATTCCAAAAATTCCCTAGATTTCGAGTAAATCCCCCAAATATTTTATTGTCTATTTTATAACCTAATTAATATTTCACCATCAAAAATTAATCCCCTTTTTCTTAAATTTGTATTTTCATAAATCCTCATTCCTTCTCCGATTTTCTTTTAAAATTCCTAATTCTGAATTTCGAATTTTTCTTTCCGACAAACTCCAAATCTTTCACAAACACTGAGAGGAATTGCTCGCAACTAAATTTATGCAACCGAGCCGGCAAATAAGAAGCAACAAACCCGAGGAAAAAGCAACAAGCGAAAGTTTTTGCAAGTTCCGATTTTTACGTTCCGATTTTAGTCTCTTCGATTTTCAGGATGTTACAGCACCTCAGGTGGTCGGAGGTCCCGATCTATTTCTCTTGGGCCGACCAACGGGCCGATGTCCCGAAGCCGGGCCGGTTTCCGCTGGTGGTGGACCCGGTGGTGCTCAAGGTGCGCCTCAAGTGCATCCTCATCGATGGGAGAGCAGCATCAACGTCCTCTTCCGAGGAACCCTACGCGAGCTCTGGGTCTCCCTCTCCACTCTCGAGCCCACAGACTCACTGTTCTATTGCATTGTCCCTGGCAGAGCGAGCTTGTCGCTCGGCGTGATCTCACTCCCTGTGACGTTTGGGACGCAGGAGAACTACCTCATCGAGTTTGTCAGATTCTATGTGGCGGACTTTGAGACCACCTACCATGCGGTACTCGGCCGCCCAGCTCTTGCCAAATTCATGGCGATCCCCCAATACAAGTACCTGGTCCTCAAGGTCCCAGGGCCTGCAGGGGAGTTCTCCGTGCAAGGTGACGTCGCCACCTCCTACGCCTGTGAAGCCGAGAGCCTCACCTTGGACGAGGTTGCTGACCCCTCAGCCCGCACGGGGAGATTCGTCCCATTGCGTGTCGACTCCAAGGGGAAAGCGCCGATGGTCAAGGAAGCTCTGAGCCCGACGCCACCGACATCAAGACCCACCGCTGACCACACCGAATACAAGGTCATCACCCTCTCTGGTACTGACCCCTCCAAGATGGCTTGATAGGCATAGGCCTCGGGGAGAAATAGGAAAGCATGCTCATCAACTTCTTGCGCGCAAACATTGACATGTTCGCTTGGAAACTGGCAGACATGCCGGGAGTACCCAGGGAGTTGGTCGAGCATGAGCTCCATGTTCTCCCCGATGCCAAGCCAGTCAGACAGAGGTTGCAGCGGTTTGCCCAGGAGCGAAGGGATGAGATCACCCGTCGTGTGCATACCCCCCTTTTTGTCGTCTCGATATCGTATCTCTGCGATAGGAAGAAAACATTCAACGTCTAACTTGTTTTTGCATAGAATGTTATGATATGGTATGGCCTTATTGTATGTATGAGATGCATGTGATGCGTGTAGTATTCTTTCATACGTGCAATCCATGTGATTTTCTTTCACGACCGTGTCGATGTAATCTTCGATTTATAACTTCTATAGTAGTAGCTTAGTTTGAAGAAATCAAGCATCCGACACTCGGGAGAACGGTGATGAAGATGGAGATCCTCTACACCGGCATGGAGATGGAGATCACCATGTGAAAGGGCCATACTATTTTATTATTAATTGCTATTTCTTCTTGCTTTCATATATGAGATATGTTTGTTTGATAGGATAGTAACCCTCACAAAATTAAGTAATAATGATGCCCTTCCAAATGTTGCACCTATCACCATTGTGATCGTCAATTGGTGGGTCTACCAAAGCAGAGTGTCAATGTCTATCATTACATGATGGGGTATATGTCAGACATATACATGCAAGAGCATTTGGTTTACTTAACAAGGCTATAAAAATAGTTTTGGGCCTTTGGGCATAGGTTGGCGTCGGGGCATGGTGATGCCACCCAACGAACAAGAGTCACATAGGGATATGATTAGCAAGGAGTTGCTTACCCATGTTACTAAATTCTAGCAGTGATGTTGTGGACCCCCATTTTTGGAACGGGAATCTTTCGTGTTCATAGTACCATTTCCCTGGATCAAGTAGTTTGGTACCCACGAAATACAACACTGAATAATCAGGTACAAATGCACGAATGTCTTACACAGGAGTTATTACAGTAATAGGCCCGAAGGCAATGTCCAGCACATAGGACCTCATGGTCCAGATACAACCCAAAAGTAGAAATTAGATAAGGCAGCGGAATAGAGGCAGCGGCTTGTCAATTGCCACAGGCAACGACTGGAGACTAAGACCTAGTAAGCACCATCAGCTTCTTCGTCCTCCTGGTAGTAGGCATATGGATCCTCCAAGTCTTCATTCCCACCATCTGAAGGTTTGTGCGTATAGCAAGGGTGAGTACCAACCGTACTCAGCAAGCCAACACGGAATTGATGCATATGATAGGGTCATTCAACGAATGGCTGGTGTTCTTTTGCATAAAGCCAATTTTCACAACTCTTTTCACAAGCCTAACAACTAGCCAAGTCAAGTTTTAGTTCCATAGTTCATTAAGTCAGCGGCGGTTCTGTCTACCATCCATCGTGATTACAAGGATGGCTTCCCGCCTCCGGTTCATCATGGTTTTCTGGGGAGTCCACCCCTTCTCGCATCTCGAGAAGTTGATCCACCAGTGAATAAAAGTTATCATGCAACCCATCCCAGCATTTTAAAGTTTAAAGTCTAGCCAAGCGAAAGTCTTGTCACGATGCTCAATATCCACGAGCACAGCTATTCGAATAGATTGATTCATTCACACCGCAGTGGATGTACACTTTACCCGTACTCCACGACAGCCCAACAAATGAGCCTACGTCCCAACACATGAGACGGTCACGGCAAAGCCTTTCGATAACGTCACTTTGGCAGTACCCGCTCCATGAACTTAAGCCCTCATGCACTCTAGCCGTCCTTTTCTAGCAGTGAGTGGAGTTCTGGCGCACCCGGGGTAAGGGAAGATTTCATTCATCAAGTTATAATAATTTTTACCATCGTCCCTTCCAAATCTCATCTCATCCATAAGAACCACTATGCAAGGGTACCGCCTCCGCTCGGCTATCTACTCCGCTAGGTCTATACCCATTTGAGAAGTACGGTTGTACTGGCTCGTTTCCCGGCTATCTCATGGCTCGGTCCTTAATTGACCAGGGTCGGCACTTGCATTTTCCGGAATCCACCCAAATCATCCAGCCGCCCCAGTCTAAAACATTTGTTTAGTACTTTCAATTTTCATCGAAACCCATTTCATCATTCTCATGGCATTGTGGCGCTCATGTCTCCACATGCCGTACCTCAACTACCTTCCCTAAGGTAGTTGCCCAAGCATAAAGCTTTTCATAAAATCATGAGTATGCATGAATCTAAGTGTAGCAGGGCTAAGCAGTTTGCCGAAGCTATTCTCCGGTTGTTTGTATCACATCGAGGGTTACAAGGAATAATTCTAAAGGTAATCAATAACAAGGTATGGCATAACAAGTATAGGTAACTCTGTATAGCATGCATGTTTAAAGTTTAAAATAACATCATTTCGCAATTGGGATCAATATGTTCAAAGAGTGTGATGACTTGCTTGGCTCGCACGCTTGTTGAGTGGGGTCTTCCGCGTAGTCAGTAGAGGCCTCCTCGGTTGCTAGACATACGTGCAAAAAGGAAAAATTGAATCCAATTAAAATCCAATAAGAACGAACAAAAAAGCATGAAAAATCATAAAGAACTCTTCAAAATATCCCCCTACGACCTTACTCGGGTTACAGAGGATTTTTAGGGCAAAATCGACCGTAGCGACGAGTTACGGCTTTTTAGGTTTTTTGTAAAAAGGATCGATAAAGCGACGAAGTGGAAATCTTGCGAATGTTGTTTAAGAGATTCGTTGATACATTTTTATTGAGTTCAAAAGGTTAAGTATAGTTTGAAGAAAAGAAAAGGTACAAATAAGTCTTCGGGAAGAGTTTTCGCAAGGTTCACCGAAAATTGTATATAGGAGCTCATTTCATTTTGAAGAAAATACCTGTGAAAACTATAAAATTTTGGCGTAAATATTTCCAAAATATCGCCAAAATATTCCCCAAATTTTTCTAAAATTTTTCCCATTTTTCTAATTTTTCTTTTTCTTCTTTTTCCCTAGACCGCACCTGTGCATCACTCTTTCTCTCGACGTGTGGGCCGGCGGGAGAGGAAGGAAAATGAAGAAAAAAATGAAATCGGTAAAATTTCATGTGGTTGGGGTTCGAACCCGCGACCTAACACTCAGCCCAACTCACTCTCTCCACGGGCCAGTGCCCTCTTCTCATCTTCTTTCCCTTTCTTTCTTTTTCTTCCCTCTTCCTCTGTTTCTCTCCCGCCGGCGGTAGGGAGGAAGACGGGCTCGCCGGCGGCGAGGGAGGGGCGGAGCTCGGGGATGGGGTGGCTTTTCACCATCTTGGGATCACGGGGGTCCCATTTCCCCACTCGGTCGGGACCGGGGAGCGGCGGAGATGGCTGGCGATGGCGAGATGGTTCGGGCGGTGGTGGCGCTCGTCGGCGGCGGATTCCGGAGATGATTTGGCCAAGGCAAGGAGTCTCCGAGCATCGTGAGTTCTATGGATGCTAGAGGGGCGTTGGTTTGGCCGGGGATGCGCTGAGGTGACCTGGCGTCGTGTGCATGGCGACGACCGAGGCAGGGGAATTCGGCGGGGCGCATCGCCGCCGATTTCCGACGGCCATCTGGCTCGGGGGACCTAGGGGAAACAATCCTTAGATCACGGGGATAACGGTAGTACCTTTAATTCGAGAGGAGATCAACCGAGGGCGACGAATTTTGGAGTTTTGCCCCAGGCGGCCGAGTTAGGGTTCTTCCGGCCGAGCTCCGATCCTTTCCAAAATTCAAGCAATGCGATGGCTAACTTTTGGGGAAAATCGGGGGAAAAACACGAGTGAGCAATGGGGTAGATTTGCTATGTGGCAAGCTAGGTCTGGGAAGGCCGATTTATAGGCGGTCAACGGTGAGGTGGTTCGGTCGGCCTAGCGCGGCGGTCGGCTGGCGAGCGCGCGCAAGCGTGTGCACGTCGCGGCGACGTGCGGCAATCGCAGCCAACGCGCGCGCTACGGCGAGCACGGTGAGGGCGTGCGTGTGGGCGGGAGCGCGGGCGACGTGGCAAGGACGGCGTGGCGCGGACGTGCATGCGCGATGCTAACGTGGGCGGCATGGCGAGCGTGTACGGCGTCGACTTTGGGAGCAACGGCATGGCGAGACTGTACCGGCGATCCCTGTGTGTGACCGGAGCCGATGACGATGGGAACGTGCTTGCACGAGGTCTCTGGTACGGCGAATGACGCATGGCGGGTGCGAACGGGGTGATGGAACCGGTCGAACACCTGCTAATCAATGAATAGTGCAATTTCCTATTTTCCCGAATTAAAAACCTATTTCCCCATTTCCATTTCCTTTCTTCCTAAAAGTCCCAGATAAGTTTTTGTATTCTCCAAAACAATCTTCAAAATTATATTTTCAACTTTTTCCCCATCTTTTAAAATATATTTTTCATATTTATTTTATTTCTTCTTTTAAATTCAAGAAAGTAGGGTGTTGATTAAAATAAATTTCTAATTTCATTTCTCCTTTTCAAAAATATTTTTATCATCCAATTCCAATTATTCATTATCTTTCCTCTATCAATTAGGGTTTAAACCAAAATATATCCCTTTTAAGGTATCCTTTTGTAATTCACCAAATTATATATATATATACTCTTTTCAAATATATATACATATATATTTATTGTGAAATCTTTCTCACCGGCTGGGATTTCAAAGCTTAGGGTTTTATTCAACTTTACCTCAAAGTAATTCCAGAAGAAAATCTTACACCGCTGAACTGGCAATTAAAATCGAAAGACACGATAAGAAGCAATGACTCCCAAAAGGTTTTTGTGAGTTCCGATTTTTACGTTCCGATTTTAATTTCTTCGATTTTCAGGATGTTACAGATGCCAAGCTCACTATAAATTAATTAACATGTGGATCTTGACCCAATACGTAACCAAGAGGGAAGGTTAAGAAACATAGTGGGAGTCTTTTGTTAAATTGTTTAATAAAATACAATGCATAAACATTGTGCTAAACTTTGCATGTATTTTCTGTTGTAGATTATGGCAGCCAATACTGCACCCAGTTCTTTTAATTTGCGATCTATTCTTGAGAAAGAAAAATTGAATGGAACAAACTTTATGGATTTGTATCGAAACTTGAGAATTGTTCTCAAGCAAGAGCGAAAGGAGTATGTTATTGAAGTTTCTGATCCTGATGATTTGCCTGATAATGCTAATGCTGCTGCACGGAGGGCTTATGAGAAGCACACTAATGATTCCCTAGATATAAGTTGTCTCATGCTTGCCACAATATCCTCTGAGCTTCAGAAGCAATACGAGAACAGTGATGCTCACAGTATTATTGAGGGTCTACATGGCATGTTTGAGAACTAAGCTAGGGCCGAGAGGTTCAACACTTCAAAGTCCTTGTTTGTGTGCAGACTTGTAGAGAGGAATCCCATCAGTCCACATGTGATAAAGATGATTGGCTACATTGAGAGTCTGGAAAAGCTTGGTTTTCCTCTTAGCCAAGAGTTGGATACAGATGTGATTCTCCAGTCGCTCCCTCCGAGCTTTGAGCCATTCATACTAAATTATCACATGAACAACATGGATAAAACCTTGGCCGAATTGCATGGGATGCTAAAGACTGCCGAGGAGAGTATCAAGAAAAATGGTTATCATGTTATGATGATGCAGAAAGCTAAGCGCAAACCTCCTGTCAAGAAACTTTGCACATAACGGAAGTTAACTCCTGATGAGATCATGAGTGCCTCCAAAGCAAAGAAAGGCAAGAAGGGGTCAGCGGCATCAGATGCCGTTTGCTTCTATTGCAAAGAGATATGTCACTAGAAAAGGAACTACAAGAAGTACATGGAGGATCTCAAAAAGAAGCAGAGTGCGTGTCGGAGACGTCCCGGATCTCTCATTATGTTTGCAAGATGAAGTGAAACGCTTCAAATCATCTAACAGACATAACAAAACATCCGACGTCCCGAGAGAAGGATACTGAGACATTCCTGGGCCTTTAGCCTGCCAGTCAACTTCAGCCTGAGATGTGCCCGTCAAACCACTCGAAGGTGGCGACCAGATGTGTTACACATTAAGGAGACTTGACAAAATGGCTAAAGATCTACAACATTTCAAATATCCTTAACTCTTACTCATGAGAATCTAGCTCCCAGGATGTGCGCTAGATTCCCACTTTCATCTTAAGCATGGGCATTCATCGCAAACACACCAAAGATGAACGGAATGTAAAGACTTACATTAACTTAATAACTACATAGGCCAACCAGCCAAATAAATATATATCAGGGAACTGCGGAAGCTTGGTTACCCAATCACAAGCACACCGACTAGGGTTTTACCCCGTTAAGTTCAATCCTAGAAGAAGCAAATCGTAAACCCGTATCACTCAAGGACTAAGTCAATACCTGCAAGCCAAGTGGATATTCTAGTGGCAAGAGTCAGTACATTATTAGAAATAATGTACTGGCAAGCACCAAGACAAGCCTAACACACTACATGTAGGGCATATAATCAAGGAAGGCATAGTATAATTCATTTTAGCATAAAGCAAGTTTTATTGGCATATAATACTTCCAAATCAGTTTTGCTTTCAAATGAAATTTCAGCAAGCAAGTTCTAAGAATAGGGCATCATAGTAGTCATTAATCATGTATAAGTATACACCTCATTGCCATCCATGGCAGCAAGGAGATATTCCACAAAAATGCAACATAATTTGAAGGTAAATTTCAGCATTCAGAAGAATAAACACAGTCTATACTCAATACATATCCACACACTGCTCATGACCATGAGGACGACTAATTGATTAGTTTTTATCTACAGAGCTTGTACACTTGACCCACATGATGTGAATCGCTCACATGAAGTGAAGCACTCTAGTTTTGTTCGGTACCCGTCGGTATCACCATACTCTACACATCAAGTACATACTAGAGGTCACAACGAAGCCTTTACACTACACAATCTCTAGCCTTGCACCAGCACGATATGTGTTCTCCCATCCTGGGCATACTAGAAAATATAACCTAGAACCGTCAAGTGGCATGGCCCTGCCTTAAACTTGACGCCATGATGGCGGACACGACAGGAATCCACCCACGTGGCACAATACTGTTGTATTGGACACACTTAGTCGCCTAAACTACCACATCGGTGGTAAATAGGAAGTTCCTCTGGGTTATCCAAACCCATACACACCGGCCTACCTTAGTGCAAGGCTAGGTGCTAAGTAGATTAGTTAGCTTAGGTCATCTCATACTAACACATATGGTTGTACTGTATACGGAATGAACTGACATTGAGTGAAGTCCTTAGGTCGGTTTGGACACACTATCCCCCTATCGGCGTACAAATACATCAATCGCATGCCACTTGAGGCCCAAACCTAAAATCCATGTTTTTCACCATTTTATTCGTCAAAATAATAAGTATTCAAGTTCTGTCCAGATTATTTAGAAATATTTTTTCATGTTTTTAATGAGTCCATAATGACGAGGAAAAACATTTTAAGCATGGCTAAGCATTATAGTACTCTAGTGATATCAAAACTTATGATATAAGGTGGTACAGTCATATTTTAACTAAGGTTAGGAATCAGGGATATGGACATATGTGGGGTTAAGGTGATAATGCAAGTAATAGGAGTTTGTCTAACAAGTTTAACAAGATTTTAATTTATTAGTGTACAATCGACATGTAGGATTTGCAAACATTTTCAATAACCTCCGAAACATTTGGTTCAAAGTGTTCAAAGATAGAGGGAGGTGGAACTTGCCTTGTAACTGGAAAAGGTCAGCACTTAAGTCGCTCCTTCACCGTTTAAGCAATTAACTATAAAAAGTAGACGTTATGCAATTAACACCAAAATATGTGAAAAACCCAAAATGCTCTAAAATGCATGATTTGTACACATTGAGTTGGTACTGATCTAAAATGATTTTTGGTGAAAGAATTTATAATTTACCTTATTCCATTTAGGAGTTATGATTTTTAGAATTTTTATCGGGACGTAGCGGCATAGAGTTAGGTGATGTTTGGACAATGTTTCTATAATTTGATTTTTATTAATTTGACTTCACAGAGGTAAGGAAATACATTTTCTATGTCTAACACAATTGGTTTCATAATTGTTAGAGCTATTGTGAACTTCTTATGCATTTTACAAATTTATAACGTGTTCTAGGCCTATAGTGTTCAATGTGTGCCTAGCTTAGGAATGGTATATTCAGAACAGGTTCTATGTTGCTGGAGGTATTTAAGAATGAATACTTTAGTTAACAAATCTAATCTTAATTCAAGTTTTGGAGTTTAAATTTCTTTACTACATATTTTATAAGCTAGGGAGGGTTCCATGTTAGTTTCTTAACATATTAACCTAAGAATTGATATAAGAGCTAGGTGTGCCAAGTTTTGGTGGTTAGGGATGAAACTTATGGTCTCTCTGGTCCAACAAGTTTTAATTGGATTTACTTGGAGCTAAAGTGCATATATATATATACATATATATGTATATAGTGCTTAACTACTGTTATAGTGATTAGCGCCTAAGTTATCTATTATAGTGATTAGCACCTGTACAGAAGGTGTCATATTTTATCTTACTATGTTGAATTTCATTACTTGCTGGTTCTACAGAAACTTGGTCTTAAGGATGAATTTTCTACAAATTTTACAAGTTGAAATGTGCACTAAGTTGTTTATTCCTTATATAAATATTTAAGTGATATTACTATACAAAGCATATATTTTTATTTTATAATTTGAAAGTACATGTTTTGATGATTCTACAGAACTTGAGTTTACTCAAAAAGGAGTAAATATGAATTTATATTAATATCTAAAGTTCAGCTCATCTAAATCACATCATTTTAATAGTAATATTCTTAGAGGCATTTGGTAGAAAGTAACTATATGTTTTTATTTTTCCTAATAAGTAGGGGTAAGTTGGTGCATATATAGAATTTAAGTTTGTCCAAAAATATGTTGAATTGGATTTTCTATGTATTTTATAAGTTGGTGCAAGCTTTATGTGTGATTTTCTTTATTTAAATTTTAGAGACAAAATTTGCACTATGAGTGCCAAGTTTTATAATTCTAATTTAAAGTTGGTTGGAATCGTCTCCGGTTGATGGGGCGAGCGGCGGATACCTTATGGGCTATGAATGCATTTGTGCTATGGCTCTATCTACATCATGAATGCCAAAATCAATACATGCAACATGTGAAACACCATCCCAGGTTGCTACAACTGCAAGCAATCAACCAATGGCTCACCAGTTGAACGGGAATCGACGACGGAGGTGCTAGGTCGGAGTCGGAGAAGACGGTGGCCGATCTCCTTCCTCGTGGCACCATTCGTGAAGGTTCTTGTGAGGTTTTGAAGAGGAGGGTGAGGTGATCTTGGTGGTGAAATAGCTCAGCAGGGGAAGCTTCGAGGTAGCGGGAACGGCTGCGGTAACCTGCGGCACTGCGTCGACTACGGCGCGATCGTGCTCTAGAACTGCCGTGGCATGGTCGGCGTTCCCATTAAATGGCTGCAAGAAATGGGGTGAAATTAGAGCAGTGGTTGTGGCATGATGATAGGATCTGGGAACATGGAGAAGATGGCGATGACGATGACCCGTTGGATGACGGTGATGGCATCTTCCCGGCAGCCGGTGGAACGCTAGAGGCGAGGTGGACAAGATGGAGCTCTCCTCCTTGGTTCTCTCGGCACAGGAGTGGATGGCATGGATGGGCAATTCAACTGGGGAAGTTAGAGGGCACGGGGAAGAGATTGCAGCGTTGACACCTTATGGCCACACGTCGACGACGTCCTGCGCACTATCGGCTCGCGTTCTTCGCGTTCCCTGGCATCCTTGGTCGGTTAGGAGAGTGGAACAGAGGAAAAGCAAGCCGTGGAGGCTTCCATGTGGGTCCAAGCCATGATACACTAGGTTTGAATGAGAGGGATGGGTAGAAAAACGAGTACTACTGATTTTGGATGAATTTTTTAGGGTATTTCTCTCCCCTTACTTTGTAGCTTCATATCATAATATGTGGACGAGATAAATTAGTGAAATTTGTACTGGAGGTAGATGAGTATACCTAAATTCCATTTTCTTTGGTTGCACACAAAAATAATTTGTAGTTTGTTCACAGAAATTAAACAAAGATAGGGTATTTTGAGACTTGTTTGAATTTTTATAAAGCCTAAACAGAGAAGAAAAATTCTAAAAAAATTATATTTATTCATTATAACTGACCTAGTATTTGAATAAATTATCTCACATGTACAATTATGTGCATTTTAATTAACTTTTAGAATAGATGTTATTTTAGCCGATAAGAATATTAATTAGCCTATTATTTGACTGTTTTGTCTATTTTATTTGAGGCATCAAACTTAGTTTTTGAATTGCACAAAAATTATGTTGAGTTGTATATAATGTTTGGCACCTACATGAATTTGTCCATGATTTTGTCTAGTATGTATTATTTTAGAAAATTAGGGTATCCTTTTTATGTATAGGTGTTCTCTCTTTGTAAATGCACCTAAGTTATAGGAGTTATATTAAAATTTTTCTTGGGCTCAGGAGATGATCTTTGAATTTATTTTTCATGTCCACATATTATTATCCAAGGTTAGTTGTAGGCTCATTTTGTAGATTTAAATCTCTTAGGCTATGCTTATGAGACCTATAATGAAAAGCGAGACCAAAATCCAATTGCACCAGGGACTAAATGCCAAAACATGTTTTATTCATATGCATGTGCATATGTATAAATGTATCAATATGTGCACATGTATAAATGTATCAATGCTCAAGATTAGAAATGAAAAAGTTTTATTTTGTTCTCAAATTTTAATCATGCACTGGGTTGAAATACCTCACCTAGGTTAGAAATGAAAATTTTGGTTCACAAAATTGAGAAACTTTACTTTGATTTGGTTTTAACAAAATTTTCTTGACCCTAGAATTTTGGATATGTGACAACCTATCCCCCTTAAATAAATCTCATCCTGAGATTTGGGTTGGGTTGTGCGGCTAGAAGTCGGTTGGTTCAACTATGTTCGACATATCCGGGACTTCATCTAACAAGTCGATGGATAAGATACTTGCTTAGAATATTGCGGAATTCGATCATTAAGTTCGTAATGGTGATCCATTCAACGTCTCTGCAATTCTTTGTTTCTGATAAAATTATTATCCCTTTTCTTTTCCTTCTACTAAACCTCTCTAGGTACCCTAGTCTTAATAGTCCTAATAATTTAATATTTCCGTAAGGGAATCTTTTGGTGTGTGCCACCTCCTTATTTTAACAGGGAAAAGTGTGAGAGGTGGATTGTCCTTCACACTTGCTCTAGCTATCGGATTTGGGAGTGAGCAATGGTGGAGTAGCTCTAGAGAAGAAGGAATGGAGAGGGGGTTTCACGATGAAGGCGATGCAAAGCGATGTGTTGCTGGTAGAGGCGGACTTCGTTGGCGGTTAGGGCTTGTAGTCGTAGGGTCCAAGATGGAAGGAAAAGTTTCCTCATCGGCTCAGGGAATGGACATATTCGCCACCGGAGATGGTGCTCGGATGATGGCGGGGTCGAGGCGTTTTGGTTGCAGTAGCTACATCCTGGCGGGTATGGTCGCTGCTTGGCGATGGGTATGGGCAAAAGTGTGGTATGCCGGTACGGCCATTCGTACTTTACTGGCTTGGGTTTTATGTCCACTAGTCTTTGTTTGGAGGCTATGGCGGGATGCGATAGAGGATGGCTATCGAGATTTTCTTTGTGAGGCGGTTTGTCTTCTTGTCGTGTTGGTGCCCATTGTCTTTCTTTCTTTTCTGGGGTTGCTGATAGATTAGGTAGTGGGTGGCTGGTCCCCCAGAATCTATACTTTGGGCCTAAATCTGGTGGGTAACTGCCAGAATCTCTCTTTTGCTTTTGTACTAGGAGCACATTGAGTTTTTGGTGTTGATGGGTTCTCAGGTGGTTTGGATTGTTCTGTCGGATGGGTGGTTAGACGACATTGCCTGCTAGACGTACTCCAACCAGTTTCCTTTTGTAAAACATAGAAATATAATTATGTTGGAGAAAGTTCAGATCTATTTGTGTGGATGATGTTGTTGGGTTGGATGTATCAAATTTTTGATGTGGTCCATAGAAAGATGATCCAATTACACAGAAATGAATAGAACTACAGTGAAATACCGGGTTTCTGATAACATGGTTTTATCAGCCTCTCGTTATTATGAAATCTTTTCAAACGTACAAGATTTAATATGGCTATTGTTAAGCTTTTCTTAAGTTGATTATGCTATTGATAGGATGTCACAAGTCTTGCCTATAGCTTAATTGATATCGCAATACAAAGGGATTTGTGCACACATTATAGGTTCACCCGATATGATCCTCATGTATACTTTGTTGTCAATACGTTCTGCTAGGGGCCGCTGTTGACGGATCGGCCGAGTTGGACTCGGGTTGGAACCAAGTATACCTGAGCCTACAGGGTCACACACTTAACAGGAAAGAACAGACATTCGAGTTTGACTCGGATACGACTTAATTGGATAGAGATCCAACTAGACATATAGTTTCGATGGGCCTTTAGGCCCCGTCGGCAACCCTATATAAGGAGGCGAGGGGTGGAGGGATTCGGCACACAACGTACAACCAGACAAGCTTCTCCACGAAAACCCTCCCACGTCCGAGCCAAAACCCTAGCCATGCATCGCGTGCTAGCACACGAGTGTTCGGAGTTCTCTCCCTGGATGTGTGGATACTGGTAGAGAGATCGCTATGTTGCAGTGTTCATCGGTGACATTGAATCTCGTTGAGATCAAATCAACCGATTTCAATTCGGTGATTTGGGTTGGGGTCGGCATGTCTGAGGGTCGGGCGGAGCGCTTCGGCGCCATCGGCATTGGGGAACCAGCACGGAGTCGTCGGCCTCGGTGGATTCTAACGCTATTAGGCAGTTTAGCGACGTGCGTGGTTTTTGGTGGGGTCGGGCGAGGCAAAACGAATCGACTCATCGCCGTCGGGGTCGGACGAGACGGACAGGGGGTCGGCGGGTCAGGCGAGTCATTCCTAAGGTCGGCAAGACTTTCCCGGGGTTGGCTGGAACGTTCGCGTGGTCGGCAAGACCATTCCAAAGTCGGCCAACAACTTGTTGACTATTTCCGCTGCACTACACATTAATAGGTAATGATCTATGAACCCTTACTTGCAAGTATTCCTGGATTGTGCGGTAGAAAATATTTGATTTATGCTAACGTAGCCTCCGCGTTCTCCTTCAGTCCCCTATATCCGGCCGGAGAGCGGGTGGACATCAGCCATGATGCCGCTCTGCCCGCACCTTCCGCACCCACGCCGAGTTGCTCGCGCACCGCGCGCCCCCTCTCCCCCACTCTCCCGTGCGCATAGCGCCATGAAACGTCGGGGATTCAAAATCCGTTGATCATTTCCCCTCTACTCTCTCTCCCGCACCACGTCGCCACCATTTCCGCCCCTCTCGGGCCACGACTGGGCCTCCCATGGCTATAAATAGCCATCCCGAGCTCCGCTCCACCTTTCCCCCAAGTCGTTAGAAGCTCCTGTGCTCCCATTTGCTCCCTTACCGCAAAACCCAAGCGCCGCCGCTCTTCCTCTGCTCCGGCCACCTCAAACTGCAGCACCTTTTATTGCCGAGCATCCTCGTCACCACCGTCGGCTTCGCAAGGACGTAAGGAACCTCGGCAGTCGCCCGAATGCTGCCCCCTCATGCGCCGGTGATCCCGCCCTCTTCTTTCTCTTCCGGCCAACATTTCATGCCGCCGCGCACCCTCTACTCCCCTCTCATCCTCGCTGGACATCACAGGACCTCAGCTGCCCTTTAATTCACCATGTCATCACCGTTTCCATCGATCACGCCGTCCTCTCCCTTAACGCTGGTTGTTTCCGTCGTCGTCAGCCGCCCCCTCCTCCTTTCCCCTCTTTCCCTCTCGGCTGTCGCTTCTTCCAAGCGTGCTGCCACTTTGTCCGCGAGCGCTGCACCTCCCGTGTTGTTCTTGCATGCCGTCGGTGACCATAGGGTCCCACGCGTTGCCGCGCGCCGTCCCCGTGATCCGCCGGCCGGCAGAGCCGTCGTCGTCCCTCCCGCGCCGTCTGATCCACCATCGGGTGAATCCGGGCCATCCACGCGTTGCCCCGACGCCGTCCCGCGTCAGCGTCACCTCAGAACTATGTCAGCGTCGCCCTGCCCGTGTGTCCGCCGCGTGGCTGCCGCGTCGGCACCACGTTTGCACCATGTGGTGCATGCACCCTCTTCGGCCCGTGGACTCAGTGCACCGTGCGCCACACACCCATGCGTCACCGCCAAGTGGGACCCGCCTATCGGCGCCGGTCGTCCCCCTCGCTGACGTTAGCCCTAGGGCTGGTTGCGCAATAAATCATTTAATTTTTTTATTTTTATAGTAAAATACAATGAAACTTCTAAAATTCATAGAAAATTCATAAAAATGTCTAGAATCCATTAAAAAAAGTTTTGATGCCTAGTTCAATAGACTTATAGCATGTTTGTTGTGTGCTTTATTTGTCACATAGATTCCAGCAATTCCGACGCTCCACGTTTACTTCGAAGTAGTTGCAGAGATCTCCTCGGAGCAAGAGCAAGGCAATTCATGCATTCCACACTGACCATATTGTGCCTATTTGTAAAATACCTCACTTTCTATTAAGTAGCATTATTTTATAATGTCATGTGGGATGGGACCTACAGTACTCAACCTATTTTGATTACCCTATGCCATTGATAACTTGGGGATCAGTACGACTAGCTATTAGGTTAGGAAATGCCTAGTCATCCTTAGATCAACTAGTTAATTATGGGAAATCCCACTACTACTCAATGATAAGATTAATAAAGGTGATTATGAACATGTACCATTAGGGTAGTTCATCTAAAATATGGCTAATGGTGGGTTGTGGGTGTATTGTTTTAATAGACACACCCTTGGCGTTTAAGGACCAGTTCGTGGGAAACCCTAGAAGAATTACCGCGCGTACCACAAGCTAGCATGGGCAACGGTTGGGCTTGTAGTGTGGCTTTTCCCTGTCTGACATACCCAGGCAAGGGTGAGCGTGATGGAGTTTGGATGGGATGGGCAAGGCCTCTGCGGCTTCCGGATTCACCTAGACACAAGGGGGGCTGCCTACCGGCCGAGCAAGGCCTCTGCGGCTTCCGGATTCACCTAGACACAAGGGGGCTGCCTACCCGTGATTTAGGCATAGGGGCGAAACCTGCAGTGTGGTATCGCTTGGTCAGGGAGGGCTATGCGAAGGGTCCTGTCACAGTTCCTTTTCCGTGTCGTGACAACATGTCGGTGCACATAAACGTGTCATGGGGCTGTGTCTTATGGGTATAGACATACGCCTCTGATCAGAGTAGAATTATTCGAATTGTCGTGCCCACGATTATAGTCGATCAACCAGATTCACCATAAATAGTCCCATCTCCAATAATTTGACTTAATGGAACCGGTATAGATCAGGTGGATGGGTTGGGCCTATCTCAACATGGCTTAGCGTTGGGCAGTAATGCTTAATACTGCTTAATTAAATTTAACAGTTTTACTGCTTTTAGCTATTGTCTTTAAAATGCCTAGTTCATGCAAAGTAAACAGTTTTACTTGCATCATACCTCCTCTTGGTATGACTTGCTGAGTACAGTGGGTAGTACTAAGTTTTGCTTCATTTCCTCCACCTCAGAGTTGAAATATGGATCGGATGATGGATATGTGGAGGAGTAGGCTTCATGTCTACTGTCGAGGATGCTCATGGAGTGGAGTCGCCACAGCTGCAAGCGCCAAGATGTTAGATTAGCTCGCTTTTATTTTTTTCCGTTGCATTATGTGAGAACTTTTATGATGTTTTGTAAGACGTGGATCTGTGTATTGTCGTTTGTGTACCTTGGCCGATCCTGGATAGGGATGTAATACACATTCAGCTTTGGAAATTCCGGGCAGGAATTTCTGGGCGTGACATGTCTTCACCATCAGTTTGCCTTTGCTGTCGTTGATTGGTGTCACGGCTGTGCAACTCTATTACCATTGTTGGGTGACATCATCTTCATCATCAGCAACCTATGTTGCCTTTACTTCATCAGCTTCGCTACTTCACCAACTTCGATGTCTCCGAGAACCTTGACACCTTGGCTTGTGCCACTAGATACAGCGTCGCGCTAATCTACTACAACAAGTGATGCTTCAATGCTCAAGTTTTCTACTCGGACATCCTCAACGTGTATCTTCACTCAAGCGATGGCTACTCGATGACAAGAAGCTACATTTCTTGACTCTATGTTCAGTTGTTTCCCAACTAAGCATAGAATTGGGGGCTAAACAAACACAAGACTAAAATTTGACAGGCATTATGTCAAGATGAAGCAACAAATTAACCAGCCAATGAGTTCTATAAAATCAACTCTGTGAGTCATTAGCTTTGTCTTCACTCCGAAGCAGGTGTTTTGTTTCAGTAACTCCAAGTTTCTTACCAACAAATTCGTCAAGTTTCTTCTTCAGCCTGAGTTCAAATCAGTCGGAAGAAACAACCAGATCATGTTCGAGCTTCCGAACGCTACCACAGTCTACTTCAAGCTTTTGAAATGTTAAGTTCGAGATCTAAATTGCGGGTCTAGGGAGGTTGGAGTCATCAACCAATCAACTCAGATTCGACAAGTTGGACAACATCATCAACATCTACTTTCCTCCACATGAAGCATCTCCAATAGCTACAATACCAAGTTCTACTATCATTATCGCAAATCAAGAGGCGTTGCATCAATCTTCGTCATGCATATGTCACTGTCACAAATCAAGAGGCATTGCATTAATCTTCGTCATGCACATGCTAACATCAAGACAACTACTCGAGCTCAGACATCTTCTCAATGATTCGATGGACTATTTTCACTCACATCATTATTGGATCCTTTGCTGCTGGCACTACCTTTATCTCCAGCAAACTACTGTCAACCAAGTTATTTGCTTTAGGAGTCTTGGGCTTTGTCAATGTTTAAATCTGACCGGATGATCAACAACGTCATCTTCATCGACATCCTACCATGAATCTTCAGCCTCGCTTCTACGCCGGCCCGGACGACACTGTCGCCTACTGGTTACCTCATGGGTAGCCTATTCTGTCACCTCTGATGGATGATTTTATCCTTATCGTCGACTGCCTCTACTTCATGGGCCCCGACGTCTCCACCGCTCTTGATAGGCGACCTCGTCTCCACCGTTGACTGCCTTCACTTTGCTCGCACCGATATCTTTGCCGCCACTGACAGCTGATCTCGCCTTCATGCTGACCACATCAACCTCCACCAATGGGCAACTACGACTGTGTCGATGTGTGTGCTCGACACGCGGGGACCCTAGGGACCCCCTTTTTGGTTCGGCAGAGGGGAGCAGTGAATCAGGGTTCAAACTTGCGGTGAGATGGAGGGAAGGTAGGAAGATGGAGGAAAGCCGCAACCACAAAGACACGGAAGGATTATACAGGTTCGGGCCGTTGGGGAGACGTAATACCCTACTCTTGTTTTTTGTGTTATGTGGAGGATGAATTACAAGGATGAGTGTGGTTGTTCTTCCCTGGGGAAGTTGGAGCTGATGATCGAGGTGAAAATGCTCAAAGCCCAAAGTTGAAGAGGCTGAGCCAAAAGACCAATCTAGGAACCGAACTCCAAGATGGCAGAACCTAAGACCAGTTTTCGAACCCCCCCTATCATGGACTTGGGCCTCCTTTTATAGTGCAAGGGGACACCACAGTAGTCCTAGCTTTCTCTACTCCGCTCCACGTGATGGAGCGGTTCTTGCCCTGTCTTGTCGGGGAAGCTACCCCTATTCCTGTTCCTGTTGCCACGTCACAGGAGTTGGTGGAGAAAACGGGCGTCGTGGCCGCCATGCTGCTGACGTGAGGATGGGCCAACCTACCTACTCTAGTGGGGCCTACCGGTCAGTGGCCCTCCGCTTGGAGAGGGTCGACGCGACACCCCCAGCACTCGTGTTCTCTCTCCCACGCGGCCGCCCAACGCATTTAATGCGACTGGACAGGGCGTGGAGGGAGGCGCGCGTGGAATGACCGTGCAGCCATACCGCGGTCGCCGTCAAAGACATTATACACCCTCTTCCTCGTGACGGTCAAAAAGGGGTGATGATGAGCGGCTGACAGACATGCCTCACATCGCCATAAATGCGATGCGGCAGGCGTCTGACATTTCTCTAGGCATTAAATGCGGTGGTTGGCAGTTGACGGTTGATCTCGCTCCTCTCTCGGAGAGGTGCGGATGATGGACAGGGGGTCCGGGTGATCCCGAACCCTGCCATCTGGGAAGCGGTGGCCTCCGGGCAGCCCCCGGGCCAAATCCCCTTTGGGATGGCCACGTGGCCGCCCATGGCCCGGACCCGCATGAGCCATTCAAGACATGTCCTTGGGGCGCCCTGGTAAGCGAGGGCGTCTTCCTTCTTCAGATATCGCATTCTCGATATACCCCCGGGCCCATATCACCGACAGTAGCCCCCGGTGTTGACCGGGACCGAAGTCGGGCTCGGGCGTGGTTAACGCCATATTCTTGAGCAGATGGGCCCGGGTACTATATGTGTCGTGCCGCAGCAAGAGATAGGCGTGCGGCAACTGATGCCGCGCTTGATTAAGCCTTTCCAGATGGGGGCGCATTATTTGGGTCGCGCACGCGGGGGCCCATCAAACCGCCTAGCTCTCTCCGTCCCGTGTAGTGCACCTGGCGGGCACGAACTCCCAGGCGGCACGAAACCCAAACGGCACGAAAACCGAAGAGACGTGAAAAACGAAGGGGCGCGGAGCCGAAGAGGCGCGTCGCGCGGTAGTGGAGTGAAATTAATGCCGTAGAATCCGAGGGGGCTGAGGTTGCCTATAAAAATGGATCCGCGAGAGGGGGGATCAGTTGCTATGCATTCCTCAGCCATCGCCTCTAATCCTTCCAGCGCCTTTGTCTTCCCGATTCCTTCCTCTCTGCCACCAGCCCTATTTCCGCATTCCGGCGCCCTCCTTGAAGATGGCTCGCGACTCGTCCCTGGAGCCCGGGAGCGTGCTCCCCAAGTCCCTGGTTCACACCGTGGAGGCTCGAAGCTTGTTCAACAAGTACATGCTGCGCGGCACGCGCAGTGGCAGCAACATCCCAGAGGATCGGCCCCCCACGAAGATGGTGTTCTTCGCCTCTTTTGCCAAGGTCGGGTTGGTGCCGCCCTTCTCTCAGTTCTTCTTCGACGTGCTGGAGTTCTACGACCTTCAGCTGCATCACCTCACCCCCAACGCCGTCTTCTACCTCGCCATCTTCGCCTACACCTGCGAGATGTTCATAGAGGGTGATGCCCTCACTGCATCTCTTCCAGCAGTTCTTCCACGTGTGTCGGGCGGGCTCCCCCGGTGCGGTCGGATACGTGGCGATCCAGCCGTGCAACGACAGGGCCGTCGGCACTGCCTTCATCGACATCCACCCCCGCTCCAAGTGGGAGAACTGGAGGGCCTAATGGTTCTACACCAGCTTGGGCGACCACCCCCGTCTTTCCCTTTTGACGGGGATTCCGGTGAACCAGAGGAACTGGGGGGCGCGGCCGTGAGCCGGGAGGGAGCTGGATGAAGTGCTGGAGCGGATCAGCTACCTCCGGAGGGGGGGCCTGTCCAGCCACGCCGTCTTCTGGGACATCCAGACACGGCGCATCTCGCCGTTACAGGTGAGGTCGCGCCCCGCCTACATGTACACGAACTTCAACGATAACATGCCCACCCATGTTGGCGCCGCCTTCGACTGGAACGAGAACGACCTCACGATCCTGGACCGCCGCACCCTCGGCATTACGGCGATGGATCTGACGCAGCTCCCGCCGGGGCTGGTGCCGTTGTGCCAGGATTCGACACGCCCGGAGATCCTGCATGCGCTGCAGGTGGTGGGCGACAGCGTGGGTTCGTCGTCAGCAGCGCCAAGTGCCGCCCTGGGGGTGGCAATGACGACTACGACGACGCCGATGACCAGTGCCGATTGGGCGGGCGGGCCGCCAGGGCCGGGCGGAGCGGACCGGGGTCCCGGACCGAAGAGGAAGAGGAAGAGGCCGAGCACGACCCCGCGCCTCCCCATCACCACCACGGGCGGCGGCGCGGGCGCACCGCTCCCGTAGGTCCGAGGCTCGCGGGCGGCGGGCCCGCCCTAGGGGCCACTCCGACGAGGGCCAGCACGGCCACTACGACGACGACCCTGACGGTGGCAGGTGGTGCACCCACGGCAAGCGCACCGTCGGCAGAGGCCAGTTGTGGTACTTCTGCGGCGGCGGAGTCCGCGGGCTGCATTCCGGTGAGCCCCTGGGCGGCCCCATGAAGAAGAAGCGGCCATCTCCGGGTCTCATGGAGCTTCAACGCCGCCCGCAGTAACGCCTTGAGGATGCATATACTTCTTGTGAGCCCTGTGCCTTATTTCGGGCTATTGATGTTTTGATCTTTTATTGTGTTTATTTCTATTTCCAGCCGCGAGCATCAGCATTTTCGCCCCAGGGTTATCCCTAAGGGCGGTTCTGCTTCCAGCTCAGCGAGGAAAGCACAGGAGAGGCCCTGGGTGGTGGAGCCCACCGGGTCGGGTCACCTGCGGGTTCGGACTCGGAGTCGGTGCGGCTGAGGAGGGCCCACCCGGATGCGGGCGTCGGTCGCCCGGGGAGCAAGGCGGGGGGCTATCCGCGGCGACGGTCGGGCGTCTTTGGCCCAGACGCGGAGGTGGAGGCAGCGGCGGGCAGCGGAGAGCAACCTCTGGGGTCCCCACCGCGGCAACAATCGCCGCGACCACAACAGTTGTCGCCCATGCCACGCCATTCGATGCCGTCACCCCACCGGCCAACACCAACACTGTCAGCACCAGCCCATCGTGATCCTCCGACGCCGTGAGCAGCCTCACCGGAGGGCGAGGCAACGCCGGCGGGTGAAGCGGCGACGGACGGCTCCAGCCACGGGGCGCCTTCGTCTTCCCGTCTGGCGCAGGTGGTCGACCTTGGCTCGAGCTTCGACTTTGAATCCGGGGGCGCTCGGTCAGGGTTTGTGGTCGCCTTAGACACCGAGCCCCTCGTGCGATCGTAGGAGCGGGCGAGGTTGATCGTGTCCCGGGCGTTGGAGGAGGCCAACGCGGTCTCCCTTGAGGGGCTTCGGGCTCAGGTTCAGGCCTTGGCCGCCAAGGAGGTCGCGGTGGCGCGGCGAGAGGCTGAGGTCGACGAAGGCCGCCGTGAGTTGGCGACCACGGCGAGGGCGGAGAGGCTCATCTGGAAGCGGGAGCTGGCGGACATCGAGCGTCGTCGGGGCGAGCTCAACCAGGTGTTCGAGGACACCGTCGTTGAGCGGCACACCACCGACTTCCGCGAGTGGGCAGCCGCTGCCGCAGAGGAGAGGGTTTTACCACTGCTGGGGGGTTCATCCGCGACCTCAACGAGCGCGCCCAGGAGCTCAACCGGCCAAGCGTGTCTTGCGCGATGCCGAGGCCGCTGCCGCCAGCACCGACATCGAGCTTCAGGCCTGTGAAGATGGCCTGGCAGAGTGCGAGAAGGCTCTGGAGGCGGCGTGGCGGGCGATCGGGGACCGTGAGGCTGCCGTGGCCAAGGCCGAGGAGGACCCCACGGCGCGGGAGGAGAACGTGGTGGCCCAGGAGAAGGCCATCGCCGAGCGCAAGGCCGCGGTGGAGGGGCACGAGGTTGCCATGCTACAAGCCCAGGAGGAGGTCTCCCAGTGCCTGAAGGCCATATGGGAGCGCGAGCAGCAGCTCGCAGCCGCCTCGTGCCACCGGCAGGATGAGCTGGAGCAGTGGGAGCGGGACCTTGCCGCCCGGGAGCAGGCAGTTGGCGACGTGGAGGCACGGGTACGGGAGCCCCAGCCGACCCCTCGCTCCAGCGAAGCGGCGCCAGACTTGGGGGAGGCACACCGCCGGATCACGGAGCTGGAGCACGCCTTGGGTTTAGGGCTCCGGATCGTGGCCTCGTCCGTCGCGCGCCTTCGGGAGGCGGCCTGAGAGGTGGGGGTCGTTCGCCCCCGCGCCGTGGTCCCTACCGTGGGGGGATTGGCCACCCAAATAAATGAGCTGGCCGAGGGGATCAAAAGGGTGCCGGAAGAGGTCGACGAAGTGCCGAAGGAGTCGTCGTACGACTTGTCTCGCCAGGTTGCGACACTGATCCTGGCAAGCTACCAGGCCCGCAACCCCGGCTTCAACCCGTACATCCCCACCGAGGACTTCCCCGAGGGCACCGAGGAGGCTGCTCGGCGCCGCGTCAAGGATGCTGTCGACTCCATCATGATCAGCTTCGACGGAACTCCGGCGGCATTTCAGCTTGCCTATCGCGAGGATCCGCCGGACGAGGATGACACGGAGGACGCCCCCAGTGACCCGCCAGCAGCCTAGGACTCCTCTGCCTTTTGCTTCTATCTGTACTTGTAAAAACATTGTAATACTATTTATGTTATCAATGCACTTGTCTTTGGCTCTGCAGACGATGATTCATAATGATTCACATATATATATATGTGTATATATTGGGAGCCCCCGGCCAACTTGGCGCACACACGGTGGCGGTTAGTTGGCCCAAGCTCTTGCCTGTTCGCTTCCCTGCAACGTCAGTCCGGTCTTTAGTTAGTTAGCCATTGTAGGAATATGGACAATATGGTTTCCTGCCATGATTCGTCCCATGTATCAGGGAGTTGGTCCGGGTTCGAGCAGCGTGCATCAACCGGCGGCTGGTGCCTTTCTCGGGGCTTCGGGTAGAAACGAGGGCATAAAGGTCTAGCGGGGGCAGCAGCAATGGGGGGATCGGGACAGGCGTGACAATACACACCCGAGCCCCCAGGCGTTGACTACCCCAGGGCGCTTGTATGCAGCGTCGCTCTACCCTCGACACCCTTAGGGCCTCTCAGCTTAGGGCGGGCAGGGCCAGAAGATCCCCGGAAGCCAGCATCCGTAATACATGTTTCGGAACACAGAGGGGAAAAACATACTGCAAGCAGATATTTTGTAAGGGAAAAGCATAAAGAGTGTAAATGGGCGAACTCATTGTTCTTGCTGTTGGAGGCACTGAACGTGCTTTCATATTTGTTGGGGATTCAGCACACCATGCGGCTTATGGGTAGAACCTGCGCATGTGGAAAATGTTCCACGGGTTCAGCAGCGGAGTGCCGTCCTCATTGGCTAGGCGAACTGCTCCTGGACGCGGGGTGCCGATAACTTTGTATGGCCCCTCCCACATCGGAGATAACTTGCTCAGCCCCGCACGCATTTGCACGCACCGCAGAATGAGATCATTGATTTGCAGCGCTCGGGGGCTGACTTTGTGTTGGTGATAGCAGCGGAGGCTCTGCTGGTAATGGGCCGCGCGAAGAGCTGCACGGCGCCTTTCTTCTAGGTAGTCCAGGTCATCGCGACATAGCTGTTCTTGATCTGCTTCGGTGTACAGCGTGGCTCGGGGCGATCCTAGGGTGAGCTCGAAAGGCAAGACCGCCTCAGCTCCATACACCAAGAAGAATGGTGTTTCCCTGGTGGCATGGCTCGGTGTTGTCCGGTTGGCCCAAAGGACCGCTAGCAGCTCGTCAATCCACGAGTCCCCATGCTTCTTGAGGACATTGTAGGTTTTTGTCTTGAGGCCTTTCAATATTTCCGCGTTTGCACGCTCGGCTTGGCCGTTGCTTTGGGGGTTGGCGGGCGAGGCGAAGCAGAGTTTGATGCCCATGTCGTCGCAATACTCACCAAATAGCTCACTCGTGAACTAGGTGCCATTGTCGGTGATGAGCCTATTGGGGACCCCGAACCTTGTCGTGATGCCTCTCATGAACCGCACAGTCGAATGCTTGTCGATGACGCTGACTAGATAGGCCTCTGGCCACTTGGTGAATTTGTCGATGGCGACATATAGAAATTTGCAGCCGCCACGTGACTGCTTTAACGGGCCCAGGATGTCCAGCCCCCAGACCGCAAACGGCCACGAGAGCAGGATGGTTTGAAGGGCCTGGGCTGGCAGGTGTGTATGCTTGGCGTGGAATTGGCATGCCCGGCACCGCTGCACGAGGTCTGCTGCATCCTCCAGCGCAGTGGGCCGGAATGCCTTTCCTACCAAGGTTCGGGAGGCTGAGTGCGCTCCACATTCTCCCTCGTGGATCTCGGCCAGGAGCTCGAGACCTTGTTCCCGAGCGACGCATTTCATGAGCACTCCATTGGCACCGCGCCGGTAGAGTGTCCCTTCCACCAACACATACCTTTTGGAGGTGCGGGCAATGCACTCTCTTTCCTCGCGTTGCTCGAGCAATGACGCGTCTTGCAGATACGCCTGGATTTCCAAAATCCAGGCCACCTGGCACGTGATGTCGGTCCCGGCAGGACCAGCCGTGGCTGGCCTGCCAGTCCGGCGTCGGGCCGGCCAACTCCTGCCCTCGGGCGGTTCGGGGCACGCCGACGGCTCGTGAGTCTTTCGTCAAATGCGCCTGGCGGGGCTGGGGCTCGCGCGGACGCGATCCTAGACAACTCGTCCGCCAGGGTATTGTCTCTTCTGGGAATATGGCGCAGCTCGAGGCCATCGAAATGGCGCTCCATACGCCGTACTTTCTTGACATATGCTTCTATCTGGGGGTCGGTGCATTGGTACTCCTTGGAAACTTGGTTCACGATGAGTTGAGAGTCGCCGAGGACTAGCAGGCGACGGATGCTCATGCCTGCTGCCGCTCGCAACCCTGCTAGAAGTCCTTCATAGGCCGTGTTGTTGGTTGCCCGGAAGTCGAGCCGAACGATGTACCAGAGTACGTTGCCTGTCGAGGAGGTTAAAGCAACGCCGGCCCTGGCCCCCTGTAAGGTAATTGAACCGTCAAAGTTCATTACCCAATGCATGGTCCATTGGCCGCGATCCTCCGCACTCTCGGGTTCACCTAGGGGTTGATCGTTATCGGCCACTGGCATCCATTCTGCCACAAAATCGGCCAAGGCCTGGCTCTTGATCGCGTGACGGGCTTCGAAATGCAGGTCGAACTCTGACAATTCGATAGCCCACTTGACTACCCGTCTCGTGCCCTCTCGGTTATGCAAGATCTGCTCGAGAGGATAAGACGTGACCACCGTTACCCGATGTGCCTGGAAGTAGTTGCGCAGCTTCCTGGAAGCCATGAGCATGGCGTAGAGCATTTTTTGGGCTTGCGGGTAACGTGTCTTTGCGTCACACAGCGCCTCACTGATAAAGTAGATCGGCTGCTACACCTTGGTGCGGGCCTTAGCTACTTTACCAGGGGCAACGGGCTCGGGTGCACCGGGGCGGGTTACCTCAGCGTCCAGGGCCACTGGGCCATCGCCTTCCCTGGGGCCCTCAGGGCCGCTCTGGGTGGAAGGGGCCTCGGGAGCCCCCGGACTAGGGGGCTGGGTGGCTCCTGTTAGTGATATGCCCTAGAGGCAACATGGAGCTTGTCGTACATACTGATGTATGTGGACCAATGAGCTCAACGGCCAGAGGTGGTTATCAGTACTTCATTACCTTTACTGATGACTTTAGTAGATATGGCTATATCTACTTAATGAGGCATAAGTCCAAATCCTTTGAAAGGTTCAAAGAATTCCATAATGAAGTACAGAATCATTTAGGGAAAACAATCAAGTTTCTACGATCGGATCGTGAAGGGAATACTTGAGCCAAGAGTTTGGTAATCATCGAAAAATTGTGGAATTGTTCCACGCTTGACTCCGCCAGAACTCCACAATGGAATGGGGTGTCCGAACGGAGAAATCGCACCTTGTTGGACATGGTGCGGTCGATGATGAGCCAAAGTGATCTTCCGTTATCCTTCGGGGATATGCTCTTGAAACAGCTGCGCTCACACTAAATAGAGTTCCATCTAAGTCGGTTGAAAAGACACCATATGAGATATGGACGGGGCAACCCCTAGTTTGTCTTTTCTCAAAATTTGGGGATGTGAGGCTTATGTAAAACGTTTACGTCGACAAGCTCACACCCAAATCGACAAGTGCTTCTTTGTGGGATATCCTAAGGAAACTAAGGGATATTACTTTTATAATCGGGAACAAGGCAAAGTGTTTGTCGCCCGACACGGTGTCTTCTTGGAGAAAGAGTTTCTTTCAAGAAGGGTTAGTGGGAGCAGGGTGCATCTTGAAGAAGTTCAAGAAACACCGAAAACGTTTCGACCACGGAACCACAAGAGGAGGAACAAAGTGTTGCGCCACCGGTTGTAGATACACCAGCCCCACGGAGGTCGAAAGATCACGTCGTGCACTGACAGTACAGGTGCGGAACAACGTGATATATTGTTGTTGGACAACGATGAACCTAAGACCTATGAGGAAGCGATGGTGGGACCCGATTCCAACAAGTGGCTTGCAGCCATGAAATCCGAAATAGAATCCATGTACGACAATCAAGTTTGGAACTTGGTTGATCCACCTGATGGTGTCAAAACCATGAGTGTGAATGGGTTTTTAAGAAAAGGCCGATATGGATGGAAATGTTCACATCTATAAGGCGCGATTGGTGGCGAAAGGTTTTAAACGATTCAAGGAGTTGATTATGATGAAACCTTCTCGCCCGTCGCAATGCTTAAATCTATTCGGATTATCCTAGCGATTGCTGCATATTTCGATTATGAGATATGGCAGATGGATGTCAAAACGGCTTTCCTGAATGGAAACCTAAGCGAGGATGTATACATGATACAACCTCAGGGTTTTGTCGATCTAGAATCGCCTGGAAAGATATGCAAGCTACGAAGTTCATTTATGGATTGAAGCAAGCATCTCGGAGTTGGAATATTCGTTTTGATGAAGTAATCAAAGGGTTTGGTTTCATCAAAAACGAAGAAGAGGCCTGTGTTTACAAAAGGTCGGTGGGAGCGCAATTGTATTTCTAATCTTATATGTAGACGACATATTACGATTGGAAATGATATCCCTATGCTTGAATCCGTCAAGTCTTCATTGAAAAATAGTTTTTCCATGAAAGTCTTAGGGGAGGCAGCATATATATTGGGCATTCGGATCTATAGAGATAGATCCAAGAGGCTAATTGGATTAAGCCAAAGTACATACATTGACAAGGTGTTGAAAAGGTTCAACATGCATGATTCCAAGAAAGGTTTCTTGCCCATGTCACATGGCATTAATCTTAGCAAGAATCGGTGTCCTCGGACACATGATGAGCGGAATAAGATGGGTATGGTTCCATATGCTTCGGCAATTGGATCCATCATGTATGCCATGCTTTGTACACGCCCAGATGTCTCGTACGCTTTGAGTGCTACGAGCAGATACCAGTCAGATCCAGGTGAAGGTCACTGGACTGCCGTAAAGAATATCCTTAAGTACTTGAGAAGAACTAAGGATATGTTCCTAGTCTATGGAGGTGAAGAAGAGCTCGTTGTAAGTGGTTACACCGATGCTAGCTTCCAAAGACAAGGATGATTATAGATCGCAATGCGGGTTCGTGTTCGCTGAACGGAGGCGCGATCACGGAAGAGTTCCAAGCGGGATACGTTGCTGATTCTACAACGGAGGCCGAGTACATTGCTGCTTCGGAAGCTGCAAAGGAGGCTGTTTGGATCAAGAAATTCGTTTCTGAGCTTGGTGTGATGACTAGTACGACTGGTCCAATGTCTCTCTATTGTGATAATAGTGGAGCCATTGCGCAAGCCAAGGAGCCGAGGTCACATCGAAGTCCAAACACATACTTCGGCGATATCATCTCATCCGCGAGATAGTGGACGAGAGGTGATGTCAAGATATGCAAAGTGCACACGGATCTCAACATAGCCGATCCGCTGACAAAACCTCTCCCTCAGCCGAATCATGAGGCGCACACAAGAGCAATGGGTATTAGATACTTACATGATTGACTCTAGTGCAAGTGGGAGATTGTTAGTGATATGCCCTAGAGGCAACATGGAGATGTTGAATATCACGTCAATGTTTATGTATTTATGAATAAAGTGTTATTCAGTTCCATGAAATAGACATCTTGTATTGATCAATAAGTACGTGACTTATTTATGAGACTCTTTATGTATGAATCTATTTCTAAACGATCCCTGATCATATATCATATTGTTGGAACAAATATGATTCTAAGATCGGCATGTTTATTGATTGATGATCATGTCTCATAGATCATGGGTATGGAGATACCAAATCAATAAACATGGACATATGTGTTGGAGAACACATTGTTGGATAGACCCACCATGAGACACTACGGGAATTAATGTGCCATTAGTTGGTCTCGGGTAGTGTTGGTACAAAGTCCTTAGACTCGAGATCACCATGGATTACCATGGTCTCACTTTGGGACTACCAAACGCTATTCCGTAATCGGGTAGTTATAAAGGTAGTTTTCGGGTTTGCTATGAAACATGGAGTGGGATGTGAGTGATCAAGATGGAATTTGCCCCTCCTTTGGAGAGATATCTCTAGGCCCCTCGAGGTAATGGATTATGGAAATGCATGGCCATGCTAAGTTGATTGAGGAGTCAATCAACGGACGGATAATCCAATACGGTTCGAGTGAACGGTTAAGCTATTGAAGGGATGGCACACATCTTGCCTATAGCTTAACTGGTATCGTGAGGCAAAGGGATTTGTGTACACATTACAGGTTCGAGCCGATATTATTCTTGTATACTATGGTGTCAATATGTGCTGCTAGGCGCTGCGTTGACGGGTCGGCTGAGTTGGACTCGAGCCGACGATCGGCTAAGTTAGACTATAGCCGAAACCGAGTATACCTGAACCTACAGGGTCGCACGCTTAAGGGGATAGAATAGATATTCGAGTTGGACTCGGATACGGCTCGATCGGATAGGGATCCGATCGGATAGAGTCCTATGGGCTTACGACGTGTGGGCGGCCAACTCTATGAGATACGGATGAGATCTGATTCAAAATAGAGTCCTAATCGGCCACTAGTCCCAGTCGGCCAACTCTATATAAAGGAGGGAGGGGTGGAGAGCTAATACATGTCAATTGCATCGCGTGCAACAGAAGTCGCCGAGATCAATCTCCACGGAAACCCTCCCCACCTTCGAGCCAAACCCTAGCCTTGCATCGCGTGCTAGCACACGGGTGTTCGGCGTTCTGTCCCCGGACGTGTGGATACCGGTAGAGCGCTGCTACGTTGCGCGCTGTTGATCGGCCGGATCGGCTGCAATCGAGCGATCGGGCGTGGTGGAATCGGCTGCGGTCGGGCGCATCGGAGCGAGGCGTGAGAACGCGGCCGGACGACTCGAATCGGCTGATTGGCGAATCGGCTGTCTCCGGGAATCGGCTACACTGTTTCGGATCGGATTGCCCTGATTGGCTATTCCGCTGCGCTCTACTCCAATCGGTAACGATCTATCGGCCCTTACTTGCAAGTGTTCCTGGTTTGCGCGGTAGAAAATTTTTGTTTTCGGCTAGCGTAGCTTCCGCGTAACCCTTCAGCTCCCTGGGGCTCGGGGGGCAATTGGCCGCCTCCGGGTCTAGGTGCTTCCTCAGCCAACACCGTTCCAAGGTCTCCTGCCTCCTAGTGTGGCGAGGCTGGGGGCATCTGAGAGACTGGCTCGTCATCGCGCTCCACAACCAACGCTGCGCTGATCACTTGGGGAGTTGCCGCCAAATATAAAAGGAAGGGTTCTCCTTCTCGAGGTGCTACCAATGTGGGCGGCGAGGAGAGATAATGCTTGAGCTCGCTCAAGGCTTTCTCTGCCTTGTCCATCCAAGTGAAGGGGCCAGTTCGCTTTAGCAACTTGAATAGAGGGAGCGCCCGCTCTCCCAGCCTCGATATGAAACGGCTCAGGCAGCTACACAACCAGTGATTTTCTGCACGTCCCTGAGCCTCCTACGGGGGCGCATCTCCTCTATCGCCTTTATTTTTGCAGGGTTGGCCTCGATGCCTCGGGCAGAGACTAAAAACCCTAAGAGCTTGCCAGTCGGTACCCTGAACACACATTTTTCTTGGTTCAGCTTCATGCGGGAGGACCGGAGGTTATTAAATGTCTCAGCCAGGTCCGGGAGCAAGGTCCCTAGGTCCCGGGACTTGACCACGAGATCATCGACATAAACCTCAACATTACGCCCTATTTGGTCTTTCAACGTGATGCGGACACCGCATTGGAAAGTAGACATGGCATTCTTTAAACCAAAAGGCATAGACATGTAGCAAAAGGTACCCATAGGGGTGATAAATGCAGTTTTCTCCTCATCCTCTACGGCCATGCGGAACTAATGATAACCAGAGTATGCATCTAGGAAACATAAAAGGTCGCACCCCGCAGTGGAGTCGACTATCTGGTCTATTCGTGGCAGAGGGTAAGGGTCTTTAGGACATGCCTTGTTGAGGTTGGTGTAGTCGATGCACATGTGCAGCTTGTGGTTGGCCTTCGGGATGACCACTGGGTTAGCCAACCACTCCGGATGCAGTACCTCCCGGATGAAGCCGGCCTCCTGGAGCCGTGCCACCTCTTCGCGGATGAACGCCTATCGCTCCGGGGCCTGTCGCCTCACCTTTTGCCAGACCGGTCGTGCATCCGGCCGTACTGCAAGTCGGTGCTCAATCACCTCCCTGGGGACTCCGGGCATATCAGACGGCTTCCAAGCAAACACGTCGGCATTCGCCCGCAGGAAGGAGACGAGCGCGTCTTCCTATTTGGGGTCCAAGTTGCCACCAATTCTGGCGGTCTTGGATGGGTCGTCGCCCAACTAAATGGGCTTGATCACCACCTCGTCGGTAGAGGTGATGTGCTGTTTGGGGGCCCGGGAACCCGAGGCCTCCTCTTGTGGGCCCTTGGGTTCAACGCGGTCGGCCGCCGCAATGTCATCCACGCGTGCCTCTGCGCAATCCAACGTGGTCTTGACGTCGGCATGGATGGTGATTGGGCCTTCGGAGCCCGGCATCTTGAGCTGTCGGTAGGCGTAATGGGTAGCCGCCATGAACTTCACCAACGCTGGCCTCCCGAGCACAGCGTTGTAGGGCAGGTTAAGGTCCGCCACATCGAAGTCAATCCGCTCGGTGCGGAAATTGGTGGGACTCCCAAATGTGACCGGCAGCGCGATCTGCCCGAGGGCCCACACCTTCCCGAGCGTCACCCCAATGATGGGATAGGATGGCCCGAGCACCATCCCTGGGGCCTTGATCGCATCAAAGGCCTTTGGGGACAGTATGTTGAGGGCCGCACCCCCGTCAATTAAGACTCGGGCGACCTTGACGTTGCAAACGGTGGGGGAGGTCACGAGGGCCAAATGGCCACTACGTGCGATGCTCCCAGGGTGATCCGCCTGGTCGAAGGTGACTGGCACCCCCGCCCAGTGCGACCTTCAGGCCGCCTCATGGGACGACACAGCCGCGAGGAGCTCACGCCTCATAGTCTTGAGGCTCCGACGGGACACCTGGGCTCCTGTCCCTCCGTCAATGGTGGCGACGACGTGCTTGGGGTCCTGGTAGCCCAGATCATCATCTTCGTCCCCGATGGGGGCCGCACTCTTTGTCTCGTCTCATCGGTTGTCTGAGCGTTCCGCTGGGGCTTTGCCCTTGTGGCGGACTTCCTTCTCCCTCTCCCTCCTCTCCTGCTCGTACTTTTGTACCCTCTCGGCCAAGTTCTTGACCGAGTGGCACTCCGAGTGGTCGTGGCGGGAGGTTTGTGCACCATGCACCACTTGTCCCCGTCCTGGCCCTGGAGGCGAGGGTCCGGGGTGCGCCTGCGGTTGCCCGCAGGCTTGCCCTTCCGCGAGAGCTTCTCGGCATCGTCGGCGGCGAGGGTGTGGCCTTCCTCTCCACCGCGCGACGGCTTGCGCTTCCGCCGCCGCTCACGCCGTTCCTCTCGAGACACGGAGGGGGCGACGTTGGTGGAAGCTGGAGCTGGATTCCTGGGGTTCCAGATCCGAGCCTCCTCCTTGCGGGCCACCCGGTCAGCAAGCTCGAAGAGCTCGGTGGTGGTCCGGTGGGCCTTGGATTCGATCTTCTCGAGCATGATGTCGTGGCATACGCCACTCCTGAAGGCGAAGATCACTGCATGGTCAGCGATGGACGGTATGGTGTTACATACTTGGCAAAAACTCTGGATGTATTTGCGCAGGGACTCGTCCTCCCCTCGTCGGACCATGTGGAGGTCAGCCTCCACCCCCGGGCGCGGGTACGTGTCCTGGAAGTTGGAGGTGAACTGCCGGCCCAAGTCGTCCCACGAGGTGACCGACCGGGCCGGCAGGTTCATTAGCCAGGAACGGGCCTGGCCCTTGAGCGCCATGGTGAAGAAGTTAGCCATGACGAACTCGTCGCCTCCAGCGGCCTCGATGGCCGTGGTGTAAATCTGGAGGAACTCGGTGGGATTCACCGAGCCGTCATACTTCTCCGTGAGGGCCGGCCTAAACTTGTTAGGCCAGCGCACATTACGAAGTTTGGAGAAAAACGCCTGACAGCCGTTGTCGAATGGAGGGGGCGACGAGGGCTGGGGGCCCCCCTTAGGTGCCACAGAATGTCTGGCCTGTGGCTGGGCCACCACAGCCGCTCGCCGTGCCCTGGAGGTTCTACCTGAGGTGGGGCCGTTGCGGCCGCTTGCGCCTCTTGACGAGGAAGTGCAGTCCTGAGCCCGTCCCATGCGACGCTCGTCGCGACGCTGCTCAATACGAAGACGGGCATCCCGTTCTGTGTATAGAAGATCCTGAGGCGCCTCTGGTTGGGCTGCGGCCGCGAGGCTATCTTCTGCCCTCGCGGCGGCTGCTGCCCTTCAGGCTCGTCGTCGAGAGGACGAGCTGACCGCGGTGTGTGAACCATGCGATCGGTGACTTGAGGAAGCGAGGTCGGCGGCCAGCTGACGCTGGGCCGTGCCGACTAGCTTCGCCACGTCGTCAAACCAACGCATGGCGTTAGATCCCTCGCCCGGTATTACCGAGGGGTGGCGCAAGAGCGCCTCCGCTGCCTGAAGGGCGCCCTCAGGCGTCCCAAACTCCAGTCGATGATGGACGTCGCTCCGGCGTGGCTTGCCGTACGTCCGCTCGGGCATAGCCGAGATCTGCCTGGAGTGCGTTGGCGATCTGGGGCGCACGGCCTCCTCCGCCCAGCCGCTTGTCTCGGCGGGCGAGGAAGGTGGTATGACTCCGGCCGCCAACGTAGCCATCAGAGGGGGTGAGGGGGACAAAGGTCCTCCCTCCTCCGAGCGGAGATGTCGAAAGTTGGGGCTGTGCCCGCCCGTATTGATCTCCTCGACTGCCTTGTTGGCCAAGTCACACTCACGGGTAGCGAGTGAGCCGGACGCTGACCGTAGGACGTGGCCGTGGACCATGGCAAGGACGGAGGCAGGCGGTTCCACCGAGAGACGGAAGGAATATGAGAGTTTTAAACCCAAATGCAGAACGCTCCCCCTACCTGGCGCGCCAGCTGTCGATACGTGTGCTCGACACGCGGGGACCCTGGGGACCCCCTTTTTGGTTCGGCACAGGGGAGCGGTGAATCAAGGTTCAAACTTGCGATGAGATGGAGGGAAGGTAGGAAGATGGAGGAAAGCCGCAACCACAAAGACACGGAAGGATTATACAGGTTCGGGCCGTCGGGGAGACGTAATACCATACTCATATTTTTTGTGTTATGTGGAGGATGAATTACAAGGATGAGTGTGGTTGTTCTTCCCTGGGAAGTTGGAGCTGATGACCGAGGTGAAAACGCTCAAAGCCCAAAGTTGAAGAGGCTGAGCCAAAAGACCAATCCAGGAACCTAACTCCAAGATGGCAAAACCTAAGACCAGTTTTCGAACCCCCCCTATGATGGACTTGGGCCTCCTTTTATAGTGCAAGGGGACACCACAGTAGTCATAGCTTTCTCTACTCCGCTCCACGTGATGGAGCGGTTCTTGCTCTGTCTTGTCGAGGAAGCTACCCCTATTCCTGTTCTTGTTGCCACATCACAGGAGTTGGTGGAGAAAACAGGCGTCGTGGGTGCCATACTGCTGACGTGAGGATGGGCCAACCTACCTACTCCAGTGGGGCCTACCGGTCAGTGGTCCTCCGCTTGGAGAGGGTCGACACGACACCCCCAGCACTCGTGTTCTCTCTCCCACGCGGCCGCCCAACGCATTTAATGCGACTGGACGGGGCGTGGAGGGAGGCGTGCGTGGAATGACTGTGCAGCCATACTGCGGTCGTCGTCAAGGACTTTATACCCCCTCTCCCTCGTGACGGGCAAAAAGGGGTGATGATGAGCGGCTGACAGACATGCCTCACATCGCCATAAATGCGACGCGGCAGGCGTCTGGCCTTTCTCTAGGCATTAAATGCGGTGGTTGGCAGTTGACGGTTGATCTCGCTCGTCTCTCGAAGAGGTGCGGGGTGATGGATGGGGGGTCCGGGTGATCCCAAACCCTGCCATCTGGGAAGCGGCGGCCTCCGGGCAGCCCCCGGGCCGAGTCCCCTTTGGGATGGCCACGTGGCCGCCCATGGCCCGGACCCGCATGAGCCATTCAAGACATGTCCTTGGGGCGCCCTGGTAAGCGAGGGCGTCTTCCTTCTTCAGATATCGCATTCTCGATATACCCTTGGGCCCATATCACCGACAGACTGCAACAGAAGGACAAGCGATATGCTCGGGGGCTCATCAACTCAAGCGCGAAGATCACACCTTTATTCCTAGATCATTCCAAATATGCACAACATGAATTCATGGCCATGGGCTTATCTCCTACGCTCAAGGTCTAGATCAATCATTATTTCTCATGAGGACCATTAGCCGAGTACTTGCGCTAGTCGGGATTCAATTATCACATTTTCTTTGGTACACCCCATAGGATAACCACTCGGATCAGAAGTTACTTAGATGAGATGCACTCGGTCTACATCACCAGGAAATTTGTCAATCCGGAGTAGATAAAGAGGCGTGTTACACGATCGGTAGGCGATTTTGGGCTGAAGCTCATTAATCATTTGCAGCCCATTTTCTAGGTGTTATTCACCATGTGTATTTTAGGGACTTAAGAATATTTGTTTTGCTGCTATATGGCCTATAAAATTCTCAATACCTATAAAATTCTCTGTTTTGCTGCTATATGGCCTTTTATTTAAGATGGTTAATGCAATTTGATTTAATAAAAGGTGGCAAGTAGAGCACTTTAATTGCTCATAACCTAGCTTTTTTGTAAAAGTGGGGGTTGTCTGGCTTGTTATAATGCAGTTGGCTTAATATTGTAGTATTGCATTTAGATAGTCACATATATGTGCATTTGTTTCTAGACCTATATCATTAGCTTAGAGCTATATATATATATATATGATATTTTGGTCATTTAATTGGCGGTTGGTAAATCCATTTGAGTATTATTAGCTCGGATTTGACACCACATATGTCGTAATTTTTGATAAAAACCACTTGGCGGGTTGATTCAGCCCAAATTTTTAGATGTGGTGAAGCCATGTGTCCTATTTGGACTTAAGCATACTCGTTTTTATGATATGCACGCGGTGAGAACCCAATACCTTAAAAATTCCAGGCTTTTTGTTAAACTCGTTTGCTATGCATTTTTAATGGTGACCAATAGCATGCTTTCATGGCTTTTATAAACTGGGTTATTCTTCTTCGTAAGAGTCAGGTGCTATTTGGTATCATTTTTAAAGACACGGGTGGCCTAGTGCTACATGCATTCTATACACAGTTGGCCTAGCGCTACGTGATTATTTTTCTAAGTCGTAGTTGGCCATGAGCTATGCGCATTATATTTTTAAGACGTGGTTGCTCTAGGGCTACACACATTATTTTCTTAAGGCACGGTTGGCCCAGAGCTACACTCATCATATTTTAAGCAGTCGGTATATCACTCTAGTCATATTACTCGAGGATTCACACCGCATATACTATAAATTAATACTAAGTCACTTGGCTGGCTAAAATTATATTTCTTGACTATATATTTAGTTGTTTCCCAACTAATCACATAGTTGAGGGCTACAATTGTTAGGTGCATCTATTTGATGCATCTGTTTATTCATCTATTGGATGCACTTATCTATTTATCTATTTGACGAGCCCTCCACAGCCTCTTTCCAAGACATCAAAATGAGGACTAAGGAAGTAAGCAATTGGGAAGCCTTCGTAGAGAAGATTGAAGCACTCAGTATTGGTCATGAACTACAAAGAAGATTGCAACTCGACTATAAATGTCTCGAGGGCTACTGTGGAGCATATGGGTACCGGGTACTCACACGACTAGCATATCCAACTAGAGATAAAAGGTGGACCGGATCCATGTATTATGTAATAGAGTAGGACTTGGTCATAGTGTTGCCTTGTGTTCTATGGCAGGGCCTAAAGTCCTGGTTAAGTACTATAATGTAATAGATTAGGAAACTGATGTCGTGTTTAGTAAAATTTTTCTTTTCGTAACCCTACTCCCAACCTATAAAAGATGGACAGGAAGCCCTCCAAGGGCATAGCAAAATAAGCACAATTAGATCGTCATCTCAATATATACCCGATGGATATAATCCCAAAATAGGAGTAAGGTATTACTTCTCATCGAGATGGTATGAACATGTCTAAATCTTTGTCTCCACATCCATCTACTTTTAGATATCATGCACTACCCTCTTTTATTATTTACGATTTTTAGAATCGATAGTTGGTGACCTGATCATCACCATCATCCACCAAAGACACAGGAATAGGGTATTACAATAACATTGCACTGCTATCTTGGTGGTCATTTTTTGTGAAACCGTTGGTTGTCAATGGTGAAACCTGGTCTGTTTGAGCTGGTTTCCCTACAGCGTTGAATGGTAATATTTGGTTTTTGCCGATATTCGATTGATTTTTAATAAATTGGTGGGAAGTTGTTTTCACTTTGGAAACGAAAAGGTGAATCCTTGGTCATAAAGATAAGAAGCAAGGTAAACTACTATGAGACCATACTTCTTTAGAAGAGAAGTCGAGCTCCGTTGGCCACTTGAACACACAACCGCACATCCTCGTCTGCTCGTAACGGCTCAGCTCTCTGTCGCCGTCGCTTCTCCTCTCCTACTTCCATCGCTTGCTTCACTCCCAATCGATATGCGTTGTGAAGGGTTACGCGGAGGCTACGCTAGCCAAAAAACAAAAACTTTTACCGCGCAAACCAGGAACACTTGCAAGTAAGGACCGATAGATTGTTACCGATTGGAGTAGAGTGCAGCGGAATAGCCAATCAGGGCAATCCGATCTGAAACAGTGTAGCCGATTCCCGGAGACAGCCGATTCGCCAATCAGCCGATTCGAGTTGTCCGGCCGCGTTCTCACGCCTCGCTCGGTGCGCCCGGCCGCGATCGATTCCACCACGGCCGATCGCTCCGATTGCGGCCGATCCGAAGCCGATCAACGGCGCGCAACGTAGCGGCGCCTCTACCGGTATCCACACGTCCGGGGACGAACGCCGAACACCCGTGTGCTAGCACGCGATGCAAGGCTAGGGTTTGGCTCGAAAGTGGGGAGGGTTTCCGTGGAGATTGATCTCGGCGACTTCTGTTGCACGCGATGCAATTGACGTATCGCAGCTCTCCACCCCTCGCTCCTTTATATAGAGTTGGCCGACTAGGACTAGTGGCCGATTAGGACTCTATTTTTGAATCGGATCTCATCCGTATCTCATAGAGTTGGCTGCCCATACGTCGTAAGCCCATAGGACTCTATCCGATCGGATCCCTATCCGATCGAGCCGTATCCGTGTCCAACTCGAATGCGTTCTTATCCCCTTAAGCGTGCGACCACAGAGTCGGGTATACTCGGTTTCGGCTATAGTCTAACTTAGCCGACCGTCGGCTCGAGTCCAACTCAGCCGACACACAACAGCGGCGCCTAGCAGCACATATTGACACCATAGTATACAAGAATAATATCGGCTCAACCTGTAATGTGTACACAAATCCCTTTGCCTCACGATACCGGTTAAGCTATAGGCAAGATGTGTGCCATCCCTTCAATAGCTTAACCATTCACTCGAACCGTATTGGATTATCGTGTTGATTGACTCCTCAATCAACATAGCATGGCCATGCATTTCCATAATCCATTACCTCGAGGGGCCAGATATCTCTCCAAAGGAGGGGCAAATTCCATCTTGATCACTCACATCCCACTCCATGTTTCATAGCAAACCCGAAAACTACCTTTATAACTACCCAATTACGGAATAGCGTTTGGTAGTCCCAAAGTAGGCTACTACACATGTTGGAATCCATGGTGATCTCAGGTCTAAGGACTTTGTACCAACACTACCGAGACCAACTAATGGCACATTAATTCTGTAGTGTCTCATGGTGGGTCTATCCAACAATGTGTTCTCCAACACATATGTCCATGTTTATTGATTTGGTATCTTCATACCCATGATCTATGAGACATGATCATCAATCAATAAACATGCCGATCTTAGAATCATATTTGTTCCAACAATATGACATATGATCGAGGATCGTTTAGAAATAGATTCATACATATAGAGTCTCATAAATAAGTCACGTACTTATTGATCAATACAAGATGTCTATTTCATGGAACTGAATAACACTTTATTCATAAATACATAAACATTGACGTGATATCCAACATCTCCATGTTGCCTCTAGGGCATATCACTAACACGTTGACACTGGGATGGCCTCACTTCGAGTCGCCGCTGCTTGCATCTCCACCGCTCAGTGGCAAGACATAAGCCCGAGCAATACACTACTGGAGAAATGATCTTTGCTCCACTGGTAAAAATCCACAATAGTCTTGATTTCAATAAAAACAAGACTAGAAAAAGTTTTTAGTCCTGGTTAAAAAAGGCAACGACCCTCTAGGATCGTTAGGCCCGGTTAGATTCTTGTTAGAATCTGTCAGGCCGACTGACATCTTTAGTCCTGGTTGGTAACACCAACCTGGACTAAAGATCCTATCTTTTGTCCCAGTTGGTGTTACCAATCAGGACTAAAAATCTAAATGACCTTTAATCCGTGCTGGTAACACCAACCGGGACTAAAGTGAATGTGTTTTTATATTTCTTCTTCCTCCTTCAGTTCGAGGCATTGCTTTAAAGGTTTAGAGGAAGAAGAGAGATGATGCCAAATTTTTTTGTAAAATTTTTTGGTGATAATACACAAATTTGAGGGATTTATAAGGTTAGCAACTACATCCTTTTATGATCTATGTTTACCATATTACTTTTGTAGGTATATTTCTATATATTTTTAACTCTAAATAGGTTCATGGAAAATTATAAGAGAGAAAATTTGTGTGAAAAAATTATTTTACTTCTTAAAATCCACAACTCCATCCTCTAATATACTATGTATGCTTAGCATATTACATTTATAGGTATATTTAAATACATTTTTATCTTCAAAAAGGTTTATGGAAAATGATGAGAGAGCAACTTGTGATAAAAATGTTATAAAATAGATGACAAAGGAAAAAATATAGAAAATTTGATAGTAGATTAGAAAAGTAAGGTAATTTAAAAATCGTTGAAATAGTTAGAAACAAGTACACTACGTACATTAAAATATGTTTAGAACTTTAAAACAACTTTTAAAAATAAGTCTAAATTTTTATTAAGTACAACATATGTAACATTACATATGTTCGATTACTATATAATTGTTGTCTCATTATTTATATATAATTATTATAATATTATTTAAATGGTTTGACTTTCATGGATTTTCTTATGATTTTGTGTATTTCATGTAGATGGATCGACAATGGATGTACACTGCGGACCGACGGTCGACAGAGTTTAGTCAAGACGTGCATTATTTTTTTAAATGTGGCCAATGCCAACAAGCATAAGGGCTTTATACATTGTCCATGTAAAAAGTGCAAAAACTAGAAGTAGTATTCTACATCAAACACTTGTTTTAGTTAGGATTCATGTCTCACTATAATTTTTGGAAATTGCATGGAGAGGTGAAGGTTGTAATGGAAGAAGATGAAGAAGAAAACGATAATATTCCGAACGGTGGTCAATACGGTGGGTTTGAAGAGAATACAATAGACGAGGCGGACGGGGATGTTGAATAAAATGACGGTGCCGATGACCTTGGTCAAATGTTGCGCAGCGTACAAGAGGACTGTGAAGGTGAAAAGAAGGTGTAGAAATTGGAGCGTTGTTGACGGACCACAAAACGTCCTTGTACCCAGGTTGTGAACAGGGACAAAAAGTTGGGTACCATACTGAAACTCTTGCAATGGAAGGCCTAAAATGGTGTTAGTGACAAGGCATTTGGCGAGTTACTAAAACTCGTGAAGAATATTCTTCCAGATAAAAACGAATTGTCGGGATCAACGTACAAAGCTAAGAAGTTAGTATGCTCTCTAGGACTAGAGGTACAGAAGATACACATATGTCCTAATGATTGTATCCTCTATCACGGTGAGGAGTATGAGAACCTAGAAGAATATCCGATTTGTAAAGCACTTAGATACAAGATTAGACGAGATGATCCAGACAAAGTTGACGGATAGCCTTCGAAGAAGAGTGTTCCTGCTAAGGTGATGAGGATAGGTATCTTTAGTCCCGCTTTCGCTGTCTCGGTTTGAAACATGAGATTAAAGGGGATTCCAAACCAAGACTAAAAGGAGTTTCTCCAGGAGTGCTACAACATTAAAATAAATTACACTCACGGTATAAAAACTTGATAAGTGACTGTAATTGAGTGTAAGAACTTAACAAACGAGCAAATTAACGTAATAACTTGGCTAGTGAGTGTATTTTAGTCCAAAATATTTCCACCTAGAGGTTGATGGCCATATGATCGTGTCCATTCTTGGATAGAGCAGCACACATCCAATTCTATTCAGATCACCCTTAACTTGCTGTTGCCTTATAATGGATTTGTGTTGCACCAAATAAATACGTCCTCAGCTGAAAATACGAAAGAGTTTTACAGCAAAATAATTAAACGGAGACTAAACTAACCTCAGAAAGGTGTTTGCTACATAATTATACTAAATCGGTGTGCTTGCTATAAAACGAATCAATCATGCATAACAATAAAATCATATTTATAGGTGGTATTTTTTACTAAAATACACAAAAGCCAAGTTATTATACCAATATGTTTTTTTAAGTTCTCATATAAAATTTAAGTTTGTGCACCACGAAAGCAATTTATTTATTTTTTAGCCAACTTATTCTCACGAGGAATCATCCAGCCCAGCAACAATAGGCCCATCTCCTCACCAAGGTGCCCCTAGGTAATTTCGGATTAGTACTAACTAACCTGCCTCCTAATCAGAGACGGATCTACATGGTACGCGGTGGATCCCGGTATACCTGGGTTCACGTGTAAGAAGGTATAATATATATATATATATGTTAAAAAATTAAAAATGTATGATAACATATCTTTTCTCCAGCATGAATCTTGTTTGTAGCGCAAATCTCGTTCCATCTGTCACGTCGCGTGAAGACTCAGGATTTCAACCACTTAATTATATTGATAACATGACACAGGATGATAGTTTCAAAGGTTTAGAAAATATTGTTAAAACAAAAAGACACAAAGTATATGATATGGTATATGAGCTTTTCAAATTGGTATTGCTTCTACCTGTGGCAACGACATGTGTTGAAAGAGTATTTTCTGCAACGATTTTATTGAAAACAAAATTACGAAATAAAATAAAAGATAATCTTTTGGCTGATTGTCTAGTCACTTTCATTGAGTAGGATATTTTCTTTTAAGTTGATGAAGATATAATTAATACATTCATGTCCCTTCAAAACGTCAAATAAATTAGTCGGAAAAATATCATTATAAGTCTCTCGTAATCTTTTATGTATATATTTTTAATTATGAGTATAATGTTTGAATTATTTATATTATATTTAGTGGATCGATTCTATTTAATCTAGGAATCAAAGATTTATCGTGTTACTTAGTACATATATATCTAATCACGTTGTTAATTTTATAATTATTATCAAAATTTTATGTTGAATTTTTTTAGACGGCCTACCATAAACTAAAATCTAGATTCGTCCCTGCTAATAATTTCCCAAATCACTGCCTTGTCTCCGCGCGATGTCGAGGCGAAACCTTCCCGCCACGCCAAGTTACCGTCATTGGACTCCGACTCTGAGTTGGATTCGATCTGGTAATGCCTCACCCTACATAATGGCACAGGCCTCTCGTTCCCCGCACCCATTCCAAATTTCCCCTCCCCGCTCCTCTACTTCTTTTGCCCACCACGATCTTGTGCTCCTGTGGCGTGGCGATGGCGTACTCCTGCGTGTCCTGCTCCGCCACCGACGATTCTTTCCCCTCAGCATCCTGCTGCTGCTGCTGCTGCGGCTTCTCGCGGATTTAGGAACGTGGTGCCCCCTTCTTCTTCTTGCAGGAGCTAGGCGTCAGCAGCTGTGATGGATGCTTCTTGTGCCCTTCGTCTTCGGGGTACACGCCATCGAGCCTGCTGGCGATGGCGCCCCTGCCGCGGGCCATGTCGCCGAACTACACCACGGCGACGCCTTCACGGCGGGCAGCATCACCGGACTACTCCCCCTCTTCTCCTCCGTGCCGTGCCACGTCGCCGAACTACACGCCCTCAACTCCTCCGCGTCGAGCTGCGTCGCCGGACTACACGCCATCAACACCTCCTGTGAGGAATTCAGAGTATTCAGGTTCTTCAGAGTATTCAGTTTCAGGGATTGTTCAGGGATTCTATCTATTGCAGTGGGTATGTGTGGGAATCAACGGCCAGGATGGCAGGATACCGGTTCGGCCGAGAATTATGAAGATCCGAGGGCGGAGATCAGCTTAGACGTGCTACAGAGATGCTAGTTTCCATACTGTAGACATCAACAGTATTGTCGAGTAGCGAAGGCGCACTCTATATAAGCCTCGTTTAGCTGAAATCGGGATATCTATCGAATCTAACCCTAAGCATCAACTTTTCCTTTCGTTCTTGTAGCCACATTTCCATTTTATATAATATCAGATGATTTTCACTCCTCAATTCTTTTAATTTGTCTTGCAAAGTTCATGATTTATTTGTTGTTTCTTCTTTTCTCTGTTCGTCAGATTTTGAATTAGCTTGGTGTCTGACAAAGGTATCAGAGCTCTAGATCCAGAAAAGGGGCACTCTTGATCCTGTGATTCTGGGCTAGTGAGGATTGGGAAAGTAGTTTTCCTGGTAAAATTCCGGAACTAGGCCTTGGAATCAGGAGGGAAGCAACAGGAAGTTGTTCTGATTAAAGAGATTTCTTCTCCAAATCAGTGGCGGTGGAGAATATCTTGTTGTTATGGCAAGGGGAACTCGTGCAGAGGAGGTTGTTCACGAAGAGGCGCCGGCTTGGGAGACCGCTATGGAGGAACTACGCTTGAACATGATGGATTTTCAAAGGAGGGTGGAGGAAGAGAACAAGATGGTCCAGGAGCACTACAAAACAAGGTAGTACAAGCCCAGGTGCATAAGGATGAGGTTATGCAGATTTTGCTTTCCATTCAAGAACTGCTGAGGAATCAATCTAGCTGTGTGGGGCAGGACAACAGAGAAACTCCAGGTACTCCTAGCTTTGCTCAATCTGTGGCAGGAGGGGGTAAGAAGTTGGATAATATAGGGGCTAGTACAAGCAAGCAATCTCTCTTTAAGACTTGGAATGCAACTTGTCCCATACTAAACACAACTTCAGAAACCAACCCGATCGTTGCCTCTTCTCCTGAATGGAATACCTCAGTTTTTCCTTAACACTCCAACGATTCCACCACCCTTTCAGCCCTTTCCACCCAATCAACAAAACCCACAACCAAATCTTCCCAACCCACTTCAGATACCAACCTATCAACCATATCACCAGAATTCCACAACTCTATAACCCACCCTTCCCGCCCTATACTTCTCCCTGGGCCTACCCATCATATCATTCCACCTTACCACCTCTAGTGTGCTCAGCTCCTTTTCCTCCTTATACACATCTGGACTATGGCCCTGCTCATCCCCAAGATCCTCCCGGCAAAGAGCGCATGCAGTATGCAGATAATGCCCATAAACGCTCCAAACAAGTGGATTTTCCCGTGTTCGATGGGGATTGTCCTGAATCATGGATAAGGAAGGCTGAAAAATACTTCTCTTTGGCTAACACCTGAGGAAGGCAAAGTTCTCCTAGCTGAAGTTTATATCATAGGGAGGGCAGACCAATGGATTTCAAGTTATGTTGTTCCAACTCATCAATTATCTTGGCTTGAGTTTAAGTCAATGGTTTGTTAGCGTTTTGTTGCTAAATCCAATATTGAGATCACAGAGGAAATCATGGCTTTAGTGAAACGCAACAACCCTACTTTGACTGAACAATACTTCCTAGACTACTTCATTTCTTGATTGAAAGATCATATTAAGAGGCCGCTCAAATCTATGCATATTCACTCTTTGGTTGATGCATATGCCCATGCCAGGAACTATGTTGTTTCTCCAAAACATGCTACCATCTCTGTCGACGGGTGGGTTGGCAGTCCATCAAGAGGGGTCCCCGAGGAGGTAGAAGAGAGTTTGGTAGAGAAGCTGCCGTCCGATGGATCCGATGGTCGACTCAAATCCTAAGATGAGCCAAGAAACAAGACGCGAGGAATTATACTGGTTTAGCCCTCCCGAAGGATAATAGGCCTACGTCCAGTGTGTGATGTTCTTCCTTAGGAGTGGATGGTGAACAAGAGTTACAAGCGTAAGAGAGAATGGGGAAGTTGGATCTTTCTCTCGGCACCCCCTGCCCTCCCTTTTATATCTCAAGGGGGCAAGAACGGATGAACTTGGGGGCCAAGAAAGCTAAGACTAAGAGAGACAAACAGTGGGATACAAAGAATATCTGATAAAGTACGTGTTGGTCTGCTAGGCCCTGTACACCGTGGGTATCTGTTAACGACCAAATTTGGTAACCAAATCCCAAGGTTTGAAGCAGAGATTGAGGCGGAATTGGAGGATATGCGCGACCAGCGGAGAAACAGGGGCCGCATCGGCTAAGTCCGAATCGGCTGCGGAGCCAGTCGGCTGAGTCTGAGTCGGACCAGGATAGCCGACGCCGATCCTGCGTGAAGATGGAGCTGGGGCCGGTCCCGAAAGGAAACTTGAAGATAAAGTATTGGATTCGGTCTCCAAATTGTGCGTTAAAGATATTGTCATCTATGGATAAGGTCCTGTAACGATAATTGTATCTGTAAATTAGAAAGTTATTAGATATTCCTTTTGTAATACGACATGGGACTGCGTCCCGAGATATTGTCGTACTGTAAATAGTAGATAAGGTAGAAACTGTGTCCTACACGGATATCATTGTGCCTGGGTATAAATAAGACCCGAAGGCTCTTTGTGTAAAAAGAAACACATACATCAATACAAACTCGGCGCATCACATAACCTTTTATTTTAGATGAGTTCTTGATCTCGCTTCGGGCTGCATCGATCTCAATCTCCAGGCTAGGTAATTACTTGTCATTAGTGGTTTGTATCGTCGAAATTAGTGCTTACATCATCATGATACTCTAATTTTGGTGTTATGAACTGCTCAAGTTATCATATACGGCATATAATCTAGAGCAATATCTAGATCTATCTCACTGTCGGCTGGTTTCTCTCGGGAGACAATAGCCGATAGAGCTAGATCTAGATGTTGAACCAGGTTATATGTTGTATCCACCGTCTTAAGGGGTTTACATCGGTTTTTTTGGATCTAATACTTCTTTCTGTACTTAATGCTGCATCATATTGATCTATTAAGTCGCTTTTAGAATTATTAAGATCTATTTGGCTAGATGTTTATCTTTAGAGACAGCGCCGGGGTTTTAACCGACCATATCTGTTTTAATTATCTTTATGGTTATATTCACTATTAGTTATATTAAAACTATCTTTTATATTAAGATCTTAATCTATGTAAGTGTCCTAAGCCGATATCAATTTGTCATGTTATGCTGATAGCCGATTGATCTAGGTTTAGCACATTTAGATCAAATTAATATCTTTTTATAAAATGTATCGGAGTATTAGCCGATTCACATTAGATCTCTAGTATCGATCAAGTTAACAATGCAAATAATTACTACCCCAATGCTCTTTTAGCCTAAGTGATTTATACTGTCTCGGCATAGCCGATCTATATCAATCACTTAGTTTAAATGCGCTTTGGAATAGTAATTATGTATAAATTGATGCCTTCAGCCGATCTTTAGGATCTAATTTTAACTTAACGCCTATTTCTTGTTTCTTGTTGGTTACAGGATCAAACCAACTGGCACGCCTTAATCACCAAAAGGAGCCAAGAACGGACCTGGACTGGAGTTAAGCAGATCTCCCAGGCTAGCGCGTGGGAAATATTTCTCGTCAACACGCTTCTTGGCACGCCTGGTGGGACCATCGGCAAGTTTGATAAAGTCGACGCGATGGTTAACATCAAGAGCCCCGAGATCAGCGAAGAAAATATGGTTCCTGTCAAGATGGAGCAGTTGTCGGCTGAGCAATTGGCCGACTACAAGAAGATAGTGGAAGAACTGTAGGCCAATTATCTACAATCTTTCACCCAGACTAGATCTGGGGCCATCCACCAGAAGTACAAGTTCAGCATGGATGGCTTCAAGGCATCCTCCTCCAAGGACACGAAAGGAAAGCACAAGATGGAGGAGGAAAAGCAAGAACAAGATGATTCGAGACTGCACACTTTGCAAGACCGAATCGATTCGACTGTACATCACGCCCTCATCAACCAAAGTGGCATCTTGGTCAGTACCCTCAACAACATAATTGCCACCGTGGTCGACTCGAAGATTGCCGATCAAGCAGCGGGGGCCAACCTATTTCACTAATGGCCAGATCCCCAACTACAGGGTTTTGACATCCCAAAATCAGCCGATGCCCCCACCAGTACAGCCAGGGCCACCAAGAGAAGTCCTCTGTCAGCCGAATGCATCTGCATTGACTTCAAGGCCACCTCCCGTCGTTCTAAACCGGCAGCAACCTCCTTCCCAGGAACAACTAGCCGACATGTTCGACTTCAATCAACGGCAAGAACCGGTCGCCAACCTCATTCAAGGGGCACGAAGTACAATGCCGACGGCTGTCGGCTCTTCCCGACAAATCACCACCGCCGATGAATTGGCCGCCTCCTGCCATCGACCCAGCTCAATATCAGTACCAGGGAGGCCAGCATGACCAACATTACCGGCCGTAGACACCGCCACTTCAGTATCAGCAATGACCCGTCCAATACGATCAATACGAGCCGATACAGCAAGCTCAAGATAACATGACTTGGGCCGATTTGATTGCCGATGTAATGCGCAATCAATTCGGCCTCAAGCCAAAAGATTCTAGTAACATGTATCGGTATCCTCATCCGGAACATTTTGAGAGAGTACCACTCCCAAACCAGTACAAGGTTCCTGACTTCTCCAAGTTCTCAGGGCAGGACAATACCTCTACGTACGAGCACGTCAGCTGATTCCTGGTGCAATGCGGGGAGGCATCGGCTATAGACGCCTTGAGGTTCGTTTATTTCCGCTCTCACTATCGGGGTCGACCTTCTCATGGTTCTCTTCATTGTCTTACAACTCCATCCAGAGCTGGACCGATCTCGAGAAACAGTTCCACAGCTATTTCTACACCGGCAATCACGAGATGAAGTTGTCGGACTTGACAAGCATCAGGAAGAAGCATGAGGAGTCGGTTCAGGACTACATCCAGAGATTCAGAGAAATGAGGAACTGCTGCTATAGCCTAGTGATGTCCGATTCTCAACTAGCTGATTTGGCTTTTCACAGACTTCTGGCGCCGATCTGTGAAAGATTTTTGGCTCAGGACCTCGACAGCTTGGCCCATCTGGCGCAGAGGATGACGGCCCACGAACAGCGATTCCAAGAATCAAGGAAGGCCGTCAAGAAGGTTGCCCGCGTCATCGTTGAGACTGACTCAGATAAAAGTGACGATGATGCCGAAGTTGCAGCGGCCGAATGGACCGAGAATAAAAAGGCCATCGTCTACCAATGGCTGCTGAAAACGGCTAAGGAGGAAAAGTACGACTTCGACATCACCAAAGCTGATAGGATCTTCGACTTATTACTTAAAGAGAAGCAGATTCAGCTTTCGGCTAACCACACGATCCCATCGGCTGAACAACTCAAAAATAAATAGTACTGCAAGTGGCACAATTCCACGTCCCATAGCACTAACGACTGCAAGGTTTTCAGGCAACAGATTCAGTCGGCTATCGAAGCTGGGAAGCTCAAGTTTGCCGATTCACCTCGGCCGATGAAAGTTGATGGCAACCCCTTCCCGATCAACCTGTTCCAAGCCGGCCGTAGGCGGGCTGATCGGCGACAGTGACGTACGACTTAGCGAAACACGCAAAGGGGTGTAACGCCACGAAAATCGGAGAATTTAAAAACCGGGAATTAAAAATTGGAACTTAAAAAACTTTCGCTTGTTTCGCTTGATTGAGTTTTTCGCTTCTTATTTGCTAGCTTGGTTGCATAAATTCATATGTGAGCGATTCATCTTGGTGTTTGAGAAAAACCTAATGATTTGAATTTTCGTTGGGGAGAAAAATCTCGCAGTTCGAGTTGGAAATTTTAAAATAAAATAGGAAAAGGGTGTGGATTCATAAAAATATATATTTGGGAAACAAAACATTATTTGGTGGTTGTGTAATATTAATTACAAAATAAAATGGGCAATAAAATATTTTAGAGGATTTATATAAAGTCTAGAAATTAATTGGAATTAAAATTGTGATTTATGGAATTTAAGAAAAAGGATTAAATTAAATGTGTGTAATATATTTTTAAAAAATAAAGAAAGTGGGTGAAAGTTCTGAAAATATATTTCAAAATTAATTTTGGGAATATTAGATTTTTATTTTGAATTTTTAGAGTGAAACAAAATAGGAATTGGAAACTAGAAATTGAAATCGGGAAAATAAGAAAGTGCACTTGTTCATGCGTCGCTAGGTGTTCGGCCCGCGCACGCGTGCGTCCCGCGCCGCGTGCCGTCGCCCGCGCCGTACGACCCCCACCCGCGCGCGCCACGCGCCACGCGCCCGCGCCGCACCACGCCCGGCCGTCCTCGCGCCGCGCGCACGTCGCCGCGCCCGGACCACGCCCGCGTGGGCCCGCCTTGCGTCGCCTGCTGTCCCCGGCCCCGCCTCGCCACGCTGCGCGTCCCCGCCGTCCGGCCTGCGCCGCGTGCGCGCTCGTGCCGCACCACGCCCGGCCCCACGCCCACGCGCGCCACGCGCCACTCCCGCCGGTCCCCGCGCGTCGCCGCATCCCGCCGCGCCGGCCCCGCCTACCTCACGCGCCGCGTGTCGCTCACCGTACCGCCGCGGGTCCCCCTCTCCCCGTTTCTCTCCCGTCCGCGCCTATAAATAGGGCCGAAGCCCCATCTCCTTTCCCCACACCTCACCGTCGTCCTCCACCCTCCCCTCGCTGTTTTCCCTCGCCGCAACCCTAGTCGCCGTGCGCCACCATCGCCGTAAGCCGCCGTAGTCGCCGCCGTGTGCCGGTGCTCCGCCGCCTCCCTTGCCGTCGCCATCGCCGCCGGTGAGTTCCCGAGCCACCGCCTTCGCGCTTGTGCCGGCCGCCGGCGAATCGAGAGGGAAAGGGAGAGGGAGGAATAGGAAAAAGAGAAAAAGAAAGGAAAAAAGAAAAGAAAAAGAGAAGAAAAAGAAAATAAAAAGGAAAAAGAAAAAAGGGGAAAAACAGGGAAAAAATTTGGAAAATCAGGAAAAATATTTAGAAAATTTTTGGGAAAATATTTGGGCAAAAATATATTGTTTTCTCGCGTATTTTTCTCGGTGCGAATTTGGAAATCAAAATCAGATTTTCGGAAATTTCGTTTCGCGTCGTTTTAGTCCGGAGTTTGTCTATTTCTTTTCACCATTAAAAATATGTTTCTTTGGTGCTCGGACCTCCAAAACCTTGAGCACAGATTCCTTCGATTAGCGCTTTTTAAATTTATTCTTTATTTAAATTCGGTCGACGCTTTGCGAAAACCCTAAACCCTCGAACTCGTTTTTAACTCGGATTTTGTCCCAAAAACACTCGTCCGAACTCGAGTAGGATTTTAGGCTAAACATTTGGAGTCGTTTTTATGGTTCTTTTCAATCTCTTGGTATTTTATTGAATTCGATCGAATTCAATTAATTTTTCGCACGTACGGATAGCAACCGAGGGAGCAAGCACTGACTACGTTGAAGACCCCGGCCAACAAGTGTGCGAGCAAGGCAAGTCAACACTTCCCTTTGAACATATTGATCCTACTTTGCGAAATGATGTTGATTTCAATTACAAATTGCATACTATACACAAATGAGTACCTATGCTTGATATACCTTGCCTTGATGTTCATTACCATTAAAATTATTCTTTGTAACCTTCGATGTGATAAGACCGGAGGCTAACTTCGGCAAAATGCTTAGCCCTACTTATATTAGATGCTTGCATGCTCATGATTTTAAAAAGAAGCTTTGTGCTTGGGCAACTATCTTTGGGAAGGTAGTTGGAATACGACATGTGGAGACATGAGCGCCACATTGCCTTAATCATGATGAAACTAGTTTTGATGAAAAACAAAAAGTGCAAAACCAATGTTTTGGACTGGGGCGGATGGATGGATTTGGGTTGATTCCGGTAAAGGCTAGTACCATCCCTGGACAATTAAGGACCGAGCCATGAGACTTATAACCTAGAACGAGCCAGTACAACCATACTTCTCGAATGGGTATAGACCTAGCGGAGTAGATAGCCGAGCGAAAGCAGTATCCCTGCATAGTGGTTCTTGAGTGAAGAGGTGGTTCTGGTTATTGAGAAAAGGCTGCGGCCTAAGTGTTGAGTAATGAATGTGAATGTTGTGAAAGTTTTTCCCTTACCCCGGGAGCGCTAGAACTCCTCTCACTGCTAGGAAAAGACGGCTATAGTGCAAGAGGATTTATGTTCATGGAGCGGGTACTGCCGAAGCAAAGTTATCGAAAGGCTTTGCCATGACCATTCCATATGAAGGGATGAAAGCTCATTCAATGAGTAGTCGCAGAGTACGGGTAAAGTGTACATCCACTGCAGTGTGAATCAATCAATCTATTCGAATAGCCGTGCTCGCGGTTAATGAGCAGCGTGACAAGTTTCTCCTGTGGCTAGACTCATAAATTTTAAAATGATGTGAATGGGATTGCATAATGATTTTGTGTGCTGGTGGGCTCAACTTCTCGAAATGCGAGAAGGGGTGGACTCCCCAGAAAACCATGACGAATCAGAGGTGGGAAGCCATCCTTGGAAATCACGATGGATGGTAGACAGAACCGTCGTTGTTTTAATATGCTCAACTTGACTTGGCTAGGCAATAGGTTTGTGAAATGATTTGTGAAAATTCGCTTTGTGCAAATGAATCTTGGCCATCCTTTGAATGACCCTATCATGTGCATCATTCCGTGTCGGCATGCTGAGTACGTTGGGTACTCACCCTTGCTATACGCACAAACTTCAGAGGGAGGAAACGAAGAACTGGAGGACCCCTATGCTTACTGCCAGGTGGGCGACGGAGGAGAAGGCGTCTACTAGGTCTTAGTCCCTTGTCGTTGCCTGTGGCAATCGACATGCCGCTGCTTTCCGACTGCTAATCTCATCTAAACTCTGCTTTTGGTTGTATTTGGACCAGTAGGTCCTATATGTATTGGATATTGCCTTCGGGCCTATTATTGTAATAAGTTCGATGTAAGACTATTCGTGCACTTTGCACCTGGTAATTTAGAACTATATTCGTGGGTACCAAACTACTCGATTCAGGGATATGGTACTATGAACACGAATTATTCCCGTCCTCAAAAACGGGGGTCGACAGAGCTGGTATCAGAGCAATGCGACTGTAGGATAAGACCAACTGGCGCCCTACCCGTGAATAGCTGGCTAAAGGGAAATATCCCTACATAGGATTATTTCGCAAACTATTACTTTTGAAAGACAAACATACTTTTTCCTATACCTTCATCCCCATTTCTTTTACTCAAATTGTTTTGATATCATCTCTCTCTGACCCTAAGTTGCCCTCAAAAGCAGATGTCGGACCATGTTGGAGTTTGGGAGATCACAGTTCCACGGGAAGAAGGATTTGTGTCGCAACTCCAGTTATTGCTATGGTGCCTAAGGTACCCAGATGCACCCACCTACCGGATTAGGAGGCATGGCACCGAAGGATACCCGGTATGGAAGGCAGCAGTTTCAGTTGAGGGCCGCATGGGGAGCGAGACACCCTATTGCTTCCACACCCGTTACCACCGAGATCTGGTAGTAGCAGCTCTTCAGGACGCGGCCCGTGAAGCGTTCCTCCGCCTCAATGCTATTCACCGTGCTGAGCTCATCGTGACTGAGTTTGTGCACCACCCCTACCGCGAGGAAGGCAACCCAGTCTGCACCGTGGAAGCCACCCTCTGCTGTTATAATCCTATGGTCACCCGTCTGTCCCGCTGTGCAGAAACATCAGATGACTGCTATGAAGAGGCTTTGCTCGAAATCGACGACAGCGCGACGCCTCAATGATCAGTCGAGGAACACCAAAACGTGGGGATCGGATCAACTTGCGCAAACCTAGCTACGGGCTAACGGTGCCTAGTACGAGCATCTCTCTGACCGTTATGTGGCCCGTGGAGAAGCCTTAGTGGAGCTGGAAGAACAGCTCAAGAAGAGCAAACAACAGGTCAACCAGCTGGAAGAGCAACTTCGCTCCCACCCTGTCCCTGCTGCAGGTACTTCCACCGAAGTTGCACCAACACCCCCTGCCCCTGTGCCCGACCACTACTACCTCATGACTCTAGCATGCCTGAACACTTTTCAAGCCATGATGGAGCAGGCCTTTATGTTGAGCACAGAGTCGGCACCATACCCGATAGACCCCACTCTTGCTACCTCAATGGAACCCACCTCGAACTCCATGGCTGTACCATCGAGCCCGGTTCGGGAGAGGAGAACCCCATCCGGATCAACACCGACTCCGAGTCCGAGACAGATCCTATGGAGATCAAGTGGGAGTCCAGTGACACAGATCCATCAGAGGAGGAAGCTCCTACTCGTCGCCTGACTCACACCGGAGGTCCCCTCACCCTCGGGACTACCCGAAGAGTACCCGACCACCAAGCGGAAGATCAAACATGACTCCGAGGCCACTACCTCGAGCCATGGGAACTTCGATTTGCTTCGGCTAAGGACCACCCCTTTCCTGCACCTGGTTCCTGCGGTTGGTTGGATGAGTAGACGAGAGGTCCGCACCGGCTTCGACCTCACTTTGGATGGTTTTTGGCAGCAAGGATCACACCCTCCCCCTAGTAGCCAATGGCAGTAGTGCGATGTTAGCTTTTGTATTGTGCTATGTGGGACTGCGTATGTGCAGTCCACTGTATCCCCATTAATGTAATTGTTATGGACCTATGTAATGTTTTATGGTATGTTATTAATGAGTTTATTCCACCATGCTTGCTCTGTTCAAAGATCACTTAAAAACAACTTGAAGAGAAATCACTTAGAAACCATGACCTTAGTGCGTCCAATCTCTTAACTCATCTACCTCCTTCAGATGGCGCATCGTCGCAGAGCTTTAACATCCAACGAGAACCCACCAGAGCCTAATCCCTCCACCCTAGCGGAGGTCATGGCTTTGCAAACCCAGTTGCTTCAAGCCATCGCCAACCACCAAGGGAATCGTGGAGGATCAAGCTTGGGAGAATTTATGCGAGCTAAGCCGCCTACATTTTCCACGGCCGACGAACCAATGGATGCTGAAGACTGGTTGAGAGTAATAGAGAAGAAGTTGACCCTCGTCAGGGTACGAGAAGCCCACAGAGTCATTTTTGCCACAAATCAATTGGAAGGCCCCACAAGTGATTGGTGGGACACCTACAAAGAGACACGGGCGTAAGACGCCGAAGAACCAACCGGGAGGAGTTCACGGCCGCCTTTCGTGAAAATTTCGTACCCGCGCGTCATGAGAATGAAGAAGAACGAATTCCGAAGGTTGCGCCAAGGCAACACCACGGTGCAAGAATACTGAACAAGTTGACGCAACTCGCTCGATATGCCACCGGTGATCTGGCAAATGAAGAGGAGAAAATCGATAAATTAGTCGAAGGATTGAACGATGAGCTGAGAGGGCCAATGATCGGTCAAGACCACATTAGCTTCCAAAGCCTTATCAACAAGGTTGTACGACTGGAGCATGACCAGAAGATGGTGGAAAACAACCGCAAGAGGAGGCTTGCTATGGCCCGCCCACTTCAGGGAGCGTCTCAGCGTCCCAAGGAAGCCACCCCATCCGGATGGAAGCCAACCGTCGTGGCAACCAGTCGTCCCCCTGCACCTGACCACGTCAGTAGGCCGACTGCACCCCAGTTCCGTACCCCGACACCAACTCTAGCCGCTCTTGTAAGAAGAAATGTGAATTGCTTCAACTGTGGAGAGTTTGGGCACTACTCCAACAGCTGCCCCAAGCCACGCAGCACTCCCATGCGTACCAGCGCCAATACAACGGCTGTACGAGGAACTACTACTCCTGCTACGGGACGCGGTCTGTTTAGGACGCCGTAACCCAATGAGACAGCCACCGGATTTCGGCGCGGACAAGTGAATCATGTGAGTGCCAAAGAAGCGCAGGAGGATCAGAACGTGCTGATGGGTATGTTCTCTATCAACTCTACCCCAGTTAAAGTCTTATTTGACTCCGGAGCATCGCATTCATTCATATCATCACAAATAAGCAAACAACACCATCTACACCAGGTAGAACTTAAGAGACCCATGTTGGTACACTCGCCTGGGGGAAACATAACTGTACCCCATGCTTGCATCAATGTGCCCATACGGATTAGAGACGTGGTATTCCTTTCAAACCTTATGGTACTACCACCACAATCTCTTGATATCATACTTGGAATGGATTGGTTGACTAAGAACAATCGAGTCATAGACTGTAGCCAAGGGAAGTCACAGTATCCACCCCATGGGGATCACCAATGAACATAACCATGGACCAAAACCCGATGCTATGTGAGCAAGGCTGCGGGAGTATTTACCATGCTACCTTTGAGCGGGATGCCAGTAGTGCAAGATTACCCGGACGTATTCCCTGAGGAATTGCCAGGAATGCCCCCTGATCGTGACATAGAGTTTATCATCGACCTAATGCCTGGTACTGCCCCCATATCCAAGAGACCCTACCGAATGTCGGCTAACGAACTAGAAGAACTCAAGAAGCAAATCGAGAACTACGGGAAAAAGGATTTGTACGCTCTAGTTCTTCTCCGGGAAACCCCAATGCTCTTCGTCAAAAGAAGGATGGAAGTATGAGGATGTGTGTAGATTACCGATCGTTGAATGAAGTGACCATCAAAAACAAGTACCCACTACCTCGAATCGATGACTTATTTGATCAACTCAAGGGTGCACAAGTGTTCTCGAAGATTGATCTTCGGTCAGGATACCAACAGTTAAAGATTAGAGCTGGAGATATTCCCAAAACAACATTCTCTACGCGTTATGGCTTGTATGAGTTCACAGTAATGTCTTTTGGGTTGACCAATGCCCCGGCGTATTTCATGAATCTGATGAACAAGGTATTCATGGAATATCTGGATAAATTTGTGGTGGTGTTTATCGACGATATACTTATCTACTCCAAAGATAATGAGGAACATGCAGAACACCTACGACTGGTACTGGAGAAGCTACGAGAGCACCAGTTGTATGCGAAATTTAGTAAATGCGAGTTCTGGCTTAAGGAAGTCGCTTTTCTTGGCCATGTAGTCTTAGCCGGAGGAGTAGCGGTGGACCCTGCCAAGGTCGAAGTTGTTACAGGATGGAAGACACCCAAGTCAGTAACAGAGGTTCGGAGTTTCTTGGGATTGGCCGGATATTACCGGAGGTTCATCGAAGGGTTTTCCACGATAGCCCGACCCATGACTCAACTTTTGAAGAAGGAGAAGAAATTCGTATGGAACGAGAAGTGTCAGGAGGCCTTTGACCAACTAAAAGAAAAGTTAACCACCACCCCAATCTTAACCCTACCTGACAACCGTAAGGATTTTGTGATATACTGTGATGCGTCTCGACAAGGACTGGGAAGCGTATTGATGCAGGATGAAAAGGTCGTAGCATACGCCTCGAGACAGCTACGACCCCACGAGGAAAACTACCCCACACATGACTTGGAATTAGCAGCAGTTGTTCATGCATTAAAAATCTGGAGGCACTATTTGATCGAGAATCACTGTGATGTATACACTGATCACAAGAGCCTAAAATACTTCTTTACTCAGTCCAATCTCAATCTACGTCAGAGACGGTGGTTGGAATTGATCAAGGACTACGATCTAGGAATCCATTACCACCCCGGCAAGGCGAACGTAGTGGCCGATGCGTTAAGCCGCAAAGCCCAATGCAACCATATGAGACTGGAAGGCATGGCCAGTGAGCTCCAAGAAGAGATGGCTCGACTTAACTTACACCTGATTCCTCACGGAGAAGTGAACTCACTAGAAATCCAACCTCTTCTGAGGACTCAAATAGAAGAAGCTCAAAAGGATAATGAAGAAACACAAGCAATCAAAGAGCGCGAGGCCGCTGGGCACGCGAAGGAATTCTCGGTAGATGACAAGGGAACCCTATGGTATAAGAAAAGAATCTACATGCCTGAACAAGGTGGTTTGAGAGGATTGATCCTAAAAGAAGCGCACAAATCAGCATATTCGTTACATCCTGGCAGCACGAAGATGTACCAGGATTTGAAGGAGGAATACTTGTGGCCCAATATGAAGAGGGACGTAGCCGAATAAGTGGTCATATGCGATGTATGCCAAAGGGTAAAAGCCGAGCATCAACGACCGGCAGGGTTGTTGCAGCCACTCAAGATTCCCGAGTGGAAATGGGATGAGATAGGCATGGATTTCATCGTTGGACTACCCAAAACTGCAGCAAGATATGATTCCATTTGGGTAATAGTGGATCGGCTCACCAAGACCGCCAGATTCATCCCCGTAAAGACTAACTACAATAGTGCCAAGCTGACAGAGCTATACATGACTAGGATTGTATGCCTCCACGGTGTACCAAAAAGAATTATATCGGATCGCGGTACTCAATTCACGTCCCATTTCTGGAGCAAAGTTCATGAGGCACTCGGAAGTCACCTTGTCTTCAGCACCGCTTACCACCCACAGACCGACGGGCAGACCGAAAGGACAAATCAAGTTCTTGAGGATATGTTGAGAGCCTATGTGTTGGATTTTACCAAGGATTGGGAAAAATGCTTACCGTACGCCGAATTCTCCTACAACAACAGCTACCAAGCAAGTCTGAAGATGTCGCTAAATGAAGCCCTATTTGGTCGGCGATGCCGAACGCCATTGATGTGGTCAGAAACCGGAGAATGAGCCGTGTTTGGGCCTGACATAATCCAAGAGGCCGAGGAAAAGGTCCGCCTGATCCAGGACGATTAAACGCGGCCCAATCTCGACAGAAGAGCTACGCGGATACTCGTCGAAGGGACTTAGAGTTCAATGTAGGCGACTATGTGTACCTAAAGGTCTCACCACTACGAGGGACTCAGAGGTTCAAGGTCAAAGGGAAACTTGCGCCAAGATACGTGGGCCCATTCCTGATAAGCGCTAGAAGAGGCGAAGTGGCCTACCAGCTAGAGTTACCCGAGAACATCTCCGATGTCCACCAAGTGTTCCATGTGTCGCAATTGAAAAAGTGCCTGCGAGTGCCGGAAGAGCAAGCTCCTTTGGAAACCATCCATATCGACAACGACCTCACATACCCGGAACATCCAATAAAGATATTGGACGAGGCAGAAAAGAGGACACGAACCAAGTCATGGCGCATGTACAAAGTGCAATGGAGCAATCACACCGAAGAAGAGGCCACCTGGGAGAGCGAAGATTTTCTAAAGACTGAATACCCACACCTACTCAACAGCCGGTAAGAAATCTCGAGGACGAGATTTCTTGTTAGGGGGTAGGTTTGTAACATCGTGAAAATCGAAGAAATTAAAATCAGAACGTAAAAATCGGAACTTACAAAAACTTTTGCTTATTGCCTTTTTGATCGTGTTTGTTGCTTCTTATTTGACAGCTCGGTTGCATGGATTTTGTTGTGAACAATTCCTCTCGGTGTTTGTGAAAACCAAATGATTTGGATTTTCGTCGGAGGTCAAAGTCTCGAAGGCTAAGGTCAAGAATGTAGAGTAAAATCAGAAAGAGATGCGGATTCATTAAGATAGGTGTTTGAAAAATAAAACATTAATTGGTAATTATGACATATTAATTAGGAAATAAAATAGACAATAAAATTTTTAGGGATTTATATAAAAGCTGGAAAATTATTTGAAATCAAAAAATGGTGTTTTATGAATTTAAAAAAGGGATTTAATTAAATATGGAAATATATATTTGAAAATGAATAGTGGTGGTGAAAAGTTTGAAAATATATTTTTAACTAATTTTGGGAATACCATATGTTTATTTGGGATTTATAGAGTGAAGGAAAAATTTGAATTGGAAAATGGAGTGGAAAATCGAAAAAATCTGAAAATGCACTATTCATTGGTCATCACCGTTCGACGCCGTACTGGCCCGGCCGCGCCCGACCGCGCGTCGCCCGACCGTACCGCGCCCGCGCCCGCGCGCCCCGGCTTGCCCGCACGCGCGCCGCGCGCCGTGCCGGCCCCGCGCGCCATACGCCGCTTCCGCCATGCGCCAAGCCGCCGTCCGACCCTCGCCGTGCACGCCGCGCGTCGCGATACCCGACCCCGCCGCGCTCTCGCCGCGCGTCAACGCCCCAAGCCCGGCCCCATGCTCGCCCGTGCTCCGCGCGCTCGGCCCCGTCCACCCGCGCGTCGCGTGTGCGTTGCCGCGCCGCCGCCGCGCCGCCCCCTTCTCCCAGTTATCCACGGCCGCGCCTATAAATGAGGGTCGAAGCCTCTCTCTTCTCCTCATCCCGCCGCCTCTAGCTTCCCCTCCCTCACCAGTTTCTTTCCCCACTTGAGCGCAGCGAACCAAGCGCCGCCGCCACCGCAAGCCGCCGCGAGCCGCCGAGCATCGTCGCCACCGTGTGCCGGAGCTCTACCGCCCTCCCCAAGCGCTGCCATCGGCGGTAAGCTGAGCTGCCACCCTCTCCCCCTTCGCTTGCGTCGACCGCGGCCGCAACAGAGAGAAGTGAGAGAGCGAAGTTCGGTCGAACACCTAGGGTAGCGATGAATAGTAAACAGAGAGAAAAAGAAAGAAAAGAAAAAGAAAAGGGAGAAGAAAAATAGATAAAAAATATGGAAAAATTTTAGAAAATTAGGAAAAATGTTTTGGAATGATTTGAGTGAATTTTTTTGGGCAAAAATAAATTATTTTCTTGTATATTTTTCTCGGAACAATTTTGGAAAGTCGAAATCGGACTTTTCTGAGATTTCGTTTCGTGTCGTTTTTAAATCCGAATTTGGTTTAATTCTTCCTCGCCATCTAAATATGTTTTTCTTTTGTGCTCGAACCTTCAAAACCTCGGGTACAAAACCCCTCCCCTCCGTTGATATTCCTAAATTCATTTTCTCGATAGTTTCAAATCGTCGTTTTGCGAGAACCCTAGGGCATCGACTCGATTTCAAAACTCGGATTTTTCCCTAGCAATCCTCGTCCGAACTCAAGTAGAATTCTATTTTTATGGTTCTTTTCGATCTCTCAATATTTTATTGAATTCTAATTGAATTCAATTGATCTTTCGCACGTACGGATAGCACCTAAAGAAGCGAGCACCGACTCCATTGAAGACCCCGCTCAACAAGCGTGCGAGCAAGGCAAGTCATCACACTCTTTGAACATATTGATCCCAATTGTGAAATGATGTTGTTTTAAATTTTAAACATGCATGTTATACACAAAGAATTACCTATACTTGTTATTCCAGGACTTGTTATTGACTATCTTTAGAATTATTCCTTGTAACCCTCGATGTGATATATACAACCGGAGAATATCTTCGGTAAAATGCTTAGCCATGCTATTCTTAGATTCATGCATACTCATGATTTTATAAAGATCTTTATGCTTGGGCAACTACCTTAGGGAAGGTAGTTGAGATACGGCATGTGGAGACATAAGCGCCACATTGCTATGAGAATGATAAAATGAGTTTTGATGAAAACTGAAAGTACAAAACAAATGTTTTAGACTGGGGCGGCTGGATGATTTGGGTGGATTCTGGAAAAGGCAAGTGCCGACCCTGGTCAATTAGGGACCGAGCCATGAGATACCTGGGAAACGAGCCAGTACAACCGTACTTCTCGAATGGGTATAGACCTAGCGGAGTAGATAGCCGATCGGAGGCAGTACCCCTGCATAGTGGTTCTTATGTATGAGATGAGATGGGAAATGGATGATTGAAAAATTGGAAATTATTATAACCTGATGAATGAAGTCTTCCCTTACCCCGGGTGCGCCAGAACTCCTCTCACTGCTAGAAAATGACGGCTAGAGTGCATGAGGGCTTAAGTTCATGGAGCGGGTACTGCCAAAGTAAGGTTATCGAAAGGCTTTGCCGTGACCGTCTCATGTGTTGGGACGTAGGCTCATTTGTTGGGCAGTCGCGGAGTACGGGTAAAGTGTACATCCACTGCAGTGTGATGAATCAATCTATTCGAATAGCCGTGCTCGCGGATATTGAGCATCGTGACAAGACTTTCGCTTGGCTAGACTCTAAACTTTAAAATGATGGGATGGGTTGCATGATGATTCTTATTCACTGGTGGATCAACTTCTCGAGACACGAGAAGGGGTGGACTCCCCAGAAAACCATGACGAACCGGAGGCGGGAAGCCATCCTTGGAATCACGATGGATGGTAGACAGAACCGTCGCCGACTTAATGAACTATGGAACTAAAACTTGACATGGCTAGCTGTTAAGCATGTGAAAAGATTTGTGGAAATTGGCTTTATGCAAAAGAACCCCAACCATTCCTTGAATAACCCTATCATGTGCATCACTTCCGTGTTGGCTTGCGGAGTACGGTTGGTACTCACCCTTGCTATACGCACAAACCTTCAGATGGTGGAAATAAAGACTTGGAGGATCCATATGCCTACTACCAGGAGGGCAAAGAAGCCGATGGCGCATGCTAGGTCTTAGTCTCCGGTCGTTGCCTATGGCAATTGACAAGCCGCTGCCTTCATTCCGCTGCCTTGCCTAATTTCTACTTTTGGTTGTATCTGGACCATGAGGTCCTATGTGTTGGATATTGCCTTCGGGCCTATTATTGTAATAATTTCGATGTAAGACTATTCGTGCATTTGCACCTGATTATTCAGTACTGTATTTCGTGGGTACCAAACTACTCGATCCAAGGAAATGGTACTATGAACATGAAAGATTCCCATCCCAAAAACGGGGGTCCAAAGTTTTCGTGGAGATTGATCTCGCCGACTTCTAAAGCCACGTGTGATCAGATTGATTTCGGCGCAATACAATTCAATTGACTTCTAGCAGCTCTCCACCCCTCACCCCTTTATATAGAGTTGGCCGACTGGGACTAGTGGCCGATCAGGACTCTATTTTGAATCGAATCCCATCCGAATCTCATAGAGTTGGTCGCCCATACATCGTAAGCCCATAGGACTCTATCCGATCGAGCCGTATCCGAGTCCAACTCGAATGCTTGTTCTTATCCCCTTAAGCGTGCGACCCTATAGGTTCAGGTATACTTGGTTTCGGCTATATAGTCGACGCTCGGCTAGAGTCCAACTCAGCCGATCTGTCAACAGCGGCGCCTAGCAGCACATATTGACACCATAGTATACAAGAATATAATATCGGCTCGAACCTGTAATGTGTACACAAATCCCTTTGCCTCACGATACCAATTAAGCTATAGGCAAGATGTGTGCCATCCCTTCAATAGTTTAACCATTCACTCGAACCGTATTGGATTATCTGTCTATTGATTGACTCCTCAATCAACTTAGCATGGCCATGCATTTCCATAATCCATTACCTCGAGGGCCCGAGATATCTCTCCAAAGGAGGGGCAAATTCCATCTTGATCACTCACATTCCACTCCATGTTTCATTGCAAACCCGAAGACTACTTTTATAACTACCCGATTACGGAATAGCGTTTGGTAGTCCCAAAGTAGGCTACTACACATGTTGAAATCCATGGTGATCTCGGGTCTAAGGACTTTGTACCAACACTACACGAGACCAACTAATGGCACATTAATTCATGTAGTGTCTCATGGTGGGTCTATCCAACAATGTGTTCTCTAACACATATGTCCATGTTTATTAATTTGGTATCTCCATACCCATGATCTATGGGACATGATCATCAATCAATAAACATGCCGATCTTAGAATCATATTAGTTCCAATAATATGATATATGATCGGGATCATTTAGAAATAGATTCATGCATAAAGAGTCTCATAAATAAGTCACGTACTTATTGATCAATACAAGATGTCTATTTCATGGAACTGAATAACACTTTATTCATTTATACATAAACATTGACAATGATATCCAACATCTCCATGTTGCCTCTAGGGCATATCACTAACAATCTTTCACTTGCACTAGAGACAATCATGTAAGTATCTAATACCCATTGCTCTTGTGTGCGCCTCATGTTTTGGCTCGGGAGAGGTTTTGTCGGCGGATCGACTATGTTGAGATCCGTGTGCACTTTGCATATCTTGACATCACCTCTGTCCACTATCTCACGGATGAGATGATATCGCCGAAGTATGTGTTTGGATTTCGATATGACCTCGGCTCCTTGGCTTGCGCAATGGCTCCACTATTATCACAATAGAGAAACATTGGACCGGTCGCACTGGTCATCACACCCGCTCGAAACAAATTTCTTTATCCAAACAGCCTCCTTTCCGCTTCCGAAGCAGCAATGTACTCGGCCTCCTTTGTAGAATCGGCAACGGTACCACGCTTGAAACTCTTCCAGTGACGTGCTCCGTTCGGTAGAACACGAACCCAGTTGCGATATATAATCATCCTTGTCTGTTTGGAAGCTAGCATCGGTGTAACCACATACAACGAGCTCTTCTTCACCTCCATAGACTAGGAACATATCCTTAGTTCTTCTCAAGTACTTAAGGATATTCTTTCGCGATCCAGTGACCTTCACTGGATCGGACGGTATCTACTCATAGCACGCAAAGCGTACGAGACATCGGACGTGTACAAAGCATGGACTACATGATGGATCCAATTGCCGAAGCATATGGAACCATACCCATCTTATTCCGCTCATCATGTGTCGAGGACACCGATTCTTGCTAAGATTAATGTCATGTGACATGGGCAAGAAACCTTTCTTGGAATCATGCATGTTGAACCTTTTCAACACCTTGTCGTGTATGTACTTTGGCTTAATCCAATTAGCCTCTTGGATCTATCTCTATAGATCCAAATGCCAATATGTATGCTGCCTCCCTAAGTCTTTCATGGAAAAGCTATTTTTCAATGAAGACTTGACGATTCTAGCATAGGAATATCATTTCCAATCAACAATATGTCATCCACATATAAGATTAGAAATACAATTGCGCTCCCACGACCTTTTGTAAACACATGCCTCCTCTTCGTTTTGATGAAACCAAACCCTTTGATTACTTCATCAAAACGAATATTCCAACTCCGAGATGCTTGCTTCAATCCATAAATGGATTTCGTAGCTTGCATATCTTTCCGAGCGATTGTGGATCGACAAAACCCTCGGTTATATCATGTATACATCCTTGCTTAGGTTTCCATTTAGGAAAGCCATTTTGACATCCGTCTGCCATATCTTATAATCGAAATATGCAGCAATCGCTAGGATAATCCAAATAGATTTAAGCATTGCGATGGGCAAGAGGGTTTCATCATAATCAACTCCTTGAATCTGTTTAAAACTTTTCGCCACCAATCGCACCTTATAGATATGAACATTTCCATCCATATCGGCCTTTTTCTTAAAAACCCATTTATACTCAATGGTTTTGACACCATCGGTGGATCAACCAAGTTCCAAACTTGATTGTCGTACATGGATTCTATTTCGGATTTCATGGCTCCAAGCCACTTGTTGGAATCGGGTCCCACCATCGCTTCCTCATAGGTCTTAGGCTCATCGTTGTCCAACAATAATATATCACGTTGTTCCGCACTGTGTACTTGTCGGCACACGACGTGATCTTTCGACCTCCGTGGGGCGGTGTATCTACAACCGGTGGCGCAACACTTTGCTCCTCCGTTGTGGTTCGTGGTCGCCGAAACATTTTTCGGTGTTTCTTGAACTTCTTCAAGATGCACCTTTCTCCCACTAACCCTTCTTAAAAGGAACTCTTTCTCCAAGAAGACACCGTGTCGGGCGACAAACACTTTGCCTTGTTCCCAATTATAAAAGTAATATCCTTTAGTTTCCTTAGGATATCCCACAAAGAAGCACTTGTCGATTTGGGTGTGAGCTTATCGGATTGTAAACATTTTACATAAGCCTCACATCCCCAAATTTTGAGAAAAGACAAACTAGGGGTTGCCTGTCCATACCTCATATGGTGTCTTTTCAACGACTTAGATGGAACTCTATTTAGTGTGAGGCATGTTTCAAGAGCATATTTCAAGAAGGATAGCGGAAGATCACTTTGGCTCATCATCGACCGCACCATGTCCAACAAGGTGCGATTTCTCCACTCGGACACTCCGTTCCATTATGGAGTTCCTAGCGGGGTCAAGCGTGGAACAATTCCACAATCTTTTAGATGATTACCAAACTCTTGGCTCAAGTATTCCCCTCCACGATCCGATCGTAGAAACTTGATTGTTTTCCCTAAATGATTACTGTACTTCATTTTGGAATTCTTTGAACTTTTCAAAGGATTCAGATTTATGCCTCATTAAGTAGATATAACCATATCTACTAAAGTCATCGGTAAAGGTAATGAAGTACGATAACCACCTCTGGCCGTTGAGCTCATTGGTCCACATACATCGGTATGTACGAGTGCCAACAAGTCACTTGCTCTCTCACCGTATCCCGTGAAAGGTGCCTTTGTCATCTTACCAAGTAAACAAGACTCACATGTCTCAAATGATTCAAAATCAAGAGTGAAGCAATCCATCCTTATGGAGCTTCTCCATGCGTTTCTTATTTATATGGCCTAAGCGACAATGCCGGATAAAAGTGGGGTTTGTATCATTAGAGAGTTGTCTTTCTATATTAATGTTATAGATGGGAGACACTTCAAGATTCAAAACGTATAATCCATTCACCAATGGAGCATGAAAATAGAACATATCTCGAGATATATTGAACAACCATTGTCCATTGATCTAAAATCATATCCTTTTGCTTGCAAACATGAAGCGGAAATAACGTTTTGACATAGTGTTGGAACACAATAACAATTATTTAATTCCAAAACTAATCCCGAAGGTAGATGAAGTGGTACTGTGTCGACAAGCAACTATAGCAACGCTTGCTCCATTGCCGACGCGCGGTTCACCTCGCCCTTCTCAAGCCTCTACTTCTTCTCATTCCCGCAACGATTTGCAAATATGAGCTACGATCCGGTATCAAATACCCAAGAGTCTATAACATTAATACCGAAGCATAAGTCGTACTTTGCTTATTTTTAGATCCTCCATGTACTTCTTGCAGTTCCTTTTCTAGTGGCTGTCTCCTTGCAATAGAAGCAAACGTCATCGATGCTTTCGACCCTTTTTTACCCTTCTTTGCATTAGAGGCACTTGCGATCTCATCGGGAGTTACCTTCCTCTTGGTGCAAAGTTTCTTGACAGTGGTTTGCGCTTAGCCTTCGCATCATCATCACATGATGACCGTTTTTGGATACTCTCCTCGCCTTTTCGTCTTTAGCATCCCATGCAATTCAGCCAATGTTTTATCCATACTTGTTCATGTGATAATTCAATATGAATGGCTCGAAGCTCGAGAGGAGTGACCGGAGAATCACGTCTTTAGCCAACTCTTGGCTAATAGGGAAACCTAGTTTCTCAAGACTCTCGATATAGCCAATCATCTTTATCACATGCGGATGACGGGATTCCCTCAACAAGCCCGCACACGAGACAAGGACTTCGAGGTGTTGAACCTCTCGGCCCGAGAGCTTGGTTCTCAAACATGCCACGCAATCCCTGAATAATAGTGTGAGCATCACTGCTCTCATATTGCTTCTGAAGCTCAAGGGACATTATAGCAAGCATGAGACACTTATGTCTAGGGCATCATTAGTGTGCTTCTCGTAAGCTCTCCGTGCGGTTGCGGTGGCATTATTAGGCAAATCATCCGGATATGGTACTTCAAGAACGTACTCCTTACGCTCTTGCTTGAGAACAATTCTCAAGTTGCGATACCAATCCATAAAGTTTGTTCCGTTTAATTTTTTTCTCGAGAATAGATCACAAATTGAAAGCACTTGGGTGTAGTATTAGCCGCCATTTATTCTACAATAAAAAAAGCAAAGTTTAGCATAATATTTATGCTATGTCTATTGTTAGACAATTTAACATAGACCCCCATTACGTATTTTACACCTTCCCTCTAGGTTACGTATTGGGTCAAGATCCACATGTTAGTTAATTTCTAGTGAGCTTTGGCATCACTGCTAGAAAATTAATAACATCGGTAAGCAACACCTTGCTAATCACATCTCTATGTGACTCTTGTTGTTGGTGTGGCATCTCCATGCCCGGCGCCAACCTATGCCCCAAGGCCCAAAACTGTTTTGATAGCCTTGTTAAGTAAACCAAATGCTTCCTCTATATATGTCCGACATATACCCCTCGTGTTATGATAGAGAATGGCACTCGCTTTGCGGACCCACCATTGACGAGCATAACGGTGACGGGTGCAACATTTGGAAGGGCATCATTACTACTTAATTTTGCGAGGGATGCTATCCTATCAAACAAACATATCACATATGAAAGCAGGTAGAATAGCATATAATGAAATAGTATGGCCCCCTTCATATGGTGATCTCCATCTCCATACCGGTGTAGAGGATCTCCATCTTCATCACCGTTCTTCCAAGTGCCGAATGCTTGATTTCTTCAAACTAAGCTACTACTATTGAAGCTCTAATTGAAGATTACATCGACTCGTAGGTCGTGAAAGAATATTACAAGCATTGCACGTAAGAAAGAATATTACAGGGATTGCACATATGAAAGAATATTACATGCATCACATGCATCTCATACATAAAATAGGGCCATACCATCTCAAAGCATTCTCTGCAAAAACAAGTTAGGCGTAGAACGTTTTCTACCTATCGCAGAGATACGACATCGAGACGACCGATAAGGGGGTATGCACACGGCGGTCCATATCGGCATCCATAGATCCAATCTATGAAATCGCTTACGGAAACCATATCGGCATAATCACATTATGCCGTCCTGATACACTATCAAGGAAGATGGTTTGCGTAGGCGCAAGGCAGCAAATAAGGTCAGACTACGAGATAGCTTCGGTATAATCACATTATACCGTTCCGATACACTATCAAGGAACACTATCTCGAACCCAACTCAAACCGAGTTCTATGGATATTGCTTCGACGTAATCACATTACGTCTTTGCGATACACTATCAAGGAACACAATTACCATCAACTCTCCTCAACAGATCCCGTAAAACCGATTGATCTAATCAACCCGTGTGCTAAACTTGTTCCAGATCCAATCTAAAACTCAAACTAAGCAAGATTAGCTTTGATACCACTGAAGGGTTACGCGGAGGCTACGCTAGCCGAAAACAAAACTTTTCTACCGCGCAAACCAGGAACACTTGCAAGTAAGGGCCGATAGATCGTTACCGATTGGACTATGCAGCGGGAATAGCCAATCAGGACTATCCAATCTGGAGCTGTGCTGGCCGATGACAACCGATTCCTGGGGATAGCCGATTCACCAATCAGCCGATTCGTCGATGTAGCCGATTTGCCGCAGTCGCCTCGCTCCGATTGCAGCCGATTCATAGCCGATCAACAGCGCGCAACGTAGTAGCGCCTCTACCGGTATCCACACGTCCGGGGACAGAACGCCGAACACCCGTGTGCTAGCACGCGATGCAAGGCTAGGGTTTTGGCTTGAAGGTGGGGAGGGTTTCCGTGGTGATTGATCTCGCCGACTTTTAAAGCCACGTGTGATCAGATTGATTTCGGCGCAATACAATTCAATTGACTTCTAGCAGCTCTCCACCCCTCACCTCTTTATATAGAGTTGGCCGACTGGGACTAGTGGCCGATCAGGACTCTATTTTGAAACGGATCCCATCCAAATCTCATAGAGTTGGCCGCCCATACGTCGTAAGCCCATAGGACTCTATCCGATCGAGTCGTATCCGAGTCCAACTCGAATGCTTGTTCTTATCCCCTTAAGCATGCGACCCTGTAGGTTCAGGTATACTTGGTTTCGGCAATATAGCCAACCGTCGGCTAGAGTCCAACTCAGTCGATCTGTCAACAGCGGCGCCTAGCAGCACATATTGACACCATAGTATACAAGAATATAATATCGGCTCTGAACCTGTAATGTGTACACAAATCCCTTTGCCTCACGATACCAATTAAGCTATAGGCAAGATGTGTGCCATCCCTTCAATAGCTTAACCATTCACTTGAACCGTATTGGATTATCTGTATATTGATTGACTCCTCAATCAACTTAGCATGGCCATGTATTTCCATCATCCATTACCTCGAGGGGCCTAGAGATATCTCTCCAAAGGAGGGAAAAATTCCATCTTGATCACTCACATTCCACTCCATGTTTCATAGCAAACCCTAATACTACTTTTATAACTACCCAGTTACAGAGTAGCGTTTGGTAGTCCCAAAGTAGGCTACTACACATGTTGGAATCCATGGTGATCTCAGGTCTAAGGACTTTGTACCAACACTACCTGAGACCAACTAATGGCACTTAATTCCTGTAGTGTCTCATGGTGGGTCTATCCAACAATGTGTTCTCTAACACATATGTCCATGTTTATTGATTTGGTATCTCCATACCCATGATCTATGAGCCATGATCATCAATCAATAAACATGCCGATCTTAGAATCATATTAGTTCCAATAATATGACATATGATCAGGGATCATTTAGAAATAGATTCATGCATAAAGAGTCTCATAAATAAGTCACATACTTATTGATCAATACAAGATGTCTATTTCATGGAACTGAATAACACTTTATTCATTTATATATAAACATTGACAGTGATATCCAACATCTGCATGTTGCCTCTAGGGCATATCACTAACACTTATAACCTGGAATGAGCCAGTACAACCGTACTTCTCGAATGGGTACAGACCTAGCGGAGTAGATAGCCGAGCGGAGGCAGTATCCCTGCATAGTGGTTCTTGAGTGAAGAGGTGGTTTTGGTTATTGAGAAAAGGCTGCGGTCTAAGTGTTGAGCAATGAAGATGAGAATGTTGTGAAAGTTTTTCCCTTACCCCGAGAGTGCCAGAACTCCTCTCACTACTAGGAAAGGACGACTAGAGTGGAAGAGGATTTAAGTTCATGGAGCGGGTACTGCCGAAGCAAAGTTATCGAAAGGCTTTGCCGTGACCATTCCATATGAAGGGATGAAAGCTCATTCAAGTGGTAGTCGCGAGTACAGGTAAAGTGTACATCCACGCAGGTGTGAGTCAATCAATCTATTCGAATAACGTGCTCGCGGTTAATGAGCAGCGTGACAAGTTTCTCCCGTGGCTAGACTCATAAATTTTAAAATGATGGGAATGGGATTGCATAATGATTTTGTGTGCTGGTGGACTCAACTTCTCGAAATACGAGAAGGGGTGGTCTCCCTAGAAAACCATGACGAATCGGAGGCGGGAAGCCATCCTTGGAAATCACAATGGATGGTAGACAGAACCGTCGCTGTTTTAATATACTCTGAAACTAAAACTTGATTTGGCTAGACAATAGGTTTGTGAAATGATTTGTGAAAATTGGCTTTGTGCAAATGAACCTTGGCCATCCTTTGAATGACCCTATCATGTGCATCATTCCGTGTCGGCTTGCTGAGTACGTTGGGTACTCACCCTTGCTATACGCACAAACTTCAGATGGAGGAAATGAAGAACTGGAGGACCCTATGCTTACTGCCAGGTGGGGGATGGAGGAGAAGGCGTCTACTAGATCTTAGTCCCCGGTCATTGCCTGGGCAATCGACATGCCGCTGCTTTCCGACTGCTAATCTCATCTAAACTCTGCTTTTGGTTATATCTAGACCAATAGGTCCTATATGTATTGGATATTGCCTTCGGGTCTATTATTGTAATAAGTTCGATGTAAGACTATTCGTGCACTTTCCACCTAGTAATTCAGAACTGTATTCGTGGGTACCAAACTACTCGATCCAGGGATATGGTACTATGAACACGAATGATTCCCGTCCTCAAAAACGGGGGTCGATAAGGTGTCAAGGCTGAGAAAAGGCTGACTGGAGATCAAGCCGCACCAGTCCACATGGTGCATCCAACTTGCCGATCGGCCGATTGGCGACCCAGGTACATGGACCCCATGCCCCGTTTTCAACAGCGCTTTCGTGAAGAAGAGGAGCCCGGCGCGGCAAGCCTTACATCAGGGAACCTGAGCTCAGGGGACTCCAATTCGTCAGAAACCACAGCGGTTGCGACCTGCACTGGTGCTGCGAGTTTTTCCGATTCTGCTGGGAATTGGGGATGAAGCTGCCGACGATCGACAACTGCCCAGCCTGCAGCGAGTATCGTCAGGACGAATACAGGGACCCATCAATGCAAAGTTCCACCCAATTCGTCCCCAGGGTCGTGCAATGTAATCAGAGGCGGCTGCCAGTGCATGATACGCTCGGGCCGATCCACCAGGATTTCTTCGAGGATGAAGGTAAAGACGAATACGACGAAGAAGTGGCCGACGACAAATAATCAACCAACCCCGAATGGTGCCCTTCGAACCTCTTCACTAAAACACAAAAGAGAAGCATCCAGTGGGTCAAGAGCGACGGGCAGGAGAAAGAAGCACGACGGATAATCCGACAGCAACAACATCGGCAAGGCACAAAATGATGGCGCGTCAAGAAACAAGCGCCGCCAGCCGACGAAAGCCCAGCCGACCAAGCTAGGAGGGCGGCAAAAGGAAAGGGAAAATCTACTGCATCGGTTACATGGTCTTTATCTCGCCGGCTGAATTCGGCGCCCACGAGCCGATGCGGAAACGGCGTGGAAGACTCCTTGGCAAGACTAGCGCTGTCCCCAGAGCAAGCAGTTTTTGAAAAGCCAGAGGGGACCAAAAATCGGCACCTAAAGCCACTGTATATCAAGGGATTTGTCAATAGGAAGTCGATGTCAAAAATGCTAGTCGATGGAGGGGCTGCAGTGAACTTGATGCCTTATGCCACCTTCAGGAAACTGGGCAAAGAAGCCGAAGATCTAATCAAGACAAACATGGTTCTCAAAGACTTTGGCGGCAATCCATTGGAAGCCAAGGGCGTGTTGAACGTTGAACTGACCGTCGGCAGCAAAACCATGTCCACGACATTTTCCGTCATCGATGGGAAGGGATTTTACAGCCTACTGCTTGGGAAGGACTGGATTCATGCAAATTGTTGCGTCCCTTGGACCATGAATGTCTGATCCAATGGCAAGGCCACAGGATTGAGATCGTGCCAAATGACTGGTCAGTGAACGTTGCTAATGCCGATTTGCCACTTTGGGAAATCGACGGTATCGATTGTCTGTCCGGCAAAATCTGGCAAGCTAATTTTCTAAAGGTGTCCGATTCTGCTATATAGCCTATTGGAGACGAGGAGCCTCAATTGCTACTTTGAGGGCGTCGTGGAGGGCTCGAGCGTCTATGGCAAGGACACGGGGGACGACGACGATGGCAAGCTTGGGCAAGGTTTCATGTCGGCCGACGAGCTAGAAGAAATTGATATAGGTTCTGGAGATAGGCCTAGGCCAACATACATTAGCAAAAATTTGTCTTCTCGTTTTAGATCCCAGCTTATTGATTTATTAGAGGAATATAAAGATTGTTTTGCTTGACAGTATTTTGAGATGTCTGGCCTTAGCCCATCTATTGTTGTGCATCGGCTGCCTATTAAGTCGGGGTATCGGCCGTATAAACAGCCTCCCAGGAGGTTTAAGGCCGATATGCATGATGCGATCAAAGCCAAAATCACTCGGTTGTATGATGCTGGATTTATTCGACCTTGCCGATATGCGGAGTGGGTTTCAAATATTGTTCCAGTCATGAAGAAAAATGGTAAACTTAGGGTGTGCATCGATTTTAGGGACCTCAACAAAGCTACCTCTAAGGACGAATGCCCAATGCCCATAGCCGATTTGCTTGTGGATGCTGCTTCCAGTCACAAGATCATAAGTTTTATGGATGGTAATGCAGGTTATAATCAGATTTTTATGGCTGAAGAAGATATCCACAAAACTGCTTTCAGATGCCCAGGAGCAATCGGCTTGTATGAGTGGGTCATCATAACGTTTGTCTTGAAGAATGCTGGAGCAACTTATCAAAGGGCCATGAATTACATTTTTCATGATATGATCGGCTTTCTGGTAGAAATTTACATTGATGATGTTGTTGTCAAATCCAGGGAAACAGAGAATCACCTAGCCGATCTCAGGCAGGTGTTGGAGCGGTAAGGAAATATGGCCTAAAGATGAATTCACTGAAATGCGCGTTCGGCGTGTCAGCCGGGCAATTTTTAGGGTTTCTTGTTCACGAGAGAGGGATTGAAGTTACACCAAGGAGCATTAATGCTATCAGAACAATACAGCCTCCGAAGGACAAGAAGCAGCTGCAATCTTTGATCGAAAAAATCAACTTCATCAGACGATTCATTGCTAATCTTTTAGAAAAGATGGAGTCGTTCACTCCTTTGCTTCGACTGAAAGCCGATCAAGCATTCACTTGGGGGCAGAGCAGCAAAAAGCCTTGGACAACATCAAGGATTACTTGAGCTCGCCTCCAGTTTTGGTTTCTCCACATAAAGGGATACCGTTCAGGCTATATTTGTTGGCCGACGACAATCCATTGGCTCAGTTCTGATTCAGGAGATTGAAGGAAAGGAAAAGGCCATCTTTTATCTCAGTCGACGACTGCTGGACGCAGAAATATGGTATTCACCGGTGGAGAAGTTATGTCTTTGCCTGTAATTTTCATGCACAAAGTTAAGGCATTATTTATTATCCAATGAGTGCACAGTGATATGAAAAGCCGACGTAGTCAAGTATATGCTATCGGCTCCAGTGTTAAAGGGACGAATTGGGAAATGGATTTTTGTCTTAACAGAGTTTGATGTAAGATACCAAGCGCCTAGGGCAGTTAAAGGACAAGCCATAGCCGATTTCATAGTGGAACATAGAGATGATTCGATCGGCTCGGTGGAGATCATGCCTTGGACTTTGACATTTGATGTCTCGGTTTGCACAAACGGATGTGGTATCGGTTGGTCATCATATCCCCAAGGGAGGCAAGCTTCGAATTTGCTTTCTCAATCAACCCCCATGACACAAACAACCAAGCCGAATACGAGGCAGTGCTCAAGGGATTACATCTTCTCAAGGAAGTTGAAGCTGACGCCATCAAAATAATGGGAGATTCACTGTTGGTCATCAGCCAGTTGTCAGGAGAATATGAATGCAAAAATGATGCGCTGATGGTCTATTATCAACGATGCCGAGAATTGATGGACAACTTTTGGCTAGTAACATTGAAAGATATCCCTAGAGAGCAGAATGCAGAAGCCAATGATTTAGCTCAAGGGGCATCAGGCTACAAGCCGATGACAAAAGGTGTTGAAGTAGAGATCGCCTCCATGACAGCCGACGATTGGAGGTTTTAGGTCTACAACTATTTACAAAACCCTTCCAAGCCAGCTGCAAGGAAATTGCGCTACAAGGCTTTGAAATATGTCCTGCTCGATGACGATTTATACTATCGGACGATTGATGGTGTGCTGCTTAAGTGTCTCAGTGCCGATCAAGCCAAGGTGGCTATCGGGGAAGTGCATGAAGGAACATGTGGCACGCACCAATCGGCTCACAAGATGAAGTGGCTACTTCGAAGAGCAAGGTATTTTTGGCCGACGATGTTGGAGGATTGTTTCAAATATTATACGGGTTGCCAGGATTATCAGAAATTTGGAGCTATACAGAGGGCACCAGCATCGGCTATGAATCCAATTATCAAGCCTTGGCCGTTCAGAGGTTGGGGAATCGACATGATCGGCCAGATCAATCCACCCTCGAGCAAGGGGCATAAGTTCATATTGATGGCAACAGATTATTTCACAAAGTGGGTAGAAGCAATTCCTTTAAACAAGGTTGATTCAAAGGACGCAATCGAGTTTGTTAAGAAGCATATCATATACCGATTCGGCGTCTCTAAAACAATAACAACAGATCAGAGATATATCTTCATATCGGACGAGTTTGTTCAGTTTGCTGACAGCATGGGAATCAAGTTACTCAACTCTTCGCCGTATTATGCTCAGGCTAACGGATAGGCAGAGGCCTCAAACAAGAGTCTAATCAAGCTGATAAAGAGGAAGATCGTTGAATATCCAAAGCAATGGCACACCCATTTAGCTGAATCACTCTGGGCCTACCGGATGGCTTGCCACAGATCTATCCAAGTCCCTCCATATAAACTGGTCTATGGGCATGAAGCAGTCCTGTCATGGGAAAACATCGTCGGCTCAAGAAGGGTCAGTTACAAGATCATCTTACAACCGATGATTACTACAACCTGATGGTAGATGGATCAGAAGATCTAGTTTTGTCACGGATGAGGACCTTGGAAAAAGTAACAAGAGATAAGGAACGAGTAGTCCGTCATTATAACAAGATGGTTGTGCCTAAATCATTTGAAGAAGGCGAACTCGTTTGGAAATTGATATTGCCGATCGGATCAAAAGATAATAAGTTCGGCAAGTGGTCACCAAATAGGGAAGGACCTTTCAAGATCCACAAATGCGTATCCAAAGGAGCTTATATGCTAGAAGGTTTGGATGGAGAAGTGTTTGGCAGGGCTCTGAACGGCAAATATTTAAAGAAGTATTACCCAAGTGTTTGGATCAACTCATGATTCGGCTAATGCCTGGCTGATTCGTGTTAGCCGATGTGGTGGGATACCCGCATCGCCTTTAGACCATTTTTTCTAAGTTTTCCCCCTCTGGTTTTCCGCAATCGGCTCGATACAGCCGATACGCCTTCGTTTGTTCGGAATACTACTTTTATCAATGCTGCAGTCATCATCGACAAAACTAGGGGGGCTTATACATATACAACATCAGGAATCAGACTTAGCAAGTTTTCAAAATTTTTCAAGGCGTTCAAATCTTAAATCGGCAGAAGGAATGAGATTAAGGTCAACGAGCCGATTACAAAAGATTGTTTAAACAAAGTTAACGCAAGTTTCAAAAACTGAGTCCTATTACATGCCCAAGAATGCATCTATGGCCGAGATAGCTGAAATCTTGATGGCGTTCACTTTGTCAATCACAGCCAGATCTTCTGCATCAGAGCCGGGACCACTTTGGCCGACTTATGCAGTTCCTTCAAATGCTTGATCGTGGCTGCCGACCCCCTTTTTGAGGACGGGAATCATTCGTGTTCATAGTACCATATCCCTGGATCGAGTAGTTTGGTACCCACGAATACAGTTCCGAATTACCAGGTGCAAAGTGCACAAATAGTCTTACATCGAAATTATTACAATAATAGGCCCGAAGGCAATATCCAGTACATATAGGACCTACTGGTCTGGACACAACCAAAAACAGAAATTAGATAAGATAGCAGACGGAAGACAGCGGCATATCGATCGCCCATACGCAATGACTGGGGACTAAGACCTATTGCGCTCCATTGCCTTCATTCATCCTGGTAGTAAGCATAGGGGTCCTCCAGTTCTTCGTTTCCACCATCTGAAGGTTTGTTCGTATAGCAAGGGTGAGTACCCAACGTACTCAGCAAGCCAACACGGAATGATGCACATGATAGGGTCATTCAAAGGATGGCTATGGTTTATTTGCGCAAAGCCAGTTTTCACAAATCATTTCACATACTAACATCTAGCCAGGTCAAGTTTTAGGTCCATAGTATATTAAGTCGGCGACGGTTCTGTCCACCATCCATTGTGATCCCAAGGATAGATTCCCGCCTCTGATTTGTCATGGTGTTTTGGGATGTCTTCCCCCTTCTCTCAGATAGAGAAGTTGGTTTCCTAGCACATAAAATCATTATGCAATCCCACCCATCATTTTAAAATTTATGAGTCTAGCCACGGGAGAAACTTGTCACGTTGCTCATTAACCGCGAGCACTGTTATTCAAATAGATTGGTTTACTCACACTGCAGTGGATGTACACTTTACCCGTACTCCGTGACTACTCTTTGAATGAGCTTACATCCCTCTATATGGGACGGTCATGGCAAAGCCTTTCGATAACCTCACTTTGGCAATACCCGCTCCATGAACTTAAGTCCTCATGCACTCTAGCCGTCATTTCCTAGCAGTGAGAGGAGTTCTGGCGTTCCCGGGGTAAGAGAAAGACTTGCTCCATCTTTGATCTTTCAGCCTTCATGTCCTTTTCTTCATGTCTTTATTTCTTCATGTGTATCGTATGCCCGATCTCTGCCCAGGTACCAACTAGCGGTGCACCCCTACCGGAAGGCCCTTAACTTTCGGCCAGGCACCCCCAGTGGTGAGTCCCCACTGGTAGGACCTTACCTCAACGCCTACACCTGAACCACTACGCAGGGATACTGCCTCCGCTCGGTTATTTACTCTGCTAGGTCTATACCCATTTGAGAAGTATGGTTGTACTGGTTCGCTCTAAGTTATAAGTCTCATGGCTCGGTCCTTAATTGACCAGGGACGGAACTAGCCTTTCCCGTAAAACCACCCAAATCCATCCATCCACCCCAGTCTTAAAACATTGGTTTGTATTTTCATTTTTCCATCAAAACTATTTTCAATATGATCGAGGCAATGTGGCCCTCATGTCTCCACCTGCCATATCTCAACTACCTTCCCAAAGTTAGTTGCCCAAGCACGAGGCTTATTTGTAAAATCATGAGTATGCAAGAATCTAGTATAAGCGTGGCTAAGCACTTTATCGAAGATATCCTTCAGTTGTATCACATCGAAGGTTACAAAGAATAATTCTAAGGGTAATCAACATCAAGGCAGGGTATATCAAGCATAGGTACTCATTTGTGTATAGCATGCAATTTGTAATTGAAAACAACATCATTTCGCAAAGTAGGATCAATATGTTCAAAGGGATGTGTTGACTTGCCTTGCTCGCAATCCTGTTGGCTTGAGTCCTCGACATTCTCAACGGTTCCCTCGGACTCTATCATACGTGCGAGAAATCCAATTTGAATTAGATTAGAATTCAAATAAAATCCAATAAGATCCAATAAAAGCCAAATGAATCACGAAAAGCGACTCCTAATGCTAGGCTATGACTCTACGCGAACCTAGGCTCGAGTTCCGGCGAAAACCGAGTTAGAGCGAAGGAGTTATAAGGATTTGAGGTTTTGTGATTTTCGATTTGGTTAAGTATGATGTGATATTTATTTTAGGTTAATATGCTTAAAGTTTGAGAAATATTAGGGTTGATGATTCAATTAATAAAAGGAAGTGGTTATCTTCAATTTTATCAAAATATTCCTCGGGTCGAGAAGTCCTAGGGTTTAAATCAAAATTAATTGATAGAAGCTAGACTTGTATATAAGTTGGATTTCTAAGTTTTAGAAAATCTATATGATAAACATTATGTGATAACCAACTAAGTCATCAATAAAATCCCAAACGAATAAACTACGCGACGATCAATTGTTTTCGAATAGCTAACCTTGATATGACCTAGGGTTAATAATAATCGATTCCAAAAAAAATAATCTCGAAGCTAAGTATTGTACTAAATAATCTATGCATCAAAAATAGTATTTTGGCGACAAGCTAAGATAGATGGATTCCAAGATAAATAAATAAATAATGCGATGGCTATATATATATTTAAAATAAAACCCCGTTTAATAATCGGTCCCTAATTATTTTTGAAGTCCTAATTTGTTTTGAAGAAAAATATGTAATTTTGCCTAGAGACTTTCCTGAAATATCTCAAAAATTTTTTCCTAATTTTTCCAAAATTTTTCCCAAATTTCCCCTTTTTTCTTTCTCTTTTCCTTCTTTCCTTTTCTCTTTTTTTCTACCCGCCCCTCCTCCTCCTTCTCTCTCCTCTACCCTCTACCCGTCTACCTGTCCTCCTCGCTTCTTTCTCACACCCGGCTGTCCGGTGGCGAGGCTGCGGCGGCAGCAAGGGAACGGTGGTGCACGGCTGGGAGAAAGGAAAAAGGAGGGCAGCGGCATACCGTCGGTGGACGATGAGCGGTGACGCGGCGAACCCGGCGTGCGGCGAGAAATCCTGGCGGAACAGCGGTGGTGACGGCGGGTTAGAAGTGCGGCGTCGGCGGCAATGGCACGGCGGCGCGCCGTGCGGCAAGAGGGGAAAGGAGGGGGCACGGTGAGGAGGGAGAGGGGCGTGGCCTCCTTTTATAGGCGCGCCGGCGCGGGCGTGGAGAAGGGGGCCGGCGCGGCGCACATGGTGGCGTGGGGAGTGGGGGCCGGCACGGCGCAATACGACGGCGACATACGGCGAGGCGCGAGGTGGGCCGGGCGACGCGGCGATGTGTGGTGGCGCTCGGGCGGGGTCGGGCGCGGTGAGTGGCGCGTGGCGCGCGCGCACGGGGAGGGGACCGGGCGCGGGCACGCGCGTGGGCGCGAGGGCGTGGCGAGCGCGGAGCGGGTGGCCGTGCACACCATGGCATGGGCGCGGGGCCGAGGCACGGCGCGGCGCGAGCACGGCACGCGGCGCACGCGAGTGGGGCCGGGCTCGCAGCGCGCGGCGCGGGACCGGGAAATGGCGCGGCGCGAGCGCGACACGCGGCGCACGCGGCCGGGAGGGGCCGGGATTTGGTCGAACACGTGGCAGTCAATGAATAGTGCACTTTTATAATTTCCCCGATTTTAATTCCTAATTTCCCAATTCTATTTCCTTTCACCCCTAAAATTCAAAAAAATATAACACACCCAAAAATAAGTTGTAAAATATATTTTCAACCTTTTCACCCACTTTTATTATTTTAAAAATATATTATACATATTTAATTTAATTCTTTTTCCTCAATTCCAGAAAATGCAATTTTGATTCAAATTAATTTCTAGATTTCATATATATACCCTAAAATATTTTATTACTCATCTTGCTCACTAATTAATATTACTCAATCACCTAAATAATGTTTTGCTCCCAATTATATATTCTTATAAATCCATAACCCTTTTCCTATTTTATATTAAAATTCCCAATTCTACCAAAATTTTTCTCCCTAGCGGAAATTCAAATCGTTTGGTTTTTCTCAAACATCGAGATGAATCACGCGCATATAAATTTATGCAACCAAGCTGGCAAATAAGAAGCGAAAAACTTGATCAAGAAGCAACAATCAAAAGGTTTTTGTAAGTTCCGATTTTTAATTTCTGGTTTTTAAATTCTCCGATTTTTAGGGCGTTACAAACCTACCCCCCTAACAATAAATCTCGTCCCCGAGATTTGGGTCGGGTCGTGATTTGGAGTCGATCGGTATAAACATATAGGATGGATCCGTTAGGACTTCTTCTTAACGGAACGACGAATAGGTCGGCTGCTCCGGGTGACGCGGAAATCTATCACTGAGTTTCTAAGGGTGGTCCATTTCGATTCTTTGCTTCATATAACATGATGTTGTCAGCTCTTAATCCTTGGGGCATCCTTCCAGCATGCAAGATTTAGTACATCTCCAATTTCCTTAAGTTGTATAATAGACTTGCTGTTCCAAACTGTTGGAACCTTTAGTTCGTAGATGGGTGGTGATCCTGGTAGGATTGCAGTCGTGTGATTTTGGTGGGCGACAAGAGGTTATCTAAAGAAGGTTTGGTTTTACCTAGCTTCAACATAGTGTCTAATCTGAGGGTCCAGGGTTATGTCACTCTACCCCCCTAAGAATAAGTTCAAGCTTGCTTTTTAGGGTAAGGACTATATCGGCACTTTCAGGTTTGGTTGGCATCTTCATCATTATTGGATAGAGTCCAACGCACAAGTCCCTATCATGTCCTCAAGATCTTGGCTTACCCTTTTGGTCTATCCGTCGATCTCACAAGCTTACTTTCAATCCTTGGGTAGGAATGGTTCACCGGGTTGGGTCCTTCGTATCTTGTCCAGGGCTGGACTTCCCAAGTCGTCGTTGAGCTTTATTTGCCTCCAGGTAGGGTAATGGGAGATTTTTCCTAGGTCGTCATTCAAGAAACATTAAGGTGGTTTCCTGAAACTAGAAGGGTTGTCTTAAACCTAGGTTAACCATCCTTGATCCATACTTTGTTGAGTCTTGATCTATGCTCATGTTTGTCGGTGAACTCATGGGGTAGATAAGGTAACTTCTCTCCGTCCACAGTCTAATACCCCTTGGTTCTTAGTTAACTAGTCCATTCCTGATATGAGGTTTGGAGTCTGGGTTGGCAATACCATAAGGTTTGATAGGAATACTACATCTCTGACCCGAATGGGCACATTAATGCATGTGTGGAGTATAGTTATATTTCCCCTTGGTGAATCTACTATCATTGATCTCTTAAGGCCTACCTGACATAGGTTACGTTATGTGCTTATTCTTGAGGTTATGAAAGAATGTGAAGCTCCAGATTCAACAAAACTTTAATCGGTGCAGAATGGATAGAGAACATACCCATTAGCACGACTTGGTCCTCCTGAGCTTCTTCTGCATGCACGTGGTTCGCTTGGCCACGGCGGATTCCGGTGGTAGCCTCCTTCAGCTGGGGCGTTCCGAATAGTCTGCGTCCAGGTGCCGGGGCAGGGGTTCCTCTCACAACAATGGCGTTGGCTCCAGTACGGACGGGGGTGTTACGCGGCTTAGGGCAGTGATTTGCGAAGTGTCCAAACTCCCCACAGTTGAAGCAGTTTACATTCTTAAGTCTTGGGGTCGCCAAGGTAGGTGCCAGGGTGCGGAAAGGGGTGGCAGGTGGTCTGCTTGCGTTGCCGGGTGCAGAGGGGCGATTGGTCGCCGTGATGGCTGGCTTCCAACTTGACGATGTTGCTCCCTTGGGTCGCTGAGATATCCCTTGTGTTGGACGGACCAGAGCAAGCCTTCTCTTTCGGTTGTTTTCAACCGTCCTTTGGTCATGCTCAAGCCTCACGACCTTGTTGATGAGGCTTTGGAAGCTGGCGTGGTCTTGACCGATCATCGGTACTCTCAGCTCGTCGTTCAGTACTTCGATAAACTTATCCATCTTCTCCTCTTCGTCTGCCAGGTCGCTTGTGGCATAGCGGGCAAGCTGCGTGAACCTGTTAAGGTACTCTTGTACCGTGGTGTTGCCTTGGCGCAGCCTACGAAACTCATTCTTCTTCATCCTCATGACTGCGGCGGGTACAAAATTTTCATGAAAAGAAGCCGTGAATTCTTCCCATGTCGGTTCTCCGGCATCTTCAGCCCGGGTTTCCTTGTAAGTGTTCCACCAGTCACTTGCGGGACCTTCCAGTTGGTTAGTGGCAAAGATGACTCTGTCAGCTTCCCGTACTCGGACGAGGGTTAGCTTTTTCTCTATTACTCTTAGCCAATCCTCGGCATCCATAGGTTCCTCTGCCGTAGCGAAGGTGGGTGGCTTGGCTCTCATAAATTCGCCAAGGCTTGAGCTTCTACGACATCCTTGGTTGTTGGCAATGGCTTGAAGCAGTTGGGTCTGTAAGGTCATGACTTCCACTAGGGTGGAGGGGTTAGGCTCCGGCGGGTTCTCATATATATACCCTAAAATATTTTATTACTCATTTTGCTCACTAATTAATATTACTCAATCACCTAAATAATGTTTTGCTCCCATTTATATATTTTTATAAATCCATAACCCTTTTCCTATTTTATATTAAAATTCCCAATTCTAAACTCTGAAATTTTTCTCCCCAGCGGAAATTCAAATCATTTGGTTTTTCTCAAACATCGAGATGAATCACAATTTATGCAACCAAGCTGGCAAAGAAGAAGCGAAAAACTCGATAAAGAAGCAACAATCAAAAGGTTTTTGTAAGTTCTGATTTTTAATTTTTGGTTTTTAAATTCCTCGATTTTCAAGGCGTTACAGTGGCCATCAATCTGCTCTTTTGATCCTCAGTGGCTTTGGGCAGATCGGCTAGTAGCTGTTCTTCGGTGGCGATCTTCGCTCAGCATTGTTCCAACTGCAGCAGCAAACCGGCATCCTCGAGCTTGAGATCGGCAATCCGGGCTTGTGAGGTCGATGGACCAGCCGTCAGTTCCTTTAGCTTCTCTTTTTCGGCTTCCACATCCTTAACCGTTGCTTCGATCCTAGCTGTTACGTCGGCCTGGGCAGCTCTCTCTATCATTCTTTGCATTGCAAGCCCTAACTTAGGCCGATGCAGGTCGATGTAGACAGCTTCTGAGATTTTTGTGGCCAGATCTTCCAGGAGTTGGTTCTCAATCTCGAAGAACCGTGACCTAGCCGATCCACATTCCACAACCAGGCGATCCACGTCGATATCTATCCGATTGCGGATGTCTTGGAGTTTGCTTTTAAGTTCATCGGCTACAGCTTTGTCTGGACTGGTTGCTTGGCCTTCTTCTTCACTAAGGAACTCCTTGATGTCAAAAGACAGCAAATCGGCCAGGGTCTGCAAAAGAGATGGAGAGGACAGATTACGAGTGAGAAAGTAGCCGATTATTCAAGGACTAAAAAGAGGAAAGGAGCAAGGCTTACTCTTGCTGCAGGGGCTGGAGCAACCGTTTCTTCGGCGGCCAAACTGATTGGAGCAACGGCCTCCTCATCATGATCACTGGCCGATGTGGCCACCTCCTCAGTGTATTCGTTGATCGGCCCAGCGACATCTTCGGTGTCATGACTACCCGCGGCCGTTTGAGTGTGCTCGCTTGAGACTTGGTGGGCGGCTGATGGAGACCGAGGAGGCTGCACAAGAGATAAAATGTTAGTTCAGATCGGCCAAGGAGAGCAAGGCAAAGAAAAGGCAAGGTTAGAAGTTTATTGGTGAAACAGCACTTGGAGTGCGACCAGCTAGCCTTTTGACCTACAGAGGAAAATTTGGTTAAGGATTGAGGTGATCAAGGCTCATGAACCAGATTTGATGAGAGAAGGACTTACTAGCCGTTTCTTGGCAGGAGGGCTTGGAGGAGACGGGTCGACGGCTGCTGGGCTCACTGAGTTATGGCTCGAATCACTTGATTCGGCCTCCTCCTCGATGGCTCGAGACATTTCCTCATCAATGATTTCTTCGTTGAGGGCGTGGTCGACACTTGGGTCGATGGATGGGAGGCTGTTGGCTGATGCAATTGGTTTCTCTTTCTTCTGCTTCTTGGCAGGTGCAGCCGACGGCTTCGTAGCAGGAGCAGCCCTTTTCTTTTGGGCCAGCGGCTCGCGTGTTTGCCGTGCAACAGGGTCCTTAACTTTGGCGCTTCCCAGCCGATCGCCGAAGGAGCCAAGCCGCAGCCGTTAGGGAGAACCCTAGGTGTGGAGATTATGGCAATCGGGTATCCACATGGCAAGCTTATCCGACTGGAGATAAGGATAGGTTGTGCCTATCAAATATGTAAACCAACTACGACTTGGGTATTACGTTGCCGATTAGATAAGGCAACGGCTCATAGTCACGGTTTGGTAAGATTGAGGAAACCGACTTAGAGTAAGATAGGGTTTCCGATCTGTAAGCCCACCTCCCAAGACTATATAAGGGGGGGTAAGGGGCGTCCCTTGAGGGATATGCGATATCGGCTTTAGATCATATGCTTTAGAAATTATATTGTCGAAACCGAGTTTCGACAGTTGGCGCGCTAGGTAGGGGACCGCGCGTCGAGACTTCTTCAACAATCTCGCCGACAAGCGTGATGGGATCTCCTTCAAGATTCGGCGACTTCGCCGCCAACTTCATCGACGATTCCTCCTTCTACTCGGATTCAGACCAGTCGGAAGGAGAAATCCACTCGACGCCGTTCGGACTCCCGAACAGCGCCAAGATCTACAACGACGTCTTGAAGACCAAGATGCAATCTACTCTCTCCAACGAAGGACTTCACTCGGCACCGTTCAGATTACCGAACACCGCCGAAATCTGCACCGATCTTCTCGTCTCCCCGACGGAGACGATCTTCTCAGAAGAAGACCTCTCGGTGCCGTTTGGGTTACCAAACGCCGTCGAGATCTACGGCAAACTCCTCTCCCCCGAGTCGAGGTCGACCCACTCGGAGGAGCCTGCTTCCCCACGCTCTGACTCGGACTGGAACGATCCAGACCCGGGCTACCCAGGGTCGAGGGAGGTTGCCATCATCCTCCAGCCGTTCGGCTCATGCTCATCTTCGGAGCTCAATGAATACCTCAGCTCCGCCGGCTTTGATGACCTCTATGGCATCCCCTCAGATGAAGCCGACGACTCCGACTGCCACAAGGACTACGGGCCGAAGTGCTTCGATGTCCTCATGGCTAAGCTGGACGAGTCCGACTCAGCCATGGTCCGCAGGTTCGCTGAGGAAGAGCGAGCCAAGATCGAGCAAGAGCGCAAGACGGCCGAAGAGGAGAAGCAACGCAGGGAAGAGGCTCACAAGAGGAAGCAAGATCTACGCACAGCCGGACGATCCGTCCAGGAGGCCATCCTCCAAACACGGGTCCGCAACACCAACATCTTCCAGACGCCACAGCAGAACGCTGTTGCCGCGCTCACGCTCTTGGACACCGTCATGGAGACGGCACCCGCCAACGCGACTCCAATACTCGACAAGATCAAGACCATCGTCGCGGCCACAGCCAACGGCCACCCCACCACCTCGGCACGAAGGCCGACTGAGTCCTTGGCTGAAACGCCCGACAAAAGCCGACTCCTGCCTCTAAGGTCAGGAGACTATAAGAGGCCCGAGCCAGACTGGTCAACGACAAGGCCAGGAGGCCCACGCCGCGAGTCTACACAGAAGTACCAGGAGCAAACAGCCGACTCCCGCGACAAACGACACGGACGTCCACCCGTCCACCACCGCGTCCGCCGCAACAATAGCTCCAGCTACCCAACCAGCCAACCGAAGACCCCGTCGAGTGATCTGCGGGAAGTCCTCGATCGTCGCTACCAAGAGCGAGACCGACGCACCCGGGAAGATCGGAGGGGATCACCCGATAGCGGCGACGATGGAGTGCGGGCCTTCACTCGGAAGCTTCGCCGAGTGCACTGGCCGAGTGGTTTCAAGCCCACAGGAATAGAGAGGTATGACGACAAGACCGATCCTGAGTCATGGCTTATCGTGTACACTCTCGCCGTCCACGCAGCGGGCGGCAACAACAAGGCTATGGCCAATTACCTTCCCATGGCCCTCGCTAACTCAGCCAGGAACTGGCTCACGAGCCTGCCAAGAGGCTCAATCGGCTCGTGGAGCGAGCTGAGGGACCACTTCATCGCCAACTTCCAAGGTACCCTCGAGAGGCCCGGCACGCACTTCGATCTATACAACTTCATCCAGAAGCCGAACGAGCCTCTGAAGGATTACATCCGGCGCTTCTCCGAATAACGCAACAAGATTCCCAACATCACCGACGACATCATCATCACCGCCTTCCAAGAGGGAGTCCGTGATGAGCTGTTAATTGGAAAGTTTGGGCGCAAGCCACCGAAGATGGTGAAGCAAATGTTCGAGACGGCGAACTCCTACGCCAAGTCCAACGATGCAATCAAGGCGGCATGCTAAGACCGGCCTGACAAAAGGGATGACAAGCACTCGGAAGGAAGCCGACATCCGAGGAAGGATAACGGCAGCAGCAATCAGGCCCAGAAAGATCGCAAGCGCCGGCACGAAGACCTGGTTGCCACAACGTCTGATTCTCAACACCGTCGCCGAGTTGCGGCTTACGACGCGATCATGAACGATCGTGAACGCTCAGTGCACGCATCATCTACAAGCAATTCGCAGAGCAATATGCGGCACGGTTAAACAAGAAGCCGACTAATGAAACCGGTCCATTGGGAACCAAGAAGAACAACACGACTGGAAATTCGGAGCTTTTTCAAAACCACGTGGGTGAGCTGAATCACATCTTCGGGGGCCGCAGGCTTATGAGTCCAAGAGGAAGCAAAAGCTGATGGACCGTGAGGTCAACGCGGCACAACCTGAAGTCCCACAACATCTACGATGGTCGGAGGTGGCCATCACGTTTAATCGCTCGAATCATCCTGACCGAGTGGTTCACCCAGGGCAGTATCCCTTGGTACTTGACCTGGTGGTTCAGAACATCAAGCTAAAGCGCGTCCTCATCGATGGGGGCAGCGTCCTCAATCTCCTGTTCGTCAAGACCCTGGATGAGATACAAATCCTGAGAACTGAGTTGAAGGCAAGCTCAGCCCACTTCCACGGAGTGATCCCGGGGCTGTCGCCCACACCACTCGGGCACATCGCCCTTCCAATCACCTTCGGAGTTCGGGAGAACTTCCGAACGGAGAATACCACCTTCGGGGTGGTCGACTTCAAAGACGGCCTACCACGCGATCATCGGAAGGCCTGCACTCGCCAAATTCATGGCGATACCACACTACCCTTACCTCTGCATGAAGACGCCTGGCCCTAACGGCGTCATCACCCTGCGCAGTGACGTCAAACAAGCCTTCACCTGCGACAAAGAAAGCTACGATATGGCCTAATCTTGTGAGAGATCACGTGGCCAGGAAGAAATCCGACTGGCTACATCAACATCTGAAGAGGGTGAAATTTCTATAAAGAGGATAGCCAAGTCGGGACAAGGCGACGCCAAAACGAAGAAAATCTTCCTTGATCCAGTCGGCAAGATATCTTCAAGGACTTAGAAGATACCATAGTCGCAATGTTCGGGCGCGAGCTTTCATTGTCGATGATTTGGTTCTACGCAAGATCCAGACCATCAAGGACCATCACAAATTATCTCCACTATGGGAAGGACCATACATAATCGCTGAGGTGACTCGGCCAAGAGCATTTCGACTAAAGCACGAAGATGGATCTATGGTGAAGAACTGCTGAAATATTGAACATCTTCGATGATACTATGCTTAAATTGTCGTAAGTTTCATGTTATTCTTGACTGCCAATCTCAAGCAAGATGACTTCTTGAGTTGACAGTCGGGGCATACGTGTCAATAAAGCATGGTTTTCTTCGACAACTTGTTTATATTTGGTTTATCATTGTTTAATGTTTCTTGATTTGAGTTTAATAGATAAGGACTGAGAATTTTTTGATGACCTAATCAAGCTTAGGCTTGGTGACAGTCGGACGAAAATAACTTAAGAAATTTTCTATGAAGATTCATGTCAAGGCATTAACATAAATAAGCTAGATACATACAAGTTCACATCGAAGGCATAAAGAGACCAAGATGATTAAACTTACTCCCGACTGAACCTCGGACAACAAGGGAATCTTGGAGGCTGGATGCGGAAGATGGCTTGTGATGGAACAAGAGTTCCTAGATGGATGGATTTGCACGCACACGAGTTTAGGGTTCTCCACGGAGAGCTGGTGAACAGTGCTGCGAAAGAGGAAATTTTTGGGGAAGATGAAGTGTCGAGGATGACCTCGAGGCTTCGTAAAAAGACTTGAGGGTTTTTGCCAAGTTATCTCGCGATTGGGCCGAGCCCATGAGAGACTTGCGGCCCAGCTAAGGTGTGGCTTGACACGTGTCCTTAGGGACTTAAGTGGATGGACTTAAGCAGATTTGCCCTGGCAATATGCACGTGTCACATAGCCCAATGCCTTTAAAATCCTTTCATACCGCGGTTTGCATAACTTCATGAGAAGTTGGCACGATGCAATTTGAAAGGTGACAAATAGTTAAGCTTTTCATGGCTGTCCTGATGACAGGAACTATTTGGTTTTAAAGCATTTGATTAAATGATTATATCAATGCTATTTTTTCACCTTGGTGAAGATCTTTTTAGATTAAGACCAATATTATGGCAGGAGCTATTTAATATTTTGGTCGTATTTTTCAGATGACTGAAAAATTTGTTTACCCATGAGGGTTGACTAAATTATTTGTCCCGAGATGACTCGGGCAAGTAAACTCGGATGAGCATGAGCTTGCGAGTGTTTTTATCCACGAGGGTTGATTAGATTATTTGTCCCGAGATGACTCGGACAAGTTTACTTGGATAAGCGTAAGCTTGCCGAGTGTTTTTTGCCCACGAGGGTCAATTAAGCTATTTGTTCCGAGATGACTCGGGCAAATCAACTCGGATAAGCATGAGTTTGCCGAGTGAATTAATTTCTTACCTATAAGGGTTGATTAAATTGTTTGTTCTGAGACGACTCGGGCGAACTACTCGGATAAGCATGAGCTTGCCGAGTGATGTGATTTTTTATGATTGCTTTAGCTTGAGCTAAGCTTTTATATGAAAATTATTTGTTCCGGGATGACTCGGGCAAATTTCTGGGATGACTCAGGAAGATCTGTTCAGATAAGCATGAGCTTACCGAGCGAATTGATTTCTTACCCATAAGGGATGATTGAAATATTTGTTCTGAGATAACTCGGGCAGATCCACTCGGATAGACATGAGCCTACCGAGTGCTTTTTGCCTACTAGGGTTAATTGAGTTATTTGCTCTGGGATGACTCGGGCAAATTCACTCGGACGAGCATGATCTTGCCGAGTGATGAGGTTGCTTTAGCTGAGCTAAGCATCTACATAAGAATGATTTTTTATAGTTCTAGATTATGTGTTTTGTCTATTTTTGGCTAATCAAACAGTCGGGGGCTACACCTAATTAGGTGCATCAGGAATGCACCTAGATATTTATTTTTGAGAATTTTTTAGATGTTATCCAGCCCTTCACAGTCTTTGGAGCCACTTGGAAAGATCCATGCAGAGATGATGGAATCAATCGGCGCCAGAAGCATTCGGCCAAAGAGTTGTTTGGTTGTGTACTGCCTTGGTTCGAGGCTGAGTTATCTCGTCGACTACAAAGGACTCGGGGGCTACTGTGGAGATTATGGCAATCGGGTATCCACATGGCAAGCTTATCCGACTGGAGATAAGGATAGGTTGTGCCTATCAAATATGTAAACCAACTACGACTTGGGTATTACGTTGCCGATTAGATAAGGCAACGGCTCATAGTCATGGTTTGGTAAGATTGAGGAAACCGACTTAGAGTAAGATAGGGTTTCCGATCTGTAAGCCCACCTTGCAAGACTATATAAGGGGGGTAAGGGGCGTCCCTTGAGGGATATGCGATATCGGCTTTAGATCATATGCTTCATGAGAAGTTAGATCAGCTTTTAGCTTTCAGCCTTAAATCTTGAGATCAATAAACACACTCGACGGATCGAATCCCCGAAACAGGAGTAGGGTATTACCTCACGAGAGGGCCTGAACCTGTCTAAATCTTCTTTTCCTCCTAACCCATTGTGCTTGGCGATCTTGACTGCGACCCCAGAAATTATATTGCCGAAACCGAGTTTCGACACTAGGTGGTACTCGATTGTGGCCCCGGAATTACTTACCTTCGGCGGATCCATTTCTATCAACTGCAAAGGAGAAAAAGACTCAAGTATTAGTGAGACAGATTAGCCGATCACTCAATGAAAGGAAAATGTTTAAAGTTTAAAACTTACCGAGGGGATCTCGTCCGGCAGCAGGGAGGTGATGTAGTAGGAGGATCGTTGATGGAACAGGTGTTTCTTGATCTCTACCCACCATCTATCATATGTCATGCTCTTTTTGTAGGACAGCCCCAAGAAGCGGATACTGCCGAGAGGTGGGCCATTTATTTCCATTAACTTGTTCAAAATTAGCCTCTCAGTCACCACCCCTCGAGTCTCAATCTTATCGGCAAAGAAGCAGCCGATGGGCAGTTGCCCAAGACCAAACTGCCTAGCAGCAAAAATTGGGTAATAGAATTCGTATGTCTTCGCTACATTTCGGCCCTGGTGAATCCCTGTTGGCAGGATGCATGGCACAAGCACTGTGGTGAAAATCTCTCGGCATCTAGGGTAATTAGCCGAATTGACTTCTTCAAAGTTTAGCTCGATCGACAGCTCAATAAGTGCTCTGTCCCTATAGAAGTACCAGCATCGGTTGTCCTTAGCGAAACCATCATAAAGGAACATGAACCACTCGGCTAGCAGCTCGACCGATTGCTTGGATCCAATATGTGTGGCCGCTGCTTCGCCGTAGCTAAGGCATCTCCTGGTGGTCACTGCCTCCCCTTCATCATCTTCAATCGGCTCTAACAAGGGGAAGCGGGCCTCAGTCAGTTGTGGTCGACCGGCTATCTTTTGTCTAAACAACACCAGCCACAGCTAAAGAAACCACCACAGACCCCCGGTGTTGATATTGGCATTAGAAGCGATCTTGGAGACAGCTTGATTCAGGGTTTGGTACAAATGGCCGAGCAAGAATTTGCCTAATGGGATCTTCTTTTTGTCCACTAAGGCTTCGGCTATTACTTGCCAGTTTGCTATCGGCCCGCAGCTAGATCCACAGAAAAAGAATTTTTCTAGCCACATCATTAAGAATGTAGCATGCTCCCTGGCACTGATCGGCCCTTTCCTGCATGTTGGCAGCCACGAAGCCGTTCCAACCCCCTATGGCCTTAGTCTTGAATTGAAACTGGCCTTTGCCATCCAGATTGTTGGGGTTAGCCGATGATAGGACATCTAATCCAGTTATCATTACTACATCGGCTAAGGTGATGGTCATTGGGCCCTACTAAAAGATGAAAGCATTCCAGGTATTGTTCCAGAAATAGACTGCAGCCGACATCAGTGGTTCATCTTTTGCCATATCGGCTATAGACAGGTCTAAACATTGGGCTATCCCAATTTCTTCCCAGTGGCTGTGCTTGGCCGGCTCCATTCTCTTGTACCATGCCGACCAAGATTTGTCCATTGATGGCCAAGATTTGAAGGTGCCTGCCCAGTGGCTAAGATTTGGGATTTTCATCCTATAGGGCATTCTACTGGTTTCAGGTATTATGAACTCTATCGGGTCCTTGTTGCCGATCGGCCCTAGGAAATATCTGTCATTCTGTAGAAGGTTGGGGATTGCTACTTGATGAGTGAGATGCTGCAATTGGAAAATATGGATTTCAAAACCATAAACCCTAAAATTTAGATCTGCAAAGGGGAACAAGCAAGAAAAGGAGTTCTAGCCGATTAGGGCATACCTCAGGAAACCCGGCAGGAGACGCGGCTGACGGAGCAGCGGAAGACGCCATTGGGATGTGCTGGGTCATCAGAAGAAGAACTTGTCACCGCGAGCTTGGGGAGCCGGAGAGGTCGTCGGAGAGCTCGAAGACGTTTGCTGGAGTGGTTATCTGTTGATGGCGTAACTTGTTCAACGGGCGGCGAGCGTTATTTAAAGAGTTTTCATAACGGCCGAAACAAAATCGACCTAGGGTTGCGCTTGGAATTTGGAATGTACAAAATCCGCAACATTTTCATATTGCGGACTTGGGGGGCATGTGTTAACAACCAAATTTGGTAACCAAATTCGCAGGTTTGAAGCAGAGATTGAGGCAGAATCGGAGAATACGCGTGACCGGCGGAGAAACAAGGGCTGCGTTGGCTAAGTCAGAATCGGCTGTGGAGCCAGTCGGCTGAGTCCGAGTCGGACCAGGATAGCGGACGTCGATTCTGCGTGAAGATGGAGTTGGGGCCAGTCTCGAAAGGAAACTTGAAGATAAAGTATTGGATTCGGTCTGCAAATTGTGCGTTAAAGATATTGCCATCTATGGATAAGGTCCTGTAACGACAATTGTATCTGTAAAATAGGAAGTTATTAGATATTCCTTTTGTAATACGACATGGGACTGCGTCCCAAGATATTGTTGTACTCTAAATAGTAGATAAGGTAGAAACTGTGTCCTATATGGATGTCGTTATGCCTGGGTATAAAAAAGACTCGAAGGCTCTTTGTACAAAAAAAACAACACACACGTCAATACAAACTCGGCGCATGGCCAAACCTTTTATTTTAGACGAGTTCTTGATCTTGCTTTGGGCTGCATCGATCTCGATCTCCAGGCATGGTAATTACTTGTCATTAGTGGTTTGTATCGTCGAAATTAGTTCTTACATCGTCATGATACTCTAATTTTGGTGTTATGAACTACGCAAGTTATCATATACGACATATAATCTAGAGCAATATCTAGATCTATCTCACTATTGGCTGGTTTCTCTCGAGAGACAATAGCCGATAGAGCTAGATCTAGATGTTGAACCAGGTTATATGTTGTATCCACCGTCTTAAGGGGTTTACATCGGTTTTTATGGATCTAATACTTCTTTCTGTACTTAATGCTGCATCATATTGATCTATTAAGTCGCTTTTAGAATTATTAAGATCTATTCGGCTAAATGTTTATCTTTAGAGACAGTGCCGGGGTTTCAGCCGGCCTTATCTGTTTTAATTATCTTTATGGTTATATTCACTATTAGATATATTAAAACTACATATTATATTAAGATTTTAATCTATCTAAGTGTCTTAAGCCGATATCAATTTTTCATGTTATGCGATGTACCGATTGATCTAGGTTTAGCACATTTAGATCAAATTAATATCTTTTTATAAAATGTATCGGAGTATTAGCCGATTCACATTAGATATGCAGTATCGATCAAGTTATCAATGGAAATAATTACTACCCTAATGCGCTTTTAGCATAAGTGATTTATAAGTCTCGGCATACCCGATCTATCCCAATCACTTAGTTTAAATGCGCTTTGGAATAGTAATTATGTATAAATTGATGCCTTCAACCGATCCTGTAGGATCTAATTTTAACTTAACGCCTATTTCTTGTTTCCTGTTGGTTACAGGATCAAACCAACTAGCAAGCCTTAATCACCAAAGGTAGCCAAGAACGGACCTACACTAGAGTTAAGCAGATATCCTAGGCCAGCGCGTGGGAAAGATTTCTCGTCAACAGTATCTTGTGCTCCCGCCAGTCCTAGGACCCTGCTCCTGTGCCGCCAGGTGGTGTTAGATGCTGCCGGGCTGTCTCCTCCCTCTTCCTCCATGCCTGCCAAGTTTCTTCCTGAGGATGCTCGAGGTCAGGCGACGAGCCAGAGTCGAGAGAAGGGGCCGAGGTCAGACTCGAGGGAAGGCCGGAATGCTCTCGGTCACATCCCGAGGACACTCGGTTTGACTTCTGCTGGGGTTCAATCCTAGTTTTTGAGGCACCCCGGGGTGACACCTCCCATAGCAGCCCTCGAGCCTGAGGAGGGATGAAGCATCCGTCATTAGGGTCAGTGTTCTTTCGAAGTGTTGTTTTCAATGGATCCTCGGAGCTTTGAGCCAAGCTTTTGGCAGGTGCACCTGCCAGGTGCAGCCCGGAGCCTAAGGGCGAATGGAGCATTCGGCCTTAGGGTCAAGCTTTCTTCCAAGGTGTCGATCCCTAGCAGTTCTTGTGAATCGAGATTTTGCAGGTGCACTGCCTAAGTGCACCTGGCAGGTGTAGCCCCCAAGCCTGTGGTCGAATGGCACATCGGAGCCCAAGGTTGAATCATCGAGATCCCGATGACCCAAGCGATGCTCGAGGTCCACCAAAAATGGGTCAGCTGAGATGAATAGGTCTGCCACCTGGAGGTGTTCAGCAGTCCTTGCTTCGACCGAGGGGGAGGCAATTTGGCCTTTAGCCCCAGAGTCGGAGAGTTCACTGCCCAAAGTCAGTGAGGATGGGTGAGGCGTTCGGAGCTACAAGCCCTAGGGCTCGAGGTAGCCCCGACCTCACTTGTGGACTAGCTTGGAAGTCCACACTCGAGTCATCAAGGTCACCGCCCCGGGGCGGCGAAGAACATAGTTATGGTCGAGACTACTGCCCGAGGGCACATGGTAGTCCCGACCTCAACCGAGGGCTTTCTTGGAAGCCTGCCCCAAGTCGAGGACAACTCTACCCAAATAGGGTTTTGCCAGTATAAAGGTAAAGTCTTTTGACATTCTCTACTACTTCTTGAATATGGCATGAGGATTGGGAGCGTCACTGCATCACATCAAATCTTTTGGCATCCCACCCTTTCCCAAGTGTCAGGCGGTGCTGACAGTTGAGATGGGAAAGGTGGTGTGACCTTCCGATGAGCTCCTTAGAGTGGACGATGGAAGTTGTGAAGACGCCACTCGCCCTTACGGCCCAGATTTTACCCGAAGTTGACGTGTCAAGCAAAGGAGTTAGATGGGTGAGAGGCACTTCGGATGTTCCGCTATGGCCATGAATGACGTTGCGCGTTTTTCGAAAACCATGCCAACGAGCCCATCCCCATCTCCCTATATACACTCAATTGCAGCGAGCTCTTCTCCTTACGCCATCTTATTTCTCCACTTTGAGAAGAGAGAATTTCTCAGTTCTCCCACCTCCATTCTGCAACCTTCTTCTTCCTCTAAGCGGTCTTAGGCTCATGGCCTCGTCGCTGAGTTCCAGTGAAGGTTGGAGTTCGATTGGGAGCCACGAGAATCGGCGCGTAGGTAGGCTTAAATTCACCGCCTTGCCGAATGTTTCCTCCATTCCTCTAGTAGAGCTTCACCGCCAGTGCGATGCCGTGGCGGGAATTTGGTGTTATTCCAAAGCTGGAGATTGCGGAGACACACCTTCCCGTTACAACGACCGAGCCAAAAGGGAAGCGAAAGCTAACTACTTCCGCGGGCGGGGCCGAGCGTCCACGGGAGGGTGGGTGGGCAAGCATCGGGACCTGCCCCCAAGATTGCACGCCAGGGTGCTGCGAAGTTCACAGCGTCCACCAGGTGAGCACCATGGTCGCGTTTTATTGGCACCACCACTGCTAACTGGCATTGCTGACAGGAAGCAATCGGGGGCTGACGCTCGCCTTGTCGAGTCGTCATCTGCTGGTGGAGCTGAAGTGCCCGTGGCATCTTCACAGCAGACCTAAGCCCTCATCCAGGACTTGGACAGGGCACTCGATGACGTGGAAGCGAGGGCATTGGCGTCAGAGGCAGCGGTGGTGGAGCTGGAGAAGAAGCTGGCGGCCGCCGATGCAGCCAGGGACAAAGCCTTGGCCAAAATGGCCGAGGACCAAGCCGTGCAGGCGGAGGCCATCCGTAAGTAATGTCCTCTTTAATTCCTTTGTTGTCAAAGTAGGAGTGTGCTTCAGCCGACCTGTTTTGTGACCAGGCCAGCTGGCGAGAGCCGATCGACAGCTTCGTTGACTCAGGGACAGCCTGAAGACGATCGACTAGCGATGGGAAATCTGTTTGGAAGCGGCCTGACACTCCTCACTGAGATCGATCTAGACACATCATCGCTCATCCCGAACGACAGCGTGCTTCAGGCACGTCTACTGAGTGGTCGGGAACTTCTTCGGTGCTACGCTCAGGGGGTAGCCAAGACGGCGGTGACGCACGTCCTTGGCATTGTACAGAAGCTGTACCCCCGGGCGGACATTGACGCAATCACAGAGGAGTGGCCTGCCGACATTGAGTCGGGCGATGTCGACGATATCTATGCTTCCGTAGAGTCAGTGGCGGATAAGATCGTGAGCAACATGGTCCTATAGGTTAGAAAAACCTTTGGCCTTGTTGTTCCAATCATCCCAGCATGTGCACACCCTCGGCCCGGTCTGTGGAACCGATAGTAAGGGAGCCCGACACGTCGATGTTGCTGTATGTTAGGGGGACCTCGGGCCCTATGTATGATCATCACCCCACGAGAAATGAAGAAAACTTTTGTTAGTCTTCTTTGTATGTTGTCTTCAACTCACAATATGTCCAAAGTAGCTCTTTTTTTATATTTTTTTGGACACCCAACACACCACTATGCGACAGATCATCCGAGCAACCTCGTCCTTCAACGGTCCGAGTTCGGAGGGCGAAACGGTCAAAACTCAGGAAGGGCTATCACCTTAGGATAGCTTACATCAAGTGACCAAGGCCGTCTACGAACTAACGGCCGGAAGGCTTCCAGTCAAACTCAAGGACACCTGCGAAGAGGAGTAGATCCTGCCGAGCAATCTCGGCCGTCAACGGACCAAGTCCGGAGGGCTACTGATCAAACTCCAAGCAGATCCTTCTCCTTCATAGTGGGTTGGAGCGCGAGGAGACAGCCTTCTATTCATCTCCTGACTGGTCTTTGATACCAGGTGTTCTTCGGGCCTTAATGGACAGATCCAAAGGCTTCCTTAGTCTACTCGGATCGACTCAACCGAGTGCAAGACGAATAGGATGGCGGGGGAGGATCGGCGATCTCTGGATACGCGTATAACTCTCATGACTAAGCGGCGAAAGCTGGTGGGACGGATCCCGGCTATGCCCGATGGCCATTTCAAGGGCGCAACATTTGGTCAAGAAAAGTCACTTAGTTGTGTACGCATCAGGTGAACGCGAGGTCGTCGACGTCCGTCCGATCTCTGTGTGTCTAACCCTCGATGTAGAGAAGAGTCAGGCCATCAACAGACATTGTCCGGGTGGCCCAAGTCGAGCTCCTAGCATCTTAGTTGTATACACAGGATTCGAACGTTTTGAGCCCCGAGCTCACTCGCTGGCACTTGACCGAAACACAGCCAGCCTAACCCCCGCTAGCCCCATATAGGAATGAAGTCACTACCCGAGGGACTCGGGGCTAAGCCGACCATGTTCAGTCAAAGCGGGTAATGAATCAGCCCCCGAGCAGCTCAAGCACAGCAAGCGACACAGCTTCTCTGAAACCCTTAATTAAGGGCCGCTCTGCTTAGGCTTTGCCATGAGGGTAACTGCGTGAGAAGGTGTCAACGTGGCTGGCGATACTGCTCGGGAGGGCTTCCGAGCCCCCGAGCCTTTTTGGGGGTTCAGGTATACGATCTGCAGGTGGGGTTTACAAATAACCAAAAATTGCAGAATGGAAGGGATCGGGGTTGGGGACTTAGCTGTTCAAGCGTAGAATCAGCGCAGGTGCTCAATGTTTCAGGAATTCGGCACTTCCTGTCCATCTTTCTGAATCAGCCTATACAAGCCCGGACGGGTGACGACGGAGACGATGAGGGGGCCTTCCCATGGGGGTGAGAGCTTGTTCATGCAGGCCGGTGGATTGTACTCTTCGAAGAACCAGGTCGACGACCTTGAAGGATCTTCCCTGGACTTTTCGATCGTGGTATCGGCGAAGCGCCTGTTGGTACCAGCCCATCTGGATTACGGCGGCCATACGCTCTTCTTCGATGTTGTCGATGTCCTTAGCCCGCATTTTCTCGGCCATCCCTTCATCATCCAATCGAACCCTAGGGGATTCATGAAGCATGTCGACCATGAGAACTGCCTCTGACCTGTAGACCAGGAAGAACGGGGACCGTCCTGTGGCTCGGCTCGGTTGAGTGCGGAGACCCTAGAGCACGGCTGGGAGCTCACGCAACCAGCGGCCTTCATGCTTCCGAAGAGGGTTAAAGACCCGGGCCTTCAGTCCTTGTAGGATCATGCCATTTGCGTGATTGCATTGCCCATTCGCTCAAGGGTGCACCACCGAGGCATACTTGACCTCGATGCACCTCTCTTCACAGAAATCCCAAAAAACATTCCTAGTGAACTGTGTCCTGAGGTCGGTGATGATCTCCCTCGAGACGCCGAAGTGGAAGGTGATGTCTTCGATGAAATCGGCCGCCTTTTGGGCGGTGCAAGCTCTTAGCGGCTGCACTTTGATCCACTTCATGAATTTGTCGATTGCGACAAAAATGTGAGTGTAGCCCCCTGGTGCCTTAGTGAACGGGCCGACCATGTCAAGTCCCCAGCATGCAAAGGGCCACAATAACAGGATTGTTTGAAGGGCTTGTGCCGAGAGATGGTGTTGTTTGGCGAAGAACTGACATCCTTGACAGTACCAGAGTAGTTCCTTGGCGTCTTCATTGGTAGTCGGCCAATAATATCCCACCAAGAAGGCTTTGCCGACTAGCGTCCTTGCGCCCGCGTGGTTACCGTAGATGCCTGAGTGAATCTCATCGAGGATCTGGGCTCCGCGGCCCCGAGGGACACATAGCAAGAGTACTCGGGTGGATGCCGCACGCTTGAACAGCTCGTGGCCCACTACAACGTACTGCTTGCTGCGCCGGGCGACACGCTCGGCTTTCGCCTTATCGAGCAGGAGCGCCTTGGTGGTGATGTAGTCCATGAGTTCTTGATGCCCAGTCGTCAGGGGTGTCGGTGACGGCGAGTACTGACTCAGCTGGTTGCATCGAGGCAGGTTCCAAGTGATCCGGGTCCTTGATCGACGGCTTGTGCATCTTGTGGATGAAGACCCCCTACGGCACCGTCGCTCGGGAGGATTTGAACTTGGCCAGCTGGTCAGCCGTCGAGTTGGCGTCCCGGGGGATGTGGTGGAACTCGAGGCAGGCGAACTTCCCTTCGAGCTTGCGGACCTCGGTGCAATAGGCATCTATCTTCTCGCTCGAATAGGACCAGTCCTTGTTGACCTAGATAATGACTAGCTTCGAATCCCCATAAACCATAAGGTGCTCAACGCCAATGGATTTGGCGATCCAGAGACCATGGAGGAGAGCCTCGTATGCGGCAGCATTATTGGACGCTTTGAACAATAACTGGAGGACGTACTTGATGCGCTCACCCTTTGGGAAGACCAAAAGCATGCTAGCTCTAGCTCCATCAAAACTAAGGGAGCCATCGAAATACATGGCCCAGGTTGGGTGCGACTCGGAAGTCGGCCGGAGCTGGATCTCTGTCCATTCGGCCCCGAAGTCGACTAAGACCTATGACTTGATGACATTGAACGACTTGTAATCGATGGATAATTCGCCCATTTCCAAGGCCCACTTGACTATCCTTCTAGTAGGCTCATGATTCCGAATGATGTCCCTGAGGGGAAACCCGGTCACCACTACCACTTTGTAGGCTTGGAAATAATGTCGCAGCTTTCGGGTGGTGATGAGGATGGCGTACAGCAACTTCTGCACTTGGAGATAGCAAGTCTTCAATGGCCCGAGGATCTCGGATACATAATAAACGGGCCTTTGGACCGGATAGGCGTGCCCTTCCTCTGTGCGCTCGACGACAAGCACCGTGCTAACAACAGGAGTGGTCGCGGCGACATACAGAAGTAGTTGTTCCTTGGGGTTCGGAGCTGTGAGGACTGGCGGTGTAGTCAAAAGGTGCTTGAAGTTGGCAAACGCCTTGTCGACGTCTTCTGACCACTGGAAATCCTTGCCCTTCCCGACCAGCTTGAAGAATGGCGCTCCGCGCTCGCCAAGTCAGAAAATGAATCTCCCGAGAGATGTCATGCTACCCATGAGCTTCTGCACATCCTTGACGTAGGACGGCTTCCGCATGTTCAGGATTGCAGAGATCTTCTCGGGGTTGGGCTCGATTCCTCGCTCGGAGACGACGAAACCGAGAAGCTTCCCAGAGGGCACGCCGAAGACGCACTTCTCAGGATTAAGCTTCCATCGGTACTTGCGTAGGTTCGCGAAGGTTTCTACTATGTCGGGCAAGAGATCGTCAGGGATCCACGTCTTCATCACTACGTCATCCACATAAGCTTCAACGATACGACCGATCTGGCTGGTTAAACAACGCTTCACGGCTCGCTGATAGGTCGAGCCAGCGTTCTTTAGACCAAAAGCCATCGTGGTGTAACAGAAGGCCCCAAATGGCGTAATGAAAGATGTCTTCTCCTGGTCGGATGCTTTGAGGCCTATCTGATGATAGCCTGAGTAGCAATCCAAGAAACATAGGAGGGAACAACCCGCGGTAGAGTTGATGACTTGATTGATGAGGGGAAGAGTAAACGGGTCTTTAGGACAATGCCTGTTAAGATCAGTGTAGTCAATGCACATTCTCCATTTCCCGTTTTTCTTCCTTACAAGGACCAAATTGGCTAACCAATCCGGGTGATGCACTTCCCATATGAAACCCGCATCTAGAAGTCGAGTCAACTCCTTCCGGATCTCGTCCTTGCGCTCCAGGGTGAACCGTCGCAGTCGTTGCCTAACAAGCTTGGCGTTGGGGGGAACATGAGGCTCATGCTTGACAAACTCCTTGGGTACTCCTGGCATGTATGCCGGTTTCCAAGCAAACATATCAACGTTCGCACGTAGGAAGTCGACGAGCGCGCTTTCATATTTCTTCCCGAGGTGCGCACTGATCAGCGCCGTCTTGGAGGGATCGGTGTCAGAGAGGAAGACAGCCTTGTACTCGGCGGAGCCAGCGAAAGGCCTCGACGCTGGCGGTGCTAGACTTGGGTCTTTCTCAACCATTGGTGCCTTCCCCTTTGGGTCGGCATGCGAGGGAGGAAATCCGCCCACCCGGGCCAATGGGCCAGTGGCCTCGCCGAGGGCGAGGCTCTCAGACTCACAAGCGTGAGACGTGGCGACATCACCTCACACGGAGAACTCCCCCTGGGGACCGGGCACCTTGAGGACCATGTATGTGTAGTGGGGAATCGCCATGAACTTGGCGTGGACCGGACGACTGAGTACCGCATGGTAGGCCGTCTCGAAGTCGGCCACGTAGAACTTTACGAACTCGGTGCGGAAGTTATCCCACGTTTCGAGCGTCATAGGGAGGGGAATCATACCGAGGTGAAGGCTTCCTCGACCAGAGACGATGCCGTAAAACGGCGAGTCCATAGGCTCAAGGGTGGAGAGGGAGACTCCAAGCTCACGAAGGGTACCTCTGAAGAGGACATTGATGCCGCTCCCCCCGTCGACTAGAACACGCTTGAGACACTCCTTGAGCACCACTGGGTCCACCACCGATGGGAACCGACCCGGCTTCGGGACGTCGGTCCATTGGTCTGCTCGAGAGAAAGAGATCATAACCTCTGACCATCAAAGGCGCTCAGGCGAGTCAATCGAGATGGTGTTCACGCGACGAGAAAGGAGCTTTTGCTGGCGTCGACTCTCCGAGGTTGCCTCGCCGCCGAGGATCATGCTAACAGTGTGGGTTGGCTCCTGGAAGCCGTCCTCCCATCGCTGGTCCCCTTTCCGATGCTTCGGGTCTGCGCTCCTCCCCTTCCGCGGCCTTGGAGGTCGGGGATTTCGTGCCTCCCGGACCATTTGGTCTTGGAGGGAGTAGCACTGGCGGATGGTGTGGTTTCCATCTGGATGGAGGAGGCATGGCTTGTCGAGTGCTTCCCAGAGTGTTTCACCCGAGGGTTCTCTCCTCGAGCTCGGTCCCTCGAGGGCCGCAACTTCCATGGTCGGCTGGCATTTCACATCATCTCGCCAACCCTGCAGACATGGGCGATGATCCGACCTCCTCGGCGAGCGGCGCACGGGAACGGCCCACTCCTTTCCCTTCGACTCCCTCGGGAGGTGGGAACCGGTGGGCGCCATGAGCTGGTTCTCAGCATCCTCAGCGTCGGTGAAGCTCTCGGCGATGGTAAACACCTGGGCCAAGGTGGTTGGCTTCGTCCAAGCGAGGAAGCGGAACAGCTGAGAGAGTCTTCGAAGGCCCTCAGAGAAGATTCGCATGACATCGCTGTTGGAAATGCTTGAAACGGAGTTGCAGCGTGGGATCGGGCATGCCGTCAGGAGATCCGTGCAACATGTCATACTCGTCCCATCGCCGTATCTCCTGACACCTCCGATCGGTGGCATGCCACTCGATGGTGTTGCGGGCATCCATCCTCTGCGCGATCACCTCGCGTAGATCTCTCGTGTGGGAGCTCTCTTGATGCTCGGTCGTGCGAGCACTCCGGGAGTGTCGTGCTGTGCCCGTGGGGGGAACCACGGTCCTCGTGGCTGCGCCTGCCGCAGGACATGAGAAGGCCGAAGGACCGGCACTCTGCTGTCGTTGTGACCTCAAGCGTCGAGCACTCCCAGGGGGGTGCTCAGACAGGGCCGGGACATTAAGCTATGTGGCAGTGGCTTGGGTCATGGCCATGGCCTTCCGGATCTCCGAGGACTCGGGAAGACCGTTGAGGGCATGCTCGATGGCGACCAAGTTGGCCGTACGTCCGGAAAACCTGGTGCCCCTCAAACTCCATCGTGAAGTCGGACTCCAGGTGTCGGGGCCGAACGTGCAGCCGACGGGCCTGCTCGCGCCGCGCAACCCTCCCGCGTTATGGAAACGACGCGTGTTGTGGTGAGCATCGGACTCCTGAGAGCCCGTGGCCTCATCGTCGGACACCGCCTCCGCCATCGTGACGAAGTTGGCGGGCCAACAGTTGCCAGGGATGAACACTGGTCCACAAAGCCATCCACTCGACGCCATGCATGGGCAAGAGGCGTAGCGAATGATCCTGCTAGGGTCCTCTACGCCAAGGGGCGCGGGAACACCCCCATCAGCACACAAAGGCGAGGAAGACGGCCCTTGGTATGGTGAAGCAAAATGTGTGGCACGGAGTCGAGCTGGATGCTCGATCCGAGTCCAAGCATCATCTGCCCTCAGGACTGCCGAGCGAGCGGATGGGGGTTTGGGTTGTCAAACCCTAACGGTCGCACGGAGCTTGGGGGCTGAGGCCTCACGGCGCGAGACCACGCGCCTTGGCCTCACCTCCACGTGCGGAGGCACGATCGCATGCTCCAGCTCGTGGAGGCCACCTGGGAGAGAGTTAGGCGATAGAAGTCGTCTGCGCGGAACACCAGTGTACTGAAGATGAAGGTCATCCCGGCGGGAGCCACAAAGTCGGTGGTGAAGGAGATAGCCATCGGACCAACTCAGACGAAGAACAGCGCCCCTACCTAGCGCGCCAACTGTCGACAGGTGGGTCGGCAGTCCACCGAGGGGGGTCCCCGAGGAGGTAGAAGAGAGTTTGGTAGAGAAGCTATCCTTCGATGGATCCGATGGTCGACTCGAATCCTAAGATGAGCCAAGAAACAAGACGCGAGGAATTATACTGGTTCTGCCCTCCCGAAGGATAATAGGCCTACGTCCAGTGTGTGGTGTTCTTCCTTAGGAGTGGATGGTGAACAAGAGTTACAAGCGTGAGAGAATGGGAAAGTTGGATCTTTCTCTCGGCAACCCCTGCCCTCCCTTTTATATCTCAACGGGGAAGGAACAGATGAACTTGGGGGCCAAGAAAGCTAAGACTAAGAGAGACAAACAGTGGGATACAAAAAATATCTGATAAAGTACATGTTGGTCTGCTAGGCCTTGTACACCGTGTGTATCTTGTGCTCCTGCCAGCCCTGGGACCCTGCTCCTGTGCCGCCAGGTGGTGTGAGATGCTGTCGGGCTGTCTCCTCCCTCTTCCTTCGTTCCTGCCAAGTTTCTTCCTGAGGATGCTCGAGGTCGGGCGATGAGCCGGAGTCGAGAGAAGGGGCCAAGGTTGGACTCAGGGGAAGGCCGGAATGCCCGACCCCCGAGGGGGTCAGGCTCTCGGTTACATCTCGTGGACACTTGGTTTGACTTCTGCTAGGGTTCAATACGGGTTTTTGAGGAACTCCGGGGTGACACCTCCCACAATCTCCCAACAACCAAAAGGCTACCTGAAGCCTGTGCCTAAATCATTTTAGCCTGAAGACAAAGCAGTGAGTCCTTCAGCACCTAAACCCCTTGGCAAGTGTTTCAAGTGTCAAGAACCTTGGGTTCTAGGTCATGGCCGTGTGTGCAAAGCTTCTAAACAGATTTACTTGGTCACCTTGGAGGAGGATCAGGAAGAGGTCACTGAATTACATGACAACACATTTACCACCCCACCTGACAGCCCTGACAAAGTCTCCCTTCCTGCCAAAGAATTGTCTTTACATGCATTGGAGGGCACTAATCCTGCTGCTATTACATTTACAATTCATCTATTCATTGGCAAGGTGTGTGCTACTGCTTTGATTGATAGTGGTAGTACTACTACATTCATTTCTCCTAAATTGGTTAGCAAAGCTGGGTTAGAGATTGTCAATAATGAGCCTGTAGCTGTCAAAGTGGCAAATGGAGGGTTGTTGTATACTGGAGCCCAATGTGTTGATGTCCGTTATACTATTCAACAACGTCACTTCCAATCTACCTTAAGATTACTCAATGTGACAGGATATGATATCATTTTGGGGAGTGATTGGATTTTTCAGCACAACCCTGTTACTCTCAATTTGAAAACCAGGGAACTTACAATTCTCAAGGATGTCCTCCTGGAGCTGGTACCTGACATTACTGTTTCTTCTTCACACTTTTTCATTCCTACTCCAGCAATCAACAAGCTTTTAACTCATGAAATTTTGGGTGCTGTACTCCTCTGTCATTTAGCTCAATGTTCAGCACTTAAGGTAACTCCCACGCCCCCTGTTTTGACTGATATATTACAGCAGTATTCTGATGTGTTTGAGGAGCCCTCCACATTACCACCATTCAGAGAATGTGACCATACAATTCCTTTGGAGCCTGGTTCTGAACCTGTCAATGTTAGACCCTATAAATTGCCTCATCAAAAGAAAAATGCATTGGAAGAATCAATTCAGCAAATGCTCACTTCAAATATTATTCAACCTAGCATGAGCCCATACTCTTCCCCAGCAATCTTAGTCAAGAAGAAAGATGGCACTTGGTGCTTGTGTGTTGCTTATCGTCAACTCAATGCTACAACTATTAAAAACAAGTATCCCATTCCTGTGATTGAGGATCTGTTGGATGAATTGCAAGGGGCTCAGGTTTTCTCCAATATTGATCTCAGATCAGGGTATCACCAGATTTGCGTGCATCAAGCTGACATTCCTAAAACTACATTTAGTACTCATCTTGGCCATTTTGAGTATTTGGTCATGCCATTTGGGTTAACAAATGCACCAGCCACTTTCCAAGCCTTGATGAACAAGATACTTGCTCCTTTTCTACACAAATTTGTCCTTGATGACATCTTGGTTTACAGCCACTCCCTAGAGGAGCATGCTAAGCATTTAAGTGCAGTTCTTCAAGTGTTGAGACAGCATCACTTGTATGCCAAACCAAGCAAGTGTGTTTTTGGTCAATACCAAGTTGAATACCTGGGATACATTATTAGCCAATCAGGAGTAGCAACAAACCCCGATAAGGTGAAAGCAGTGCAGGATTGGCCTATTCTTGCCTCATTTACTGAATTGCGAGGGTTTTTGGGCCTAGCTGGTTATTATAGAAGATTCATCCAACACTTTGGGATCATTTGCAAGCCCTTGTTTGATGCTCTAAAGAAGAACAATTTCATTTGGCAAGCTGACCAACAGAAAGCCTTTGAGTCCATTAAATTGCAGTTGGCTCAAGCACCTGTCTTAGCAATGCCAGATTTTTCTATTCCCTTTGTGCTTGAGGCTGATGCTAGTGGTCATGGGATTGTTGCAGTTCTGACGCAAAATGGCCGCCCTCTGGCCTGTCTCAGCAAGGCTATTGGACCTAAAGCTGCTGCCCTCTCTACTTATGACAAGGAAGCATTGGCAATTCTTGATGCCCTAAAGAAATGGAAACACTACTTTGTGGGTACTTCCCTCATCATTAAGACTGATCAAGCTAGCTTAAAGTACATTAATAAGCAGAGAATCACTGAGGGGGTTCAGCACAAATTACTGATTAAACTCCCTAGCTATGATTACAAGATTGAGTACAAAAAGGGTAAGGAGAACAAGGCTGCTGAAGCTCTTTCCAAAATTCAGCAAGTTAATGCCCTCACCACTACAGTTATTGTACCCCAATGGATTATTGAAGTGGTTGCTAGCTATAACAATGATTCCAAATGTCAAGAATTGCGAGCCATGGCCGGCCAAGCCGAGCTCGGCCGCCCCCGCCGTGCAAACCCTAACTCGAGCCGCCTCACAACCGTCCGATCTACCGCGCGATAGACCGGGACCGTCCGATCCCGCCGCCCCGCGCAACCCTAACCCTAGCGCCGCTCGGTCGTCCGATCTCGTCGCCCACGCCCGCTTGGATCACGCCATGTGTCCCGCCACCGCCACCATCCGTGGACTCGGTCCATGGTGAGCCGATCCCGACGCCGCTTGCGTCAGCGTCACTGACATCAGCCCTAGCCGACGTCTGTGCTGACGTCAGCCCTCGCATCAGCCCGCTTGCGTCAGCATGGCGTCATGCTGACGTTAGCCCTACCGACCCGCGCGCACTGCTTGCATCAGCAAGGGACTTAATTGCGCAATAAATTAATTTAGGTTTTTCTGTTTAGTTTAAAAATCACAATTAAACTTCTAAAATTCATATCTTTTTAATCCGAGCTCCGTTTTAGTCCATTCAAATTTCATTAAATCCATAAAAATGTCAAGAATCCATTAAAAATAGTTTCTTGTGCTGTTTCAGCAGACTTTTAGCATGTTTTGTTGAGTGTTTTGTTTGTTGTGTAGATTCCGATAATTCCGGCGATCCCGTTTACTTCGAGGTAGTCGCCAAGGTTCCCCAATCTTCAGAGCAAGGCAAGTCATACTTTACTTTGATTATATTGTACCTATTTTACTTAAATATCTCATTTCTCTTAAATATTACATATGTTTTAGAATGTCATTTCATGGGACTATTATACCTATTGTACTCAGCCATAGGGATTGAATACCTTATATCATTGATAACTTGGGTTCAATATGACTAGATATTGGTTAGGGCATGCTTAGCCTGGCTTAGATCAATTAGCTCACATAAGGGAATCACATTAATCAAATATTTCAGTGGAGACTAATACTCAGATGATGTCAAGAATGTGGTATTGTTCTAATAATATTGGAATATATAGTGGTGGGTTGTGAGCACATGGTTGGATGTTTTGGTTATGGTGCTCATGACAATTAAGGACCAGTTCTTGGGAAACCCTGGAAGAATTACCGTGCATACCACAAGCCAACATGGGTAATGGCTGGATCCGTAGTGTAGATGTCTCTAGCCAATATAGCCTAGTGTGGGTGGGCGTGATGGAGTTGGGTTGGCCTCGGTTTCAAGGGTTGATCGGCTTCCGGATTCATCGCGGCACGCGAGGGGCCTGCCCATTACCCTGATGGGAGTGGGGGCGAATCCTTGGTGTGGTACGATTGGTTAGAGGGGATTATGTGAAGGGTCCTGTCGCAGTCCTTTTCTGGGGTATCATGGTGGTACACCAACACACAGTAACGTGTCGTGGGACTGTGTCTTGTGGGTACAGTTGTACACCTCTGATCAGAGTAAAACTATTCGAATAGCCACACCCGCGGTTATGGGCGATCAACTAGATTCACCATGATTAGTCTCATTGAAGTAAATAATTTGTCTATTGGAACTTGACTAGTATAGATGGATGGTTGGGCCTGTTGCAACGTGTGTTTAACGTTGGACAGTGTTTATTTTATATTGCTTAAGTGGCGCAGTGGTAAAGGGGTTAGAATAGAAAGAGAGAGGTCTTGGGTTCGATTCCAGCCCTAGGCTAATTTTTGCTCTTTTTCTATTTTAATTTTTTTAAAAGGATAGAGATAAAGAAGGTCATAGGAAAAACCATAGAAAAATAGGTTGATCCCTTTGACCTCTTCAAAATCTCATTTTCAAATTCTTGTATGCTTTTAAACTTATTTAACTACTATTCTAACCTTTCCAAAAATGTTTATTTTAAAACTCTCTTATATTTATATTTATTTAAACTTAAATCTTTTAAACTAAGAATAGGTCCTTTTAAAATTTTCAAATTCAAATTCCTTCTAGTTTCTTTAAATTTATCTATATTTTTAGAAATACTTTTAACTTCAAATTTTTATAAATTATTTGATATTAACTCAAGCCCAAATTTTAAATTTTAAAACCCTCACAGACGACCCTAGAAAAATAGTTTAGCCTCTTTAACTTTTCCCAAATCTCATTTTAAAACCCTTCCTTTTTCTTAAACTTATATTTCTTCTTTCTAAATATTTAAAATATTCCTTCAACTCTTTTATTTTATTTATTTAAACCCACATTTAAACATTAAAAACCCAAGCAAATAACCTTCATATTTAAAACTTTAAAAACTAACCATTTTCCCCTTCAAAATATTTTAAATACTCGTTTATTTTTCTTTATCTTATTTAAGTCTAAATTTTAAGTTTTAGAATCTAACAAATAATTTTCCCTTTAAAAAACTCAAAAATCACCTTTTAAACTCTTTTGAATTTCTTTGGTATTTATTTGAAGATGATCATTTAATTTATTTTATTTTATTTTATCGTATATCGATAGACCGTTACGTTGAGTTCATAAAGGAAACCGAACTCGACTGTATCGTCGATACAAACATCTCCGCCACTATTCGAACAGAAGAAAATTTTGAGACCATTGGTCCTGAAGGCAAGTCAAACTCTCCTTGATCATTCATAAAATTTAAAATAATAAGTTATCATGTTTTAAATAATAAATTTGGATAGGAATATTTTGTGGGATGGGTTAGATAGTTATAAGTTAATATTTTATGTAGATTTAGATATTCCATGAAATCATGCATGTCAATATTTTATGTAGACTTTCTAGTTTATATAAGTTATCATTTCATGCATTAGAAATATTTTATGATTTTATGTGTAGAAAAGGAGGAGGTTATTATTTCAAATAACTAGATATATTCTCCTCCTTAGAAAATACCTTGATAACTTTGACTAGGTATAAAACTATCACCGTGATAGAATAAGCATTATCACATGTACTAGTATTTCATTCATGCTCATAAGAAGTTATTTCATGTGGAAAAATAGAAAAGTGATATATTATTTTATGGGATAGGCAAATATAAGTCCTGTCATCTCATGTGATATGAGATTGGCTTATTATTTTATGTGACATGTAAATATAAATCCTATCATTTTATGAGATATAAGAATGGTTTTGGCTGTATGCCAGAAAACATAAAAACTCTTATGCCAGAATAAAGATATAGTTTCGCCCATCCGATGGACCAGTTATACCGGCATAACATTTATATATTTCTCTCTGATCTCCCTAGGGACTTAGGAGTTTTATTCATGCGATTCTATGCATGGGAGATTTGTAGTGTTGTTGAAGTCTCATTGGTGGATAGCTATGTAAATAGCGGGTAACAACGTCGATACTAACCAGATCGATTTCGTCTGTTAAGATAGAATCCAGGTTCCAGCAAGCCGGGGCAAGTGTGTGTAACGAACAACTATTAAATAGGGGATGGAATGAATCCACCAATTACTAGTTAGAATTTGGTGCCCCTATTAAGATAGCCCGCCAGTCTCGTTCACACATCCGAAAAGGTTAGAACTATATAAATGTTATGTTACCGTTTAGTTTGGCTAACTAAGGTTAATCCTCGGGTAAAGCTGGACAGACGCTGCAGAGTTTATTGTATTCGAATACACCGTACTCCCGGTCAATGGAGTTATGTCTATGGGTGAATCCAGTTTAATGGCATAAGTAACTTTTTAAAATGCCTAAAAATTGGTATTCATATATAATTAATTATGAGAAAGAATAAGACCTAGGCTCATGTTAAAGTTAGGCTTAGATTATTTCCTTTTAGGACATCATGTATATCTATTTATATATAATATGGAATCATATCAAGATTAAGCTTATATTATACCATGTATATCTATATGATATAAAATTATGTTAAGGCTAGATTCATGTTACCCCTTTAAACCATCGTATACATCCATTTATACATAGTATAGAATCATGTTAGAAGTTAGGTTCATGCTATTCCTTTTTAAGATATCTTGCATATTTATAAGAAGGGATAGAATATAGGATTAAGTTAAAATTAAATTTATAATTCATATCCTTAAATGTTTACATAAAATATTTTTAAGAAAAAAAGAATAGGATATATTATCATGCTAGAATATCTTTTTAATTTATTTCTCTTGTTGATATAGCATGCATATTTAAATAGAATAGTATTTAGTTTGGCTTGCTGAGTACCATTGGTACTCACTCTTGCATATAACAACATCAAGAAATCCCAAAGCCAAGGAATAACGTGAACTCTAGGTCGACTTTACACTCGTGCTATCCCTGTGGAAGTGTCGCGTCTTTTTGTATTGTATAACTTATACTTCTATATTATTAATTTGTAAAAATATACGAAGTTTACGTATCATACTATTTCATGCATAACTGATTCACGGGAAGTTATGTGGTATTATGGAGTTGACCTCACCGGAGGAGACCCCACATAACTAATATGATAATTAATTAATATGTGCATTGATATTTTTTTAGTTTTATAGTTTTACAAGGGATAATTAATAAATGGAATAATTAATATGTTATTTAATAAAATAGTATTTATATTAATTAATAAAATTAATATGTGCATTAACAACATTGATATTGTATGTGCATTGAGATTTTTTAGTTTTATATATTAAAATAAGGGGGGAAATTATCGCGTGCGGGTGGCTTAATAAGCGCCCACACGGAAAAACCATCTTTCCGTGCGGGCCCTTAAGCCGTCCACACGCGATAATTTCCGCCTATATAGGCGTGCGGGATCCCGAAAATTTCTAAGTCCCCGGTGAAATCAAGATCTGTGCCGCCAGGCTGCCGAATTTTTCTAAGTCCCCATGCCCTCAACCGCCGACCGCCGCCCATCCCCACGCCCTCGCCGCCCATGCCCGCACCGCTCAACCCCCGCGCCGCACATCCTCGCGCCGCCGCTAGCCATGCGGCTGCCCATCTCTCTCTCTCTCTCTCTCTCTCTCTCTCTCGCTCTCCCGTCGCCGGCCTCACCGCGGTTGTCGCCGTCTGCCTGTCAGCCCGCGCTACCGGCTCATGACCGACGCCGGCCCCAACGCACCATACCGACGCCCCTTCACTGCCTGGCCCCGTCGCCTCACCCCCACCGACGTCGATGTCCTCGTCACCGCCCAACCCCGTCGGGGATGCCTCACCAGCCCCCCCACCAACGCCGACGTCCCTCCTCACCGCCCGGCCCATCGGTGACTTCGTTCTCACCGGCCCCGCAACCACACCGACCCATCCTCACCGGCCCCGCAACCTCTAAAGGTGAGACACAATGTTGTGAAATTTTTGAATGGATGCCGTGAAAATTATGAATGGATGCTGTGAAAATTATGGATGGATGGATTAATTAAATAGAATTTTTGTGATGGGTGGATGGATGGATGAATTTATTTTAGCATATAGGGTGTATATATTATGTCAAAAAAATGGATGGATGGATGGACGATTTTGGATTTAGGATTTTTTTGTTGCTATGAACTAAGAAATAAAATTTTATATTTGCATTTTTGTTAAATTTTGTGAATATTGTTGTGAATCAAAGTGATGGATGGCTTATACCCTGTAAATGGACTGTTTATGTTCGAATTTGGAATCGAATAAAAAATATGATGGACTGTTTATTTTAGACTGTTTATGGACTGTGTGGAGATTATGGCAATCGGATATCCACATGGCAAGCATATCCGACTGGAGATAGGGATAGGTTGCGCCTGCCAATTATGTAAACCAACTATGACTTGGGTATTACGTTGCCGATTAGATAAGGCAACGGCCCATAGTCACGGTTTGGTAAGATTGAGGAAACCGACTTAGAGTAAGATAGGGTTTCCGACTTGTAAACCCGCCTCCCAAGACTATATAAGGAGGGTAAGGAGCGTCCCTTGAGGGATATGCTTTATCAGCTTTCAGCTTTAGATTCAAGAGATCAGACTTTAGGAGCAACAGATCTTGAGATCAATAAACACTCGGCGGATTGAATCCCCAAAACAGGAGTAGGGTATTACCTCACGAGAGGGCCTGAACCTATCTAAATTTTGTTTTCCACCTAACCCGCCAACGTGACACCAATTCTGGACAAGAACAAGACCATTGTCGCGGCCACAGCCAACTGCTCTCCCTCCACCTTAGCCCGAAGGCCGACTGAGTCCATGGCAGAAATGCCCGACAGAAGCCGACTCCACCACTGAGGTCGAAGGATTACAAGAGGCCCAAACAAGACCGGACAGCCACTAGGTCAAGAGACCTTCGCCACGAGACCACGCGCAAGCATCGAGAGCAATTGGCCGACTCCCGCGAGAAGCGGCATGGACGACCACCCGTCCACCACCGGGTCCGCCGCAGCAACAACTCCGACTACCGAAGCAGCCTGCCAAGGACCCCGCCGAGTGATCTGCGGGAAGTCCTCGACCGACGCTATCAAGAACGAGATCAGCGCTCCCGCGAAGATTGAAAGGGCTCGTCCAATAGCAATAATGATGGAGTACCTGCTTTCACTCGGGACCTGCGCGGAGTGCGTTGGCCAAATGGTTTCAGGCCGACAGGAATTGAGAAGTACGACGGGAAGACCGACCCCGAGTCGTGGCTAACCGTGTACACTGTCACGCCTAGAAATTCACACCAGAATTTTCTGCAGCTAATTTGTGCATTACATCGTCGTCCAGGAATCAGCCGAGGTACACAAATCGACGTTATTGATAATACAGAATCCTCGTCTTAGAAACAATATAAAAGAGTTACACAAATGCAGCGGAAAAGAAAATAAAACGACTTAAGCTAAACTTTGACACGAGCGAAGCGGAACACCAACTCCACGGCTAAACCTTGACGAGAACAAGCCTACACCTCCTCGGAGACCTCGCTCTCAACCTCGCACGAAGGGGAAAAAGAAGCAAGATCGAGTACAACCACCGTACTCAACAAGTCACACGAAAAGGGTACATGATGCGAGATAAATAACAAGGAATGGTCAAGAGGCTCAATTTGCATAAACAGCATTTGCAGTATACAATAATAATATTTGAAGACAGTAAAACAGTAGTAACATTTAAGCAGTATTAAATAAACACTGTCCAACGCTCAAACCACGTTGCAACAGGCCCATCCATCCACCTGCACTAGTCATATTCCAACATTTCATTCGAATAAAGTAAATGAGACTAATCAAGGTGAATCTGGTCGATCGCCCGTAACCGTGGGCACGGCTATTCGAATAGTTTTTACTCTGATCAGAGGTGTACAACTGTACCCACAAGACACAATCCCACAACACATTACCGTGCGCCGGTGCACCACCACGGTGCCCCGGAAAGGAATTGTGACAAGACCCTTCACACAACCCCCTCTAATCAATCGTACCACACCAAGGTTTCGCCCCCATTCCCATCGGGCAATGGGCAGCCCCCTCTAGTGCCGCGGTGAATCCGGAAGCTGATCAACCCTTAAAACCGGGGCTGACCCAACTCCATCACGCTCACCCTCTGCGGGATACGTTAACTAGAGGCAGTGTGCTACGGGCCCACCATTACCCATGTTGGCTTGTGGTATGCACGGCATTTCTTCCGGGTTTCCGAGAACCGGTCCTTAATCGTCATGAGCACGCTAACCAAAGACCAACCATGTGCTCACGACCCACCTTTCTTATAAGTCAATATTATTAAGAACAAGATCATATCTTAATATCACGAGGTCAACTTTAGCATTAAACTTAGTGTGATTCCCTTAAGTGAGCTAGTTGCGCTAAGCATGACTAAGCAACCTTAAACTATCATCTAGTCACATTGGATCCCAAGTTATCAATGGTATAGGGTAAACAATCCTATGGTTGAGTACAATAGGTATAAAACATCCCATAAAATGACATTCTAAAACATATGCAGTATTTGAATGAAAAAGAGATATTTACATAAAATAGGTACAATATGGTCAATGTAAGGTATGACTTGCCTTGCTCGGAGACGAGGAACCTCGGCGACTACTTGAAGAGAACGGGCTCGCCGGAAAACTCGGGATCTACACGACAAACAAAGCACTCAACAAACACCCTAAAAAGTCTACTGAAACAGCACTGAAAAGTATTTTTAATGGATTCTTGACATTTTTCTGGATTTAATGAAATTTGAATGGACTAAAACGGAGCTCGGATTCAAAAGATATGAATTTTAGAAGTTTAATTGCGATTTTTAATCTAAACAGAAAAGATTAAATTATTTATTGCGCAATTAAGTCCTGGTGACGTCATCCACGCGCGCCTCGGGGCTGACGTCGGCATGACGTCGCGGGCGCGTCGCCCCTAGGGCGACGCCGGCACGCGGCCGCGCACGCGGAGCCGGGCGCGGCGGCGGATCGCGCCACGTGGCGCGATCCAGCGGCCGGATCGGCGGCGACGTGGCGCGATCCGGCGGCCGGACGCGCGATCGGACGGCGCGGATGCGTCGCGATCGGACGGCGCAGAATCCGTCCGTCCGCAAGATCGGACGACACGGGGAGGCGGCGCTAGGGTTAGGGTTAGGGTTCCACGGGTGGCGGCGCGCGCGGCGGACGGTGGCGGCGACCGGCGGCGGCGGCGGGGCGGCGGCGACCCGGCGGCGGCGGACGGCGGCGGCGACCCGACGAGCGGCGGCGCGAAAAGAAAAGGAAGCGAACAAAAACAAAAGAAACCCGGGGACGGCGGCGAGCTCACCGGCGGATGAGCGACGGAAACGGCGGCGACACGGGCTAGAAACAACGGCGAACAAAGGGAAACGAGGCGGAGCTCGAGGGGGTTTTAAAGGGGAGAGAGGAGACCGAAATGGGCACGGAACGCGCGGGGATAAGGTCGCGGCGTTCTCGGACTCGGAGAGAGAGAGAGATATACGGCGACCGTTTCGGGCGGCGGCGGCGTGCGGCGCGCGGGAAGTGCGGGCACGGGTGCGGCGGCGCGGGCGGTGCCGGCGTGGGGCCCACGCGGCGTGAGCGCGCGGAAACGGCCCGAGAAAGAGGCGGGCGGCGCGGCTATGGCGGCGGCGGTTGGGCGGCGGCGGCGGGGAGCGGCTCCGGCAGTGGGGCCCACTGCTCGGTGGCCCGCGTGCAAGGAGGCGCGCTAGACTTGCGCGGCGCGGCGGGACCGTGGGCTTCGGCCCACGACCGAGGGAGGAGCGGCGCGCGGAGGCTGGGCCGACGGCCGTTAGGGCGACGGGCGGGAAAGGAACCGTACGGGCGTACGGAAAAAGGAAAAAGAAAAAAAGAAAAAGAAAAAGAAAAAGGGAAAAGAGACTTAATTAAATTCTGTTTTCTTATTTAATTGATTAAAAATACTTAGAGTGCTCTAAAAATTCCAAGTAAAAATCTGTTAGCGCATTTTGACATGCAGAATTCAAGAAAAATCCTACCATGTCATTTCCATTTATTAATTGCATTTTAAAATTATAGGTTGACTCCAGATTAATTTCAGAAATTCCGATTATTTCCGGGTAAATTATTTTAAATGAATTAGGGAAAAACTCAGGATGTGACATACACCCTCGCCATCCGTGCGGCAGGAGGTGAAAACAAGGCCATGGCCAATTACCTGCCTGTTGCCCTTGCTAACTCAGCCAGGAACTGGCTCACGAGCCTGCCAAGAGGTTCGATCGGCTCGTCGAGCGAGTTAAGGGACCACTTCATTGCCAACTTCCAAGGCACTTTTGAAAGGCCTGGGACCCACTTTGACCTCTACAACGTCGTCCAGAAGCCAGACGAGCCATTGAAGGACTACATCCGGCGCTTCTCCGAAAAGCGCAACAAGATCCCCAACATCACCGACGACATCATCATCGCCGCCTTCCAGAAGGGAGTCCGTGATGAACTGTTGATCGGAAAATTTGGGCGCAAGCCACCTAAGACGGTGAAGTAGATGTTCGAGACGGCAAACTCTTATGCCAAGTCCAGCGACACGATCAAAGCGGCGTGCCAAGACCGGCCTGACAGAAGAGACGGTAAGCAGTCGGGAGGAAGCTGGCATCCTAAGAAGGATAACAGCAGCAACAACCAAGGCCAGAAAGATCGCAAGCGCTGGCCTGAGGATCTGGTTGCCGCAACATCCAACTCCCAACGCCGTCCCCGAGTCATGGCCTACGACACAATCATGAACGCTCAGTGCACGCATCATCCCAACCACAAGCATGCGGCCAAGACTGCTTTATTTATAAGCAGTTCACCGAGCAATATGCGGCACAGCTCATCAAGAAGCCGACTGACGAAGCCGGTCCATCGGGGACCAAGAAGAACAACTCGACTGGAAATACAGAGCCCTTCCAAGACCCCATAGGCGAGCTGAATCACATCTTCGGGGGGCTGCAAGCTTATGAGTCTAAGAGGAAACAGAAGCTAACCGACCGCGAGGTCAACGCGGCACAACCTGAGGTCCCACAATATCTATGGTGGTCGGAGGTGGCCATCACGTTCGATCGCTCGGATCACCCTGACCGAGTGGTTCACCCGGGGCGGTATCCCCTAGTGCTAGACCCGGTGGTCCGCAACATCAAGCTGAAGCGCGTCCTCATTAATGGGGGCAACGCCCTCAATATTTTGTTCGTCAAGACCTTGGACGAGATGCAAATCCCGAGAGCCGAACTGAAGGCAAGCTCAGCCCCCTTCCACGGAGTTATCCCGGGGCTATCGTCCACGCCACTCGGGTACATCGCCCTTCCAGTCACCTTTGGAGTTCGCGAGAACTTTCGGACGGAGAACATCACTTTCGAGGTGGCCGACTTCGAGACGGCCTACCACGCGATCATTGGAAGGCCTACACTCGCCAAGTTCATGGCGATACCGCCCTATACCTACCTCTGCATGAAGATGTCGGGTCCAAACAGCGTCATCACTCTGCGCAACGATGTCAAACAAGCCTTCACTTGCGACAAGGAAAGCTGCGACATGGCCCAATCTCGTGAGAGATTGCGTGGCCAGGAGGAAATCCGATTGGCTACATCAACTTCTGCTGAGGGTGAAATCCCCGCAAAGAAGATAGCCAAGTCGGGACAAGGCGACGCCAAAACGAAGAAGATCTCCCTTGATCCATCGGATCCTTCAAAAACCACTGTAATTGACGCTGAGCTAGATCCTAAATAGAAAAGCGCGCTCGTCACCTTCCTCCAAAATAATAACGATATTTTTGCTTCGAAACCATCTGATATGCCTGGAATTCCTAGGGAGGTGATCGAGCACTCTTTACACGTCAAAGATGACGCGAAACCAATCAAACAACGATTGCGTCGTTTTGCTCAGGACCGAAAAGATGCCATCAAGGAAGAACTCACAAAGCTTTTGGCCGCCGGTTTTATCAAAGAAGTACTCCATCCCAACTGGCTGGCTAACCTGGTCTTGGTCCAGAAAAAGACAGGGCAATGGCGCATGTGCATCGACTACACTGATCACAACAAAGCCTGCCCTAAGGACCCATTCAAGTTACCTCGAATCGACCAAGTCTTGGACTCAACAGCCGGCTGCCAGCTCCTAAGCTTTTTGGATTGTTACTCGGGCTACCATCAAATCAGCTTGAAGGAATCCGACTGCCTGAAAACATCGTTCATCACGTCGTTTGGAGCTTACTGCTACATCACCATGCCCTTCGGCTTGAAGAACGCCGGGGCCACATACCAACGCATGATCCAAAGATGTTTTCAGACGCAGATCGAGAAGAACGTGGAAGCTTACGTCGACGATGTCGTCATCAAGACCAAGCAGAAGGAAGACCTGATCACCGACTCAGAAGAAACCGTTGCAAACATTCGGGCCTTCAGAATGAAGTTAAACCCAGAGAAGTGTACTTTTGGCGTGCCATCAGGCAAACTACTCGGCTTCATGGTGTCACATCGCGGCATTGAAGCTAACCCAGAAAAAAATCAACGCTATCCTGAATATGAAGCCCCCGAGTAACCAGAAAGATGTCCAGAAGCTCACTGGCTGCATGGCGGCAGTAAGCTAATTTATCTCCCGACTCGACGAACATGGCATGCCTTTCTTCATGTTACCGAAGAAAACCGACGACTTCTAGTGGACTACGGAAGCTCACAAGGCCTTTGAAGATTTTAAAGAATTTCTCACGACGCCGCCCGTCCTAGCCTCACCTCAGCCACAGGAGCCCCTGCTACTGTACGTCTCGGCGACTCACCAAGTGGTCAGCACGGTCCTCGTGGTTGAGCGCGAAGGAGGATGAGTCCAAAAGATTCAGAAGCCAATCTACTTCATTAGCGAAGTACCGACAGGAACCAAAATTCGCTACCCTCAGGTACAAAAATTGCTATATGGTGTTCTGATAATCGCGAGGAAATTGGCGCACTACTTTCAGGGTCACTTGGTCACCGTCGTCACTTCCTTTCCACTCGGCGATGTCATCCACAACTGAGAGGCGACCGGGTGCATCGCGAAGTGGGCCCTGGAACTGATGCCGCTGGACTTAACTTTTAACGCGAGGACGTCTGTAAAGTCACAAGCCCTGGCAGATTTTCTGGCCGAGTGGACTAAACAACAAGAAGATGTACCTCAAGAAGACCTACAGCACTGGACCATGCACTTCGACGGATCCAAGAGGATCACTGGCTTGGGAGCAGAGTCGTGTTGATCTCACCGACTGGGGAAAGGCTAAGGTATGTTCTTCACCTCCACTTCTCCACCTCACACAATGTCGCCGAGTACGAAGCCCTGCTGCATGGACTGTGACTCGCTGTTTCACTCGGGATACGACGGCTGGTCGTGAAAGGGGATTCCCAGCTGGTTTTCAACCAAGTGATGAAAGACTAGTCCTGTCTAAACGACACCATGGAGGCCTACCGGCAAACTTGAAGAGAGGTTTGACGGACTGGAGCTATCCCACGTCCTAAGACATAACAACGAGGTAGCTGACGAGTTGGCGCAGTTCGGGTCCAAGCGAGAAGTTGCCCCAACAGACGTCTTCATAGAGCATCTATATGAGCCGACTGTTGCTGCCAAACCAACTCCCAACAAGCAAGCTGCGAAGGAAGTCGCCATGATCGACGCTGACTGGAGGACGCCGCTCATCAAATTCTTAACTCAGCAAGAGCTGCCGGAAGACCGGGATGAGGCGGAATGCGTCCGACGTCGTTGCCAAGCTTACGTCATGGTGGGTTCAGATTTATGCAAGAGGAGCCCTTCTAGAGTCCTAATGAGATGTATCACGCCCGAGGAAGGACGTCAACTACTACAGGATATCCACTCGGGCATATGCGGAAGTCACACGGCAGAACGCACCCTGGTGGGCAAAGCCTATAGACAAGGTTTCTTCTGGCTTACGACGGTCTCCGATGCTGACAAAGTGGTCTGAACCTATGAAGGTTGCCAGTTCTTCGCCCGGCAGAGTCATATTCCTGCCCAAGAACTACAAACGATTCCATTATCCTGGTCATTTGCGGTATGGGGCTTAGACATGGTCAATCCTTTCAAAAAGGCTCCAGGAGGATTCACACATTTATTCGTCACAATTGACAAATTCTCCAAGTGGATCGAAGCTAAGCCGGTTGCCACAATCACTGCTGACAAGGCACAAGACTTCATCCTCAACATTGTGCACTGGTTCGGCGTCCCAAACAAAATAATAACCGACAATGGGACTCAATTCACTGGGGCATCTTTAAGGAATTTTGCGAAGACTTCGGCATCAAAATATGCTACGCATCGGTTGCACATCCCAAAAGCAATGGACAAGTGGTGCGTGCCAACGGCATGGTCCTTCAAGGCATCAAGGCCCGAGTGTTTGACCGACTAAACCCTTATGCCGGCAAATGGGTCCAAGAGCTCCCCTCGGTTCTATGGTCTCTGCAGACTACGCCCAATCGGGCTACCAGCCAAACTCTTTATTTTTGGTCTATGGCGCAGAAGACATGCTGCCGAACAAAATAGAGTATGAATCTCTCCGAATCCGCAACTTTAATGACGAATGCTACGATCAAGACCGAGTGGATGACCTCACCCGACTGGAAGAGGCCCGAGAGGTAGCCCTGATCCAGTCAGCAAGATATCTTCAAGGTCTTAGACGATACCACAGTCGCAACGTTCGAGCATGACCTTTTATTGTTGGCGATTTGGTTCTACGCAAGATTCAGACCACCAAGGACCGTCACAAGTTATCTCCATTATGGGAAGGACCGTATATAATTGCTGAGGTGACTCGGCCAAGAGCATATCGACTAAAATGTGAAGACGGATCCATGGTGGAGAACTCCTGGAACATCGAGCATCTTCGACGATACTATGCTTAAATTGACTTAAGTTTCATGTTCTTCTTGACTGCCAACCTCAAGCAAGATGACTTTTTGAGTTAGCAGTTGGGGGCTGTACATATGTCAATAAAGCATGGTTTTCTTCGGCAACTTATGCATATTTGGTTTATCATTGTTTAATGTTCCTTGATTCGAGTTCAATGAATAAGGACTGAGAATTTTTTGATGACCTAATCAAGCTTAGGCTTGGTGACAGTCGGACGAAAATTACTTAAGAAATTTTACATAAAAACTCGAATCAAGGCATTAACATAAATAAACCGAATATTTACAAGTCACATCAGAAAGTCACAAACATACAATGTTCACAAGGTAATCAAGATCGAAAGTGGTTCACTACATCGGCGGCTACTTTCTTGGTGGACTCTTGCGCTTTGCTAATCAATTCCAGGGCCTGCTCATCTGAAGTACCATCGGCAAAGCCCTCCCAGATTGAATCAACGTCTACTCGGGGGTAGAGCGACTTGGTCTGTGCAAGGGCGAAGCCCGCTCCCATGATGGCTGCCTCAGAAATGTTAGCCAGATATTGATCAGGGGCCCGCCTAAGCTTATCAAAGACCTCGACGGTGTCCAACGACAACAGGATCGGTGACTACTTTCTTGGTTGACTCTTGCGCTTTGCTAATCAATTCCAGGGCCTGCTCATCTGAAGTACCATCGACAAAGCCCTCCCCGATAGAATCAATGTCTACTCGGGGGTAGAGCGACTTGGTCTGTGCAAGGGCGAAGCCCGCTCCCATGATGGCTGCCTCAGAAATGTTAGCCAGATATTGATCAGGGGCCCGTCTAAGCTTATCAAAGACCTCGACGGTGTCCAACGACAACAGGATTGGCTGGTCCCGAGCCCATTATGGAACAACGACAACAGGATCGACATCACCACGTTAGCAACATCTTCCCTAACGCTTTCGGCTTTTTTGACCCTCTCAACGAAAACATCATACTGAGCTCGGGTCTTGATCTTATAAGCTGTCAAAGACATACGATCACACCAACATTCAAAGATGAAGCAACACAAAGAACGCTGTTTTGAAAGAGCTCACCTTCAAACTCACTCTCCAGCTCGGCTCTGCTGGCGTCAGCCTCATCTAGCCGGGCTTGAAGCGAGTGGACCTCCGACGAGTTCTCTGCGAAAATAAAAGTTGTCAACGACCAAGACCAAAACAGACTGCAATTAGAGGCACAAAAAGACTAAGGAGATTGAGCCTACTCCCGACTGAACCACGGAGGTCGAGGTTCTTCTCCTAGAGTGCGGCTATTTCTCTCCTCAGAGCCGCTTCTCTTGATGCAGCTTCCTCTCGAGTGGCCTTTAGCTCCTGCTGGATGTTCTCTAGGGAGTTCAAGTGTAGGACCAACTTCTCGAGTGCATCAGATTTGGCCATCGACTGGCAGTACACCCTCTACACACAAATTTCTGAAGATTGGTCGACCGAAAGGCAATCACAAAGCTACAACAGAAGAGGGGCAAGACTTATGTTTAACAGCCGAGTAGCTTCGTTTAGGCTGTCTACAAGCATATATCTTTCTTTATTCTCCATTTGCTTGTTCAGGATGATGCCCTGTCTCTGGCCCTCGGAATCGCGCCACTCAATCTTGATTGGAGGAACCCATGTTTCAGAGGACTGCAACCTGGGATCTCCTCCACTTTGGCTGATAGATTCAGAAGGAGCAAATGAAGATACAAGAGAAGTAAACCAGAGATTAAAAATCAAAAGATTGATTCAAGGCTTACCAGCTTCGGCGGCCGAATCCTTAACCGGCACTTCCTGGCTGCTTTTCTCTTCTTGGCTCTTGTCCGTGATCCTCGGTGGAGCCCTTTCAGTAGCGGGGGGCTCTTCGAGCCGGCGGTTTCCCAGTGGGGCATCTCGGCGGCGGTCGGGGGCTCTTCCCTTGGGACATCCTCACTAAGAGGTGAGGGCCTCCCACTCGGAGCTCTCTCACTCGGGAGAGGGCTCTCGAGTTTCGGTTATGCGAGTTGTGATGCCTCAGCCACTGCAGTTGGCGTAGGGCCCTCACTTTGCCCAGTGGGATCAATGTTTTGAGGCCTCCTGCAAAATAGAAAGACAGGAGCAATCGGGATGAAGACGGAGAAATTTTCAACAAAGAGCACGGTTTCAGTCGTGAGATGTACCTGGTTGATCGGCGAATCTTGGGCGCCGTTTTCGGTGACGGCCTTGGGGGGTCGCTTCAGCTTGAGGGGCTGGGACATCGTCGTCCGAGTCATCAATGACTAGCCTCCTCTTACTCGTCCGCTTGCTGATGTCCTCATTCGGGGCAGCCCTCTTGCTGACTGGGTCATTCTGAATCTTCACGCCGCTAGCTGGTTTCTTGGCAGGCCAAGCCGGCGCGTCGTCATGATGTATTTTGTATGGCTTCAAAATAATGGAGGCGTTTTCCTGCAAAAGAAATCCTTGCTACACCGAGAAGTGCGACATCAAGATTGAAAGGTAATAAAGAGGCTGAGTTGACTTACCGAAGGAGGCGGGCGATATAGGATGTACGGGAGGACCAGCAGCATGAGGCTGCGCTCAACTGCGATCCCAGTCGAGAATATCTTATACATGCGGATCTTCAAAGTCTCGAAGCTGAGGGAGTCGCGGTCTTCCCGATTGGGGTCCCTCTCGCCCTCGTACTCAAAAGCAGGTTTGGACCTCTCCTTGATCAGCGCCAGTCAGTTCCTGATGAAGTGCCGAGTGATCTACTCGCCCCGAAGGCCCTTCTGCTTCATCTCCAAAATCTTCGCCAGAAGCTTGTTGGCTTCGTCCCAATCTTGGGCTACTGGCACGGTGCTCCTGTTGGGTCTTGGCACCGGAGGAAGGCCAACAAAGTTTGGCAGACTGGGTTCAAGGTTAGCGATGTAGAACTAGTTTGCATGCCAACCCTTGTTGGAGGATTTCAAGGGAAGAGAAAAATAGTCTCGGCGGAGGGATCCGCGGAGCTGGAAGTCGGCCCCACCAACGACGCAGGGCTCATCCTTGTTTTGATGCGGCTTGAGATAGAACATACGCCGGAAGAGTTGGAAGTGGGGAAAGATGCCAAGGAAGGCTTCGTAGACATGAATGAAAAGAGCAATATGTAGCATGGAATTGGGGTTCAAATGATAGAGTTGGAGGCCGTAATAGTCAAGAAGACCCCTAAAGAACTCACAGGTGGGGAGGCCGAAACCACAATAGAAGAAAGAGGAAAAGACGACGAGCGCACCGGTGTTCGGAGTGGGGAACTCCTCACCGGCCGTCGGGCGCCAGCTGACAATCTCCTTGGGAGGGAGAACTCCATGCTTGACCATCTCCTTGAGAGTTGACTCCTTGACATCCGAAGTCGCCCATTGCTCGAAGGGGATCTTTTTCTCTCCCGCCATGAATGTGGTTTGGGGGAGTGGATCTGGCTCAGGGGATGGGGATTTGGAATGGAGATCTATCGAGATGGATGCAAAGGCTAGCTTGTGGAGAAGCGCGAGCTCCTAGATTGAGGGGATTGGGTGCGCGCGCGAGCTTAGGGTTTTCCGCTGCAAGATGGTGAACAGTGTTGCGAGTGTGGAAATTTTTGGGAAGACGAAGTGGCGGGCATGACCTCGAGGCTTTGTAAGAGATTTGAGGGTTTCGCTAGGTTTTCTCGCGATTGGGTCGAGCCTATGAGAGACTTGCGGCCCAGCTAAGGTGTGGCCTGACGCGTGTCCTTAGGGACTTAAGTGGATGGACTTAAGTAGATTTGCCTTGGCAATATGCACATGTCTGAGTGCCCAGTATCTTTGGAAATCCTTTCATATCGCGGTTTGCACAACTTCATGAGAAGTTGGCACGATGCAATTTGAAAGGTGACAAACAGTGAAGCTTTTCATGGCTGCCTTGATGACAGGGACTGTTTGGTTTTTAAGCATTTGATTAAATGATTGTATCAGTGCTATTTTTTTCACCTTGGTGAAGATCTTTTTAGATTGAGACCAGCAGTATGGCGGGAGCTATTTAATACTTTGGTCATATTTTTTCAGATGACTGAAAAACTTGTTTGCCCATGAGGGATGATTAAAATATTTGTTCCGAGATGACTTGGGTAGATCCACTCGGATAAACATGAGTTTACCGAGTGCTTTTCACCCACGAGGGTTGATTGGACTATCTGTTCTGAGGTGACTTGGGCAGATTCACTCGGACAAGCGTGAACTTGCCGAGTGATGAGATTTTTTTATGATTGCTTTAGCATGAGCTAAGCATTTTTATGAGAATAATTTTTTATAGTTCTTGACTATATGTTTAGTCGGGGGCTACACCTAATTAGGTGCATCAGGAGACGCACCTAGATATTTATTTTTAAAGAATTTTTTGGATATCTTCCAGCCCTTCACAGTCTTTGGAGCCACTCGGGAGATTCGAGCGGAGGTGATGGAATCATTCGGTGCCAGAAGCACCCGGCCAAAGAGTTGTTTGGCTGTGTGCTATTTTGGTTCGAGGCTGAGTTATCTCGTCAACTGCAAAGGACTCAGGGGCTACTGTGTAGATTATGGCAATCGGATATCCACATGGCAAGCTTATCCGACTGGAGATAGGGATAGGTCGCGCCTGCCAATTATGTAAACCAACTATGACTTAGGTATTATGTTGCCAATTAGATAAGGCAACGGCCCATAGTCACGGTTTGGTAAGATTGAGGAATACGACTTAGAGTAAGATAGGGTTTCCGACTTGTAAACCCGTCTCCCAAGACTATGTAAGGGGGGTAAGGGGCGTCCCTTGAGGGATATGCTTTATCAGCTTTCAGCTTTAGAATCGAGAGATCAGACTTTAGGAGCAACAAATCTTGAGATCAATAAACACTCGGCGGATTGAATCCCCAAAACAGGAGTAGGGTATTACCTTACGAGAGGGCCTGAACCTGTCTAAATTTTGTTTTCCACCTAACCCATCGAGCTTGGCGATCTTGACTGCACCCCCAAATTTCTATTGCCAAAACCGAGTTTTCACAGACTGTAAATGGACTGTTTATTTTTAGGACTGTCAAAAATGTTGTAAAAATTATATTGTAAATGGTCTATTATGATTTTGTAAATGCACTGTTTATTTTAGGATTGTAAATGGACTGTTATGATTTTGTAAATGGATTGTTTATTTATTTTGATGTGAAATAGTTGTTGTGAATTAGTTGATGTGAAATAGTTCATGTGAATATTTTTGATGAATTTTAGACTTTAGGTTAGATTTTAGATTTTGAAATACATATACCCACTCCTACCGAGCAATCTACAAATCTAATCTCCCTCTCTCCTCTCCCTCTCCTCGGTCTCTCATCTCTCATCTCTTCCCCGCAAATTTTGGTGGAAAATATTGAAAGCATGGAAATAATCATAAAGTCAAACATATGTATAGTATTCTAGAAGTTAAAATATAGTCAATATAGAAAAATCTAAAGAGAAGAAGAAGGAAAAAATATAATTTTTCCTTCTTCTTCTCTTTAGGTTTTTCTCTCTAATTTTTTTCTTTAGATTTTAGACTTACGCTGCGATTTCTGCGATTTTAGTCTCAAGAAGTTATGCGACTATCCTTCTCCTTTCCCTCAAATTCTTTCTCTCGGTCTCTCTCCTCTCCCTCTCCTCGGTCTCTCATCTCTCATCTCTTTTTAGCCTAAATTGTGTTATGAACAACCGTAGACCAAATGTCGAACGAGAAAGCTCCCTCCGAGGCACCCAACGTCGAACAAACGCAAGAGGCTTTGAGCGAAGGCACATGGCAGACACCAAGCAATCCTTTCGAGATCGAAGTTATGCCAGCACCGCCGGTTGAAGAATACCCTGACTACATCCCTATCGAGCAAGCAATAAGCCGAGACGTATTGTTATGCACTAATCCATCTCCCTCACGGTCACGTTTAACGTTTTCTAATGTACGTACAGATGGAAACAAGGCGCCGCTGAAAAAGAAAGGCTGCCAAGTCTGTCGTCATAGCCGAAGTCGAGACGGACACAACAACGTTCGGTCTGGTAGAAACTGACACGTCCGCGAGCGCTGGAGGACGTCAAAAGAAAAGACGTGGTCAGAGAAGTAAGAACCAACCCCCTAAGGAGACATACTACATCACATCTCTGAACCAGGATGGGAAGCAAGTGGAGCCCAAGGTAGCAATGACAAAATTTAGCAGCACTTGCGAGTGTTAACGACCAAATTTGGTAAGCAAATCGCCAAGTTTGAAGCAAGGATTGAAGCAGAATCAAGGGAGCGTTTTGAATCTCGGAGACAGAAGCTACATCGGCTGAGTTCGAATCGGCTAAGGAGCCAGTCGGCTAAGTTCGAGTTGGACAGGATAGTCGATAGCCGATTCTAATTGAGAGAAACGGATGAGACTAATCCCTAAAGGAAAGCGTGAAGATAATTATTGGATTCGGTTTCCAACTGCTTGGAAGATATTGCCATCTACGAATAACGTCCTACAACGGCAATTGTATCTTTAAATTAAGATATTTTGTATGGTTTCCTTATAGATAATGCCGGTTTGTTTAGAATATTTGTAAACGAATCTGTAATAGGAATTGTGTCTGTTACGGACTCGTTGTATATCCGGGTCTAAATATGACCCGAGACCATGTAATTAATAACACACAACTCAATACAATGTCGGCGCATCGCCACCTTTTGTTTTTACTTTCGATTTCGACAAGTTATTGCCTCGTCTTTGGGCTGCATCGGATTCCGATATCCAAGTAAGGTAATATCTTGTTACAAGTGGTTTGTGCTATCGGGGTTAGTGCTTCCATCATCATGACACTCTGATCTTGATGTCACGAATTGCTTAGTTTATCATATATGACATATAATTTAGATCAATGTCTAGATCTATCTCATGATCGGCTAGCGTTTCCCTGAAGATAACAGCCGACAGAGCTAGATCAGAGGTTGATTTAGCTTATATGGCGTATCTACCATCTCGAAAGGTTTTCATTAGCTTATATAGGTCTCATGCTTCTTTTTGTACTTAATGTTATATTAGTTTGATCTATTAAGTCGCTCTTAGAATCATATAGATCTATTCGGTTCAATGACTGCTATTAGAGATAGTATCGGAGTTTCAGTCGTTCTTACCTGTTTTAACCATCTTATATGTTTAATTACTGCTAGATATGTTAAAGCCGCCTTTTATATTAAGATCTTATTCTAGTTAAATCTGCTAAGCCTGGTATCAATCTGTTAAGTCATACTAACAGCTGATTGATTCTTGTTTAGTATATTTAGCTTAGAATAATATCTTAGTATAGAACTGTATCGGATTACTAGCCGATTCACATTAGATCTACAACATCGACTAAGCTATAAATATATATATAATTATTGTTCTAATGCACTTTTAGATATAAGTGATTTATACTGTCTCGGTATACTACCGATCTATCCCGGTCACTTAGTCTAAACATGCTTTGGAATAGTAACTATGTATCATGAATATCTACAGCCGATCGAGTAGGATCTAATCATAATTTGATTATCTATTCTTTGTTTCTTGTTGGTTACAGGATCAAACCAACTGGCACGCCCTGCAAATCACCAAAGGTGATCCAATTTGGACCTGCACTAGAGTTAACCAGATCTCTCCGACCAGTGCGTGGAAAATTTCTCATCAACACGCTTTTGGCACGCCCAATGGGACTTCTACAACTTCCAAGTCCAATATAATGGTTGAGGTCAAGTCTACTGACATAGACCAGGAAAACATCATACCCGTCATGATGGACTAGCTTACTGCCGAACGACAAGCTAAGTATCGGTAAATGATCGAACGATTGCAAACCCACTACTTGTAGTCCTTTACCCAGACTAGGTCTGGGGCAACCGTTCAGAAGTACAAGTTTGTGATCCCCAAAGAATTCAACTCTGGAGCCACCTCCAGCAAGAGCAAGGGGAAAGAAAAGATTGAGGAGGTCAAACGGGAGGAAGATGGCTCAGAACTGCACATGCTACAGGATAGAATCGACTCGGCTGTCCACCACGCTCTTGTCAACCAGTCTGGGATACTGGTCCACACTTTGAACAACATTATCATCACCGTGGTGGATTCCAAGATAGCCGAGGAGCTGCCAAGTGGCCCTACCTTTCTCCCTGATGACCAATTCCCCAACTACAGGATTCTATCGACACACAGGCTGTCGATTCCTCCGCTGGGACAACCGACTCCCCCTGGGGTGGCCCCTATTCAGCAGAATGTGCAGTCATCGGTTGTAAAACCGCCGCCCAAGCTTTTGACCAGGCAACAACCTCAGCATCAGGGCCACGGAGTTCCGATACTGCCCCAGGAGCAAGTGGAGGCCATATACAGCGCCAATCGGCAATCCCTCACCAACAAAGCGTGGATTGGCAACCATACACCGGGGTCCCCTGAAAACCCGATTGGTGCGTAGCTTCCCCCTGAACAACAACCTCTGGTGATCCCTCAGCCGCCTCCTGCCATGAATCAATTCCCGCATCAGTATCCAAGGGGCAACTTCGATCGGTATTACCAGCCTCATTCACCGCAAATGCAGTATCGGCAAGCCCCTATGCAGTATGATCAATACGAGCCGATACAGTATGTTCAAGCTCAAGAGGCACAATAGAGCAAGCCTTGGGCCGACCTGGTTGTAGATGTCATGCATGATCGGTTCAGCCTCAAGCCAAAAGACTCCGGCAACATGTACCGGTGCCCTTATCCAGAATACTTCGAGAGGGTCCCGCTGCAAAACCGGTACAAAGTGCCAAAATTTTCAAAATTCTTTGGGCAGGACAACATTTCAACATACGAACACATCAGCCAATTTTTGGCCCAATGTGGAGATGCATCGGCTACGGACGCGCTCAGGGTAAGATTGTTTCCACTCTCTCTATCGGGATCGGCCTTTACCTAGTTTTCTTCGTTGCCTTACAACTCAGTGCAAAGTTGGGCCGATCTTGAGAAGCAATTTCACAGCTACTTCTACTCCGGCACCCATGAGATGAAGTTGTCGGACCTCACCGGCATCAGGCAGAAGCATGACAAGTCGGTTCAGGACTACATTCAACATTTTAGGGACATGAGGAACCGATGCTACAGCCTGGTGCTGTCAGACTCACAGTTAGCCGATTTAGCCTTCCACGGCCTTTTGGCGTCTATCAGGGAAAGGTTTTCAGCCCAGGATTTTGAGAGCTTAGCCCACTTGGCCCAGAAAGTGACAGCGCATGAGCAGTGTTTTCGGGAGGCCAAGAAGGCATTCAAGAAAGTCAGCCACGTCGCCTACGCCTCACATTCAGATTCAAGCGATAGCGATGCTGAAGTAGCAGCAGCCGAATGAACCAACAATAAGAAGGCGATAACATGTCAGTGGTTGAAAATTAGGCTAGAGAAGAGAACTATGATTTCGATATCACTAAAGCCGATAAGATTTTTGATCTGCTGCTTCGGGAAAAGCAAATCAAACTCCCGGCCAATCATGTCATCCCATCGGCCAAGGAATTGAAGAAAAGGAAATAGTGCAAATGGCACAACACTGGCTCTCATAGTACCAATGACTCTAAGGTGTTCTGCCAACAGATTCAGTCGGCTATAGAAGCGAGAAAATCAAATTTGAAGATTCGACGAAGCCGATGAAGGACGACGGCAACCCCTTTCCCGTCAACATGGTCTATGCTAGTCTAAGGCAAGCTGATCGGCAGCCCAGAATGACGGACAGCTTAGTCAGATCCAGGCAGGGATATGGAGAAAAAGGACTGGCACGGACTACCAGCAGCACCTCAAGAAGCCGACAAAAGTTGATTCGTTTCCCGTTAACATGGTTTGTGTCAGTCGCTGATCAACTGATCCTCATCCCGAAAGACGGACAGCCTAGTCAGATTCATGAAGGGACATGAAGAGAAGGAGACCGGCAGGGTCTACAAAGTACATCCGAGGAGATACGATTGGCAAGAAGGGGCTCATCGTCAGTAGCTTGATGGCTTCAATCCCCATTGGAGCTGCAACTTCTTCAAGTTTTGCTAGGAACAGGGGATGAGGTTGCCTTCAATCCAAGACTGCCCGGCATGCAGTGGACACGAGGATCAACCAGCTGAGAGCTCCAGCCGATTTATACCCAGGGCGGTTCAGCTCAATCAAAAGAAAATGTCTCTTCATCAAAGGCTGGGCCCCATCCATCAAGATTTCTTTCAAGAAGACTTGGAAGACGACGAAGAACAAGCCGCCAACCCTCAATGGTGCCTTTCTGACATTTTTACAAAAACACAAAAGCGGAAGGTGCAACGGCTAAAGAGCGAGGGTCGGCTGAAAAAGTCCAGGCCAAAATCGACTATCGGCTGAAAAAGAAAAAGGAACAAAACCACCCAAGGAGACAATGGCGCGTAAAAGACGACGCTTCCCCAGTCGATGAGAGCCCTACCGATAAGGCCAAGAGGGCGGCTAAAGGAAAAGGAGTAACTAGTGCATCGGTCAACATGGTGTTCATATTGCCAGCCGAGTTTGAGGCTGCCGAAGCCGATGCAGATACAGTAGAAGAGACCTTGGCCAAATAAGTATTGTCCCTAGAACAAGCAATATTTGAAAAACCTAAGGGGAATGAGCATCAGCACCTGAAGCCCCTTTATGTCAAAGGATTTGTAAATGGGAGCCGATGTCAAAGATGTTGTTCGATGGAGGAGATGCCGTCAATTTGATGCCCTATGCTACCTTCAGGAAGCTGGGAAAAGGAGCCGACGACTTGATCAAGACAAATATGGTGCTCAAGGATTTTGGTGGGAACCCATCAGAGGCCAAGGGAGTTGTCAACGTCGAGCTGACCGTCGGCAGCAAAACCGTGCCCACAACGTTCTTTGTCATCGACGGGAAAGGGTCATACAGCTTGCTGCTTGGAAGGGATTGGATCCAAGCCAACGGTTGCATCCCTTCAACAATTCATCAAAGCTTAATCCAGTGGCAAGGCGACAAGATCAAAATCATGCCAGCCGACAGGTCAGTCAACATAGCTAATGCCAACTTAACTTTATGGGAAGTCCACGGCATTGATTGCCTATCTGGCAAAGTTTGGGAGACCAATTTTCTAAAGGTGTTCGATTCTGATATACAGCCAATTGGAGACGAAGAGCCTCAATTATTACTTTGAGGGCGTCGTGGAGGGCTTGAACATCTACACCAAGGACACCGTGAACGATCTGGATGGCAAACTCGGGCAAGGTTTTATGTCGGCTGACGAGCTTGAAGAGGTTGATATAGGTCCAGGAGATAGGCCTGGGCCGATATATATTACTAAAAATCTTTATTCTCATTTTAGAACCAAGCTTATTGATTTATTAAAGGAATATAAAGATTGTTTTGCTCAGGAATATTTTGAGATGCCTGGTCTTAGCCGATCGATTGTTGAACATTGGCTCCCTTTTAAGCCAGGGTATCGGCAATACAAACAACCTCCTAGGAGGTTCAAAGCCGATATGTATGATGCAGTTAAGGCCAAAATCACTCGGCTATATGACGCTGGTTTTATTCGGCCCTGTCGATACACAGAATGAGTTTCCAATATAGTTCCAGTAATAAAGAAAAATTGCAAGCTTAGGGTGTGCATCGACTTTAGAGATTTAACCAAGGCTACCCCTAAGGACGAATACCCTATGCCAATAGCCGATTTGCTAGTAGATGCAGCCTCCGGTTACAAAATAATAAGTTCCATGGATGGCAATGCTGGATATATCAGATTTTTATGGCTGAGGAAGACATCCATAAGACAGCTTTCAGGTGTCCAGGGGCAATCAGCTTGTATGAATGGGTCGTTATGACTTTTGGGTTGAAGAACGCTGGGGCTACATACCAAAGGGCCATGAACTACATTTTTCATGACTTAATCGACTTCTTGATTGAAATCTACATTGATGATGTTGTTGTCAAATCCAAGGAGGTCGAAGATCACATAGCCGATTCGAAAAAAGTCTTGGAGAGGACCAGAAAATATGGCCTGAAGATGAACCCCACAAAATGTGCTTTCGGCGTATCGGCTGGCCAATTCTTGGGATTTCTTGTTCATGAGAGGGGGATTGAGGTAACGCAAAGAAGCATCAATGCTATCAAAAGTATTCAGCCTCCGCAGGACAAGAAGCTGTTACAGTCTTTGATAAGTTAACTTTATCAGACGCTTCAATTCCAACCTATCTGAGAAGATGGAACTGTTCACGCGTTTGCTACGGTTGAAAGCCGATCAAGCGTTTACTTGGGGGGCAGAGCAACAGAAGGCTCTAGACAATATCAAGGATTATCTGAGCTCTCCTCCAGTGTTGATCCCTCCACAAAGAGGAGAGCCTTTCAAGCTATATCTATCAGCCGACGAGAAATCTATCGACTCAGTTTTAATCCAGGAGTTCGAAGGGAAGGAGAAAGCAATTTTCTATCTCAGTAGAAGACTTTTGGATGCAGAAACAAGGTACTCTCCCGTGGAAAAGTTGTGCTTGTGCCTATATTTTTCATGTACAAAGTTGAGGCATTATTTATTGTCCAACGAGTGCACGATAGTCTATAAAGCCGATGTAGTTAAATATATGCTATCGGCTCCAGTTCTGAAAGGACGAGTTGGAAAGTGTATTTTTGTCTTGATGGAGTTCGACTTGAGGTATCAAGCACCTAGAGCAGTTAAGGGGCAGACCATAGCCGATTTTATTGTGGAACACAGAGACGACTCAATCGGCTCGGTTGATATCATGCCTTGGACGCTGACTTTTGATGGATCTATTTGCATAAGTGGATGCAGCATCGGCTTGGTAATCATCTCACCCAAGGGGGCAAGTTTTGAATTTGCGTTTACAATTGCACCTCACACTACAAATAATCAAGCCGAGTATGAAGTTGTCCTCAAGGGTTTGCAGCTGCTGAAGGAAGTTGAAGCTGATGCTATTGAAATAATGGGCGATTTACTGTTGGCCATCAGCCAGTTGTCAGGGAATATGAATATAAAAATGACGCACTGATGGTCTATTACCAAAAATGCCGAGAGTTGATGGATAGTTTTTGGCTAGTTACCTTGAAGCATATCCCTAGGGAGCAGAATTCAGAAGCAAATGATCTGACTCAGGGAGCATCAGGCTACAAGCCGATGACAAAAGAAGTTGAAGTAGAGATTGCAACCATCTTAGCCAACGACTGGAGGTATGATGTTCACAACTATTTACAAAATCCTTCCCAGTCAGCTTCAAGGAAATTACACTACAAGGCTTTACGATATGTTTTGCTCGATGAAGATTTATATTATCGGACAATTGATAGTGTGCCACTCAAATGCCTAAGTACCGATCAAGCCAAAGTTGCTACGAGAGAGGTCCACGAAGGGATCTATGGTACTCATTAATTGGCCCACAAAATGAAGTGGCTACTTCGGAGAGCTGGTTATTTTTGGCTGGCTATGCTAGAAGATTGCTTCAAGTATTATAAAGGCTGTCAAGATTGTCAAAAGTTTGGAGTTGTCCAGAGGGCACCATCATCGGCTATGAATCCAATTATCAAGCCTTGGCCGTTCAGAGGATGGGGAATCAACATGATCGGCCAGATTAATCCACCCTCGAGCAAAGGGCACAAGTTTATATTGGTGGCAACCGATTATTTTACCAAATGGATGGAAGCAATTCCTTTGAAGAAGGTCGACTCCGGGGACACGATAGAGTTTGTTAAAGAGCATATCATTTATAGGTTTGGCGTCCCTCAAACTATCACCACAGATCAGGGGTCTATCTTTGTCTCAGATGAGTTTGTTCAGTTTGCCGACAACATGAGAATCAAGTTATTAAATTCTTCACCTTATTATGCTCATGCTAACAGACAGGCTGAAGCTTCTAACAAAAGTTTGATCAAGTTGATAAATAGAAAGATCTCTGAGTACCCAAAGCAATGGCATAGCTGATTAGCCGAATCACTCTGGGCTTATCGGATGGCCTGACATGGATCAATCTAAGTGCCTCCTTACAAATTAGTCTATGGACATGAGACTGTTTTACCATGGGAGAGCGTCATCGGCTCAAGGAGGATTCAACTTCAAGATGAGTTAACAGCCGACGATTATTACAATTTGATGGTAGACGAATCAGAAGACTTGGTCTTGTAAAGGATGAGTGCTTTGGAAAAAGTGACCTGGGACAAAGAAAGAGTGGCTCGTCGTTATAACAAGAAAGTTGTGCCTAAGTCTTTTGAAGATGGCGAGCTGGTCTGGATGTTGATACTGTCGATTGGTACAAGAGATAACAAATTCGACAAGTGGTCACCTAACTGGGAAGGGCCTTTCAAGATCCACAAGTGCGTTTCTAAAGGAGCTTACATGCTAGAAGGAATATTACCCCAGTGTTTGGATCAAATTATGATTTGGCTAAGTCCTTGCTGATCCATGCTAGTCGATGTGTTGTGCAATCATACACATTGCCTTTAGGATAATTTTACTACAAGTTTTTCCCCTTTGATTTTTCAAATCGGCTGATTCTGGCCTGCATGTGTTAGTTGGTGTTATTCTATAATTTTATCAATGTTGCAGGCAACATTGAAAAATTAGGGGGGCATATATATCATACAAAATCAGAGGACTTCAAAATTTTCAAAATTTTCACGACTTCGAGACAATCAAGACATGGAAATTGAGGAAATCGGCAGAAGAGGAATATTTTACAGCATTCAAGGAAATCGACAGAAGAGGAATATATTACAGTATTCAAGGCATAGTAGCTCGCCGATTACAAAAAGTGTATGTTACAAAGAGTGTTCAAAATTGTTAAAACCAGCCCTATTACAAGAATTGATTTAATTGCCGACAAAGGCATTGATGGCCGATATCGCTCGCTGCCTAATCTGATCAACTTCTTCGATTGCCTTGAGATCGGCTGCATCGTTCCGGGGGATCACTTTCAAGGCTCTAGTAAGCTTTCAATTTGGATTTCTGTTCTGATATGACCCTCGAGAGATCGGCAAGCCTTTGCTCTTCAGATACAATGTCAGCATCGCATTTTGCAAGATCGGCTAGCAGCTCTTCTTTCGGCTTACGTAGCCGATCGAGATTGGAAGTTGGCGCGGCTGTCATCTCGTCAAGTTTGGCCTTATCTTCCAGTATGGATCGCCGATTAGCTTCTATTGTGGCTTCGAGGGCTGTCCTTTCACGCCGATCGGCTATCCTTTTCTTGGCCCTTTCAAACTTGTGCCGATGTTGTTCAAGATATGTAGCTTGAGAGATGGCATCGGCTATATGGTCTGGGTGCTGATTTTGGATGTCTTCGAATCTAGCCCTGATTGATCCACAGTCGGTGACTAGGAAGTCCAAAGAACATTCTAGCCGACGAGCCAAATCTTGCAGTGTGGTTTTTAGGTCATCGACAGCAGAAGCTAGGGTCTTGTCAGTGGTGTCCTCCTCGTCATCCATGAATTCCTTTATATCAAAAGGGAACATATCAGCTAGAGTCTGCAAATAGAATATTGGGATTGGTAAGCGTTGAAACTGTTAATCATTGAAACTTTGGAAGTAGCCGGTGTGAAGAAAATAGACTTACAAGGATGACGGGAGCCAATGTTGTTTCTGCCTCAATGTTGTGGCTGCCCCTAGCCGATGGAGTCCTCTCACTTGATGCTTGGGGAGCAGGTGTTGGAGAACAAGGAGGCTATAGGCAAGCAAAGGCAAGCTTGACTGAGCATCGGATAGTTTTTAAAAACAAATTTTTAGAGAGAATTCGGAATTGAGATTACCGATGGACCTTGAGGCCAACCTTTTCTTCTGCAAAATGGGAATTTAAGTAAGAGGTTGCATATGAGTTTGGAAGAGACTGTTGGGCAAATACGTACTGATTGAGGCCGAGGTTGAGGCTGACGTCTTGGAGGGCTGGGCGTTCTTTGGGCTTGGTCGTTGGCTGGTGGTGTTTGCGCTGTTGCTTCTGGATCATCTATTTCGGCAGCGGCTTCGTCGATGGCCTCTTCTATTTCTTCTTGAGTCAAGAAGGCTTCCAGGTCTGGATCTATGTCTGGTAGATCGTCAGCTGTGGTTTTCTTTTGTTTCCTTGAAGGCTTTTCTGCGCAGCCGACGGATCGGCAGTTGATGGTTTGGTCCTCTTCTTCCTTTGGACTGCTTCATGAGTTTGGCCATGCAGCATGGAAGTCACCTTCGGCGCGTTATAGCCGGTGGCTGAAGGGGCAAGGCCACCACTTGGGATAAGTCCTAAAGCATATTGGATAGTCGTCCCAGTATTGCTGGTATGAGGGGGAGATAAATTGGTAGTCTGCAAAACAAAAACAGAGTTGGTCAGATAATAAAGGACAACCGATGATAAATGACAAGTGGTAAGAAATAAGTATTTACCTCTAGGATCAGCTCCGGATATATGGTAGTGAGGTACATGGAAGCCGATTGGTGAAATAGATGTCTTTTCCATTCACCGCACCATCGGCTGAAGGCTACAGTCCTTGTGTTTACCAACTCAATATTATCTATGCTTCCAAGAGGAGGGCCTTCGATGTTAAATAGCCGAACCATCATGACGCTTGAGCTGATTTCACCTCTGGTTTTGATCTTGTTGGTGAAATATAACCCGATCGGCAGTAGTCCCATACCCAGTTGCCTGGCGGCGATCATAGGATGATAAAACTCATATGTTACTTGAACATTCCTGCCTTGGTGGATGCCGACTGGGAGAATGCAAGATGGCCGATGTGAAGATTTCCCTGGATTTCTCAAATTTTTCAGAGTTTATATTTTCAAATTTGAAGTCGATAGGGAGTTCAAAGTCTTTGGAATTTTCAAAAGCAAACCAAATTCTTGAAGTCCTCGGGAACCCATCATAGAAGTTTCCGAACCAGTCTCTGAAGAGATCGACTGAGAATTTGGATCCCGAGTATGATGATGCTGCTTCTCCTAAAGACATGCATCGGTGTGTTGTGACTTCATCACCATCCTCATCTGTGGTCGGCTGTGCTAATGGGAACCTGGCATCTTGTAGTTCTGGCCTTTGAGCAACTTTGTATGTATGCAGATTTAGCCATATTTCCAACAACCACCAGGGGCCTCCAGTACCGATAGCTGAGTTCGTGGCAATTTTAGCTGATGTGTTATTCATCATTTGGTACAGATACCCTAGCATATATTTTCCTAAGAGGATCTGCCTTTTTTCTACTAGGGCTTTGGCTATGTGTTGCCAGTTGGTCATAGGACCACAGCTTGGTCCACATAACAGAAATTTCTCTAGCCACATGAGAAGAAAAGCTGCATGTTCTCTGGAATCCACTGGGCCAGTTCCCATGTTCAAGCTTGTGAATCCATTCCAATCTCTAATGGCTCTGATCTTGAAAGAATACTGGCATTTGGTGTTCAAGCTGATGGGGTTAACCGATGAGGTAATATCAAGACCCGTGATCATGACAATGTCCAGTAGAGTGGGGGTCATTGGTCCTTGATTAAACAAGAAAGAATTTAACGTGTTGGACCAGAAATAGCTTGCAGTTGATAGAAGGGGCTCATCTTTAGGCATGTCAGCTATTGTTAGGGCTAAGCATTGTGGTATCCCTAGTTCTTCCCAATGACTCTTCTTGCTAGCCGACACCCTTTTGTACCATGTTGGCCAAGTCTTGTCGGTTGATGGCCATGATTTGTAAATCCCATTCCAGTGAGCCAGATTAGGGTTTGACAACCTATAGGGGACCCAGTTGGTTTCAGCATTAATGAATTCTGAGTGGTTTGGTTGCCGATTGGACCTAAAAGGTATTGGTTGGGATGGCTGAGATTGGGGATTGCAATCTGGTGAGCAAGGTGCTGCCATAAATGGAGAAGGGAAAGAGTAATCGTAAAGGGCAAATACTAGGTTGCGATGGAGGAAAAAGAGAAGTTGAAGCCGATGAAACTTACCTCTGGGAATTTGGCTGATCGTGTTGTGGATGGGGTGGTTGAAGTCGACATCTTTGGACATGAGTTCGTCGCCATGTTGAGAATGCCTATGAGTTTGCCAAGGACGCCGAGGAAATCGCAGGAGGGCTCAAGAGCGTTTCTAGCTAAAGTTTGTGTGGATTGCAAAGATGATGGCGTGAGTTTGTTCGGCGTGGAAGGGGCGTTATTTAAAGAGTTAACGTAACGTCTGAAACAGACTCGGCCTAGGTTTTCTCCAAGGATGGGATCGCAAGCAATCCCTAACATCATCAATATCGCGGACTTGGGGCATGTGTTAATGACCAAATTTGGTAAGCAAATCCCCAAGTTTGAAGCAAGGATTGAAGCGGAATCAAGGGAGCGTTTTGAACCTCGGAGACAGAAGCTGCATCGGCTAAGTTCGAATCGACTAAGGAGCCAGTCCGCTGAGTTCGAGTCGGACAGGATAGCCGATAGCCAATTCTGATTGAGAGAAATGAATGAGACCAATCCCTGAAGGAAAGCATGAAGATAATTATTGGATTCGGTTTCGAAGTGCTTGGAAGATATTGCCATCTACGGATAATGTCCTACAACGGCAATTGTATCTTTAAATTAGGATATTTTGTATGGTTTCCTTATAGATAATGTCGGTTTGTTTAGAATATTTGTAAACCAAACTGTAATAGGAATCGTGTTTGTTACGGACTCCTTGTATATCCGGGTCTAAATATGACCGGAGACCATGTAATTAATAACACAACTCAATACAATCTCGACGCATCGCCACCTTTTGTTTTTACTTTCGATTTCGACAAGTTCTTGCCTCGTCTTTGGGATGCATCGGATTCTGATATCCAAGTAAGGTAATCTCTTGTTACAAGTGGTTTGTGCTATCGGGGTTAGTGCTTCCATCATCATGACACTCTGATGTTGATGTCACGAATTGCTTAGTTTATCATATACGACATATAATTTAGATCAATGTCTAGATCTATCTCATGATCGGCTAGCGTTTCCCTGAAGATAACAGCTGACAGAGCTAGATCCAGAGGTTGATTTAGCTTATATAGCGTATCTACCATCTCGAAAGGTTTTCATTAGCTTATATAGATCTCATGCTTTTTTGTTTTGCATCAGTTTGATCTATTAAGTCGCTCATAGAATCATATAGATCTATTCAGTTCAATGACTGCTATTAGAGATAGTATCAGAGTTTCAGCCGATCTTACCTGTTTTAACCATCTTATATGTTTTATTACTGCTAGATGTGTTAAAGCCGCCTTTTATATTAAGATCTTGTTCTAGTTAAATCTGCTAAGCCTGGTATCAATCTGTTAAGTCATATTAACAGCCGATTGATCCTTGTTTAGTATATTTAGATTAGAATAATATCTTAGTATAAAACTGTATCAGAGTACTAGCCGATTCACATTAGATCTACAACATGGGCTAAGTTATAAATAATATAATTATTGTTCTAATGCACGTTTTGATATAAGTGATTTATACTGTCTCAGTATACTACCGATCTATCCCGGTCACTTAGTCTAAACATGCTTTGGAATAGTAATTATGTATCATGAATATCTACAGCCAATCGAGTAGGATCTAATCATAATTTGATTATCTACTCTTTGTTTCTTGTTGGTTACAGGATCAAACCAACTGGCACGGCCTGCAAATCACCAAAGGCGATCGAATTTGGACCTGCACTAGAGTTAAGCAGATCTCTCAGGCCAGTGCGTGGGAAATTTCTCATCAATAGCAGGGTACTGGCCAGAGCCCACGACCCTTTAAATATAGATTCCTGGGAGTAGGTGGATGACAACCTGAAGAACTTTTTGTGGAATGAGTTGCAGAAGTGGCTTGTATATCCGCCTGGTTCAGAGGCTCTAGGAAAAGAGTTTGCCTTGAAAATGATGGCGCATCAGTGGAGGCAGTGGAAGTCGGACATGAACACTAACTACGTGCAAAAGGACAAGTCTCCATTTGAAGAATACGGTGGTATTACTCCCGCCAAATAGGACAGGTTCATGGCAAAGATGACAAGCCCTGAAGCCTTAGCGCGGAGGAAAAAGATGTCTGAACTAGCGAAAAGGAACAAATACCCGCACCGATTGGGCTCTAGCGGCTACAATGGCCACGTAGAGAAGTGGCGAGCAACCGAAGAAAAGTTTGCCGCCCAAGGCAAGCCCCTGCTTGTAGATGCACTAAAGGAAAGAAGCAAAAACTGGGTTTGGGCACGGAACATGGGCCAAGTCACCGACGAGGGAGAGACCCTTTTCAAGGATCTGGATATCGAGTGTGTGGCCAGTAGTCTGAAGGACATTGCAGACAAAGAGAAGACCAGGGAATTTATTGCCAAGAGGGAAAATGATCAGTTGACAGCTGCATTGGGAAACCCCGAACATTTCGGACGAGTAAGGGGTCTATCGTCAAGGACGAGTTGGAAGGAAAGGTTTCTTGAGGAAGCTACGAGTTACAAGAAACAGGACAGGTACAAACAAAAATTGGAAGAGAAAATAGCAAAACAAGTTGAATAACATTTCTACTCTCTTGTTGCACAAAATCGCCAAGCCTTCCCGCACTTGTTGCAGCAATCCGAAGAACCAACAATACAGGTGCCCAGCAGCGTTGGGTCAGTAGACACCGCACCTTATCTAGTAGATAACATAACTGCTCTGACGCCGTGTAGCCTGCTCGTGCCGATAGGTGAAGGGTTACGCGGAGGCTACGCTAGCCGAAAACAAAAACTTTTACCGCGCAAACCAGGAACACTTGCAAGTAAGGGCCGATAAATCGTTACCGATTGGAGTAGAGTGCAGCGGAATAGCCAATCAGGGCAATCCGATCCGGAACAGTGTAGCCGATTCCCGGAGACACCGATTCGCCAATCAGCCGATTCGAGTCGTCCGGCCGCGTTCTCACGCCTCGCTCCGATGCGCCCGACCGCAGCCGATTCCACCACAGCCGATCGCTCCGATTGCAGCCGATCCGGCCGATCAACGGCGCGCAACGTAGCAGCGCCTCTACCGGTATCCACACGTCCGGGGACGAACGCCGAACACCCGTGTGCTAGCACGCGATGCAAGGCTAGGGTTTGGCTCGAAAGTGGGGAGGGTTTCCGTGGAGATTGATCTCGGCGACTTCTGTTGCACGCGATGCAATTGACGTACCGCAGCTCTCCACCCCTCCCTCCTTTATATAGAGTTGGCCGACTGGGACTAGTGGCCGATTAGGACTCTATTTTGAATCGGATCCTATCCAAATCTCACAGAGTTGGCTGCCCATACGTCATAAGCCCATAGGACTCTATCCGATCATATCCCTATCCGATCGAGCCGTATCCGAGTCCAACTCGAATGCCTGTTCTTATCCCCTTAAGCGTGCGACCCTGTAGGTTCAGGTATACTCGGTTTCAGCTATAGTCTAACTTAGCCGATCGTCGGCTCGAGTCCAACTCAGCCGACCCGTCAACAGCGGCGCCTAGCAGCACATATTGACACCATAGTATACAAGAATAATATCGGCTCTGAACCTGTAATGTGTACACAAATCCCTTTGCCTCACGATACCAGTTAAGCTATAGGCAAGATGTGTGCCATCCCTTCAATAGCTTAACCATTCACTCGAACCGTATTGGATTATCTGTCTGTTGATTGACTCCTCAATCAACTTAGCATGGCCATGCATTTTCATAATCCATTACCTCGAGGGGCCCAGAGATATCTCTCCAAAGGAGGGGCAAATTCCATCTTGATCACTCACATCTCACTCCATGTTTCATAGCAAACCCAAAACTACCTTTATAACTACCCGATTACGGAATAGCGTTTGGTAGTCCCAAAGTAGGCTACTACACATGTTGGAATCCATGGTGATCTCAGGTCTAAGGACTTTGTACCAACACTACCCGAGACCAACTAATGGCACATTAATTCCTGTAGTGTCTCATGGTGGGTCTATCCAACAATGTGTTCTCCAACACATATGTCCATGTTTATTGATTTGGTATCTTCATACCCATGATCTATGAGACATGATCATCAATCAATAAACATGCCGATCTTAGAATCATATTTGTTCCAACAATATGACATATGATCAGGGATCGTTTAGAAATAGATTCATACATATAGAGTCTCATAAATAAGTCACATACTTATTGATCAATACAAGATGTCTATTTCATGGAACTGAATAACACTTTATTCATAAATACATAAACATTGACGTGATATCCAACATCTCCATGTTGCCTCTAGGGCATATCACTAACAATAGGAAGGGCCGAGAAGAGAAAGGAGGTGGATACAAAACTTGCTATACCAGGGCGTCAATTTCACAACACACCAATCCTTGAAGAATATGCAAGGGTGCAAGTGGCCAAGGTGCATGCAGAGCATTATAGTTTAGAGCTAGATATTCCAGCACCGGAAGGGATAGAATTGCTTGGGGACGCGGTGAATCAGTTTGTACTATGGCATCGACAAGATATCCTGCTGGTCGGTCCACAGTCAGCATCCCCAATCCTGCGGCTCCTCAGATTGCTGTTGCGCCTGCACCGCCTTCTCCACCAGGTCTAGATTCGTCACCTAATCGGTCAGCTTCCCCACCTCCCTCCTCCCCTAAACCAAGAGGTCCTGATTTGCCACATCTGTCAGCCCTTGAAGTCACCGCAGAACAACCTCCATCTGAAGTACAACATATTCATAAATCTCCTCCGACACCACAGTCAGCATTGGCGCTACCTGAAAGACCTCTTCTGAAAACCACAAGTCTTCCAAGTCCAAGCAAGCTTGAACCTCATCGGCTTATCCCAAAAATGGTTAGATCAACCTATGATAAGAAAGAAATGGCTGTATACGAGGAAAAGTTAGTGTTCCAGTCTTTCAGGGGGAGAGCGCCGACTAACAAGAAGCAGGATAAAACTCCAAAGTTGTCGGATTTACAAAAATCGGTGAAAACCCAAATGGAGGACCTGCAAAACTAGACTTCTAATGAAGTGCCACAAAGTACGAGTACGAGAAGCCGTTCCTGTCGTGGCACATCATGGAAGACATGCCCTAAGAAATGAGGCTGATGCATGACTGGTATCTAAAGGCGACCAAAGAGGGCCTTGGCATGATTACTGTGAAGGTCCCGAATCACGCTTTCATCAATGGACCAAATGGGATACAGGTAATCGATTTCAACGACCTTCATGCATTATTCAAGATGGAAAAAATGGATGTAAATCTCGTTGCTGCGTTTTGCCTGTAAGTCAATCACATTTAATGTCATAAATGAATTCATTTGCAAACTAACTTCTAGTAAATTACCCGCTGCATTACTTAGGATGCAATTCCACGACGCGGAAAAGGGTAACCATCCAATAGGATACATTAACCCAACAAGGATTTGCTGGACGGAACACACCATTAATATTAGTGCAGATTCTGCTGAGCTCAAAGGTAAAACAAAGTCCCAAAAAGACACGATCATCAAAAAAATGCACAAGGAGAAGATGGTCGCGGTAGCACTGTACTTGGGCAGAGCGATGGTCGTGCACAAACACAAAAATTTCCTCATGGTCCCTTATGCGCTGCGGTACAAAATACTCTTCCGTACAACCGATATTTTACTACGATAGCACCTACAATTAACATATATTCTTCGCAGTGATCACTACATACTTTTTCTGGTATATCCGCAGGACCACTTGGCCGTAGTGCTAGATCCGACACACTATAAGGAGGAATCATTCAAAGAGTTTCTCGTTTTGTTGAATTTGTAAGTATTGTCATGCACCATTTAGTAAGTATTTTTTGTTGTTACTCTCGAAGAAACAATTGACTCAAGCAATTATTTTGTCTAAATAGAGAACATACACATTACGTCAGAGCCGGTGGACCGGTCAATAATCCACAAAAGAAGAAGCTTCTCGTGAAGACACAATGGCCGGTAATTACATGTCCGCTATATGCTAACATTTTATACTGTGTTTAATTTGAAATATTGACGTATGTATACAATATTATTCAACACAGTGCTATAAGCAACCACCAGGCACTAACCTATATGGCTACTACGTGTGCGAGATGCTTAGAGTCTACGGGAGATACACTATAAAGTTTGAAGAAGTAAGTTTAGAGAAAATATCTTTTTACACGTTAAGATAAATCTTGTATAATTTTCCTACCTATATCAATGTGTATTCCTTCTTAAACAGATCGAGGCCATTCCAGTTGTAACTAACTAGTTAGACATTCGAACCATGGTCAACTTGGTTGCAGATATTTACTGCTTCATCAGCCATGATGTCTGCAACCATTTGGGCGATTTCTAAGATCCGGTGAGCGAGCTTGTGATGGACGATAAATTCAAACGACTTATAGAGTGAGAAAAGACCATATGTAATCATTTCTAATTAAGTCTACATTTTATGTGCTTTCGAACTATTGTAAATTGCGAGACGAAACATGATATGTATATCAACATGCATGATGTGTACATTTATATCTTTTTTATGAGAAAATAATTAAGTGTCTTTTTAATTCTTGTGTGAATATATATATATACATGCATCTCAATCGATCGATAATATTATTGAGAGAGAGAGCAGAGGAGAGAGAGGAAAAAGAGAGGAGAGACAGGGTGAAAGGACACAGACAGTAGAGAGCTAGACCTAAACACATGCAGTGTACATAAAATAGTACGCACGGGAAGATCAATCTTCCCGTGCGGTCATGTTAACGAACCACACGGGAAGATCAATTATCCCGTGCGGTCGGGTAAAGTGGCCCGCACAAGATAATGGATCTTCACGTGCGGGCCACTTAATCCGACTGTACGGGATAATTGATCTTCCTATGCGGTTGAGCCGCCTGCACGCGAAAATGATCTTTTCCCAGACCATCTCGGGCGTGCGGGCAGACCTTCCGCACAGGAAGATGCCTTTCGGCTCGCACGCAAAAATCGTTTCTCCAGTAGTGTATGCTGAGTCAAGTGACGCAAATAATCCAATAAAATTATTTTCAAATATTTATCACTGATTGAAAGATAAAAGAAATCCTAGTGGCAACCAAATTATGGAAAAGGGTTATTCTATTTCTCAAAAGAATCAGAAAATCTAATATTTGAAAATTCAATTCTAGTTACTCTTATTCTAGCACATAATTGAGTCCAGTGATGTTACATTCTCCAATCCATTGTCCAACACTGCCGTCCTGGAGCCAACCATGCATAAATCTTACTCATTGCGGTTTATAATATATTTTACAGGTGTTTGACCATTAACCTCATTTTAAAAATTACATAATTATTATTTAATTTACAGTGACTTGTTTAATCATTAAATATATGTTGAGCATGACTTGTATTTTTATTAAATTTTAAATAAGATGAATAATTAAATGTATGTTGCAAAATCAATGGCGATAGCGTGAAACTTTTACTACCGGAGAAATGATCTTTGGTTGATCTCGCCAAAATCCACAATAGTCCTGGTTGCAATTGTACCCGAGACTAAAGATCATCTTTGGTCCCGGTTTAAAAAGGCACCGACTCTCTAGGACCTTTAGTCCTGGTTCGTGACACGAACCGGGACTAAAGATCATCTTAGTCCCGGTTAGATTCTTGTCAGAATCTCTCAGACCGACGGCCATCTTTAGTCCTGGTTTGTTACACCAACCGGGACTAAAGATATGATCTTTAGTCTCTGTTGGTGTTACAAACCGGGACTAAAGATCTAAATGAACTTTAGTCCCGGTTGGTAACACTAACCGAGACTAAAGTGAATGTGCTTATTTTTTAACTGAACCTAATAAAAATATACAAATTTTGTTACATGATTCAAATGGCCTGAAATTAATTTGAGAGGATCGTAATTTCAAAGGGGTGGTGTTGTGTGGGGTGGGTGATTGAAGATAGAAGAAAGTTTTAATTTAATCATTGCATTATAATTACAAATCGTCATATTACTATTAACTAATGATTCTCAATATATAAATTTTTTTGTGAAATTTTTTTGCCGATAATATACAAATCGGAGGAATCTATAATATTGATAAATAAGAACAATCAACCCCGGCCGTCGCGTCTAGTTTGTGCGCGTGTAACAAGTTTTGTATGCATTGTTCCCATTTCCTCCTCTAATTCGGAGTCGGTTTTCAAAACGGTCATAACTTTCACATACGGATTCCGATCGAGACGTTTCATATATAAAAATCAATCAAAAAATTTTTGGATGCGTTCGTCCGCAGCTTTGCTGCATTAGGCGATTTTATTTTGCCCAAAATCGACTGAGAAGGTTGCCTTTTTGAGCCCGGAAGCATTTTATCGATTCTGAGCGCGTCTTCTGAATTTTCTACCAGCCACGTCTTTCACTTGTTTAGGCTCAAAATTTCTGTGGTTACCTCTCGTGTGCTCCTAAGTCAAGAAAAATATTTAAAAAAGAAAAAGAAAAAGTTGAGTTTTCTCTGTCTTGGTCAACAGTAGATGAAAAGGAAAAACAGAGAGGGGCAAAAGAGGAACAATATCTAGAGGAGCACATAGAGAGGTGCAATGTTGCAATGTAAACTCGAGTTTCAAAAGAAATATGTTAATTATATATGACTATTACAACTTAAAACTATTTTATATCACGCATATGTTAATTATGTATACCGTTTTAAACTATTTTAAATGTTTTCTCATTAAGATTGTGATTTGATTAAATTTTAATGCATTACTTTTTATAGTTTTAAACCTATATGTAATGAAATTAATTTAGTCTAATTTAATGGATCATTTAATTTTTAATCTCGGTTGTTATCCCTAGCTGGGACAAAAATTTTGGAAATAGTGAAAATTATCTTTAGTCCTGGTTTGTGGCTATAACCGGGACTAAAGATGAATTGAAATAGAGGGAAATTATCTTTAGTCCCAGTTGGTGACATCAACCGGACTAAGATGAATTAAAAATAGCAGAAAATTATCTTTAGTCCCGTTGATGGCACCAACCGGACTAAAAATTGATCTTTACTCCGGTTGGTGACACCAACCGGACTAATATATCTTTATTCCCGGTTGGTGTCACCAACCAGACTAAAGATTCGTGGCTATATATTATCCCGGTGCGCATCATCTTCTCCACTGATCCAATACTTAGCTCTGTCAGCTCTCTCTCTCCGACGACGGCAATGGGAGGGGATGAGATGGCGACAACGTCATTCCCTCCGCAAGAAGATGGCGGCGGCCCGGTGGCTCGGAGGTGGCTGCGGCATGACGGCTCGAAGATGGCGGCGCCCGGTGGCTCGAAGGTGTCCGCGGCGTGGCGACTCGAAGATGGCGGCGGCCGGTGGCTCGGAGGTGGCGCGGTGCCTCCTCCCTTTCCTCTCCTTTTCCTCGTCCTCTTCAGGAGCGGTGGGCGACGGCGAGCCGCGGGCGGGGGCGGCAGCAGCAGTGTCCCCTCCGGAAGAATTTTTTCGAAGAATTTTGTATTGTTCTATACTTGAATTTCATATTTGATATTTGATATTTGATATTTGATATTTGATATGTGATATGTGAATTTGTGATGTGGATGAGATTTGAGGATGTTAATTTGATATGTGAATTTGATTTTCACAGCAAAAAACAATGAAAAAACAAAAACAAACATTAGGGGTTGTCGAGCATAATATATAAACAAGCAGCGGAAACAAAATTAAAAAAACTTTAGTCCCGGTTGGTAACACCAACCGAGACTACAAATGGCGGAGCCAGCCACGTAGCGCCGCCATCTTTCGTCCCGGTTGGTGTTACCAACCGGAACTAAAGATCCATCTTTAATCCCAGTTATTTCACTCGGAACTAAAGATATCGATCTTTTGTCCTGGTTTTGAAGTCCTAGTTCGAGAACCAGGATAACCGGGGGGTTACAAACCGGGAATATTGTGGGGTTTTCTAGCAGTGTTTAGAAATAGGAGGGAGCATATTTTATTGAGGATTTTGATTTCTACATAGAAGTATGAACCTTGAGCATATATCAACCCATAGTCTCCTGTTGCCACACGATTTCAAAATAGCTCGCCATATTTGTAAACTCCGGTTGGCGACACCATGAAAATTGCTCCTGTTAGTATCTACTGTAGCATGGCAACATCCTTTTATACTCTAGAATATATTGACAACAGATATATCCATTGATAAGACTCTAAGAGCTAACATGATAAGGTAAAAAGAGTGAAATTTCTAGCCTGCATATCCACAGCTTCCTTAATCGAGCATCGTACTAAATCAGCCTGTCATTCAAAAATCATAGTGTTCCACAAAAAAGTCTGACACTCCATCGACTAGCTTCATTATGTACAACACTCTGCCTTCTAAAGAAGGAAAACAAGCAGCTGGTTGCACAAGAACAGCCTCATCTAGAATCTGAACAGTAGCAAGTTCCCAAGTATTTCTTCCATAATACGAAGGCAGCATCAACAAAGGCAGGATGCCTGACTTACAAGCCGTCTGTCGTCAGTTTTGCTGTCAACACAACTTGGGGTGAAGCCTTTTGGCACTCCATTAACTCTCGGCATGCATTTCCATACCATTCTTCGCTTTTATCATCATAGACGAAAGTGACATCAAATGTTTGAAGAGATCTCGCTTTGGATAGTAAAAGCTTCATAAAGCACATTTGATTTGAGTTGTCCTTGACATCAGTCAGGGACACATATTTGAGGGTTGCAAGCAAGTTGCTGCTTATCTCAGAATTCAGGGAGTCTTCATCAATCTCATGTTCAGAATTCAGGGAGTCTTCATCAATCTCATCTTCCTCATCTTCCTCCCATTCTGAATAAGCAGTCTACAAAACAAGACCAAAATGTTAATTAACTCACTTGACCAAGAAGTGCCTTTAAATTGTAACGTATCAGTTGAAGGTGTGAATTTAATATTACCCAAATGCAAAGGTGTTCAATGTGCGGAGCAAACTTCAGTAAAGAAACTAATGATAGAACACTTGAGTGCTGGCCAAAATCTATGGTCAGGCGGGCTTCCGTCAGATTCTCAAACTTGCATGTAATTCCCTCCAGCATATTAATGTTGAACTGAAAATCATAAGAACGTATATAGTTAGGCCTGACATATGGTCCATGATGCAAGTTTACATCGACCTACTAACCTAAGCAAATATTCAAGTATTACACCATGATCCTGTAGTTAGAAAGGTTCTTGAAGCTTTATTTTCAGAACCTAAGAGCCATATTGTTAGCAATGTTGGCATTTGTATCAGAGTACATGTCTTCAAATCACATTTGCCAAAACACGACATACCATCGCTACAAGCTCATAGTTTCACATTGACCAGTTCAGTCAAATTGTAATTAAGTTGCTCACAATGACCAAGTCAGTCAAAAAACTACTTTCAATCGAAACACAAGTTAGATCATCCCAAAAGCCTTAACCTGAGCAATCAAGGGAAACTAGAAGCAGTAAAAGAATTGTCCTCCGACAATAACCACAACCAAAATTTAGGAGAGAGATCACTCCTTCTCAGAACATGATGATGAATATACCTTTTTAACAAGTTCTGAAAATAATCAGTTCAGGGAAATGACTCATGAGATACTATAGCAGTTGCAGTGTTAGTGACTGAAACTCAGTGGAAATGCAGAAGATGCTACATATATATAAGACATAAATGAGATCAGCAGTGCCCCCAATCAAGTCTGCAAATTATTTGTGTAAATGAGGTAACTAAAATTCATAAATGTGGATGAACATGTTACATGTGATTCACAAGCAGACAATGAGGCAAGCAAGATAGGCGTGTAAATGGTGATTGGGATTCAACGAGGTGTTCAAATGATTTGACATCATACCTGATCACTCATGAAACAGAGCTTACTGACAGTAGAAATATTCTGGAAAGCATCGAGGAAGTCTTGGGTTCCGAAGAGGCGATCGAATGAGATGGTCGCCTCCTCGAGCATGGGGAGCGGCAAAGGTATTCGGCAGCCGATGTCGACACCCATCGCCATGGTGAGGACGAGTTCCCGGAGTTTGGGCGCTCTGATGGCCCACGTGTCCACGCCGGCGGCGGCGGTGAACAGGAGTGACAACTTGAGCACGGCGAGGTTCTCTGCCGCGACGATCAGGTGTTCGAGCTGCGTGCCAGCACCGGTTAACGGGAGGATGACGCTGACGAGGTGGAGGTGCTCGAGGTTGGGGAAGCCCGGAAAGCCCCGTGGCGCCGGCGGCATCTGGCAGTTGTCGAGGTGGAGAAGGACGAGCGCGGCGCAGGAGAAGAGGGCGGGTCCGGGACGGCTGCAGGGGCACAGCATGCCGGGGGAGAACTCCAGGCTGAGCTCCTGCACGCCCTTCCGCGCCACGGCGCGGAGCCAGCGGGCGGAGCGGAAGACGTCGCGGCGGGCGACGCGGGCGCGGAAGCCGCGGACGGGCTGCGCGCACCGCCACAGGGCACGGCCGGGGGAGCCAGGGGGCAGCTCGATGCGGAGGTTGGCGATGGACTCCCACCGGCGGCGCCACGCGCGGGAGAGGCAGGAGGTGCGAACCAGCTTGTCAAAGGGGAGCAGCGCGAGGATGCGGTCGTCGAGGATGTCGGACGGGAGCGTCATCAGCATGTCCGTCCCCGGCGGCGGCGCCTCGGCCGCCACTTGCTGGCGCTTGGGTGGCGACGGGGAGGAGCCCGAGGTCGCCATTGTTTTGGAGATGGAGGTGGCGGTGCGGGCTGTGGCTTGCTGACGACGCTATGATCCAACGGCCTTCTTCTAGAACCTTTTCCAAGATATTTTATAGGGTCAGCCAACGAGTTGGAGGATCAAAGCGAGATGTGCTGATGTTTCTTGGTTCCTAATTTCTGAGAATGGATAGATGTCGGGACTTTAATTTTGGAAGGAAAGACACTTGTTATTTCGGATTTTAGATGTTTTTAACACCCGGATTTTATATGGTTTTTTAATCGTCATTTGTTATCTTTTTTCCTCGAGTGAGGCTACTGATGGAAGCAATTTATTTTCTTGCAGACAATATGAAAACTCTTTCAGCCAATATTATGTTAAACTGAAATCTATAGACGAGATTACAAAGTTATATACCTTAAGAGGTGAACTGTCATCTTATTTGACAAAAGGATGACTGTGAAGATTATGGCAATCGGGTATCTACATGGCAAGCTTATCCGACTGGAGGTAGGGATAGATTGCGCCTGCCATATCTGTAAACCAAACAAGACTTGGGTGTTACGATTGTCGATAGAGATAAGGCAATCGGCCTATAGTCACGGTTTGGTAAGATTGAGGAAACCAACTTAGAGTAAGATAGGGTTTCCGATCTGTAAGCCCTCCTCCCAAGACTATATAAGGGGGTAAGGGGCGTCCCTTGAGGGATATCCTATGTTAGATCGCTTTAAGCTTTGAGCCTTAGATCACGAGATCAATAAAGACACTCGGCGGATCGAATCCACCGAAACAGAGTAGGGTATTACCTCACGAGAGGGCCTGAACCTGTCTAAATCCTCTTCTTCCTCTAACCCATTGTGTTTGGCGATCTCGACTGCGACCCCATAAATTATATTGCCGAAACCAAGTTTCGACAGTTGGCGCGCCAGGTAGGGGACCGCGCGTCGAGACTTCTTCAACAATCTCGCCGACAAGCGTGATGGGATCTCCTTCAGGATTCGGCGACTTCGCCGCCAACTTCTTCGACGACTCCTCCTTCGACTCGGATTCAAACCAGTCAAAAGGAAAGACCCACTCGGCGCCGTTCGGGCTCCCCAATAGCGCCGAGATCTTCGACGACATCTTCAAGATCAAGATGCAATCTACTTTCTTCGACGACGGACTTCACTCGGCACCATTCGGATTACCGAATACCGCCGAAATCTGCGCCAATCTTCTCACCTCCCCGACGGAGGCGATCTACTCAGACGAAAACCTCTCGGTTCCGTTTGGGTTACCAAACGCCGCCGAGATTTACAGCAAACTTCTCTCCCCCGAGTCGGCGGCGACCCACTCGGAGGAGCCCACATCCCCAAGCTCTGACTCGGACTGGAACGATCCAGACCCGGGCTACCCAGGATCAAGGGAGGTCGCCGTCATCCTCCCATCCTTTGGCTCGTGCTCATATTCAGAGCTCAATGGATACCTCAGCTCCGCCAGCTTCGACAACCTCTACGGCATCCCTTCTGACGAAGCCGACAACTCCGACTGCCGCATGGACTATGAGCGGAAGTGCTTTGACGTCCTCATGGCCGAGCCGGACGAGTCCGACTCAGCCATGGCCAGAAGGCTTGCTGAAGAAGAGCGAGCCAAGGTGGAGCTCGAGCGCAAGACAGCCGAAGAGGAGAAACAACGCAAGGACGAGGCTGACAAGAGGAAGCAGGACCTACGTGCAGCCGGACGATCTGCCCAGGAGGCCATCCTCCAAACACGGTTCTGCAACACCAACATCTTCCAAACGCCACAGCAGAACGCTGTTGCCGCGCTCACCCTCTTGGACACCGTCATGGAGACGGCACCTGCCAACGTGACTCCAATACTCGACAAGATCAAGACCATCGTCGCCGCCACCGCTAACGGCCACCCCACCACCTCGGCACGAAGGCCGACTGAATCAGTGGCCGAAACGCCAGACAAGAGCCGGCTTCCGCCTCTAAGGTCAGGAAACTATAAGAGGCTCGAGCCAGATCGGTCGACGACCAGGCCAAGAGGCCCACCCCGCGAGTCTACGCCGAGGTGCCAGGAGCAAACGGTCGACTCCCGCGACAAACGACATCGACGTCCACCCGTCCACCACCGAGTCCGCCGCAACAGCTCCAGCTACCCAACCAGCCAACCGAAGACCCCACCGAGTGATCTGCGAGAAGTCCTCGATCGCCGCTACCAGGAGCGGGACCGACGCACTCGAGAAGATCGGAGGGGATCACCCGATAGCGGCGACGACGGAGTACCGGCCTTCCCTCGGGAGCTCCGCCGAGTGCACTGGCCGAGTGGGTTCAAGCCCACAGGGATTAAAAGGTACGACGGCAAGACCGACCCTGAATCTTGGCTAACCATATACACCCTTGCCATCCGAGCTACAGGTGGCGACAACAAGGCTATGGCCAATTACCTGCCCATGGCCCTCGCAAACTCAGCCAGAAATTGGCTCACGAGCCTGCCAAGAGGCTCAATCGGCTCGTGGAGCGAACTGAGGGACCACTTCATCGCCAACTTCCAAAGTACCTTCGAGAGGCCCGGCACGCACTTTGACCTATACAACGTCATCCAAAAGCCGGACGAGCCTCTAAAGGATTACATTCGTCGTTTCTTCGAGAAGCGCAATAAGATCTCGAACATCACCGATGACATCACCATCGCCGCCTTCCAGAAGGGAGTCCGCGATGAGCTGCTCATCGGGAAGTTCGGGCGCAAACCACCGAAGACGGTGAAGCAAATGTTTGAGACGGCAAACTCATACGCCAAATCCAATGACGCCATTAAGGCCGCCCGTCAAGACCGGCCCGATAGAAGGGAGGACAAGCAAGCAGGAGGAAGCCGTAATCCTAAGAAGGATGGCGGCAACAACGGCAACCAGGGCTAGAAAGATCGCAAGCGTCGATCTGAGGACCTAGTGGCCGCAACCTCCAACACTCAACGCCGTCCCCGAGTCGCCGCCTACGACGCCATCATGAACGCCCAGTGCACCCATCATCCGAATCATAAGCACGCGGCGAAGGACTGTTTTATCTACAAGCGCTTCGCGACCATCGCGGCGCAGCTCAACAAGAAGCCGGGCGACGAGGCTGGCCCGTCCGCGCCAAAGAACAATGCGGCTGAAAATGCCGAACCTTTTCAAGACCCAGTGGGGGAGCTCAACCACATCTTCGGAGGTCCGCTAGCCTATGAGTCCAAGAGGAAACAAAAGCTAACTGACCGGGAGGTCAACGCGGCTCAACCCGAAGTTCCTCAATATCTGCGATGGTCGGAAGTGGCCATCACCTTTGACCGCTCGGATCATCCTGACCGAGTGGTTCACCCGGGGCGCTATCTACTCGTCCTGGACCCCGTGGTCCGCAACATCAGGCTTAAGCGCGTCCTCATCGATGGGGGCAGCGCCCTCAACATCCTGTTTGCCAAGACCATGGATGAGATGTAGATCCCGAGGGCTGAACTAAAAGCAAGCTTAGCCCTCTTCCACGGAGTTATTCCAGGGCTATCTTCTACACCGCTCGGGCATATCTCCCTCCCAGTCACCTTCGGAGCCCGAGAGAACTTTCGAACGGAGAACGTCACCTTTGAGGTGGCCGACTTCGAACACAGCATACCACGCCATCATCGGAAGGCCTGCGCTCGCCAAGTTCATGGCGATCCCTCACTACACCTACCTCTGCATGAAGATGCCGGGTCCCAACGGCGTCATCACTCTTTGCAGCGACGTGAAGCAAGCCTTCACCTGCGATAAGGAGAGCTGCGACATGGCCCAATCTCGCGAGAGATTACGTGGCCAACAAGAAGTCCGATTGGCTGCATCAACTTCGGCAGAGGGCGAAGTCCCCGCGAAGAAGATAGCCAAATCAGGATCCGGCGACGCCAAGACCAAGAAGATCTCCCTTGATCCGTCGGATCCCTCAAAAACTGCTGTAATCGGCGCTGACCTAGATCCCAAATGGGAAAGCGCGCTCGTCACCTTCCTCCAAAATAATAAAGATGTTTTTGCTTGGAAACCATTCGATATGCCCGGAATTCCTAGGGAGGTGATCGAGCACTCTTTGAACGTCAAAAATGACGCCAAACCGATAAAACAACGATTACGCAGATTCGCACAGGATCGAAAAGACGCTATCAAGGAAGAACTCACAAAGCTCTTGGCTGCCGGCTTTATTAAAGAAGTCCTCCATCCCGACTGGTTAGCCAACCCAGTCCTGGTCCGCAAGAAGACGGGGCAATGGCGCATGGGCGTTGACTATACCGACCTCAACAAAGCCTGCCCCAAAGATCCGTTCGGGCTGCCTCGCATCGACCAAGTCGTCGACTCAACAACGCGCCAACTCCCGAGTTTCCTGGATCTTACTCGGGCTATCACCGGATCGCTTAAAAGAATCCGACCGCTCAAGAGATCGTTCATCATGCCGTTTGGGGCCTCATCTACATCACCATGCCTTTCGGCCGAAGAACGCCTGAGCCACATACCAACGCATGATCCAAAGATGTTTCCAGATGCAGATCGGCAAGAACGTTGAAGCTTACGTCGACGATGTTGTCATCAAGACTAGGCAGAAAGAAGACCTGATCGCCGACTTAGAGGAAACCTTTGCGAACATCCGGGCCTTCAGAATGAAGTTAAACCCGGAGAAGTGCACAAAGAGTTCCTTACAACGCCGCCCGTCCTGGCCTCGCCTCAACCCCAGGAACCTCTGCTGCTGTACGTTTCAGCCACTCACCAAGTGGTTAGTACGGTCCTTGTGGTCGAACGCGAAGAAGAAGGACGCTCGAAGATTCAAAGGCCAATCTACTTTGTCGTGAAGTATTGGCAGAGCCAAAATTCGCTACCCTCGTGTACAAAAACTGCTCTATGGTGTTCTAATAACCGCAAGGAAATTGGCACACTATTTTCAGGGTCACTCGGTCATCGTCGTCACCTCTTTCCCACTCGGCGATGTCATCCACAACCGCGAGGCAACCGGACGCATCGCCAAGTGGGCCCTAGAGCCGATGCCACCGGACTCGACTTTTAAGGCAAGGACGTCCATAAAGTCACAAGCTTTGGTGGACTTCCCGGCCGAGTGGATCGAATAAGAAGAGAACGCGCCTCGGGAAGACCTCCAACACTGGACCATGCACTTCGACGGATCCAAGAGGATCACCGGCTTGGGAGCAGGAGTTGTGCCGATCTCCCGACCGGGAAAGGCTAAGATATGTCCTCCACCTCCACTTCTCCGCCTCACACAACGTTGCCGAGTACGAAGCTCTTCTACATGGATCGCGCCTCGCAGTTTCACTCGGGATACGTCGGCTTATTGTGAAAGGCGACTCCCAGCTGGTCGTCAATCAAGTAATGAAGGACTGGTCCTGCCTAAACGACACTATGGAGGCCTACCGGCAAGAGGTCCGCATGCTTGAAGACAAGTTTGATGGGCTCGAACTCTCACATGTCCTGAGACATAACAACGAAGCTGCCGATGAGCTGGCACAGTTCGGATCTAAGTGCGAAGCTGCCCCAACAAACGTCTTTGTCGAACATCTCTACGAACCAACCATCAAGGCAAAGACAACTCCCAACGAACAAACCACGAACGAAGTCGCCATGACCGATACCGACTGGAGGACGCCGCTCATCAAATTCTTAACCCAAGAAGAGCCGTCGGATGACCGGGATGAAGCGTAACGCGTCCGGCGTCGTTGCCAAGCATATGTCATGGTTGACTCCGCCCGGTGAAGTGACTCGGCCCGGTGCCTACCGGCTAAAGCGCGAAGACGGGTCTATGGTGGAAAACTCCTGGAACATCGAGCATCTTCGACGATTTTATGCCTAATTCGGCTAAGGCCTCATGTTTTCCTTGACTGCCAACCTCAAGCAAGATGACTTCTTGAGTTAGCAGTCGGGGGCTGTACACATGTCAATAAAGCTCAAGTTTTCCTCATCAACTTTTGTGCATAATTTGGTTTATCATTGTTTAATGTCCTTCGATTCGAGCTCAGTGTCTAAGGACTGAGAGTTTTCCGATGACCTAATCAAGCCTAGGCTTGATGACAGCCAGACGAAAACTACTTAAGAAATTTCACGCAAAAGCTCGGATCAAGGCATTAACATAAATAAACTAAAAATATCACAAGTTCTACATCAGAACGTTACGGTTATGCGACATTTACAAAACAAAGTCAGAAAGACAAATCAAATCTTGAAATTGTTTACTACATCAAGGGATATATTCTTCGCCGCCTCCTGCGCCTCACTCAGCATGTCCAAGGCCTGCTCGTCGGTCGTTCCGTCGCAAAGCCTTCCCCAACCGAGTGGATATCCACTGGGGTAGAGGACTTGGTCTCAGTGCAAGAGCCGACCAGCCCCCATGTTGGCTGCCGGTGATGTTGGCCAGATACCGGTCGGGAGCCAGCCGCAGCTTGTCGAATATTTCCACCGGCTCCAACGAACTGGCCCCGACTCCTTGATCGAATAAGGACAACAAGATCGGCATAGCGGCATTAGCGACCTCTTCCCGGATCTCGTCGCTTTGTTTGACCCGCCCAAGCAAGACGTCGTATTGGGCTCGGGTCTTTACCTTGTAAGCTGCCAAAAGCTCCGGATCATTCAAAACACTCGGAGATGAAGCAGCGCAAGAAGTTTTACTCCAAAGAGGCTTACCTTCAAACTCGGCCTCCATCTCGGCTTTATCGAGGCCGACCGCCTCCACTGGACTTGAAGCGAATGGACCTCCGAAGAGTTTTCTGCGACAAAAGAAGATCGTCAACAACCGAAATCAACATGGGAATCACAAAGAAATTTGGGGAGACGGGCTTACTTCCAATTGATCCTCGGAGGTCGAGGTTCGCCTCCCAAAGCTCGTGATCTCCCTCCTTAAAGCCGCCTCCTTGACGCGGCCTCCTCCCGAGTGGCCTTCACTGCCGCCGAACGTCCTCTAAGGAGTTCGGTGGGGAACCAACTTCTCCAAGACCTCGATTTTGCCATGGAGCGGCAATACTCCTTCAGTGCGAAAGCGTAAGAGTGACCGACCGAAAGATAATGCTAATACAATTAAAGAGAAAGACTAAGGCTTACGTTGAGCAGCCGGGTCGCCTCGTTCCAGCTCTCGACAAGGGCATCCCTTTCATCTTTCTCGGCTTGCCGGTCCAGATGATGCCCTGCCTCTCGCCTTCCGCGTCCCGCCACTCGATCCTGATCGGGGGAACCCAGGTTTCAGAGGACTGCAACCTGGGGATCTCTTCCACTGTGGCTGGCAAACAAGAAGGACAAATGAAGACATGAAAGATTCAAACTGAAAGAGCAAAAGAGTACTTTGAAGCAAATCTCACCGGTTTCGACGGCCGCCTGCTTAGGTGGAGCGGCCCGGCTGGCCTCCTTCTTCTGACTCCGCGCCGAGTGGACCTCGGCGGGGCACTCGAGCCGCGGCCTGAGGTTTCCCGGCCGTTGACTGGTTGCCAGTCGGGATAGCCCGACTGGCGGCCGGGGGCTCCTTCCCTGGGGCATCCTTCTTCGGAGGCGAAGGTTGTTTCCCCGGAGCGCTTGCACTTGGTTGTGGGCTCCAGGGCTTTGGCTCTGCCGGCCTTGGCACCTCAGGAGCAGCGGTTGGGGTCGGTCCTTCACTTCCCGGCAGATCTATGTCCCGGGGCCTCTGCGAAAGTGGACACAGCAGGGGTAAAGATAAAGAAAGTTTTTAACGAAAGAGTTCGGACTTCGGTTACTGAGCATACGGGACGACCGGTGGATCTTCGGCGCCGTCCGCGCGATCGCCTTAGAGGCGGGGTCTCGACCGGAGGGGCCGGGCGTCGTCATCCGAATCCTCAATTATTAGCCTCCTCTTGCTTGCCCGCTTGTTTGTGTCCCCACTCGGGCCGCTCGCTCCCGACCGGGTCGCCTTGGATCTTGATCCCGCCACGCTTCTTGGCGGGCGACGCGGCGCGTCATCGTGGGACACCTTATATGGCTTGAAGGTGATAGAAGCATTTTCCTACAGAAGAAAGAATGCACAACGCTAAGAGACAAGATATTAAGATTGAAAGATGTTATGAAGTAACCAGTCGGCTTGCTTGGAGGAGGAGGTCGGTGGATGCTAAAGGGGAGGATCGGCGGAATGAGGGCCCGCTCAACCGTGATTCCGCCGAGAAGATCTTGTACATCCGGATCTTCAGGATTTCGTATTTGAGTGGATCTGGATCTTCCCGATTGGGGTCTGTTCCGCCTTCATATTCGAAGGCTGGCTTCGACCGTTCCTTGATCGGCGCCAGTCGGCACCTGATGAAGTGCCGAGTGATTTGCTCTCTGCGAAGACCCTTTTGTTTCATCGCCAGGATCTTCGCGAGCAGCTCGTTGGCCTCGTCCCAATCTTGGGCTACTGGGACAGTGCTCCAAGTTGGACTCGGGACAGGAGGAAGGCCGATGAAAGCTGGCAGGCTGGGTTCAAGGTTGCTAACATAGAACCGGCCTGCATGCCATCCTTTGTTGGAAGACTTCAAGGGAAGAGAAAAATACTCCTTGCGGAGAGATCCGCGGAGTTGGAAACCTGCCTCGCCAACGACGCATGGGTGGTCCTTGTTTGGATGTGGCTTGAGATAGAACATGCGTCGGAAGAGTTGGAAGTGGGGGAGGATGCCAAGGAAGGCTTCACATACGTGAATGAAGAGAGCGATGTGAAGCATCGAGTTGTGGTTCAGATGGTAGAGTTGAAGCCCATAGTAATCCAGAAGCCCCCGGAAGAATTCGGAGGTGGGAAGGCTGAACCCGCAGTAGAAAAAAGAAGTGAAAACGACGAGCTCACCGGTGTTCGGGGTTGGGAAATCCTCCCCCGCCGCCGGGCGCCATCCCACGATCTCCTTTGGCGGAAGCACGCCGTGCTTCACCATCTCTTTGAGGGTGGATTCCCTCACATCCGAAGCGGCCCATTGGTCGAACGGAATCCTCTTTTCCTCCGCCATGAGAGTGGTGTTGACGGGAAGTGGATCTGGTCAGAAAAGGTCAGGTTTTTGACAAGGGAACATGGGAGATTTGGCTGCGGAGGCTGGTTGTTGCAAAGAGCGAGTTCCTAGATGGATGGATTTGGGAGCGCGCGAGTCTAGGGTTCTCCGCAATGAACTGGTGAACAGTGCTGCGAAAAGGGGAATTTTTTGGAAGATGAAGAGGCGGGGACGACCTCATGCCTTTATAGAAAGATTTGAGGGTTGCGCTAGGTTTTCTGGTGATTGGGCTGAGCCCATAAGAAAATCTGCGGCCCAGCTAAGGTGTGGCCCGACGCGTGTCCTTAGGGACTTAAGCGGATGAGCTTAAGCAGATTTGCCCTGGCAATATGCGCGTGTCCGAGTGCCCTATACTTTTGAAAATCCTTCCATACTGTGGTTTGCTTGACTTCATGAGAAGCTGGCACGATGCAACTTGGAAGGTGACCGACAGCTAAGTTTTTATAGCTGCCTTGATGATAAGGGCTGTTTGGTTTTTTGGCATTTGGTCAGGTAACCTTACCAATGCTGTTTATTCTTCCACCTTGGTGAAGATCTTTATAGATTGAGACCAGTGTTATGGCAAAAGCTATTTAATAACTTGGTCATATTTTTCATATGATTGAAAAAACTCGTTTCCCATGAGGGACGATTAAAATATTTGTTCCGAAATGACTCGGGCAAATCCACTCGGATAAGCATGAGCTTGCCGAATGCTTTTCAGCCATGAAGGTTGATTGAATTATTTGTTCTGACATGACTCAGGCAAATTCACTCGGATGAGTATGAACTTGCCAAGTAATGAGATTTCTATGATTGCTTTAGCATGAGCTAAGCATCTACATAAGAATGATTTTTTATAGTTCTTGACTATATGCTTAGCCTATTTTTGACTAACCACATAGTCGGGGGCTACACCTAATTAGGTGCATCAGGAGATGCACCTAGATATTTATTTTTGAGAATTTTTTAGATATTTTTCCAGCCCTTCACAGTCTTTGGAGCCACTCGGGAAGATTCAGGCAGAGATGATGGAATCATTCAGCGTCAAAAGCACTCGGGCAAAGAGATTTTTGGCTGAGAGCTGCTTTGGTTTGAAGCTGAGTTGTCTCGTCGACTGAAAAGGACTCGGGGGCTACTGTGGAGATTATGGCAATCGGGTATCTACATGGCAAGCTTATCCGACTGGAGGTAGGGATAGATTGCGCCTGCCATATCTGTAAATCAAACCTGACTTGGGTGTTACGATTGCCGATAGAGATAAGGCAATCGGCCTATAGTCACGGTTTGGTAAGATTGAGGAAACCAACTTAGAGTAAGATAGGGTTTCCGATCTATAAGCCCTCCTCCCAAGACTATATAAGGGGGGTAAGGGGCGTCCCTTGAGGGATATCCTATGTTAGATCAGCTTTAAGCTTTGAGCCTTAGATCACGAGATCAATAAAGACACTCGGCGGATCGAATCCACCGAAACAGGAGTAGGGTATTACCTCACGAGAGGGCCTGAACCTGTCTAAATCCTCTTCTTCCTCTAACCCATTGTGTTTGGCGATCTCGACTGCGACCCCATAAATTATATTGCCGAAACCAAGTTTCGACAATGACAATACCGCTGTTCTCACCTTGTACATCCTTTTGCAGATATGCTTTATCCTAGGGATTCTTTGTCCTCTCGAATTGGGTTATCTTACCCAGTATAATACTCAAAGGTTGGGTATACTCTTTCTTTAATAGGGGCCCAATGACACTTAACAAAGTGCCGAGTACTGTGTTCCGCTCTTAGGCCTTTGGATTTCAAGCCAGCAATTAGGGTGACTAGTGTGTACTTTTACCCTATCTTTTCTCTTTGGAAGTGAGTTCCAAGAAAGTTGGTGCACAGGGGGCAGGCCAATGAAGTCAGGCAGACTAGGTTCTGGATTTGAGCAATAAAACCAATTGGTATGCCAACCCTTGTTGGTAGATTTCAAAGAAGAGAAGAGTAAAGTAAACCTTTTTAAGATAAAAGAAGCATAAAAAATGATTAAAGTGAGACAAGATACCGAGGAATACCTCACAAAGATAGATGAAAATGGTTAATTAGAGTACAAAATTTGGGTTCAAATGATAGATCTTGATGCTGTAAAAATCTAATAGGGCCCCAAAAAACTTAGAAGTGAGGAGCCCAAACCACTATAGAAGAACGAAGAAAATACCACGATTTCATAGAAGTGGTGAAGCGGGATGTCAGCCGATGATTTCCTTTGTGGGAAGACACCGTCTTGCATCATCTCTAGCAAGTCATTCTCCTGGACATTGGATGTAACCCACTGTTCGAAAGGAATTTCTTATTCTTCTGCCATTTGGGAAAAAATGAAGAGGCCACGACCTAGGGTTTTTGCTGCAATGTTTGGTGGGGGAACTTGAGAGATTGGATGCGGTAATGAGCAATGTGATTTGAGGGGGTTTTGGTGATGGAAGAGATTGGGGAGCTAACCCTAGCGCTAGGCTACGACGAGCGGGAAAAGATGATGAACAGGAGCACGAAGGGGAATTTTTGGAAATGAGATGAAGAGGCAGAGAAGACGGAAATATATATGTGTCTCTAATCCAAGCGTTTTGGTAGGTGTTCTAGGCAAAGGCCTGATGCGTTCATAGCCCGATCTCTCTGATTCAAGGGTTTTGGTAGGCGTTCTAGGCAGAGGCCTGATGCGTTCATAGCCCGATCTGTTAATAGGTGTGGTATAGCCGAATGCCCTATTAGGCTTTGGTGTTTTTTTCCTTGGTGAACACACATGCGGTATGAACCCAATACCTCAAAACTCCCTTATTCACTGTAAATAGACTTCTTTTATTAAGGTCATTACACTGTGATTCTTAAGGGTGCCAATGGCATGTTCTTGAAGCTTTTTAAACTTGCTTTTTTCTCTATAAAGTTAGATGCTAATTGGTAGAATTTTTAATATAAGACGTTATTGGCCTAGTGCTATGCGTATTTTATACACGGTTGGCCTAGTGCTACGTGATTATTTTTATTAAGTCGTAGTTGGCCCTGAGCTATGCGCATTATATTTTTTAAATGTAGTTGGCCTAGTATTATGCATATTTATTAAAAAGCAATATGTAGTTGGCCTAGTATTATGCATATTCATTAAAAAGCAATTGGTATATCATTTGGGCAAAAGCATTTGGGGGTTAACACCACATGTGCTTTCAGTTAATAAAACCACTCGGATGGTTATTATTTTGATTCTTGACTATATTATTATATGTTTAGTTGTGTTCCAACTAATCATATAGTCGAGGGCTATACACCTAGTAGATGCATCTATTCGATGTACTTATTTATTTTATTTCTTTACATAGGCCCTTCATAGCCTCTCGTGATGTCTTGATAACTAAATCAAGTGGGAAAACACTTGGAAAGCCATGACGAGGATGTTGAAGCACTTGGCTTTGATTGAACAAGCTAGAGAGAAAACTACCACCCAACTATGAACGTTTTAGGAGCTACTATGGATATTATGGGTACCAGATACCCATCCGGCTAGTATCTGACTGCTAATAGGAGATGGACTATGATTAGGATAATTGTAATTGTATATAACTTAGTTGCTGGCGTTCCTTGTTGGTTAAGGAAGTATTTTAGATCCCGACTGGGTTCTCTTGTAATATTAAAGGAAACTTATGCCAAGTCCGACTGGGTTGTCTACTTGTATCCTTGCTCCTTAACCTATATAAGGGGAGCAGGGAGCCCCCCTCCTAGTACATTAGCCATAACAAGATCATTAGATCAATACAATGCTCGACGGATTCAATTCCTAAACAAGGGTAGGGTATTACTTCTCGTCGAGAAGGTCTGAGACTATCTAAATTTTTGTCTATGCATCCATCCAGTTTTAGATCTCGCGCGCTACCCCCTTTATTCTTGCCAATATAGAACATCTACATTTTCTTTATAGCCTGTTCGCATATTTGAAAACAGCAAAATGGGAAGATCTTTCAAAATGTTTCATCTTTTGATAACTCGTGGTTTGCTTTTAAGAATAAAATTCTCCTACATATATGTAGGATGAATGATCCCTTGAGACAAATAGTTGCTGATTGGTTACAACATTTGTAATTGCAGTTTGGTTGCAACATTTGTAAGTGCTGTGCAAAACTCTGTTTATTTATAATATATAAAATCACACTACTAGGCAATGCCTCGGTAGTATTTTTTAAAAAATGGACCCAGGACATGGATGTAATAACTAAAATCTCTAAGGACTATTAAAGAAGAATAGAAGATTGCTTGCACACATGAGTCAAGGACCATTAGTTCTATCTTTAGAACCCAAAGGGCTTTCTTGCAGAATTTAGTCACTGAGCTGTGGGACTAGACTATTTGAAATTTGTAGAAATGAAGAACATTCTTATTACCTTTTCTGTTGAACTAAAAAATGATCAATCAACTTCTAAAATTCATTATAGCTCCAAATGAGGTGAACCAAATTTTCTTGGACCCATTAAATTATGCTCTACATTCCTATAAACTCAAGTTTGATAAAACTACCTCACAAATTGCATATATCTTTAGAGTACACGTATAAATACCATATTCATGTATGAAACTTGTAAAATTCATATCTCCCATATGAATATTGTTAAAATAAAAATGCCTTCCACAATGATGATATAAACATAGTACCAAAAACTCACTTATGTTAGAGCATGTTTAATATTTTGCATTATTTCATATTTATTTGTATACTCATCATAATTATGTAGAGGATGAGATTAATTGTTTTCCGTAGACAAGAGTGGTTTGGTAGCTAAACAGGATCAAGAAGCTAAGGAAGACAAGTGCTCCCCACCCTTTTGACTATACTGAATCCCATGATTTTGGGATAAACGTCTTGATTGCAAATTGCACGTGTATTTGGGATGGTCGTAGATAAGGTGAATGGTGTGTGGTTTCTTTGCCACGGGAGCGGAGGTGGTGTGGCAAAGCGAACACGATGGGAATGTGATTTTTTTCTCATTTAGTGATGTGAAAGGACCTTTTTTAACAAGGAAATTTCTTTAAGGCTTGGAAAAAGGTTCCCGAAATAAGAGGATCTAATGGCTTGTAGTCCAAAGGTTGCCAGAACGCCGCCGTCGCCATGGACCCGACCCCGCCATTGCTCAATCGCCGTTCTTCGCCGCTCATCGTCACCATCGCGTTGGTAAGGATCGCCGTGTCCTCTTCCTCCCGGTGCCCTCCATTTTCACCGTTGTGTCACCATTCATTGTCGTTGCCGTCGTCCCGAGTCGGCCGGCCGATGATCCCGCGTGGCGTCTCCATGTCATCGCCACATCAGTGCCGTGTTAGCGTCTCCGTCTTCCATGGCTACCAGCCAGACGCCACGTGCCATCCATCTAAAACCCTAGATCGGATTCAATCTCATCTGTTGGATCTCGATCAACCCTAGTCAAATCGATCTCAGTCATTCGATCTTTCTAGATTCAATCTCGGCCGTACAATCTCGGTGAACCCTGGTTTGGCCGAACCTCGGCTGCCTCCCCTCACCTCCACTGACCACGTGGCACTCTCTCGGCCCTTCACAATGACGGTTGGGTGGGTATGGCGGTTGTAAACCGCCATTACAACCGTCATTGGAAGCTATTTAAGGAGGAGGCTTCACTTCAAAGAACACATACCACAAGAAGTAGTTCCTACATTTCTATCTTAGTCTCTAGTCTATGGAGTTTAGGAATAGTTTAGAGTTTCTACTCGGTTCCCAAGTCGTCTTTGAAAGTCGGGTATGTCTTTTGTATCTTTTTTTCTTTGTACGACTTTGAGCTTATCAATATATTTATCTTTTAGTTTATCTGAGTGTGCTTCATATTATACTTGCTTAGATATGTGTTCCATTTATAGTTTATATAATAATTATGACATGGTTATAGCCACGGACTCGGTCTAGTGCGCAATTAGGATGTAGGTGTGCCTTTGCATTAGTCATTGACGTCCTGGGAGGTAAAGGTATCTATGACAATGTAAGTGCGGTGCTTAGATTGTTACATAGATATTGGTTATGGTCATACCCCACAGATTGTAGAGGTAGGCAGCAGGTGGTGACAACCCTGTCCGTTTATTATAATCCTCCACGTTCGGGTATGGCGTAGGGTGGACGGTAAGAAATCACCTTATGGTGGTAGGCCAGTTCACTAGAAGCAGCACCCCCGTAGTCCTGAGAGCGTAGAACTGGGGTAACTAACCAATATTATAATTATTTATATAATCTATGTACTCATACTAGAAGAACTTTAGGAACCTAGCTCTAACATTATATTCTCCATTTAGCACTAGTGTACTATTTATTAGGACTCTTCTGTGTGTGTCACACTACCATATCACCAATTATCTCTTACCCATGTCTAGACTTTGGCATCTCAATTGTAACTTATGAATATCCATAGTACCTTAATATTCTCTTCTAGACCACAGTCTTCCTTTGGGATAAAATAAATAACGATACCTCAGAGTACTCTAGGGTGAAATGCTACAATGGTATATCTGTGTGCTTGTGGATTTATCTGTAAACGTAAGAAATACCAACACTCATGACAATTAAGGACCGGTTTGTGAGCTACTGTTGTGAAGCATTACCCGTACTAACCACAAGCCAACATAGGCAACAGCTGGATCTGTAGTATAACATGTTGAGTAGGAGACATCACGGTATGTTGTGTTTTCATCATGGTAGAAAATTAAGTCCTCAAGTTACAGGCAACTTAGTCCACAATTTTTGGGCACTAAGTAGTCACCCTGTTAGGTAATTGGCCACCCCTGTCGGAGACAGTTGCTTAGTGGGTGTCATTCTGATGGGCATGTTATGCGAAGGGTCCTGTCATAGCTCCTTTCCGAGGTACCGTGATGGTATTGAGGTGCAAGGCAATATGTCTTGTGGGTAAACTGGTACACCTCTAGGCAGAGTAAAACTATTCGAATATCCGTGCTCATGGTTATGGGCAGGCCTAGCAATGTTTTTCGCGATGAGTCCCACACTACTCATTAACCGTAAATAAATTGGTGATGATAATTTCTTAGCTCCTGTTATGAAGTTTAGATCTGTGCAACTGGGATTGGTTGTTTGGAGATGGTTGAGCCTGTGCAGCATTGGCGTGCTGTTTAGTATTGATTAATATTGTTGATTAATTACTCTACTATTTTACTATTCTCAACAATTTGCTAAATGCTACTTTTGGAAATGAAACCCTGTTATACCATCCATTGTTATCCTATGCACTTGCGTATTTGCTGTGTGGCTTGCAGAGTATTCCATGTACTCACCTTGCAATAATCATCAACTTGAAGAAAGTTTTCAAAAGAGAAGATGTTTGGCTTATACCCTAGTTGAGCTGCTTGTGGGAGTGGAGCTGAAGCCATCGCTAGATCATTTGTTCGCTGCTGTTTTTCCTTCTCTAAGTATTTAACATTATTATTAACATGAATTTATATATTAACGTGTCGATTTGTGTACCTCGGTAGATTCCTAGATGAGGATTGTATGCATAAATTTGTTCGGAAAATACTAGTAAATTTTTGGGTGTGACAGGGAACCGCCGAAGTTGGATCCACCAGGCACGCACTCCTCCTATGGTGGCGTAGGCTCCTGTCACTGCTCATCGACCGTCCAGCGACGAACCACTAGTCCCGTCACTACCAATGAGAAGTATAGGAGATAGAGGGAGGAGAGGAGAGGAGGGAGAAAAGCAAAGGAGGGAGTGAGAGAAAAGGAGAGGCATGCGGGAGATGAGTGGAAAAAATGGACTTAAAAGCTGGGAAGAAGGTAGGGAGCCTGCCAGGTAAAAAAATTTGCATACAGGTGTCGTAAGAGGCCTACATATGAAAATAAAACTATTTTTAGGCAGGCCTTTTAATAAGTCTGCCTGCGAAAAAAGATTTTCACAGGCGGGTCTTTAGCACCTCTCAAATATTTTTGCATACGGGTGATCTTTTAGGCTGTGTTCGGTAGTCTGTGTTCCCAACTTCCCTTTCTCGTTTTTATGCGCACACTTTTAAAACTGTTAAACGGTATATTTTTTGAGAAAAATTTCTATAGAAAAGTTGCTTTAAAATCATATTAATTCATTTTTCAAGTTAGTTTTGAATCATTATATTTGTTTCAAAATTCATGAAAGTGGGAAAGTTAAAGAATTAGTGCGTGGACATTGGAGGGGATTCATGGTAATAGCATGTTACCGTGATATTTTTGAAAATCACACATACAAGTTGTAATTATTATAGTTATATACTAGTTATTGTCAGTGATATGCCCTAGAGGCAACATGGAGATGTTGGGTATCATGGTCAATGTTTATGTATAAATGAATAAAGTGTTATTCGGTTCCATGAAATAGACATCTCGTATTGATCAATAAGTACGTGACTTATTTATGAGACTCTTTATGCATGAATCTATTTCTAAATGATCCCTGATCACATGTCATATTATTGAAACAAATATGACTCTAAGATCAACATGTTTATTGATTGATGATCATGTCTCATAGATCATGGGTATGGAGATACCAAATCAATAAACATGGACACATGTGTTGGAGAACACATTGTTGGATAGACCCACTATGAGATACTACAGGATTTAATGTGCCATTAGTTGGTCTCAGGTAGTGTTGGTAGAAAGTCCTTAGACCTGAGATCATCATGGATTCCAACATGTGTAGTAGCCTACTTTGGGACTACCAAACGCTATTCCGTAACTGGGTAGTTATAAAAGTAGTTTTCGGGTTTGCTATGAAACATGGAGTGGGATGTGAGTGATCAAGATGGAATTTTCCCCTCCTTTGGAGAGATATCTCTGGGCCCCTCGAGGTAATGGATTATGGAAATGCATGGCCATGCTAAGTTGATTGAGGAGTCAATCAACAGACAAATAATCCAATACGGTTCGAGTGAATGGTTAAGCTATTGAAGGGATGGCACACATCTTGCCTATAGCTTAATTGGTATCGTGAGGCAAAGGGATTTGTGTACACATTATAGGTTCAGAGCCGATATTATATTCTTGTATACTATGGTGTCAATATGTGTTGCTAGGCGCTGCTGTTGACAGATCGGTTGAGTTGGACTCGAGCCGACGATCGGCTAAGTTAGACTATAGCCGAAACAAAGTATACCTGAACCTATAGGGTCGCCCGCTTAAGGGGATAAGAACAATCATTCGAGTTGGACTCGGATATGGCTCGATCGGATAGGGATCCGATCGGATAGAGTCCTATGGTCTTACGATGTCCGGCCGGCCAACTCTACGAGATTCGGATAGGATCTGATTCAAAATAGAGTCTGGATGGGCCTCTAGGCCCAATCGACAACTCTATATAAAGGGGTGAGGGGTGGAGAGCTGCTGCATGTCAATTGAATCGAATTAAACCAAATCAATCTGATTTGGCGCAACAGAAGTCGGCGAGATCAATCTCCACGGAAATCCTCCCCACTTTCGAGCCAAACCCTAGCCTTGCATCGCGTGCTAGCACATGGGTGTTCGGCGTTCTGTCCCCGGACGTGTGGATACTAGTAGAGGCGCTGCTACATTGCGGTGCTGTTGATCGCTACGAATCGGCTGTGGTGGAATCGGCTGTGGTCGAGAGCATCGGAGCGAGGCGCGAGAACGTGGTCACACGACTCAGATCGGCTGATTGGTGAATCGGTTGTCCCCGAGAATCGGTTGTCCCCGGGAATTGGCTGTCATCGGCAGCACAGTTCCAGATCGGGCAGCCCTGATTGGCTAGTCCGCTGCACTCTACTCCAATCGGTAACGATCTATCGGCCCTTACTTGCAAGTGTTCCTGGTTTGCGCGGTAGAAAAGTTTTTGTTTTCGGCTAGCGTAGCCTCCGCGTAACCCTTCGGTGGTATCGAGCTATTCTTGCTTAGTTCGGGTTTTAGATTGGATCGGAACAAGTTTTGCACACGGGTTGATTAGATCAATCGATTTTACGGGATCTGTTGAGGAGAGCAGATGGTAATTGCGTTCCTTGATAGTGTATCGGAACGGTGTAATGTGATTACGTCGAAGCAATATCCATAGAACTCGGTTTGAGTTGGGTTCTAGATAGCGTTCCTTGATAGTGTATCGGAACGGTATAATGTGATTGTACCGAAGCTATCTCGTAGTCCGACCTTGTTTGCTGCCTCGCACCTACACAAACCATCTCTCTTGATAGTGTATCGGGACGGCATAATGTGATTATGCCGATATGGTTTCCGTAAGCGATTTCATAGATTGGATCTATGAATTTCGTGTGGTGTTTCCGGCGCTGCCCGGAAGACCCCGAGGGGGCGGCTTCCCCCTCGACCCCCCGCCCGCCGTGTGCGTACCCCCTTTTAGGTCGTCTCGATGTTGTTTCTCTGTGATAGGTAGAAAACATTCTATGCCTAACTTGTTTTTGCCGAGAATGCTTTGAGATGCTATGACCCTATTGTATGTATGAGATGCATGTGATGCATGTAATATTCTTTCATATGTGCAATCCCTGTAATATTCTTTCTTACGTGCAATGCTTGTAATATTCTTTCACGACCTACGAGTCGATGTAATCTTCAAGTATAGCTCTATAGTAGTAGCTTAGTTTGAAGAAAAACAAGCATCATGCACATTGAAAGATGGTGCCGAAGATGGAGATCCTCTACACCGGCATGGAGATGGAGATCACCATATGAAGGGGGCCATACTATTTCATTATATGCTATTCTACCTGCTTTTATATATGTGATATGTTTGTTTGATAGGATAGCATCCTCGCAAAATTAAGTGGTAATGATGCCCTTCCAAATGTTGCACCCGTCACCGTTATGCTCGTCAATGGTGGGTCCGCCAAAGCGAGTGCCATTCTCTATCATAACACGAGGGGTATATGTCGAACATATACAGCAGAGCATTTGGTTTACTTAAACAAGGCTATCAAAACAGTTTTGGGCCTTGGGGCATAGGTTGGCGCCGGGCATGGAGATGCCACACCAACAACAAGAGTCACATAGAGATGTGATTAGCAAGGTGTTGCTTACCGATGTTATTAATTTTCTAGCAGTGATGCCAAAGCTCACTAGAAATTAACTAACATGTGGATCTTGACCCAATACGTAACCTAGAGGGAAGGTGTAAAATACGTAATGGGAGTCTAATGTTAAATTGTTTAACAATAGACATAGCATAAACATTGTGCTAAACTTTGCTTTTTCTGTTGTAGAATAATGGCAGCTAATACTACACCCAGTGCTTTTAATTTGCGATCTATTCTCAAGAAAGAAAAATTAAATGGAACAAACTTTATGGATTGGTATCGCAACTTGAGAATTGTTCTCAAGCAAGAGCGTAAGGAGTACGTTCTTGAAGTACCTTATCCGGATGATTTGCCTAATAATGCTACTGCTACTGCACGGAGGGCTTATGAGAAGCACACTAATGATGCCTAGATATAAGTTGTCTCATGCTTACTACAATGTCCCCTGAGCTTCAGAAGCAATATGAGAGCAGTGATGCTCACACTATTATTCGGGGACTACGTGGCATGTTTGAGAACCAAGCTCGGGCCGAGAGGTTCAACACCTCAAAGTCTCTGTTTGCGTGCGAGCTTGTTGAGGGAGTCCCGTCGATCCGCATGTGATAAAGATGATTGGCTATATCGAGAGTCTTGAGAAACTAGGTTTCCCTCTTAGCCAAGAGTTGGCTACAGACGTGATTCTCCAGTCGCTCCCTCCGAGCTTTGAGCCATTCATATTGAATTATCACATAAACAATATAGATAAGGCCTTGGCCGAATTGCATGGGATGCTAAAGATAGCCGAGGAGAGTATCCGGAAAAACGGTCATCATGTGATGATGATGCGAAGGCTAAGCGCAAACCACGTCAAGAAACTTTGCACCAAGAGGAAACTAACTCCCGATGAGATTGCGAGTGCCTCCAATGCAAAGAAGGGCAAGAAGGGTCGGCGGCATCGATGCCATTTGCTTTTATTGCAAGGAGACATGCCACTGGAAAAGGACTGCAAGAAGTACATGGAGGATCTCAAAAAGAAGCAAAGTACGACTTCTGCTTCAGGTATTAATGTTATAGACATTAATCTTGCTACTTCACCTTCGACTCTTGGGTATTTGATACCGGATCGAGTAGCTCATATTTGCAAATCATTGCAGGAAATGAGAAGAAGTAGAGGCTTAAGAAGGGGCGAGGTGAACCGCGTGTCGGCAATGGAGCAAGAGTTGCTACGATTCTTAGTTGGCACGATACCACTTCATCTACCTTCGGATTAGTTTTGGAATTAAATAATTGTTATTGTGTTCCAACACTATGTTAAAACGTTATTTTCGCTTCATGTTTGCAAGCGAAAGGATATGATTTTTGATCAATGGACAATGGTTGTTCAATATATCTCGAGATATGTTCTACTTTTATGCTCCATTGGTGAATGGATTATACGTTTTGAATCTTGAAGCATCTCCCATCTATAATATTAATACGAAAGGCAACTCTCTAATGATACAAACCCCACGTTTATCGACATTGTCGCTTAGGTCATATAAATAAGAAACGCATGGAGAAGCTCCATAAGGATGGATTGCTTCACTCTTTTGATTTTGAATCATTTGAGACATGTGAATCTTGTTTACTTGGTAAGATGACAAAGACACCTTTCACGGGACACGGTGAGAGAGCAAGTGACTTGTTGGCACTCGTACATACCGATGTATGTGGACCAATGAGCTCAACGGCCGAGAGGTGGTTATCGGTACTTCATTACCTTTACCGATGACTTTAGTAGATATGGTTATATCTACTTAATGAGGCATAAGTCCGAATCCTTTGAAAAGTTCAAGGAATTCCAGAATGAAGTACGAATCATTTAGGGAAAACAATCAAGTTTCTACGATCGAACGTGGAGGGGAATACTTGAGCCAAGAGTTTGGTAATCATCGAAAGATTGTGGAATTGTTCCACGCTTGACTCCGCCAGAACTCCACAATGGAACGGAGTGTCCGAACGGAGAAATCACACCTTGTTGGACATGCTGCATCGATGATGAGCCAAAGTGTTCTTTCGTTATCCTTCGGGGATATGCTCTTGAAACAGCTGCGCTCACACTAAATAGAGTTCCATCTAAGTTAGTTGAAAAGACACCATATGAGATATGGACAGGGCAACCCCCTAGTTTGTCTTTTCTCAAAATTTGGGGATACGAAACTTATGTAAAACGTTTACGATCGACAAGCTTACACCCAAATCGACAAGTGCTTCTTTGTTGGATATCCTAAGGAAACTAAGGGATATTACTTTTATAATCGGGAACAAGGCAAAGTGTTTGTCGCCCGACACGGTGTCTTCTTGGAGAAAGAGTTTCTTTCAAGAAGGGTTAGTGGGAGCAGGGTGCATCTTGAAGAAGTTCAAGAAACACCAGAAAATGTTTCAGCGACCACAGAACCACAACAGGAGGAGCAAAGTGTTGCGCCACCAGTTGTAGATACACCAGCCCCACGGAGGTCTGAAAGATCACGTCGTGCACCTGACAGGTACACAGGTGCGGAACAACGTGATATATTGTTGTTGGACAACGATGAACCTAAGACCTATGAGGAAGCGATGGTGGGACCCGATTCCAACAAGTGGCTTGGAGCCATGAAATCCGAAATAGAATCCATGTACGACAATCAAGTTTGGAACTTGGTTGATCCACCTCATGGTGTCAAAACCATTTGAGTGTAAATGGGTTTTTAAGAAAAAGGTCGATATGGATGGAAATGTTCACATCTATAAGGCGTGATTGGTGGCAAAAGGTTTTAAACAGATTCAAGGAGTTGATTATGATGAAACCTTCTCGCCCGTCGCAATGCTTAAATCTATTCGGATTATCTTAGCGATTGCTGCATATTTCGATTATGAGATATGGCAGATGGATGTCAAAACGGCTTTCCTAAATGGAAACCTAAGCGAGGATGTATACATGATACAACCTAAGGGTTTTGTCGATCCACAATCGCCTGGAAAGATATGCAAGCTACAAAAATCCATTTATGGATTGAAGCAAGCATCTCGGAGTTGGAATATTCGTTTTGATGAAGTAATCAAAGGGTTTGGTTTCATCAAAAATGAAGAGGAGGCCTGTGTTTACAAAAAGGTCAGTGGGAGCGCAATTGTATTTCTAATCTTATATGTGGATGACATATTGTTGATTGGAAATGATATCCCTATGCTAGAATCCATCAAGTCTTCATTGAAAAATAGTTTTTCCATGAAAGACTTAGGGGAGGCAGCATACATATTGGGCATTCGGATCTATAGAGATAGATCCAAGAGGCTAATTTGATTAAGCCAACGTACATAAATTGACAAGGTGTTGAAAAGGTTCAACATGCATGATTCCAAGAAAAGTTTCTTGCCCATGTCACATGGCATTAATCTTAGCAAGAATTAGTGTCCTCAGACACATGATGAGCGGAATAAGATGGGTATGGTTCCATATGTTTCGGCAATTGAATCCATCATCTATGCCATGCTTTGTACACGTCCAGATGTCTTGTACGCTTTGAGTGCTACGGCGAGATACCGCGATCCAGGTGAAGGTAAGCGGATCGCGTAAAGAATATCCTTAAGTACTTGAGAAGAACTAAGGATATGTTCCTAGTCTATGGAGGTGAAGAAAAGCTCGTTGTAAGTGGTTACACTGATGCTAGCTTCCAAATAGACAAGGATGATTATAGATCGCAATCTGGATTCGTGTTCTTCCTGAACGGAGGCGCAGTCAGCTGGAAGAGTTCCAAGCAGGATACTTACATGATTGTCTCTAGTGCAAGTGGAAGATTGTTAGTGATATGCCCTTGAGGCAACATGGAGATGTTGGATATCACTGTCAATGTTTATGTATAAATGAATAAAGTGTTATTCAGTTCCATGAAATAGACATCTTGTATTGATCAATAAGTACGTGACTTATTTATGAGACTCTTTATGCATGAATCTATTTCTAAATGATCCCGATCATATATCATATTATTGGAACTAATATGATTCTAAGATTGGCATGTTTATTGATTGATGATCATGTCTCATAGATCATGGGTATGGAGATACCAAATCAATAAACATGGACACATGTGTTAGAGAACACATTGTTGGATAGACCCACCATGAGACACTACAGGATTTAATGTGCCATTAGTTAGTCTCAGGTAGTGTTGGTACAAAACATGTGTAGTAGCCTACTTTGGGACTACCAAACGCTATTCCATAACTGGGTAGTTATAAAAGTAGTTTTCGGGTTTTCTATGTAACATGGAGTGGGATGTGAGTGATCAAGATGGAATTTGCCCCTCCTTTGGAGAGATATCTCTAGGCCCCTCGATGTAATGGATTATGGAAATGCATGGCCATGCTAAGTTGATTGAGGAGTCAATCAACAGACAAATAATCCAATACGATTCGAGTGAATGGTTAAGTTATTGAAGGGATGGCACACATCTTGCCTATAGCTTAATTGGTATCGTGAAGCAATGGGATTTGTGTACACATTACATGTTCAGAGCCGATAGTATATTATTGTATACTATGGTGTCTATATGTGCTGCTAGGCGCAGCTGTTGACAGATCGGCTGAGTTGGACTCGAGCCGACGGTCGGCTAAGTTAGACTATAGCCGAAACCAAGTATACCTGAACCTACAGGGTTGCACGCTTAAGGGGATAAGAACAGGCATTCGAGTTGGACTTGGATACGGCTCGATCCGATAGGGATCCGATCGGATAGAGTCCTATGGGCTTACGAAGTCCGGCCGACCAACTCTATGAGATTCGGATAGGATCCGATTCAAAATAGAGTCCCGATGGGCCTCTAGGCCCAACCGGCAACTCTATATAAAGGGGTGAGGGGTGGAGAGCTGCTGCATGTCAATTGAATCGAATTAAACCGAATCAATATTATTTGGCGCAACAGAAATCGGTGAGATCAATCTCCACGGAAACCCTCCCCACTTTCGAGCCAAACCCTAGCCTTGCATCGCGTGCTATCACACGGGTGTTCGGCGTTCTGTCCCCGGACGTGTGGATACTAGTAGAGGCGTTGCTACGTTGCGGCACTGTTGATAGGCTACGAATCGGCTGTGGTGGAATCGGCTGCGGTCGAGCGCATCGGAGCGAGGCACGAGAACGCGGTCAGACGACTCGGATCAGCTGCGGCATCGGCGAATCAGCTGATTGGTGAATCGGCCATCCCCGGGAATCACCTGTCATCAGCCAGCATAGTTCCAGATCGGATAGCCCTGATTGGCTAGTCCGCTACACTCTACTCCAATCGGTAACGATCTATCGGCCCTTACTTACAAGTGTTCCTGGTTTGCGCGGTAGAAAAGTTTTTCTTTCGGGTAGCGTAGCCTCCGCGTAACCCTTCAGTTATAATAGTAAAATTATATTATGATTATATTTTTAGAATGTGCGTGTGTATATATATATATATATGTATACGAGTTCATCCCCTGCACCTGTTTTGCACACTAAAGGAGAAACGACGACAGATTTAATATACATTTCTATTTTAGAACAAATTAATGATTCAATATAATTTTGGAGCATGTACTCACTGGAACTTTCATCTTCACAGCAAGTTTTTCTTTCCAAATTCCGCAGACCTTTTCATGGAACCGTGCCCATGCCCTATGTGCAGTTGCAAGATAGTGAGTAATTATCTCAGAACCACATAGTAGTTATAGCAACTAAGATGACATTACCTATTTAACACTTCAAAAATCTTTGCGAAGGTAGTGTCTTGTTTATCCATTGAATTGTAGACATGAATTTTGGAATTGGAAAGGTCAATAAGGAAAAGCACCCAGTGGAATCTGCAAATTGTGTGAGATGATATATATGAAACTATATGAGATGGAAATTGGTATGGTAGGCAGTAAAAACTCATGCTCTGTTGTATGACAGTAGTATTCAAGACTTGTAATGCTGCTGCACCAGCATATGGACGATGTTGTCCTCTGTTTTCTTCAGATAATGTTCTATCATTTCTGTGTTAATTTTGCGGGGGTCCATGAATCCTATTTTGAACCATCCCCGCTTACAGCACTCGTGGATCGCCATTCTACAAGGATAAAAGAATTTTAGTCAGCTACATACAAGGAGCTAAGGAATGAAATAAATTTAATTAAACAAAACTTACAAAACGCAGCAGCTGAGAAGAGAGACGTGGAGGGCGTCTTGCTGGTACAAGTCGAACACGTCCTCGAAGCGGATCCACATGATATCATCTCCTTGGATGAATTCTTCATTTCTGATCCGCACACCGAGCATCTCTCTACCTTTGCTTGAAATTTTCATGTACCACTTATGGAATCGATACATCTGTGTAGAGAGATTTTTGACCTGAGTAGGCTTGACAAGCGGTTCACCGAGTGTAAACTTGTAGTTCAAATCAGTCTTTTCGATTTTTGCGCTTCCAAACATTTGCTCCCTCGATAGTCCTGTCTCGTTCATAAATTTGTGTAACTCAGCTTCACCAGGTGTCAGCAAGGGCTCAAGGGATTTTTCAGGTTGCTTCCCGAGTTGCTGGACATCTTTCTTCTTTCCTTTCTCCTTGTTATAAGCCTTCCTAATTGTTCTGTCATAGTTTGATGGAAAGGCCTATTTAACAGGTGGCACGCACATCTTCTTAAAGAAGGCCTTAGCCACCAGGTCGATAGGAATCGACTTTTCAGGATTCTTACGCTTGAAATGCGCCTTCACTTTCGCTTTAACTGTCTCGTCCAACTCCTCGGGAGTCATGTCGTACACCGTTTTCTTTAGAGCTGGGAGACTTGGCTCGTCAAGTCTTGGCTTCTTTGTTTATGATCTTATTGATCTTGACGGCGTGGCTCGAGTTGTGCGCTTAGGAGGCGGAGGAGTCGGTGCTCATGGAGGCAACAGAGGAGGCTGGGGAGTGGGAGACCATTTAGGAGTCGGTGCTCGCGGAGGCGACAAAGGAGGCAGAGGAGGCTCCGGAGTTGGTGCTCACAGAGGTGACGGAGGAGGCGGAGGAGATTGTCCATGCAGAGGAGACGGTCCATGTGGCAGAGACAGAGGAACGAAAACAGCTTCTCCCCCGGGAAACACGATGAATGGCTTGCACCATAGTACGACTCCGTGTGCTATGTCTCCCAGTTTCGTCTCCCGTCTCCTCCGAGGATATCCAGTTCGAGATCTTCAAAACCTCGTTTCACCTGTTCAACTTCGACCTTAGAATACCTAGGTGGATGGCCAAGCTCGTTCAACTGGTATGGCCATGCTCGATGCCACCTTCACGAGAACAGAGCTTATTAATTAGTAATCATCCTACACGCCAGCTTTTGCAATATACAAGTCATATATATTTATATATATCATAAAACTATGAGCATACCTTGATTGACAAGTTCTTTAAGGGAATATGAAGCTCACAAGATGTCCGCCGCGTGATCGAATCAACGGGGCATGGGGGTACAGCTTCCGCTTCAAGGTCCCGTTCAGGTACTTGGCCTGTAGATGCGCAGCTGCTGCGCTTGCATGAGGGGCTCACCATGACGGGTGGTTCTGGATCTGCTTGTCTTTGTTGGCTCTATAGTTCGACCATCAGTTGTTCCACCTTTCTGGACACCTTCACTTCGATCTTCCGAGCGTAGGCTTGGATATTCTGATCGTAGGCCGTGAGTTGGTGCACCATATCTGTTAGCTTCTCTATGGTATCTCGCTTGCTCCTCATGCGACTCCTTTAGGTTTGGAGGTCCTCTTGGAATCCATATTTCCAAGGAATAATGCCTTTTCCTCGCATTCATCCTGGATGCTCAGGGTTTTGAACTGCGAGCGTAAGCTCGTCCTTCTCTTTTTCAGGCTGGAATGAGCCCGAGACGGAGGCCTCCACTGCATCGCTCAATCTTCTGGCGACTTCTTGGATCGCATCGCCGAAGATCAAGGAGCCATCGGCAGGATTGAGCGATCCGCCGTGAGTGTAGTACCAATGCTTCGATCGTTCTGGCCAGTAAGCTATGGCCAGAACGATATCTCTGGCTATCAGATCGGCTTCCATTTGCTCCCATCTCGGTACTACCTTTTGATAGCCGCCTGACCCTAGCCTGTGATGGTAGTGTTTTTTAGTGGCGTTGGACTTGTTCTTCTCAATCAGCGCTTGCGCTTGCTCTCCTGTCTTGTATTCAATAAAAGCATCTCAGTGATCTCCTCAGCTTTGGGAATTTGTCAAAATCAGGTGTTTGGCCCTTTAGGATGTACTTCTTGTGTAATTCTTTCTTAAAGTTCCTGAACAGTTCGGCCATTTTTTAAGTGTCCAATCCTTCACCTTGGCCTGTTCTGTCTCAGGGATTGTGAATGGTTCCAGCATTGTGGACCATAGCATCTCTTTCTCTGTGTCTTGGAGATAGCTTTGCTCATCTCCTCCTGCCCTTGTTCGGCGCCAGTTCACTGTGCTGATGGGCACGTGATCCCTCACTATGCATCCGCTATGTGCGACATACTTTCTTGCGGTGACGGCTGGGCACATGGTCGACCGTCCTGTGCCACTTCAGTTATGAAATGTTGACCCTCAATTTTCTTGGTGATACCGAGTTGTCCGCGTGCCCTCTTCTCAAGAACGGCTGAGGTGGCCTCATTTCCCTCAGCGTTGCCCTCCTTGTTCCCCTCCTCGTTGACGTACTGGTTGGGATCCTCGTTCCCCTCCTCAGCTACCCAGTACTGACTGCTCCTCTACGATCTCGTCGAAGAGGATCTGTTCGTCCGAGCAATCTGCCATTTGTTTGTTTTAATGAGAATCAACAATTTTAATGAAGAAACATTTAAAATAGTTTAATGGTGTTAATATTTTAATAATCATATATAATTAACATACGTCAGATTTATAATTTTTTTAAATTGTAATATTCCTATATAATTATGATACGACCCATTTAAAATTGTTTAAAATTGTAATAGTCCTACATAATTAACATATACCCAATTTAAAATTATTTCATATTATAATAGTTGTAGATAATTAACATACGAACGATTTAAAATTGTGCAAAATTGTAATAATAATATCTAATTTAAATTCAAAATAATTTACATCATCTATACAACAACCTAGCTAGGCAAGTGACACGCAACACGGTGTTGTAAACTCCATCCGCCCAGCCTTTATAGTTAGAAGTTCATGAGTTAGTTTTCCTAGAACAGAGTGGACAACCTCTTTTCATTTAATATTGACATGTAGCAACCTCTTTTCACCTATCGGGCTCTATAAGTACAAGCCCAACAAGGTATTCATGTGTGGCTACACTGCTAGAGCTGCACGACAGGAAGGAAGGCAGGGTAGGTGAGCATCTCTGCATCTCGCTCTGTCTTCTTGTGCGTTGCGGCTAGATGCGTTTAACGCCTTCATATATGTGTTATATGGAGCGATGAATAAAAATGACAAAAATACTACTACGATGGATTTAAAATTGTAATAGTCGTACATAATTAACATATGATCGATTTAAGATTGTGTAAAATTGTAATAATCATGTCCTGCTGTGTCGGCATGGACGAAGGGTCCGTCGATTGGTGGAAACAACCGGGACTAAGTAATAGATGAATATTCAATAAATTCAAAATAATTTACATCGTCCATACAACAACCTAGCTAGGCTTGTACATTTAACATAATTTAGTGCGTGATGGTTGCCCTCAGGTACTTTCTCCTCACTAATGTTCCTTCGCTATGATCGTTACGTGAGTAAGGGGGTCCTCATTTGATAGGAGGATGCTCGGGTTAACTGTCACCACGAACGAAGGTTGCCCATCAAACTGATCGTAATCTTTGTCAGTCTTATCCTTGACTTCGACGATTTCCTTTTGCTTGGGAGAACCACGTGGCGTTTTGGCTTGTCGGACCCTTTTCCCTTCTTTCCTTTGCTAGCAATGTCCTTCACATAGAAAACTTGCCTTACATCATTGACAAGGACGAATGGTTTGTCTGAGTATCCAACCTTGTTAAGGTCAACCGTTGTCATCACTTTCATCAATCATTACGCCTCCACCAGTCAGCCTAACCCACTAGCACCGAAACAGAGGGACCTTCAGAGGTCCATAGTCAAGTTCCCATATGTCGTGATGCTACCGTAATATGTGCTAATCGTTCATCGTATCTCATGGCATCGATGTGAACATCGTTGCTCTTCTATCTTAGTGCGTGTGTAAAATGTATACCCATTGATTTCATATGCTTGGAATGTTGTGATGGAGCAAGATGGTCCCCTTGCCAAGAAGGCTAGTGGTTAGTCAATCGTCCCGTTGCCCATGAGATGTTGTCGTAGCCAAGCAGGGAAAGTATCAATGTGATGGTGTGTAATCCAGGCATCGGTCTTACCGATGCTTTTGGAGCGAACAATCGCCAAGTGCTCCTCGATGTAAGGAGCCACCAACAAAGATTGTTGCAAAACCGTGAAATGTGTTTTACGGAATAATTCATTGTCTACGATCATTATTGCTTTCCTTCCAAGAGTCCTTTTTCCCCACAGTCTCCCTTCATGGCTTGATTCGGGCACCCCGATTGGACGAAGGTCTTCCATACCCCTTGGCGATGCTGGCCTCCAGACAAGAACGGTTACGGATGTACTTCTTTGGAACGCCCATGTACCTCTCAAAAGGGAACATGTTGTCTTGGTATACAGGACCGATGATACGGATCTCTTTGACAAGGTGACATAAAAGATGCGTCATGATATACAATAAGGAAGGTAGAAAGATCATCTCAAAGCTGACATGACATTGCACCACATCGTTTCGAAAGGCTTCTAATCGGTCTGGATAGATGATCTTCTACGAAATTGCGTTAAAGAAAGCACATACCTTTGTTACTGTTGCCTAGATATTATCAAGAAGGATACCTGAAATTACAACAGGAAGAAAACTGTGTCATCAACACATGGTAGTCATCGGACTTTAGGTTTGTGAACTTCTCCTTCGTGCTTATTATTCCCTTTATATTCGAGGAGTATCCAGACGGTACCTTGATGCTCTCCAGGCATTCAAACATCGTTTCCTTCTCTGCCTTGCTCAGAGTATAGTTGGCTGGACTGAAGTAATGACTTCCTTTCTCCTTTGGTTCCGGGTGAAGGCCGTCGTGTTGTTACATATGCTTGAGATCATTACGTGCCTCAAGTGTATCTTTCGACTTTCCATGTACACCTAGGAAGCCCAGCAGGTTGATGCAAAGGTTTTTAATGAGGTGCATCACGTCGATTGCATGGCAGACATCCAAGACTTTCCAATAGGGTAACTCTCAAAAAATAGACTTCTTCTTCCACATCGCCGCCTAACCATCTTCACTTACTATAGGTTGGCTGCCAGGTCCCTTTCCAAATACTACTTTCAAGTCTTTCACCATGGCAAACACAACTTTTTCGTTAAGATGTTTTGGCTTAGTACGGTGGTCTGCCTTCTGTTCAAAATGTTTGGCTTTCTTCCGGACAGGGTGGCTTGCAACAAGAAAGCGACAATGACCCATGTACACAACCTTCTTACAATGTACCAGATACGTACTTTTGGTTTCATCCATATAGTGGGTGCAAGCCTTGTACCCCTTGTTTAACTGTCCGGATAGGTTGCTAAGTGCAGGCCAATCTTTGATGGTTACGAACAACAACGCTTGTAGGTTAAATTGTTCCTTTTTGTCCTCATCCCACACGGGGGCACCTTCTTTCTTCCACAGCAGTTTTAGATCTTCAAACAATGGTCTTAGGTACACATAAATGTCGTTACTAGGTTGCTTTGGGCCTTGAATAATAATCGGCATCATGATATACTTCTGCATCATGCATAGCCAAGGGGGAAGGTTATAGATACACATCGTAACAGGCCAAGTGTTGTCGCCGTTGCTCATCTCTCCAAATGGATTCATGCCATCCATACTTAAACTGAACCTTATGTTTCGTGCATCCTCTCCGAAGTCTTTAAATGTCCTGTCGATGTTTTGCCACTGCGACCCATCGGTGGTGTCTCTCAGCATCCTGTCTTGTTGGCGTTCTTCTGCGTGCCAGCGCATCATTCTAGCATGCTCTTTGTTCCTGAACAAACGCTTGAGCCATGGTATTATTGTTAGTGATATGCCCTAGAGGCAACATGGAGATGTTGGATATCACGTCAATGTTTATGTATTTATGAATAAAGTGTTATTCAGTTCCATGAAATAGACATCTTGTATTGATCAATAAGCACGTGACTTATTTATGAGACTCTTTATGTATGAATCTATTTCTAAACGATCCCTGATCATATGTCATGTTGTTGGAACAAATATGACTCTAAGATCGGCATGTTTATTGATTGATGATCATGTCTCATAGATCATGGGTATGAAGATACCAAATCAATAAACATGGACATATGTGTTGGAGAACACATTGTTGGATAGACCCACCATGAGACACTACAGGAATTAATGTGCCATTAGTTGGTCCCAGGTAGTGTTGGTACAAAGTCCTTAGACCTGAGATCACCATGGATTCCAACATGTGTAGTAGCCTACTTTGGGACTACCAAACGCTATTCCGTAACTGGGTAGTTATAAAGGTAGTTTTCGGGTTTGCTATGAAACATGGAGTGGGATATGAGTGATCAAGATGGAATTTGCCCCTCCTTTGGAGAGATATCTCTGGGCCCCTCGAGGTAATGGATTATGGAAATGCATGGCCATGCTAAGTTGATTGAGGAGTCAATCAACGGACGGATAATCCAATACGGTTCGAGTGAATGGTTAAGCTATTGAAGGGATGGCACACATCTTGCCTATAGCTTAACCGGTATCGTGAGGCAAAGGGATTTGTGTACACATTACAGGTTCGAGCCGATATTATATTCTTGTATACTATGGTGTCAATATGTGCTGCTAGGCTCCGCTATTGACAGTGTCGGCTGAGTTGGACTCGAGCGACGGTCGGCTAAGTTAGACTATAGCCGAAACCGAGTATACCTGAACCTACGGTGGTCGCACGCTTAAGGGGATAGAATAGGCATTCGAGTTGGACTCGGATACGGCTCGATCGGATAGGGATCCGATCGGATAGAGTCCTATGGGCTTACGACGTATGGGCAGCCAACTCTATGAGATACGGATGAGATCCGATTCAAAAATAGAGTCCTAATCGGCCACTAGTCCCAGTCGGCCAACTCTATATAAAGGAGGGAGGGGTGGAGAGCTGCGACACGTCAATTGCATCGCGTGCAACAGAAGTCGCCGAGATCAATCTCCACGGAAACCCTCCCCACCTTCGAGCCAAACCCTAGCCTTGCATCGCGTGCTAGCACACGGGTGCACGGCGTTCGTCCCCGGACGTGTGGATACCGGTAGAGGCGCTGCTACGTTGCGCGCTGATCGGCTTCGGATCGGCTGCAATCGGAGCGATCGGCTGTGGTGGAATCGGCTGCGGTCGGGCGCATCGGAGCGAGGCGTGAGAACGCGGCCGGACGACGCGAATCGGCTGTCTCCAGGAGTCAGCTGTCATCGGCTACACTGTTCCGGATCGGATTGCCCTGATTGGCTATTCCGCTGCACTCTACTCCAATCGGTAACGATCTATCGGCCCTTACTTGCAAGTGTTCTGGTTTGCGCGGTAGAAATTTTTTGTTTTCGGCGCCGTAGCTTCCGCTAACCCTTCAATTATAGGAAAAAATCACATCATCTTAGCAGGAACTCTCTTCTTCTGTCATACCCTGCAGTTCTCCCTTTTAAAAATCATTAAAGAAAATTGCAAAAGAAAATAGTTGTGAATTAACCTAGAGCAAAGAAATACTTCTAAAATGCAAGGTATAAGTGGAAATGGAATGGTAGGATTTTTCTTAAATTTTACATGTCAAAATACGTTAACATGATTTTTGGTGAAATTTTGAGAGTACTAGAAATAATTTTTAACCAATTAAATCAATAGCCAGAATTATTATAAATCCCAAGAAATTCTTTTTCTTTTTCCTCCTCTTTCCGTCCTTTTCCCGCCCAAACTTGTTCTTGGGCCATCGGCTTAGCCAGCCGGCCTGCTCCCTCCCGTGCACGCGCCTCCCCTTATCTCTCCTCTCTCAGGCAGGCCGAAGGTTGAGGCCCAATAGCTCCCTCACGCGCGTCGCAAAAAGTCCAATTCCCGTCCCTCTCTCTCCCGGGCCACTGACAGGTGGGGCCCACCTGTCAGCCTCGTCTTCAACCTCCGTCCGCGCCGCTGCCGCCCACGCGCACCTCGCCACGTGAATCCCACCGCTCGCCGCCTCTCTCTCGCGCCGTAACTCACCGCCTTAACTCCGCATCCGCCGCCGACCGTTGCCGTCCCCATCCGTTGCTCTCGCGCCCATAAATGGTCGGATTTAATCCCCAACCATTTAATCCCCATTTCCTCCCGGTTTACTCCAAAGCAATTACCGCCCCTGGCCGAATCCACGCTCCCGAGCCCTATAAAAGCCGGCCCTCGTCCTCCCCGTTCTCCCCACACCTCGCTCAAGCTCTCCCATGCCCTATCCCGCTCTAGCACCGAGTTCCCATGTTTCGTCGCCCTCCACCGCCGTACGGCCACTAATTCCCACCGTCCCAAGCCACGCCAGACCTCCACACCACGTCAACCTCTTCGTCGGTGTCCGAGCCCTCTTAGCCGCCACTTGTCTCGAGCTCCCGCCGTCCGCACGCCACCCCGCGCTATCGTCTTCATCCCCTCCGGCAACCCGTGGTGAGCTTTCCCCTCCCTTTCTCTCTTGGCCCGTGCGTGCGTCACCACTCCTGTGTGCACGTGGCTTCGCCCACGTGTTGGCGCACCACTCCTCCGCCATGCGCCACCGCTCCGATGGCGCAGGCCGGTCTCCGACCACCGTGCACCGTCGCTGGCAGCGCCCTGCTGCTTGCCCCCTTCCTAGCCGTTCGATCTACCTTCAGTAGATCGGTGTTGTCCGATCCCCGTGCCCGCGTGGCAAGCCAGGTGGCCGCCACGTCGGTGTCACGTGCGCCATGTGGTGCACCAGCCGTCGCTCTGCCCATGGACCCGGTCCACTGTGGACCGATGCTCCCGCGGCGGATGACGTCAGCATTTGGCCACTGACATCAGCCCTAGCCACTGACGCAATCCTTAGGATTTATTTCGCAATAATTTATTAAGGATTTTCTGTTTTAGTAATAAACACAGATAATCTACTAAAATTTATATCTTTTCAATCCGACTCCGTTTATGTCCATTCAAATTTCATTAAATTCATAAAAATGCCAAGAGTCAATTAAAAATGGTTTTGTTCACTATTTCAGTAGACTTTTAGCATGTTTTGTTGAGTGCTTTGTTTTAGATTCCGGTAGTTCCGGCGACCTTTTTTTTCGAGGTTGTTACGTAGTTTCCCCAAGTCGAAGAGCAAGGCAAGTCATGTTTCATCATTGATCGTATTGTACCTATTTTTGTAAAATACCTCATTTTCCTTATTAAACTACATTTATTTTAGAATGTCATTTTATGGGAATATTACACCTATAGTATTAGTACTCAGCTTTATAACTTGAACACCTTGAACCTTTGATAAACTTGGGTATTAATATGATTAGATTTTGGTCTAGGATATGCTTAGCCCTGCTTAGATCAACTAGCACACTAAATGGGTCATCTCACTTAACCATACTCTTATAGACTTATTAGCGTTGGATTCAATCATGTGACATTATGATCATGATAATCAACTAAAATATGATAATGGCGGGTTGTGGGCACATTGGTTTGGATAGTCGTGCCCATGGCAATTAAGGACCGGTTCATGGGAAACCCTGTAAGAAATACCATGCACACCACAAGCCAGAATGGTCAACGGTTGGTCCCATAGTGTAGCCTTTCTCTTGCCAATGTTCCTAGGCAAGGGTGAGTGTGATGGAGTTGCAGTCGGCGGGGGGCTTACTGGTTGCTGGGCTGCCGGATTCATCGCGGCACTCGGGGGGGCTGCCCACTGCCCTGATGGGAGTGGGGGCGAAACCTTGGTTTTGTTCAATTGGTTAGAGAGGGTTATACGAAAGGTCCTATCATAGTCCCTTTCCGGGTACCATGGTGGTATTCCGACACACAAAAATGTGTCATGGGGCTGTGTCTTGTGGGTACAGTTGTACACCTCTGATTAGAGTAAACCTATTCGAATAGCCGTGCCCGCCGTTATGGGCGATCGACCGAATTCACCGTGATTAGTCTCACGTCTCTAATAACCAGATTAATGAGACATGACTAGTATAGGTGGATGGTTTGAGTTTGTCGCAACATGAGGATAACATTGAACAGTGTTGGATATTAATACTTCTTAATTAATTTCAACTATTTTACTGTTTTCAAATTATTGTTGTAAAATTGCTGCTTTGTGCTAAAAATTCAAGCCCTATCCTTTTCCTTGTTTCCCCTTGCATTCATACCCTCTCTTTCGGTATGACTTGCTGAGTACGTTGGAAGTACTCATCCTTGCCTCTTCCCCCCAGAGCCAGTCTCTGAAGCTAATGAAGACGCAAAAGGCGAGTAGGCTTCGTCCGTACTTTGGATATGTCTGTGTAGTGGAGGTGCTATACTGCAAGCATCAATATTAGGCTTTAGCTATTTTTCTTTTTTCGCTTCTCTTTTGTAATGTTTTTAAGACGTGGATCTGTATTATCAACAATTACGTACGTGTACCTTGGCTGGTCTTGGACAGGGATTTTTAACACATATAGCTTCGGAAATTATGGTTTGAATTTTTGGGCATGACATCTTCGAAGGTTGTCCGTCAACTTCGCCTGGATCATCTCATCAAATCTGGTATTGTAGTGCTTTAGAAACTGTACATGCTTCTAGGTTCTCGTACTTCTCACCACGATAGAGGATACAATTGTTCGGACATGCCTGTATCTTCTGTACTTTTAGTCCTAGAGGGCAAACTAACTTCTTAGCTTCATACGTTGATTCTAACAATTTGTTTTCCTCTGAAAGAATGTTCTTCATGAGTTTTAATAACTCACGAAATGTCTTGTCAACACCATTTTGGCCTTTCATTGCAAGAATTCTAGCATGGTACCCAACTTTTTGTGCCCCTATTCACAACCTGGGTACAAGGACATTTTGTGGTCCGCTAACATACGCTCTAATTTCTGCATCTCCTTTTCACCTTCGTAGTCCTCCTGTATGTCGCGCAACATTTGACCAAGATCATCGGCACCATCGTTATCTTCAACATCCCATTTTGCCTCGCCTGCTGTATTTTCTTCAAATCCATCGTATTAACCACAGTCCGGAATGTTGTTTTCTTCTTCATCTTCTTCCATTGCAACCCCTACTTTTCCGTGCGATGTCCAACAATTGTAGTTAGGCACGAATCCCGACTGAAACAAGTGGGCATGAATAATTCTTGGTGTAGAATACTTCTTCTGGTTTTTGCACGTTTTGCATGGACAACGTATAAAGCCCTTATACTTGTTGGCATGGAGCACACTCAAAAAATAATGTACGTCTTGCATAAACTTTGTCGACCGTCGTTCCGCGGTATACATCCACTGCCGATCCATCTAGATGAAATGCACAAAAATCATAAAAAATCCACAAAAGTCAAACTACTTAAATAATATTACAATAATTATATATAAATAATCATACAATAATTATATAATAATCTCACATAATAAATTATTATATTGTACTTAATAAAATTCAAAATTATTTTTAAAAGTTTTTAAAGTTTTAAACATGTTTTTAATATAGTGTACTTATTTCTAACTATTTTAACAATTTTTAAATTACCTAAGTTTTCTAATCTGTTTTAAATTTTCTATATTTTTCTTTTTCATCTATTTTATGACATTGTTATCCACAAGCTTCTAATTTTAAAAATAAACATAATTTTTTCTAAACAAATTTTTCTATAGATAAATATGTATACAAATATACCTACAAATATAATATCAATATCCTAAGCATACATCATTAGAAAATGGATTTGCTAATTTTAAAAAGTACAAATTTTCTCTCATCATTTTCCATGAACCTTTCCAGAGATAAAAATATATAGAAATATACATACAAATGTAATATGCTAAATATACATCATTAGGGGATGGAGTTGCTAAACTTTTAGATCCCTCCAATTTGTATATTATCACAAAAAAATTTTGCAGCATATCCCTTCCTCCTGTAAACCTTTGTAGCAATGACTCGGGCTGGAAGAGAAAGAAAAAGTATAAAAAGGACCTTCACTTTAGTTCTGGTTGATGTTACTAGCAAGGACTAAAAGTCATTTAGATCATTTAGATCTTTAGTTTCGGTTGGTAATACCAATTGGGACTAAAGTTAAGATCTTTAATCCTGATTGATGTTACCAACTGGAACTAAAGATCGTCGACTCCCTAACACAATCTAACAAAACGTGAACCGGGACTAAAGATGATTTTTAGTCCCGGTAGGTGTTGCGACTAAAGATCATAAAAAGTCGTTGCACTTTATAATCAGGACTAAAAATATTTTTTAGTCTCGGTTCTTATTGACTGTAGGATTATTATGGATTTTGGTAGATGGATCAAAGATGACTTCCTCAGTAGTGACTAACCACGATCTACTAGCTAGCTACTGCCGGTCAGTTTGCATATCGCCGGTCGAACAATTTAAGCTAGCTAGCTATAGCTAGGGTTAGATATGAATTAAGAGGTTTGATCGACGGGTCTCACCGGTCGTCGGCTGCATATTTACTAAGTTTTTCGCTGCAAATAGAGTGGCATGTTAGTTACTAAGATATAGTTTTTAGCTGCAACAAACAATACGGCCGACCAATAATAGTTCAATACGTACTACTCCTAGCTAAAATAGCTAAAATAGAGCATTAGATCGAGAACGAGTACTATATCTAACCAGTAGGGGGAATCCATATCCTTAGATCATATATAGCTATTAGGTATTAGCTTTAGCTAGCTCTTGCTAGTTTTACAATTTGTTGTGTTATAAATAAAGTGGCATGCCTTAATCGTAGCTAGCTAGCTAGCTACTACATATATATAATCACTGATTCATTAATTTATCCATGTATATATTGATGGAGTACCGATCAACATGCCTATTTTTCTCATGGGAATGAAATAAGTAAGTAATTTTTAACTTAAATTAACCTGCAAAATTATATTTATTGAAATGCATATATAAAACTGTCAAAGACGAAATAATTATGGTAGTGAAGTCAGGGAAAACAACCCATAATCTATCCAAAGACATTTAAAATAACCAAATAAAAAGAGTTTATACTCTCTCCGGCCGGTTCCATAATTATTAATATTTTGGAAAAGTTTATGGTCAAATTTTTATAACTTTTACTATAAATAACTTTAAAAATATGTAAAATATATAGTTTAAAGGCACAATAACCACATATATATAGATTTGTCTTACAAAGCACTATAATAAAAATAAAAATAAATTTATTTATCGGATATATTATAATAAAAAATATAGTAAAATATATATTTTAAACCGTGTTATTGTTTAAAATGTTAAAAATTATGAAATCGGAAGGAGTAAGTTCCTACTTTAGCTATAAATAACTTTAAAATATATAGTTTAAAGGCACAACAATCACATATATAGATTTGTCTTACAGAACACTATAATAAAAGTAAAAAATGTATTTATTTATCGTATATATTATAATAGAAAAATATAGTCAAATATATATTTTAGGAACAATGTTATTGTCCAAAATATCAAAAATTATGAAATCGGTAGGAGTAAGTTCGTACCAAAGTTTTTTTTGAATCAAAGACTGTGGGGAAGATCCCCATAGTAGAAGAAACTTTTATAGATATGAATAAGAGAAATACTTAGAGGGCAGAAATTAGCTCAAGGAGTCTAACAAAAAAAGAAAGCTGATCTAATGTCAGTCTTGAATCTTACCAATTGGAGATGACACTGATTTTTAAAATTAATAAACAATTTGATCTGACAAGGGTCTTGTTGAGCAAAGACTTTGTCATTCCACATTTTCCAGATTTCCCAAAATGCTATCAGTGAAAAAACTATAATCATGATTTTGATTTGCTTGGAAGAGATGATCTTGGATATTGAGAGAATGATATCTGTCGATGGAATGGGCCAGCAGTCCTCCAAGGGGGATCGCCGAGGAGGTGAAAGAGAGGGTGGTAGAGAAGCTGCCCTCTGACGGATCCAATGGTCGCCTCAAATGTAACGATGAGCCAAGAAACAAGACACAGAGAGTTATACTGGTTCAGCCCTCCTGAAGGATAATAGACCTACGTCCAAAGTGCGGTGTTCTTCCTTGGGGTGGATGATGAACAAGAGTTACAAAGGAGTGTGCTAGAGTTCTCCTGTTTTCCTCCTCTCCCCTCCTTTGGCCCCGCCGCCCTGCCCTCCCTTTTATACTTCAAGGGGGGCAGGAACAGATGAGCTTGGAGGCCAAGAAAGCTAAGACTAAGAGAGAAGAAAAGAGACAGAGAATATCTAATAAAGTACATGTTGGTCTGCTAGGTCACGTACCTGTGGGTATCTTGTATTCTGTCGGCCACCGGACCACTTCGTGCCGCCGTGGTGTCGATCTTTGCGGGCCGTCCCCTCCTTCTTCCTCTGTGCCTGCCAAGTTTCTTCCCGAGGATGCTCGAGGTCGGGCGACGAGTCGGGGTAGAGAGAAAGGGCCAAGGTCGGACTCGGGGGAAGGCCGGAATGCCCGACCCCCGGGGGGAGGAGGGGTCGGGCTCTCGGTCACATCCCGAGGACACTCGATTTAACTTCTGTTGGGGTTCAATCCAGGTTTTTGAGGCACCCCGGGGTGACACCTCCCACAGCAGCCCCCGAGCCTAAGGAGGGACGAAGCATCCATCCTTAGGGTCAGAGTTCTTTCGGATTGTTGTCTTCAATGGATCCTCGGAGCTTTGAGCCAAGGTTTTGGAAGGTGCACCGCCTAGGTGCACCTGCCAGGTGTAGCCCCTGAGCTTATGGGCGAATGGAACATTTGGCCTTAGGGTCAAGCTTTCTTCCAAGGTGTTGATCCCTAGGAGTTTTTGTGAATTGAGATTTTGCAGATGCACCACCTAGGTGCACCTGACAGGTGTAGCCCCCGAGCCTAGGGTCGGATGGCACATCTGAGCCTAGGGTAGAATCATCAAGAGCGTTTTGTCAATCTCCTGATGATCCGAGTGATGCTCGAGGTCCACCAAAAAGGGGTTAGCCGAGATAAACAGGTCTTCCGCCCAGAGGTGTTTGGAAGTCCCTGCTTCGACAGAGGGGTAGGCAATTTGGCCTTCAGCCCCCAAGTCAGAGAGTCCACTTCCCAAGGGCAGTGAGGATCGGTGAGGTGTTCGGGGCTACAGGCCCTAGGGCTCAAGGCAGCCCCGACCTCACTTGTGGACTAGCTCGGAAGCCCACATTCGAGTCGTCAAGGTCACCGCTCTGGGGCGGCGAAGAACATGGTTATGATCGATTCTACTGCCCGAGGGCACATGGTAGTCCCGACCTCGACTGGGGGCTAGCTCGGAAGCCTGCTCCGAGTCGAGAAGAACTTGACCCAAAGGCCAGTGGGGTTTTTCCAATGTCAAAGTAAAGTCCTCTGACATTCTCTGCTACTTCTTGTTTATGGCACGAGGATTGGGAACATCGCTGCATCACATCGAACTTTTGGCATCCCACCCTTTCCAAAGTGTCAGGCGGCGCTGACAATTGAGATGGGAAAGGTGGTGTGACCTTACGGCAGGTTCTTCAGAGTGGACAACGGAAGTTGTGTAGACGTCACTTGCCCTTTCGAAGATCCGACGGCCCAGATTTTACCCGAAGTCAACGTGTCAAGCTAAGAAGTTGGCTGGGCGAGATGCGCTTCAGATGTTCCGCGCTGGTCATAAATGAAACTACACGTTTTACAAAAACCATGCCAACGAGCCCATTGCCATCTCCCTATTTAAACTCCATTACAGCGGGCTCTTCTCCTTACGCCATCTTACTTCTCCACTTTGAGGAAGAGAAAGTATCTCAGGTCTCCCGCCTCCATTCTGCAACCTTCTTCTTCCTCTAAGCGGTCTTAGGCTCATGGCCTCATCGCCGAGTTCCAGTGAAGGTTAGAGTTTGTTGGGAACCCTGAGAATCGGCAGCGGCAAGTAGGCTTAACCTCTCTCCCTTGCCTGAATGTTTCATCCATTCCTCTAGTAGAGCTTCACCTGCTAGGTGTTGATGCTGTGGCAGGAATTTGGTGTTATTCCGAGGTTGGAGATTGCGTAGATACGCCTTGCCATTGCAATGTCCGAGCAGAAAAGGAAGCGGAAGCTAACTACTTCCACAGAGGTGGGGCCGAGCGTCCATGGAGAGGCGGGCGGGAAAACGTCAGGTGCTGCCCCCAAGATTGCACGACGGGGTGCTGTGAAGTTCATAGCGTATACCAGGTGAGCACCATGGTTGCGTTTTATTGGCACTACCAACACTAACTGGCATTGCTGACAGGAAGCCGTCGAGGGTTGACCCTTGCCTTGGCAGGTCGTCATTTGCTGGAGGAGTTGTAGTGACCGCAGCATCTTCACAGCAGACCCAAGCCCTCATCCGGGACTTTGCCGGGGTGCTCGACGACGTGGAAGCGAGGGCGTCGACGTCGGAGGCGGCGGTGGCCGAGCTGGAGAAGAAGTTGGCGGCCACCGATGTGGCCAGGGACAAAGCCTTGGCCAAAATGGCCAAGGATCAGGCCGCGCGGGCGGAGGCTGTCCATAAGTACTGTCTTCTTCAAGTCCTTTGTTGTCAAAGTAGGAGTGTGCCTTAGCCAACCTGTTTGGTGACCAGGCCAACTGGCAGGAGCCGGTCGATGGCTTTGTCGACTCTGGGACAGCCCGAATACAATTGACGGGCGATGGGAAATCTATTCGGAGGCGGCCAGGACACTCCTCGTCGAGATCGATCTGGACACTTCGTCGCTCATCCCGAACGACAACGTGCTTCAGGCGCGTCTATTGAGTGGCCGGGAACTTCTCCGGCGCTGCGCCCTGGGGGTGGCCAAGACGGCGGTGACGCATGTCCTTGGCATTGTACAAAAGCTATACCCCCGGGCGGACATCGATGCGATCACCGAGGGGTGGCCTGCCGGCATCGACTTGGTCAACGTCGACGGTATCTATGCTTCCGTAGAGTCGGCAGCGGATAAGATTGTGAGCAATATGGTCCTATATGTTAGACAATCCTTAAGCCTTGTTGTTCCAATCATCCCAGCAAGAGCACACCCTCGGCCTAGTCTGTGGAACCAATAGTAAAGGAGACCGCCACGTCAACGTTGCTGCATGTTAGGGGGACCTCGGGCCCTATGTATGATCATCATCCCGCGAGAAATAAAGAAAACTTTTGTTAGTCTTCTTTGTATGTTGTCTTCGACTCACAATATGTCCAAAGTAGCTTCTTTTTTTCTGGACACCCAACACACCACTATGCGACAGATCATCCGAGCGACCTCATCCTTCAACAGTATGAGTTCGAAGGGCGAAATAGTCAAACTCGGGAAGAGCTATCACCTTAGGATAGCTTACATCGAGTGGCCTAGGCCGTTTACGAACCAATGAACGGAAGGCTTCCGATCAAACTCTAGGACATCTATGAGGGGGAGTAGATCCTTCCGAGTGATCTCGGTCATTAAAGGACCAAGTCTGGAGGGCTTCCGATCAAACTCCAAGCAGATCCTTCTCCTTCATACTGGGTCGGAGCACGAGGAGACAACCTTCCATTCGTTTCTTGACCGACCTCCAATGCCGAGTGTTCTTCGGACCTTAACGGACGGATCCGAAGGTTTCCTCAGTCTACTCGGACCAACTCAGCTGAATGCAGGACAAACAGGAGGGCAGGAAATGATTGGCGATCACTCAATACGCGTATAACCCTTGTGACCGAGCGACGGAAGCCTGCGGGACTAGTCCAGGCGGGCATTCGGTCAAGCAAGGTCACTTAGTTGTGTACGCATAGGGTGAACATGAGGTCGTCGATGTCCGTCCGATCTCTGTGTGTCTATCCTTCGAAGTAGAGTGAGTCGGGCCATCAACAGACATTGTCCGGGTGGCCCAAGTCGAGCTCCTGGCATCTTAGTCATAAACATAGGATTCAGTCATTTTCGAGCCCGGACTCACTCGCCGGCACTTGACCAAAACACGGTCAGCCCGACCCCAGCCATCCCTAGATAGGAATGAAGTCAGTGCACGAGGGACTCAGGGCCGAGCCGACCACGTTCAGTCAAAGCAGCTAATGAATGAGCCCCGAGCAGCTCAAGCACAGCAGGCAGAACAGCTTATCTAAAACCCTTAATTAAGGGCCACACCGCTAAGGCTTTGCCATGAGGGTAACTATGTGAGAAGGGATCAACGCGGCTAGCGATACTGCTAGGGAGGGCTTCCGAGCCCCCAAGTCTTTTCAGGGATCGGGTATATGATTTGCAGGTAGGGTTAACAGATAACTAAAATTTGCAGAATTGAAGTGGTCGGGGCTGGGTACTTAGCTATTCAAGCGTAGAATTGGCGCAGGTGCTCAATGTTCCAAGAAATCGGTACTTCCTATCCATCTTCGCGAGCCAGCCTGTACGAGCCCGGACGAGTAACGACAGAGATGATGAAGGGGCCTTCCCATGGGGGTGAAAGCTTGTTCATGCAGGTGGTGGACTGCAGTCTTCGAAGAACTAGGTCACCGACCTTGAAGGATCTTCCCTAAACATTGCAGTCGTGGTATCGACGAAGCGTCTGTTGGTACCGATACATCTGAATTGCGGCAACCATACACTCTTGTTCGATGCTGTCGATGTCCTCGGCCCGCGTTTGCTCGGCCATCCCTTCATCGTACAGTCAAACCCTTGGGGATTCGTGAAGCATGTCGACTGAGAGAACTGTCTTCGAGCCGTAGACCAGGAAGAACGGGGCCATCCTGTGGCTCGGCTCGGCTAAGTGCGGAGTCCCCAGAGCACAGCTGGGAGTTCACGCAACCAGCGACCTTCATGCTTCCGAAGCGGGTCAAAGACCGGGGCCTTTAGGCCTTGCAGGATCATGTCATTCGCACGCTCGCACTGCTCGTTCGCTCGGGGGTGGGCCACCGAGGCATATTTGACCTCGATGCACCTCTCTTCACAGAAATCCCAAAAAACATTCTTGGTAAACTATGTCTTGAGGTCGGTGATGATCTCCCTCGGGACGCCGAAGCAAAAGGTGATGCTTTCGATGAACTCGACCGCCTTCTGGGCAGTGCAAGCTCTCAACGGCTGCACTTTGATCCACTTCGTGAATTTGTCGATTGCGAGAAAAAGGTGAGTGTAGCCCCCTGGTGCCTTAGGGAACGAGCCGACCATGTCAAGCCCCCAACATGCAAAGGGCCACGATGATGGGATTGTTTGAAGGGCTTGTGCCAGGAGATGGTGTGTTGGTGAAGAACTGACATCCCTGACAACGTTGGACTAGTTCCTTGGCGTCTTCATTGGAAGTCAGCCAATAATATCCCGCCCGGAAGGCTTTACCGACTAGCGTCCTTGCGCCCGCGTGGTTACCGCAGATGCCCGAATGAATCTCATCGAGGACCTAGGCTCCACGATCCCGAGGGACTCACAGCAAGAGTACTCAGGTGTATACCGTGCACTTGAACAGCTCGCGACCCACTACGACGTACTGCTTGCTACGTAAGGCAACATGCTCGGCTTTTGCCTTGTTGGGCGGGAGCACCTCGGTGGTGATGTAGTCTATGAGTTCTTGACGCCAATCGTCAGGGGTGTCGGCAATGACGTGTACTGACTCAGCTGGTTGCGCTGGGGCCGATTCCGGGTGATCCAGGTCCTTGATCGACGGCTTGTGCAGCTCATGGATGAAGATCCCCTACGACACCATTGCTTGGGAAGATCCAAACTTGGCCAGCTGGTCGGCCGCTGAGTTGGCGTCCCGGAGGACGTGATGGAACTTGAGGCTGGCAAACCTGCCTTTGAGCTTACGGACCTCGGCGCAATAGGCATCTATCTTCTCGCTCGAAGAGGACTAGTCCTTATTGACTTGGCTAATGACTAGCTTCGAATACCCATAAACCATAAGGCGCTGAACGCCAATGGATTTGGCAATCCGAAGACCATGGAGGAGAGCCTCGTATTTGGTGGCATTATTGGACTCCTTGAACAGTAACCGGAGGACATACTTGAGGTGTTCACCCTTCGGGGAGACCAAGAGCATGCTGCCTCCAGCTCCATCAATGCTAAGGGAGCTGTCAAAATACATGGTCCAGGTCGGGCGTGACTCGGAAGTCGGCGGGAGCTAGATCTCTGTCCATTCGACCACGATGTCGACTAAGACCTGTGACTTGATGGCATTGCGTGGCTTGTAATCGAGGGAGAATTCGCCCATTTCCAAGGCCCACTTGACTATCCGCCCAGTAGCCTCGTGATTCCGAATGATGTCCCTGAGGGGAAACCCAGTCACCACCACCACTTTGTGGGCTTGGAAATAATGTCGCAGCTTTTGAGTGGTGATGAGGACGGCGTACAACAGCTTCTGTACTTGGGGATAGCACGTCTTTGAGGTCCCGAGGACCTCGGATACATAATAAACGGGACTCTGGACTGGATAGGTGCGACCTTCATCTGCGCACTCGACAACCAGCACCATGCTAACAACAGTGGTGGTTGCGAAGACATACAAAAGTAGTTATTCCTCAGGGTTCGGAGCAGTGAGGATTGGTGGCACAGTCAAAAGGTGCTTGAAGTCGGCAAACGCCTTGTCGGCATCTTCCGACCACTAGAAATCCTTGCCCTTCTCGACCAGCTTGAAGAATGGCGCTCCGCGCTCGCTAAGTTAGGAGATGAATCTCCCGAGAGATGTCATGCTACCCATGAGTTTCTGCACGTCCTTGACGCAGGATGACTTTCGCATGTTCAAGATTGCACAGATCTTCTCAGGATTGGGCTCGATTCCTCACTCGCAGACGACAAAACCAAGAAGCTTCCCGGAAGGCACGCTGAAGACACACTTCTCGGGATTAAGCTTCCATCTGTACTTGCACAGGTTTGCGAAGGTCTCTGCTATGTCGGGTAAGAGATTGTCGGGGATCCACGTCTTGATCACTACGTCATCCACATAGGCTTCAACGTTACGACCAATCTGGCTGGCTAAACAACGATGAATGACTCACTGATAGGTCGAGCCGATGTTCTTTAGACCGAAAGCCATCGTGGTGTAACAGAAGGCCTCAAATGGCGTAATGAAAGATGTCTTCTCCTGGTCGGACGCTTCTAGGCCTATCTGATGATAGCCTGACTAGCAATCCAAGAAACACAGGAGGGAACACCTCGCGGTAGACTCGATGACTTGATCGATGCGGGAAGGAGTACACGAGTCTTTGGGATAATGTCTGTTAAGATCAGTGTAGTCAACACACATTCTCCATTTCCCGTTTTTCTTTCTTAGAAGGACTGGATTGGCTAACCAATCCAGGTGGTGCACATTCTGAATGAAACCCGCATCTAGAAGTCGAGTCAATTCTTTCTAGATCTCGTCCTTGCGCTCCTGGGTGAACCGTCGCAGTCTTTGCCTGACCGGCTTGGCATCGGGGGGAACATGAAGCTCATGCTCGACCAACTCCTAGGGTACTCCCGGCATGTCTGCCAGTTTCCAAGCAAACATATTGATGTTCGCATGCAGGATGTCAACGAGCGTGCTTTCCTATTTCTCCCTGGGGTGTGAGCTGATCAACACCGTCTTGGAGGGATCAGTGTTGGAGAGGGAGATGGCCTTGTACTCAGCGGAGCTAGCGGACGGCCTCGACGCTGGTGGTGCCGGACTTGGGTCATCCTCGACCATTGGTGCCTTCCCTTTTGGGTCGGCACGCGAGGGAGGAAACCTACCTACCCGGGCCGATGGGTCGTCGGCCTCGCCGAGGGCGAGGCTCTCGGATTCATAGGCATGGGACGTGGTGACATCACCTCACACAGAGAATTCCCCCTGGGGACCTGGCACCTTGAGAACCAGATATGTGTAGTGGAGAATCGCCATGAACTTGGCGAGGGACGGACGGTCGAGTACCGCATGGTAGGCCATCTCGAAGTCGGCCACGTAGAACCTAACGAACTTGGTGCGGAAGTTCTCCCGTGTTCTGAGCATCATGGAGAGGGAAATCATACCGAGGGGCAGGCTTCCTTGACCCGGGACAATGCCATAAAATGGCGAGTCCGTAGGCTCAAGGGTGGAGAGGGAGACTCCGAGCTCACGAAGGGTTCCTCTAAAATGGACGTTGATGCCGCTCCCTCCGTCGACTAGAACACAGTTGAGGCGCACCTTGAGCACCACTGGGTCCACCATCAATGGGAACCGACCCAGCTTTGGGACGTCGGCCCATTGGTCTGTCGAGAGAGAGATCGGAACCTCTGACCATCGAAGGCGCTCAGGCGAGTCAGTCGAGATGGTATTCACGCGACGAGAAAGGAGCTTTTGCTGGCATCGACTCTCTGAGGTCGCCTCGCCACCGAGGATGATGTTGACAGTGTGGGTCGACTCCTGGAAGTCGTCCTCCCGTCGCTAGTCCCCTTTCCGGTGCTTCGGGTCTGCGCTCCTCCCCTTCCATGGCCTTGTAGGTTGGGGGTTTTGTGCCTCCCAGACCATTTGGTCTTGGAGGGAGTAGCACTGCCAGATGGTGTGGTTTGCGTCCGGATGGAGGAAGCATGGCTTGTCCATTGCTTCACAGAATGTTTCCCCGAGGGTTCCCCCCTCGAACTTGGTCCCTCGAGGGCCGCAACTTCTGTGGTCGGCTTGCATTTCACATTGTCTCGCCGATCTCATTGACTCGGGCGGCGATCCAACCTCCTCGGCGAGCGGCGCTCGGGGTCGGCCTGCTCCTTTCCCTTCGACTCCCTCCGGAGGCGGAAGCCAGTGGGCACCATGAGTGTCACGCCCAGAAATTCACACCAGAATTTCTGCAGCTAATTTGTGCATTACACCCTCGTCCAGGCATCAGCCGAGGTACACAAATCGACGTTATTGATAATACAGAATCCTCGTCTTAGAAACAATATAAAAGAGTTACACAAATGCAGCGGAAAGGAAAATAAAACTGACTTAAGCTAAACTTGACACGAGCGAAGCAGAACGCCAACACCACAGCTAACCCTTGACGAGAACAAGCCTACACCTCCTCGGAGACCTCGATCTCAACCTCTGGCACTGAAGGGGGAAAAAGAAGCAAGGCTGAGTACAACCACCGTACTCAACAAGTCACACCGGAAAAGGGGACATGATGCAAGATGAATAACAAGGAAAGGTTAAGAGGCTCAATTTGCATAAACAACATTTGCAGAATATAATAACAATGTTTGAAGACAGTAAAACAGTAGTAATAATTAAGCAGTATTAAATAAACACTGTCCAACGCTCACACCACGTTGCAACAGGCCCATCCATCCACCTGCACTAGTCATACTTCAACATTTTATTCAAATAAATATGTGAGACTAATCAAGGTGAATCTGGTCGATCGCCCGTAACCGCGGGCATGGCTATTCGAATAGTTTTTACTCTGATCAGAGGTGTACAACTGTACCCACAAGACACAATCCCACAACACGTTACCGTGCGCCGGTGCACCACCATGGTACCCCGGAAAGGAACTGTGACAGGACCCTTCACATAACCCCCTCTAATCAATCGTACCACACCAAGGTTTCGCCCCATTCCCATCGGGCAATGGGCAGCCCCCTCTAGTGCCGCGGTGAATCCGGGAAGTTGATCAACCCTTAAAACCGGGCCGACCCAACTCCATCACGCCCACCCTCTCGGGATACGTTGACTAGAGACGGCTACGCTCAGCACCCAGCCATTACCCCATGCCGGCTTGTGGTATGCACGGCATTTCTTCCGGGGTTTCCGAGAACCGGTCCTTAATCGTCATGAGCACGCTAACCAAAGTCCAACCATGTGCTCACGACCCACCTTTTTCATAATTCAATATTATTAGAAATAGGGTCACAACTTAACATCATCTGAGAGTTAACTTCTAGTAATATACTTGATTAGTGTGATTCCCTTAAGTGAGCTAGTTGCGCTAAGCAAAACTAAGCAAACCTTAAGCTATCATCTAGTCACATTGAACCCCAAGTTATCAATGGTATAAGGTAAACAATCCTATGGTTGAGTACAATAGGTATAATCATCCCATGAAATGACATTCTAAAACATATGCGGTATTTGAAAGAAAAGAGGTATTTACATAAAATAGGTACAATATGGTCAATGTAAGGTATGACTTGCCTTGCTCGGAGACGAGGAACCTCGGCGACTACTTCAAGAGAACGGGCTCGCGGAAAACTCGGGATCTACACGACAAACAAAGCACTCAACAAACACCCTAAAAAGTCTACTGAAACATCACTGAAAAGTATTTTTAATGGATTCTTGACATTTTTCTGGATTTAATGAAATTTGAATGGGCTAAAACGGAGCTCGGATTCAAAAGATATGAATTTTAGAAGTTTAATTGTGATTTTTAAACTAAACAGAAAAGATTAAAATATTTATTGCGCAATTAAGCCCCCGTGACGCAAGCATGGCGCAAGCGGTAGGGCTGATGTCACCGGCGCAAGTGGCGACGCAAGCGGCGTGGGCACGGTCCACGGTGGACCGAGTCCGCGGCGGCGGCGGAGAGAGCGGGGACACGTGGCGCGCATCGGTGAGGAGCAGCGGCGATCGGACGGGGACGGCTTGCGCGCGAGAGAACGGTCTGGATCCGCCCGATCCGAAGGATCGAACGGTGCGGATCGCGGGTAGGGTTAGGGTTCGGGCGGCGGCCGAGGGCGGACACGCGGCAGCCATCCGACGTGCGGCGACCGGATCGAACGACGACGAGATTGGGCGGGATCGGACGGTGCGGATCCTCCCGATCCGACCGATCGGACGGCCCAGGAAACGGCGCTAGGGTTAGGGTTTTGGGCGGCGGCTCGAGCTCGCCGCCGGCCATGGCCGCGCGGCGGCCGGCTGATCTCGGCGGCACCGACGACGGCGGCGGAGGTGTGCGCGGCGCGGGAGACCACGGCGGAGAGCGAAAACGAACGCGCGGGGAACGACCCGAGAGGCAACACGGAAAACCGAAGAGAAAAGGGAACGGCGGCGCACTCACCGGCGTTTGAGAAGACGACGATGGCGACGGCGGTTTTAGGGCTAGCGCTAGGGGGAAACAAAGGGGAAACGCGCGGCGGTGAATAGGGAATTAAATAGGGGCACAACGAGACCGGAACGAGCACGGAATCGGCGCGGATTCGTCGCCATCGGTTACGGATTCGGAGAGAGAGAGGGGAACAACGGCAACGAAATCCTCGCGGATAAGGTTTCCATCGGGCGCGAGGGATGCGGAGATGGATGCGGCGTTGTGGGATTGGGCCCGGCATGGATCCGACGTGGCTCGGGTTCAAGCGGAACGGAGCGGAGCGGCGGCGCGCATGGCTGGGCGGCGGCTGGGCCGACCGGGCGCGGGGACGGGGGACCTGACGGGCGGGGCCCACTTGTCGGTGACTCGCGGGCGAGGAGGCCGCGGACTTGCGCGCGCGTGGCGGCGTCGCGGGCTTCGGCCCACGACCGAAGGGCGCGCGTGGGGCGGCTCGGGCCGGGAGGGAACCGGGCCGGCGGCCCAAGAGGAAAGAGCGGGAACACTGTGCCGCCGTACGGAAAAGAAAAAGAAAAAGAGAAAAAAGGATTTTGTGGGCTTAATTAATTCCTGATTTCTTATTTAATTGATTAAAAATACTTAGAGTGCTCTAAAAATTCCAGTAAAAATCCTATTAGCGCATTTTGACATGCAGAATTCAAGAAAAATCCTACCATGTCGTTTCCATTTATTAATTGCATTTTAAAATTACTGGTTGGCTCTAGGTTAATTTCAGAAATTCCGATTATTTCAGGGTAAATTATTTAAATAATTTAGGAAAAACCCAGGGTGTGACAATGAGTTGGTTCTCGGCATCCTCAGCGTCAGCGAAGCCCTCGGTGATGGTAAACACTTGGGATGGGGTGGTTGGCTTCGTCTGAGAGAGAAAGTGGAACAACTCAGAGGGTTTTCGAAGGCCCTCAGAGAAGATTCGCATGATGTCATTGTCAGAAATGCTTGCAACAGAGTTGCGGTGCTCCAAGAAACATCAGATGTAGTCCCGGATGGACTCGGTGGGGCCTTGCCAGACTCGACCGAGGTCGTAGCAGGTGGCCAGGCATTGCCACGTGCCATGGTAGTTGGCGACGAAGGAATTGCAAAGCTCATCCCACGAGTCGATGGAGTCCTCGGGTAGACCGGCAAGCCAGTTGATGGCCGTTGGTGCCAGCATGACCAGGAGATAGTTGGCCATGATGCGATCCTCACCATTTGCAGCACAAACAGCCGTGCAATATAGCTGGAGCCACAAGGTGGGATCGGTCTTGCCGTCGTATGGCTCTATCCCCGTCAGGCAGAAACCCTTGGGCCAAGTGACCTGCCAGAGCTTGGCGGTGAGACAAAGCCATCATGGCGGGCTGCGGGATCGAGCATGCCATCAGGAGGTCCGTGCAACAGGTCGTACTCGTCCCGTCGCCGTATCTCCTAGCGCCTCCGATCAGCGGCATGTCGCTCGATGGTGTTGTGGGCATCCATCCTCTGCGCAACCACCTCATGCAGATCACCTGTGTGAGAGCTCCCTTGATGCTCAGTCGTGCGAGCACTCCGGGAGTGTCGAGACGTGCCCGCGGGGGAAACCACGGTCCTCATGGCTGCACCCGCCGCAGGACACGGGGAGGCCGAATGACCGGCACTATGCTGTCGTCGAGCGTCGAGCGCTCCCAGGGGGAGCTCTGATAGGGTCGGGACATTGAGCTGTGCTGCAGCGGCCTGGGTCATGGCCATGGCCTTTCGGATCTCCGAGGAGTCAGGAAGACCGTTGAGGGCATGCTCAATGGCGACCAAGTTGGCCGCCAACATCCGAAAAACCTGGTGTCCCTCAAACTCCATCGTGAAGTTGGACTCCAGGCGCCCGGGGCAGAATGTGAGGGCGATGGGCCTACTCACGCCATGCAATTCTCCCTACATTACGGGAGCGACGCATGCTACGGTGATCGTCGGACTACTGAGAGCCCGTGATCTCATCGTCGGACACCGCCTCCACCATCATGATGAAGTTGGCGGGCCAGCGGTTACCAGGCATGAACACTAGTCCGTGGACCCGCCCACTCGACGCCATGCGGGGGAGAGAGGTATGGCGGATGGTCCTGCTAGGGTCCTCTGCACCAAGAGGCACGGGAACACCCCCAGCAACATGCAAAGGCGAGGAAGATGACCCTCGGCGCGGTAAAGCAAAACGTGTGGCGCGGAGTCGAGCTGGGCACTCAATTCGGGTCCAAGCATCATCTGCGCTCAGGACTGCCATGCGAGCAGTCGGGGGTTTGGGCTGCCAAACCTTGATGGTCGTGCGGGGCTTGGGGGATGAGGCCTCGGGGCGTGAGACCACGCGCCTTGGCCTCGCCACCACGCGCGGAGGCGCGACCGCACGGTCCAGCTCGCCGGAGGCCGTCTAGGAGAGAGTGAGGTAATGGAAGTCGTTCCGTGGAACACCAGAGTGCCGAAGACAAAGGTCGTCCCGGCAGGAGCCACAAGGTTGGTGGCGCAGGAAACAGCAATCGGATCGCTCCTGGTGAAGAACAACTCCCTTACCTGGCATGCCAAATGTCGACGGAATGGGTCGGCAATCCTCCAAGGGGGATCCCCAAGGAGGTGAAAGAGAGGGTGGTAGAGAAGCTGCCCTCCGACGGATCCGATGGTTGACTCGAATCTAACGATGAGCCAAGAAACAAGACACAGAGAGTTACACTGGTTCAGCCCTCCCGAAGGATAATAGGCCTACGTCCAGTGTGCGGTGTTCTTCCTTGGGGTGGATGATGAACAAGAGTTATAAAGGAGTGTGCTAGAGTTCTCATGTTTTCCTCCTCTCCTCTCCGTTGGCCCCGTCGCCCTGCCCTCCCTTTTATAGTTCAAGGGGGGCAGGAACAGATGAGCTTGGGGCTAAGAAAGCTAAGACATGTTGGACTGCTAGGACCTATACACCATGGGTATCTTGTATTCCTGTCAGCCCTGGTACCCTGCTTCCGTGCCGCCAGGTGGTGTCAGATGCTGTCGGGCTGTCCCCTCCGTGCTTGAGTTCCTATGATTCCTGTAGGACTTGCCAAGTTTCTTCCTGAGGATGCTCGAGGTCAGGCGACGAGTCGGGGTCGAGAGAAGGGACCGAGGTCGGACTCGGGGGAAGGTCGGAATGCCCGACCCCCGGGTGGTACGGCTCTCGGTCACATCTCGAGGACACTCGGTTTGACTTCTGTTGGAGTTCAATCCAGGTTTTTAGGCACCTCGGGGTGACATCTCCCATAATATCCCATATAAAATTGATTGAGGACCAACACTGATTTGCAAAGGGGCATGAGAATAGGAGGTGCTCGATGGTTTCATCCTCCCTGGTTCACACATGACACAATGATCATCGTCATGGAAACCTATATTTCTTTTGGTAAGCATCACTTTAGTGCTGAGCCAATCTACTAGAACAAGCTAGACAAGAATTTTACTCTTGGAGTGCAGCTCGACTTCCAAAGCAACTTGAAAACTGAATGAGTTTCAATTTTATCAAAGATATATTTAGAGAACCTTTTGGCCGAGTAACCGGACCCCCATATTGGTTTCCAACAATCAAGTGAGTGTTCATCATAGGGAGTGTTCTGAAGATGGACCTACAAGAACTCAAGTTCTTCAAGTGCTTACTGCAACACGGGTAACACAAAGAGAGAATCAAGATCTTCTCTTTGCATGATCCTTAAGTCCAAGATATGATCTGTTCTTGAATAGGATGCAAGCGTTGGATAATCATGTTTTAAGATCTGACCAGACCATTGATCTTTCCAAAAACAAACCGTGGATCTATCCCCAACTGTGTAGTGTGCTATAGTGCGACATATCGTGTTCAATCTGATGATATCTTTCCACCAGAATGAACCAACTTCCCTTGTAGCATGAGGCACTTTGGTATAATAGCATCGAAACCACACTAATTGCACCCAAGGCACATCTGCTTTGTTGTAGAATTTATGAAGATGCTTTAGGAGTAAAGCATCATTCTAGAGTTTCAAGTTGATAACTCCCAGACACCCTACTTCCTTTGGCTGCTGAACTATGTCCCAAGCAATTAGATTTCCTCCCTATTTTTTCTCTCAGTTTCCCTGCCATAATCATTGTTTCTGAGCACGATCAATGTTGTTTATTACACCCATAGGTAGTTTAATGGTGTAGAGAGTGTAAGTGGCAATGGATGTCAAAGCTGAGTTCAACATTTGTAGTCTTCCCGAGTAAGATAACCATGTGGAGCATCCAGAGAGCTTCCTTTATATCTTATCCATCATTAGTGTGAAATCCTCCACTCTCAGCTTGGTCATGCCCATAGGTAGTCCAAGGTATGTAAATGGCAGAGTGCCAACAGTACATCCAAATGTGTTTGCCAAGCATTGCATTCTTTCTGGTAACACCTTGATTGGTAACTTCTGTGACTTGCTATAATTCACTTTAAGACCTGTGGATTCAGAGAAGCTATTGAGGAGCGATTTAAGAGGAGTTGCCTACTGTCAGCCTGCATGATGAGCAAAGTATCGTCAGCATACTGGACTATGGGGAAATCTTTCGTAGGCTGATGGATTGGAGGTGTGAGTAAACTCAGAGCTACATCTTTGTTAACCAAGATTTGTAACAACTCAGTTGCCAGTACAAAAAGCAGAGGTGACAATGGATCCCCTTGACGAACACCTCGTTTGCATCTGAAAAATTTCCCACGGACTCCATTGAGTAGTACTACAGAGTGTCCAGAGCTTAGGATGGCCTGGATCCAAGTGATCCATTTAGCAGGCAAGCCCAAAGACTCCATAATCTGGCTAATAACTAAGTGTTGAACCATATGAAAGGCCTTTTCGACTTTAGAATAACCATTGGTTTTCTGGACTAGTGACATTGATGAATGTACTCAAAACTCCACGCTAGGTAGTCCCGGATAGTTCTTGTTCGATGAAGTCATACGATTACGGTGAATCGTTAGTTATTACCAATTTAAGCGATCCGCTAATATTTTAGTAACCAACTTTAAGCTGATGTTCATGAGGGAAATTGGCTTGTAGTCGCTGACTGTCTCAAGATTTCTGATTTTCGGTATTAAAGTGATATAGTAAGCATTAATGTAATCAAGATTAGCGGTGCCTAGGTAAAAATCACTGTAGAATCTGTAAAAATCCTGTTTGATAATTGGCCAACATTTCTTCATGAAGATGCCGTTAAATCCATTTGGCCCAAGGACTTTATCAGGAGGCATGTGTTTAACTATAGTGTCAATATCTGATTGCTGGAAGGGTTTAGCCAAATCTTGAATGCCATCCATAGGTTCGATGAGGATTGCCAGATTGAAAAGGGTCAATGCTGATGCCAATCCTATTTCTAAAAAAAAGTGAATAGCAGTCCAACTTTACCTTCATGATCATGGATCCAAATACCTTGGTCGTTCATTATCTGAGTAATGTAGTTCCTTCTATAAGAAACTGTTGCCATGGTATGAAAAAGCTTCATGCATTCATGACACACCCTGAGTTTTGACCCTTTTAAAATCATTTAAATAATTCCTCCTAAAAGAATTAGAATTTCTGGAATTATTCTGGAGCAAACAATTAATTTTAAAATACAATTAATAAGTGGAAATGGCATGGTAGGATTTTTCATAAATTCTACATGTCAAAATACATTAACTAGATTTTTAGTGGAATTTTCATAGCACTAGAAATATTTTTAACCAATTAAATGAATTATTCGCAATTAAATTAAGTCCCTAAAAACATTTTCCCAATTTTCCTATTTATCCCGTCCTTTTCCCGCCCATTTCCCACTCGAGCCGCCGACCCTTCTTCTTTTTCGGCCCAGTCTTGCCCGCACGCGCGCCGCCTCCTCTCTTCCTTGGCCGTGGGCCGAGGCCCACGAGCCGAGCCACCACCGCCGTGAGTCCGCGCGCCCTCCCCGCTCCCTCGGGCCGCTGATAGGTGGGGCCCACCTGTCAGGCCCGTCAACCCCGTGCCCGACTGAGCCGCCGCCATGCGCCATACGTGCCACCCGCTCCGCACCGCCCCGCGTCCAACCCCGCCGCTCGTGAACCGCCCATACCGCACCACACTCCACGCTGCACCGCGCTATACCCGTCCGCGCTCTGCGTCGTCGCGTCCGAGCCCGTGTCGGCCCAAGAACCCTAACCCTAACCGCACCGCCACCAGACTCTCTCTATCTCTGTATTCGAACTAAACAGCGAGGAATTCCTAGCCAACCCGTACCAGATCCGATCTCGAAGTCATCCCTATAAAACCCGCAAGATCGGCCGCGTGTTTCCCCTTTGTCCCCAATCGATTTTAGCCCCTAAATCGCTAACGCCCAATTCCCGCCACCGTGTGTCACCGTCGTCATCTTCAACGCCTGTGAGTCCCCTCCCTTTTCCCTTCCTCTCACGCGCACTACCCCGAGCACCACACCGTCCACGTGCACGCTAACCCAAGTCTCACACCGCTCCCGTGCCATTTCCCGTGCGCTGCACTGTGGTCCGCCGCCGCCGCCGGTCCCAATGTCGTTGGCACGTCGGTCGGCCGCCGCACGGCCACAGCCGGTCGAACCGAGGTCCACCGCTGTCGCTCGCACGAACCCTAACCCTAGCAGCCTCCCAATCGTCTGATCTACCATGCGGTATATCAGAGCCGTCCGATCCGGCCAGCCCACACCTCCGTTGCGATGCCGCCACGTGGCACGCCGCCGCCACTGCAGTCCGTGGACTCGGTTAATGGTAGACTGAGCCCATGCACCTCTTGCGTCAGCCCTAGCTGACGTCAACCGTCGATGTCAGCGCTTGCGCAATGCTGATGTCAGCCCTACCCGACCCTGCGCCAGTGCTTGCGTCAGCAAGGGACTTAATTGCGCAATAATTAATTTAGGCTTTTCTATTTAGTTTAATATCACAATGAAACTTCTAAAATTCATATATTTTTAATCCGAGCTTCGTTTTAGTCCATTCAAATTTCATTAAATCCAGAAAAATTTCAAGAATCCATTAAAAATATTTTCTTGTGCAGTTTCAGTAGACTTTTAGCATGTTTTGTTGAGTGCTTTGTTTGTCGTGTAGATTTCACTAATTCCGGCCATCCCGTTTACTTTGAAGTAGTCGCCGAGGTTCCCCAATCTTCAGAGCAAGGCAAGTCATACTTTACATTGATCATATTGTACCTATTTTATTTAAATATCTCATTTTTTTCTCAAATACTGCATAAGTTTTAGAATGTCATTTCATGGGACTATTATACCTATTGTACTCAGCCAAAGGAATTGAATACCTTATACCATTGATAACTTGGGTTCAATATTCTAGATATTGGTTTTGAACATGCTTAGCTTGGGTTAGATTAATTAGCTCATTTAAGGGAATCACATTAATCCCAATATTAGTAGTGTAGCTGGATCCGTAGTGTAGCTATCTCTAGCTGACGTACCCTAGTGAGGGTGGGCATGATGGATTCTGTAATATCAATAATTGTCGATTTGTCTACCTTGGCTGATTCTTGGACGAGGATTGAATGCACAAATTAGCTGCGGAAATTCTAGCTTGAATTTCTAGGCGTGACAAGTTTGTATCAGAGCCAGCCTTTGACTGTAGGACAAGCCCTATGAGCTCTCTAAAATCCTTTCATTTGCATACGTTTAAAAAAATAATCTTGGATTTTTCTTAAAAAGGGATAATTTTAAAAAGTAAAGTCAGTCTATGGTTTTAGAATTTGTGAAAATGGGTCTGAGGCCTTTTGGTTTTGATCATGCATTGATTCTCATTCCTTTGTCTTCTATAGAAGGCAGGTCCCCCAGCTACGCACTATGGTCAAGGTATGGTGGGTTTCATGGCAGAGTTGGCTCGCATGGCCCTGGCAGTTGGGCACATTGATGCTCCGAGTACACAACCCTCGCACCTCTCAGTGGTGAGCTGCCTCATCGTGTCCGTTTGGAGGTTCATGGCTTTGTGGGTACTTGTATTCCCAACATGGAGGTCACAACTTCAGGAGGCATAGCTGACCACGCTTGTCAGGAAGCTGTGTATCTAATGTTGGCTAGGATGAGGGAGATGCATGACTTCGACCTTCGCGTCTCCGCTCATCGCTACCATCCCTGTCGTGGCAGTTCCTCCGACGTCAACACTTTCAGGTCTACGGCAGATGAGAACGACTCTACTTTTGGCCACATGTGCACGCACTACTACAAAAAGGCTCATTGGTGTCGTCCCAAAAGGTGCCGGTCAAACCAAATCCGACACCTATAATGTATATAGGTGGCGGCAAAATAATAGGTGGCGGTTCGTGTTAAGAACCGTCACCTATAGTCTCAAATAGGTGCCGGGTGAAGAGTAAAACCGCCACCTATAGTATAGGTGGCGGTTTTACTGTTCACCCGACACCTATTTGAGACTATAGGTGGCGGTTTTACTGTTCACCCGGCACCTATTCTTTGCGAATAGGTGGCGGTTCTTATTACGAACCGCCGCCTATAGTATAGGTGGCGGTTTTACTGTTCACCCGACACCTATTTAAGACTATAGGTGGCGGTTTTACTGTTCACCCGGCACCTATTCTTCGCAAATAGGTGGCAGTTCTTATTACGAACCGCCACCTATAGTATAGGTGGCGGTTTTACTGTTCACCCGGCACCTATTCTCAGAAAAATACTATTCCCTCGATTAGTACCATACCGCTCGCCGAACCAGAGCAACACCAACTTAAATAGGTCTATGCCTCCCTCGCTCGTCGTGTAGAACCACTCGCCGAACCGCTCGCTCGTGCCTGTAGCTCTATCTCGTGGGCCCGCGCCCGCGTGGAAAGATATGGTGGGTCCGGCTAAAGGAGTGGGCCCATAAGAAAAGATTGGGAGCACCTCATTGAATGGTGTTTGGGCCGGTGTTTGGCCCGTACAAATGTCGGATAAATAGGTGTCGGTTCTACACGAACCGAGACTTATTTGCCCGAATAGGTGCCGGTCGAAGAACCGACACCAATGACCAAAGTCATTGGTGCCGACCAATAGGTGCTGGTTAGGAAAACCGGCACCTAAGGGGTTTCCCAACCGGCACCTATGAGGCATTCTGTACTAGTGACGATGATCAACGGACTGGACAAGATGCACTCTGACATGCACAAGACAGCCAAGGCTCTGAACAGCAAGAAGATGCTGAGGATCATGAGTTTGCAAGATGAAGTGGTCCGTCTCAAGAAGGAGGTCGCCAAGTTGAAAGGACTCCCAACACCAGGTGACGTTAGGATCCGCACTATGCCCCGGAAGACCACCACTACTCCTGTGCACATCTAGCTGGCGCCTCGGATTCCACCACCAGCCCCTCCTGTGCCTTCACCAGCTCCTCCCGCTCCACCAGTTCCGGCTCCGGCTCCCGCTTCAGGATCCGTCCTCGCTTTCGCCCTGGCTTCAGCATACCAGGGTGGAGGTGGCAGCATCGGGTGGATCACTGTCTCCAGTTCTAATAGCAGCTCAAGATATAAAGAGCCAAGTGAAGAAAAGAAGACAAAAAACTTCTGAAGTCATTCTGAGGAGGAGTAAGACTCAGAGAGAGCAGTTTCAACTGCATCGCCCACAGGAGCCCCTCAGATCGCTCTAGCCGCCACCCTTAGTTTTACCATTTTGCTTAGTTTGTTTTCTTGGTAGTTATTGTGTGTTAGGTTTGCGTGTGGGGTAGCTGACAGTCTATATCAAGTGTGTATGGCTATCCAATTAAGGATGTTGCGTGAGTTTTACATTTTTTAATCAAGATCAGAACAATGCAGTTAATTCAAATAATAAAGTTTAGTTTCTAAGTCAGTATATTTTTCTTCTTCTCTCTTTTTGTTCGGTCGACTTCTCCAGATGGTGAACACCAGGACCAGCGGAGCGAACAACAATAATGGGCAGTCAGGGAACAACAACAACAATCATGATGTCAATGGCAACGCTCCTCCACCACCACCCGAGAACCCCACTATCGCTCAGGTGCTTGCCTCACAAACATAGATGATGGCTGCTATGATGCAACAGATGCAACAACACCAGCAGATGCAACAACAGATGTTGCAACAACTGCAGCAGCAGCAGCAGAACAATCAGTTTGCTCCTCCACCACCACAATCCAAGTTGCCAGAGTTTCTTCGTGTCCGGCCACCAACCTTCTCCAGCACCACTACTCCTATGGAGGCCAATGACTGGCTTCATGCCATTGATAAGAAGCTAGATCTCCTAAAATGCACGGACCAGGAGAAAGTCTCTTTTGCTACACATCAATTGAAAGGTCCTGCTTCTGCTTGGTGGGACAATTACTTGGTCACTCGCCCAGTTGGAGCAGCAGTCACATGGGAAGAGTTTTGTCGTAGCTTCAGGACAGTGCACATTCTTGCGGGAATAGTCACGCAGAAGAAACGGGAGTTCCATTCTCTTGAGCAGGGCAATGGGTCGGTCACTGAATACCTGCATGAGTTCAACCGTTTGGCACGTTATGCCCCGGAGGACGTGCACATAGATGCCGAGAGGCAGGAGAAGTTCTTGGCTGGTATAGATGATGAATTCACTGACAAGCTGATCTCGGGGGAGTATGTTAACTTTGAGAAGCTGGTTGACAAGGCCATTTGGCAGGAAGACCAACGCAACAAGATGATCAAGAAGAGAAAGGCAGTGCAGTTCAAGCCTCCATAGCAGCAGGGAAATCAGCAGAGACCACGTTTCATGTCCGGAGGTCAGGGTGGACCTACCACCTATCGATGTAAAAAACACACACTGGCCTGAGAGATCTGCTTAACTCTAGTACAGGACCTAAATCTTGCTTTTGGGTTGCAAAGGCGTGCCAGTTGGTTTGGTCCTACAACCAACAAGAAAAAAAAGAAAGAAAACGAAGTTAAATCCATAAACGATAGCCGATCGGCTAGTGGCCGATGACATATCGTTCAATATTGAGCCAATGTTGTATGCATAGGATCGGCAATGGAGAACAAAGCAAAGGGAAAATTAGATCTAAATCGATAGGCTGTAGATATCAATAATATGTAATCTATGTCTTAAGATGTGTTTAAACCAAGTGATTGGGATAGATCGAATAGTGTGCCGAGATAGTATAAATCACTTATATCTAAAAGCACTTTAAGATAGAGATTATATGTATTTATAGCATAGCCGATGTAATAAATCTAACATGTATCAGCTAATACTCCGATACCACTTTATGCTAAGATATCAATATAGATTAAATATATTAAACAAGAATCAATCAAGTGTTAAGATGACCTAATAAATTAATAACAAGCTTAATATGTTTTACCACAGTGAGATCTTAATATAAAGGGCAGATTTAGCATATCAAGTAAGCATGTAGGAAACAAGATAGCTAAACCAGGTAAGATCGGCTGAAACCCTGATGCTATCTCTGAAGGCAATCATAGAACAAGATAGATATTATGATTCTAGATAATACTTATACGTCGGACTTAACTGATGCTGCACTAAGTATAAAGAGAAGCATAAGGTCTAAACAAATCGATAAAATCCTTTCGAGATGGTGGATACACTATAATCTAGGTCAACGTTAATATCTAACTCTATCGGCTGTTGTCTAGTAACATATGCTAGCCGATTGGGATTAGATAGCAATATTGATTTAGATTATATATAATATATGATAACTCGACGATTTACGTGAACAGGATTAGAGTGTCATAAAGATGTAAGCACTAATCCCGAGAACGCAAGCCATCATAACAAGTTTTACCTCTTGTCGGAGATCAAACCCGATGCAGCCCAACTCAAAAGCAATAACTCGTCGAAACAAATGAAAGTAGAAAAGGTGGCGATGCACCGAATGTGTTATTGAACTGATTGTTGTTTGATTACACAGTCTTGGGCTATATTTATACCCAAATATATAATATGTCCTTGTCGGACACGACTCTTATCTCTATTACAACTCAAAATACAAACAAGTCCCTTAGGCAGACTCTTACCGGCACAATCTATAAGGAAATCACTTAAAATAACCTAATTAATAGATACAATTGCCTTTTTGGGCCTATATCCATATATGGCAATCCTCATGAAGCACATCAACCTGATCGACGATGATTCCAATGTCATCTTACCGGAATCGACTACATTGGCTTACCCTCTCCGACTCGGTATCAGCCGATGAATACCTTAGCCAATTCAGCTTGCAACTGGCGCTTACTCTGTTTCCAAGAATCACGATTTCCTCCAAACCGCTTCGGCCTTATCCCCAAATCTGATGCATGATTTACCAAATTTGGTCGTTAACACCACCATGATTGTTCGTCAGCATCGGTCTATCACCCGCAGACTGATGGTCAAACCAAGAGAGTGAATCAAATTTTGGAAGACATGTTGAGAGCATGTGCACTTGAGTTCGGAAGAGCATGGGACAAGAGTTTGCCTTACGCAAAATTCTCTTATAACAACAATTACCAAGCCAGTATTCAAATGGCACCATATGAGGCATTGTACGGACGAAAGTGTCATACACCCCTTTTCTGGGATCAGACTAGTGAACGTCAGTTGTTCAGGGCAGAAGTGATAAGTGAAGTGGAAGCAAAAGTCCAAACAATTAGGGAAATATTGAGGATTGCACAATCTCGGCAAAAGAGCTATGCAGACAATCGTCGAAGAGACCTTGCTTTTGAAGCATGAGATTATGTGTATCTTCAGGACACACAACTCCGAGGAGTACACCATTTTCAAACCAAAGGCAAGTTGGCACCACGTTTTTGTTAGTGATATGCCCTACAGGCAATATGGAGATGTTGGATATCATGGTCAATGTTTATGTATTTATGAATAAAGTGTTATTCAGTTCCATGAAATAGACATCTTGTATTGATCAATAAGTACGTGACTTATTTATGAGACTCTATATGTATGAATCTATTTCTAAATGATCCCTGATCATATATAATATTATTGGAACTAATATGATTCTAAGATCGGCATGTTTATTGATTGATGATCATGTCTCATAGATCATGGGTATGGAGATACCAAATCAATAAACATGGACATATGTGTTAGACATTGTTGGATAGACCCACGATGAGACACTACAGGAATTAATGTGTCATTAGTTGGTCTCAGGTAGTGTTGGTACAAAGTCCTTAGACCTGAGATCACCATGGATTCCAACATGTGTAGTAGCCTACTTTGGGACTACCAAACGCTATTCCGTAACTGGGTAGTTATAAAAGTAGTTTTCGGGTTTGCAATGAAATATGGAGTGGGATGTGAGTGATCAAGATGGAATTTGCCCCTCCTTTGGAGAGATATCTCTGGGCCCCTCGAGGTAATGGATTATGGAAATGCATGGCCATGCTAAGTTGATTGAGGAGTCAATCAACAGATAGATAATCCAATACGGTTCGAGTGAATGGTTAAGCTATTGAAGGGATGGCACACATCTTGCCTATATCTTAATTGGTATCGTGAGGCAAAGGGATTTGTGTACACATTACAGGTTCAGAGCCGATATTATATTCTTGTATACTATGGTGTCAATATGTGCTGCTAGGCGCCGCTATTGACAGGTCGGCTGAGTTGGACTCGAGCCGACGATCGGCTAAGTTAGACTATAGCCGAAACCAAGTATACCTGAACCTACAGGGTCGCACGCTTAAGGGGATAAGAACAAGCATTCGAGTTGGACTCAAATACGGCTCGATCGGATAGGGATCCGATTGGATAGAGTCCTATGGTCTTACGACATATGAGCGGCCAACTCTATGAGATTCCGATGAGATCCGATTCAAAATAGAGACCTGATCGGCCACTAGTCCCAGTAGGCCAACTCTATATAAAGGGGCGAGGGGTGGAGAGCTGCGACACATCAGCTGAATTGCATTGCGCCGAGATCAATCTCCACGGAAACCCTCCCCACCTTCGAGCCAAACCCTAGCCTTGCATCGCGTGCTAGCACACGGGTGCTCGGCGTTTTGTCCCCGGACGTGTGGATACCGGTAGAGGCGCTGCTACGTTGCGCGCTGTTGATTGGCTACGAATCGGCTGCAATCGAAGCGAGGCGACTGCGGCAGATCGGCAACGAGAACGTGGTCGGCGACTCGGATCGGCTGCGGCATCGGTGAATCAGCTGATTGGTGAATCGGTTGTCCTCGGGAATCGGTTGTCGGCTTGCGGAAATCGGCTACACTGTTTCGGATCGGATAGCCCTGATTGGTTATTTCCGCTGCATACACCAATCGGTAACAATCTATCGGCCCTTACTTGCGAGTGTTCCTGGTTTGCGCGGTAGAAAAGTTTTTGTTTTCAGCTAGCATAGCTTCCGCGTAACCCTTCAGTGGTATCAGAGCTAATCTTGCTTGTTTTGGGTTTTAGATTGGATCTGGAACAAGTTTTGCGCATGGGTTGATTAGATCAATTGGTTTTACGGGATTTGTTGAGGAGAGTTCATGGTAATTGCGTTCCTTGATAGTGTATCGGAACGACGTAATGTGATTACGTCGAAGCAATATCCATAGAACTCGGTTTGAGTTGGGTTCTAGAGATAGCGTTCCTTGATAGTGTATCGGAACGGTATAATGTGATTATGCTGAAGCTATCTCGTAGTCCGATCTTGTTAGCTGCCTCGCGCCTACGCAAACCATCTCCCTTGATAGTGTATCGGGACGGCATAATATGATTATGCCGACATGGTTTCCGTAAGCGATTTCATAGATTGGATCTATGAATTTCGTGTGGTACCCCCTTATAGGTCGTCTCGATGCCGTTTCTCTGCGATAGGTAGAAAACGTTTCTACGCCTAACTTGTTTTTGCAGAGAATGCTTTGAGATGGTATGGCCCTATTGTATGTATGAGATGCATGTGATGCATGTAATATTCTTTCATATGTGCAATCCCTGTAATATTCTTTCATACGTGCAATGCTTGTAATATTCTTTCACGACCTACGAGTCGATGTAATCTTCAATTAGAGCTTCTATAGTAGTAGCTTAGTTTGAAGAAATCAAGCATTTGGCACTCAGAAGAACGGTGACGAAGATGGAGATCCTCTACACCGGCATGGAGATTGAGATCACCATGTGAAGGGGGCCATACTATTTCATGCTATTCTACCTACTTTCATATATGTGATATGTTTGTTTGATAGGATAGCATCCCTCACAATATTAAGTAGTAATGATGCCCTTCCAAATGTTGCACCCGTCACCGTTATGCTCGTCAATGGTGGGTCTGCCAAAGCAGAGTGCCATTCTCTATCATAACACGAGGGGGTATATGTCCGACATATACATGCAGGAGCATTTGCTTTACTTAACAAGGCTATCAAAACAGTTTTGGGCCTTGGGGCATAGGTTGGGCCCGGGGCATGGAGATGCCACACCAACAACAAGTCACATAGAGATGTGATTAGCAAGGAGTTGCTTACCGATGTTATTAATCTTCTAGCAGTGATGCCAAAGCTCACTAGAAATTAACTAACATGTGGATCTTGACCCAATACGTAACCTAGAGGGAAGGTGTAAAATACGTAATGGGAGTCTAATGTTAAATTGTTTAACAATAGACATAGCATAAACATTGTGCTAAACTTTGCTTTTTTTGTTGTAGAATAAATGGCAGCTAATACTACACCCAGTGCTTTTAATTTGCGATCTATTCTCGAAAAGGAAAAATTAAATGGAACAAACTTTATGGATTGGTGTTAACGCCAAAATTTGGTAAGCCCCGAAGTCCTTATCGGCTAAGGGTTAATATCGGCTCGAAGCAGAATCCGCTGAGAGTTTTACGACAGCCGATGCAGGATCCATATTTCCAGCAATCGGGTTCTTGTTAGACTCGGTTTGAGAAGATCTTATCCAAAAGAAACCGAGTCCAGGGAGGATACGACGTGTATCTATTAATTAGGAAGAGATTGTTAGTTTCCTAGTTTATCTTTAGGAAAGTTTGTTTTGTAATCTGTTAGGATCTTTGTCACCCTACGGGTATAAATATATAAGCCCAAGGTTCATGTAAATCATCTCTCGATCAATACAATTCGGCGCATCGCCACTCTTTTACTTTTCATCTTCGTTCGACAACCGACGGAACATGGCATCCAGCGCTGGGCTGCATCGGTTAGGTTCGACCTCTAGCAAAGGAATAAGTCCAACATTCTGCTGGATCAGGCGATCATATTGACTACGTCGACGTTGTCCAAGGCTGCATCAGTACGTTCGATCTCTTGGATTGCTCTGGTTTAGTTAGCATGCTTGCCTGACTATTTATCATATGTCTATTAATCTAATCTTAGTATTTCAGTTTATCCCTATCGGCTGTCTCTCGTTTTAGGGTTTCTGCCGATACCAGCTAAATCGTTATACTATATTAGATTGGTTTAGGCATCTACCACCCTGAAAATTAGCCAAGGGCTTGATTGTCTAGGTATTGCTTTTCTTTTCATACTTAGTGCTGCATCAGTTTGATCTACTAAGTCGTGATCAGAACTGTAATCTCTAGCCTGCCTGTTGACTGCCAGTAAGGGTTTCATCGGGGTTCAGCTGATGAGTTATTTGGATATTGCACCGGCTTACAAGGATTGTATACAAGTTGGATCTAGCCGGTTGAAGCAGAGGTTTCATTGAACATTTGATCATTTGGATTTTATGGCATCGGACTCCCAGCCGATGTGTGCTTTAATCTTTAAATCAATATCTGTTCTACTATGTGATTGGTTCGTGCAATGTTATATATATTGTGTTATTGTCAGCCGATCGTCTTTATATATAAATGTTTGTTCAACACGCAACCGATGGATTCAAACCCTAACACCATCGGATGGCATCGGGATCGGCTGGAATTGTACCATCGGCTTATCAGCCGATCAGTTAGTTTTTGGGTATCGGTCTACCGGCCGATATGATTTATGTTCTGTTGTTTTGCATAACTTGTCAGTGGCGGGATCAAACTGACTGGCACGCCCGTGCTTCATCTATTCTTGGACCTGCACTGGAGCGAAGCAGATCTCCCAGGCCGGCGTGTCGATTTTTCTTGTCAACACATTTTTGGCACGCCCAGTGGGACCGTATTTTGGACAACATATCTTTTTACACGGCTCGACGGACCCATAATTGTTACAATGTCTGATAAAGAAGTCAAGGCCGAGGAAGGACAATCTCTCAAGCTGACAACTGAAGACAGGGAACAATCTACTGAGCCGATGGATGATGAAACGCTTAAGGAGATGGTTGATAACGTCATTCATCGTGCTGTGTTTGATCAATCTGGAGTTTTGATGAGTACATTGCATGGTTTGATCGAGGAAACAGTTCCGAGGGTGATTGCTTTAAGGAGTCAGCATGGGAGGCAAATTGATGAGCAATCTCAACACTATCGGCAACAACAAAATTGGCTCGAGGGGCAAGTTGATCGATATCAGTATGCAGAGCCACATCAGCAAAATCGGCCAGAGGAAATTCAAAGATTTCCGTCCAAAGAGGATTGGGCCGATATAATTGCAAAGGTAATGGAGGAGCAGTTTGGAATTAAACGCAAAAAATCAAATTTCTGTGTATCGGCTGCCATATCCTGAGTGGTTTGATAGGGTTCCACTTCCGAGCCGATACAAGGTTCCAGATTTCTCCATGTTTTCAGGGCAAGATGGTATCTCCACAATGGAACATATCAGTCGATTCTTAGCTCAATGTGGAGAAGCATCGGCTGAAGAAGCTCTGAAAGTTAGACTTTTTCCATTGTCTTTGACTGGATCGACTTTCACATGGTTTTCATCATTGCCACCAAATTCCATCAGCAGTTGGGCCGATCTTGAAAAGCAGTTTCACATGTAGTTCTTTGTTGGGGTTAGCGAGTTTAGACTTGCAGATTTGATATCAGTTAAACAGCAAGAAGGAGAATCGGCTAAGGAATACATTCAAAGGTTTCGTAGTATCCACAGCCGATGTTATAGTTTGAGCCTAAGTGATGAGCAGATAGCAGATCTTGCATTCCAAGGGTTGTCAGCAGCTAACCGAGGCAGGTTTTTCAACCATGAGTTTGACAGCCTGACTCAGCTATTACAGAAGGTATGGGCTTATGAGAGCCGGTGTCAAGAAGAAGAAAAGAATCAGTTTTGGGGCGATCAAGAGAAGGACAATTTTGAAGCATGACTTATCATACTCCAAAACTGGGGGGCATGTGTTAACGCCAAAATTTGGTAAGCCCCGAAGTCCTTATTGGCTAAGGGTTAATATCGGCTTGAAGCAGAATCGGCTGAGAGTTTTACGACAGCCGATGGAGGATCCATATTTCCAGCAGTCGGGTTCTTGTTAGACTCGGTTTGAGAAGATCTTATCCAAAAGAAACCGAGTCTAGGGAGGATACGACGTATATCTATTAATTAGGAAGAGATTGTTAGTTTCCTAGTTTATCTTTAGGAAAGTTTGTTTTGTAATCTGTTAGGATCTTTGTCACCCTACGGGTATAAATATGTAAGCCCAAGGTTCATGTAAATCATCTCTCGATCAATACAATTCGACGCATCGCCACTCTTTTACTTTTCATCTTCGTTTGACATCCGGCGGAACTTGGCATCCAGCGCTGGGCTGCATCGGTTAGGTTCGACCTCTAGCAAAGGAATAAGTCCAACATTCTGCTGGATCAGGCGATCATATTGACTACGTCGACGTTGTCCAAGACTGCATCAGTACGTTCGATCTCTTGGATTGCTCTGGTGTAGTTAGCATGCTTGCCTGACTATTTATCATATGTCTCTATTAATCTAATCTTAGTATTTCAGTTTATCCCTATCGGTTGTCTCTCGTTTTAGGGTTTCTGCCGATACCGGCTAAATCGTTATACTAGATTAAATTGGTTTAGGCATCTACCACCCTGAAAATCAGCCAAGGGCTTGATTGTCTAGGTATTGCTTTTCTTTTCATACTTAGTGCTGCATCAGTTTGATACTTAGTGCGGACTTTGAGATGGATCCGTCGGCATAGCACACCGTGGCTGACGCCGGTGCAGCCTCCGATGGAGCTTCGCCTGCTGCTCCTACTCGCCTGGATGCGTCTACAGGCGCCTCCGTGCCCTCTACTGACATGGCTGCCGCTGACTGGAGCGCGGGGGAGACAGGTGCGGCTAATCATGGCGACCACAATGATGGCGCTGGTGGTGGTGCTCCTGATGCGACCGGCGACAGTGACGCAGACTCTTCAGCTACAACGGGATCTTCTGTGGTTGCCACTGATGCTGAACACACTCGACCGCACACTAGATCGCAAAGTGGTGTGCGCAAGCCCAGACAGTACACAGATGGATGTGTCAGGTATGGTTATTTTACAGCCACTGGGGAACCTGAACATCTTGATGAAGCTTTAGCAAATACAAATTGGAAGTTAGCAATGGATAGTGAATATGGTGCATTAATTAAAAATAATACATGGCATTTGGTACCACCAGAAAAGAAGAGAAATGTTAATAGACTGTAAATGGGTTTACAAAATTAAAAGGAAAGCCGATGGTACAATAGATAGATATAAAGCAAGACTAGTTGCAAAAGGGTTCAAGCAACGCTATGGAATAGATTATGAAGATACTTTAAATCCAGTGGTTAAATCTGCAACTATTAGGATTGTGCTGTCTATAGCAGTTTCTAGAGGGTGGAGTCTTCGCCAACTAGATGTTCAGAATGCGTTTTTGCATGGTGTTCTTGAGGAGGAAGTTTATATGAAACAACCACCTGGGTATGAGGATATTTCTAGACCGGGGTACTTTTGCAAGTTAGACAAGGCAATATATGGTTTAAAACAAGCGCCTCGAGCCTGGTATTCTAGACTGAGTCAGAAATTACAACAACTTGGTTTCTGTCCTTCTAAAGCTGATTCTTCATTGTTTTTCTATTCCAAAGGATATGTTACAATTTTTGTGTTGATTTATGTGGATGACATAATTGTGGCAAGTTCTTCACAAGATGCAGTAACAATACTACTCCAAGATTTAAAGAGTGATTTTGCTCTCAAGGATCTTGGGGATCTTCATTATTTTCTTGAAATAGAAGTGAAGAGTATTTTAGATGGGCTCTTGTTGACACAAGATAAGTATACCCGTGATATATTGAGTAGAATGGGGATGACTAACTGTAAGCCTATTGTGTCGCCTCTTTCAACCTCAGAAAAGTTGTCGATTATGGAAGGAAACATTCTAGGTCCAGAAGATGCAAGCAAGTACAGAAGTATTGTTGGGGCTCTTCAATATTTGACGTTAACTCGACCTGATATTTCCTTTCCTGTGAACAAGGTATGCCAATTTTTGCATTCTCCTACTATGACGCATTGGTTTGCAGTCAAGCGTATTGTAAGATATTTAAAGGCAACCTTGGGTACTGGTTTAAAAATACAAATGTCACAGTCTATGCTTGTTAGTGCTTTTTCTGATTCAGATTGGGCAGGATGTGTTGATGATCGTCAGTCGACTAGTGGCTTTGCTATTTTTATAGGAAGTAATCTTGTATCTTGGAGTGCTCGTAAATAGGCTACAGTGTCTAGATCATGTACAGAAGCAGAATATAAGTCTCTTGCAAATGCAACAGCAGAAGTTATATGGGTTCAGACTTTACTCAAAGAGCTTGGTATTTCTAGTCCTAGAATGGCTAGATTATGGTGTGACAATCTTGGTGCAACATATTTATCAGCTAATCCTGTTTTTCATGCAAGGACAAAACATATAGAAGTTGATTTTCATTTTGTCAGAGAACGGGTAGCACAAAAACTGCTTGATGTCAGATTCATTTCAACTAATGACCAAGTAGAAATGGATTTACCAAACCACTTAGTGTTCAGAAGCTTAGAGAATTTTGTCACAATCTTAACTTAGATAAGTTATGATTGAGGGGGGCTGTTGGAATATATGAGAGTTTGTTATGATGCTGCACATGAGATATAGATTTGTTAGAGATAGATATACTTGATAGATATTCTTGTAACAATCTCGCTTATCCCATGAGCAAATCTCTCCTGTAAACACCACGATGGAGGTTGTTTTCATCATATATAATAAAGACATGCGGCCTCCTACAGGAGGTGAGAACGCTTCCTAATTCCTGCGTTTCTATAGGGTGTGGTCATATAAATAGGTACAAAGTGGATTGCGAGATGCTGCAAGATACTTATCAATCAGAGCTCAATCCTTTATCATCATTAGCAAGATGAAGGATTACTAGAAAACAACGCTGCTTCAGTACTGGGTATTGATCTTGTGGCTGGTAGCCATGGAGGAGCAACTCACCGTCGCCGGAGCAGGAGGCAGGTCGTCGACCACCACTACGTGCGCCTTCCGCCGGCCTGCTGCCTCTCTGGGTGCTTCCTAGAGACCAACGCCTCGTGGGAATGGCGAAAGGTGGCCGTCATGGCAGCGGACGCCATCATGTCGCTTGACGGCACTAGCCAATATGTTATTGACATAGAGCTGTAGATATGTTTTGTATCTTATCCTAGTTAAGTTTTCTTAATTCTCTTCCGATTCTGTTCTAGTTTCTATAAGTCTCATTCTGTTCTAGTTTCTATAAGTCGGTTGTGGAGATAAGGAAGTATCATCTCTATATGTACTTGTGATCCGTGATTAATTGACTCATCACGTTGACTCAATTATGCTTTCATGGTATCATATACTTTTCGCTTCCACCCTAAACCCTAGCCATGCACACTGTTCCTTTCTCGCTGCACGCAACTATTCTTCTCCGAGCGCCATGTCTGGCCTTCCTATCTCTCTTACGGAGGCCATCACTGCTGCTTCTTTTGATTGCTGATGCAGCCCGTGCGGTTTTTCAATCTACCACCGACTCTGACGTCGACTCCGCTCAGACGTTCGATGCCGCCACCATGGCATCCGCCGCTGCTCGGAATGCCCTCATAGTCTTCCTCGCCAAGCGGCAGCCGTTGGAGGTCCTGCCGCCTTCTTCCTCTCCTTCGGCCACCTGGATGATGGTAGCGACCCTTTCATCTACAACTGCAGCAACTTCCTCCACGTTGATCTCGGCCACTGTCGGCTCTTCCTGTAGGACGTCCTCTGTCGCCGTTGCCCAAGCTCACGGCCCTCTTCACCAATGCCGTGATGTCGCCTCTAACTCTATCGCTCAACCTTGCGACCATCCTTGACACTGCCTGGCCACACGGCGGCCCTGCACCTACCCCGGCTGGAACGCCACGTTCAGTGTGCCGCCCTGCTACGGTACCCTGCCATCCAGCTTCGCCCATTGCGTGCCCCCTTCTGCATCGATGCCCAGCGTCAGCCATCGCGCCCCGCCGCTGGCCACCTCCTTCGCCGCCAGTGATTGCCCGTCTCACCCGAAGGCCCATCTGCTGCATGTCGACCTTGACGACGAGGGCACCGTTTCTCTACACCAACAAGCAGTTGTCATGTTGAATATCAAGGCCCTCGTCCCCGTTATGCTCGACCTCAACTCCAGCCACTACACTCGTTGGCACGGGCTCATCCTCGTCACGCTGGGCAAACACATCCTTGCTGATCATGTCCTCACTGATGGCTACCATCCTGATCGAGCTGATTGGATGTTCATGGACTATGTGGTTCTCACATGGCTCTACGAAACAATCTCTGTCGATCCCCTTGAGTCGGTCATGGAGCACTCGTGTGGCGTGGTCTTGAACAACAATTCTTGGGCAACTGTGAACAACAGGACATCAACCTCTCAGCGGAATTTCACACATTCTACCAAGGTGATCATTCAATCACCGCTACTGCCAACGTCTCAATAGCATGGCCGACTAACTCAGCGATCTCGACGACTCAATCACCGACCGTCAACTTGTGCTCACCGCCATCTGAGGTTTGAATGAAAATTTTGATCATATGCAATCTTGGCTTGCTATGTACACTGCTAGGGAAACTCACATTTGTCTCGGTTTGTAAACCCCTTTTGTCTCGGGTATCAAACCGCGACAACGAAAGCGGGAATAAAGATCGGAAGTTTTAGTACCGGTTAGACTAAAGATGGCGGCGCACGTGGTTGGCTCCGTCATTTTTAGTCCTGGTTGGTGTTATCAACCGGGACTAAAGGTTTTTTTGACTAAAGGTTTTTTTCTTTTTTTAAATTTTGCTCCTTGCTGCTTATTAATTATATATATGCATACCTATTTTACACACATATATATTTATACATATAGATGCAACATGCATATATATGTATAAATATATATTTTTACATACATATAAATGCACTTAATTAAGGAAATATATACATATATTACCAAAATATGTACACACATATATTACATTCTTTTACTGTTCTATATCGTATGTTACAAAAAATTTTCTACGTTGTGGATCCAGGTCTGTGTTTCTCGAACTAAAGTAGAGCTCTCCCGCGGGATCAATAACCAGCTCGTTGATAAATCCCATCAGTTCTTCTTGAGCAGCCAGTATGAACCTCGCGTGGGGGAGTTTGTCCCTTACGTGCATGAGATGTCATTCGAATAAACGAGAAATAAATATATGAAATCAATAAGAAATTGAGACGTAATGTATGAATGGTTGTTATACGTACATCTAGATCCTAGGGACCTGTGACTTGGATAACTAGGCGGTGAATATTGTCGCAGACGTAGTAGCTGCACAAGTTTGTCCCCTTCGTCTCTTTTGCACACTAAAGAAGAAACGAAGATAAATTTAATATACATTTATATTTTAGAACAAATTAAAGATTCAATATAACTTTGGAGCAAGTTACTCACTGGAAAATTCATCCTCACAGAAAGCTTTCTCTTTCCAATTCCCGCGAACCGTCTCACGGAGCCGTGCCCATGCCCTACGTGCAGTATTATCCGAGAACCGCATATATGCACTAGCAAGTAAGATGGCATTACCTATTTAACATTTCAAAAATCTTTACGTACGTAGACTCTGGTTTATCCATTGAATCAAAAACATGGATCCGCGAGCTCTCAACGTCAATTACGAAAAGAGCCCAGTGGAATATGCAAATTGCGTGTGATGACATATATGAAAGTGTATGTATGCACGAGATTGAAATTGGTATGGAAGGTAGTACAAACTCACGCTGTGTTGTATGGCAGAAGTATAATGTCTTGTAATGCTGCTGCGCCAGCGTATTATATATGTTCTCCTCTGTTTGCGCTGGATATTGATCTACAATCGCGGTGTTAATTTTTTTGGGGGTCCATGAATCCATATTTGGTACATTCTTGCTTGTTGTAATATTGCATAGCCATTCTACAACGGTTAAAAGAATTTTAGTCAGCTAAATAGAAGGAGCTATGGAACGAAATAAATATAACTGAATGATACTTACAAAACCCGCGTGGCTATAAGAGAGACATCGAGGATATCCAGCTGGTATAGGTCAAATATGTCCTCGAAGCGGATAAAGATGTGGTCACCTCCATCGAAGAAATAGTCCATTGAGTATCTTCCCATGACCATCTCTGTACCTTTGCTTGATTCTTGCATGTACCACTTATGAAAGTAGTACATCTGTGTAGGTAAAGTTTTAACCTGATCAGGCTTTACAAGAGGTTGCCCGAGTTGGAACTTGTACTTCAGCTCAGCCTTCCCGATAGGTGCGCGTCCGGATACTTGGTCCATCGATATTCCTGCAAATTCCATAAATTTTTTTAACTCGGCTCGAACAGTTGGTGCTGTGCTGAACTCAAGGGGCTTCTGAGGCTGCATCCCGAGCTACAGTACATCTTTGCCCTTTGTTGGCGCCTTCCTAGCAGCCTTTCTGATCGTCCTGTCATAGTCAGACTGTGGTTGTGGTTGCGGTTTAGAATGTGTCGTACAATACGTCTTCTTAAAGAAGGCCTTGGTCTTTGGGGCAATTCAGGAGGCTTCTCAGGAGACTTCTTCTTGAAATGTGCCCTCGCATTAGCTTGGACGGCCTCGTGTAACTCCATGGGAGTCATGTCGTACGATGTTTTCTTTGGGGCTGATGGGAGCAGGTCAAGTTTTGGCATCTTGCTTCTTGATCCACTGGTTGACATTGACCGCGTGGCTCGACCTCTGTGCTTAGGAGGCGATAGAGGAGGTGAAGGAGGCTGAGAGGCAGTCCATTTAGGAGTCGGTGCTCGTTGTGGCGACGGAGAAGGCAGAGAAGGCTGGGGAGTGGGAGATGGCCGTTTAGGAGTCGGTGCTCGTGGAGGAGACGCAGGAGGCGGAGGAAACGGTCCACATGGCGAGGACGGATGAACGAAAGGCACCACTTCTCGCAGCGGAAATACAATGAAGAGCTTGCTCCATAGAATTATCCCATGGGCTGTTTCTCCTAGCATCGTCTATCTGTCTCCTCCCGGGATATCCAGCTCGAGATCTTTATAGCCGCGTTCCACCTATTCAATTTTGACTTTCGAGTACCTAGGTGGAATGGGCCTGCAGTGGTATGTCCCAGCTCGATCTACTGGTATCGCCATGCCTGACGCCACCTGTTTGAGAAGATAGCTTATTAATTAGTAATCAACCTTGATTGTCAAGTTCTTAAAGGGAATATATGACATAAAACTATGAGCATACCTTGATTGACATGTTCTTCAGTGAAATATGCAGCTCGCACGGTGTCCGCTGCGTGATCTCGTCAACAGGGCATGGCGAAGATTCTGGAGCTTGTGGGGCCAGTTCAGCTTCATTTTCTGTTGAAGCACAGCTCCTATAGTTGTGCTGCTGTTGTTGGATCTGGTTGTTGGCTAACAAAGTGGCTCCGCTCCACGGCCAACTTTTTGGCCACCTTTTGCTCCACTATCTGATCGATCTGCGAGAGACGGATCTCCATGTCTATGAGCTTTGCTTCTTCGTCTCTCTTCTTTCTCATGCGGCTCCTGTAGCTGTTGACGTCCTCTTGAAACCAGTATTTCCAGGGAACAACGCCTTTTCCTCATGTTCATCCCGGATGCTCAGGGTTTCGGAGTGCGAGCGTTACCTCGTCCTCTCTCTGTCGGGCTTGAACAAGGCCGAGGCAGAGGCCTCCAGTGCGTCCTCCAATCTCCTGGTCGCTTCTTGGATTTCAGCGCCGAATACTACTGATCCATCGGCAGGATTCAGCGATCCGCCGTGAGCATAGAACCAGTGTTTTGATCGTTTCGGCCAATTGGCTGTGCCGGAACGATATCTCATGCTTCCAGGTCGGCTTCCATAAGTTCTCATTTCTGCACTGCCTTTTGATAGCTGCCCGACCCTAGCTTGTGATGGTAGTCCTTCTTGGCTGCGTTGGCCTTGTTCTTCTCAATGAGGGCTTACACTTGCTCCCCTGTCTTGTATTGCACAAAGGCCTTCTAGTGATCTCTGAGCTTTGGGAACTTGTCAAAGTCTGGGTTCTGGCCCTTCAGGATGTATTTCTTGTGTAACTCCTTCTTATAGTTTCTGAAGAGCTCAGCCATCTTCTTTAACATCCATTCTTTCACCCTTGCCTGTTCTCACTCTGGGATGGTGAATGTTTGCAGTATTGTCGTCTACAACATCTCTTTCTCTATGTCCGAGAGATAGCTCTGCTCATCTTCCCCTATCCTTAATCGCCTCCAGTTCATAATGCGGATGGGCACGTGATCCCTCATCACCCATCCGCTATGTGCCGCAAACTTCATTGCGGCATTGGCTGGGGCACTTGGCCAACCGTCCGGTGCCACTTTAGTTATGACATAGCGACCCTCAATTCGCTTACTGACAACGTGTTTCCTGCGTGCCCTGTTCTCTCCAACGGCTAGAGTGGCCTCATTATCCTCCTCATTCCCTCCTCGTTGAGGTATTGATTAGGATCCTCGTTCCCCTCCTCAATGAAATATTGGTTGCTACCATGTGCGATCTCGTCAAGAAGAAACTGTTCGTCCTCATGATCAGCCATTTGATTGTTGTGAGTTCGAGGACTTGAACAAGGAATTCTGCCAAGGAAAAAATTATCCAGTTAATACATGTATGATTCCCAATGCATAGATGTAGATCAAGTTAACACTAAATATATAACTGAGGAAATATAGATGAAATATTGTCGAGCTACTCTTTAAATCAGTTTAATGTCATCGTACTATATACTGATATATATATATATAATCAAATTATAGATGTGACAAGTGAGCTATGAGTTTGGTTAACGATCCAACCTGGCTTCGTGCGCTGAGCTAGGTTTTTAGCTCGTTAAAGGTTAACCTGTCTTGTTAATCCACCGCTAGCAGCCATCTCACTCTGAGCATGGGAAAGTGTAATCTTGGCATCCGTCTGTTTTTATATGTAGGAAGTATCACAAAGTTTATTGCATTATCTTTTTTTAACTGTAAGTTGTATTTATAAGAAAAAGAACGAGTTTCGACGATATTTTTTTCTCTGTCGAATCATTGTGATAGTTGCATTCGGACAATTCTTTGTCTTGCAATTCATTTCTTCCTCTTGTTGACTTGACGTAAATCCCTCGTCTATTTCTGACCACTGCAGAATACACTTGAAAATAGTACTCTATGTTACTGTGATGACGTGAGGAAGATAAGGTGGAGAGGAGAGGATGACGTGAGGAGGATAAGGTGGAGAGGAGAGGAAGTGGAGAGGAGAGGAGAGAAAGAGATGAGGATGACGTGAGGGAGATAAGGTCGAGAGGAGAGGAAGTGGAGAGGAGATGAGAGAAAGAGTGGAGGATGGCGAGGTTGATTTTCTTTTTTTCCATACAAACTATAAACTACAATGTTTTCACGGGATGGGCGGTCGGTCAGCCGAAAGACGCACAAGACCCACGTTTTCACAGGACGGGCGGTCGGTCGACCGAAACATGCACGAGCCCCACATTTTCACGGGACGGGCGGTCGGTCGGCCGAAACATGCACAAGACCCACGTTTTCACGGGAGTGGTGGTCGGTCGGCTGAAACACGCATGAGACCCACGTTTTCATGGGATGGCGCGGTCGGTCGGCCAAAGCACGCATGAGCCCCATGTTTTCACGGGAGGGGCGGTCGGTCGGCCAAAACACACACATTCAAAATTAAATGTAAAGTCCATTCATCACATTCAAAATTAAAGATGTAGTCCATTAAAATTATAAAGTCCATTCACAATCAAAATATAAAGTCCATATACATAATGTCCATACAGATTCAAAATTAAATCTAAAGTCCATTCGCATACAAAATCTAAAGTCCATATACATCACATACAAAATCCATTCATCGCATACAAAATCTATTCATTGCATTCAAAATCCATTCATCGCATTCAAAATCCATTCATCGCATTCACAATATAAACCCTAAATTAACCGGCGGTGGCGGCGGGCGCGATGCGGCGGCAAGATGACGGCAACAGCAAGAGGGCGGCGACAACAGGCTAGAGGGCGTGCAGCGACAAGAGGACGTGCGACGACAAGAGGGCGGTGACGACGGTGACGGCGATGGCGATGGCGCAGTGGGTTAGGGTTTTGCGATAACATCACAGAGGAAAAGAATCGGCGCTGGCAAACTAACCTGGGAATGCAGCGACGATGACGGCAGCTCGATGGCGGGAGACGATGTTAGTGATATGCCCTAGAGGCAACATGGAGATGTTGGATATCACGTCAATGTTTATGTATTTATGAATAAAGTGTTATTCAGTTCCATGAAATAGACATCTTGTATTGATCAATAAGTACGTGACTTATTTATGAGACTCTATATGTATAAATCTATTTCTAAACGATCCCTGATCATATGTCATATTGTTGGAACAAATATGATTCTAAGATCGGCATGTTTATTGATTGATGATCATGTCTCATAGATCATGGGTATGAAGATACCAAATCAATAAACATGGACATATGTGTTGGAGAACACATTGTTGGATAGACCCACGATGAGACACTACAGGAATTAATGTGTCATTAGTTGGTCTCAGGTAGTGTTGGTACAAAGTCCTTAGACCTGAGATCACCATGGATTCCAACATGTGTAGTAGCCTACTTTGGGACTACCAAACGCTATTCCGTAACTGGATAGTTATAAAGGTAGTTTTCGGGTTTGCTATGAAACATGGAGTGGGATGTGAGTGATCAAGATGGAATTTGCCCCTCCTTTGGAGAGATATCTCTGGGCCCCTTGAGGTAATGGATTATGGAAATGCATGGCCATGCTAAGTTGATTGAGGAGTCAATCAACAGATAGATAATCCAATACGGTTCGAGTGAATGGTTAAGCTATTGAAGGGATGGCACACATCGAGCTTAACTGGTATCGTGAGGCAAAGGGATTTGTGTACACATTACATGTTCAGAGCCGATATTATATTCTTGTATACTATGGTGTCAATATGTGCTGCTAGGCGCCGCTATTGACAGGTCGGCTGAGTTGGACTCGAGCGACGGTCGGCTAAGTTAGACTATAGCCGAAACCGAGTATACCTGAACCTACAGGGTCGCACGCTTAAGGGGATAGAATAGATATTCGAGTTGGACTCGAATACGGCTCGATCGGATAGGGATCCGATCGGATAGAGTCCTATGGGCTTACGACGTATGGGCGGCCAACTCTATGAGATACGGATGAGATCTGATTCAAAATAGAGTCCTAATCGGCCACTAGTCCCAGTCGGCCAACTCTATATAAAGGAGGGAGGGGTGGAGAGTTGCCACGGGTCAATTGCATCGCGTGCAACGAAGTCGCCGAGATCAATCTCCACGGAAACCCTCCCCACCTTCGAGCCAAACCCTAGCCTTGCATCGCGTGCTAGCACACGGGTGCACGGCGTTCTGTCCCCGGACGTGTGGATACCGGTAGAGGCACTGCTACGTTGCGCGCTGTTGATCGGCTTTGGATCGGCTGCAATCGGAGCGATCGGCTGTGGTGGAATCGGCTGCGGTCGGGCGCATCGGAGCGAGGCGTGAGAACGCGGCCGGACGACACGAATCGGCTGTCTCCAGGAATCGGTTGTCATCGGCTACACTGTTCGGATCGGATTGCCCTGATTGGCTATTCCGCTGCACTCTACTCCAATCGGTAACGATCTATCGGCCCTTACTTGCAAGTGTTCCTGGTTTGCGCGGTAAAAAGTTTTTGTTTTCGGCTAGCGTAGCCTCCGCATAACCCTTCAGACGACGGCAGCGGCGCGGGAAGACGTCGGCGGCGGCGGTTTAGGGTTCGACGCGACGAAGAAGACGACGAAAATAGCTAAGTGTATGGATCCACCGCGCCTCTCGCTATATATAAATACCGGGATCTTTGGTCCCGGTTAGAGCCAACAACCGGGACTAGAGATATCTTTAGTCTCAGTTGAAGCCAACAACCGGGACCATAGATATCTTTGTCCCGGTTTGTGACTTCAACCGGGACTAAAGATCCGATCTTTAGTCCCGGTTGATAGCTTCAACCGGGACTAAAGATGTCGATACCCTAGTAGGTGAGAATCTTTAGTCCTTGAAGCCAACAACCAGGACTAAAGATGTTTTCCGCAATTTTCAAATTTTTTTGTCTGGTTAGTGTTAAAAACCGAGATTAAATATTTAAATATTGAAAAGTATTTTAAATTATGATAATCATATAGAATTAACATATGTCTTATTGAAAAGTATTTTAAATTATAATAATCATATAAAATTAACATCTCCTATTAAAAATATTTTAAATTCTAATAATAAAATATAATTAACTAATGCCCTATTCAAAAGTATTTTAAATTCTAATAATCATATAGAATTAACATATTCCCTATTGAAAAATATATTAAATTCTAACAATAGTATATAATTAACATATGGATTATTTGAAAAATATTTTAAATTGTAACAATCATATATAATTAACATATGCCCTCTTGAAAAATATTTTAAACTCTAATCACAATATACAATTAATATATCCCTATTGAAAAGTATTTTAGATACTACTAATCATATATAATTAACATATGCCTTATTGAAAAGTATTTTAAATTATAATAATCATATATAATTAACATATGTCCTATTGAAAAATATTTTAAATTCTAATAATAATATATAATCCTCAAGTAGTTGCAAGCCCACGTTTTCATGGGACGGGCGGTCGATCGCCAAACACGCACGAGACCCACGTTTTCATGGGACGGGCGGTCGGTCGGCCGAAACGCACGAGCCCCACCTTTTCACGGGACGGGTGGTCGGTCGGCGAAACACGCACGAGCTCCACGTTTTCATGGGAGGGCGGTCGGTCGGTGAAACACGCACGAGCCCCACGTTTTCACGGGAGGGCGGTTGGTCGGCGAAACACGCATGAGACCCACATTTTTACGAGACGGGCGGTCGGTCGGCCAAAACATGTATGAGACCCACATTTTCGGGACAGGCGATCGTTCGGCCGAAAAATGTACGAGGCCCACGTTTTCACGGGGACGGGCGGTCGGTCGGCCTAAACATGCATGGGACCCGTTTTCACAGGGACAGGCGCCTCGGTCGGCTGAAACACGTACGAGACCCATGTTTAAATTACAATAAATTCAATAATTTATAATAAATACAATAAATTCAATCTAATTTACATCATCCATACAAAAATTTAGCTAAGTGATGGTTGTCCTCACGTACTTTCTCCGGACTATTGTTCCTTCTGTATGATCGTTGCGTGAGTAAGGGGTGTGCTCATTTGATAGGAGGATGCTCGGGTCAACCGCCACCGCGAACGGAGGTTGCCCATCAAATTGATCGTAATCTTCGTCAGTCCTAGCCTCGACTCCCATGATTTTCCTTTTGCCTGGGAGAACCACGTGGCGTCTTGGCTCGTCGGACCCTTTCCCCTTCTTTGCTTTGCTAGCCATGTCCTTCACATAGAAAACTTGTCATACATCATTGGCAAGGACGAAGGGTTCGTCTAAGTATCCAACCTTGCTAAGGTCGATTGTTGTCATCCCACTTGCAAGGACGAAGTCCTAGCCTCATCCACTCAGCCTAACCCACTGGCACCCAAACAGAGGGACCTTCAGATGTCCATGGTCAAGTTCTCATATGTCCTCGATGCTACCGTAATATGTGCTAGTTCTATCATCGTATCCCACAGCATCGAGGCAGACAGCGATGTTCTGATTCGTGCTCTTTAAGTCTTGGGCACGTGTGTAAAATGTGTACCCATTGATTTCATATGCCTGGAATGTGGTGATCGAGCAAGATGGTCCCCTCGCCAAGAAGGCTAGTTGTTGATCAATGTTCCCGTTGCCCAAGAGATGTCGTTGCAGCCAAGCAGGGAAAGCATCAATGTGATGGCGTGTAATCGATGCATCCGTCTTACCGATGTTTTTCGAGCGAACAATCGCCAAGTGCTCCTTGATGTAAGGAGCCACCAAGGAAGATTATTGCAAAACAGTCCAATGTGCTTTCCTCAATAATTCATTGTCTACGGTCGATATTGCCTTCCTACCAAAAGTCCCCTTCCCCCGTAGTCTCCCTTCATGGCTTGATTTGGGCACCCCGATGGGATGAAGGTCTTCAATAAAGTCAATGCAAAACTCAATGATCTCCTCTTTTTCATATCCCTTGGCGATGCTGGCCTCCAGACGAGAACGGTTACGGACGTACTTCTTTAGAATGCCCATATACCTCTCGAAAGGGAACATGTTGTGTAGGAATACCGGACCGAGGATACGGATATCTTTGACAAGGTGGCGTAGGAGATGCGTCATGATATCGAAGAAGGAAGGCAGAAAGATCATCTCAAAGCTGACAAGACATTAGACCACATCAATTTGAAAGTCTTCTAGTCTGTATGGATCGATGATCTTCTGTGAAATTGCGTTCAGAAAAGCTCATGGCTTTGTTATTGTTGCCCGAACATTATCAGGAAGGATACCCCAAATTATAACGGGAAACAGCTGTGTTATCAGCACGTGGCAGTCATGGGACTTTAGGTTTGTGAACTTCTTATCCTTCGAGCTTATTATTCCCTTTATATTCGAGAAGTATCTAGATGGTACCTTGATGCTCTCCAGGCATTCAAACATGATTTCCTTCTCTGCCTTGCTCAGAGTGTAGCTGACTGGACTTAAGTAGTGGGCTCCTTTCTCCTTTGGTTGCGGGTGAAGGTCGTCGCGTTGTGCCATATGCTTCAGACAATTACGTGCCTCAAGTGTATCTTTTGATTTTCCATATACACCTAGGAAGCCCAGCAGGTTTATGCAAAGGTTCTTAGTGAGGTGCATCACTTCGATTGCGTGGTAGACATCCAAGACTTCCCAATAGGGTAACTCCCAAAAAATAGACTTCTTCTTTCACATCGCCGCGTGACCACCTTCACTTGCTATAGGTTGGCTGCCAGGTCCCTTTCCAAATACTACTTTGAGGTCTTTCACCATGGCAAACACGGCCTTTTCGTTCCGATGCTTTGGCTTAGTACAATGGTCTACCTTTTGATCAAAATGTTTGCCTCTTCTTCGGACGGGGTGGCTTGCAACAAGAAAGTGACGATGGCCCATGTACACTACCTTTTTATAGTGTTTCAGGTACGTACATTTGGTCTCATCCATACAGTGGGTGCAAGCGTTGTACCCCTTGTTTGACTGTCCAAATAGGTTGCCAAGTGCAGGCCAATCGTTGATGGTAACGAACAACAATGCTCGTAGGTTAAACTGCTCCTGTTTAGCCTCATCCCACACAGGGACACCTTCTTTCTCCCATAGCAGTTTTAGATCTTTGATCAGCGGTCTCAGGTACACATCGATGTTGTTACCAGGTTGCTTTGGGCCTTGAATAATAACCGCATCTGAATGTACTTTCACTTCATGCATAGTCAAGGCTGGAGGATGTACATACACATCATTACAGGCCAAGTGTTGTGCTCGCTTCTCATCTCTCAAAAAGATTCATGTCGTCTGTACTTAAGCCGAACCTTATGTTTCTTGCATCCTTGACGAAGTCTTGAAATGTTCTATCGACGTTTTGCCACTGTGATCCATCGACGGGATGTGTTAGCATGCCGTCTTGTTGGCGTTCTTCTGTGTGCCAGCGCATCATACTTGCATGCTCTTTGTTCCTGAACTAACGCTTCAGCCCTGGTATTATAGGAAAATACCACAACACAGTAGCAGGAACTCTTTTCTTCGAAGGCCATCCATCAACTTCGCCTGGATCATCTCGTCTGATCTTGTATCGAAGTGCTTTACAAACCGGACATGCTTCTAGGCTCTCATACTCCTCACCACGATAGAGGATACAATCGTTGGGACATGTGTATATCTTCTATACCTCCAGACCTAGAGGGCAGACTAACTTCTTAGCCTCATATGTTGATTCTGGCAATTCGTTTTCCTCTGGAAGAATGTTCTTCACGAGTTTTAGTAACTCGCTAAATGCCTTGTCACTGACACAACTTTTGGCCTTCCATTGCAAGAATTCCAGCCTGGTAGCCAACTTTTTGTGCCCCTTTTCACAACCTGGGTACATGGACGTTTTGTGGTCCACCAACATACGCTCCAATTTTTCGCCTGCTGTATTCTCTTCAAACCCACCGTATTGACCACAGTCTGGAATGTTGTCGTCGTCTTCTTCATCTTCTTCCATTGCAACCCCCACCTCTCCGTGCGATGTCCAGCAATTATAGTGAGGCATGAATCTCGACTAAAATAGATAGGCATGAATAATTCTTGATGTAGAATACTCCTTCTTGTTTTTGCACTTTTTGCATGGACAACGTATAAATCCCTTATGCTTGTTGGCATCGGCCAAACTCAAAAAATAATCCATGCCTTGAATAAACTTTGTCGACCGTCGGTCCGCGGTATACATCCATTACTGATCCATCTACATGAAATGCACAAAAATCGTAAGAAAAATCCATGAAAATAAAACAATTTAAATAATATTATAATAATTAAATATATATATAGACAATAATTATAATAATCCACCATACGTAGTGTACATATTTATAACTATTTTAACGATCTTTAAATTACCTTATTTTTCTAATCTACTATCAAATTTTCTATATGTTTTCCTTTGTCATCTATTTTATAACATTTTTTGTCCAAAAGTTTCTCTCTCATCATTTTCCCAAAAAAGTTTCTCTCTCATCATTTTTGTCCAAACATTTTTTGAGATAAAATTGTACATAAAATATACCTACAAATGTAATGTGCTAAGCATACTTTGCTCCCTCTTCATTTCACAAAAAATTTTCTCAACAAAAGGTAATGTGCTTAGTAAGATAATTTTTCCAAACAAATTTTCTCTCTCTTCTTTTTTCCATAACCTACCTAGAGATAAAAATATATAGAAATCAACCGTAAAAAGAAAAATGCTAAGCATAGATCATGAGGGGATGAAGCTATTAACCTTGTAGATAGCAAAGATTTGTGTATTATCGGAAAAGAAATTCACAAAAAAATTTGGCAGCACCTCCCCTCTAGCTAGAGCAAATGTTTGAAGACACTGTAGTTGGCTCGAGCTGGAGGAGGAAGAAGAATTATAAAAAGCAACTCCATCTTTAGTCCCGGTTGGTGTTACCAAACAGGATTACTGATCCCCGACACCCTGACAGCCCCTGACAGGAATCTAACGAGGACTAAAGATCCATCTTTAGTCCTGGTTGGTAACACCAACCAGAACTAAAGATCCTAGAGAGCCGTTGCCTTTTTTAATCGGGACTAAAAATATTTTCTAGTTTTGGTTCCTATTGCAATAGGGACTATTGTGGATTTCGGCAAGTGGACCAAAGATCATCTCTTCAGCAGTGGTAGTGTCCCTTCCTGACATTCTCAGAGCTGTGGTCTCAACTTCTCTTAGAAGAACTCACCAAGGGACATCGGCCACAAGCGTCGCCTACTGTGCTCTATGCCAGTACAGGCGACAAGAGCTCCTCCTCTGGGGAGGGAAACCGGATCCTACAACCCCGCCCATGTCACCGGCTACGGCAATAGTGGCAAGCTGTTATGGCGACACCACGCTATGGGGCGGGCGCGCAATGGCGGCAACAATCGTCACCACCGCAATGGTGGGTAGGGCTCCAACCAGCATTCTCGGAATGGGGATTCTTATCTGGGAGCCAAAATTATCGAAATTTCAGAAATTTTGATATTTTTTGGCCGAAATTTTTTTAAAATTTGACAAATTTTGAATGAATTTAAATAAAATTTGACCAAATCAACAAAAAATTAGACAAAACCAAAAATTTCGGACGAGATATGTGCTTCCCGGGGGGACCAAAATTACCAAAATTTCAAAAATTTCCAAAATTTTGTTCCAAAATTACAATCCCTGATCAAAGGGTGGTCGCTAGGATGCGTCGTGGCCACCTCCCCTTAATCCCTGGAATGGCGCGCGGCACATGTGGCCGGCCCCTATTAGCATGGCTTCCATCCATGTCCCCGGCGTCCTTAGTCAATATCGTCCAGGCCAACCTTTGGCATTCACGGGTGCCATGGCCCAACCCCTTCTTCACCTACGGGCTGGGTCCTGCTGCAGCTAGACACACCGTCTACATGGCCAGCCCTCTTGGACATCCAATTGCCAGCACAGCAACCACGTCAAGCTTCCTAGTGTCTACGGGACGGGAGCACTACCTCGCAACGGGACCAGCAGGCCCTGATGAACAGCTTCAACACAGTTGCACCGTCCCAACCGCCATCGACTAATAGGTATATGGATTTTTGTGCTTCATCCCACATGACGTCGGACCCTGGTACTCTTTCCTCCTTCTATTCCCCCAGACCATCACACCCATCTAATATTATCATCAGTAATGGCTCCCCATTTCCCACCACAGCCATTGGCTCCACTTATTTAAATTTCCCTAACCATTCCTTCATTCTTAATAATGTTCTTGTTTCTCCTGACATCATCTTATTGTTGTTTGTCGCTTTACTCGTGACAATGATGTTTCTGTTGAATTTGACAAACATAGTCTTGATGTGAAGGATTTTCGCACCAGGAATGTAATCGTCAAGTGCAATAATTTCGGTGACCTCTACCTTGTTCACCTGGCGGATATCCACTATGCCCTTGTTGTTCATGAGTTGTCCACACTATGGCATCGCCATCTTGGTCATCTCGGTCATGAAACCCTCACTCGCCTTGCTCGTTCATCAGTCATCCCACCCTACGGAGATCTATCTCTTTGCCATGCTTGCCAATTAGGTTGCCACTGTCGTATTCCCTTTAAAACCAGTTTCACTAGAGCTAGTTCATTGTGATCTTTGGACCTCCCCTGTACTCAGTGCCTCTGGCTTCAAATATTATCTAGTTATCCTTGACGACTGCTCGCACTTTGTTTGGACATTCCCTCTTCGCCTCAAAACCAACACCTTTCCAACCCTCACCAATTTTTTTCTTATGTCTCCACACAGTTTTCCAAAACTATTCATAGCATCTAGTGTGATAACAGCAGTGAATTCAATTACTCTGCTTCCCGCAACTTTTTCCTCACCAAGGGAGTCGCATTGCGTATGTCTTGCCCCCACACCTCCTCCCAAAACAGCAAAGCCAAGCACATGATTCGATCCATTAACAATATCGTGCGCTCTCTCCTCTTTCAGGTCAGCCTTCCCCCACCCTTCTCGGTCAAAGCCCTAAACACAGCCACATATCTCATTAACCTCCACAACCAAACCCTTGCCTTTCATACTCCTTTCTTCTCCTTGTATGGCAAACATCCCTCCTATGATCACCTTCGTGTTTTCAGTTGCAAGTGCTATCCTAACCTTTCAGCCACCACACCTAACAAACTCTCGCCTTGTTTGACCCTATGTGTCTTTCTCGGCTATTCCCCCCATCATAAAGGGCATTGGTGTCTTGACCTCTCCTCCCGTCGAGTCATTATCTCACGGCATGTGGTTTTTGATAAACACAGTTTTCCATATGCTGAGTCCTCTTTAGGGACATGTGCTACTGACTTGGACTTTTTGGATGATTTTGCAGCACAAGTCCCACTACTGGCTGGCTCCTACGCTGGGATGCACCGGGCCCCCCTGCGACACCTCTGGTCCCCTCAGCTGGGCCGGTGCTGCAAGATAGGTCGGCCTCCTTGCTTGGATCGTCTGTCTTCCCTGGGATGGCGCCCTTGCCTGGGCCTCCGTCCCATGGATCGGCCTCGTCACCTAGGTCACTTTCGACTAGGCCAACGTCTCTGCCTTCAGCCGGACTAGCCTGATCTAGCCACATTCGCCAGTCCCTGGCGCCTCTGCAGTACCCAACTACCCTGCCACCTCTAGCAGCTATACGAACCAGGCCTCGCAGAACCCGTGTCCCTAGCGGCCGACGACAGCCGTTTGTCCTTGGTGCTTCGCCTGCTATCAACATGCACACCATGGCTACTCGTAGCAAGTCTAGCATCTATCTCCCTACTAATCAGTTGAATCTTAATGTCTTCGCACTATTGCAGATTCCCCGCACCTACCGGGCAGCCTTGGCAGATCCTCACTGGTGTGCCGCCATACAAGAAGAATACAATGCTCTGCATGCTAACAACACCTGGGATTTTGTTCCTCCTCCACCAGGCGCCAACGTTGTTATGGGAAAATGGATCTTCCATCACAAGTTTAAATCCAATGGCACTTTGGACAGGTATAAAGCTCGCGGGGTTCTTCATGGTTTTACTCAATGTCCTAGAGACGATTTCGATGAAACCTTCAGTCCCATTATTAATCCTGCCATAGTTTGCACAGTCCTCAGTTTAGCCATCTCTCATTACTGGACAATTCATCAGCTCGATGTTAAAAATGCTTTCTTGCATGGTATACTTTAGGAGACAGTCTATTGTAGTCAACCGGCCGGTTTTACTCATCCCAGTCATCCAAATAGGATCTGTCATCTCAACAAATCTCTCTATGGCTTGAAACAAACCCCCCATGCCTGGTACAATTGTTTCGCCACTTTTCTGTTGTCTCTTGGTTTTGTGTAGGTCCAGTCAGACTCTTCCCTTTTTATACTTCATCGTGACAGTGATACGATCTATTTATTACTATATGTGGATGACATTGTTTTGACTGCTGCCACTGCAGCCGTGTTACAATGGACTATCTCAGCACTTCACTCTGAGTTTTCTATGAAGGATTTGGGTCTTTTTCAGTCTTCACCATTTTTTGGGCATCACTGTAACTAGATGGCACTCTATCTTGTTCTCATCTCAGCATCAGGGCTACCTTGAGATTCTTGAGTGTGCTGGGATGTCTGACTGTAACCCATGCTCTACTCTAGTGGACACAAGTGCCAAACTCTCCACTTCTGATGGCTCTTCGGTTGATGATCCCACTGATTACCGAAGCCTCGCCGGTGCACTTCAGTATCTTACCTTCACTCACACAGATATCTCTAGGCAGTTCAACAAGTCTTTCTTTACATGCATGATCCGTGTGAGCCCCATCTAGCTGCCATCAAGGGCATCATTCATTATGTTCGTGGTACATTGGATTTTAGATTGCACATATATAAGTCTACTGGTACCGATCTTGTCGCCTACTCTGATACTGACTGGGTTGGATGTCCCGACACACAATGCTCCACCTCTAGCTATGCTATGTTCTTGAGTGATAACCTCATCTCTTGGTCATCCAAATGGCAGGACACGGTCTCCCACTCCAGTGTCGAGGCCGAATATCGAGCTGTTGTGAATGTTGTTCCTAAAACATGCTAGTTGCGACAACTCCTTCATGAGCTACACTCCCCACCTCGCCGAGCTACCCTCATCTACTATGACAACGTCAGTGCGGTGTATCTTTCCACCAACCCAATTCAACATCAGCACACCAAACACATCGAGATTGATCTTCAACGTTAGTTTGGGTTCTGTAGGTTCCTACTTCATCGCAATATGCTGATATTTTCACAAAAGTTCTTCCCAGCTCATTTTTTGTGAGTTCCATTCCAGTTTGGATGTTCAACTTCACGACACTCCAACTGCAGGGGTGTTAGAGATATAGAGTTATAGATATGTTTTGTATTTTATCCTAGTCGGTTTCCCTAATTCTCTCCCAATTCTGTTTCAATAAGTCGGTTGTAGATATGGAATTACCACCTCTATATGTACTCGTGGTTTGTGATTAATCGGTTCATGGCGTTGACTCAATTCCGCTTTCCTAGTACACTAGCATCAAGCATGTCCTCGAGGCAACACTGGCGGACACGAGCTGGCGCCGGTACATAATCCATGTGAAAGCTGGTAAGTACCTCGAAAGCGTGGAGATATGGTGCCTAATATTGCGATGATAGGTGACGGAATGGGATTGACGATAATCAGCGGCAACAAGAGCATAAACGAGATGTTGGGGATGCCCTGTACGGGCATACTGAGTAAGTACATATATATATAGCTAATTTTGTGCTTACTACATGTATATGGTATAGCATGTGTATTAATCATGACTACTAATCACGTACTTACGAACTAACTAATTAATTAGCATGTGTATATAGCGAATTAATTGATTAATTATCTAGCTAGCTTGCTTGCTTGAAATTAATGTCATCATGCATTCATATACACCATATCTATATTAATGTATATATATGGGTGCAGTGATGGAACCAGCAAAATGAGAAAGGGGCCCAATATGGCAATATAAAATACAAGGACCAGAAAAGTGTATATATACATAATATAAATATGCATATACTCATAGTTTTTGTTTTGACCACACATAGATGTGACTCTTTTGTAAAAGAGGATAAAATAAACTTACTTTTTTTTTCATTGGAGCCTCACTTTACACGTCTTCATGTAAAATAAAAGTGTGTTTGATTCTTTATTTAATGATGAACAATTGGCATCTGGGATTTATTGGTTTGTGTGTTTTGATTTTGGAGCGTTGAATTTTTGGATAATGAACAGTGTTCGAGTCGGCTGGCCCCGGCCGATGGCCGGCGTGTCTTGCCGGTCGACAGAGGTGTCTGGCGGTCGACCGGGCGGTTGCTGCGGTCGGGAAACGACCGAGCCGATCCGGCCCAGTTACCGATTTCATTTCAGTTTTGGTTTCGGTTTGTTCCCTTACACATACATGAAAGTTTCATGTTCCTATGCACGTGTCTGGTTGTTTATGCTAACAATGAGTCAAGTTTGGATAGCTTGTGCTCGGATATGGTATTCTTTGTTTAATTGTGTGCAGGTATTCTTTACGCCTCGGGAAAGTGTTGCCGGTGATCGAGTCGGAGTCAACTTGGAGATAAGGTGACGTCCATGATGGGGATCATGCGGGATGCTGAAGGGTAGAGATTGGTGCACATAATTGGGAAGTTTCCATATGGCATACAATGGATATATTGTTGCGTATGGAAAGCGGAATTTTGGTTTTAGGAAGAGCGAGATTGTTACGGTTGGTTTATGTATAGTTTGTTTCTTGTACGGGAAGGTTTCCTAGAAGATTAGGGCTTCTTGTATGAGTAGGATTCGTGGCTTTTGGCTTCGGATCTTGGGTATAAATAGTGAGGGGAGGCGTAGCTTCTCGGTATCGCTTTTGAGTTCATGTTTTTAGAGTTTCGAGTTAGGGTTTCAAGTTTAGCTTGAGATTTTGTGAGGAGTGCTTTGTTTGCACTTTGTAAACACAGAGAGTTTTAATAAAGATCAATCTTCTTGAGAATTCTTTGTGTCTTCTTCTTCATCGGTGCGGCGGCGTAATTGTCAGTTCAACCGGATCTGCTAACCGGTGAGACCGCAGATACTAAGGCGGTCAGACCGCGCCTTCTTCCCGGTTAGACCGCAAGCACATAGGCGGTCAGACCGGCTGACATCGGATTTCATCAGCATCGGCTACATCGAGCAATCGGCTACGGGCGGTCAGACCGAAGGTCATCTGGCGGTCAGACCGGTGAGGTTGCGTAGTCAGACCGGTGTGACACCTACGGTCAGACCGGCTTCAGAAAACAGAGGTAAAGTTTTATTTCCACTAAAACTTTGTTTTTGGGGTGCACCAACCATTCACCCCACCTCTGGTTGGCTTTTTTTGGGCATTCGATCCTACAAGTGGTATCAGAGCCACGTTTTTCTGCTTTGGATTTTTATCGATCTAAAGTTTTTTGCCATGTCTAATAATTTTTCAACAAAACCGCATGTTTTCGATGGCACCGATTTCGCGTATTGGTTTAGTAAGATGCAATCCTACATCATGGCTCAAGACTATGATGTGTGGCAAAAGGTTGCTCTTCCCTACACCATACCCGATGCAATTAATATTGATGCTTTGAAAATTGAATTTAATAATAATTTCCAAGCTCGAAATATTTTGTTTATTGGAATTTTGTGTTCTGATTTTGACCGTGTTTCACATCTTCAAACCGCAAACGAGATTTGGAATGCTTTGGAAAACTTTCATCAAGGAACTACCAACATAAAAGAACTTTGTCGAGATCTTTTCAAAAAGGAATATATAAAATTTGAAATGAAACCTGCTGAAGCTTTAGATGACTATCTTGGTAGGTTTAACAAAATTTTGAGTAATCTTAGATCTGTTGATTCTTCTTATGACACTAATTATCCACAATCTGAGATTTCTCGCCACTTTTTGAATGGTCTTGACATGTCTATTTGGGAGATGAAAGTTACTTCAATTCAGGAGTCTGTCAACATGGCTACTTTGACTTTGGATTCTCTTTACACTAAACTCAAAACTCATGAGATGAACATTCTTTCTCAGAAAATTGATCCCAAGTCAAGTGCTTTGGTTACTTCCTCTTCTGTTGTTGCTTCTTCATTGGCTGCTTCTTCATCGGTTGTTTCTTCATCGGCTCCCACTGTTCTTGCTTTGATTAATGCCATGTCCGATGAACAACTCGAGCAATTCGAGGAGGAGGATTTGGCTCTTGCTGCTAACAAACTTTCTCGAGCTATGAACAATGTCAGGTTCAGGAAAAGAGGAGGACTAGCTCGGTGCTTTGAATGCGGCGCCTTGGACCACATCCGTTCCAACTGCCCAAACTTGGGAGAAGCAAGAAGGAGGACAAGAGCGCGGAGAAGACGGAGGATGACAAGCCCAAAGTGAAGCGCTCAAAGGAGATAATCAAGAAAGTGCTAAGTCAGGTCTATGCCGCTTTTGAGCCACTTAGCGACATAGATTCTGATAGTGAGGAGGAGAAGGGCAAGAACATCTCCGGCATTTGTCTTATGACGCGTGGAGATGAAGATTCTTCAGAAGAAGAAAATGAGGTAAGCTCGCTTGAGGAGGCAATTCTTGTTTTAAGTGCTAAGAATAAAAAATGTGAGAAAATATTTAAAAAATAAGAATTTGTGATTGAATCTTTAAATGCTGAAATTGCTAGATTGAAATCTCTTATTCCTAATGATGATAATTGAAAAAATTATGAGGTTTTAATGGTTGAAATGTCAAAGATTAGAGATATCAATAATTCTCAAGTTTTTGCTGCTAAATCTTGTTTAACTTGTGATGCTAATGAATTGAAATTAAAAGATGCTTTAGCTCGTGTTAAGCATATGAAAGAACTAGTTAAACAAGATGAGGTAGCTTCTTGCTCTAGATGTCGCAAAGGAAAAAATGTCATGATTAGTTGTGATAATTGTACTAATCTTGAAAAAGAAGTTTCTTACTTGAAAAGTTCTTTGCAAAAATTTTCTGATGGTAAGAAACAACTTAACATGATTTTGGACAAATCTAAAGTGTGTTGCGACAACAAGGAAATAGGTTTTGATGCTCATGATTATTTCACCAAAGGTGTTTAGAATTTGACTGAAAATGGTGAAATCTTAACAAAACCTAATGCTTTGAAAACAGTTTTCAAATTTGCTGGAAATTTGCCATCTCTTTCTATTTGTTTAAAAGAAACTAAAACTAATATTTCAAAACCATCTGTTTCTACTTGTGCTTCTAATTATCATGAGAGATATACTTGTTCATATTTTGGAAAAGATGGACATTTGGTTGGATTTTGTTTTAGACTTGCCCGTAAACGAAAAAAGAAAAGAGAAATTGCTTTTGCAAAGCAACGATGGCAAAAATCGGGTTTTGGTTCGAGGAGCTCGTCAGGACCGACACCGACTAGTTGGTCGACCGGCCACGACCACGGTCGGACCGCAGATTGAACAGCGGTCGGGCGCGCCAGGCTCGGTCAAACCGCAGGTACAGTGGCGGTCAGACCGACCTCAGGGTGGTTTTGTGCATAGTTCAAATCAGACCAGCGAGGTTGCACGGTCAGACCGGTGCGACACTTGTGGTCAGAACGGCTTCAAAAAATAGAGGTAAATTTTTACTTCTGCTAAAACTTTGTTTTTGGAGTGCACCAACCATTCACCCTCCTCTGGTTGGCTTTTCTTTGGGCGTTCGATCCTAATCATAGCATAGAAATCATCTATAATGGCATCCATTGTGAATTGTATTGCCAATTCCTTATCAATAGAGATTACCAAGCAATCTCTCAAAATTGCATCATCCATTTTATTTGGAAGCCTTTTTCTTACAAGCTTCATTGCAGAAAATGCTCGTTTTGATGTTGCAATTAAAACCGGAAGAGTAAGGACAAGTCGAACTAACCTAGAAATCAAAAGGAAAGGGAGAATGCGTATTGTTATTTGTACAAAAACAAAACGATAAATAGTAGGAAATAGGAAAATGGTATACCTGTCAATCAATAGTAGGGGTGGTCTAAAATTGTTTTGCGACATAGGGGGGCCATGGCCCCTGCTACCCCCATCCGTTCAGTCTTTGTACCTATAAATCAAAAAGAAAGGAAGAATACATCTTGTTATTTGCACAAAAAAATGAAAAATAGTAGGAAATAGGCTGGGATGTCTAACTGTAAGCCATGCTCTACACTACTGGAGACAAGTGCCAAACTGTCGGCTTCTTATGTCTCTCCGGTTGATGATCGTACTGATTACTGAAGCCTCGCCGGTGCACTTCAGTTCCTTACCTTCACTCGCCCAAACATCTCTATGCAGTTCAACAAGTCTGTCTTTACATGCATGATCCGCGTGAGCCCCATCTAGCTGCCATCAAGGGCATCCTCCGTTATGTTCTTGGTACATAGGATTTTGAATTGCACATATATAAGTCTACTAGTACCGATCTTGTCGCCTACTCTAATACTGACTGGGCTGGATGTCCCGACACACAGTGCTCCACCTCTAGCTATGCTATGTTTTTGGGTGATAACCTCATCTTTTGGTCATCCAAATGGCAAGACACGGTCTCCCACTCCAGTGTCAAGGCCGAATATCGAGCTGTTGCGAATGCTGTTGCTAAAACATGCTAGTTGCGACAACTGCTTCACGTGATACACTCCCCACCTCGCAGAGCTACCCTCATATACTATGAAAACGTCAGTGCGGTGTATCTTTTCACCAACCCAGTTCAACATTAGCGTAGCAAACACATCGAGATTGATCTTCAACGTCAGTTCAGGTTCTGCAAGTTCCTACTTCATCGCAACATGCTCACAAAAGTTCTTCCCAGCTCATTTTTGTGAGTTCCATTCCAGTTTGGATGTTTGACTTCGCGACACTCACACTTCATGGGTGTTAGAGACAGAGTTATAGATATGTTTTGTATTTTATCCTAGTCGGTTTCCCTAATTCTCTCCAAATTCTATTTCAATAAGTTGGTTGTAGTGATGGAATTACCGCCTCTATATGTACTCGTGGTTTGTGATTAATCGATTCATTGCGTTGACTCAATTACACTTTCCCAGTACATTAGCATCAAGCAAATCCTCGAGGCAGCACTGGCGGACACGAGTAGGCGCCGGTACATAATCTATGTCACGCTGGTAAGTACCTCGAAAGCGTGGAGATATGGTGGCCTAATATTGCGATGATAGGCGACAGAATGGGACATACGATAATCAGCGGCAACAAGAGCATAAATAAGACGCTGGGGACGCCCTGTACGGGCACACTGAGTAAGTACATATATATAACTAATTTTGTGCTTACTACATGTATATGGTATAGCATGTGTATTAATCATGACTACTAATCACGTACTTACAAACTAATTAATTAATTAGTAGCTTGATGATCAATGTGTATATAGCTAATTAATATATTAAGTAGCTAGCTAGCTTGCTTGCTTGAAATTAATGTCATCATGCATGCATATACACCATATCTATATTAATGTATATATATGGGTGCAGTGATGGAACCAGCAAAATGAGAAAGGGGCCCAATATGGCAATATAAAATACAAGGACCAGCAAAGTGTATATATACATAATATAAATATGCATATAATCATAGTTTTTATAGTGACCACACATAGAAGTGACTCTTTTGTAAAAGAGGATAGAATAAACTTACTTTTTTTTCATTGGAGCCTCACTTTCCACGTCTTCATAGCATAGAAATCATCTATAATCGCATCCATTGTGAATTGTATTGCCAGTTCCTTGTCAATAGAGATTACCAAACAATCTCTCAAAATTGCATCTTCCATTTTATTTGGAAGCCTTGTTCTGACAAGCTTCATTGCAGAAAATGCTCGTTCTGATGTTGCAGTTAAAACCAGAAGAGTAAGGACAAGTCGAACTAACCTAGAAATCAAAATGAAAGGGAGATTGTGTTTTGTTATTTGTACAAAAACAAAATGATAAATAGTAGGAAATAGGAAAATGGTATACCTGTCAATCAATAGTAGGGGTGGTCTAAAATTGTTTTGCGACATAGGGGGGCCATTGCCCCTGCTGCCTCCATCCATTCAGTCTCTGTACCTAGAAATCAAAAGGAAAGGAAGAATGCATGTCGTTATTTGCACAAAAACAAAATGAAAAATAGTAGGAAATAGGCTGGGATGTCTGACTGTAAGCCATGCGCTACACTAGTGGACACATGTGCCAAACTCTCGGCTTCTGATGGCTCTCCGGTTGATGATCCCACTGATTACTGAAGTCTCGCCGGTGCACTTCAGTACCTTACCTTCACTCGCCTAGACATCTCTATGCAGTTCAACAAGTCTATCTTTATATGCATGATCCGCGTGAGCCCCATCTAGTTAGCATCAATGGCATTGTCGACAGGTGGGTCGGCAGTCCTCAAAGTGGGGTGCCCAAAGAGGTGTAAGAGAATGGTAGAGAGGTTGTTCCCCGATGGATCTGATGGTCAACTCGAGTCCGGAGACAAAGCAAAGTGTAAGACATAGGGAATTATACTAGTTTTGCCCTCCCGAAGGATATTAAGCCTACGTCCAATGTTCTTTGTTGGGTTGTGTGATGAACAACAGTAAAAAGGAGGGGTTCTTGGGGCTTGAAGCAAGCTCAGCCAAGAACAGGGAATCTAAAATCCTCCGTCCGCTTCGCCCCCTTGCCCTGCCCTGCCCTTTTATAGCTCATGGGGGGCAGTTACAAATGAACTTGGGGGCCAAGAAAGCTATGTCTAATGTGCTAAAAGGTGAGTACAGAGCTACATCTGAAAAGGTACAAAGTGGTCAATTAGGTTCTATACACCGTGGGCATCTTGTGCTATCTCTATCTTGCCTTGGGATCCCTCCTCCGTCTAAGATACCTGTATTGTGCTGTCGGGTGACGTCAGTCTCTGTTGGGGCTGTCTCCTCCCTCTTCCTTCTTGCACGCCAAGTCATGTCTCGAGGATGGTCAAGAAAGGAGAACCGAGGTCAGACTGAGGGTAAGATCAGGATGTCCGACCCCATAGGAGGGGGTTGGGCCATCGACCACGTCCTGAGGACTCTCGATTTTCACTTCAGTGGGACATAGATTCCAGTCCACAGGGTACCCTGGGGTGACACCCCCCATAACAGCCCCCGAGCCTAAGGAAGAATGGAACATCCATCCTTAGGATCAGATTTTCTTGTTTGCCACCATCTTTAAAGGATCCTCAAAGCATTGAGCCAAGGTTTTGGCAGGTGCACCACCCAGGTGCACCTGCCAGGTGTAGCCCCCGAGCCTAAGGGCGAATGGAATATTCGTTCTTAGGGTCAAGTTCCTTTCCAAGGTGCTAGTCCGTTGCAGGTTATCAAGGTTTTGGGAATTCTTGGTTTTACAGGTGCACTGTCCAGGTGCACTTGGCAGGTGTAGGCCCCGAGCCTAGGGTCGAATGACACATCCGAGCCTAGGGTCAAGTCGTCTGAAGTGTCCTTTGTTGGCCTTCTAGCTTGGGTATAGCCCGGTGACCCAATAAAAGGCTCTTTGGGTTAGCCCGGAAGCCCACCCCCGGGTCGGTGATTCCCGCTACCCTATCTCTTCTTAAGCCACCTATATCTTTAGTTTGAAAGAAAAAACTCAAGGCTCCCACCGTTGCTCTGTATCCTTCTGCTCCCTCAAAGCATTATGGGGCTCATAGCCTCATCGCTGAGTTCCACCGAGGGTTAGAGCGGGAGCGAGAGCCCCAAAAGCCATCGCCAATAGATTAGTCTTGGATTTCATCATGTATTCAAGTGTTTCTCCTTTTGTTGTCTTTTTGTTCCTTTGTTGGGACCTCACCTGCGAAGTGTTGCTGCCATGGCGGGATGTTGGTGTTGTGCCACAGCTGGCGTTTATGAAGATGCGCGTTCCTATGAAGGTAGCCGACCTAAAGGAAGTTCTCCGGGCCTACCCTCTGGGTGAGGCAGAGACGGTGGTGAGACACGTGCTTGGTGTGGTACAGCGTGTGCTCGTGTTGGGGTGCTTTGGAAACACGATAATGTGTTGGACTTGTAGTTCCAATATTCCAGCATGAGCACATGTCGCCAGAGTGGTATAGGAGCTGTACCCCTGGGTAGGCGCCGACGTGGTTGTCGATGGGTGGCCTGCTGGCATCGAGGAGGGCGACGTCGATAATGTCTATGCCACCGTGGAGCTGACGACGGGAAAGATCATAGCCGGAATGGAGCTGTAGGTTAGGGGGACCTCGGGCCCTATGTATGATCGTCACCCCGCAAAATGTAATAAAGAAAACTTTTTAGTCTCCTTTGTATGCCGCCTGCGGTTTGCGATATGTCCAATTTTTTTGGACACCCGACACGTCGCTATGTGGCAGACCGTTCGAGCGTCCTTGTCCTTCAACAGTCCGAATCCGGAGGGCAGGCAGTCGAACTCAGGGGAAGCTACCACTTCGGGTAGTTCGCGTTGAGCGACTTAGGCCGTCAACGAACCGTCGACCGGAAGGCTTCCGGTCAATCTCAAGGACATCTGCCTTGTGAAGTAGATCCTATTGAGCGATGTCGGCCCTCTACAGACCAAGTCTGGAGGGTTACCGATCAAATTCCAAGCGGATCCTTCTCCTTCATAGTGGGTCAAAACACGAAGAGGCGGCCTTCTATTCGCCACATGACCGACCTCCGATACCGAACATTCTCTGGGCCTTAACAGATGGATCTGAAGGCTTCCTCAGTCTACTCGGATCGACTCAGCTGAGTGTAGGGTGAATAGATGAGCGGGGGAGGATCGGCGATCATCCAGTACGTGTAAAACCCTCATGACCAAGAGACGGAAGCTGGCGGGACGGATCCGGGCGGACATTCGGTCGAGCAAGGTCACTTAGTTTTGTATGTAGCAAATGAACACGAGGTCATCGTCATTTGACCAATCTTTGTGTGTCTAACCCTCGAAGTAGAGCGAGTCGGGCCATCGACAGACATTGTTCAGGTGACCCAAGTCGAGCTCCTGGAGTCTTAGTCGTATACACATGATTTAGTCTTTAGGAGCCCCAAGCTCATTGGTCGGCACTTGACCAAAACACGGCTGGTCCCGACACCAGCCAGCCCCGAGCAGGAGTTCGATGTTCCATGAGTTCGGTATTACTTGTCCGTCTTCACGAATCAGCCTGTAGGAGCCTGGACATGTGATGGCGGAGACAAACAAAGGACCTTCCCACAGAGGCGATAGCTTGTTCATGCTGGCCGAAGACTACACCCTTCAGAGGACGAGGTTGCCAACCTTGAAGGACCTCCCTTGGACATTCCTGTCATGATATCGGTGAAGCACCTGCTGGTACCGATCCATCTGGATCGCCGCCGCCGTTTGTTCTGCTTCGAGGCTGTCGATCTCCTCGACCCGTGTTTGCTCTACCGTGCCTTCCTCATAGAGCCGAATCATTGGGGATTCGTGGAGCATGTCGACCGGGAGAACTACCTCTGAGCCATAGACCAAGAAGAACGGGGATCACCGCGTGGCATGACTCGGCTGAGTGCGGAGCCCCCAGAGCACAGTAGGGAGCTCACGCAACCAGCGGCCTTCATGCTTCTGGAGCGGGTCGAAGAGTGTTGATGAGAAATCTTTCCCACGCGCTGGCCTGGGAAATCTGCTTAGCTCCAGTGCAGGTCCGTCCTTGACTACCTTTGATGAATTAGGCGTGCTAGCTGGTTTGATCTGCTAACCAACAAGAAATAAACAGATACATCCGTTAAGGTTAAGGTTAGATCCTACCGGATCGGCTTAGGGAACCAACTTACATATAATTGCTATCCAAAGCACACTTAAATTAAGTGATTGGGATAGATCGGCTGTGCCAAGACAGTATAAACCACTTAATCTAAATGTACATTAGGATAGTAAATATATGCATTTGTAACCTAGCCGATTGTAACATCCTGAAAATCGAAGAGATTAAAATCGGAACGTAAAAATTAGAACTTACAAAAACTTTTGTTTGTTGCCTTTCTCTCGTATTTGTTGCTTCTTATTTGCCAATTCAATTGCATAATTTTAGTTGTGAACGATTCCTCTCGGAGTTCGTGTTTGGCTTGGATTTTGTCGGGAAGAAAATTTCGCAATTTAGGATTAGAAAGTTTAAAACAAATTCGAAAAGGGATGCGAATTTATGAAAATATGAATTTGAGAAATAAAATATTAAATGGTGATTATGGAAGATTAATTAGGGTATAAAATACACAATAAAAATATTTAGGGGTTTTACAAGAAATCTAGGAAATTTTTGGAATTTAAAAATAGGGAATTATGAAATTAGGAAAAAAAGGAATTAAATAAATATGAAAAATATATTTGGAAAAATAAAAAGTGGGGAAAAGGTTGGAAATATAATATTAAAAATTATTCTGGGAATAATAGAATTTATTTGGAATTTTTAGAGTGGAAGAAAATAGAAATTGGAAATTTGGAATTAAAAATCGGGAAATTATGAAACCGCACTGCTCATAATGCGCCGGTGTTCGACGTCATACCGGCCGTACCACGCCCGCCCGCACCCGCGACACGCGCCGCGCCGCACTCGCCCACGCCCGGCCTCGCCCTCGCGCCACGTGCGCGTCGGCCCCCCGCGCGCGCCACGCGCCACGCAAGCGCCGCGCCGCGCGCCGCGCGGACCCGTCCGCGCCCGCGCCCTCGCGGGCCGCGCGCGACCCCGCCCGCCGCTCTCGCACCTACGCCGCCACGCGCCCCCCGCCGCACTCGGCCTCGCGCCTCGCGCGCCGCGCGCGCCGCCGCTGCGCCGCCCGGCCTCTCGGGCCGCCGCGTGGCGCTGCCGCGCCGGCCCCCCTTCTCTCCCGTTTCCCCCTCGCCGCCGCTATAAAAGGGGCAAAACCCCACTTCCTCCCCACCTCGCCGCCCCAAGCCCCCTCTCTCTCTCGGTCCCTTCCTCCCTTCCGAGCGCCGACGCCACCGCAACGCCGTGCGCCGCCGTCGCTGCGAAAAACCGAGAGCCGCCGCCGTCGTTGTTGTTGCCGCGCCGCGACGCCCGAGCCCCGCCGCCCTAACCGCGAGAGCCGCCGTCGCTGGTAAGCCAGCCGCCGTCCTTTTTTTCTCGTGCTAGCACCTATCGAACACCTTGTGGGCATTAAAGAGTGCGTAGAGAAAAGAAAAAGAAAAAGAAAAAGAAAGAAAAGAGAGAAAGAGAAATAGAAAAATAGGAAAAAATTAGGAAAAATTATGGAAAATTTGGAAAAGTATTTTGAGAAAACTTGAGTAAAATTTTAGGCAAAAATAAATTATTTTCTTGTATGTTTTCTCGGTGGAAAATTTGAAAATCAAAATCGGGTTTTTTCCGAAATTTAGTTTCGCGTCGTTTCTAAATGCGGATTTCGTTTAAATCCTTCCTCGCCATTTAAATATGCTTCTCTTTTGTGCTCAAATCTTCAAAACCTCGAGCACAAATTCCTCGGTGGATATTTCCTAATCTATTTTCTCAAACAAGTTGCGATCGTTGTTTTGCGAAAACCCTAGGGCATCGGCTCGAGTTCAAACATGGATTTTTCCTGGCAATCCTCGTCCAAACTCGAGTAGAATTTTAGGCTAAACATTTGGAGTCGTTTTCGTGGCTTTTATGGTTCTTTTCGATCTTTCGGTACTTATTCAATTCTAATTGAATTCAATTGATCCTTCGCACGTACGGCTAGCACCTGAGGAAGCAGGCGTCGACTCCGTTGAGGACCCCACTGAACAAGCGTGCGAGCAAGGCAAGTCATCACACTCTTTGAACATATTGATCCCAATTGCGAAATGATGTTATTTTTAAACTTTAAACATGCATGCTATACATAGAAGATTACCTCTACTTGTTATGCCATACCTTGTTATTGATTACCTTTAGAATTATTCCTTGTAACCCTCGATGTGATAGAAACAACCGGAGAATAACTTCGGTAAACTGCTTAGCCATGCTATACTTAGATTCATGCATACTCATGACTTTATGAAAAGCTTTGTGTTTGGGCAACTACCTTAGGGAAGGTGGTTGAGATACGGCATGTGGAGACATGAGCGCCACATTGCCATGAGAATGATGAAATGAGTTTCGTTGAAAAATTGAAAGTACTAAACAAATGTTTTAGACTGGGGTGGCTGGATGATTTGGGTGGATTTCGGAAAAGGCAAGTGCCGACCCTGATCAATCAAGGACCGAGCCATGAGATAGCCGGGAAACGAGCCAGTACAACCGTACTTCTTGAATGGGTATAAACCTAGCGGAGTAGATAGCCGAGCGGAGGCGGTACCCTTGCATAGTGGTTCTTATGGATGAGATGAGATCGGAAAGGGGTGATGGTAAATTGAAAATTATTATAACTTGATGAATGAAATCTTCCCTTACTCCGGGTGCGCCAGAACTCCTCTCACTGCTAGAAAAGGACGGCTAGAGTGCATGAGGGCTTAAGTTCATGGAGCGGGTACTGCCAAAGTGAGGTTATGGAAAGGCTTTGCCGTGACCGTCTCATGTGTTGGGACGTAGGCTCATTTGTTGGGATGTCACGGAGTACGTGTAAAGTGTACATCCACTGTAGTGTGAATGAATCAATCTATTCGAATAGCCGTGCTCGCGGATATGGAGCATCGTGACAAGACTTTCGCTTGGCTAGACTTTAAACTTAAAATGCTGGGATGGGTTTGCATGATGATTCTTATTCGCTGGTGGATCAACTTCTCGAGATGCGAGAAGGGGTGGACTCCCTAGAAAAACCATGACGAACCGGAGGCGGGAAGCCATCCTTGGAATCACGAGGATGGCAGACAGAACCGTCGCCGACTTAATGAACTGTGGAACTAAAACTTGACTTGGCTAGTTGTTAGGCTTGTGAAAAGAGTTGTGAAAATTGGCTTTATGCAAAAGAACACCAGCCATTCCTTGAATAATCCTATCATATGTATCACTTCCGTGTTGGCTTCCTGAGTACGGTTGGTACTCACCCTTGCTATATGCACAAACCTCCAGATGGTGGGAATGAAGAATCGGAGGATCCATACGCCTACTACCAGGAGGGCGAAGAAGCTGATGGCGCTTACTAGGTCTTAGTCTCCAGTCGTTGCCTGTGGCAATTGATAAGCCGCTGCCGCTATTCCTCTGCCTTATCTAATTTCTGCTTTTGGGTTGTATCTAGACCATGAGGTCCTATGTGATGGACATTGCCTTCGGGCCTACTATTGTAATAATTTCGATGTAAGACTATTCGTGCATGTGCACCTGATTATTCAGTACTGTATTTCGTGGGTACCAAACTACTCGATCTAGGGAAATGGTACTATGAACACGAAAGATTCCCGTTCCCAAAAAACGGGGGTCCACACCGATGCTGCGTATCTAACGTGGATCGGCTATTACTCCGATACATCTTATGAAAAGATACTAATCTAACTTAAATGCGTTAAACCTAGATCAATCGGCTGTCGGCTAATACCCACAGATTGATACTGGCTTAAGGCATTTAACCAGATTGAGATCTTAATATAAGAGGCAACTTTAATATATCTAATAGTAAACGACGCTAAAAGATTATTAAAGCAGATAAGGCCGGTTGAAACCCCGGCACTGTCTCTAATGATAAACATCTAGCCGAATAGATCTCAATAATTCTAAGAGCGACTTAATAGGTCATAATGATGCAGCATTAAGTAAAAAAAGAAGTACTAGATCTATATGAACCGATGAACACCCCTCAAGACGGTGGATACAGCATATAAACTAGTTCAACATCTAGATCTAGCTTTATGGGCTACTGTCTCCCGAGGAAAACGAGCCGATGGCAAGATAGATCTAGACATTGCTCCAGATTATATGTCGTATGTGATAAATTGCGTAATCTATAACATCAGATCTAGAGTATCATGACGATGTAAGCATTAGATTCGATGATACAAACTACTAATGACAAGTGTTTACCTTATTCGGGGGGTCAAAATCGATGCAGCCCGAAGCGGGATCAAGAACTCGTCTGAAGAAAAAAGGGTTGGCGATGCACCGAATTTGTATTGATGTGTGTGTATAATTTACAAGGGGTCTCGGGTCCTATTTATACCCAAGTACAACAAAGTCCATATAGAACACGGTTTCTATCTATCTACTATACACGGTACGACAATATTTCGGGAAGTAATCCCATGCCACGTTACACAAGGAAAAACTATACAAATCCCTATTTTACACATACAATTGCCGTTACAGGACTCTATCCTTAGATGGCAATATTTTAACGAACATTTGGGAACCGAATCTTCCATTTATCTTCAAGCTTCTTTATCGGAAACGGTTCCATCTTCTTCTCTGAATCGGAATCGGCTATCGGCTATCCCTATCCGATTTGGCCTCAGCCGGCTGGTCTCCCAGCCGATTTAATCATGGCCGATGCAGCCTCTGTTTCTTCACAGATCACTTTCCTGATCCAATTCCACTTCAATTTCAACCTTGAACTTAGGGATTTGGTTACCAAATTTGGTCGTTAACACATGCCCCCCAAGTCCGTGATAAGATAATATCGTGGATTTCCTGCTTTTTCAAATTCCCGCGTGACCTCCGTCCTATTCCGTTTCGGCTAAAAAAGCTCTTTAAATATTGCTCGCCCGGTGCCGAAACAAGCCACGTCGTCACTTTTACTCCTCAAGAACAAGCCCAAAAAAACTCTCCTTCTCCCTCAACAGCCTCATCGGAATCGCCTCTAGATCTCGCCGGCGAGCACCCCTGAAGCGACGATCTTCCTGCACCAATGGCATCCTCAAGCATCCCTTTCGACGCAATCCCCGCGGAGTACCCCGAGGTAAGTTTCTTGTCAGCTCAAACTCTTCAGTTTGTGCAATCTGGTTTTTCCCTCTTTGTTGATTCCATTATTCCTTCTTGCAATTTGCAGCACCTATCCCACCAAATTGCTATCCCTAGCCTTCTTCATCCTGACCAGCTGCTGTTAAGGCCGATTGGTAACCTAGACCCTACTGAGTTCATCAACGCTGAAACCAATCGGATCCCCTTTAGGTTTTCTACCCCAGACTTATCTTACTGGACAGGGACCTTTAAATCCTGGCCTCCAACAGACAAATCTTGGCCATCCTGGTATGCGAGGATGTCGGATAGCAAGCAAGCCACATGGGACAAAATAGGAATTGGCCAATGCTTAGCTCTGTCTTTAGCCGACATATCAAAGGATGAACCACTTCTATCAGCTGCTAGTTACTTTTGGTCGGACACACTGAACGCGTTCCTCTTTAGGCAAGGGCCGATGACGCACCCTCTTATGGACATAGTCATGCTAACCGGTCTGGACATAACATCGGCTGTCGTCCCCTCTGATCTGAATATCAAGTGCCACCACAATTTGAAGACCAAGAGCATCGGTGGCTGGAGCGGATTCATATCAATGAACATGAAGGACGGCTAGGTCTCCGACAGAGAACATGCGGCTTTCTTGATGATATGGTTGGAGAAATTTATTTTCTGCGAATCAAGTTGCGGGTCGACCACCAACTGGCAACATGTAGCCGAAGCATTAGTGGAGAAAAGGATAATCCCCATGGGGAAATATCTGCTCGACTACTTGTACCAAATGCTGAGCAGTGTGCCGATGAAATTGGGTTTGAAACAATCTATCAACACCGGAGGGCCTGGTGGCTGCTTCAGCTGTGGCTCAACCTGCACACCTACAAAATTGCCAATCGGCCAAGCCTGCTTGAGGCCGATTTCCCCCTAGCCGAGCCGAAACACCGTGATGATGAGGAGATAACCACTCGGCGTTGTATGTCGTAAGGAGAAGCTGCTTCTTCTTACTCGGGCTTGAAGTTATCAGCCGAATATTTCAAAAACTAGTTCAGCAACTTCTACAACGGGTTCCCAGCCGGCTCTACCATCTGGTTCGCTTATGATAAGTTTAGCAAATTTGAGCAACCGGATGACCTTTGGCTAGATAAATCAATTCCCCAAAGTTTGATAAGCCGAGAGAGATCTTCACCACTGCCATCTCTCCTTGCATCCTGCCAGTCGGCATCCACCAAGGAAGAAACGTTCAGAAGAGCTACGAATTCTACCATCCGATGGCAACTGCAAGGCAACTTGGATTAGGTCAATTGCCGATTGGACTGTACCACTCAGACAAAATCCAAACCAGAGGCATTATCGACGACAGAATCATGATGTTTCGGCTGTTAAGCCTCCCAAGCCCTCCTCTTGGCAGCTTCGGGGTCATCGAGTTAGCGGTCACAAGGACAAATGCCTTCAGCCGATGGTGGGCAGAATGGAAATCACACATATTCCACCAGTCGGCTTCCATGTACCTCACCACCATCGACCCTGACATAGTTCCATCGGTAAACAATTCCTTTCCAGTCCTTCCTCCTTTATCGGCTATAATATGCATGTCTCATCACTCACACCTTTGTTCCTGCAGACGACCGATGCTTCTCCTCCCCGGGCCAGTCGATCAGGAGCGGCCATCAGTTATGGCCCTGGAGTGCCACCGAGCAGCTGTGGGTTGGCTCCATCCATAATCGGCTTCAACGTGCCGAAGGTGTCAACCCTTCTCCACGGCCAAACCCGCGAACCTCTCCGTCGGCAAAAACGGCACAAGTCGTCAGCTACAGCTGCACCGACTATGGCGAAGAAGCTGCCAAGAAGCAAAACCAAGCCCGGCCGATGATCTACCCCCGTCAACCCGGATGTTGACGCCGTGCTCCATGAAGAGGTTCAGGACGAGGAGATGGAAAAAACCCTTGATGACGCGGCAGCTGAATCAAGCTCCTCCGACAAGTACGCTAGAACTCCGTCAGCCGACGAGGCCTCTGTGCAAAAAACGCCAAGCCCACCAAAACGCCCAGTCCATCCGACGCCGATAAGCGACTTTCAATACTTTTGGTCTCCTGACTTCTCCATTCATACTCGTCTTACAATATTTTTTTACATCGGCAGAGGAAGAAGCTAGCCACCGAGAAGAAAATGGCTCCTCTCCGTTTAGTAAGTTATCTTGATTCTGCATACTCTCTCTTATTAGCCGATCTTTAACCTTGTGCCCTTTTCAGCCTCCTCGTGTCCCGACACCTGCCCCCCAGGTATCAAGTGAACACACTCCGTCGGCCGCAGGTGATAGGAATGCCGATGACAAAGCTACATCGGTCCCATCAGTCCATGTAAGTATCACAACTGTCTTCTCCGCAATTGGCTCCATGATCTCTGTCCGTGCTATAACTGTTATTTGCCAGGCAGAGCATAGCTGATCTCCTGGGCTTCGACTTGTCGAAGTTCATTGACCTGGATGAGGCCGCTGACAGGGCCCTGGTGCCGCTTGATGAAGACCTAAGGACCACGTTGGCCGACATCGCTAATCGGCTGGAGGGCTCATTGGACGCGCTGGTAGCCGATTGCGGTTCCGCCCGTAAACGGTTGGAAGAGATCCAAGCCAAACTTCCAGACGAGTTGGCCGATACAATCGCGCCAGCAACCTTCCATGAAGCGCATCGGCATAAATACGAGCGGGCAAAGCAGCGCATAGCCGATCGCTGAGAGAACAAATCACTAGCGACGGCCATCAAATCTAACCAAGAAGAGACCAAGGCGAAGAAGGCCAAGTTTGAATCGTTGAAGACATAGCCGATTGACACACTCGATCGGCTTCGCACGCGTCGGGACAAACTAGTGGCTGAACTTGTCTAGATTGAGATCGAGATCGCGGTCCAAGAAGAATATGTGGCCAGCCTGCCGAAGGAGATAGAAGATGAACGATTAAGCATCAAGGCGGCCGTATCCTATCTGACGGATCTGACGAAGGCGATGAAGCCAGTGACCAGGACCGATGCAGCCGATGTTAAAGCGATCGAAGACATCGACGAGATCCATCGCAAAGCGATCTCGGCTATTGCTGAATTCCTTGGGCGCTGTGTCGGTTGTAATATTTGACCGGGGCAAAACTCATAAATCTTGTAATCGGACTGTTTCCGCAATCGGCTTTCACCAACTCTTGTAACTGATTTGAACTATCTTTTGTAATCGACTTGCCTTACTTGTTCTCCACTTAATGCATGCTTGCCGATCACATTAAACTGCTTGAAGGCTTCAAAAATTGTGAAAAATTCGCTCTGCCTTCTTGATATCACATTGTATTTTGAAAAATTCGCTCTGCCTTCTTGATATCACATTGTATTGTATATGCCCCCCAATTTTGTTGATGGTGTTCCCAACATTAACGAAATTATCGAATCAAATATCCTGTTGCTGTCGGCTAGGCTGAGCCGATGTAGAAAAATTAGGGGAAAAACTTGGCGTAAAAACGTCCTAAAGCCGAATCACGAATTGATCCACACACTTGGCTAATACTTCTTTAGACATTTGTCGTTCAGAGCCCTTCCGAATACCTCCCCATCCAATCCTTCTAGCATATAGGCTCCTTTGGAGAGGCATTTGTGGATCTTGAAAGGCCCCTCCCAATTTGGTGACCACTTGCCAAATTTATTATCCCTTGATCCAATCGGCAATATCAATTTCCAAACGAGTTCGCCCTCTTTGAAAGACATAGGCACAACCTTCTTGTTATAATGACGGGCTACTCGTTTCTTATCTCTTGTTACCTTTTCCAAGGCCCTCGTCCGTGACAACACTAGATCTTCTGATTCTTCTACCATCAGGTTGTAGTAATCATCGGCTGTAAGCTGATCTTGTAACTGAATTCTTCTTGAGCAGATGATGTTTTCCCATGGCAAGACTGCTTCATGTCCATAGACAAGTTTATATGGAGGCACTTGGATTGATCCGTGGCAAGCCATACGGTAGGCCCAAAGTGATTCGGCTAATCGGTTGTGCCATTGCATAGGATATTCAGCGATCTTCCTATTGATAACCTTGATTAGACTCTTGTTAGAGGCCTCTGCCTGTCCGTTAGCCTGAGCATAATACGGCGAAGAATTGAGCAACTTGATGCCCATGCCGTCAGCAAACTGAACAAAGTCGTCCTATATGAAGATAGATCCCTGATCTGTTGTTATTGTCTAAGGGACACCGAATCGGTATATAATGTGCTCCTTAACAAACTCGATTGCGTCCTTTGAATCAACCTTCCTTAAAGGAATTGCTTCCACCTATTTTGTGAAATAATCTGTTGCAACCAATATGAATTTATGTCCTTTGCTCGAGGGTCGATTGATCTGGCCAATCATGTCGATTCCCCAACCTCTGAACGGCCAAGGCTTGATAATTGGGTTCATAGCTGATGCTGGTGCTCTTTGTATAGCTCCAAACTTCTGACAATCCTGGCAGCCCTTATAGTACCTGAAAGAATCCTCCAGCATTGTTGGCCAAAAATACCCTGCTCTCTGAAGTAGCCATTTCATCTTGTGAGCCAATTGATGCGTGCCGCAGATTCCTTCATGCACCTCTCCGATAGCTACCTTGGCTTGATCGGCACTGAGACACTTGAGCAGCACTCCATCGATCGTTCGATAGTATAAATCTTCATCGAGCAAGACATATCTCAAAGCCTTGTAGCGCAATTTCCTTGAAGCCGATTGGGAAGGGTTTTGCAGATAGTTGTAGACCTCAAACCTCCAGTCGTCGGCTGTCATGGTGGCAATCTCTATCTCAACATCTTTTGTCATCAGCCTTTAGCCTGATGCCCCTTGAGCTAAATCATTGGCTTCTGCATTCTGCTCTCTGGGGATGTGTTTTAATGTTACTAGCCGAAAATTGTCCATCAATTCTCGGCATCGTTGATAATAGACCATCAGCGCATCATTTTTGCACTCGTATTACCCTGACAATTGGCTGATGACCAACAGTGAATCTCCCATTATTTCGATGGCGTCGGCCTCAACATCCTTGAGGAGATGTAATCCCTTAAGCACTGCCTCGTATTCGGCTTGATTATTTATGGCATGGGGGTTGATTGAGAAGGCAAATTCGAAGCTTGCTCCCCTTGGTGATATGATGACCAAGCCGATACCGCATCCATTCGTGCACATCGAGCCATCAAATGTCAAAGTCCAAGGCATGATCTCCACCGAGCCGATTGAACCATCTCTATGTTCTACGATGAAATCGGCTATGGCTTGTCCTTTAACTGCCCTGGGTGCCTGATACCTTAAGTCGAATTCCGTTAAAGCAAAAATGCACTTCCCAACTCGCCCTTTGAGTACTGGAGCCAATAGTATATATTTGACTACATCGTCTTTGCATACCACCGTGCACTCGTTGGATAATAAATAATGCCTGAACTTTGTAGATGAAAAATACAGGCAAAGACATAATTTCTCCACTGGGGAACATCTTGTCTCTGTGTCCAGTAGCCGTCGGCTGAGATAAAAGATGGCTTTCTCTTTTGCCTCGATCTCCTGAACCAGGACCGAGCCGATGGACTTGTCGTCGGCTGATAGGTACAGTTTGAATGGTACCCCTTTTTGTGGAGAAATCAGGACTGGAGGTGAGCTTAAGTAACCCTTGATATTGTCCAATGCTTTCTGATGCTCTGTCGCCAAAGTGAATGCTTGATCGGCTTTCAGCCGAAGCAACGGTGTGAACGGCTCCATCTTTTCTGAAAGATTGGCTATGAATCCCTTGATGAAGTTGATTTTGCCGATCAAAGATTGTAGTTGCTTCTTGTCCTTCGGAGGCTGTATCGTCTTGATGGCATTAATGCTCCTTGGTGTAACCTCAATCCCTCTCTCATGAACAAGAAATCTAAAAATTGCCCGGCCGACACGCCGAACGCGCATTTCAGCGGATTCATCTTCAGGCTATATTTCCTTGTCCGCTCCAGAACCTGTCTAAGATCGGCTATTTGGTTTTCCATTTCACTGGATTTGACAACAACATCATCAATGTAAATCTCGACCAGAGAGTCAATCATATCATGGAAAATGTAGTTCATGGCCCTTTGATAAGTTGCTCCAGCGTTCTTCAGGACAAACGTCATGACGACCCATTCATATAAGCCGATTGCTCCTGGGCATCTAAAAGCAGTCTTGTGGATATCTTCTTCGGCCATAAAGATATGATTATAACCCGCATTACCATCAATAAAACTTATGATCTTGTGACCAGAAGCAGCATCTGTGAGTAAATCGGCTATGGGCATTAGGTATTCGTCCTTAGGGGTAGCTTTGTTGAGGTCTCTGAAATCAATACACACCCTAAGTTTACCATTCTTCTTCATTACTGGAATAATATTCGAAACCCACTCCGCATATCGGCAAGGCCGAATTAAACCAGCATCGTATAGCCGAGTGATTTCGGCTTTGATCGCATCATACATATCGGCTTTAAACCTCCTAGCAGGCTGTTTGTATGGCCGATAACCCAGCTTGATAGGCAGCCGATGCACAACAATAGACGGGCTAAGACCAGGCATCTCGAAATACTCCCAAGCAAAACAATCTTTATATTCCTTTAATAAATCGATAAGCTGGGATCTACAACGAGAAGACAAATTTTTACTAATGTATGTCGGCCTAGGCCTTTCTCCAGGACCTATATTGATTTCTTCTAGTTCGTCGGCTGACATAAAACCTTGCCCAAGCTTGCCATCATCGTCATCCACGGTGTCCTTGCCGTAGACTTTCGAGTCCTCCACGATGCCCTCAAAGTAATAATTGAGGCTCTTCGTCTCCAATAGGCTCTATGGCATAATCGGACACCTTTAGAAAATGGGCTTGCCAGATTTTGCCAGACAGACAATCAATACCGTCGATTTTCCAAAGTGGCAAATCGGTGTTAGCAATGCTCACTGACCTGTTGGCTGGCATGATTCCCATCTTGTCGCCTTGCCATTGGATCAGACTTTGATGCATTGTGGAAGGGATGCAGCAGTTTGCATGTATCCAGTCCTTCCCAAGTAGCAGGCTGTAAGATCCCTTCCTGTCGATGACAAAGAATGTTGTGGGCACGGTTTTACTGCCGACGGTCAGCTCGATGTTCGGCATGCCCCTGGCCTCCGATGGGTTACCGCCGAAGTCTTTGAGCACCATGTTCATCTTGATTAGATCTTCGGCTCCATTGCCCAACTTCCGAAAAGTGGCATAGGGCATGAGGTTGACTGCTGCCCCTCCATCGACTAGCATCTTTGACATCGGCTTCCCGTTTGTGGAGATTATGGCAATCGGGTATCTACAAGGCAAGTTTATCCGACTGGAGGTAGGGATAGATTGCGCCTACTATATCTGTAAACCAAATATGACTTGGGTGTTACGTTGCCGATCTTGACTGCGACCCTAGAAATTCTATTGCCGAAACCAAGTTTCGACAGTTGGCGCGCCAGGTAGGGGCCGCGTGTCAAGACTTTTTCAACGATCTCGCCGACAAGCGTGATGGGATCTTCTTCAAGCTTCGGCGACTTCGCCGCCAACGACTTCAACAAGCTCTCCCTCTTCAACTCGGATTCGGACCAGTCGGGAGGAGAGACCCACTTGGCGATGTTCGGGCTCCCGAACAACGCCAAGATCTTCGACGGCATCTTGAAGTCCAAGATGCGGTCCACCCTCTCCGATGAAGGACTTCACTTGGCACCGTTCGGATTGCCGAACGCCGCCAAAATCTGCACCGATCTCCTCATCTCCCCAACAGAGACGATCTACTCGGGAGAGGACCTCTCAGTGCCGTTTGGATTACCAAACGTTGCTAAGATCTACGGCAAACTCCTCTCCCCCGAGTCGAGGCCGACCCACTCGGAGGAGCCCGCGTCTCAGGCTCTGACTCGGACTGGAATGATCCAGATCCGAGCAACCCAGGATCAAGGGAGGTCGCCGTCATCCTTCAGCCTTTCGGCTCGTGCTCATCTTCGGAGCTCAACGAATATCTCAGCTCCGCCGGCTTTGACGACCTCTATGGCATCCCCTCGGACGAAGCCGACGACTCCGACTGCAACAAGGACTACGAGCCGAAGTGCTTCGACGTCCTCATGGCTGAGGTGGCCGAGTCCGACTACGCCATGGCCCGTCGGCTTGCAGAGGAAGAGCGAGCCAGGATCGAGCAAGAGCGCAAGCTGGCGGAGGAGGAGAAGAAACACAAAGAAGAAGCCGACAAGAGAAAACAAGATCTGCGGGCAGCCGGACGGTCCGCTCAGGAGGCTATTCTTCAAACGCGGGTCCGCAACACCAATATTTTCCAGACACCACAGCAGAACACTGTTGCTGCCGTCACACTCTTGGACACCGCCATTGAGACGGCACCCCCCGACGTGACTCCAATACTAGACAAGATCAAGAGCATCGTCGCCGCCACAGCCAACGGTCATCCCTCCACGTCCACATGAAGGCCGACTAAGTCTGTGGCCGAAACGCCCGACAAAAGCCGGCTCCCGCCACTAAGGTCAGGAGACTACAAGAGGCCCAAGACAGACCGGTCGACAACCAGGCCAAGAGGCCCGCGCTACGAGTCCACGCAGAAGCATCAGGAGCAAACGGCCGACTCCCGCGACAAGCGACATGGACGTCCACCCGTCCACCACTGCGTCCGCCGCAACAACAGCTCCAGCTACCGAACTAGCCAACCGAAGACCCCGCCGAGTGATCTGCGGGAAGTCCTCGATCGCCGCTACCAAGAGCGATACCAACGCACTCGGGAAGATCGGAGGGGATCACCCGATAGCAACGACGATGGAGTGCCAGCTTTCACTCGGGAGCTTCGCCGAGTGCACTGGCCGAATGGATTCAAGCCAACAGGAATAGAGAAGTATGACGGCAAGACCGACCCCGAATCATGGCTTACCGTGTACACTCTTGCCATCCGCGCAGCAGGCGGCGACAACAAGGCTATGGCCAACTACCTACCCGTGGCCCTCGCCAACTCAGCCAGGAACTGGCTCACGAGCCTGCCAAGAGGCTCAATCGGCTCGTGGAGTGAGCTGAGGGACCACTTCATCGCCAACTTTCAGGGCACCTTCGAGAGGCCCGGCACCCACTTTGACTTATACAACATCATCCAGAAGCCGGACGAACCTCTGAAGGACTATATCAGACGCTTCTCCGAAAAGCGCAACAAGATCCCCAACATCACCGATGACATCATCATCACCGCCTTCTAGAAGGGAGTCCGTGATGAGCTGTTGATCGGAAAGTTCGGGCGCAAGCCATCGAAGACGGTGAAACAGATGTTTGAAACGGTGAACTCTTACGCCAAATCCAACGATGCCATCAAGGCGGCGCGCCAAGACCGGCCCGACAGGAGGGAAGATAAGCAAGCGGGAGGAAGCCGGAATCCTAAGAAGGATAACGGCAACAACAACCAGGGCCAGAAGGACCACAAGCGCCGATCTGAAGACCTGGTCACCGCCACCTCTAACTCTCAACGCCACCCCCGAGTCGCGGCCTGCGACGCCATCATGAACGCTCAATGCACTCATCATCCCAATCACAAGCACGCGGCTAAGGATCGCTTCATTTATAAACAATTCACCGAAGCAGCGCGGCGCAACTCAACAAGAAGCCGACCGATGAAGCCGGTCCATCGGGCGCCAAGAAGAACAACGCAGCCGAGAATGCCGAGCCCTTCCAAGACCCCGTGGGCGAGCTCAATCACATCTTCGGGGGGCCGTTAGCCTATGAATCCAAGAGGAAACAGAAGCTAACCGACCGAGAGTTCAACGCGGCGCAACCCGAAGTCCCTCAGTACCTGCGATGGTCAGAGGTGGCCATCACTTTTGACCGCTCGGATCACCCCGACCGAGTGGTTCACCCGGGGCGCTATCCACTCGTCTTGGACCCGGTGGTCCGCAACATTAGACTTAAGCGCGTCCTCATTGATGGGGGCAGCGCCCTCAATATTCTATTCGCCAGAACCATGGACGAGATGCAGATCCCGAGGGCCGAAGTGAAGGCAAGCTTAGCCCCCTTCCACGGAGTCATCCCGGGGCTATCATCTACACCACTCCGGCACATCGCCCTTCCGGTCACCTTCGAAGCTCGAGAGAACTTCCGAACGGAGAACATCACTTTCGAGGTGGCCGACTTCGAAACGGCCTACCACGCCATCATCGAAAGGCCTGCGCTCGCCAAATTCATAGCGATCCCCCATTACACCTACCTCTGCATGAAGATGCCGGGTCCCAATGGCGTCATCGCTCTTCGCAGCAACGTGAAGCAAGCCTTCACCTGCGACAAGGAGAGCTGCGACTTGGCCCAATCTCGTGAGAGATCGCGTGGCCAACAAGAAATCTGATTGGCTGCATCGACTTCGGCAGAGGGTGAAATCCCCGCGAAGAAGATAGTCAAATTAGGATCTGGCGACGCCAAGACCAAGAAGGTCTCCCTTGATCCATCGGATCCTTCGAAAACTGGTGTAATCGACGCTAAACTAGATCCCAAATAGGAAAGCGCGCTCGTCACCTTCCTCCAAAATAATAAAGATGTTTTTGCTTGGAAACCATCTGATATGCCTGGAATTCCTAGGGAGGTGATTGAGCACTCTTTGCACGTCAAAGATGATGCCAAACCGATAAAAAACCGATTACGAAGATTTGCGCAGGATCAAAAAGATGCCATCAAGGAAGAGCTCACAAAGCTCCTGGCCGCTGGCTTTATCAAAGAAGTCCTACATCCCGACTGGTTAGCCAACCAGTTCTGGTCCGCAAGAAGACGGGGCAATGGCGCATGTGTGTTGACTATACCGACCTCAACAAAGCCTGTCCCAAAGATCCATTCGGGCTGCCTCTCATCGACCAAGTCGTAGATTCAACAGCCGGCTGCCAACTCCTGAGCTTCTTGGATTGTTACTCAGGCTATCACCAGATTAGTTTGAAAGAATCCGACTACCTGAAGACATCGTTTATCACGTCGTTGGGGGCCTACTGCTACATCACTATGCCTTTCGGCTCGAAGAATGCGGTGCCACATACCAACGCATGATCCGAGAGGTGTTTCCGGACGCAGATCGGCAAGAACGTGGAAGCTTATGTCGACGATGTCGTCATCAAGACCAAGCGAAAGAAGACCGATCGCGACTTAGAAGAAACCTTCGCGAATATCCGGGCCTTCGAATGAAGTTGAACCGGAGAAGTGCACTTTCGGCATCCCATTAGGCAAACTGCTCGGCTTCATGGTGTCACATCGTGGCATTGAAGCCAATCCAGAGAAGATCAACGCTATTCTGAGCATGAAGCCCCCGTGTAACCAGAAGGATGTCCAGAAGCTCACTGGCTGCATGGCGGCGCTAAGCCGTTTCATCTCTCAACTCGGCGAACGAGGCATGCCCTTCTTCAGATTGCTAAAGAAAACGGACGACTTCCAATGGACCACGGAAGCCCACAAGGCCTTTGAAGATTTTAAAGAATTCCTTACGACGCCGCCCGTCCTAACCTCACCTCGGCCTCAGGAGCCCCTGCTACTGTATGTCTCAGCGACTCACCAAGTGGACAGCATGGTTCTTGTGGTTGAGCGCGAAGAAGAAGGACGAGTCCAGAAGATTCAGAGGCCAATCTACTTTGTTAGCGAAGTGCTGGCAGGAGCCAAAACTCGCTACCCGCAGGTACAAAAATTGCTTTATGGTGTCCTGATAACTGCGAGGAAATTGGTGCACTATTTTCAAGGTCACTCGGTCACCGTCGTCACCTCCTTTCCACTCGATGATGTCATCCACAACCGGGAGGCAACTGGACGCATCGCGAAGTCGGCCCTGGAGCTGATGCCGCTGGACTTAACATTTAAGGCGAGGACGTCTGTCAAGTCACAGGCCCTGGCAGACTTCTTGGCCGAGTGGACCGAACAACAAGAAGATGTACCTCGGGAAGATCTCCAACATTGGACCATGCACTTCGACGGATCCAAGAGGATCACCGGCTTGGGAGCGGGAGTTGTGCTGATCTCCCCGACCGGGGAAAAGCTAAGATACGTCCTCCACCTCCACTTCTCCGCCTCACATAACGTCGCCGAGTATGAAGCTCTGCTGCATGGACTGCGGCTCGCAATTTCACTCGGGATACGTCGGCTCATCGTGAAGGGGGACTCCCATCTGGTTGTAAACCAAGTGATGAAAGACTGGTCCTGTCTAAACGACACCATGGAGGCCTACCGACAAGAAGTCTGCAAACTTGAAGACAAGTTCGACGGACTCGAACTATCACATGTCTTAAGGCACAACAACGAAGTAGCCGACGAGTTGGCGCAATTCGGGTCTAAACGCGAAGCTGCCTCAACAGACGTTTTTGTCGAGCACCTCTATGAACCAACTGTTGCAGCAAAGACAACCCCCGACGAACAGGCTGCAAACGAAGTCACCATGATTGACGCCGACTAGAGGACGCCCCTCATCAAATTTTTTACTCAGAAAGAGCTGCCGGAAGACCGGGATGAGGCAGAGCGCATCCTACGTCGTTGCCAAGCATATGTCATGGTTGACTCCGACTTATACAAGAGAAGCCCCTCCGGAATCTTAATGAGATGCATCACACCCGAGGAAGGACGACAGCTGCTCCAAGACATCCACTCGGGCATATGCGGAAGCCACGCGGCAGCACGCACTCTTAGTGGGCAAAGCCTACAGACAAGGTTTTTTCTGGCTTACCGCGGTCTCCAACGCGGACAAAGTGGTTCGAACCTGTGAAGGCTGCCAATTCTTCGCCCGACAGAGCCATGTCCCAGCCCAAGAACTACAAACAATCCCATTATCCAGGCCATTTGCGGTGTGGGGCTTAGAGGATTCACACACTTATTCATCGCTATCGACAAGTTCTCCAAATGGATTGAAGCCAAGCCTGTTGCCACCATCACCGCTGACAAAGCACGGGATTTCTTCCTCAACATCGTGCACCGCTTCGACGTCCCAAACAGGATCATAACCGACAGCGGGACTCAATTCACATGAGGCATCTTCAAGGAATTTTGCGAAGACTTTGGAATCAAGATTTGCTATGCGTCAGTTGCCCACCCCAAAAGCAACTGACAAGTCGAGCGTGCCAACGGCATGGTCCTTCAAGGAATCAAGGCCCGCGTTTTTGACCGCATAAATCCATACGCTGGCAAGTGGGTTCAAGAGCTCCCCTTGGTCTTATGGTCTCTACGGACCACACCCAGTCGGGCTACCGGCCAAACTCATTTCTTTTTGGTCTACGGCGCAGAAGCCATGTTGCCAAATGAGATGGAATATGAATCCCTCCGAGTCCGCAGCTTCAACGATGAACGCTATGACCCCGACCGAGTGGACGACCTCACCCGACTGGAGGAGGCCCGTGAAGCAGCCCTCATCCAGTCGGCGAAATATCTTGAAGGACTCAGAAGATACCACAGTCGCAACGTTCGAGCACGAGCTTTCATCATTGGCGATCTGGTTCTACGCAAGGTTCAGACCACCAAAGACCGTCATAAGTTATCCCCCTTATGGGAAGGACCGTATATAATTGCTGAGGTGACTCGGCCAGGTGCATATTGATTAAAGCATGAAGACGGGTCTATGGTGGAAAACTCCTGGAACATCGAGCATCTTCGAAGATTCTATTATTAAATTGACTTAAGTCTCATGTTTTTCTTGACTGCCAAACCTCAAGCAAGATGACTTCTTGAGTTAGCAGTCGGGGGATGTACATATCTCAATAAAGCATAGTTTTCCTCATCAACTTTTGCGTATAATTCGGTTTATCATTGTTTAATGCTCCTTGATTCGAGTTCAGTGTCTAAGGACTGAGAATTTTTTGATGACCTAATCGAGCTTAGGCTCGGTGACAGTCGGACGAAAATTACTTAAGAAATTTCACATAAAAACTCGAATCAGGACATTAACATAAATAAGCTGAATATTCACAAGTCTACATCAGAATGTTACAAGCATCCAATATTTACAAGATAATGTTTACAAAGCAAGTCAAGGCCGGAAATGGTTTACAACATCAGCAGCCACCTTTTTGGCCGACTCCTGTGCCTCGCTAATCAAATCAAGAGCGTGCTCATCTAAAGTTCCCTCGGCGAAGCCCTCCCCGACTAAGTCCACGTCCACCCGAGGGTAGAGTGACTTCGTTTGTGCAAGGGCGAACCCCGCTCCCATCACAGTCGCCTCGGAAATGTTGGGTAGATACGGTCGTGGCCTCGCCCGAGCTTGTCGAAGACTTCAACCGGGTCCAGTGAGCTGGTCCCGACTCCATTGTGGAACAAAGACAAGCAAGATTGGTGTCGCTGCGTTGGCAACCTCTTCCCGAACCTGTCCGGCTCGTTTGACCCTCTCAAGTAAGACGTCATATTGAGCTCAGGTCTTGACTTTATAAGCTGCCAAAAGAACTCGATAACGCAAAGTGTTCAAAGGTAAAGCAGCGCAAAGAATGATTACTTCAAAGAAGCTCAACTTCGAACTCGGCCTCCAACTCGGTCTTGCCGAGGCTGACTGCCTCCAGCTGGACTTGAAGCGAGTGGACCTCCGACGAATTTTCTACAAACAAAGAAGGCTATCAGTAACCAGGATCAACATGGAAACCACAAAAAGAATGGGAGGGATAAGCTTACTCCCGACTGATCCCCGCAGGTCGAGGTTTTCCTCCCGGACTTCATCTATCTCCCTCCTCAGGGCTGCCTCCCTTGACGCGGCCTCCTCCCGAGTGGCCTTTAGCTTTTGCTGGACATCCTCCAGAGAGTTTAAGTGCGGGACCAACTTCTCCAGCACCTCGGACTTGGCCATGGTCGACAATACTCCTTCTGCACGCAAGATCCAAAATTGACCGACTGACAAGAAATGATGATGCAACAATAGGAAAAGACTAAGGCTTACGTTGAGTAGCCGAGTCGCCTCGTTCAGGCTGTTGACAAGGGCATCCCTTTCTTCGCTTTCTGCTTGCTTGTCTAGGATGATGCCCTGCCTCTGGCCTTCCGAGTCTCGCCACTCGATTTTAATCGGGGGAACCCAGGTTTCAGAAGACTGTAACCTAGGGATCTCCTCTACTGTGGCTGAAAGATCAGGAAGAACAGATGAAGATACGAAAGATTTGAACTGAAGAATAAAGACAAGACTTCGATTCAAGGCTTACCGGCTTTAGTGGCTGTACTCTTGACTGGAGCAGCCCGGCTGGTTCTCTCCTTCTTGTTTTTCACCGGGTCTTCGCCGAGGCTCTGAGCCGTAGCACCGGGGCTTCTCCGTCGCCTTCCGGTCCGGACGTCCCGGCCGGCGGTCGGGGCTCCCTCCTTGGGATGTCTTGGCCTGGAGGCGAGGGCTTTCTGCCCAGAGCGCTCTCGCTCAGGAGAGGGCTCTGGGGTTTTGGCTCCGCAGCTTGATGCCCCGGACGCGGCAGCTGGAGTTGGCCCTTCACTCTTCCCGGCAGGATCTATATCCTGGGGCCTCCTGACAAATCAACGATGGATGCAGATGGAATAAAGAGAGAGAAACTTTTGAAGAACTTAGCTTCAGTCATGAGGCGTACCTAGACGACCGGCGGATCTTCGGTGCTGCCTTCGGCGATGGCCTTGGAGGGGTCGTTTCGACTGGGGGAGCCAGGATGTCGTCGTCCGAGTCGTCGATGACGAGCCTCCTCTTGCTCGCCCGCTTGTTGGTGTCCTCACTCGGCGCCGCCCGCTTCCCAACTGGATCACTTTGGATTTTCACCGCACCAGTCGGTTTCTTGGTAGGGCGAAGCGGCACGTCATCAAGTGGAACTTTATAAGGTTTCGAAATAATAGAGGCATTTTCCTGCAAGAGAAATTCTCACAATACTAAGAGGCATGACATCAGGATTGCAAGACAGTACAAAGAGGTCAGTCGGCTTATCGGAGGAGTAGGCCAATAGATGCTGAAGGGAAGAACCGGCAGCATGAGGGCATGCTCGACTGCAACTCCAGTCGAGAACATCTTGTACATCCGGATCTTCAGGATCTCCAAACGAGGGGATCTTGATCTTCCCGATTGGGGTCCTTCCCGCCTTCGTACTCGAAGGCGCTTCGACCGCTCTTTGATTGGAGCCGGTCGGCACCGATGAAGTGCCGAGTGATCTGCTCGCCGTGAAGACCTTTCTGTTTCATCGCTAGGATCTTCGCTAGCAGTTTGTTGGCTTCATCCCACTCCTGCGCCACAGGTACAGTGCTCCAAGTATGCTTGGGAACAGGGGGAAGGCCGACAAAGTTTGGCAGGCTGGGTTCGAGGTTGCTGATATAGAACCAGCCCGCGTGCCATCCCTTGTTGGAAGACTTCAAAGGGAGAGAGAAGTACTCCTTGCGGAGAGATCCACAGAGTTGGAAGCCTGCCCCACCAACAACGCAGGGCTGGTCCTTGTTGGGATGTGGCTTGAGGTAGAACATGCGACGAAAGAGTTGGAAGTGGGGGAGGATGCCAAGGAAAGCCTCACATACGTGGATGAAAAGAGCGATGTGAAGCATGGAGTTGGGGTTCAGATGATAGAGTCGAAGACCATAATAATCCAGAAGCCCCCTAAAGAACTCGGAAGTGGGGAGGCTGAACCCGCAATAAAAAAAGGAAGTGAACACAACAAGCTCACTAGTGTTGGGGGTGGGGAAATCTTCACCCGCTGCTAGGCGCCAGCCCACGATCTCCTTGGGAGGAAGCACGCCATGCTTCACCATCTCTTTGAGGGTGGACTCCCTCACATCCGAAGTGGCCCACTGCTCGAAGGGGATCTTCTTCTCATCCGCCATGAATGTGGTTAGGTTGGGAAGTGGATCTGGCCAAAAGGATGGGGATTTGAGCAAGGGATCTTGGGATCTGGATGCGGAGGCTAGTTCGTGGCGAAGGGTGTGCTCCTGGGTCGATGGATTCGGGTGCGCGCGAGTCTAGGGTTTTTCGCAAGAAGCTGGTGAACAGTGCTGCGAAAAGAGGAATTTTTCGGGAAGACGAAGTGGCGGGGATGACCTCGAGGCTTTGTAGAGAGATTTGAGGGTTGCGCTAGGTTTTCTCGTGAGTGGGCCGAGCCCACGAGAGATCTGCGTCCCAGCTAAGGTGTGGCTCGACGCGTGTCCTTAGGGACTTAAGTGGATGAGCTTAAGCAGATTTGCCTTGGCAATATGCATGTGTCCGAATGCCCTATACCTTTGGAAATCCTTTCATACCGCGGTTTGCTTGACTTCATGAAAAGCTAGCACGATGCAATTTGAAAGGTGACCAACAGTTAAGCTTTTTATAGCTGCCTTGATGACAAGGGCTGTTTGGTTCTCTAGAATTTGATTAAATGATTATATCAATGCTATTTTTCCACCTTGGTGAAGATCTTTATAGATTGAGACCAGTATTATTGCAAGAGTTGTTTTTAAATTTGGTCATATTTTTCAGACGACTGAAGAAACTTGTTTACCCATGAGGGATGATTAAAATATTTGTTCCGAGATGACTCGGGCAGATCTACTCGGATAAACATGAGCTTACCGAGTGCTTTTTTATCCACAAGGGTTGATTGAATTATTTGTTCTGAGATGACTTGGGCAAACTCACTCGGATGAGCATGAGCTTGTCGAGTGATGAGATTTTGCATGATTGTTTTGGCATAAGCTAAACATTTACATGAGTATGATCCTTTATAGTCCTTGCTTGTATGATTGGTCTATTTTAGTCAATCATACGGTCGGGGGCTATACTTAATTAGGTATATCATGAGATACACCTAGGTATTTATTTTTGAGAATTTTTCAGATATTTTCCAGCCCTTCACAGTCTTTGGAGCCACTCGGGAGATTCAGGCAGAGATGATGGAATGATTCGGCACCAGTAGCACTCGGCCAAAGAAGTTTTTTGGTTGTGTACTATTTTGGTTTGAAGCTGAGTTGTCTCGTCGACTGAAAAGGACTCGGGGGCTACTGTGGAGATTATGGCAATCGGGTATCCACATGGCAAGTTTATCCGACTGGAGGTAGGGATAGATTGCGCCTACTATATCTGTAAACCAAATATGACTTGGGTGTTACGTTGTCGATTGAGATAAGGCAACGGCCCATAGTCACGGTTTGGTAAGATTGAGGAAACCGACTTAGAGTAAGATAGGGTTTACGATTTGTAAGCCCGCCTCCCAAGACTATATAAGGGGGCTAAGGGGCGTCCCTTGAGAGATATCAGATATCAGATGCGATAGCAGATTTCATAAGCAAGAGCTTTAGATACACAAGATCTAGAGATCAATAAAGACACTCGGCGGATCGAATCCCCGAAACAGGAGTAGGGTATTACCTCACGAGAGGGCCTGAACCTGTCTAAATCCTCTTTTCCTTCTAACCCATCGTGCTTGGCGATCTTGACTGCGACCCCAGAAATTCTATTGCCAAAACCAAGTTTCGACACCGTTGATAAATCCTTTTACGTACAGTGGTTTGAGATGCCGATTATCAGTCCCCTTTGGTTTTTCAAAAACGGCTTGTTCCGATGAGAATGTTAGTTTCGCCAAGGTGCCTTCGACACTATCTCCATCGGCCTCTGTGTCACCAAATTCGGCTGGCAATATGAAAACCATGTTGACCGATGCAGTAGCTTTCCCTTTTCCTTTAGCAGCCCTTCTGGCTTGGTCAACTGCGCTCTCGTCAGCTGGGGTGTTCTTCTCCTTGGGGTGCCACTCTTTCCTACCCTGCTGACGTTGTTGATGCTGAATCATCTGTTTGACCTCTTCTTCCTGCCCTTCGCTTTTCAACCTCTGAATTCTTCTCTTTTGCATTTTAGTGAAGAGGTCAGAAGGGCACCATTGTGAGTTAGCCGACTGCTCATCTTCGGCTTCTTCTTCATAGTATTTGTCTTTGTCTTCGTCTTCCAAGAAGTCTTGGTGGATCGGCCCCAGCAGATCATGTACGATTGTCGCCTCTGGTTAAGCTGCACGGCACTGGAGACAAATTGGGTAGGGTTTTGCATCGGCGGATCCCTGTATTCGTCTTCACGATATTCAGTGCAGGCGGGGCAGTTGTCTATCGTTGGCAGCTTCATCCTCGACTCCCAGCAGAATCGAAAAAACTCACAGCGCTAGTGCTGGTCGTAACCACTGTGGTTTCTGACAAATTGGAGTCCCCTGACCTCAGGTTCCCTGATGTAAGGTCTGCCGCGCTGGGCCTCCTCTTCCTCACGAAAGCGTTGATGAAAACGGGGCATGGGGTCCATGCGCCTGGGTCGCCGATCACCGATCGGCCGGTAGGATGCACCATGTTGACTGGTGCAGCTTGATCTCTAGCCGGTTTCTTTTCAGCCTTAACCCCTTTGAGAGTTTTGGCTAAGTCGTACGTCACTCTGTTCTGCCGATCAGCTCGGTTGGGGCCGGCCTAAACCATGTTGACCGGGAAGGGATTACCATCGACTTTCATTGGCCGAGGTGAATCGGCAAACTTCAACTTCCCGGCCTCAATAGCCGACTTGATTTGCTGCCTGAAAACTTTACAGTCGTTAGTGCTATGGGAGGTAGAGTTGTGTCACTTGCATTACTTCTTCTTTTTGAGTTCTTCAGCCGATGGGATCGTGTGGTTGGCCAAAAGCTGAATTTGCTTTTCTTTAAGCAATAAGTCAAAGATCCTATCGGCTTTGGTGATGTCGAAATAGTACTTTCCCCCTTAGCCTTTTTAGCAGCCATTGGCAGATGATGGCCTTTTTATTCTTGGTCCATTCGGCTACTGCAACTTCTGCGTCATCGTCGCTCATATCTGAGTCAGTCTCAACAATGACGTGGGCAACCTTCTTGACGGCCTTCCTCGATTCTTGAAATCGTTGTTCGTGGGCTATCACCCTTTGCGCCAGATGGGCCAAGCTACCGAAATCTTGAGCCGAAAACCTTTCACGGATCGGCGCCAGAAGTCCGTGAAAAGCCAAATCGGCTAGTTGGGAATCGGACAGCACCAGGCTATAGCAGCGGTTCCTCATTTCTCTAAATCTCTAGATGTAGTCCTGAACCGATTCCTCATGCTTCTGCCTGATGCTTGTTAAGTTTGACAACTTCATCCCATGGTTACCGGTGTAGAAGTAGCTGTGGAACTATTTCTCGAGATTGGCCCAGCTCTGGATGGAGATGTAAGGCAATGAAGAAACCACGTGAAGGCCGATCCCGATAGCAAGAGCGGGAATAAGCGAACCCTCAAGGCGTCTGTAGCCGATGCCTCCCTGCATTGCGCCAGGAATCGGCTAACATGTTTGTATGCAGAAGTATTATACTGCCCTGAGAACTTGGAGAAATCTGGGACTTTGTATCGGTTGGGCAGTGGTACCCTCTCAAAATGTTCTGGGTATGGATACCGATACATGTTGCCAGAATCTTTTGGTTTGAGGCCGAATTGATCGTTCATGACGTCGGCAATCAAATTGACCTAGGTCCTGTTATCTTGGGCTTGCTGTATCGGCTCATATTGATCGTACTGCACGGGTGCTCGTTGATACTACGGTGGCGGTGTTTGCAGCCGGTAATGCTGGTTATGTTGGCCTCCCTGGTACTGATATTGATATGGGTCGACAGTGGGAGGCGACCGATTCACCGGCGGGGGTGATTGGTCAGAGAAGAGCCGACGGCCGCTGGCGTTGTACTGTGCCCCTTTAATGAGGTTGGTGACCGGTTCTTGCCGCCGATTGAAATTGAACATGCTGGCTAGTTGTTCCTGAGAAGGAGGTTGTTGCCGGTTCAGAACGACGAGCAGCGGCCTCGAAGCCGATGCAGATGCATTCGGCTGACTGGGGACCCTTTGTGGAGATTATGGCAATCGGGTATCTACTTGGCAAGTTTATCCGACTGGAGGTAGGGATAGATTGCACCTACCAGATATGTATACCAAATATGACTTGGGTGTTACGTTGCCGATATAGATAAGGCAACGGCCCATAGTCATGGTTTGGTAAGATTGAGGAAACCGACTTAGAGTAAGATAGGGTTTCCGATCTGTAAGCCCGCCTCCCAAGACTATATAAGGGAGGTAAGGGGCGTCCCTTGAGGGATATGAGTTTTCTGAGTTACAGATCTTGAGATCAATATACACTCGACGGATCGAATCCACAAAATAGGAGTAAGGTATTACCTCACGAGAGGGCCTGAACCTGTCTAAATCTTGTTTTCCGTCTAACCCATTGTGCTTGGCGATCTTGACTGCACCCCCAAAATTCTATTGCCGAAACCGAGTTTCGACAGTTGGCGCGCCAGGTAGGGGCTCGCGCGTCAATACTTCTTTAACGATCTCACCGACAAGCGTGATGGGATCTTCTTCAAGATTCGGCGACTTCGCCGCCAACGACTTCGACAAGTTCTCCTCCTTCGACTCGGATTCAAATCAGTCGGAAGGAGAGACCCACTCGGCGCCGTTCGGGCTCTCGAACAGCTTCAAGATCTACGACGACATCTTGGAGTCCAAGATGCAGTCCACCTAGTCCGATGAAGGAAATCACTCGGCACCGTTCGGGCTACCGAACGCCGCCGAAATCTGCACCGATCTTCTCGTCTCCCCAACAGAGACGATCTACTCGGAAGAAGACCTCTCGGCGCCGTTTGGATTACCAAACGCCGCTGAGATCTACGGCAAGCTCCTCTCCCCCGAGTCGAGGTCGACCCACTCGGAAGAGCCCACGCCCCCAAGCTCTGACTCAAACTGGAACGATCCAGATCCGAGCAACCCAGGGTCGAGGGAGATCGCCGTCATCCTCCAACCCTTCGGCTCATGCTCATCCTCAGAGCTCAACGAGTATCTCAGCTCCTCAGGCTTTGACGACCTTTATGGCATCCCCTCGGACGAAGCCGACGACTCCGACTGCAACAAGGACTACGAGCCGAAGTGCTTTGACGTCCTCATGGCCGAGGTGGCCGAGTCCGACTCAGCCATGGCCCGCGGATTGCGGAAGAAGAGCGAGCCGGGATCGAGCAAGAGCGCAAGCGGCGGAAGAGGAGAAGAAACGCAAAGAAGAAGCCGACGAAGGAAGCAGATCTACGGGCAGCCGGACGGTCCGCTCAGGAGGCTATTCTTCAAACGCGAGTTCGCAACACCAATATCTTCCAGACGCCATAGCAGAATGTTGTTGCTGCCCTCACACTCCTGGACACCGTCATCGAGACGGCGGCCCCCGACGTGACTCCAATACTAGACAAGATCAAGAACATCGTTGCAACCACAACCAACGGTCATCCCTCTACCTTAGCACGAAGGCCGACCGAGTCTGTGGCTGAAACGCCCGACAGAAGTCGGCTCCCGCTGCTAAGGTCAAGGGATTACAAGAGGCCCGAGCCAGACCGATCGACAACTAGGCCAAGAGGCCCACGCCACGAGTAGACGCAGAAGCATCAGGAGCAAACGGCCGACTCCCGCGAGAAGCAACATGGACGTCCACCCGTCCACCACCGCGTCCGCCGCGACAACAACTCCAGCTATCGCACCAGCCTACCGAGGACCTCGCCGAGAGATCTGCGGGAAGTCCTCGATCGCCGCTACCAAGAGCGAAATCAGCGCACTCGGGAAGATCGGAGGGGATCACCCGATAGCAACGATGATGGAGTGCCAGCTTTCACTCGGGAGATTCGCCGAGTGCACTGGCCGAATGGATTCAAGCCAACCGGAATCGAGAAATATGACAGCAAGACCGACCCCGAGTCATGGCTTACCGTGTACACTCTCACCATCCGCGCAGCAGGCGGCGACAACAAGGCCATGGCCAACTACCCACCCGTGGCCCTTGCCAACTCAGCCAGGAACTGGCTCACGAGCCTGCCAAGAGGCTCAATCGGCTCGTGGAGTGAGCTGAGGGACCACTTCATCACCAACTTTCAGGGCACCTTTGAGAGGCCCGGCACCCACTTCGACTTATACAACGTCATCCAGAAGCCGGACGAACCTCTGAAGGATTACGTCCGGCGCTTCTCCAAAAAGCGCAACAAGATCCCCAACATCACCGACGACATCATCATCGCCGCCTTCCAGAAGGGAGTCCGTGATGAGCTGTTAATCGGGAAGTTCAGGCGCAAGCCATCGAAGATGGTGAAGCAGATGTTTGAAACGGCAAACTCTTGCGCCAAATCCAATGATGCCATCAAAGCGGCGCGCCAAGACCGGCCCGACAGGAGGGATGACAAGCAGGCGGGAGGAAGTTGGAATCCTAAGAAGGACAACGGCAACAACAACCAGGGCCAGAAGGACCGCACGCGCCGATCCGAAGACCTAGTCGCCGCAACCTCCAACACCCAACGTCGCCCCCGAGTCGCGGCCTACGACGCCATCATGAACGCTCAGTGCACGCATCACCCCAATCACAAGCACGCGGCTAAGGACTGCTTTATCTATAAATAGTTCACCGAACAATATGCGGCACAGCTCAATAAGAAGCCTGCTGATGAGGCCGATCCATCGGGCGCCAAGAAGAACAACGCGGCTGAGAATGCCGAGCCCTTTCAAGACCCCGTGGGTGAGCTGAATCACATCTTCGGGGGGGCCGCTAGCCTATGAATCCAAGAGGAAACAGAAGCTAACTGACTGAGAGGTCAACGCGGCGCAACCCGAGGTCCCACAGTACCTACGATGGTCAGAGGTGGCCATCACTTTTGACCGCTCGGATCATCCCGACCGAGTGGTCCACCCAGGGCGCTATCCACTCGTCTTGGACCCCGTGGTCCACAACATCAAGCTTAAGCGTGTCCTCATCGATGGGGGAAGCGCCCTCAACATTTTATTCGCCAAGACCATGGACGAGATGCAGATCCCGAGGGCCGAACTGAAGGCAAGCTCAGCCTCTTCCATGGAGTGATCCCGGGGCTGTCATCTACACCACTCGGGCACATCGCCCTCCCGGTCACCTTCGGAGTTCGAGAGAATTTCCGAACGAAGAACGTCACTTTCGAGGTGGCCAACTTCGAAACGGCCTACCACGCCATCATCGGAAGGCCTGCATTCGCCAAGTTCATGGCGATACCCCATTACACCTACCTCTGCATGAAGATTCCGGGTCCCAACGGCGTCATCACTCTTCGCAGCGACGTGAAGCAAGCCTTCACCTGCGACAAGGAGAGCTGTGACATGGCCCAATCTCGCGAGAGATCACGCGGCCAGCAAGAAATCCGATTGGCCGCATCGACTTCGGCAGAGGGTGAAATCCCCATGAAGAAGACAGCCAAATCAGGAACCAGCGATGCCAAGACCAGGACTATCTCCCTTGATCCATCGGATCCCTCGAAAACTGCTGTAATTGGCACTGAACTAGATCCCAAATAGGAAAGTGCGCTCGTCACCTTCCTCCAAAATAATAAAGATGTTTTTGCTTGGAAACCATCTGATATGCCTAGAATTCCTAGGGAGGTGATCGAGCACTCTTTACACATCAAAGATGACGCAAAGCCGGTAAAACAACGATTACGCAGATTCGCGCAGGATCGAAAAGATGCCATCAAGGAAGAGCTCACAAAGCTCTTGGCCGCCGGTTTTATCAAAGAAGTTCTACATCCCGACTGGATAGCCAACCCAGTTCTGGTCCGGAAAAAGACGGGGCAATGGCGCATGTGCGTTGACTATACCGACCTCAACAAAGCCTGCCCCAAAGATCCATTCGGGCTGCCTCGCATCGACCAAGTCGTAGATTCAACAGCCAGCTGCCAACTCCTGAGCTTTTTGGACTATTACTCGGGCTACCACCAGATTAGTTTGAAAGAATCCGACTGCCTAAAGACATCGTTCATCACGCCGTTTGGGGCCTACTGCTACATCACTATGCCTTTCGGCCTGAAGAACGCCGGCGCCACATACCAACGCATGATCCAGAGATGTTTTCAGACGCAGATCGGCAAGAACGTGGAAGCTTATGTCGACGATGTCGTCATCAAGACCAAGCAGAAAGAAGACCTTATCGCTGACCTAGAAGAAACCTTCGCAAATATTCGGGCCTTCAGAATGAAGTTGAACCCGGAGAAGTGCACTTTCGGCGTCCCATCAGGCAAACTGCTCGGCTTCATGGTATCACATCGCGGCATTGAAGCCAATCCAGAAAAGATCAACGCTATCTTTAGTATGAATCCCCCGAGCAACCAGAAGCATGTCCAGAAGCTCACTGGTTGCATGGCGGCGCTAAGCCGATTCATCTCTCGACTCGGCGAACGAGGCATGCCCTTCTTCAGATTGCTAAAGAAAACGGACGACTTCCAATGGACCACGGAAGCCCACAAGGCCTTTGAAGATTTTAATGAATTCCTTACGACACCACCCGTCCTAGACTCAACCTAGCCCCAGGAGCCCCTGCTGCTGTACATATCGGCCACTCACCAAGTGGTTAGTACGGTCCTCGTGGTTGAGCGCGAAGAAGAAGGGCGGGTCCAGAAGATTCAGAGGCCGATCTACTTTGTTAGCGAAGTGCTGGCAGGAGCCAAAACTCGCCACCCGCAGGTACAAAAATTGCTATATGGTGTTCTGATAACCGCGAGGAAATTGGCGCACTATTTTTAGGGTAACTCAATCACCGTCGTCACCTCCTTTTCACTCGGCGATGTCATCCACAACCGGGAGGCAACTGGGCGCATCGCGAAGTGGGCCACTGGAGCTGATGCCGCTGGACTTAACTTTTAAGGCGAGGACGTCTATAAAATCACAAGCCCTGGCGGACTTCTTGGCCGAGTGGACCGAACAACAAGAAGATGTACCTCGGGAAGACCTTCAATATTGGACCATGCACTTCGACGGATCCAAGAGGATCATCGGCTTGGGCAGGAGTTGTGCTGATCTCCCCGACCGGGAAAAAGCTAAGATACGTCCTCCACCTCCACTTCTCCGCCTCGCATAACGTCGCCGAGTACGAAGCCCTGCTGCATGGACTGTGGCTCGCAGTTTCACTCGGGATACGTCGGCTCGTCGTGAAGGGGGACTCCCAGCTGGTCGTAAACCAAGTGATGAAAGATTGGTCCTGTCTAAATGACACCATGGAGGCCTACCGACAGGAGGTCCGCAAGCTTGAAGACAAGTTTGACGGACTCGAGCTATCACACGTCCTGAGAGACAACAACGAAGCAGCTGACGAGTTGGCGCAGTTTGGGTCCAAACGCGAAGCCGCCCCAACAGACATTTTTGTCGAGCACCTCTATGAACCAACTATTGCGGCAAAGCCAACTCCTGACGAACAAGCTACAAACGAAGTCGCCATGATTGACGCCGACTGGAGGACACCACTCATCAAATTTTTAACTCAGCAAGAGCTGCCGGAAGACCGGGATGAGGCAGAACGTGTCCGACGTCGTTCCCAAGCTTATGCGGAAGGACGTCACACCCGAGGAAGGACGACAGCTACTCCAAGACATCCACTCGGGCATATGCGGAAGCCACGCGGCAGCACGCACCTTGGTGGGCAAAGCCTACAGACAAGGATTTTTCTGGCTTACCGCGGTCTCCGACGCGGACAAAGTGGTACGAACCTGTGAAGGCTGCCAGTTTTTCACCCGACAGAGCCATGTCCCAGCTCAAAAGCTACAAACAATCCCATTATCCTGGCCGTTTGCGGTATGGGTCTTAGACATGGTCGACCCTTTCAAGAAAGCTCCAAGAAGATTCACACACTTATTCGTCGCAATCGACAAGTTCTCCAAGTGGATCAAAGCTAAGCCGGTTGCCACAATTACTGCTGACAAGGCACGGGACTTCATCCTCAACATCGTGCACCGCTTTGGCGTCCCAAACAGAATCATAATCGACAATGGGACTCAATTCACAGGAGGCGTCTTCAAGGAATTCTGCGAAGACTTCGGAATGAAGGTTTGCTATGCGTCAGTTTCACATCCCAAAAGCAACGGACAAGTCGAGCGTGCCAACGGCATGGTCCTTCAAGGCATTAAGGCCCACGTGTTCGATCGCCCAAATCCTTACACTGGCAAGTGCGTCCAAGAGCTCCCCTCGGTTCTATGGTCTCTGTAGAGCACACCCAGTCGGGCTACAGGCCAAACTCCTTTCTTTCTGGTCTATGGCGCAGAAGCCATGTTACCAAACAAGATAGAGTATGAATCCCTCCGAGTCCGCAGTTTCAATGATGAACGCTATGACCTAGACCGAGTGGACGACCTCACCCGACTAGAAGAGGCTCGTGAGGCAGCCCTCATCCAGTCGGCAAAATATCTTCGAGGGCTCAGACGCTACCACAATCGCAACGTTCAAGCACGAGCTTTTATCGTTGGCGATATGGTTTTGCGCAAGATTCAAGACAGCAAGGACCATCACAAGCTATCCCCCTTATGGGAAGGACCGTATATAATTGCCGAGGTGACTCGGCCAGGCGCATAACGACTTGTGGAGATTATGGTAATCGGGTATCCACATGACGAGCTTATCCGACTGGAGTTAGGGATAGGTTGTGCCTACCAAATATGTAAACCAACTACGACTTTGGTATTACGTTGCCGATAGAGATAAGGCAACGGCCTATAGTCACGGTTTGGTAAGATTGAGGAAACCGACTTAGAGTAAGATAGGGTTTCCGATTTGTAAGCCCACCTCCCAAGACTATATAAGGGGGGTAAGGGGCGTCCCTTGAGGGATATCGGTTTTAGATCATATGCTTCATGAGAAGTTAGATGAGCTTTCAGCTTTAGATACACGAGATCATGAGATCAATAAAGACACTCGGCGGATCGAATCTCAGAAACAAGAGTAGGGTATTACCTCACGAGAGGGCTTGAACCTGTCTAAATCTTCTTTCCCTCCTAACCCATTGTGCTTGGCGATCTTGACTACGACCCCAGAAATTATATTGCCGAAACCGAGTTTCGACAGTTGGCGCGCCAGGTAGGGGACCGCGCGTCGAGACTTCTTCAACAAATATCACCGACAAGCGTGATGGGATCTCCTTCAAGATTCGGCGACTTCGCCGCCTACTTCATCGACAGTTCCTCCTTCGACTCGGATTCGGACCAGTCGGAAGGAGAAATCCACTCGACACCGTCCGAACAGCGCCACGATCTACAACGACGTCTTGAAGACCAAGATGCAATCTACTTTCTCCGACGACGGACTTCACTCGGCACCATTCGGATTACCGAATACCGCCGAAATATGCGCCAATCTTCTCACCTCCCCAACGGAGGCGATCTATTCGGACGAAGACCTCTCGATGCCGTTTGGGTTACCAAACGCCGCTGAGATCTACATCAAACTTCTCTCCCCCGAGTCGACGGCGACCCACTCGGAGGAGCCCACACCCCCAAGCTCGACTCGATCGGAACGATCCGCACCCGGGCTACCCAGATCAAGGGAGGTCGCCGTCATCCTCCCATCATTCGGCTCCTGCTCATCTTCGGAGCTCAATGGATAGCTCGCTCCGCCGCTTCGACGACCTCTATGGCATCCCCTCCGACGAAGCCGACAACTCCGACTACCGCATGGACTATGAGCCGAAGTGCTTTGATGTCCTCATGGCCGAGCCGGACGAGTCCGACTCAGCCATGGCCAAGAGGCTTGCTGAAGGAGAGCGGGCCAAGATTGAGCACGAGCGCAAGACGGCCGAAGAGGAGAAGCAACGCAAGGACGAGGCTGACAAGAGGAAGCAGGACCTACGTACAACCGGACGATCTGCCCAGGAGGCCATCCTCCAAACGCGGGTTCGCAACATCAACATTTTCCAAATGCCACAAGCAAAACGTTGTTGCCGCGCTCACTCTCTTGGACACCGTCATGGAGACGGCACCGCCAATGTGACTCCGATACTCGACAAGATCAAGACCATCGTCGCAGCCACAGCTAACGGCCACCCCACCACCTCGGCATGAAGGCCGACTGAGTCCGTGGCTGAAACGCCCGACAAAAGTCGACTCCCGCCTCTAAGGTCGGAGACTATAAGAGGCCCGAGCGATCGGTCGACAACAAGGCCAAGAGGCCCACCCCGCGAGTCCACGCAAGTACCGGGAGCAAACGGCCGACTCCCGCGACAAACGACACGGACGTCCACCCGTCCACCATCGCGTCGCCGCAACAACCTCCAGCTATCCAACCAGCCAACCGAAGACCCCGCCGAGTGATCTACGGGAAGTCCTCGATCGCCGCTACCAGGAACGAGACCGATGCACTCGAGAAGATCGGAGGGGATCACCCGATAGCGGCGACGACGGAGTGCCAGCTTTCACTCGGGAGCTTCGCCGAGTGCACCGGCCGAATGGTTTTAAGCCAACAGAATAGAGAAATATGACGGCAAGACCGACCCGAGTCGTGGCTTACCGTGTATACTCTCGCCATCCGTGCAAGAGCGGCGACAACAAGGCTATGGCCAATTATTTGCCCGTGGCCCTCGCCAACTTAGCCAGGAACTGGCTCACGAGCTTGCCAAGAGGCTCAATCGGCTCGTGGAGCGAGCCGAGGACCACTTCATCGCCAACTTCCGTGGCACCTTCGAGAGGCCCAAGACACACTTTGACTTATACAACGTCATCCAGAAGCCGGACGAGCCTCTGAAGGATTACATTCGGCGCTTCTCCGAAAAGCGCAACAAGATCCCCAACATCACCGATGGCATCATCATCGCCGCCTTCCAGAAGGGAGTCCGTGATGAACTGTTGATCGGGAAGTTCGGGCGCAAGCCACCGAAGACGGTGAAACAAATGTTCGAGACGGCGAACTCCTATGCCAAGTCCAACGATGCAATCAAGGCGGCACGCCAAGACCGGCCTGACAAAAGGGATGACAAGCACTCGGAAGGAAGCCGACAACCGAGGAAGGATAACGGCAGCAACAATCAGGCCCAGAAAGATCGCAAGCGCCGGCACCAAGACCTGGTTGCCACAACGTCCGATTCTCAACACCGTCGCCGAGTTGCGACTTACGACGCAATCATAAACGATCGTGAACGCTCAGTACACGCATCATCTACAGGCAATTCTCAGAGCAATATGCGGCACGGTTAAACAAGAAGCCGACTAATGAAACCGGTCCATCGGGAACCAAGAAGAACAACCCGACTAGAAGTTCGGAGCCTTTTCAAGGCCACGTGGGCGAGCTGAATCACATATTCGGGGGCCGCAGGCTTATGAGTCCAAGAGGAAGCAAAAGCTGATGGACCGCGAGGTCAACGCAGCACAACCCGAAGTCCCACAACATCTACGATGGTCGGAGGTGGCCATCACGTTTAATCGCTCGGATCATCCCGACGAGTGGTTCACCTAGGCGCGTATCCCTTGGTACTTGACCCGGTGGTTCGAACATCAAGCGAAGCGCATCCTCTTCGATGGGGGCGCGTCCTCAATTTCCCGTTCGTCAAGACCCCGGATGAGATACAAATCCCGAGAACCGAGTTGAAGGCAAGCTCAGCCCCCTTCCACGGAGTGATCCCGGGCGTCGCCCACACCACTCGGGCACATCGCCTTTCCGGTCACCTCCGGAGTTCGCGAGAATTTCCGAACGGAGAATACCACCTTCGGGGTGGTCGACTTCAAAGACGGCCTACCACGCGATCATCGGAAGGCCCGCACTCGCCAAATTCATGACGATACCACACTATACTTACCTCTCGCATGAAGACGCCCGGGCCTAACGGCGTCATCACCTGCGCGCGACGTCAAACAAGCTTTCACCGCGACGAAGAAAGCTGCGATATGGCCCAATGTTGTGAGAGATCACGTGGCCACGAAGAAATCCGACCGGCTACATCAACATCCGAAGAGGGTGAAATTTCTACAAAGAGGATAGCCAAGTCGGGACAAGGCGACGCCAAACGAAGAAAATCTTCCTTGATCCGTCGTCAAGATATCTTCAAGGACTTAGAAGATACCACGGTCGCAATGTTCGGGCGCGAGCTTTCATTGTCGATGATTTGGTTCTACGCAAGATCCAGACCATCAAGGACCATCACAAATTATCTCCACTATGGGAAGGACCATACATAATCGCTGAGGTGACTCGGCCAAGAGCATTTCGACTAAAGTGCGAAGATGGATCTATGGTGAAGAACTCCTGGAATATTGAACATCTTCGATGATACTATGCTTAAATTGCCATAAGTTTCATGTGATTCTTGACTCGCCAATCTCAAGCAAGATGACTTCTTGAGTTGACATGGGGCTGCATACGTGTCAATAAAGCATGGTTTTCTTCGATAACTTGTTTATATTTGGTTTATCATTGTTTAATGTTTCTTGATTTGAGTTTAATAGATAAGGACTGAGAATTTTTTGATGACCTAATCAAGCTTAGACTTGGTGACAGTCGAACAAAAATTACTTAAGAAATTTTTTATGAAGACTCGGGTCAAGGCATTAACATAAATAAGCTAGATACCTACAAGTTCATATCGGAGGCATAAAGAGACCAAGATGATTAAACTTACTCCGACTGAACCTCGAACGACAAGGGAATCTTGAAGGCTGGATGCGGAAGACGGCTTGTGATGGAACAAGAGTTCCTAGATGGATGGATTTGCACGCACACGAGTTTTGGGTTCTCCACGGAGAGCCGGTGAGCAGTCTGCGAAAGAGGAAATTTTTGGGGAAGATGAAGTGTCGAGGATGACCTCGAGGCTTCGTAAAAAGACTTGAGGGTTTTTGCCAAGTTATCTCGCGATTGGGCCGAGCCCATGAGAGACTTGCGGCCCGCTAAGGTGTGGCTTGACATGTGTCCTTAGGGACTTAAGTGGATGGACTTAAGCAGATTTGCCCTGGCAATATGCACGTGTCACATAGCCCAATACCTTTGAAATCCTTTCATACCGCGGTTTGCATAACTTTGTGAGAAGTTGGCACGATGCAATTTGAAAGGTGACAAATAGTTAAGCTTTTCATGGCTGTCCTGATGACAGGAACTATTTGGTTTTAAAGCATTTGAATGATTATATCAATGCTATTTTTCCACCTTGGTGAAGATCTTTTTTAGATTAAGGCCAATATTATGGCAGGAGCTATTTAATATTTTGGTCGTATTATTCACATGGCTGAAAAATTTGTTTACCCATGAGTGTTGACTAAATTATTTGTCCCGAGATGACTCGGACAAGTTAACTCGGATGAGCATGAGCTTGTCGAGTGTTTTTTACCCACGAGGGTTGATTAAATTATTTGTTCTGAGGCGACTCGGGCGAACTACTCGGATAAGCATGAGCTTGCCGAGTGATGTGATTTTTTATGATTGCTTTAGCTTGAGCTAAGCATTTATATGAGAATTATTTGTTTCGAGATGACTCGGGCAAATTTTCGGGATGACTCGGGAAGATCAGCTCGGATAAGCATGAGCTTACCGCGCGAATTGATTTTTTACCCATGAGGGATGATTAAAATATTTGTTCCAAAATGATTCAGGCAGATCCACTCGGATAAGCATGAACTTACCGAGTGCTTTCCACCTATGAGGGTTGATTGAGCTATTTATCCTGAGACGACTCGGGCAAATTCACTCGGATGAGCGCGAGCTTGCTGAGTGATGATATTTTTTATGATTGCTTTAGCATGAGCTAAGCATTTACATGAGTATGATTCTTTATAGTCCTTGTATGTATGTTTGGTCTGTTTTTGGCTAATCATATAGTCGGGGGCTACACCTAATTAGGTACATCATGAGATGCACCTAGATATTTATTTTGAGAATTTTTTGGATATTTTCAAGCCCTTCACGTCTTTGGAGCCACTCGGGAAGATTCGACAGAGATGATGAAATCACTCGGCGCTAGAAGCACTCGGCCAAAAAGATTTTTGGGTGTATGTTTTTGGTTTGAAGCTGAGCTGTCTCGTCGACTGAAAAGGACTCGGGGGCTACTGTGGAGATTATGGTAATCGGGTATCCACATGGCGAGCTTATCCGACTGGAGTTAGGGATAGGTTGTGCCTACCAAATATGTAAACCAACTACGACTTGGGTATTACGTTGCCGATAGAGATAAGGCAACGGCCTATAGTCACGGTTTGGTAAGATTGAGGAAACCGACTTAGAGTAAGATAGGGTTTCCGATTTGTAAGCCCACCTCCCAAGACTATATAAGGGGGGTAAGGGGCGTCCCTTGAGGGATATCGGTTTTAGATCATATGCTTCATGAGAAGTTAGATGAGCTTTCAGCTTTAGATACACGAGATCATGAGATCAATAAAGACACTCGGCGGATCGAATCTCCGAAACAGGAGTAGGGTATTACCTCACGAGAGGGCCTGAACCTGTCTAAATCTTCTTTTCCACCTAACCCATTATGCTTGGCGATCTTGACTGCGACCCCAGAAATTATATTGCCGAAACCGAGTTTCGACACGACTAAAGTGTGAAGACAGATCTATGGTGGAGAATTCCTGAAACATCGAGCATCTTTGACGATTCTATGCTTAAACCGACTTAAGTGTCATGTTTTTCTTGACTGCCAACCTCAAGCAAGATGACTTCTTGAGTTAGCAGTCGGGGGCTGTACATATGTCAATAAAGCATAGTTTTCCTCATCAACTTTCGCGCCTGATTCGGTTTATCATGGTTTAACGATCCTTGATTCGAGTTTAATGCATAAGGACTAAGAATTTTTCGATGACCTAATCAGGCTTAGGCTTGGTGACAGTCGGACGAAAATTACTTAAGAAATTGTACATGAAAACTCGGATCAAGGCGTTAACATAAATAAACTGAATATTCACAAGTCTACATCAGAAAGTTGCATACAATGTTTACAAAACAGTTAAGGCCAGAAGTTGTTCACTACATCAACAACAATTTTCTTAGCCGACTCCCGCACCTCACTAATCATGTCTAGGGCTTGCTCATCCGAGGTGCCGTCGGCGAAGCCTTCCCGACGAATTGACATCCACTCGGGGTAGAGAGATTTGGTCAGTGCCGAGCAAGGCCAGCCCCATGGTAGCAGCCTTGGTGATGTTGGCCAAGTATTGGTCGGGGCTCTGCAGCTTATCAAAGATTTCGACTGGGTCCAGTGAGATAGCCCTAACTCCCTGATGAAATAAAGATAGCAGGATTGGTGTTGCTGCGTTTGCGACATCTTCTCGGACCCTTCCAGCTTGTTTGACCCTCTCAAGTAAGACGTCATATTGAGCTCGGGTCTTGACTTTGTAAGCTGCCAAAAGAGCATTATCATGCAAAGCACTCGAAGAAAAGCAGTTCAACAAACGTCGTTAGGAAGGAGCTCACCTTTGAACTCGGTCTCCAACTCGGTCTTCCCGAGGCTGATTGCCTCCAGCTAGACCTGGAGCGAGTGGACGTTCGACGAATTTTCTGCAAACAAGAAAGGCTATCAGCAACCAGGATCAACACGGAAACCATAAAGAGACTGGGAGGGTTAAGCCTACTCTCGACTGAACCCCGGAGGTCGAGGTTTTCCTCCCGGAGTTCAGCTATTTCCCTCCTCAGGGCTGCCTCCCTCGACGCGGCCTCTTCTCGAGTGGTCTTCAACTTCCGCTGGATGTCTTCCAGGGAGTTTAGATGTGGGACCAACTTCTCGAGCGCTTCGGACTTGGCCATTGATCGGCAATACTCCTTCTGCACGCAAGATCCGAAGCTGACCGACTGAAAAGAAATGATGATGCAACAATAGAGAAAGATCAAGGCTTACGTTGAGTAGCCGAGTCGCCTCATTCAGCCGTTGACGAGGGCATCCCTTTCCTCGCTTTCCCCTTGCTTATCTAGGATGATGCCCTGCCTTTGGCCTTCTGAATCTCGCCACTCGATTTTGATCGGGGGAACCCTGGTTTCAGAAGACTGTAACCTGGGGATCTCCTCTACTGTGGCTGAAAGATCAGGAAGAACAGATGAAGATACGAAAGAGTTAAACTAAAGGTTGAAGATGAAATGTTAACTCAAGACTTACCAGTTTCGGCGGCTGAATCCTTGACTGGAGCAGCCCAGCTGGTCTTTTTCTTCTGACTTTTCACCGACTGGTCCTTAGTCGGGGCTTTCTGAGCTACAACCGGTGGCTTCTCGGTGGCCGACTGGTTTCCAGTCGGGATGTCCCGGCTGGCGGTCGGGGGCTCCCTCCGTGGGATGTCTTGGCTTGGAGGCGAGGGCTTTGCCGGAGCGCTCTCGCCGGGAGAGGGCTCGGGGTTTTGGCTCCGCAGCTTGGATGCCTCGGACGCGGCAGCTGGAGTTGGCCCTTCACTCTTCCCGGCAGGATCTATATCCTGGGGCCTCCTGCCAAACCAACGACGCGCTCAGTCGGAATGAAGACAAAGGGATTTTCAATGAAATGCCTGACGTCAGTCATAAGGCGTACCTCGATGACCGGGGGATCTTCGGCGCCGCCTTCGGTGACGACCTTGGAGGGGTTGCTTCGGCTGGAGGGGCTGGGACATCATCGTTTGAGTCGTCGATGACGAGCCTCCTCTTGCTTGCCCGTTTGCTGATGTCCTCACTCGGGGCCGCCCTTTTCCCGGCTGGATCGCCCTGGATTTTCACTCCATCGGTCGGCTTCTTGGCAGGGCGAAGCGGCACGTCATCATGAGGAACTTTGTACGGTTTTGAAATAATGGAGGCATTTTCCTGCAAGAGAAATTCTCACAATACTAAGAGGTATGACATCAAGATTGCAAGACAGTACAAAGAGGTCAGTCGGCTTACCGGAGGAGGAGGCCGGTAGAGACTGAAGGGAAGGACCGGCAGCATGAGGCTGCGCTCGACTGCAATTCTAGTCGAGAAGACCTTGTACATTCAGATTTTCAGGATCTCAAAGCTAAGGGAGTCCTGGTCTTCCCGATTGGGGTCCCTCTCGCCCTCGTACTCAAAGGCAGGCTTCGAGCGCTCCTTAATCGGCGCCAGTCGGCTCTTGATGATATGCCAAGTGATTTGTTCGCCGAGAAGACCCTTTTGCTTCATCTTCAGGATATTCGCTAGTAACTTGTTGGCTTCATCCCAATCTTGGGCTACTAGCACAGTGCTCCAGGTATGCTTAGGCACAGGGGGAAGGCCAACGAAGTTCGGCAGGCTGGGTTCAAGATTGGAAATATAGAACCAGCATGCGTGCCAACCTTTGTTGGAGGTTTTCAAAGGAAGAGAAAAGTACTCCTTGCGGAGGGATCCGCGGAGTTGAAAACCCGCTCCACCAACGACGCATGGATGGTCCTTATTCGGATGCGGTTTGAGGTAAAACATGAGACAAAAAAGTTGGGAGTGGGGGAGGATGCCAAGGAAGGCTTCACACACATGGATGAAAAGAGCGATGTGAAGCATGGAGTTGGGGTTCAGATGATAGAGTCGAAGACCATAATAATCCAGAAGCCCCCTAAAGAACTCGAAAGTGGGGAGGCTGAACCCATAGAAAAAGAAAGATGTGAACACAACGAGCTCACCAGTGTTCGGTGTGGGGAAATCTTCACCCGCCGTCGGGCGCCAGCCCACGATCTCCTTGGGGGGAAGCACACCGTGCTTCACCATCTCCTTGATGGTGGACCCCCTCACATCTTTAGTGGCCCACTGCTCGAAAGAGATTTTCTTCTCATCCGCCATGACTGTGGTTGGGTGGGAAGCAGATCTGGCTAGAGTTTGAGAAGGGAATCTTGGGAGCTGGATGCAGAGGCTAGCTTGAGGCGAAGAGCGAGCTCCTGGATCGACGGATTTGGGTGCGCGCAAGCCTAGGGTTTTCCGCAGAGAGCTGGTGAACAGTACTGCAAAAAGAGGAAATTTTCGAGAAGATGAAGTGGCGGGGATGACCTCGAGGCTTTGTAAAGAGATTTGAGGGTTGCGCTAGGTTTTCTCGTGATTGGGCCGAGCCCATGAGAGACCTGCGACCCAGCTAAGGTGTGGCCCAACGCCTGTCCTTAGGGACTTAAGTGGATGAGCTTAAGCAGATTTGCCTTGGCAATATGCACGTGTCTGAGAGCCATATACCTTTTGAAATCCTTTCATACCGCGGTTTGCTTGACTTCGTGAGAAGTTAGCACGATGCAATTTGGAAGGTGAGCAACAGCTAAGCTTTTTATAGCTGCCTTGATGACAAGGGCTGTTTGATTTTCTAGCATTTGATTGGATGACTGTATCAATGCTATTTTTCCACCTTGGTGAAGATGTTTATAGATTGAGACCAGTAATATGGCAAGAGCTATTTAATAATTTTGTCATATTTTTCAGACGACTGAAAAACTTATTTACCCATGAGGGATGATTAAAATATCTGCTCCGAAATGACTCAGGCAGATCCACTCGGATAAGCATGAGCTTACCGAGTGCTTTCTACCTATGAGGGTCGATTGAGATATTTGTCCTGAGATGACTCGGGCAAATTCACTCGGATGAGCACGAGCTTGCTGAGTGATGAGATTTTTTACATTTGCTTTAACATGAGTTAAGCATTTACATGAGTATGATTCTTTATAGTTCTTGCTTGTATGTTTGGTCTGTTTTTTGGCTAATCATACAGTCGGGGGCTATACCTAATTAGGTATATCAAGAGATGCGCCTAGATATTTATTTTGAGAATTTTTTAGACATTTTCCAGCCCTTCACAGTCTTTGGAGCCACTCGAGAGAATCAGGCAGAGATGATGGAATTGCTCGGCGCCAGAAGCACTCGGCCAAAGGGTTGTTTGGTTGTGTACTGTCTTGGTTTGATGCTGAGTTGTCTCGTCGACTGAAAAGGACTCGGGGGCTACTATGGAGATTATGGCAATCGGGTATCTACATGGCAAGTTTATCCGACTGGAGGTAGGGATAGATTGCACCTACCAGATATGTAAACCAAATATGACTTGGGTGTTACGTTGCCGATTGAGATAAGGCAACGGCCCATAGTCACGGTTTGGTAAGATTGAGGAAACCGACTTAGAGTAAGATAGGATTTCCGATCTGTAAGCCCGCCTCCCAAGACTATATAAGGGGGTAAGGGGCGTCCCTTGAGGGATATGACTTTTCTGAGTTACAGATCTTGAGATCAATATACACTCGGCGGATCGAATCCCCGAAACAGGAGTAAGGTATTACCTCACGAGAGGGCCTGAACCTGTCTAAATCTCATTTTCCGTCTAACCCATTGTGCTTGGCGATCTTGACTGCACCCCCAAAATTCTATTGCCGAAACCGAGTTTCGACACCCCTCCAGGTGGCCCGGGCTGTACTGGTGGTGTCATCGGCCGGTTCTGGGATGCCAAAACCTTGTAGTTGGGGAAATGGCCATCAGCAAAATAGGTTGGCCCCCACTGCAGTTGATCGGCAATCTTCAAGTCAACCACAGTGTTGTTGAGGGTGTTGACCAAGATGCCACTCTGATTGACGAGAGCATGGTGCATTGCCGAATTGATTCGGTCTTGTAAAGTGTGTAGTCCTGAATCGTCTTGCTCTTGCTTCGGCTCCTCCACCTTGTGTTTTTCTTTTGTGTCGTCTGAGGAGGACGCCTTGAAGTCGTCCTTGCTGAATTTGTACTTCTGGTGGACGGCCCCAGACCTGATCTTGGCAAAAGATTATACATAGTTGGCTTGCAGTTCCTCCACCATCTTCTTGTAGTCAGCCAATTGCTCATCCGACAATTGTTCCAGTTTGACAGGAACCATGTTTTCCTCACTGACTTCGGGGCTCTTGATGTTAACCATCACGTCGACTTTGTCACTGCATTCTAGCCGAGTTGATTCGTCCCACCAGGCGTGCCAAGAAGCGTGTTGATGAGAAATCTTTCCCACGCGCTGGCATGGCAGATCTGCTTAGCTCCAATGCAGGTCCATCCTTGGCTACCTTTGATGAATTAGGCGTGCCAGCTGGTTTGATCTGCTAACCAACAAGAAATAAACAGATACATGCGTTAAGGTTAAGGTTAGATCCTACCGGATCGGCTCAGGGAACCAACTTACATATAATTGCTATCCCAAAGCACACTTAAATTAAGTGATTGGGCTAGATCGGCTCTGCCAAGATAGTATAAACCACTTAATCTAAATGTACATCAGGATAGTAGATATATGCATTTGTAACCTAGCCGATGCTATGGATCTAACGTGGATCGGCTATTACTCCGATACATCTTATGAAAAGATACTAATCTAACTTAATTGCGTTAAACCTAGATCAATCGGTTGTCGGCTGATGCCAACAGATTGATACTAGCTTAAGGCATTTAACTAGATTGAGATCTTAATATAAGAGGCAACTTTAATATATCTAATAGTAAATGACGCTAAAAGATGATTAAAGCAGATAAGGCCAGTTGAAACCCCGGCACTGTCTCTAATGGTAAACATCTAGCCGAATTGATCTCAATAATTCTAAGAGCGACTTAATAGGTCATAATGATGCAGCATTAAGCACAAAAAGAAGTACTAGATCTATATGAACTGATGAACACCCCTCAAGACGGTGGATACAACATATAAACTAGTTCAACATCTAGATCATGCTTCATCGGCTACTGTCTCCCGAGGAAAACGAGCCGATGGCAAGATAGATCTAGACATTGCTCTAGAATATATGCCATATGTGATAAATTGCGTAATCTATAACATCAGATCTAGAGTATCATGACGATGTAAACACTAGATTCGACGATACAAACTACTAATGACAAGTGTTTACCTTATTCGGGGGTCAAAATCGATGCAGCCCAAAGCGGGATCAAGAACTCGTCTGAAGAAAAAAGGGTTGGTGATGCGCCAAATTTGTATTGATGTGTGTGTATATTTTACAAGGGGTCTCGAGTCCTATTTATACCCAAGTACAACAAAGTCTGTATAGAACATGGTTTCTATCTATCTACTATACACGGTACGACAATATTCCGGGAAGTAATCCCATGCCGCGTTACACAAAGAAAAACTATACAAATCCCTATTTTACAGATATAATTGCCGTTACAGGACTCTATCCATAGATGGCAATATCTTAACAAACATTTGGAAACCGAATATTCCTTTTATCTTTGTTAACGACCAAATTTGGTAACCTAACTCCCGAGTTTGAAGCAAAGATTGAAGCGGTATTGGAGAAGACGTGCAATCTGAGAGGAGACGGAAGCAGAATCGGCTGAGTTCGAATCGGCTATGGAGCCAGTCGACTGAGAGCGAATCGGACTATGACAGCTGATAGCCAATTCTGAGTCAGGATGAAGTTTGACCAATCCCGATGGAAAACGTAGAGATAAGGAGTTTGATCCGGTTCCCAAATTGCGGGTTAAAAGATATTGCCATCTATGGATAGTGTCCTGTAATGGCAATTGTATCTGTAAAGGAATTTGTTTAGATTTCCTTTTGTAATATGGCATGGGACCAAATCCCGGGATATTGTCGTACCATGTATAGTAGATTAGATAGAAACCGTGTCTTGCACGGGTAGTTTTATTCTTGGGTATAAATAGGACCCGAGACCCCTGTAAATATTACACATTACACAATCAATCAACTTTCGGTGCATCGTCTCCTATTTTCTTCAGACGAACACTTGACCCGGCTTCGGGCTGCATCGTTTCGATCCCCGATTAAGGTAAATGTTTGTCATTAGTGGTGTATTTCGTCGAATTTACTGCTTCCATCGCTATGATACTCTAGATTCAATAATTTACGCTAAGCTAGTCATCATATATCACATATAATCTAGAACAATGTCTAGATCTGTCTTGACATCAGCCTGTTTTTGTCAAAGAACCAGCAGCCGATAGAGCTAGATCTAGGGGTTGGCCTAGATTATATGCGATATCCACCGTCTCGATGGGTTTACATCAGCTATAATAGATCTGATTGTTCTTTCTATACTTGATGCTGCATCAATTTGACCTATTAAGTCGTTCTTAGAGCTCTTATGATCTATTCGGCTAGATGTATACGCTTAGAGATAGTGTTGGGGTTTCAACCGGCCTTATTTGTTTTAATATGCTTTTGGTATGTTTACTATTAGATTTATTAACGCCGCCTCTTATATTAAGATCTTGCTCTGGTTAAATGCCCTAAGCCAGAATTAGCCTGTCAGCCACAGCCGAGAGCCGACTGACCTAGGCTTAGCGGATTTAGCTTAGAACAATATCTTTTCATAAGATGAATCGGGGTACTAGCCGATCCACAGTTAGTCCTACGATATCGGCTAGGCTATTAAAACATATATTTATTATCCTTTTGTATATTTAGATTAAGTGGTTAATACTATCTCGGCATAGCCATCCCAATCACTTAAATATAAATATGCTTTGGGATAGCATATATATGTTAATTGGTTCCCTCAGCCGATCCAGTAGGATGCAACTTAACCCTTAACGCATACATCTTTGTTTTTCTTGTTGGTTAACAGATCAAACCAACTGGCACGCCCTGTATTTCACAGACAGCCGAGAAGGACCTGCACTAGAGCTAAGCAGATCTCCTAGGCCAGCGCGTGAGAGAAATTTCTCATCAACACGCTTCTTGGCACACCCAGTGGGACTATCTCTGTCAACTCGGCTAGGACGCATCGACGTAGCTGACAAGATGGTCGACATCAAGAGCCCCAGCGTTTCTCAGGAAAACATCGTGCCTATGAAGATGGAACAATTGTCGGCTGAACAACAAGCCGACTACAAGGATGGTAGAAGAGCTCCAAGCCAATTACCTACAGTCGTTCACCCAGACGAGGTCTGGGGCTGTGCACCAGAAGTATAAATTCAGCATTGACGAATTCAAGGCATCCTCATCCAGTGGATCAAAGGACAGACAGAAGGCGGAGGAGCCGACTCAGGAGCAAGATGATTCGGGCTTGCATACTCTGCAAGACCAAATTGATTCTGCCGTGCACCATGCAGTGGTCAACCAAAGTGGCATTCTTGTCAACACCCTCAACAATATGATTGCCACTGTGGTCGATGCCAAGATAGCCGACCAACTGCAGCGGGGGCCGACGTACTTCACGGACGGCCAGTTTCCTGGTTACAGGACATTGGCCACCCAAGATCGGCCGATCCCACCACCAGCACAGCCAGGGCCGCCAGGAGGGATCCTCAACCAGCCGAATCCGTCTGGATCGGCTTCGAGACCGGTGATCACCATGCTGAACCGACAACAACCACTCCCCCAGGACCAGATCGCCAACATGTTCAACAACAATCGACAATTGGAGCCGTTTGCCCAGATCGGCGTGGGAGGACAGTACAACGCGGTGGCCGATAGTTGTTCCCGGATCTGCAGACGCCACCACCAGGGAATCGGCCGCCTCCCGCTAGCCATCCGTTCCAGCATACCACGTGGGGAGGCCATCAAGATCAGCATTATAGGCCCCAGACACCACCACCTCTGTATCGGCAAGCACCCGCGCCATATGATCAATATGAGCTGATACAGCAAGACAATCGGACGTGGGCCGATTTGATTGCGGACGTCATGCGCGATCAATTCGGCCTCAAGCCAAAAGACTCGGGAAACATGTATCGGTACCCCTATCCGGAGCACTTCGAGCGGGTTCCACTGCCCAACCGATACAAAGTCCCAGACTTTTCGAAATTCTCATGGCAGGACAACGTGTCAACCTACGAGCATGTCAGCCGATTCTTGGCACAGTGCGGCGAAGCATCGGCTACAGATGCCTTGAAAGTTCGATTGTTCCCCTTGTCTCTTTCGGGATCAGCATTCACCTGGTTCTCTTCATTGCCCTACAACTCGATTCAAAGCTGGGCCAATCTCGAAAAGCAATCCCATAGCTACTTCTACACCGGCAACCATGAAATGAAGTTGTCGGACCTCACCAAAGATCGTGCGAAGCACAACGAATCGGTTCAGACTACATTCAACGCTTCAGAGAAATGAGGAACCGATGCTACAGCCTGGTGCTATCGGACGCCCAGCTCGCCGATTTGGCCTTCCACGGTCTGATCGCGCCGATCCGCGAGCGCTTCTCCGCTCAAGACTTCGATAGCTTCGCACATCTTGCGGAGAAGATGACGGCCCATGAGCAGAGGTTTCAAGAGACCAGGAAGGCCATCAAGAACGTAACTCAAATCATCGTCGAATCAGCCTCCGATTCCAGCCACGATGACGTAGAGGCCGCGGCAGCCGAATGGGCCAAGAATAAAAAGGCCATCGTCTGTCAATAGCTATTGAAGACGGCTAAAGAGGAGAAATACAATTTCGACATCACCAAGGCCGATAGGATCTTCGATTTATTACTCAAGGAGAAGCAGATCCAGCTTCCCGAGAACCATGTGATCCCATCAGCTGACGAACTGAAGAAGAAGTACTGGAAGTGGCCCAAATCTACATCCCATGCCACTAATGATTGTAAAGTCTTCAGGCAGCAGATCCAGTCGACAATAGAGGCCGGGAAGCTCAAGTTTGCCGATTCCACTCGGCCGATGGAAGTAGATGGCAATCCCTTCCCGGTCAACATGGTTCAAGCCGGCCCCACGCGAGCTGATCGGCAGCGCAGAATGACGTATAGCTTAGCCGAGACATTAAAAGTGGTCAAGGCAGATGGCAAGCCGACTGGAGATCAAGCCACGCCAATCAACATGGTGCACCCCGTTGCCCGATCGGCTGGCCGACGGCCGATCAACACAAACAGCCGATGCCGCTTCCGACAGCAATCTTGTCGAGAAGAAGAGGCTCGGTTTGAAGGATTTCGTCGGCAAGGGCCAGAGACACGAGGCCGCCGGTATGACGGGCATCACAGCGGAGCCGATCCTCATTGGAATTGTGAATTTTTCAGGCACTGCTAGGGAACCGGGATGAGGCTGCCGATGCTAGACAATTGCCCGGCCTGCAGCGATTACCGCGAGGACGAACACAGGAGCCCACCAATCACCAGCCCAACTCAGTTCGTCCCGAGGGCCATACAACTCCACCAGCACCGGCAGTCCGTCCACGATCGGCTAGGGCCAATCCATCAAGACTTCTTCGACGAAGAGGACGAAAACAATGACTACTACAATGAAGAAGAAACCGATGATGAAGAATCGGCCAATCCCCAATGGTGCCCTTCTGACCTCTTCACCAAAACGCAGAAACGAAGAATTCAAAGACTGAAGCGTGAAGGAAGGGAAGAAGAAGTTCAGCAGATGATCCAAGAACAAAGCCATTGGCTGGACAAGGGCAAAAAGCAATGGAGGCCCAAAAAGGAAACTATGCCAGCCGATGAGGAACAAGCCAGAGAGAGTTCAACCAATCAATCCAGGAGGACAGCCATGGGGAAAGGAAAAGTTTCTACATCGGTCAACATGGTATTCATATTGTCAACCGAATTCGGCGCTCCTGAGGCCTATGCAGACAACATTGAAAACGCCTTGGCCAAACTAGCACTGTCCCCGGATCAAGCAATTTTCGACAAGCAAGAAGGGACCAAAAATTGGCATCTCAAGCCACTGTACGTAAAAGGCTTCATCAACGGCAAGCCGATGTCAAAGATGATAGTAGATGGGGGCTGCAGTGAACTTGATGCCCTATGCAACATTCAGAAAATTGGGTAAGAGAGCCGAAAACCTGATCAAGACTAACATGGTACTCAAGAACTTCGGCGGCAACCCATCAAAGACCAAGGGCGTGTTAAATGTCGAGCTGACCATCGGCAACAAGACCGTGCCCACAACCTTTTTTGTCATCGACGGGAAGGGGTCTTACAGCCTGCTGCTCGGGAGAGAATGGATACATGCCAACTGTTGTGTCCCTTCCACCATGCACCAGTGTCTGCTTCAATGGGACAGCGACAAGATAGAGATTGTACCAGCCGACAGGTCAGTAAGCATCGCCAATTCCGGTTTGCCACTCTGGGAAATCGATCGCATTGATTGTTTGTCCAGGAAAATCTGGCAAGCCGATTTTCTAAAAAGTGTCCGATTCTGCCATATAGCCAATTGGAGACGACGAGCCGCTGCTGCTGCTTTGAGCAAGACGTCGTGGAGGGCTCAAGCGTCTATAGCATGGACACCGCGAACGAAGACGATGGCAAGCTCGGGCAAGGTTTTACGTCGGCCGACGAATTAGAGGAAATAGACATAGGCTCTGGAGACAGGCCTAGGCCGACGTATATTACCAAAAATTTATCTTCTCATTGTAGATCCCAGTTTATTATTTTGTTAAAGGAATATAAAGATTGTTTTGCTTGGGAGTACTTTGAGATGCTTGGTCTTATCCAATCTATCGTTGTTCATCAACTGCCAATCAAGGCAGGCTATCGGCCGTTCAAACAGCCTCCCAGGAGGTTCAAAGCCAATATGTAAGATGCGATCGAAACCGAAATAACTCGGCTATACGATGTTGGATTCATTCGGCCTTGCCGATATGCCGAGTGGGTCTCAAACATTGTCCCAGTATTGAAAAAGAATGGTAAACTTAGGGTGTGCATCGATTTCAGAGACCTAAATAAGGCTACCCTCAAAGATGAATACCCGATGCCTATAGCCGATTTGCTTATGGATGATGCTTCATGCCACAAGATCATCAGTTTTATGGATGGCAATGCAGGTTATAATCAAATCTTTATGGCCGAGGAAGACATTCACAAAACTGCTTTTCAATGTCCTGGAGCAATCGGCTTATATGAATGGGTTGTTATGACATTTGGGCTGAAAAATGCTGGGGCAACATATCAACGGGCCATGAATTATATCTTTCACGACATGATCGGCTCTCTGGTGGAGATCTACATTGACGATGTTGTTGTCAAATCCAGGGAGATAGAGGACCACATAGCCGATCTGAAGCAGGTTTTGGAGTGGACAAGAAAATATGGGCTGAAGATGAATTTGTTGAAGTGCGTGTTCGGCGTGTCGGCCGGGCAGTTTCTACGGTTTCTTGTTCAGGAAAGAGGAATTGAGGTTACACCAAGGAGCATCAATGCCATCAAGATGATACAGCCTCCGAAGGACAAGAAGAAACTTTAATCATTGATCGGCAAAATCAACTTCATAAGGCGGTTTATAGCCAATCTCTCAGAAAAGATGGAGCCGTTCACACCACTGCTTCGGCTGAAAGCCAATCAAGCATTCACATGGGAGGCAGAGCAACAGAATGCCTTGGACAACATCAAGGATTATTTAAGCTCGCCTCTAGTTTTAATGTCTCCACAAAAAGGGATACCGTTTAAGCTGTACCTATCAGCCGACGACAAGTCAATGGGCTCAGTCCTAATCCAAGAGGTTGAGGGCAAGGAAAATGCCATCTTCTATCTCAGCCGACGGCCGTTGGATGAAGGAACATGGTATTTACCAGTGGAGAAGCTATGTCTGTGCCTATATTTTTCATGTACAAAGTTAAGGCATTATCTGCTATCCAATGAGTGCACAATAATATGTAAAGCCGATGTAGATAAATACATGCTATTGGCCCCAGTGTTAAAAGGGCGAATTGGAAAATGGATCTTTGCCTTGACAGAGTTTGATCTGAGTTATCAGGCACCCAGAGCAGTTAAAGGACAAGCTATAGCCGATTTTATCGTGGAACACAGAGACGACTCAATCGGCTCAGTTCAAATTATGCCTTGGACATTGACATTTGATGGATCGGTGTGCACCAACGGCTGCGGTACCGGATTGGTCATTATTTCGCCTAGGGGGCAAGCTTTGAATTTGCTTTTTCTATCAACCCCATGCTACAAACAACCAAGCCGAGTACGAGGCCATGCTCAAAGGATTACATCTGCTCAAAGAAGTTGAAGTCGACGCCATCGAAATAATGGGAGATTCACTATTGGTCATTAGCCAGTTGTCAGGAGAATATGAATGCAAAATGATGAGCTGATGGTCTACTATCAACAATGTCGAGAATTGATGGATGGTTTTCAGCTAGTTAGTCTAAAACATATACCCAGAGAGCAGAATACAGAAGCCAATGATTTAGCTCAAGGGTCATCAGGCTACAGGCCGATGATAAGAGACATTGAAGTGGAAGTCGCTACCATCACAACCGATGATTGGAGGTTTGAAGTCTACAACTATCTACAGAATCCTTCTCAATTGGCCTCAAGAAAATTGTGATATAAGGCGTTAAGATTTGTTTTGCTTGACAAAGATCTTTACTATCGGACAATCGATCGAGTGCTGCTCAAGTGTCTTGGAGCCGATCAAGCCAAAGTGGCTATCAAAGAAGTTCATGAAGGCATTTGCGGCACGCATCAATCGGCTCATAAGATGAAGTGGCTACTTCAGAGAGCAGGGTATTTCTGGCCGAAAATGCTGGAGGACTGTTTCAAATATTATAAAGGTTGCCAGGATTGTCAGAAATTCGGCGCCGTACAAAGAGCACCAGCATCGGCTATGAACCCAATCATAAAGCCTTGGCCGTTCAGAGGATGGGCATCGACATGATCGGCCAGATCAGCCCACCCTCAAGCAAAGGGCATAAATTCATTCTGGTAGCGACAGATTATTTTACAAAGTGGGTGGAGGCAATTCCTATGAAGAAAGTCGACTCCCAGGACGCAATCGAGTTTGTAAAAGAGCATATCATCTACCGATTTGGCGTCCCACAAACAATTATAATAGACCAGAGATCTATCTTCATATCAGATGAGTTTGTTTAGTTTGTCGACAGCATGGGGATCAAATTACTTAATTCTTTGCCGTACTATGCACAGGCCAACGGGCAAGCAGAGGCTTCAAACAAAAGTCTGATCAAGCTAATTAAGAGGAAAATTTTTGAGTACCCAAACTAATGGCACAGCTGATTAGCCGAATCACTTTGGGCATATCGGATGGCATGCCACGGATCTATCCAAGTTCCCCCATTCAAGTTCGTCTATGGGCACGAAGCAGTACTGCCATGGGAAAATGTCATCGGCTCAAGACGGATTCAGCTACAAGATCAGCTCACAGCCGATGATTACTATCACCTGATGGTGGACGAATCAGAAGACCTAGTTTTATCAAGGATGAGGGCCTTGGAAAAAGTAACAAGGGATAAGGAACGAGTAGCCCGCCATTATAACAAGAAAGATGTGCCTAAGTCTTTTGAAGAGGCAATCTCGTTTGGAAATTAATATTGCCGATCGGATCGAGAGATAATAAATTCGGCAAGTGGTCACCAAATTGGGAAGGGCCGTTCAAGATCCACAAATGCGTCTCTAAAGGAGCTTACATGTTAGAAGGTTTGGATGGAGAACTATTTGGAAGGGCTCTAAATGGCAAATACTTAAAAAAATACTACCCAAGCGTTTGGATCAACTCATGATTCAGCTCTGTTCGTTCAGCCGATTCGTGCTAGCTGATGTCTTGTCTTGAGCAAGCATCGCCTTTAGGTTATTTTCAAGCCAAGTTTTCCCCTAGTTTTCTATAATCGGCTGGTGTTGGCCGACAGTTACGACAACGAAGCGCAAGGGTGTTAAGTTCACAATTTCGTCGACATCAAAGACATCAACAAAATTAGGGGGCATATATATACAACAATCACGATCAGGAAGGCAGACATTAGCAAAGTTTTTCAAGTTTTCAACGCATTTTGAAACTTTCAGGATCGGCAATCATGATATTAAATGATGCAATGTGGGCCGATAACATACAGTTAATTACAGATCGGCATCTTAAGCCGATTACACAAAATTTCTTCAGTGCTGAGCCTAAGTCTATTACATCGGATTGGCAGCTTAAGTCGATTACACAAAATATCTTCAGTTGAGCCTAAATCTACTACATCGGCTACCGAGCTAGGAATGCATCTATGGCCGATAGCACTGTAGCTTGAATCGCCTTGATTTCATCGATAACCGCTTGGTCATCGGCGTCGAAGCCAGGAACCACCTTGGCCGATTTATGGAGCTCTTTCAAGTGCTTCATGGCGGCCGTTAGTTTGCCTGTTTGATCCTCGGTGGCTTTAGGCAAATCAGCTAGCACTTTTTCTTCGGCTGCGATGTTAGCTCGGCATTGCTCTAGCCGCTGCAGCAGATCAGGTTCTTCGACCTTCAAACTGGCGATCTGAGCTTGAGACGTGGTGCGGCCGGCCTTCAGTTCATTCTGTTTTGCCTTTTTGGCTTCCACGCTCTTCACCGCGTCATTGATCCTGGCCGTCACATCGGCTTGGGCAAGCCTCTCGATCATTCGTTGCATCGCACGCCCAAGCCTTGGCCGATGCTGATCAATACAGACGGCGGCGGATATCTTGGTGACGAGATCTTCGGGAAGTTGGCCTTCAATTTCGAAGAATCGGCACTTCGTCGATCCACATTCTTCCGTCAGCCTGTTCACGTCGATCTCCAACCGACGACGTGTATCTTGAAGTCTCTCTTTGAGTTCGTCAGTTGGGGTTTTGTCTAGACTGGTGGCTTCCCCCTCTTCATCACCAAGAAATTCCTTGATGACGAAGGAGAGCAGGTCGGCGAAAGGCAGCACAAAGGGAACAACAGTGTTAAGCTATGATTAAAATGGCCGATTGTTCGAGGTATTATGAGAAGAAAGATAGGGATCAACTTACTCATGCTGCAGGCATTAGGTCGACTTCTTTTTTAGCTTTGGCCGGGTTGACGGGAGCGGTGTCTTCTTCAGTAGGATCGCCGATTGGAGTTGCTGCGCCAGCTTGTTCATCCGCCAGCACTATGATGTCCCCAGCCTCTTGGCCACCTACGTTGACGCCGTGTGTTCGCTCGACACCTGGGGGGCAGCCGACTTGGGGGCAGCCGATGGAGATGGAGAAGGCTGCAAGAGAAGGCGTCAGGTGTCAAATCGGCTGAGGTCAGTAAATTAAAGTGTAAGCCGAGGAAGATGGTTACTGTTGAAACGCGGCGCGGAGGATAGGGAGTTAGTTTTTTGACCTACGCAAGATATATTTGGTTAAGTACAAAATGGTATTATGTTAAAGCTGAATCTAACAAGACAAGGACTTACCGGTCTTTTCTTCGCGGGAGGGCTTAGAACCGGCGGGCTATCGGATGGAGGGCTGGTTGAGTTATGGCTCGAATCACTTGATTCGGCCGCTGCTTCGATAGCCGCTGACTTCTCTTCATCAGCAACCTCCTCGTGGAGGAATTGGTCGACTCTGGGGTCCACTAACGGGAGGCTGTTGGCTGGCACGATCGGCTGCTTCTTCTTTTGCTTCTTGGCCGATGCAGCCGATGGCTTCACGCTTGGAGCAGCTCTTTTTTGCCGGGCCAGCGGCTGGCACGTCTGTCCGTGCAGCAAAGTTTTCAGTTTGGGCGCGTCCCAGCCGATGGCCAGTTGAGCTAACCCACACCCATTTGGCAGAACGCCATGGCGGTACTCGATGGGAATGCTTGAGTTGCTCATCGTCGGCCGTTCGGTTTTAGTCACCTGCAAGAAAATAAAAAAAATTCAAGTGTTAGCAGATTAAATCAGCCGATGATCTAAAAGGAAGAGTAACTTGAAGTGTGAGACTTACTGAGGGGATTTCATCTGGCAGTAGCAAAGTGATGTAGTGGGAAGACCGCTCATGAAAGATATGATGTTTGATCTTGACCCACCAACAGTTATAAACTGCGCTTTTCTTGTAAGCTAATACCATATCGCCGATACTACCGAGGGGAGGACCGACTAAGTTCATCAATTTGCTCATGATTGGGGCCTGGTCCACTATTCCCCTTGTCTCAATCTTATCGGCATAGTAACAGCCTATGGGCAGTTGCCCGAGTCCTAACTACCTGGCAGCCGACCCAGGGTAATAAAATTCTTAACTCTGGGTCACTGATCGGCCCTGGTGGATCCCAGTCGGCAGGATGCAAGGACTGATGCCGGTTGTGAACAAATTTCTGCACTTGGGGTAGTCATCCAAGTTGATCTCCTCCAGGTTAAATTCAATGGGGAGCTTGAAGAGTGGTCGATCCATGTAGAAATACCGGATGCGGTTGTTCTTTGCAAATCCGTCATAGAGGGATACAAACCACTCGGCTAGCAGTTCGGCCGATTGTTTTGACCCGACGTGCATGGCTGGTGCTTCTCCATAACTGAGACACCTGGTGGTGGTTATCTTGTTTCCTTCATTGTCTTCGATCGGCTCTAAACGCCGGAGGCGTGCTTCAGTCAAAGGTGGCCGACCGGCTACTTTCTAGGTCATCAACACCAGCCAGATTTGAAGGAGCCACCAGGGACCCCCGATATTGACAGAGGCATTGGTGGCTATCTTAGCAACTGCTTGATGGAGGGTTTGATATAGGTAGCCGAGGAGGTACTTGCCCAAAGGGATCTTCCCTTTTTCCACCAAGGCCTCAGCTACAACCTGCCAGTTGGCAGTCGGCCAACAGCTTGAGAAATGCGGCATGTTCCCTAGGGCCGACTGGTCCATCTTTCATCTTCATAGCCACAAAGCCTGTCTTAAATTGGTGTTGGCCGTTTCTAGTCAGTCCTTTAGGGTTAGCCGACGACAGGATATCTAGCCCAGTGGTCATGACTACGTCGGCTAGGGTGATTGTCATTGGACCCTGTTGGAACATGAAGGTATTCAAGGTGTCATTCTAGAAGTAGGTTGCAGCTGACATCAGTGGTTCATCTTTTTTCATGTCGACTATGGAAAGAGCTAAGGATTGGGTTATCCCTACTTCCTCCCAATGGGTTTGTTTGGCTGATTGAACTCTCTTATACCATTCGGGCCAAGACTTGTCCATGGACGTCCATGATTTAAAGGTTTCGGCCCAGGGATTTAGAGCAGGTTTCGTCATGTTGTAAGGTATCCTATCGGTCTCGGCTCTTACGATATCAGTTGGATCCTAGTTGTCGATAGGCCCTAGAAAATATATGTTTTGCTGAACAAGTTTGGGGATAGCTACTACAATTGGAAAGAAGAACATATTCATAAATCAAGAACCCTAGAATGCAAATCTATAAGTTCAGGTGGAAAAGAAAGGGTTTTGAGCCGATTAGGGCGTACCTCAGGGAACTCGGCAGATGCAGCCGCCGATGCGGCCGCGGCGGCGGCAGAAGAGGCCATCGCGTGAGCAGAGATCACCGGAGGAAGGAATCGCCAGTGCAGGTCTTGAGAACTGTACGGGTCGCTGGAAAGCTCAAAGGTTGCTGAGGTAGCTGTTTGTCTATGACGACGTGACTCGTGTGGCGGCCGTGGGGGCGGTATTTAAAGAGTTTTGCAACGATCGAAGTAGAATCGTGCTAGGATTGCGCCTTGGGTTTGAATGGCCTAAAATCCGTAACATTTCATATCACGGACTTGGGGGGCATGTGTTAACGACCAAATTTGGTAACATAACTCCCGGGTTTGAAGCAGAGATTGAAGCGGAATTGGAGAAGACGCGCAATCTGAGAGGAGACGAAAGCAGAATCGACTGAGTCCGAATCGGCAACGGAGCCAGTCGGCTAAGAGCGAATCGGAGTAGGACAGCTGATAGCCGATTCTGAGTCAGGATGAAGTGGGACCAATCCCGATGGAAAACGTAGAGACAAGGAGTTGGATCCGGTTCCCAAATTGCACGTTAAAAGATATTGCCATCTATGGATAAAGTCCTGTAATGGCAATTGTATCTGTAAATTAGGAATTTGTTTAGATTTCCTTTTGTAATACGGCATGGGACCAAATCCCAGGATATTGTCGTACCATGTATAGTAGATTAGATAGAAACCGTGTCTTGCACATGTAGTTTTATTCTTGGGTATAAATAGGACCCGAGACCCCTGTAAATATTACACATTACACAATCAATCAACTTTCAGCGCATCGCCTCCTATTTTCTTTAGACGAACACTTGACCCGGCTTCGGGCTGCATCGATTCGATCCCTGATTAAGGTAAATGTTTGTCATTAGTGGTGTATCTCGTCGAATTTAGTGTTTCCATCGCTATGATACTCTAGATTCAATGATTTACACTGCGCTAGTTATCATATATCACGTATAATCCAGAACAATGTCTAGATCTGTTTTGACATCGGCCTGTTTCTGTCAAAGAACCAGCATGGCCTAGATTATATGCGATATCCACTATCTCGATGGGTTTACATCAGCTATAATAGATTTGATTGTTCTTTTTATACTTGATGTTGCATCAATTTAACCTATTAAGTCGTTCTTAGAGCTCTTATGATCTATTCGGCTAGATGTATACGCTTAGAGACAGTGCCGGGGTATCAGCCGGCCTTTTCTGTTTTAATATTTTTTTGGTATGTTTACAATTAGATTTATTAAAGCCGCCTCTTATATTAAGATCTTGCTCTGGTTAAATGCCCTAAGCCGGAATCAGCCTGTCAGCCACAGCCGACAGCCGATTGATCTAGGCTTAGCGCATCTAGCTTAGAACAATATCTTTTCTTAAGATGAATTGGTGTACTAGCCGATCCACAGTTAGTCCTATGATATCGGCTAGGCTATTAAAGCATATATTTATTATCCTTTTGTATATTTAGATTAAGTGGTTAATATTGTCTCGACATAGCCGATCTATCCCAATCACTTAAGTATAAATATGCTTTGGGATAGCATATATATGTTAATTGGTTCCCTCAGCCGATCCAGTAGGATCTAACTTAACCTTAATGCATACATCTTTGTTTTTCTTGTTGGTTAACAGATCAAACCAACTGGCATGCCCTGTATTTCACAGACATCCGAGAAGGACCTGCACTGGAGCTAAGCTGATCTCCCAGGCCAGCGCGTGAGAGAAATTTCTCATCAACAATCTTCAAGCTTCTTTGTCGGAAACGGTTCCATCTTCTTCTCTGAATCGGAATCGGCTATCGGCTGTCCCTATCCGATTCGGCCTCAGCCGACTGGTCTCCCTGCCGATTTAATCATGGCCGATGCAGCCTCTATTTCTCCGTAGATCACTTTCCTGATCCGATTCCACTTCAATTTGAACCTTGAACTTAGGGATTTGGTTACCAAATTTGGTTGTTAACAAAGACCCGGGCCTTTTGGCCTTGCAGGATCATGCCATTAGCGTGTTCACATTGCCCGTTTGCTCGGGGTTGCACCACCGAGGCAAACTTGACCTCGATGCATCTTTCTTCGTAGACCTCCTAGAAGTCATTCCCGGTAAACTTTGTACCGAGGTCAGTGATGATCTCCCTCGGGATGCCAAAGCGGAAGGTAATGCCTTCGATGAACTCGGTCGCCTTCTTGGCGGTGCAAGCTTTCAATGGCATTACTTCAATCCACTTCGTAAACTTGTCCATTGCGACAAAAAGGTGAGTGAAACCTCCGGGTGCTTTCGGGAATGGACCGACCATGTTGAGCCCCCAGCACGTGAAGGGCCATGACGGAGGGATCATCTGGAGAGCCTGTGCTGGGAGATGGTGCCGTTTGGCAAAAAACTGACACCCCTGACAGAGTCGAACTAGCTCCTTGGCATCCTCTTTGGCGGTCTGCCAATAGTAGCCTACGCGGAAGGCCTTGCCGACCAACATCTTAGCGCCCGCGTGGTTGCCACAGATGCCCGAGTGAATCTCGTCGAGGATCTGGATTCCATGGTCCCGGGGGACACATAGCAAGTGTACTTGGGTGGAGGCCGCACACTTGAACAGCTCAGAGCTTATCACGACGTACTGCTTCCTGCGTTGGGTGATGTGTTCAGCCATGTCCTTGTCGAATGGGAGCGCCTTGGTGGTAATGTAGTCAATGAGCTCTTGGCGCCTGAGACTCGGAGCGTCAGTGATGGCGAGCACTGACTCAGCTGGAGGCAGAGGAGCAGGCTCGGGAAGCTTCGAGTCCTTGATCGACAGTTTGTGTATCTCATGGATAAAGATCCCCTGCGAAACGAAAGCTCGGGAAGACCCGAACTTAGCCAGCTGGTTGGCGGCTGAATTTGCGTCATGGAGAACATGGTGAAACTCGAGGCCGCTATACATTCCCTCAAGCTTTCAGACCTCGGCGCAATAAGCGTCCATCTTCTTGCTTGAACAGGACCAGTCCTTGTTGACTTGGCTAATTACTAGCTTCAAATCACCGTATACCATAAGGCGGTTGACGCCGATGGACTTGGCGATTCGAAGACCATGGAGTAAAGCCTCGTACTCGACGGCATTATTTGATGCTTTGAACAACAACCAGAGGGCATACTTCAGATGCTCTCCCTTCGGGGAAATCAAAAGCACGCCAGCTCCAGCGCCGTCAATGCTCAGGGAGCCGTCGAAATACATGGTCCAGGTCGGCCGAGTCTCAGAGGTCGGCTGGAGCTGGATCTTCGTCCATTTGGCCACGAAGTCAGCAAGGACTTGGGAATTGATGGCGTTTCGCGGCTTGTAGTCAATGGAAAACTAGCCCATCTCCAAGGACCACTTGACTATCCACCCGGTGGCCTCGTGGTTCCGAATGATGTTCCCGAGGGGGAACCTGGTCACCACCACCACCTTGTGAGCCTGGAAGTAGTGTCTTAGCTTTCTAGTGGTGAAGAGGATGGCATACAACAGCTTCTGCACCTATGGGTAGCGTGTCTTCAACTGTCCAAGGACCTCAGATACATAGTAAACAGGCCTTTGGACCGGGTAAGCGCGACCCTCCTCCGGGCACTCGACAACCAACACTGTACTAATGATAGATGTGGTTGCGGTGACATATAGAAGCAGCTGTTCCTCGGGGTTAGGAGCGGTGAGCACTGGCGGCGTGGTCAAGAGGTGTTTGAAGTCGGTGAAGGCCTTGTTGTCCTTGTTCGACTATTAGAAATCTTTGCCCTTCCCGACCAGCTTGAAGAACGGCGCTCTGCGCTCACCAAATCAGGAAATGAATCTTCCGAGAGACATCATGCAACCCATGAGCTTCTGCACGTCCTTAACGCAAGTCGGCTTCCGCATATTCAGGATTGCCGAGATCTTCTTGGGGTTTGGCTCGATGCCTCGGCTGGAGACGACGAAACCTAAGAGCTTGCCTGAGAGCACGCCAAAGACGCACTTCTCGGGATTAAGCTTCCATCGGTACTTGCGTAGGTTCGCAAAGGTTTCAGCTATCACAGGAGGTCATCGGTGATCTGTGTCTTAATCACATCGTCTACATAGGCCTTGACATTGTGACCAATCTGGCTGGCCAAATGTTAACGACCAACTTTGGTAACCTAACTCCCGGGTTTGAAACAAAGATTGAAGCGGAATTAGAGAAGAAACGCGATCTGAGAAGAGATGGAATCAGAATCGGCTAAGTCCAAATCGGCTACGGAGCCCGTCGGCTGAGAGCGAGTCGGACTAAGATAGCCGATAGGCGATTCTGGGTCAAGGTGAAGTGGGACTAGTCCCGGCAAAGAGCGTGGAGATGAATAGAAGATTCGGTTCCCAAATTGCGCGTTAAAAGATATTGCCATCTACGGATATAGTCCTGTAATGGCAATTGTATCTATAAATTAGGAATTTGTTTAGACTGTCTGTTGTAATGCGACATGGGTCCTTATCCCGGGATATTATTGTATTTTAAATAGTAGATTAGATAGAGACCGTGGTTCGTACGGATAATGTTATTCCTGGGTATAAATAGGACCCGAGATCCCTGTAATTATACATTCACACAATCAATACAACCTTCGGCGCATCGCCTCATTTTTCTTCAGACGAACAATTGATCCAGCTTCGGGCTGCATCGTTTCGATCCCCGAGTTAAGGTAAATGTTTGTCATTAGTGGTGTATCTCGTCGAATTTAGTGCTTCCATCGCTATGACACTCTAAATTTGATGATTTATGCTGCGCTAGTTATCATATATCACATATAATCTAGAACAATGTTTAGATCTGCCTTGACATCGGCTTGTTTTTGTCAAGAATTAGTAGCCGATAGAGCTATATCTAAAGGTTGGCTTAGATTATATGCGGTATCCATCCTCTCGAGGTATTTACATAAGTTACAGTAGGTCTGGTTGTTCATTTTACACTCAATGCTGCATCAATATTGATCTATTAAGTCGTTTTCAGATCTTTTATGATCTATTCGGCTAGATTACATGTTTAGAGGCAGTGCCGGGTTTTCAGCCGGCCTTATCTGTTTTAATATTCTTTTTGATATATTTGCTATCAAGTTTATTAAAACCGCCTCTTATATTAAGATCTTGCTCTAGTTAAATGCCCTAAGCCAGAATCAGTTTGTCAGTTACAGCCGACAGCCGACTGATCTAGGTTTAGCACATTTAGCTCAGATCAATATCTTTTCATAAGATAAATCGGAGTACTAGCCGATTCACAGTTGGACTTATGATATCGGCTAGACTGTTAAAGCATATAGTTATTATCCCATTGTATATTTGGATTAAGTGGTTAATACAGTCTCGGCGCAGCCGATCTATTCTAGTCACTTAGTTTAAATACACTTCGGGATAGCATATATATGTAAATTGACTCTTGCAGCCGATCCAGTAGGATCTAACTTAATACTTAACACATATATCTGTATTTTTCTTGTTGGTTAACAGATCAAACCAACTGGCACGCCTTGTACAACACAGGTAGCCGAGAAAGACCTGCACTGGAGTTAAGCAGATCTCCCAGGCCAACGCGTGAGAGAAATTCCTCATCAACACGCATCTTGGCACGCCTAGTGGGACTATCTCTGTCAACTCGGCTAGGACGCATCAACGTAGCTGACAAGATGGTCGACCTCAAGAGTCCCAGTGTTTCTCAGGACAACATCGTGCCTGTGAAGATGGAACAATTGTTGGCTGAACAACAAGCCAACTACAAAAAGATGGTAGAAGAGCTCCAAGCCAACTACCTACAGTTGTTCACCCAGACAAGGTTTGGGGCCGTGCATCAAAAGTACGAGTTCAGCATGGACGAACTCAAGGCGTCCTCCTCCAGTGGATCAAAGGGCAAATAGAAGGCGGAGGAGCCGATTCAAGAACAAGATGATTCGGGCCTGCATACTTTGCAAGACCAAATTGATTTGGCCGTCCACCTTGCACTGGTCAACCAGAGTGGCATTCTTGTCAACACCCTTAACAATATGATTGCCACCGTGGTCGACACCAAGGTAGCCGATTTACTTGCAGCGGGGACCGACTTACTTCACATACGGCCGGTTTCCGGTTACAGGACATTGGCCACCCAGAATGGCCGATTCCACCACCAGCACAACCAGGGCCGCCGGGAGTGGTCCTCAGCCAGCTGAATCCGACCGGGTCAGCTGCGAGACCGTTGCTCACCATGCCGAACCGACAACAACCACTGCCCCAGAATCAGATCGCCAACATGTTCGACGACAATCGGCAATTAGAGCCGGTTGCCCAGATCGGCCTGGATAGATAGTACAACGCCGGTGGTCGACAGCTGTTCCCGAGCCCACCAACGCCACCACCGGCAAATCGGCCGCCTCCCGCTGGCCATCCACTCCAGTACCAGTATCAAGGAGGCCATCAAGATGATCACTACGGGCCCCAGACGCCACCGCTGTATCGGAAACCACTCGCACCATATGATCAATATGAGCCGATGCAACAGGACAACCGGACGTGGGCCGATTTGATTGCGGACGTCATGCGCGATCAATTCGGCCTCACGCCAAAGGACTCAGAGAACATGTATCCGTATCCTTATCCAGAGCATTTCAAGCGAATTCCATTTCCCAACCGGTACAAAGTCCCAGACTTCTCGAAATTCTCAGGGCAAGACAACGTGTCAACCTACGAGCATGTCAGCCGATTCTTGGCGCAGTGCGGCGAAGCATTGGCTATAGATGCCTTGAGAGTTCGACTGTTCCCCTTGTCTCTTTCGAGATCAGCTTTCACCTGGTTCTCTTCACTGGAAGCCAAGCCGTGCCGATTAATATGGTGCGCCCCGTTGCCCGATCGGCTGACCGACAGCCGATCAACAAAAACAGTCGACGCCGCTCTCAACAGCAATCTTGGCGGGAAGAGGCTCGGTTTGAAAGATTTTACCGGCAAGAGCCAGAAACGCGAGGCCATCGGTACGACGGGAATCACAGTGGTGCCGATGCTCATTGGCATTGTGAATTTTTCAGGCACTGCTGGAAAACCGAGATGAGGCTGCCGACACTGGATAATTGCCCGGCCTGCAGCGAATACCGCGAGGACGAACATAGAAGCCAGCCGATCACCAGTCTAACTCAATTCGTCCGAGGGCCACACAGCTCAACCGGCACCGGTAGTTCGTTCACGATCGGCTAGGGCCGATCCATCAAGACTCCTTCGACGAAGACGGGAACGATGACTACTACGACGAAGGAGAGGCCGATGATGAGGAATCGGCCAATCCCCAATGGTGCCCCTCTGACCTCTTCACCAAAACACAGAAAAGAATAATTCAAAGGCTAAAGCGTGAAGGAAGGGAAGAAGAAGTTCAACAGATGATCGAAGAACAACGTCGTCGGCTGGGTAAAATAAAAAGGCGATAGATCCCCAAAAAGAAAACCACCACAGCCGACGAGGAACAAGCCAGGGAGAGTTCAGCCGATCAAGCCAGAAGGGCAGCCAAAGGGAAAGGCAAAGTCTCTGCATCGATCAATATGGTATTCATATTGCCAACCGAATTCGGTGCTCCTGATGCTGATGCAGACAATATCGAGGATGCCTTGGTCAAGCTAGCACTGTCCCCGGATCAAGCAATCTTCGACAAGCCAGAGGGGACCGAAAATCGGCATCTCAAGCCGCTTTATGTAAAAGGTTTCGTCAACGGCAAGGCGATGTCAAAAATGCTAGTGGATGGGGGAGCCGCAGTAAACCTTATGCCCTATGCAACATTCAGGAAATTGGGAAAGGGAGCCGAAGACCTGATCAAAACCAACATGGTGCTAAAGGACTTTGGCGGCAACCCATCGGAGACCAAGGGCGTATTGAACATCGAGCTGACCGTCGGCAACAAGACCGTGCCCATGACCTTTTTTGTCATCGACGGGAAGGGGTCTTACAACCTGCTAGTCGAGAGGGAATGGATACATGCCAACTGTTGAGTCCCTTCCACTATGCACCAGTGTCTACTTCAATGGGACGGCGACAAGGTAGAAATCGTACCAGTCGACATGTCAGTAAGCGTCGCCAATGCCAATTTGCCACTCTGGGAAATCAATGGCATTGAGTGTTTGTCCGGAAAAATCTGGCAAGCCAATTTTCTAAAAGTGTCTGATTTTGCCATATAGCCGATTGGAGACGACGGGCCGCAGCTGCTGCTCTGAGCAAGACATCGTGGAGGGCTCGAACGTCTACGGCATGGACACCGCGGACGAAGACGATGGCAAGCTCGGCCGACTAATTAGAAGAAATAGACATAGGCTCTGGAGACAGGCCTAAGCCAACGTATATTAGCAGAAATTTGTCTTCTCATTGTAGATCCCAGCTTATTGATTTGTTAAAAGAATATAAAGATTGTTTTGCTTGGGAGTACTTCGAGATGTCTGGTCTTAGCCGATATATAGTTGTTCATCAGCTGCTGATCAAGGCAGGCAATCTGCCATTCAAACAACCTCTCACGAGGTTCAAAGCTGATATGTATGATGCGATCAAAGCCAAAATAACTCAGCTATATGATACTGGATTCATTCGGCCTTGCCGATACGCCGAGTAGGTCTCAAACATTGTCCCAGTATTGAAAAAGAATGGCAAACTTAGGGTATGCATCGATTTCAGAGACTTAAATAAGGCTACCCCCAAAGATGAATACCGAATGCCTATAGCCGATTTGCTCGTAGACGCTGCATCAGGCCACAAAATCATCAGCGTTATGGATGGCAATGCAGGCTACAATCAAATTTTCATGGCCAAAGAGGACATTCAAAAAACCGCTTTTCGATGTCCTGGAGCAATCGGCTTATATGAATGGGTCGTTATGACGTTTGGGCTAAAAAATGCTGAGGCAACGTATCAACGGGCCATGAATTATATCTTCCATGACATGATCGGCTCTCTGGTGGAGATCTACATCGACGATGTTGTTGTCAAGTCTAGGGAGATAGAGGACCACATAGCCGATCTAAAGCAGGTTTTAGAGCGGACAAGGAAATATGGCCTAAAGATGAATCCGTTGAAGTGCGCGTTCGACGTGTCAGCTGGGAAATTCCTAGGGTTTCTTGTTCATGAAAGAGGAATTGAGGCTACACCAAGAAGCATCAACGCTATCAAGACGATACAACCTCCGAAGCACAAGAACCAGCTTCAATCATTGATCGGCAAAATCAACTTCATCAGGCGGTTCATAGCCAATCTTTCAGAGAAGATGGAGCCGTTCACACCACTACTTCGGCTTAAACCGATCAAGCATTCACATGGGGGGCAGAGCAGCAGAAGGCCTTGGACAACATCAAGAATAATTTAAGCTCGCCTCCAGTGTTAATGTCTCCACGAAATGGAAACCGTTCAAGCTCTACTTGTCAGCCGAAGACAAGTCAATCGGCTCAGCCCTAATCCAAGAGATCGAGGGCAAAGAAAAGGCTATCTTCTATCTCAGCCGACGACTGTTGGACGTAGAAACAAGATATTTACCAGTGGAGAAGCTATGCCTGTGCCTATATTTTTCATGTACGAAGTTAAGACATTATCTGCTATCCAATGAGTGCACAATAATATGTAAAGCCGATGTCGTCAAATCCATGCTATCGGCTCCAGTTTTAAAAGGGCGGATTGGAAAGTGGATTTTTGCCTTGACAGAATTTGATCTGAGGAATCAAGCACCCACGGCGGTTAAAGGACAAGCTATAGCCGATTTTATCATAGAGCACAGAGATGATTCAATTGTCTCAATCAAGATTATGCCTTGGACATTGACATTTGATGGCTCGGTGTGCGCCAATGGCTGCGGTATCGGATTGGTCATTATTTCGCCTACGGGGCCAAGCTTTGAATTTGCCTTTTCCATTGACCCCCACACTACGAACAATGAAGCTGAATACAAAGCAGTGCTCAAGGGATTCACTATTGGGGGATTCACTATTGGTCATCAGCCAGCTGTCAGGGGAGTACGAATGTAGGAATGACGTGCTGATAGTCTACTATCCACAATGCCAAGAATTGATGGATAGCTTTCGGCTGGTCACACTAAAACACATCCCCAGAGAGCAGAATACATAAGCCAATGATTTAGCTCAAGGGGCATCAGGCTACAGGCCGATGATAAAAGAAGTCGAGATAGAAGTCACTGCCATGACAACCGATGATTGGAGGTTTGAGGTTTATAGCTATTTACAAAACCCCTCTCAATCGGCTTCAAGGAAATTGCGATACAAGGCTTTAAGATATGTTTTGCTCGACGAAGATCTCTACTATATGATGATTGACGGTGTGCTGCTCAAATGTCTTAGTGCCGATCAAGCCAAATTGGCTATCGGAGAAGTGCATGAAAGGATATGCGGCACGTATAAATCGGCTCACAAGATGAAGTGGTTGCTTCGGAGAGCATGATATTTTTGGCCGACGATGCTGGAGGATTGTTTCAAGTATTATAAAGGCTGCCAGGATTGTCAGAAATTTGGCACCGTGCAAAGAGCACCAACATCGGCTATGAACCCAATCATAAAGCCTTGGCCGTTTAGAGGATGGGGCAACGACATGATTGGCCAGATTAATCCACCCTCAAGCAAAGGACATAAATTCATTCTGGTGGCAACAGATTATTTTACAAAATAGGTGGAGGCAATTCCTTTGAAAAAGGTGGATTCTAGGGACACAATCGAGTTCGTTAAAGAGCACATTATCTACCGATTTGGCGTCCCGCAAACAATAACAACAGACCAAGGATCTATCTTCATATCGGACAAGTTTGTTCAGTTTGCCGACGACATGGGGATCAAATTACTTAATTCTTCACCATACTATGCAAAGGCAAACAGGAAAGTAGAGGCTTCAAATAAAAGTTTGATCAAACTAATAAAGAGAAAGATTTCTGAGTACCCTAAGCAATGGCACAGCCGATTAGCCGAATCACTGTGGGCCTATCGGATGGCATGCCACGGATCTATCTAGGTCCCCCCGTACAAGTTGGTCTATGGACACGAGGCAATACTGCCATGGGAAAATATCATCGGCTCGAGACGGGTTCAGCTGCAAGATCAACTTACAGCCGATGATTATTATCACTTAATGGTGGATGAATCAGAGGACCTAGTTTTATCAAGGATGAGGGCCTTGGAAAAACTAACAAGGGATAAAGAACGAGTAGCCCGTCATTATAATAAGAAGGTTGTACCTAAGTCTTTTGAAGAGGGCCAACTCGTTTGGAAATTGATATTGGCGATTGGATCAAGAGATAATAAAATCGGCAAATGGTCACCAAATTGGGAAGGGCTGTTCAAGATCCACAAATGCGTCTCTAAAGGAGCTTAAATGTTAGAGGGTTTGGATGGAGAAGTGTTTGGAAGGGCTCTGAATGGCAAGTATTTAAAGAAATATTACCCAAGCATATGGATCAACTCATGATTCAGCTCTATTTGTTCAGCCGATTTGTGTTAGCCGATGTCTTGTTTCGAGCAAGCCTCACCTTTAGGTAATCTTCAAGCCAAGTTTTTTCCCCTAGTTCCCTATGATCGGCTGGTGGTGGCCGACAGTTACGACAACAGAATGCAAGTGTGTTAAATTCATAATTTCGTCGACATCGAAGACATCAACGAAATTAGGGGGGGCATATATATACAACAATCACGATTAAGAAGGCAGATAGCAGCAAAATTTCTCAAGCTTTCAACGCATTTTGAAAGCAATCATGATATTAAACGATGCAAGGGTGGGCCGACTACATATAGTTAATTACAGACCGGCGGAGCCGATTACACAAAATTATTTTAGTGCTGAGCCCAAGTCTATTACATTGGATCGGCAGTTTAAGCCTATTATGCAAGACCTTTTCGGAAGGGCCTAAGTCTACTACATCGGCTACTCAGCTAGGAATGAATCTATGACCGATAGCGTTGCAGCTTGAATCGCCTTGATTTCTTCGATGACGGCTTGGTCTTCGGCGTCGGAGCCAAGGATCACCTTGGCCGATTTATGGAGTTCTTTTAGGTGCTTAATGATGGCCTTTAGGTTGCCTGTTTGGTCCTCGGTGGCTTTAGGCAGATCAGCTAGCATCTTTTCTTTGGCTGTGATGTTGGCTCGGCATTGCTCTAGCCGTTGCAGCAGGTCAGCTTCTTCGGCTTTCAAGCTGGTGATCCGAGCCTGAGATGTGGTTGGACCGGCCTTCAGTTTTATCTTCTCGGCCTCCACGCTCTTGACTGTGTCATTGATCTTGGCCGTCACGTCGGCTTGGGCAAGCCTTTCTATCATTCTTTGCATCGCATGCCCAAGCCTTGGCCGATGCTGATCAATACAAATGGCGGCGGACATCTTGGTGGCGAGATCTTCGAGGAGTTGGCTTTCGATTTCAAAGAATCAGCACTTGGCCAATCCGCACTCTTCCACCAGCCTGTTCACATCGATGTCCAATGGACGGCGTATGTCTTGAAGTTTCTCTTTGAGCTCGTCGGTACGGGCTTTGTGCGGAATGGTGGCTTCCCCTTCCTCATCACCAAGAAATACCTTGATATCGAAGGAGAGCAGGTCGGCCAAAGGCTGCACGAAGGGAACAACAAGTTTAAGCTGTGGTTGAGATGGCCGATTGTTCGAAGTATTATGAGAGGAAAGAGGGATCAACTTACTCTTGCTGCTCGCATCGGATTGGCTTCTTTTTCGGCTTCGGCCGGGTTGATGAGGGCGGTGTCTTCTTCGGTAGGGCTGTGTCACATCCTGAGTTTTTCCCTAATTCATTTAAAATAATTTACCCAGAAATAATCAGAATTTCTGAAATTAACCTAGAGTCAACCTATAATTTTAAAATGCAATTAATAAATGGAAATGACATGATAGGATTTTTCTTGAATTCTTCATGTCAAAATACGCTAACGATTTTTACTTGGAATTTTTAGAGCACTCTAAGTATTTTTAATCAATTAAATAAGAAAACGGAATTTAATTAAGTCCCTTTTCTTTTTTTTCTTTTTCTTTTTCTTTTTTTTTCCTTTTCCGTACGCCGTACGGTTCCTTTCCCGCCCGTCGCCCTAACGGGCCGTCGGCCCAGCTCCCCGCGCGCGCCGCCCCTCCCCGGACGTGGGCCGAGGCCCACCGTCCCGCCGCGCCGCGCAAGTGCAGCGCTCCCCGCGCGCGCGGCCACGACAGTGGGCCCCACCTGTCGAGCCGCCTCCCGCCCGGCGCCCGCCGCCGCCGCCATAGCCGCGCCGCCCGCCTCTTTCTCGGGCCGCCGCGCGCCTCGCGCCGCGTGGGCCCCACGCCGGCTCCGCCCGCGCCGCCGCACCCGTGCCGCACTTCCCGCGCGCGCAGCAGCGCCGCCGCCAAACGGTCGCCGTATATATCTCTCTCTCTCCGAGTCCGAGAACGCCGGCGACCTTATCCCCGCCGTTCCGTGCCCGTTTCGGTCTCCTCTCTCCCCTTTAAAACCCCTCGAGCTCCCCTCGTTTCCCTTTGTTCGCCGTTGATTCTAGCCCGTGTCGCCGCCGTTTCCGTCGTTCATCCGCCGGTGAGCTCGCCGCCGTCCCGGGTTTCTTTTGTTTTCGTTTGCTTCCTTTTCCTTTCGCGCGCGCTCGCCGCTCGTCGGGTCGTCGCCGCCGGTCCGCCGCCGCTCGTCGGGTCGTCGCCGCCGCCCCGCCGCTGCTGCCGTCGTCGCCGCCGTCCCGCCGCCGCCGCGCCACCGTGGAACCCTAACCCTAACCCTAGCGCCGCCTCCTCCTGCCGTCCGATCTTGCGGATCGGACGGATCTGCTCGTCCGATCGCGACGCATCCGCGCCGTCCGATCGCCGCCGCCGGCCGCCGATCGCGCCACGTCGCCGCAATCCGGCCGCTCGGATTGCGCCACGTGGCGGCAATCCGGCCGCGCCGCCCCGTCTCCCGCGCGCTCCAGCCGTGCGCTGACGTCAGCCCTAGGGCTGACGCCAGCCGCTGACGTCATGCTGACGTCAGCCCTGAGCCGCGCGTGGATGACGTCACCAGGGACTTAATTGCGCAATAAATAATTTAATCTTTTCTGTTTAGATTAAAAATCGCAATTAAACTTCTAAAATTCATATCTTTTGAATCCGAGCTCCGTTTTAGTCCATTCAAATTTCATTAAATCTAGAAAAATGTCAAGAATCCATTAAAAATACTTTTCAGTGCTGTTTCAGTAGACTTTTTAGGGTGTTTGTTGAGTGCTTTGTTTGTCGTGTAGATCCCAAGTTTTCCGGCGAGCCCGTTCTTTTCGAAGTAGTCGCCGAGGTTCCTCAGTCTCCAGAGCAAGGCAAGTCATACCTTACATTGACCATATTGTACCTATTTTATGTAAATACCTCTATTTCATTCAAATATTGCATATGTTTTAGAATGTCATTTCATGGGATGTTTTATACCTATTGTACTCAACCATAGGATTGTTTACCTTATACCATTGATAACCGGGGATCCAATGTGACTAGATGATAGTTTAAGGTTGCTTAGTCATGCTTAGCGCAACTAGCTCACTTAAGGGAATCACACTAAGTTTTTTTACTAAAGTTGACCTCCCGGTGACATTAAGATATGACCTTGTTCTTAATAATATTGAAGTATGAAAAAGGTGGGTCGTGAGCACATGGTTGGACTTTGGTTAGCGTGCTCATGACGATTAAGGACCGGTTCTCGGGAAACCCTGGAAGAAATGCCGTGCATACCACAAGCCAGCATGGGTAATGGCTGGGTCTGTAGCGTAGCTGTCTCTAGTTAACGTATCCCAGAGAGGGTGGGCGTGATGGAGTTGGGTCGGCCCCGGTTTTAAGGGTTGATCAGCTTCCGGATTCACCGCGGCACTAGAGGGGGCTGCCCATTGCCCGATGGGAATGGGGGCGAAACCTTGGTGTGGTACGATTGACTAGAGGGGGTTATGTGAAGGGTCTTGTCACAATTCCTTTCCGGGCACCGTGGTGGTGCACCGGCGCACGGTAATGTGTTGTGGGATTGTGTCTTGTGGGTCTGATTGTACACCTCGATCGAGTAAAAACTATTCGAATAGCCGTGCCCACGGTTACGGGCGATCGACCGATTCACCTTGATTAGTCTCATTTACTTTATTCGAATGAAATGTTGGAATATGACTAGTGCGGTGGATGGATGGGCCCGTTGCAACGTGGTTTGAGCGTTGGACGGTGTTTATTTAATACTTGCTTAAATGTTACTACTGTTTTACTGTCTTCAAATATTATTATTGTATACTGCAAATGTTGTTTATGCAAATTGAGCCTCTTGACCATTCCTTGTTATTTATCTCGCATCATGTACCCTTTTCCGGTGTGACTTGTTGAGTACGGTGGTTGTACTCAGTCTTGCTTCTTTTTCCCCCTTCAGTGCCAGAGGTTGAGAGCGAGGTCTCCGAGGAGGTGTAGGCTTGTTCTCGTCAAGGTTTAGCTGTGGAGTTGGTGTTCCGCTTCGCTCGCGTCAAGTTTAGCTTAAGTCGGTTTTTTCCTTTTCGCTGCATTTGTGTAACTCTTTTATATTGTTTCTAAGACGAGGATTCTATTATCAATAACGTCGATTTGTGTACCTCGGCGATTCTGGACGAGGATGTAATGCACAAATTAGCTATAGAAATTCTGTATGAATTTCGGGCGTGACAAGTTGGTATCGAGCCTTCCGTGACGTAGGGACAAGCCAACTGGAAACCTTAAGAGCCCTCTAATTCTTTTCATGTGCATATGTTTTGAAAAAAAGGGGGTGTTTTGAAAAGTGGAGTCAGTCTAGGGGTTAGGAATTGCGAAAATGGGATGTTGGTCGTGGGTTTTTGAGCATGTTTTGATTTTTCCCACTCCTTTGTTTCTATAGATGGCAGGTTCCCCAGCGACGCACTGCGGAAAAGGGATGACAGGCTTCGTGGCAGAGCTGGCGCGTATGGCCCTTGCAGTTGGATATCCCGAAGCACCGGAGTATACAACAGTTGCGCCTCTCAGTGGCGAGTTGCCCTACCGTGTTCGATTGGAGGTTCACGGGTTTGTGGGAACGTGTCTTCCCAACATGGAGGTCACGCTTCCGGAGGCACGTCGATCACGCTTGTCAAGAAGCCGCCTACCCGATGTTGGCCAGGATGAGGGAGCTGCATGATGCGACCTTTGCACCTCCTCCTACCGCTACCATCCCCGTCGAGGTAATTCCTCAGAGGTCAGTGCATTCAAGTCTACGGCAGAGGAGAATGACTCTACCTTCGGTCACATGTGCACTGTGCTCAAAGGACTGGATCAAATGCACTCTGACCTACATAAGGCGACCAAAGAGCTGAACGACAAGAAGATGCCGAGGATCGCGCGGTGCGGGACGAAGTGGTTCGTCGAAGAAGGAGGTAGCTGAGTTGAAGGGACTTCCACCACCGGTTGGGGTCGACTCCGCACTACGCCTCGGAAGACCACCACCGCGCTGTCCGTATCCAGCGGCACCTCGGATTCCACCGCCTTCTCCGGCTCCACCCGCTCCGGTTCGCGTCGGTTCCAGTTCCTCCCGCTGTAGGCTCTGCTCTCACCTTTGCTCCAGCTTCGGCAAATCCAGGCGGAGGTGGCAGTAATGGTTGGATCTCCGTCTCCGGTGACTCAAGCTCGAGATAATTCGGTGAAGACATGGACTCCGAAGAGACTCAAGATTCCTCGGAGGGAAGAGGCGGGATCGGTTGGGCTACGGCAACCGACTCGGAAGATTCCAAGTCGAGGTGACGCCCGAGGACTCCGGGAGCCGTTCGGAAGAATGGGGATCTTCGAAGGAAGCGTTTCGCCTCCTCGTCTCGTGGATCGTTCTAGTTGCCCTCCTTAGTTTTACCGTTTGTCTTAGTTTGTCTTCTTGGTAGTTGCTTTGTGTGTTAGGCTCGCTGTGTGTGGATAGCGGGCGATCGATATCAAGTGTGATATGACCGACCAATTAAGGATGTTTGGTGCTTTTCCTTGTTTTTAGTCAAGACGAGAACAATGCATTTGAATTCAAATAATAAAGATTAGTTCTAAGTCTGTCTGTTTTTCTTCTTTTCTCTCTCTTCGGTCGTCTCCTTCGGATGGTGAACACCGGGACCCGGCGGGCGACAGCAACAATGGGCAGTCAGGTGCCAACAACAACGAAGCTCACGACACCAATGGCAATGCTCCTCCACCGCCACCCGAGAATCCCACCATTGCTCAAGTGCTCGCTTCACAGACACAGATGATGGCTGCAATGATGCAGCAAATGCAACAACAAGCACCACCGGATGCAACAGAGATGCTGCAACAAATGCAGCAACAAGAAATAATCGTTTGCCGCCCCACCACCCCACCAAGCTGCCGAGTTCCTTCGTGTCCGACCGCCGACCTTCTCCAGCACCACCAATCCCATGGAGGCTAACGATTGGCTTCATGCCATAGAGAAGAAGTTAGATCTGCTGCAGTGCACGGATCGGAGAAAGTCTCTTTTGCCACTCATCGATTCACGGTGGTCTGCCTTGCTTGGTGGGACAACTATTTGGTTACTCGCCGGCGGAGCGTGGTTACGGGAAGAGTTTCGTCGCGGTTTGGGACCGCACACATTCTGCGAGAATAGTTGCACGAGAAAAGCGTGAGTTCCGTTCTCTTGAGCAGGGTAACAAATCGATTCGAGTATCGCACGAGTTCAATGGTCTTGCCCGTTATGCCCCAGAAGATGTGCGCACTGATGCAGAAAGGCAGGAAAAGTTTTTCGCTGGTTTGGATGATGAACTCACGGACAAGCTCATCTCCGGAGAGTATGCTAACTTTGAGAAGCTGGTCGACAAGGCCATTCGACAGAAGATCGGCGCAACAAGATGATCAAGAAGAGAAAAGCATCTCGTCACGACCTCCTCAACGGGGAAATCAGCGAGGCCGCATTTCATGCACGGAAGTCGAATGGACCTACCACCATGATTGTTCGTCGGCATCGACCTTATCACCCGGGAATTTCCAAGCGCGGTAGTGGCGTGGTCGGCAACGCGTACTCCGGCCCGCGCCCTCCAACGGCGCCATCCCGGCATAAGATCACACCACCACCTCCAAGGAAGGACTCGGGGAAAGCCGAGTCTGTTTCAACTGTGGTGACCCGGGACATTTTGCGACAAGTGTCCGGCCAAGACGCGCTGGGCCAAGGTTCATCCAGGCTCGAGTCAATCATGCGTCCGCCGAGGAAGCACGACCGCTCCCGAAGTTATACTGGTATGTTTCTAAACTATACTCCCGCCACGGTATTATTTGATTCTGGCGCTACACATTCTTTTATCTCAAAGCAATTTGTTGGGGCACATGGGTTGTCAGTAGTGGGATTTAAGATACCTATGAGGGTTCAAACCCCGGAAACCACTTGGAGACCACTCGATTGTCCCTCGGTGGCCATAGAAATCCAAGGATCTATGTTTCTAGCCAACCTTATCCTCCTTCAGTCCAAAGGCTTAGATGTCATTCTTGGGATGGATTGGTTGTCCAGACATAAGGGAGTAATTGACTGCGCTAGTCGCACCATTACTTTAGTCAACATGAATGGAGAAAGAATTGTTTTCCGCTCTCCCTTGCAAGTCAAGCCCGTAGCAAGTTTGAATCATGTTTCCACCGGGGAATCGTCCGAAATGGCGGCCAAGACCCTGTGAAGTTAGAGGATATCCCCATCGTCGAGAAGAATACCTGAAGTTTTCCCGAGGATTTAACTCGATGCCGCCAAAAGGGAAATCGAATTCGGATTGACCTAGTACCGGACCGCCCCAATACACAAGAGGCCATATAGGATGGGAGCCAACGAGTTGGCCGAAGTAAAGAAGCAAGTGGATGAACAGGTTGCAAAAGGGTATATTCGCCCGAGCACATCGCCTTGGGGTGCTCCGGTGATTTTTGTGGAAAAGAAAGACAAGACCAAGAGAATGTGTGTGGATTATCGAGCCCTCAATGAGGTTACTATCAAGAACAAGTATCCCCTACCACGGATTGATGACTTATTCGATCAACTCAAAGGGGCCAAGGTATTTTCCAAGATAGATCTGCGATCGGGCTATCATCGAGTTGAGGATTCGGGAAGAGGACATTCCCAAGACCGCCTTCACCACTGGTATGGACTGCGAGTGTACGGTCATGTCTTTTGGGTTAACCAATGCACGGCTTTCTTTATGAATCTGATGAACAAGGTGTTTATGGAGTTCTTGGATAAATTTGTGGTGGTGTTCATTGATGACATTTTGGTCTACTCTAAGTCAGAGGAGGATCATGAGCAACATCTTCGGACAGGTACTCGAGAAGTTGAGAGACCATCAACTCTACGCCAAGTTTAGCAAGTGTGCTTTACGGTTAAAGGAGGTACAGTTCCTCGGCCACATTGTGAATGCCCAAGGAGTAGCCGTGGATCCAGCAAATGTGGAATCAGTTACTAAGTGGACCTCGCCTAAAACGGTGACGCAGATCCGAAGTTTCCTTGGACTTGCGGGTTACTACCGCCGCTTCATCGAGAACTTCTCCAAAATCGCCAAGCCAATGACTCAACTGTTGAAGAAAGATGAGAAGTTTAAGTGGTCGGCAGAATGCAATAGGAGTTTTGAAGAGCTCAAGAGGAAGTTGGTGTCTGCACCAGTGTTGATACTGCCCGACCCAGCAAAGGACTTCCAAGTTTATTGTGATGCATCTCGCCAAGGGTTGGGATGTGTGTTGATGCAAGAAGGCAAAGTGGTCGCATATGCATCTCGTCAATTGCGCCCACATGAAAACAACTACCCCACTCATGATCTGGAGTTATCCGCAGTGGTTCATGCATTGAAGATCTGGCGACACTACCTAATTGGTAATCGTTGTGAAGTGTATACGATCACAAAAGTCTTAAGTACATTTTCACCCAACCAGATTTAAACCTCCGACGAGGAGATGGTTGGAACGATCAAAGATTATGACTTAGGGATACATTACCATCCCGGCAAAGCTAACGTGGTTGCGGACGCACTAAGCCGAAAGAGTTACTGCACCACCCTCAGTGTCGAAGGAATGTGTGACCAGTTGCAGCAGGAATTCGAGAATCTAAATCTACGAGTGGTGGATTTTGGTTTTGTGGCTGCTCTGGAAGCCCAACCCACTCTCATTGATCAAATTCGGGCTGCTCGGGTGTCGATCCCGAAATGGCCGAACTCAAGAAGAACATGAGAGTCGGAAAAGCTCGTGGTTTTACGGAAGACGAACATGGCACAATCTGGATGGGAAAGAGGTTGTGTGTGCCAGAAGACAAGGATTTGAAAAAGGCGATCCTTACGGAAGTTCACCAAACTCAATACTCAATTCACCCGGGCAGTACAAAGATGTATCAAGACCTTAAAGAAAAGTTTTGGTGGGTCAGCATGAGGAGGGAGATAGCCGAGTTTGTTGCACTTTGTGATGTTTGTCGGCGAGTGAAGGCGAAACATCAACGGCTCCGCATTTGCAACCACTTCATTCCGAGTGGAAATGGGAAGAAATTGGGATGGATTTCATCACGGGTTTACCCCGCACAACGTCAGGATATGACTCGATTTGGGTCGTGGTGGACCGACTCACCAAGGTGGACCACTTCATACCGGTACATACTACCTACTCAGGGAAGAAGTTGGCAGAGCTTTATCTCGCAAGGATCATGTGTTTGCATGGCGTGCCTAAAAAGATCGTGTCCGATAGGGGAAGTCAGTTTACTTCCAAATTCTGGAAGAAGTTGCAAGAAGAACTTGGTACCCGTTTGAATTTCAGCACGGCCTATCATCCGCAAACAGACGGCCAAACTGAGAGAGTGAATCAGATTTTGGAAGATATGCTAAGAGCATGCGTGCTCGATTTTGGAAAAGCATGGGACAAAAGCTTGCCCTATGCAGAATTCTCTTACAACAACAAGCACAAGCCGCATTCAAATGGCACCGTATGAAGCACTGTATGGACGGAAATGCCGCACACCCCGTTTTGGGACCAGACGGGTGAGCGCCAATTGTTTGGCACGGAAGTAATAAGCGAAGCAGAGGAAAAGGTCCGAGTGATTCGGGAAAGGTTGAAGATTGCGCAGTCCCGACAGAAGAGCTATGCCGATAATCGTCGAAGAGATCTCGCTTTTGAAGCAGGGGATTTTGTGTATCTTCGCGTTACACCACTCCGGGGAGTACACCGTTTCCAAACCAAAGGTAAGTTGGCACCACGTTTCGTGGGACCATACAGATTCGGGAACGTCGAGGAGAAGTGGCCTATCACCGGAGCTTCCTCCAACATGACCGGTATTCACGACGTGGTTCATGTGTCCCAGCTTAAAGAAGTGTTTAAGGGTACCGAGAAGAGCGGGCGAGTCCGGACTGATTGAAATCCAAGAGGACTTAACCTATGTAGAGAGACCAGCACGTATTCTTGAGCTCAGTGAAAGAAGGACGCGGAACAAGGTTATCAGATTTTGCAAGGTTCAATGGACCCATCACTCCGAGGAAGAAGCTACTTGGAAACGAGAAGATGAGCTAAAGGCCGCGCACCCGCACCTCTTCGCCAGTACCTCCGAATCTCGGGGTCGAGATTCCGTTTAAGGGGGGTAGGTTGTCACATCCTGAGTTTTTCCCTAATTCATTTAAAATAATTTACCCGGAAATAATAGGAATTTCTGAAATTAATCTGGAGTCAACCTATAATTTTAAAATGCAATTAATAAATGGAAATGACATGATAGGATTTTTCTTGAATTCTTCATGTCAAAATACGCTAAGGATTTTTACTGGAATTTTTAGAGCACTCTAAGTATTTTTAATCAATTAAATAAGAAAACAGGAATTTAATTAAGTCCCTTTTCTTTTTTTCTTTTTCTTTTTCTTTTTTTTCCTTTTCCGTACGCCCGTACGGTTCCTTTCCCGCCCGTCGCCCTAACGGGCCGTTGGCCCGGCCCGCGCTCGCCGCCTCTCCGGACGTGGGCCGAGGCCCACCGTCCGCCGCGCCGCGCAAGTCCGCGCTCTTCCTCGCGCGCGGCCACCGACAGTGGGCCCCACTGCCTGGAGCCGCCTCCCCGCGCCCGGCCGGCCCAACCGCCGCCGCCATAGCCGCGCCGCCCCGCCTCTTTCTCGGCCGTTTCCGCGCGCCTCGTGCCGCGTGGGCCCCACGCCGGCTCCGCCCGCGCGCCGCACCCGTGCCCGCACTTCCCGCGCGCACAGCCGCCGCCGCCCGAAACGGTCGTCGTATATCTCTCTCTCTCTCTCGAGTCCGAGAACGCCGGCGACCTTATCCCCGCCGTTCCGTGCCCGTTTCGGTCTCCTCTCTCCCCTTTAAAACCCCTCGAGCTCCGCCTCGTTTCCCCTTTGTTCGCCGTTGATTCTAGCCCGTGTCGCCGCCGTTTCCGTCGTTCATCCGCCGGTGAGCTCGCCGCCGTCCCGGGTTTCTTTTGTTTCGTTTGCTTCCTTTTCCTTTCGCGCGTGCCGCCGCTCGTCGGGTCGCCGCCGCCGCCGTCCGCCGCCGCTCGTCGCCGCCGCGCCCGCCCCGCCGCTGCGCCGGTCGCCGCGCCGTCCCCGCCGCCGCCGCCACCCGTGGAACCCTAACCCTAACCCTAGCGCCGCCTCCCGTGCCGTCCGATCTTGCGGATCGGACGGATCTGCGCTCGTCCGATCGCGACGCATCCGCGCGCCGATCGCCGCCGCCGGCCGCCCAGATCGCGCCACGTCGCCGCAATCCGGCCGCTCGATTGCGCCATGTGGCGGCAATCCGCCGCCGCGCCCGTCTCCCGCGCGCTCAGCCGGTGCCGACGCGCCCTAGGGTGACGCGCCCGCCGACGTCATGCCGACGTCAGCCCCGAGCCGCGCGTGGATGACGTCACAGGACTTAATTCGCGCAATAAATAATTTAATCTTTTCTGTTTAGATTAAAAATCGCAATTAAACTTCTAAAATTCATATCTTTTGAATCCGAGCTCCGTTTTAGTCCATTCAAATTTCATTAAATCCAGAAAAATGTCAAGAATCCATTAAAAATACTTTTCAGTGCTGTTTCAGTAGACTTTTTAGGGTGTTTGTTGAGTGCTTTGTTTGTCGTGTAGATCCCGAGTTTTCCGGCGAGCCCGTTCTTTTCAAGTAGTCGCCGAGGTTCCTCGCTCCGAGCAAGGCAAGTCATACCTTACATTGACCATATTGTACCTATTTTATGTAAATACCTCTATTTCATTCAAATATTGCATATGTTTTAGAATGTCATTTCATGGGATGTTTTATACCTATTGTACTCAACCATAGGATTGTTTACCTTATACCATTGATAACCGGGGATCCAATGTGACTAGATGATAGTTTAAGGTTGCTTAGTCATGCTTAGCGCAACTAGCTCACTTAAGGGAATCACACTAAGTTTTTTACTAAAGTTGACCTCCCGGTGACATTAAGATATGACCTTCTTCTTAATAATATTGAAGTATGAAAAAGGTGGGTCGTGAGCACATGGTTGGACTTTGGTTAGTGTGCTCATGACGATTAAGGACCGGTTCTCGGGAAACCCTGGAAGAAATGCCGTGCATACCACAAGCCAGCATGGGTAATGGCTGGGTCTGTAGCGTAGCTGTCTCTAGTTAACGTATCCCAGAGAGGGTGGGCGTGATGGAGTTGGGTCGGCCCCGGTTTTAAGGGTTGATCAGCTTTCGGATTCACCGCGGCACTAGAGGGGGCTGCCCATTGCCCGATGGGAATGGGGGCGAAACCTTGGTGTGGTACGATTGACTAGAGGAGGTTATGTGAAGGGTCTTGTCACAATTCCTTTCCGGGGCACCGTGGTGGTGCACCGGCGCACGGTAATGTGTTGTGGGATTGTGTCTTGTGGGTACAGTTGTACACCTCTGATCAGAGTAAAAACTATTCGAATAGCCGTGCCCACGGTTACGGGCGATCGACCAGATTCACCTTGATTAGTCTCATTTACTTTATTCGAATGAAATGTTGGAATATGACTAGTGCAGGTGGATGGATGGGCCTGTTGCAACGTGGTTTGAGCGTTGGACAGTGTTTATTTAATACTGCTTAAATGTTACTACTGTTTTACTGTCTTCAAATATTATTATTGTATACTGCAAATGCTGTTTATGCAAATTGAGCCTCTTGACCATTCCTTGTTATTTATCTCGCACCATGTCCCCTTTTCCGGTGTGACTTGTTGAGTACGGTGGTTGTACTCAGTCTTGCTTCTTTTTCCCCCTTCAATGCCAGAGGTTGAGAGCGAGGTCTCCGAGGAGGTGTAGGCTTGTTCTCGTCAAGGTTTAGCTGTGGAGTTGGTGTTCCGCTTCGCTCGCGTCAAGTTTAGCTTAAGTCAGTTTTTTTTCCTTTCCGCTGCATTTGTGTAACTCTTTTATATTGTTTCTAAGACGAGGATTCTGTATTATCAATAACGTCGATTTGTGTACCTCGGCTGATTCCTGGACGAGGATGTAATGCACAAATTAGCTGCAGAAATTCTGGTGTGAATTTCTGGGCGTGACAGGCTGTCGATTGGGGTTGCTGCGTCAGCTCATTCGTCGACCAGCTCTGTAACGTCCCTAGCCTCTTGACCACCTACGACCGACGCCGTGTGTTCGCTTGACGCCTGGGGGGTAGCTGACTGGGGGGCAGCCGATGGAGGTGGAGAAGGCTGCAAGAGACAAGTGTTAGATGTCAAGTCGGTTGGGGTCAGAAAGCTAAGATGTAAGCTGAGGGAGATGGTTACCGTTGAGGCGCGGCGCGGAGGACGGCGAGCCAGCTTTTTGACTTGTGAGAAAATAAAATAGGATTTTTTCTGTAAGTATTGACAAATTAAATCACCTGATAATCTGAAAGGAAGAGTAACTTGAAGTGCGAGACTTTCTGAAGAGATTTCATCCGGCAGTAGCAGAGTGATGAAGTGGGAAGACCTCTAGTGGAAGATGTGGTGTTTGATCTCGACCCACCAACGGTCATAGGTTGTGCTCCTCTTGTATGCTTGCACCATGTCAACAATGCTGCCGAGAGGGGGACCGGATATGTTCATCAATTTGCTCATGATTGGGGCCTGGTCAATTATTCCCCTTGTCTCAATCTTATCGGCATAATAACAACCGATGGGCAGTTGCCCAAGTCCTAACTGCCGGGCAGCCGATATAGGGTAATAAAACTCATAACTCTGGGTCACTGATCAGCCCTGGTGGATCCCAGTCGGCAGGATGCAAGGACTGATAGCAGTGGTGAACAAGTCCCTGCACTTGGGGTAGTCGTCCGAGTTGATCTCTTCCAAGTTGAATTCAATAGGGAGCTTGAAAAGTGGCTGATCCATGTAAAAGTACCAGATGCGGTTGTTCTTTGCAAACCCGTCATAGAAGGATACGAACCACTCGGCTAGCAGCTCGGCCGATTGCTTTGACCCGGCATGCATGGCTACTGCTTCTCCGTAACTTAGACACCTGGTGGTGGTGACCTCATTTCCCTCGTCATCTTCAATCGGCTCTAAACGTGGGAGACGTGCTTCGGTCAAAGGTGGCCGACCGTCTATTTTTTGGGTCATCAAGACCAGCCAGATCTAAAGGAACCACCAAGGACCTCCAGTGTTGACAGAGGCATTGGTAGCTATCTTAGCAACTGCTTGATGGAGGGTTTGATATAGGTGGCCGAGGAGATACTTGCCCAAAGGGATTTTTCCTTTCTCCACCAAGGCCTCGGCTACGATCTGCCAATTGGCAGTCGACCCATAGCTCGAGCCGCAGAACAGGAATTTTTCTAACCACATCATGAGAAATGCGGCGTGTTCCCTAGGGCCGACTGGTCCTTCCTTCATGTTCATGGACACGTAGCCGCTCCATCCTCCTATGGCTTTTTTTTGAATTGGTGTTGGCTTTTCCAAGATAGTTCTTCAGGGTTGGCCGACGACAGGATATCTAGTCCAGTGGTCATGACTACGTCGGCCAGGGTGACTGTCATTGGGCCTTGTTGAAACATGAAGGCATTGAGGGTGTCATTCCAGAAGTAGGTTGCAGCCGACATCATTGGTTCATCTTTTTGCATATCGGCTATTGATAGAGATAGACATTGAGCTATTCCTACCTCTTCCCAGTGAGTTTGCTTGGCTGATTCCATCCTCTTATACCATTCAGGCCAGGATTTGTCCATGGATGGCCAAGACTTAAAGGTTCCAGACCAGTGGCTCAGAGAAAGTTTCTTCATATTGTAGGGCATCCTATCGGTTTTGGCTATGATTATCTCGGTAGGGTCCTTGTTACCGATAGGCCCTAGGAAATATTTGTTTTGCTGAGCAAGGCTGGGGATGGCTATTTGATGGGACAAGTGCTACAATCGGAAAGAAGAACATATTTATAAATGAAAAACCCTAGAATTCGAATCTATAAGTTCAGGCAGAAGAGAAAGGGTTTTTGGGCCGATTAGGCGTACCTCGGGAACTCGGCAGGCGGCGGCGATGCGGCGGCGTGGCGGCGGAGGAAGCCATTGTGTGACGGAGATTGCCGGAGGAGGGGATCACCGCGGGGTCTTGACGGATGTACAGGTCGCCAGAGAAATCGAAGGTTGCTGAGGTGGCTTCTTGTTTGTGAAGGCGTGACACGTGTGACGGCCGCGGGGGTAGAATTTAAAGAGTTTGGCGAACGGCCGAAACAGAGTCGTGCTAGGATTGTGCCTTGGAATTGAATCGCCTAAAATACGCAACATTGCATATCGCGGACTTGGGGGGCATGTGTTAACGACCGAATTTGGTAACCTAACTCCCGGGTTTGAAACAAAGATTGAAGCGGAATTGGAGAAGAAATGCAATATGAGAAGAGATGGAATTAGAATCGGCTAAGTCCGAATCGGTTACGGAGCCCGTCGCTGAGAGCGAGTCGGACTAAGACAGCCGATAGTCGATTCCGGGTAAGGGTGAAGTGGGACCAGTCCCGGCAGAGAGCGTGGAGATGAATAGAAGATTCGGTTCCCAAATTGCGCGTTAAAAGATATTGCCATCTACGGATAGAGTCCTCTAACTGCAATTGTATCTATAAATTAGGAATTTGTTTAGACTGTATGTTGTAATGCCGCATGGGTCCTTATCCCGGGATATTATCGTATTTTAAATAGTAGATTAGATAGAGACCATGGTTTGCACGGATAATGTTATTCTTGGGTATAAATAGGACCCGAGATCCCTGTAATTTTATATTCACATAATCAATACAACCTTCGGCGCATCGCCTCCTTTTTCTTCAGACAAACAATTGATCCGGCTTCGGGCTGCATCGTTTCGATCCTGAGTTAAGGTAAATGTTTGTCGTTAGTGGTGTATCTTGTCGAATTTAGTGCTTCTATCACTATGACACTCTAAATTCGATGATTTATGCTGCGCTAGTTATCATATATCACATATAATCTAGAACAATGTTTAGATCTGCCTTGACATTAGCTTGTTTCTGTCAAGAATCAGTAGCCGATAGAGCTAGATCTAAAAGTTGGCTCAGATTATATGCGGTATCCACCGTCTCGAGGTATTTACAACAGTTGCAGTAGGTCTGATTGTTCCTTTTATACTTAATGCTGCATCAATATTGATCTGTTAAGTCGTTTTCGAAGCTTTTATGATCTATTCGGCTAGATGTACATGTTTAGAGGCAGTGCCGGGGTTTCAGCCGGCCTTATCTATTTTAATATTCTTTTTGATATATTTCCTATCAGGTTTATTAAAACCGCCTCTTATATTAAGATCTTGCTCTAGTTAAATGCCCTAAGCCAGAATCAGTTTGTCAGTTACAGCCGACACCGACTGATCTAGGTTTAGCACATTCAGCTTAGATCAATATCTTTTCATAAGATAAATCGGAGTACTAGCTGATTCACAGTTGGACTTACGATATCGGCTAGACTGTTAAAGCATATATTTATTATCCTATTGTATATTTGGATTAAGTGGTTAATATTGTCTCGGCGCAGCCGATCTATTCTAGTCACTAGTTTAAATACACTTCGGGATAGCATATATATGTAAATTCACTCTTGCAGCCGATCCAGTAGGATCTAACTTAATACTTAACACATATATCTTTATTTTTCTTGTTGGTTAACAGATCAAACCAACTGGCACGCCTTGTACAGCACAGGTAGCCGAGGAGGACCTGCACTAGAGTTAAGTAGATCTCCCAGGCCAGCGCGTGAGAGAAATTCCTCATCAACACCAAACAACGCTGGACAGCCTGCTGATAGGTCGAGCCGACGTTCTTTAGACTGAAAGAACCATCGTGGTGTAACAGAAGGCCCCGAACGGCGTAATGAAAGACGTCTTCTCCTGATCGGACGCTTTGAGGCCTATCTGATGATAGCCTGAGTAGCAGTCCAAGAAACACAGGAGGGAACACCTCGCATTGGAGTCAACGACATGATCGATGCGGGGAAGAGTAAATGGGTCTTTAGGGCAATGCCTGTTGAGATCGGTATAGTCAACACACATTCTCCATTTCCCATTCTTCTTTTTAACAAGGATCGGATTGGCAAACCACTCCAGATGATACACTTCATGGATGAAACCCGCGTCTAACAGTCTAGTCAACTCCGGTGCTCTTGAGGAAACTGGTGCAGCCTCTGTCTGACCAGCTTGGCATCGAGGAGGACGTGAAGCTCATGCTCGACCAACTCCTTGGGTACTCCAGGAAGTTTCGCTGGTTTCCAAGTGAACATATCGATGTTCACGCGTAGGAAGTCGACGAGCGCGCTTTCCTATTTCTTCCCGAGCTGCAAGCCGATCAACGCCGTCTTGGAGGGATCCGTATCTAAGAGGACGACGATCTTGGACTCGGTGAAACCCATGGAGGGTCTTGATACGGGCGGCTCAAGGCCGGGGTTGTGCTCCCTCATCTACGCCTTCCCTTTGGGATCGGCACGCAGGTGCGTGATTCCTCTGACACGAGCTGAAGGGTCGGCGGCTTCACCCAAGGCAAGGCGAGGCTCTCGTATCCCCTCGCACAGAGAATTCCCCATGGGGCCCCAATATCTTGAGGACCAGATACGTGTAGTGGGTGACCGCCATGAGTTTGGCAAGGGCCAGTCGGCCAAGCACCGCGTGATAAGCTGTCTCAAAGTCTGTCACATAAAACCTGACGAACTTGGTGCGGAAGTTTTCCCGTGTCCTAAACGTAACGGGGAGGGAAATGACCCCAAGGGGCAAGCTTGCCCAGCCAGGGACAATGCCGTAGAATGGCAAATCCATGGGCTCGAGAACGGAGGGTGAGACCCCAAGCTCACGGAGGGTTCCTCAAAAGAGGATGTTGATTTCGCTCCCCCCATCGACGAGGACACGCTTGAGGCACACCTTGAGCACCACCGGGTCCACCACCAGTTGGAACCGACCCGACTTTGGAACGTCGGCCCACTGATTGGCCCGAGAGAAAGAGGTCGGGACGTCCGACCATCGAAGGCGCTCAAAGGGCTCAGAGGATATGGCGTTCTCACGTCGGGAGAGGAGCTTCTGCTGGCATCGACTCTCCGAGGTTGCCTTGCCCCCGAGGATCATACTAACAGTGTGGGTCGGCTCGTAGAAGCCTTCTTCCGTCGATGATCCTTTTTCTGACACTTCAGGTCTGCACTCCTCCCTTTCCGAGGCCTCAAAGGTCGTGTCGGAGAGCCTGAGATCTCCCATTATATTTTCCAGATGACGTGAAATGCTTCAAGTCATCTAACAAACATAACAAGACGTCCGGAGCCTCGAGAGAAAGATACGTGAGACATTCTTGGGCCTTTAGCCTGCCAATCAACTTCAGCCTGAGATGTGCCCGTCAAACCACTCGAAGGTGGCGACCTGATGTGTTACACATTCAGGAGACTTGATAAAATGGCCAAAGATCTACAACATCTCAAATATCATTAACTCTTACTCATGAAAATCTAGCTCCCAGGATGTGCGCTAGATTCCCACTTTCATCTTAAGCGTGGGCATTCATCGCAAACACATCAAAGATGAACGGAATGTAAAGACTTACATTAACTTAATAATTACATAGGCCGACCGGCCAAATATATATATATATATATATATATATATATATATAAATCTGAGAACAACGGAAGCTTGACTACCCAATCACAAGCACACCGACTAGGGGTTTACCCCATTAAGTTCAATCCTAGAAGAAGAAAATCGTAAACCCGCATCACTCAAGGACTAAGTCAATACCTGCAAAGCAAAGTGGATATTCTAGTGGCAAAAGTTAGTACATTATTAGAAATAATGTACTGGCAAGTACCAAGGAAAGCCTAACACTCTATATGTAGGGCATATAATCAAGGAAGACATAATATGGTTCATTTTAGCACAAAGCAAGTTTTATTTGCATAAAATACTTTAAAATCAGTTTTGCTTTCAAATGTAATTTCAGCAAGCAAGTTCTTAGCATATGGGCATCAAAGTAGTCATTAATCATGTTCAAATATACACCTCATTGCCATCCATGGCAGCAAGGAGGTCTTCCACAAAACTCAACATAACTTGAAGGTAAATTTCAGCATTTAGAAGAATAAACACAAGTCTATACTCAATAATATCCACACGCCACTCATGTCCATGAGCATGGCTAGTTGATTAGTTTAGACTCTGCAGAGTTTGTACACTTTACCCACATGATGTGAATTGCTCACTTGAAGTGAAGCACTCTAGTTTGGCTCGGTACCCGTCGGTACCATCATACTCTACACATTGAGTACAAACTAGAGGTCACAACGAAGCCTTTACACTACTTAATCTCTAGCCTTGCACCAGCACGATATGTGTTCCTCCATCCTAGGCATACTGGAATATGACCTAGAACCGTCAAGTGGCGTGGCCCCACCTTAAACTTAACGCCGTGGTGGCGAACACGAGAGGAACCCACCCACGTGGCACAATATCGTTGTAATTGACAGACTTAGTCACCTAAACTACCCATCGGGGTAAATAGGAAGTTCCTCTGGGTTATCCGAACCCATACACACCGGCCTACCTTAGTGCAAGGCTAGGTGCTAAGTAGATTATTCAGCTTAGGTCATCCCATACTAACACATATGGTTGTACTATATACGAAATGAACTGACATTGAGTGAAGTCCTTAGGTCGGTTTGGGCACACTCTCCCCCTATCGGCATACAAATACATAAATCGCATGCCACTTGAGGCCCAAACCTAAAATCCATGTTTTTCACCATTTTATTTGTCAAAATTTCAAGCATTCAAGTTCCGTCCAGATTATTTAAAAATAAAGTTTTATGTTTGTAATGAGCACATAATGACGAGCAAAAATATTTTAAGCATGGCTAAGCATTATAGTACCTTAGTGATATCAAAACTTATGATATAAGGTGGTATAGTCATATTTTGATTAGGAATGAAGGATATGGACATATGTGGGGTTAAGGTGATAATGCAACTAATAGGAGTTTGTCTAACAGGTTTAACAAAATTTTAATTTATTACTGTATAATCGACATGTAAGATTTGAAAACATTTTCAATAACTTTAGAAACCTTGGTTCAAAGTGTTCAAAGAGAGAGGGAGGTGGAACTTGCCTTGTAACTGGAAAATGTCAGCACCTAAATTACTTCTTCACCATTTAAGCAATTATCTATAAAAAATACATGTTATATAGTTAAACACCGAAATATGCGAAAAATCCAAAATGCTCTAAAATGCATGATTTGTGCACAGTGGATATGTTCTGGTCCAAGATGAATTTAGGTGAAAGAATTTCTAATTTATCTTATTCCATTTTGGAGTTATGAATTTTTAGAAGTTTACTCGGTACAGGATAGTATTTAATTAGGTAGTGTTCTAAACTGTTTCTATAACTTGATTTTTTATTAACTTTGACTTCACAGAGGTGGGGATATACGTTTTCTAAGACTAACATCTTTGGTTTCAAAATTTTTTTTAGGGTTATTAATAATTTATTAAGCATTTTACCGATTATAACATGTCATAGGTCTATATTGTTTAATAAGCGCATGACTTTAGTGTTGTAGGTCTAGAACATGTTACCTTTTGATTTAGTTGAAAGTACATGTTTTGATGATAATACAAAACTTGAGTTTACTCAAAAAGGAGTTAAGATGGATTTTAGGTAAATCTCGAAAGTTCAGTTCATCCAAATCACATCATATTAATATTAAGAGTCTTAGAGGCATTTGGTACAAAGTAACTATATATTTTTATTTTTTCTACTTAGAGAGTGTAAGTTTATGCATATATAGAACTTAAGTTTGTCCAAAAATAAGTTAAATTGAATTTTATATGTATTTTATAAGTTTGTGCAAGTTTTATGTGTGATTTTCCTTATTTAAATTTTAGAGACAAACTTTGCACAGTGAGTCTAAGTTTTAGGCCTCCAAAATAAAGTTCATAACTTTGTGAATCCATAGCAACTGGAATCACCTCAAAAGGAGTTATATTTGATTTTATATTGAATTTACAAGTTTGCAAGATTTTCTATGGATAACATATTAGTTTGTGTATTTGTTTTACTAATTTTCCAGATTTTGAATAGTTGGGTCCACATGTCATTGGCTGTATATATGCAGAAAGGCCCTTGGAGTTCTCAGGAATAGAACCTGCAGTCCCTGGCACGTGGCATTTGAAAGTTCTTTAAGAGTGCTCAAGTTTTAGTGTATTTATAAATAGATCCATGGCCACACATGTCATTCTTAGTAGTTTTACATTTTAAACCTTATATGTTTTAAACATTTTCTAAACAAGGTCTTTAGTGCCTAATGACGTGGGGCCCGCTTGTCAGCAAGGCCAAGAATGAGGACAGGCAGAGCTCGGCGGCCGAAGCTCCTTTCCGGCTTCACCGGCGGCGAACGAAGGCGTTGCAGAGGAGGCGACCAAAAGAGAAAAGGTGGAGTGGCCTATTGCAAACCTATTGGTGGTGCTCTTGTGCACAGTGTTGACCGGAATCATGCCGGCGGTGAGCACAGGCGGCGGTGCGGCTCGGCATGCCGATGCATGTCGGGTTTCGGCTTGGTTTAGTGCGAAGAAATGCATGCATGTGCGTCTCCAAGGGTCCTGGGTGCTTACTAGATAGCGCAATAGGCTTGGCAAGGCACGAGCGACGGTGGCGACGCGAGGTCCAATCGCGCGGCGATGGAAAATGGCAGGGTGACGGCGTTCACTTTACTCCGGTCTTCGGCCTACCATAAAGAGATGTAGTAAGACTTGCTGACGCCATAAGGACGCTTCATGTGCAAGGAATCAGACAGAGTCTCACCGGAGTGGGTGGAATCGAGGACGAAGCTCGGCGGCCGGGGTTGGAGAAGACGACAGCGATCTCTCTCTCCGGTGCATCATTCCTCAGGGTTCTGTTAACAACCAAATTTGGTAAGCCAAATCCCTGTGTTTGAAGCTACAATTGAAGTGGAATTGGAGTGCGTGATTCTTGGAAACAGAGTGCGCGTCGGCTAAGTACGAATTGGCTAAGGAGTCAATCGGCTGAGACCGAGTCGGATGAGGATATCCGGCATAGCCGATTCCGATTGGGATAACAAATGTTACCAATGCCGGTGCGAAAGCACGAAGATTATTATTGGATTGGGTTTCCGATGCTTCAGAGATATTGCCATCTATGGATAAAGTCCTGAAAAGGCAATTATATCTTTAAATTAGGATATTTTGTATAGTTTCCTTGCAGATCACGGTAGAGGACCCTGTCCCAGATATTTGTCGTATTTTAAATAGTAGTTAGAGATAAGGGTCGTGTCCTACAAGGACTCTGTTTGTAATTGGGTATAAATATGATTCGAGACCATGTAATTTATGAATCGATAAATACAAAATCAATACAATCTCGGCGCATCGCCACCTTTTTCATTTAATAGTTTTTGATGAGTTCTTGCTTCTAGTTGGGCTGCATCGGTTGATCTCCAGCGAAAAGGTAATTCTTGTCACAGCGGTTTGCGTTGTCAGGATTAGTGCTTCCATCGTCATGATACTCTAATCCTATCTTCGTAATCTGCATAGTTATCATATATGCTATATAATTTAGATCGACATTGTGGTCTAAACCCTAATCGGCTAGCATTAAGACTAGATGATAGCCGGTAGGTTTGGATTTCAATGTTAGTCTGGATTATATAGTATATCTACCATCTTGAAAGATGTTCATAGACTCGTATAGATCCTATGCTTCTTGTGGTACTTAATGCTGCATCGATTAGGTTCGATCTATTAAGTCAACTTTATAATCATAACAGATCTATCTTGTTTTATGATCATTATTAGAGATAGTATCGGAGTTTCAGCTGATTTTATCTGTTTTAACTGTCTTGTATGTTTTATATTTAAGATCTCTCTATAATTAAATATATTAAGCTTGTAATCAAACTGTTACATTATCTTAGTATATGATCGGTCCATGTTTAATATATTTGGCTAGCAGTGATATCTTAGTATAAAGCGGTATCGGAGTACTAGCCAATACATGTTAGATTAATTTCTTCGGTTATGCTGTGAACAAGTATAATCCTTGCCTTATAGTATTTTTAGATCTAAGTAATTTATACTGTCTCGGTATACTATCAATCTATCCCAGTCACTTGGTTTAAATATGCTTTAAGACTTGGATTATATTCTGTTAACATCTGTAGCCGATCGGATGAATCTAATTGCTGCCGATTCAGTATGCATTGCATCGGCTTAGTACTAAATGATATGTCATCGGCCACCAGCCGATCGGCTATCGTTTTGCGAGCTAATTCTTTCTATTGTTTCTTGTTGATTGCAGGATCAAATCACCTGGCATTCCTACGAAACTTGAAGCAATAATTTGGACCTACACTAGAGTTAAGCAAATCTCTCAGGCCAGTGCATGGGAAATTATCTCATCAACAGGTTCTTGAGGGGTTTTGAAGAGGAGGTCGAGGCGATGTAGCTGGCGCGTTGGGTTAGCTTAGGGTGGTCCACGACGGTTGGAACGCCGAGGTTGCCATGGCTTTGGTGCTCGAAGCACGGTCTAAGACGTCATCGGTGCGGTCCTTGTTCCTGTCGATCCGCTGCATGATTAAAAAGCATGTCAAGATAGAAAACAATCGGCTTGATGAGGAGAATATGGAATGGGGACAAGATGGCGACGACGATGGCCCGTTGGACGGCAGTGATGGCATCTTCCCGACGGCTGGCGTCGGGGATGAGGATGAAGGGAGCAACTGGAGCTTCTTTCCTCGGTTTGCTCAGATTTGGGGTGGAGAGTGAGGTTGGGTGACTGAGTTGGGAGAAGAAAAGTGGAGCTCGGCGTTGGACACGCCTCCGGCCACGCGTCGAGCATGTCCAGAGCGTTGTCTCCCTCCCACTCACATGTTCCCGGTTGGCTAGGTGATTGGCACAGGGTGAGGGCGAGCTAGGGTGACTGCCAAGTGGGTCCAGGGCGAAGAGGGCAAGGCTGGAGTGAGAGAGATGGGTAGGAACACAAGTGAAAATGATTTTAAGCGAATTTTCAGATTATTTTCTCTCCCTAATCTCCGTAGCTTCACAATCTAATGTGTGGACTAGATAAATTAGTGCAAATTGTAATACAGGTAGATGTTTATGCCTAGTTTCCATTTTCTTTGGTTGCACACAAAAATCATTTGTGGTTTGTTCACGAAATTAAACAAAGACTAGACAAATTATATTTATTTATGATAATTAACCTAGTAATTGAATAAATTATTTTCCATGTACACTTATGTGCATTTTAATGAACTTTTAGACAAGATGTCGTTCTAGCCAATAAAGGATATCAATCGGTCTATCATTTGACTATTTTCTCTATTTTGTTTGAGGCATCAAACCTAGTTATTAAATTGCACCAAAATTATATTGAGTTAAATATAATGAGGGGCACCTACATGAATTTTTCCATGATTTTATCTTGCTTGAATTATTTTAGAAAATTGGGGTAACTTTTCTTTGTATATGTGCTCCCACTTTGTAAATGCATCTAATATCATTATGGGGGTTATATTAAACCTTTCTTGGGCTGAGGTGATGATCTTTGGATTAAATTTTTATGTTCACACGTTTTCATCCAATATTAGTTTTAGGCTTGTTTTGTGAATTTAATTCTTTTAGCTTATGCTTATCAGGCCTATAATGAAATGTGAGACCAAAATCCAATAGCACAAAAGACCAATTTGTCAAAACATGTTTTATGCATGTGCAGGCACTCATGTATGATTGCATCTATGTTAAGGGCTAAGAATGAAAAGGTTTTATTTTGTTCTTAAATTTTAGTCATGCAAATTGATTGAAACTATTCATCTGGTTAGAAAAGAAAATTTTTGGTCCACAAAATTGAGAAACTTTACTTCCATTTTGTTTCTGACAAAAATTTCTTGACCCAAAAATTTGGGTACATGAAAGGTCGGGGGTTCTGAGCCTCCCGAGCCATGTGGTCCTGGAGAGTGTAACACTATCGAATGGTGTGATTGCCTTCCGGGTGTAGGAAACATGGCCTATCTAATGCCTTCCAAAATGATTCACCCGATGGCTCTCCCCTTGAGCCTGGCCTCACGATGCCCGCGACTTTCGGGGTCGGCTTTCACTTCACCTCGTCCTGCCGAGCTCGCGGGAGTGGTCGGCGGTCCGGTCTTCTTGGCGAGCGACACTCGGGATTCGCCCACTCCTTGCCCCGGGACTCCCTCGGGGGGGGGGGGAGGGGGCGAGACTCGGGAGCGACCATCTGATGTCGTTCGGCGTCCTTGGCATCGACGAATCTCTCGACGATGGTGATCACCTCAGCCGGGGTGGTCGGCTTCATTCGGACAAGGAAGCGGAATAGTTTGGAGGGTTTTTGAAGGCCCTCAGAGAAAATGCACATAACATCTTCATCGGTAATGCTCGCAACCATGTTGCGGTGCTCCGAGAAACGTCGGATGTAGTCCCGGAAAGACTCGCTAGCCCCCTGCTGGACCTGGTGTTTGTGTGAATTTTTTACACACGCTGACCTCGGAGATCTGCTTAACTCCAGTGCAGGTCCAAATTGGTCACCTCTGGTGATTGAGCAGGCGTCTGAGTTGGTTTGATCCTGTAACCAACAAGAAAATAAAGATAGGCATTTGATTAGGGTTAGATCTTACTCGATCGGCTATGGATATTCATAAATATACAATTGTTATCCCAAAGAACATTTAGATTAAGTGATTGGGATAGATCGGTAGTATACCAAGACAATATAAACATTTAGATTAAGTGATTGGGATAGATCGGTAGTATACCAAGACAATATAAATCACTTAGATCCAAAAGTACGTTAGGAACACAATTATATATATTCATAACCTAGCCGATGTCGCAGATCTAATGTAAATCGACTAGTACTCCGATATGTTTTATAAAAAGATATTAATCTAGATTAAATGCATTAAACCAAGATCAATCGGTTGTTAGTGTAAACTAACAGGTTGATACCGAGCTTAATACATTTAAGTAGATTGAGATCTTAATATAAAAGGCATTTCTAATACATCTAACAGTAATAATACATAAACATGGTCAGAATAGGTAAGATCGGCTGAACCCCCGGTTCTATCTCAAATAGAAAACATTGAACCAAATACATCTATATAATTCTAAAGGCGACTTAATAGGTCGATTAGATGCAGCATTAAGTACCAAAAGAATTATAGGATCTATATAGGCTAATGAGAACTCTTCGAGATGGTAGATACGCCACATAACCTAAATCAACCTCTAGATCTAGCTCTGTTGGCTGCTATCTTCAAAGAGATATTAGCCGACCGCGAGATAGATCTAGACATTGATCTAGATTATATGTCGCATATGATAAATTAAGCAGTTTGCAACATCAGAATAAGAGTATCATAATGATGGCAGCACTCGCCCCGACACCACAAGCCCCTTGTAACAAGAAATTACCTTTCCTGGAGATCGAAGTCGATGCAGCTCGAGGTCAAAGCTAGAACTCATCAAGAAAACGTAAAATAAAAGGTTGGCGATGCACCGAAGGTTGTATTGATGTTTGTTGATATGTTTAGAAGGTCTCGGGTGATATTTATACCCGAATATACAGTGAATCCGTAACGGACACGATTCCTATTACAGATTAAATCTCTAATCAAACCGACATTATTACAAAAGGAAACTATACAAGACATCCTAACTTAAAAGATACAATTGTTGTTGCAGGACCTTATCCATAGATGGCAATATCTTTAACATACTTTGGAAACCGAATCCAATAATTATCTATTAAACTTTCCTTCTGGGATTGGCTCCACTTCTGTCTTCAATCGGAATCGGCTATCGACTATCTTGCTCCGACTCAGACTCAGCCGAATGGCTCCGTAGCCGATTCGGACATAGCCGATACAATCTCTATTTCCGCGAATCGCGCATTCCTCCAATTCCGCCTCAATCTTTGCTTCAAAAAGGGGATTTGCTTACAATATTTGATCGTTAACACATGCCCCCCAAGTCCACGATTTGATAATGTTGCGGATTTGACGCAATTTCAAACTCAGCGCAACCCTAGATCGAGTCTGCCTCGGCAATCACGAAAAAACTCTTTAAATAACTCTCGTTTCGCACCGAGCAAATTCACGCCGTTACTCTGTGCTCCATCCAAGCCCTAGCTAAAAACCTCTTCAGTTTTCCTTGGCAATTTTCTCGAAGCAAAAAGGCGCACCCACCAATGATCCTCTTTGTGGCGGCATTCTTCCCCGGCAATGGCGTCTTCCAGCACCCCTTCCGGCACACCCCTAGCAGAGTACCTCGAGGTAAGTCCCGTCGACTGCAACCCTTTTCCACCACAACATAGTCGTTTGCCTTTCATAATTTTGTTGTTCTTTATATTTCAACTGTAGCATCTGTCCCACCAAGTTGCGATCCCAAACCTCTTTCACCCCAATCAATTCTTGTTAGGGCCAATCGGCAATTTGGATCCCTCTGAGTTCATTAACGCCAAAACCAATTGGATCCCATTCAGATTTTCTAGCCCTAACTTAGCATACTGGCCTGGAGCTTTCTAATCGTGGCCTTCAACTGACAAGACATGGCCAGCTTCGTACCTTAGGATGTTGGCTGGGAAACAAGTCCACTGGAACGAACTAGGAATATCACAGTGCCTAGCCTTAACTATAGCCGACATGCCTAAGGCTGAACCCCTCTTATTGGTTGCCAGTTATTTCTAGTCGGACACCCTCAATGCCTTTCTGTTTAGGCAAGGGCCGATGACGCCAACACTCTTGGACGTCGTGATGATCACAGGACTTGATATCACTTCAGCAGTCAACCCCCACAACCTCACCACCAAATGCCACCACTCTTTTAAAACAAAAAGCATCAGAGGTTGGAATGGGTTTATAGACATGAACATGAAGACCGGCCCGATCACTGACAGAGAGCACACAGCCTTCCTCCTCATGTGGTTGGAAAAATTTGTTTTCTGTGGGTCGAGCTGTGGTCCGACGAGCAACTAGCAACATGTAGCCGAAGCTTTGGTAGACAAGAAACAGATCCCCTTAGGAAAATATCTCCTTGGATACCTTTACCAAATGCTGAACAGTGCATGGGCTAAACTTGCCTCCAAACTAGCCGTCAACACTGGAGGTCCCTGGTGGCTATTGAAATTATGGTTAAACCTCCATACCTACAAGATTGCTCAAAGACCAGACCTCTTCGAAGCCGAATTCCCTCTAGCCGAACCACATATTGTGGATGATGAAGAAGTCACAACATGCCGATGCCTATCATTTGGAGAAGCAGCTTCTTCTTACTCTAGTTCCAAGCTTTCAGCTGATCATTTCAAGAATTGGTTCAGCAATTTTTATAATGGATTCCCAGCCACTTCAAAAATCTGGTTTGCCTATGAGAACTTTGAGCACTTCGAGCTCCCCGACGACTTCAGACTGGATGAGATTAACTCTACAAAATTTGAGAAGTCAAGGGAAATCTTTGTGTCGGCTATATCTCCTCGTATCCTCCCAGTCGGCATCCACCAAGGGAGAAACGTGCAAAAATCATATGAGTTCTACCACCACACAAGTGCTGCTAGGCAACTGGGTATGGGTCAGCTGCCGATCAGTCTGTTTTTCTCAGAAAAAATCCAAGCCAGGGGAAAATCGTCTCGGATCTCATGATGCATCGGCTGCTGGACATTAAAGGTCCTTCCCTCGGCGACATAAACAACATTGACTTGGCAATGTCAAGGACAATCGCCTTCAGCCGATGGTGGAATGAATGGAAGCAGCACTTGTTTCACCAATCGGCCTCAATGTACCTGAGCATCATTGACCCGGACTTGATCCCATCACTAAGTATCCTCTTTTCCCAACCTTTACTTCATTGGCTAATATTTAAATGCCTTATAAAATATTTCCTCGCTTTTGCAGACGACTAACTCCTCCCCTCCTCATGTGAGCAACACCGGGATCGCACTTCATTATGCCTCCGGACTGCTGCCGAACAGTGGAGGATTGGCTCCCTCTACAATCGGCTTCCACGCGCCGAAAGTGTCAACACTGCTGCACGGCGAAACACGCGAGCCACTTCGTCGATAGAAGAGGAGCAAGCCATCGGCTACGGCTGTTGAGAAGAAAAAGGCTTCAAAGAAGCACAAGAAAAACCCAGCCGATGACCTGCCTCCTATTGACCCAGACGTGGATGCAGTTCTTGAGGAAGAGGTCAGGGATGAGGAAATGGAACAAGCTGTTAATGCCGTCGCAGCTGAGACGAGTTCTTCAAACCAGTATGCTCGAACCCCATCGGCCGACGACCAGCCTATTGAAAAAACTCTGAGTCCTCCAAAGCGCGCTCCCTGTCCTGCACCGGTAAACTTCTTTCATCGCTTAGCTTGTCAATATCTTTACATCCATCTCTTGTCAAGCTTTTGCGTTTGCAGACAAAGAAACTGGCTTCCAGGAAAAAGGTAGCTCCTCCTTCACCGGTGAGTTTTATCAATTCCAACTTTTTGATTAGCCGATTCTTGAACTTATCTCTTTTCAGCTTTCTCGTGCCCCAACACCCGCTCCCCTTGTATCGAGTGAACGCATGCAATCGACTCCTGGTGGAGGTGATGCTGAAGACGAGGCAACTTCGGCCCCAGCTCCGAGTAAGTTTCTTCTAGCTCTGTAAATCGGCTCAGCAATTTCTTATTGACTTCCTAATTCCTTTTCACTATGTAGACTATAGCCGATCTTCTTCCTTTTGACCTTAAGGAATTTATGGACGAAGATGAAGAATCCAACAAGGCCCTGGTCCCAATAGATGAAGATTTGAGGACTACTCTGTCGGACATAGCCCAGTGGCTAGAAAGTTCCCTCGATGCCCTGGTTGCTGACTGCGGATCGATCGGAAACAGGTTCGAAGAAATCCAAGATCGGCTCCCAGATCAGGTAGCCGATACCATTGCACCAACCACATTCCTCGAGGCCCATCGGCATAAGTTCGAGAGGGCCAAACAAAGTTTAGCCGATCGGCGGGAGAACAAAGCGCTGGAGGCCACAATTGAAACCAATCGACAGGCGATTATTGCTGAAAAGTCCAAACTTGATTATATGAAGACCGAACCAAATGCCACTCTGGATCGGCTACACAAACGCCGGGAGGAGGTAGCAGCCGAACTGGCTAGACTTGATGCCGACATTGCGTCCGAGGAACAACGCTTAGCCGGCCTCCCCAAAGCGATTGAAGACCAAAGGGCAAAGATCAAAGCTTCAGTGGTGTATCTGTCTGACCTGGCGAAGGCTTTGAAGCCCACCCCTGGGAGTGATGCAGCCGATGTTAAGGCAATCAAGGACATAGACCAAATTCGCCGCCAGGCCTTATCAGCCATTAATGAATTTTTGTCGCACTGAGCCGATTGTAAATCTTGATCTTGTAACTTCAAAGATCGTGTGAACACTTTATAGGCTTTTGTAATCGGCTGATTGCTCTTAAACACTTTCATTTTTCTCTGTATGTATAACTCCATGATCAACTTGTTGTGCCCTTAGTGTTACTCATATGCCTTCTGTCGATTCACTTGTGTCCATGTCCAGAACTGCTTGAAAAATTTTGAAAATTTTGTCCATCGATTCTGATTTCTGACTTTGTATTATATATGCCCCCTAATTTTCTCAATGATGTCATCAGCATTGATAAAATTAGAAGACAAAGCTTTGCATCACCTATCGGCTAGATTCAGCCGATTGGAAAGGCGATGTGCATTACACATCGGCTAGCATGGATCGGCAAGGACGTAGTCGAATCATGAATTGATCCAGACACTTGGGTAATATTTCTTCAAGTATTTACCATTAAGAGCCCTTCCAAATACCTCTCCATCTAATCCTTCTGGCATGTAGGCTCCTTTAGAGACGCATTTGTGGATCTTGAAAGGGCCTTCCCAATTAGGTGACCACTTGCCGAATTTGCTATCTCTCAAGCCGATCGGCAGTATCAGTTTCCAAACAAGCTTGCCTTCTTCAAAAGACTTAGGCACAACCTTCTTGTTGTAATGACAAGCTGTCCGTTCCTTGTCCCTAGTCGCCTTTTCTAAAGCATGCATCCTAGACAGAACTAGGTCTTTGGACTCATCGACCATGAGATTAAAATAATCATCGGATGTCAAGTCATCCTGTAATTGAATTCTTCTTGAGCCGATGATGTTTTCCCATGGTAAGACTGCTTCATGTCCGTAGACCAATTTATATGGAGGCACCTGGATTGCTCCATGGCAAGCCATTCGATAATCCCATAGTGACTCAGCCAATCGGCTATGCCATTTTTTGGGTACTCAGCAATCTTCCTCTTTATCAGCTTGATCAAACTTTTATTTGAAGCTTCGGCCTGTCCATTAGCCTGAGCATAATATGGTGAAGAATTCAACAACTTGATCCCCATGCTGTCGACAAATTGGACAAACTCGTCGGAGACAAAGATAGATCCCTGATCTGCAGTGATAGTCTAAGGGACGCCTAACCTGTATATTATATGCTCCTTAACAAATTCGATCACATATCCGGAATCAACCTTTTTCAAGGGAATTGCTTACACCCACTTGGTAAAATAATCGATTGCCACCAATATAAACTTGTGTCCTTTGCTCGAGGGTGGATTGATCTGGCCGATCATGTCGATTCCCCAACCTCTGAATGGCCAAGGCTTAATGATAGGGTTCATAGCCAATGCTGGTTCTCTCTGTATAGCCCCAAATTCTGACAATCTTTGCAGCCTTTGTAGTACTTGAAGCAGTCTTCCAGTATAGTCGGCCAAAAGTATCCCGCTCTCTGAAGTAACCACTTCATCTTATGAGTCGATTGGTGAGTGCCACAGATCCCTTTGTGTACCTCTCCTATGGCAACCTTCGCTTGATCGGCACTCAGGCATTTGAGTAGCACGCCGCCTATTGTATGATAGTATAAGTCTTCATCGAGCAAGACATATCGTAAAGCCTTATAGCGTAATTTCCTTGAAGCCGACTGAGAAGGGTTCTGTAGATAATTGTAGACATCAAACCTCCAGTCGTCGGCTGAAATGGTGGCGATTTCCACTTCAATATCTTTTGTCATCGGCTTGTATCTCGATGCCCCTTGAGCCAAATTGTATGCTTCTGAATTCTGCTCTCTAGGGATGTGCTTTAATATTACTAGCCAAAAATTGTCCATCAATCCTCGGTATTTCCGATAGTATATCATCAGCACGTCATTCTTGCATTCATATCCTCCTGATAACTGGCTAATGACCAACAATGAATCGCCCATTATTTCGATGGCATAGGCTTCAACTTCCTTGAGCAGTTGTAACCCTTTGAGAATGGCTTCATATTCGGCTTGGTTGTTTGTGGCGTGTGGCGCGATGGAAAAAGCAAACTCGAAGCTTGCCCCCCTGGGAGAGATTATCACCAAGTCGATGCCGCATTCGTTGGTGCAGACCGAGCCATCAAAAGTCAAAGTCCAAGGCATGATATCCACTGAGCCGATTGAATCATCCCTGTGCTCTACTATGAAATCAACTATAGCTTGTCTTTTTTACTGCCTTGGGTACTTGGTACCTTAAATCAAACTCTGTCAAAGCAAATATCCATTTTCCAACTCACCCTTTCAGAACTGGAGCCGATAGCATATACTTTACTACGTCGGCTTTGCAAACTATAGTGCATTCGTTGGATAACAAATAATGCCTTAACTTCGTGCATGAAAAATATAGGCACAAACATAAGTTCTCCACAGGAGAGTACCTTGTCTCTGCATCCAGAAGTCTTCGGCTAAGATAAAAAATTGCCTTCACTTTCCCTTCGATCTCCTGAATCAGAACTGAGCCGATAGACTTCTCGTCGGCTGACAGGTATAATTTGAATGACAATCCTTTTGTGGAGGAATCAATACTGGAGGGGAGCTCAGATAATTCTTAATATTGTCCAAAGCCTTCTGCTGCTCTGCCCCCAAGTGAATGCTTGATCAGCTTTCAGCCGAAGAAGGGGTGTGAACGGCTCTATCTTCTCTGACAGATTGGCTATAAAGCGCCTGATGAAGTTGATTTTGCCGATCAAAGACTGCAATTCCTTCTTGTCCTTCGGAGGTTGAATAGTCTTGATATTCGATTCCCCTCTCATGAACAAGAAATCCCAAAAACTGATCAGCCGACACGCCGAACGCGCACTTCATAGGGTTCATCTTCAGGCCATATCTCCTTGTCCTTTCCAAAACCTTTCTTAAATCGGCTATATGGTCTTCCACCTTCCTAGATTTGACAACGACATCATCAATGTAGATTTCCACTAGGAAGCCGATCAAGTCATGAAAGATGTAATTCATGGCCCTCTGATACGTAGCTCCAGCATTTTTCAGGCCAAAAGTCATGACGACCCACTCATATAAGCTGATTGCTCCTGGGCACCTGAAAGCTGTCTTGTGAATGTCATCCTCGGCCATGAACATCTGGTTATAACCAGCGTTGCCATCCATAAAACTTATGATTTTGTGGCCGGAAGCGGCATCTACTAGCAAATCGGCTATGGGCATAGGGTACTCATCTTTAGGGGTGGCCTTGTTCAAATCTCTGAAGTCGATGCATACCCTAAGTTTGTCGTTTTTCTTCATTACTGGAACTATGTTTGAAACCCATTCTGCATATCAGCAGGGCCGAATAAAACCAACATCATATAGCCAAGTAATTTTGGCTTTAATCGCATCATACATATCGGCTTTAAACCTCCTGGGAGGCTGTTTGTACTGCCGATATCCAGGCTTAATGGGGAGCCGATGTTCAACGATGGATCGGCTAAGACCAGGCATCTCAAAATACTCCCAAGCAAAGCAATCTTTATATTCCTTCAATAAATCAATAAGCTTGGTTCTAAAATGAGAGGACAAATTTTTGCTAATCTATGTCAGCCTAGGCCTATCTCCTGGACCTATATCTACTTCTTCCAAATCATCGGCCGACATAAAACCTTGCCTTAGTTTGCCGTCGATGTCGTCCACGGTGTCCTTGTTGTAGACGCTCGAGCCCTCCACGACACCCTCAAAGTAATAGTTAAGGCTCTTCGTCTCCAATGGGCTGCATGTCAGAATCAGACACCTTGAGAAAATCAGCCTGCCAAACTTTGCCAGACAGGCAATCAATTCCCTTGACTTCCCATAAAGTTAAGTCGGTGTTAGCGACGTTGACTGACCTGTCCACTGGCACGATCTATATCTTATCACCTTGCCATTGGATTAAGCTTTGATGCATTGTGGAAGGGATGCAGCAGTTGGTGTGGATCAAATCCCTTTCGAGTAGTAGACTGTATGATCCCTTACCGTCGATGACAAAAAACGTTGTGGGCATGGTTTTGTTGCCGACGGTCAGCTCGACGTTTAAAACTCCCTTAGCTTCCGGTGGGTTGCCACTGAAGTCCTTGAGTACCATATTGGTCTTGATCAAGTCGTCGGCTCCCTTGCCTAGCTTCCTGAAGGTCGCATAGGGCATGAGATTGACAGTGGCCCCTCCATCGACAACATCTTTGACATTGGCTTCTCGTTGACAAATCCTTTGATGTACAGGGGCTTCAAGTGCTGATTTTTTGTCCCCTCGGGTTTCTCAAAGACGGCCTGCTCTAGGGACAGTACTAGCTTGGCCAAGGTGTCTTCGACATTGTATGTGTCGGTCTCGATAGCCTCGAACTCGTCCGACAATATGAGCACCATATTGACCGATGCAGCAGCAACTCCTTTCCTTTTGCTGCCCTCCTGGCCTTGTCGGCTGGGCTTTCATCAGCTGGGGTTGCCTGTTTCTTGACATGCCACTGTTTCCTACCTTGCGAACGTTGTTGATGTTGAATCATCTGCTGGACTTCTTCCTCTTGTCCTTCGCACTTCAGCCTCTGAATTTTCCTTTTCTGCATTTTGGTGAACAGGTCCGAAGGACACCATTGGGGTTTGCCCTATTGTTCTTTTTTAGCCTCTTCTTCGTCGTCCTCTTCGTGTTCTTCCTGGAAAAAGTCCTGGTGAATTGGGCTAAGCCGATCATGGACGAAAAGCTTTCGTTGGTTGAGTTGAACGGCTTGGGGGACAAATCGGCTCAAGCTTTTCATTGGTGGATCCCTGTATTCGTCCTCCCTATATTCGCTGCAGGCTGGGCAGTTCTCAAGAGTGGGCAGCCTCATTCTTGGTTCCCAACAGAATTAGAAGAACTCACAACGCCAATGTGGATCACAGCCGTCGTGGCGGCGAAAGTATGCCACTCCTAGCCGATCCGGCGTCCTCTGGTACCACTTGCCACGTCGGTTCTCTTCTTCTTCTTGAACCCCGCGCTAGAACCGCAGTCGGCTGTCCGCGTGTCTGGGGCGTCGATCGGCTAATCGACCGCTCGTGTGAACCATGTTGATTGACGCGGCGTTCATCGCAATCGGATCTTGTTGATCCAAGTCGGCCTCGGTCGTTTGTTGGGATTTGGCTGAGCCGTACGCCATTCCGTTCTGTCGATTAGCTCGCCTAGGGCCGGCTTGGACCATGTTGACAAGGAAGGGATTGCCGTCAACTTTCATCGGCTTAGTTGATTCCTCGAACTTAATCTTCCTGTCCTCCATGGCCGACGGTAATTGTTGGCAAAAGACCTTGCAATCGTTGGTGCTGTGGGAGGTGGTGTTGTGCCACTTGCAATAATTTTTCTTTTTGAGCTCCTCGGCCAGTGGAATGACGTGGTTGGCCAGAAGCTGTATCTATTTCTCCCTCAGCAGTAGATCAAAGATCCTATCGGCTTTAGTTATGTCAAAATCATACTTTTCTTCCTTAGCCAATTTCTTCAGCCATTGGCATTTTATAGCCTTTTTGTTCTTATTCCATTCGGCTGCTGCAACTTCTATGTCGCTGTCGCTTGAATCGGAATATGTTGCATAGGGGACGTGTGTGACTTTCTTGAAGGCCTTCTTTGATTCCTCAAACCTTTGTTCGTGGGCCATCAAGCCAAATGTGCTAAGCTCTCGAAATCTTGAGCCGGAAACCTCTCACGGATCGAGGCCAAAAGGCCATTGAAGGCTAAATCGGCTAGCTGTGAGTCTGACAGTACCAGGCTGTAGCAGCGGTTCCTCATGTCCCTAAACCGCTGGATGTAGTCTTGCACCGATTCCTTGTGCTTCTACCTGACACTGGTCAGATATAACAACTTTATTTCATGCGTGCCGGAGTAGAAGTAGCTGTGGAATTGCTTCTCGAGATCGACCCAGCTCTGGACCGAGTTGTAAGGCAGGGATGAAAACCATGTAAAGGCCGATCCCAAGAGTGACATTGGGAATAAGCGCACTCTGAGCGCGTCAGTAGCCAATGCTTCTCCACATTGCGCCAGGAATCGGCTGACGTGTTCGTAAATTGATACGTTGGCTTGCCCAGAGAACTTTGAAAAATCTGGAACCTTGCACCGGTTCGGCAGAGGCACCCTCTCGAAATATTCTAGATATGGGTACCGATACATATTGCCAGAGTCTTTTGGCTTGAGGCCGAACTGATCACGCATAACATCTACGATCAAATTGGCCCACGGCCTGTTTTCTTGCATTTGCACTATCGGCTCTTATTGCTCGTGGTGGGCAGGCCCTTGCCGATACTGCATTGGTGGCATCTGAGGCCAATTGTGTCGCTCGTAGTTGCCTCCTGGAAGCTGATGCTGCAACTGGTTTATAGCAGGAGGCGGCCAAGAGGCAAATGGTGGTGTTTTCTCGGGGAGAGGCTGATTGCCACCGGAGTTGTGAAGTGGATCCGGCAAATAGTTACCAATCGACGTGTTATGTATGACGAATTGCCGATGGGTGTTGAACATGTCTTCTGCCTGCTCCTGAGTCGTCACTGGGATGTCGAGGCCCTGGTGTTGAGGCTGTGGTCGAACCAAAACCTTGGGATGCGGTTGCGTAGCCGACGACTTTGCATTCGGCTGGATCGGGGCCCCTGGAGGAATCGGCTCCCCGAGCGGAGGGACTGGCAAACCGTGGGTTGACAGTGTCCTGTACGGTTGAAACTAGCCATCAGTGAAATATGTCAGCCCTCTTGACAGCTGCTCGGCTATCTTTGAGTCAACAACGGTGCTTATCATGTTGTTTAATGTGTTCACCAATATTCTTGACTGGTTGACAAGCGCGTGGTGGATAGTTGAGTCGATTCGATTTTGTAGCGTGTGGAGCTCTGAATCGTCCTGTTCCTGCTTGACTTCCTCCATCTTTTTCTTCCCTTTCTTGACCTCGCTGGAAGAAGTATCAAGGTCTTCAATGCTAGCACACGGATGTTCGGCGTTTTGTCCCTGGACGTGTGGATACCGGTAGAGGCGCTGCTACGTTGCGCGCTGTTCATCGGCTGTGGTACTTCGGAGCAAGGCGGCTGCGGCAGATCAGCTGCGGTTGAGCGCATCAGAGCGAGGTGCGAGAACGCGGTCAGACGACTCGGCGAATTGGCTGCTTGGCGAATCGGCTGTCCCCGGGAATTGGCTGTCGGCTTGCGGGGAATCGGCAACACAGTTCCAGATCGGATAGCCCTGATTGGCTGTTTCCGCTGCATACTCCAATCGGTAACGTTCTATCGGCCCTAACTTGCAAGTGTTCCTGGATTGCGCGGTAGAAAAGTTTTTGTTTTCGGCTAGCGTAGCTTTCACGTAACCCTTCAGTGGTATCAGTGCTAATCTTGCTTAGTTCGGGTTTTAGATTGGATCTGGAACAAGTTTTGTGCACGGGTTGATCAGATCAATCGGTTTTACAGGATCTGTTGAGGAGAGTTAATGGTAATTGCGTTCCTTGATAGTGTGTCGGAACGGCGTAATGTGATTACGTCGAAGCAATTTCCATATAACTCGGTTTGAGTAGGGTTCGAGATAGCGTTCCTTGATAGTGTATCGGAACGGTATAATGTGATTATACCGAAGCTATCTCGTAGTCTGATCTTGTTTGCTACCTCGTGCCTACGCAAACCATCTCCCTTGATAGTGTATCGGGACGGCATAATGTGATTATGCCGATATGGTTTCCGTAAGCGATTTCATAGATTGGATCTATGGATTTCGTGTGGTGTTCCGGGCGCTGCCCGGAAGCCTTCGAGGGGGCGGCTTCCCTCTCGACCCCCCGCCCGCTAACCGCCGTGTGCGTACCCCCTTATAGGTCGTCTCAATGCCGTATCTCTGCGATAGGTAGAAAACGTTTCTACGCCTAACTTGTTTTTGCAGAGAATGCTTTGAGATGGTATGGCCCTATTGTATGTATGAGATGTATGAGATGCATGTGATGCATGTAATATTCTTTCATATGTGCAATCCCTGTAATATTTTTTCGTACGTGCAATGCTTGTAATATTCTTTCACGACCTGCGAGTCGATGTAATCTTCAATTAGAGCTTCTATAGTAGTAGCTTAGTTTGAAGAAATCAAGCATCATGCACATTGGAAGATGGTGCCGAAGATGGAGATCCTCAGCGCTGACATGGAGATGGAGATCACCATGTGAAGGGGGTCATACTATTTCATTATATGCTATTCTACTTGCTTTCATATGTGATATGTTTGTTTGATAGGATAACATCCCTCACAAAATTAGGTAGTAATGATGCCCTTCCAAATGTTGCACCCGTCACCGTTATGCTCGTCAATGGTGGGTGCGCAAAGCGAGTGCCATTCAACACGAGGGGTATATGTCGGACATATACAGCGGGAGCATTTGGTTTACTTAACAAGGCTATCAAAACAGTTTTGGGCCTTGGGGCATAGGTTGGCGCCGGGGCATGGAGATGCCACACCAACAACAAGAGTCACATAGAGATGTGATTAGCAAGGTGTTGCTTACCGATGTTACTAATTTTCTAGCGGTGATGCCAAAGCTCACTAGAAAATTAATTAACATGTGGATCTTGACCTAATACGTAACCTAGAGGGAAGGTGGAAAATACGTAATGGGAGTCTTATGTTAAATTGTTTAACAAAAGACATAGCATAAACATTGTTCTAAACTTTGCTTTTTGTGTTAATAAATGGCGGCTAATACTACACCCAGTGCTTTTAATTTGCGATCTATTCTCGAAAAAGAAAAATTAAACGGAACAAACTTTATGGATTGGTATCGCAACTTGAGAATTGTTCTTAAGCAAGAGCGTAAGGAGTACGTTCTTGAAGTACCTTATCCGGAGGATTTGCCTAATAATACCACTACAACTGCACGGAGGGCTTACGAGAAGCACACTAATGATGCCCTAGATATAAGATGTCTCATGCTAGCTAAAATGTCCCCTGAGCTTCAGAAGCAATATGAGAGCAGCGATGCTCACACTATTATTCAGGGACTTCGTGGCATGTTTGAGAACCAAGCTCGGGCCGAGAGGTTCAACACCTCGAAGTCCTTGTTTGCGTGCAGGCTTGTTGAGGGGAATCCCGTCAGTCCGCATGTGATAAAAATGATTGGCTACATTGAGAGTCTGGAAAAACTAGGTTTTCCCCTTAGCCAAGAGTTGGCTACTGATGTGATTCTCCAGTCGCTCCCTCCAAGCTTCGAGCCATTCATATTGAACTATCACATGAACAATATGGATAGAACCTTGGTTGAATTGCATGGGACGCTAAAGACAGCTGAGGAGAGTATCCAGAAAAACGGTCATCATGTGATGATGATGCGAAGGCTAAGCGCAAACCACTGTCAAGAAACTTTGCACCAAGAGGAAGCTAACTCCCAATGAGATCGCGAGTGCCTCTAATGCAAAGAAGGGCAAGAAGGGGTCGGCGGCATCAGATGTCGTTTGCTTCTATTGCAAGGAGACAGGCCACTAGAAAAGGAACTGCAAGAAGTACATGGAGGATCTCAAAAAGAAGCAAAGTACGACTTACGCTTCGGTATTAATGTTATAGACATTAATCTTGCTACTTCACCTACGACTCTTGGGTATTTGATACCGGATCGGTAGCTCATATTTGCAAATCGTTGCGGGGAATGAGAAGAAGTAAAGGCTTAAGAAAGGGCAAGGTGAACTGCGCGTCGGCAATGGATCAAGCGTTGCTACGCTTCTTTGTCGGCACGAGTACCACTTCATCTACCTTCGGATTAGTTTTGGAATTAAATAATTGTTATTGTGTTCCAACACTATGTCAAAACGTTATTTCCGCTTCATGTTTGCAAGCGGAAGGATATGATTTTAGATCAATGAACAATGGTTGTTCAATATATCTCGAGAGATATGTTCTATTTTCATGCTCCATTGGTGAATGGATTATACGTTTTGAATCTTGAAGCGTCTCCCATCTATAACATTAATACGAAAGGCAACTCTCTAATGATACAAACCCCACGTTTATCCGGCATTGTCGCTTAGGCCATATAAATAGGAACCGCATGGAGAAGCTCCATAAGGATGGATTGCTTCACTCTTTTGATTTTGAATCATTTGAGACATGTGAGTCTTGTTTACTTGGTAAGATGACAAAGGAACCTTTCACGGGACACGGTGAAAGAGCAAGTGACTTGTTGGCACTCGTACATACGATGTATGTGGACCAATGAGCTCAACGGCCGAGGTGGTTGTCAATACTTCATTACCTTTACCGATGACTTTAGTAGATATGGTTATATCTACTTAATGAGGCATAAGTCCGAATCCTTTGAAAAGTTCAAAGAATTCCAGAATTAAGTACAAAATCATTTAGGGAAAACAATCAAGTTTCTACAATCAGATCGTGGAGGGGAATACTTGAGCCAAGAGTTTGGTAATCATCGAAAGATTGTGGAATTGTTCCACGTTGACTCCGCCAGAACTCCACAATGGAACGGAGTGTCCGAACGGAGAAATCGCACCTTGTTGGACATGGTGCGGTCGATGATGAGCCAAAGTGATCTTCCGTTATCCTTCGGGGATATGCTCTTGAAACAGCTGCGCTCACACTAAATAGAGTTCCATGTAAGTCGGTTGAAAAGACACCATATGAGATATGGACGGGCGACCCCTAGTCTGTCTTTTCTCAAAATTTGGGGATGCGAAGCTTATGTAAAACGTTTACGATCGACAAGCTCACACCCAAATATGACAAGTGCTTCTTTGTGGGATATCCTAAGGAAACTAAGGGATATTACTTTTATAATCGGGAACAAGGCAAAGTGTTTGTCGCCCGACACGGTGTCTTCTTGGAGAAAGAGTTTCTTTCAAGAAGGGTTAGTGGGAGCAGGGTGCATCTTGAAGAAGTTCAAGAAACACCGAGAAAATGTTTCGGCGACCACGAACCACAACAGGAGGAGCAAAGTGTTACACCACCGGATGTAGATACACCGCCCCACGGAGGTCGAAAGATCACGTCGTGCGCCGACGTACACAGTGCGGAACAACGTGATATATTGTTGTTGGACAATGATGAGCCTAACACCTATGACGAAGCGATGGTGGGACCCGATTCCAACAAGTGGCTTGGAGCCATGAAATCCGAAATAGAATCCATGTACAACAATCAAGTTTGGAACTTGATTGATCCACTGATGGTGTCAAAACCATTGAGTGTAAATGGGTTTTTAAGAAAAAGGCCGATATGGATGGAAATATTCACATCTATAAGGCGCGATTGGTGGCGAAAGGTTTTAAACAGATTCAAGGAGTTGATTATGATGAAACCTTCTCGCCCGTCGCAATGCTTAAATCTATTCGGATTATCCTAGCGATTGCTGCATATTTCGATTATGAGATATGGCAGATGGATGTCAAAACGGCTTTCCTAAATGGAAACCTAAGCGAGGATGTATACATGATACAACCTCAGGGTTTTGTCGATCCAGAATCGCCTGGAAAGATATGCAAGCTACAGAAATCTATTTATGGATTGAAGCAAGCATCTCGGAGTTGGAATATTCGTTTTGATGAAGTAATCAAAGGGTTTGGTTTCATCAAAAACGAAGAAGAGGCATGTGTTTACAAAAAGGTCAGTGGGAGCGCAATTGTATTTCTAATCTTATATGTGGATGACATATTACTGATTGGAAATGATATCCCTATGCTAGAATCCGTCAAGTCTTCATTGAAAATAGTTTTTCCATGAAAGACTTAGGGGAGCAGCATACATATTGAGGCATTCGGATCTATAGAGATAGATCCAAGAGGCTAATTGGATTAAGCCAAAGTACATACATTGACAAGGTGTTGAAAAGGTTCAACATGCATGATTCCAAGAAAGGTTTCTTGCCCATGTCACATGGCATTAATCTTAGCAAGAATCGGTGTCCTCGGACACATGATGAGCGGAATAAGATGGGTATAGTTCCATATGCTTCGGCGAGTTGGATCCATCATGTATGCCATGCTTTGTACACGTCCGGATGTCTCGTACGCTTTGAGTGCTACGGCAGATACCGTCGATCCAGGTGAAGGTCACTGGATGCGTAAAGAATATCCTTAAGTACTTGAGAAGAACTAAGGATATGTTCCTAGTCTATGGAGGTGAAGAAGAGCTCGTTGTAAGTGGTTACACCGATGCTAGCTTCCAAACAGGACAAGGATGATTATAGATCGCAATGCGGGTTCGTGTTACGCCTAAACGGAGCGCGCATCAGTGGAAGAGTTCTAAGCGGGATACGTAGCTTATTCTACAACGGAGGCCGAGTACATTGTTGCTTCGAAGCTGCAAAGGAGGCTGTTTAGATCAAGAAATTCGTTTCGAGCTTGGTGTGATGACTAGTACGCTGGTCCAATGTCTCTCTATTGTGATAATAGTGGAGCCATTGCGCAAGCCAAGGAGCCGAGGTCACATCGAAGTCCAAACACATACTTCGGCGATATCATCTCATCCGCGAGATAGTGGACAGAGGTGATGTCAAGATATGCAAAGTGCACATGGATCTCAACATTGCCGATCCATTGACAAAACCTCTTCCTCGCCGAAACATGAGGCGCACACAAGAGCAATGGGTATTAGATACTTACATGATTGACTCTAGTGCAAGTGGGAGATTGTTAGTGATATGCCCTAGAGGCAACATGGAGATGTTGGATATCACGTCAATGTTTATGTATTTATGAATAAAGTGTTATTCGGTTCCATGAAATAGACATCTTGTATTGATCAATAAGTACGTGACTTATTTATGAGACTCTATATGTATGAATCTATTTCTAAATGATCCCGATCATATATCATATTATTGGAACAAATATGATTCTAAGATCGGCATGTCTATTGATTGATGATCATGTCTCATAGATCATGGGTATGGAGATACCAAATCAATAAACATGGACATATGTGTTAGAGAAGACATTGTTGGATAGACCCACCATGAGACACTACGGAATTAATGTGCCATTAGTTGGTCTCGGGTAGTGTTGGTACAAAGTCCTTAGACCGAGATCACCATGGATTCCAACATGTGTAGTAGCCTACTTTGGGACTACCAAACGCTATTCCGTAATCGGGTAGTTATAAATGTAGTTTTCGGGTTTGCTATGAAACATGGAGTGGGATGTGAGTGATCAAGATGGAATTTGCCCCTCCTTTGGAGAGATATCTCTGGGCCCCTCGAGGTAATGGATTATGGAAATGCATGGCCATGCTAAGTTGATTGAGGAGTCAATCAACGGACGGATAATCCAATACGGTTGGACTCGAGCCGACGATGGCTAAGTTAGATTATAGCCGAAACCGAGTATACCTGAACCTACGGTCGCACGCTTAAGGGGATAATAACAGGCATTCGAGTTGGACTCGAATACGGCTCGATCAGATAGGGATCCGATCGGATAGAGTCATCTAGGCTTACGACGTATGGGCGGCCAACTCTGTGAGATTCAGATAGGATCCGATTCAAAATAGAGTCTTGATCGACCACTAGTCCCAGTCGGCCAACTCTATATAAAGGAGGGAGGGGTGGAGAGCTGCTATACGTCAATTGATTTGCATTGCGCCGAAATCAATCTGATCACACGCGGCTTTAGAAGTCGTCGAGATCAAACTCCACGGAAACCCTCCCCACTTTCGAGCCAAACCCTAGCCTTGCATCGCGTGCTAGCACAGGGGTGTTCGGCGTTTTGTCCCCGGACGTGTGGATACCGGTAGAGGCGCTGCTACGTTGCGCGCTGTTCATCGGTTGTGGTACTTCAGAGCATGGCGGCTGCGGTAGATCGGCTGCGGTCGAGCGCATCAGAGCGAGGCGCGAGAATGCGGTCAGACGACTCGGCGAATCGGCTGCTTGGCGAATCGGCTGTCCCCGGGAATCGGCTGTCGGCTTGTGGGAATCGGCAACACAGTTCCAGATCGGATAGCCCTGATTGGCTGTTTCCGCTGCATACTCCAATCGGTAACGTTCTATCGACCCTAACTTGCAAGTGTTCCTGGTTTACGCGGTAGAAAAGTTTTTGTTTTCGGCTAGCGTAGCTTCCGCGTAACCCTTCAATTCTTTCGGCATGTGGGTGTCTTCACCGCAGTGACAAAGGTAGTTGCACATGCTTGCAGTGTGTCCAATTTCTCCACAACGAGTACATGCTTTGAAATCCATTTCACCTTCACTAATGTTTTCCATGTTTTCTTCATCATCATCTCTAGAGGACATCTCTTCTGATGTATTATCTTCTGGTTTGGGCGGTCCATAAAGCTGGAGATGTCGGGTTAACTGACGTGCACCACGGAAGGTATTGTTCCTCAGGTGTCGGGGAATCTTTGCAGCATCGTCGGGCATAAACACCGTGCCTGTGACGATCATTTTGCTAGCTTAACCTATATTCCATTCTGGTGACTTTCTCCTCTTAGAATTGGATGGTGACGAATCAAAATCTTGGTCGCTTATTCAACCGAAACTTTTATCCCCTCTTGTGCACCGCCTCTTTTCTTTGGTCGGGATCCTGGTATACTCATCCCATGTTACATTTCTTACGCTATAATCTTGTTCAATGAACCTATACCAGGTGTCGAGTGTACCTCTGCAACCTAGTGGCGCGGTCGGTGCCATCATCTCCTAAGGGCGTAAAGGCACGGCTTCCGAATGGTGCTCCAGGCATAACAACTAGAGAGTTGGAGGGAAGAAGGAGAGAAATTTGTAAAGATTACAGAGTCAGAGGAAAGCAAGAATAAAACAAACTTTGTAAAGAGATAAGGGGATAAGAGTATAAGGGTAAACACATTCTGTTTTGTAGATATAGTTTGTACTTGAAATAATCCTAAGTAGGGATAGTTCCCTTTAACCAGCTCTACAGGGGGTGGGGCACCATTTGGTCTTATCCTACAGTCGCACTGCTTTGATACCAGCTCTGTAGACCCCCGTTTCTTAGGACGGGAATCATTCGTGTTCATAGTACCATTTCCCTGGATCGAGTAGTTTGGTACCCATGAATACGGTACTGAATTATCAGGTGCAAAGTGCATGAATAGTCTTACACCCAAAGGTATATTACAATAATAAGCCCGAAGGCAATATCCAACACATATAGGTCCTCATGGACCGGATACAACCAAATACAGAAGGTAGGTAAGGCAACGGAGTGGAAGGCAGCGGCTTGTCGATTGCCACACGCAACGACTGGGGACTAAGACCTATTAGGCACCTTCTCTTCCTCACCCTCCTGGTAGTAGGCGTACGGGTCTTCAAGGTCTTCATTATCCACATCTGAATGTTTGTGCGTATAGCAAGGGTGAGTACCAAACGTACTCAGCAAGCCAACACAGCAAAGATGCATATGATAGGGGATTCTCAAAGGATGGTTGTGGTTCATTTGCACAAAGCCAACTTTGTAAATCTTTTCACAACCTTAACATCTAGCCTGGTAAAGTTTTATTACCATAGTTCATTAAGTCAGCAACGGTTCTGTCCACCTCCATTGTGATCCCAAGGATAGCTTCTCGCCACCGAATCATCATGATTTTCTGGGGAGCCTACCCTTCTCGTATCTCAAGAACTTGGTCCACCAGTACATAAAAATCATCATGCTAACCCATCCCATCATTTTAAAATTTAGAGTCTAGCCAAGAGATAAACTTGTCACATCGCTCATTATCTACGAGCACGGCTATTCGAATAGATTGATTTACTCACTCTGCAGTGGATGTACACTTTACCCGTACACCGTAACTGCCCAACGAATGAGCCTACGTCCCAACACATGAGACGGTCACGGAAAAGCCTTTTGATAACCTAGATTGGCAGTACCCGCTCCATGAACTTAAATCCTCTTGCACTCTAGCCGTCATTTCCTAGCAGTGAGAGGAGTTCTGGCGCTCCCGGGGTAAGAGAAAGACTCGCTCCATCTTTAACTTCCAAACTTCATTTTCATCTCCTCATATTGATCGTATGACCCGATCTCTGCCCAAGTACCTACCAGCGGTAAATCCCCCACTGGTAAGCCCTTAACTCAACCCAAAACCTAAACCACTATGCAGGGATACTGCCTCCGCTCAGATGTCTACTCCGCAAGGTCTATACCCATTTGAGAAGTACGGTTGTACCGGCTCGTTTCATGTTATAAGTCTCATGGCTCGGTCCTTAATTGACCAGGGACGGTACTTGCCTTTGCCGGAATCCACCCAAATCATCCAGCCACCCCAGTCTAAAATATTTGTTTGTTTTAGTTTTTCATCAAACTCATTTTATCATTCTCATGGCAATGTGGCGCTCATGTCTCCACATACCGTGTGTCAACTACCTTCCCTAAGGTAGTTGCCCAAGCATATAGCTCTTTTGTAAAAGTATGAATATGCATTGAATCTAATCATGGCATGGCTAAGCATTTTACCGAGGATTTCCTTCGGTCACATCATATCGAGGGTTACAAAGAATATAACTAAAGGTAATCAACATCAAGGCATGGCATAACAAGAATAGGTATTCTTTTGTGTATAGCATGCACATTTTAATTTTTGAATCAACACAAGTTCGCAAATAGGATCAATATGTTCAAAGGGAGTGATGACTTGCCTTGCTCGCGACCTTCTTGACTTGTGTCTTCAGCGTACTCAACGGCTCCCGTGGATTCTATACATACGTGCAAAATATCCAATTGAATTCGATTAGATTCAAATAAAAACCATCAAAACCAAATGAATCGCAAAAGCGGTCCCTACGACAAATCTATGGTCGTAAACGGATTAATGATCGAGTTTTGCTAAAGTCCGAGTCGAAACGAGCGAGTTGCATTAATTTGAACTCTTGTGTTTTCTTTTTATTAGTTTACATGGGGTGGCCTTATCCCCAATTAATGTTAGTTTAGAAGCACTATAACCGACGATCCAAAATGTTTATTTGACTAAAGGGTAACGAGAGTGTTTACGTTGATTTTCTGGTTGAATTCTTAATCCTCCTGTGAGTTTGGTGTCGTGGTCTAATTAAAAATAAGACGAGAAGGATTTTATGAAGCAAATTAAATATCAAGTATATATGTCGAAAAGGGTTGATTAGAATTTATATAAGATAGTTTATAATTCTTTGAAAAAGGTTCTTATTTGTACATATAATGTTAGGTGAATAAATGAGCTTCCCAATGATATATAGATTTTGGAAATTGAATAGGTTAAGAGTTTGAATTTAAGTCATTATAGAACTCGTAATTAATTGCAAAGAAATTTTAAAGTAAATAAATAAACCTCTTAAAAGATGTAGAATCCTTGTAAATAAAGTTTAGAGGAGTTAAAAGAGTAAAATTATTTTTCTAGGATTTTTATTAGGCTCATTCTTATTTTTAATCCCCTTAGAAAATTAAAATAAAAATTTTCAAAAATTTTGACCCAAACCAGGGTCAAACACGCGAGCTCTCTCTCTCAGCCCAGCTCTCTCTTCACTAGGCCAGCGCCCTCTTCACTCCCTTTTTCTCTTTTCTTTCTTTTTCTTCCCTCCTTTCTTCTCCTTCTTCTTCCCTGGTGAGGCCGACGGTGGGGCACGCAAACGGCGGCGGGGCGGCGGAGCTCGGAAACAACAGGGCCCTACACCATCTACGCGACATGGGGAATCCGTTTCAAGGCATGGCCGGGTCGGGGAAGCGGCGGAGCCGTCCGGCGACGGCGAGGCGGCCATGGCAGCGGAGGCGCACGGTGCGGCGGTGCTCCGGTGACAATGCGGCGAACAAGGAGTCCTAGAGTATCTATGGGACACGGGGGTGCTAGCTAGGGGGTTGGCTTGGCCGGAAAGGGGCGGTGGTGGCCAGGCGACCTGCGCATGGCGCTGGCCGAAACAGAGGGATCGGCGGCACTCATCACCGGCGATTTCCGGTGGATAATCGGCTCGGGAAACCTAGGGGAAATAAAGCTTAGAGAACGTAAATCGTGGACGTACCTTCCATTTGCTACGAGATCGACCGAGGATGCCAAATTTTGAGTTCTTGCTTTGGGCGGCCGGTTTTAGGGTTCTACGGTGTTTTGCGAAATTCGAGCGCTGTGGTGAATGGATTTTGGTTGGAGAGGAGCTAGATGAGGCTATTAGACACAATTTTCATGTTTTGAGTTTTGGCCGAGGAGCGCTATTTATAACCGACCGCGCGAACTTGAGCTCGGCGGCCAAGGCGGCAGCGCTAGGGGTGACACGCGCGCGAGTAGGGGGAGGGGGGCCAACGCACAGCGGGCATGGCTACAGCGCGGGCGGCATGGGCACTGCAGTACGGCACGGTACGGCGAGGCGACGGCGGAGTACGACGCGGCATGGGCGCGGCGCTGTGGCTGACGCGTGCGGCATGGGTGCAGCGCTGTAGCTGACGCGGCGATGTGGGCGCGGCGTACGGTGCGTTGATGCTTGGTGTGGGCGGGCGCACGCGCGTACGGCGCGTGACGTGCGCGTGGTACGTCCCGGCGGCGTCGAACACCGGCGGGCAATGAACACTGTGATTTCCGATTTTCCCGATTTTCTTTTCCTTTTCCCTTTTCTTTTTAAATTTTTATTTCTATTCATTCCTTTTATATTTCTCACAATGTGAAACATAGTTTGGCCATTTTATAAATTTAGTTTAACTCCAAATTTTCAATCTTTTGCCCAACTTTATTATATATTATTATGTACAAATTTATATATATTCTTTCTATTTCCATTCTTTCTTTTATTCCATTTTATTTTGTTTTTTTGTATTTTCCAAAATATAGTTTTGATTCAAATTAAATTCTTATCAACCTTAGTTTTATTTTTATAATTGTATATTTTAAAAATTTTTTATTTACTTTGCTGTTTTAATCCCTTTTAGGGTTTCAGCCCTTTTGATTTCTCTTTCTTTTAAATAAGTGTATTTTTATTTATAACATGCAATAAAACTTGCAAATAAGAGGTAAATAAGTACAGTAAGATGCAATGATTCAAAAATTCTTTGTGGGCTCTTGTTTTTAAATTGCGATTTTTAAGTTTCGATTTTCAGGATGTTACAACATATATAAGTCTACTGGTACCGATCTTGTCCCCTACTCTGATACTGATTGGGCTGGATGTCCTGACACATAGTGTTCCACCTCTAGTTGTGCTACGTTCTTGGGTGATAACCTAATCTCTTGGTCATCTCTTGCATTATTTTGAACTCTTGTGTTTTCTTTTGATTTAGTTTATATGGGGTAGCCTTATCCCCAATTAATGTAAGTTTAGAAGCACTATAACCGACGATCCAAAATGTTTATTTGACTAAAGGGTAACGAGAGTGTTTACGTTGATTTTCTGGTTGAATTCTTAATTCTCCTGTGAGCTTGGTGTCGTGGTCTAATTATAAGTAAGACGAGAAGGATTTTATGAAGCAAATTAAATATCAAGTATATATGTCGAAAAGGGTTGATTAGAATTTATATAAGATAGTTTATAATTCTTTGAAAAAGGTACTTATTTGTACATATAATATTAGGTGAATAAATGAGCTTCCAAACTATATATAGATTTTGGAAATTGAATAGGTTAAGAGAGTTTGAATTTAGGTCATTACAGAACTAGTAATTAATTGCAAAGTAATTTTAAAAGTAAATAAATAAACCTCTTAAAAGATGTAGAATCCTTGTAAATAAAGTTTAGAGGAGTTAAAAGAGTAAAATATTTTTCTAGGATTTTTATTAGGCTCATTCTTATTTTTAATCCCCTTAGAAAAATTAAAATAAAAATTTTCAAAATTTTTGACCCAAACCGGGGTCGAACCCGCGACCTCTCTCTCCACTGGGCCAGCGCCCTCTTCTCTCCCTCTCTCTTTTCTTTCTTTTTTTCCCTCCTTTCTTCTCCTTCTTCTTCCCTGGCGAGGCCGATGGTGGGGCACGGGCAAACGGCGGCGAGGGCGGCCGGAGCTCGGAAACAACAGGGCCCTACACCATCTACGCGACGTGGGGAATCCGTTTCAAGGCACGGCCGGGTCGGGGAGGCGGCGGAGCGGTCCGGCGACGGCGAGGCGGCCATGGCGGCGGAGGCGCACGGTGCGGCGGTGCTCCGGTGACAATGCAGCCGAACCAAGGGGTCCTAGATGAAGGGTTACGCGGAAGCTACGCTAGCCGAAAACAAAAACTTTTCTACCGCGCAAACCAGAAACACTCGCAAGTAAGGGCCGATAGATCGTTACTCGATTGGTGTATGCGCGGAAATAGCCAATCGGGGCTATCCGATCCGAACAGTGTAGCCGATTCCCGCAAGCCGACACCGATTCCCGGGACAGCCGATTCACCAATCAGCCGATTCGCCGATGCCACAGCCGATCTGAGTCGCCGACCGCGTTCTTGTTGCCGATCTGCCGCAGTCGCCTCGCTCCGATTGCAGCCGATTCGTAGCCAATCAACAGCGTGCAACGTAGCGCGCCTCTACCGGTATCCACATGTCCGGGGACAAAACGCCGAGCACCCGTGTGCTAGCACGCGATGCAAGGCTAGGGTTTGGCTCGAAGGTGGGGAGGGTTTCCGTGGAGATTGATCTCGACGCAATGCAATTCAACTGATGTGTCGCAGCTCTCCACCCCTCGCCCCTTTATATAGAGTTGGCCTACTGGGACTAGTGGCCGATGAGGTCTCTATTTTGAATCAGATCTCATCCAAATCTCATAGAGTTGGCCGCTCATACGTCGTAAGACCATAGGACTCTATCCAATCGGATCCCTATCCGATCGAGCCGTATTCGAGTCCAACTCGAATGCTTGTTCTTATCCCCTTAAGCGTGCGACCCGTAGGTTCAGGTATACTTGGTTTCGGCTATAGTCTAACTTAGCCGATCGTCGGCTCGAGTCCAACTCAACCAACTTTGTCAATAGCGGCGCCTAGCGGCACATATTGACACCATAGTATACAAGAATATAATATCGGCTCTGAATCTATAATGTGTACACAAATCCATTTGCCTCACGATACCAATTAAGCTATAGGCAAGATGTGTGCCATCCCTTCAATAGCTTAACCATTCACTCGAACCGTATTGGATTATCATGTCATTGATTGACTCCTCAATCAACTTAGCATGGCCATGCATTTCCATAATCCATTACCTCGAGGGGCCGAGATATCTCTCCAAAGGAGGGGCAAATTCCATCTTGATCACTCACATCCCACTCCATGTTTCATAGCAAACCCGAAAACTACCTTTATAACTACCCAGTTACGGAATAGCGTTTGATAGTCCCAAAGTAGGCTACTACACATGTTGGAATCCATGGTGATCTCAGGTCTAAGGTCTTAGTACCAACACTACCTGAGACCAACTAATGGCACATTAATTCCTGTAGTGTCTCATGGTGGGTCTATCCAACAATGTGTTCTCTAACACATATGTCCATGTTTATTGATTTGGTATCTCCATACCCATGATTTATATGACATGATCATCAATCAATAAACATGTCGATCATAGAATCATATTAGTTCCAATAATATGATATATGATCAGGGATCATTTAGAAATAGATTCATACATATAGAGTCTCATAAATAAGTCACATACTTATTGATCAATACAAGATGTCTATTTCATGTAACTGAATAACACTTTATTCATAAATACATAAACATTGACCATGATATCCAACATCTCCATGTTGCCTCTAGGGCATATCACTAACAATCTCCCACTTGCACTAGAGTCAATCATGTAAGTATCTAATACTCATTGCTCTTGTGTGCGCCTCATGTTTCGGGTGAGGGAGAGGTTTTGTCAGCGGATCGGCTATATTGAGATCCGTGTGCACTTTGCATATCTTGACATCACCTCTGTCCACTATCTCGCGGATAAGATGATATCGCTGAAACAGAGGGCTCGGTGGCGCTCGTCGTCGGCGATTTCCGGCGGCTAATTGGCTCGGGAAACCTAGGGGAAATAAAGCTTAGAGCACGTAGATCGTGGACGTACCTTCAATTTGCTACGAGATCGACCGAGGATGTCGAATTTCGAGTTCTTCCTTCGGGCGGTTGGTTTTAGGGTTCTTCGGTGTTTTGCGAAATTTGAGTGCTATGGTAAATGGATTTTGGGGAAAATTGTAGAGGAGCTAGATGAGGCTATTAGACACAATTTTCATGTTTTGAGTTACTGCTGAGGAGCGCTATTTATAGCCGACCGCGTGAGCTCGAGCTCGGCGACCATGGCAGCAGCGCTAGGGGTGACGCGCACGCGAGTAGGGGGAGGGGAGGCCGACGCACAGCGGGCATGGCTACAGCGCGGGCGGCATGGGCACGGTGGTACGGCGCGGTACGGCAAGGCGGCGACAGAGTACGACATGGTACGGTGACGCGACGGCGAGGCGACGGCGGAGTACGATGCGGCATGGGCACGGCGCTGTGGCTGACGCGGCGGCGTGGGCGCGGCGTACGGCGCGTTGACGCTGGGGCGGGCCGGGCGCACGCGCGTACGACGCGTGACGTGCGCGCGGTACATCCCCGACCGGCGTCGAACACCTGGCGGGCAATGAACACTATGATTTCCGATTTTCCATGATTTTCTTTTCCTTTTCCCTTTTCTTTTTAAATTTTTATTTCTATTCATTCCTTTTATATTTCTCACAATGTGAAACATAATTTGGCCATTTTATAAATTTAGTTTAACTCCAAATTTTCAGTCTTTTGTCCAACTTTATTATATATTATTATGTACATATTTATATATATTCTTTCTATTTCCATTCTTTCTTTTATTCCATTTTATTTTTTTGTATTTTCCAAAATATAGTTTTGATTCAAATTAAATTTTTATCAACCTTAGATTTATTTTTATAATTGTATATTTTAAATTTTTTTTATTTACTTTGGTGTTCTAATCCCTTTTAGGGTTTTAGCTCTTTTGATTTCTCTTTCTTTTAAATAAGTGTATTTTTATTTATAACATGCAATAAAACTTGCAAATAAGAGGTAAATAAGTACGGTAAGATGCAATGATTCAAAAATTCTTTGTGGGCTCTAGTTTTTAAATTGTGATTTTTAAGTTTCGATTTTCAGGATGTTACAATATATATAAGTCTACTGGTACCGATCTTGTCGCCTACTCTGATACTGATTGGGCTGGATGTCCTAACACACAGTGTTCCACCTCTAGATATGCTACGTTCTTGGGTGATAACCTCATCTCTTGGTCATCCAAATGGCAGGACACGATCTCCCACTCTAGTATCGAGGCCGAATATCGAGCTGTTGCGAATGTTGTTACTAAAACCTGCTAGTGGCGACAACTCCTTCACGAGCTACACTCCCCACCTTGCCGAGCTACCCTCATCTACTATGACAACGTCAGTGCGGTGTATCTTTCTACCAACCCAATTCAACATCAGTGCACCAAACACATCGAGATTTATCTTCAGTTCAGATTCTGCAGGTTCCTACTTCATCGCAATATGTCGATATTTTCACAAATGTTCTTCCCAGCTCATTTTGGTGTGTTCCATTCAAGTTTGGATGTTCGACTTCGTGACACTCCAACTGCAGGGGTGTTAGATATATAGAGTTATTCATTGCGTTCACTTAATTACGCTTTCCTAGTGCACTAGCATCAAGCAGGTCCTCGAGGCAGCACTGGCGGACACGAGCGGGCGCCGGTACATAATCCATGTCAAAGCTGGTAAGTACCTCGAAAGCATGGAGAAATGGTGGCCTAATATTGCGATGATAGGCGACGGAATGGGATGTATGATAATCAGTGGCAACAAGAGCATAAACAAGACGCTGGGGACGCCCTGTACAGGCACACTGAGTAAGTACATATATATAACTAATTTTGTGCTTACTACATGTATATGGATTAGCATGTGTATTAATCATGACTACTAATCATGTACTTACGAACTAACTAATTAATTAGTAGCTACATCATCAATGTGTATATAGCTAATTAATTGATTAAGTACCTAGCTAGCTAGCTTGCTTGAAATTAATGTATATATATGGGTGCAGTGATAGAACCAGCAAAATGAGAAAGGGACCCACTATGACAAGACAAAATACAAGGACAAGCAAAGTGTATATATATAATATAAATATCCATATAATCATAGTTTTTGTTGTGACAACACATAGAAGTGACTCTTTTATAAAAGAGGATAAAATAAACTTACTTTTTTTCATTTGAGCCTCACTTTGCGCATCTTCATAGCATAGAAATCATGTATAATGGTATCCTTGTAAATTGTATTGCTAGTTCATTATTAGGGTTGAAAGCGGGGGCGGGAAAATCTCGTACCGACCGACACCGAGTACCAAAAATCCTGACCGAATACCGGATTCGCGAGAAAAACGAAAACGGGAAAAAATACAAGAAACGGGAAACGGGAAACGGGAAACCGGAACGGGAATGGTTAGGGGGTTTTCCCGACCGTATTCATGGATCCCGGATTTATACAGGAAAATTCCCGTGGGAATTCCCATTTTAGTGCACCATGTAAACGAATTTCGGCCCAGTCCAATTATATTTTGGCCCAACAAGCAAACCCTAATTGTGAGAGAGAGACCCCGAGAGGAGGGCTTCCACCCGGCCGCCGCAACCGCAATCTTGTCTGTTCTGTGTGTGGCGTCTAGCATGGCCGCGCCGTGTCGTGGGCAGGGCAAGGCGTCGCGCTCGTCGGCGCCGCTCGCACACTCACCGACCAACTGGCGACACCGCGACAGCTGCCATCCCATCGGCCATCCCCATTCCAGCTCGCATCGGCATCAGATCCAGCCGCGGTAGCTGCCCCATCCATCCCTACTCCAACTCGGCGCAGGCAAACGCACAGCGCACGGCAGCGCAAACGGCGCACGGCGCACGGCAACCGCCACTCCTAGCACGAACGGCGCACGACGCACGGCGCTCGGCTGTCGGCGTAGGGCAAGGCAGTGCGTAGGCCACCGGCGCACTGCAAGTCCGCCGGGCACCTCCCCCCGAGGCCACGCAGCTCTGCCCCGCCTCGACGCTGCAGTGCCGACTTCGCCTGACGCTGGCCAAACTCTGCCTGACGCCCCACGCCGAGATGAAGTCGTCAACTAAGCAAGAGCAAGGTTCTGGTTCTGCATCAGCCTCATCCGCCTCCAAGCGCCGCCTCTTCATAGAACCAACCCCACCGGTGAACAGCAGCACTCTCGAGCCTTTTCCACCGGCAGGTATAATCAGTGTTGTATGATATTTAGTGTTTTATCCTTGTGCATAACTGATTAAACACCGGCAGGTTCTGAATTTTGCAAGTTGAATAATGAATTAAATGTGGTTATATGTATGTTGACGTTACCATTTTTATTACTGATTCCCGATCGTAATTGACATGCTCCAGACCGTTTCTGACCGTTTTCCGTTGTCCCGTATTACCGAATTCGTATTCCCGTCCGCCTTTTCCATTTTCGTTTCCTATCCCGCTAAAAAAATACGAGAACAGGAATGGTTAGGGTCTTTTCCCGATCGTTCCCGGCCGTTATCAACCCTATTCATTGTCAATATAGATTACCAAACAATCTGTCAAAATTGCATCTTTCATTTTATTTGGAAACCTTGTTTTGACAAGCTTCATTGCTGAAAATGCTCATTCTGATGTTGCAGTTAAAACCGAAAGGGTAAGGACAAGTCAAATTAACCTAGAAATCAAAAGGAAAGGAAGAATGCATCTTGTTATTTGTACAAAAACAAAATTTTTTGCGGCATAGGGGGGGCCGTGGCCCCTCTGCCCCGTTTCATCTCTGAACCTAGAAATAAAAAGGAAAGAAAGAATGCATCTTGTTATTTGCACAACAACAAAATAATAAATAGTAGGAAATATGCAGGGATGTCTGACTGTAAGCCATGCTCTACTCTAGTGGACACAAGTGCCAAACTCACCGCTTCTGATGGCTCTCCGATTGATGATCTCACTGATTACCGAAGCCTCGTCGGTGCACTTCAGTACCTTACCTTCACTCGCCCAGACATCTCTATGCAGCTCAACAAGTCTGTCTTTATATGCATGATCTGCGTGAGCCCCATCTAGCTGCCATCAAGGGCATCCCTCGTTTTGTTCGTGGTACGTTGGTTTTTGGATAGCACATATATAAGTCTACTGGTACCGATCTTGTCGCCTACTCTGATACTGATTGGGCTGGATGTCTCAACACATAGTGCTCCACCTGTAGCTATGCTATGTTCTTGGGTAATAACCTCATCTCTTGGTCATCCAAATGGCAGGACACGGTCTCCCACTCCAGTGTCGAGGCCGAATATCGAGCTATTGCGAATGTTGTTGCTAAAACATGCTAGTTGCGACAACTCCTACATGAGCTACACTCCCCACCTCGCCGAGCTACCCTCATCTACTATGCAACGTCAGTGCGGTGTATCTTTCAACCAACCCAATTTAACATCAGAGCACCAAACACATCGAGATTGATCTTCAACGTCAGTACGGGTTTTGCAGGTTCCTACTTCATCACAACATGCTGATATTTTCACAAAAGTTCTTTCTAGTCGGTTTCCCTAATTCTCTCCCAATTTTGTTTCTATAAGTCGGTTGTAGAGATGGAATTACCGCCTCTATATGTACTTGTGGTTCATGATTAATCGATTTAGTGCGTTCACTCAATTACGCTTTCCCAGTACACTAGCATAAAGTAAGTCCTCTAGGCAGCACTGGCGGAAACGAGCGGGCACCGGTACATAATCCATGTCAAAGCTGGTAAGTACCTCGAAAGCGTGGAGATATGGTGGCCTAATGTTGTAATGATAGGCGACGGAATGGGACGTACGATAATCAGCGGACACAAGAGCATAAACAAGAGAATTAATTAGTAGCTAGATGATCAATGTGTATATAGCTAATTAATTGATTAAGTAGCCAGCTAGCTAGCTTGCTTGAAATTAATGTCATCATGCATGCATATATACCATATCTATATTAATTTATATATATATGGGTGCAATGATGAAACCAGCAAAATGAGAAAGGGGCCTAGTATGGCAAAACAAAATACAAGGACCAACAAAGTTTATATATATATAACATAAATATCCATATAATCATAGTTTTTGTTGTGACAACACATAGAAGTGACTCTTTTGTAAAAGCAGATAAAATAAACTTACTTTTTCATTTGAGCCTCACTTTTTGCATCTTCAAAGCATAGAAATAATCTATAATGGCATCCGCTGTGAATTGTATTGCTAGTTCCTTCTCAATATAGATTACCAAATAATCTGTCAAAATTGCAACTTCCATTTTATTTTGAAGCCTCAATCAAAAGTAGGGGTGGTCTAAAATTTTTTTGCGGCATAGGGGGGGCCGTGGCCCCTGCTCCCCCCCGTTTCGTCTCTGAACCTAGAAATCAAAAGAAAAGGAAGAATGCATCTTCTTATTTGCAAAAAACAAAATGATAAATAGTAGGAAATAGGTTGGGATGTGTGACTGTAAGCCATGCTCTACTCTAGTGGACACAAGTGCCAAACTCTTCGCTTCTGATGGCTCTCCGGTTGATGATCCCACTGATCACCGAAGCTTCGCCAGTGCACTTCAGTACCTTAGCTTCACTCACCCAGACATCTCTATGCAGCTCAACAAGTCTCTCTTTACATGCATGATCTGCGTGAGCCCCATCTAGCTGCCATCAAGGGCATCCTTCGTTATGTTCGTGGTGCGGTAGATTTTGGATTGCACACATATAAGTCTACTGGTACTGATCTTGTCGCCTACTCTTGTACTGACTGGACTAGATGTCCCGACACATGGTGCTCCACCTCTAGCTATCCTATGTTCTTGGTTGATAACCTCATCTCTTGGTCATCCAAATGGCAGGACACGGTCTCCCACTCCAGTGTCGAGGCCGAATATCGAGCTGTTGCGAATGCTGTTGCTAAAACATGCTAGTTGCGACAACTCCTTCACAAGCTACACTCCCCACCTCGCCGAGCTACCCTCATCTACTATGACAACATCAGTGCGGTGTATCTTTCCACCAACCCAATTCAACATAAGCGCACCAAACACATCGAGATTGATCTTCAATGTCAGTTCGGGTTCTCCAGGTTCCTACTTCATCGCAATTGCTAATATTTTCACAAAAGTTCTTCCCAGCTCATTTTTTGTGAGTTCCATTCCAGTTTGGATGTTCATCTTCGCGACACTCCAACAACAAGGGTGTTATAGATATAGAGTTATAGATATGTTTTGTATTTTATCCTAGTCGGTTTCCCTAATTCTCTCCCAAATCTGTTTTTATAAGTCGGTTGTAGAGATGGAATTACCACCTCTATATGTACTCATGGTTTGTGATTAATCGATTCATTGCGTTGACTCAATTACGCTTTTGCAAAAAAGTAAAGCACCAGGTTTTGCAGAAGATGTCAATGGATTTATATTCTAAGAATGTATCTGTGTCCCAGGTATAAAAGAAATTACACAATACAAAAGAATCCGGAAAGTAAGAGAGAACTAAGAGCTACTCGAGTAAAGCAAAGGGACTTAAGTTTTGAAATTAGAGATGTTGTTCATTTCAAGGTAGCACTATTTAAAGGAATATATATAGGTTTCAGATAAGAAAGGGAAACTATCTCCAAGGTATGTTGGACCATATAAGGTTCTTAAGAAAAGAAGACAAGTTTCGTATCAGCCATATCTATTACCGGAGTTAAGTAAAGTATGCCCGGTATTTCATGTCTCGCAACTCAAGAAGTGTTTGAGATAATCAGCCAAAGAGGTACCATTACAAAGTAACAAGTCACAACTTGACATAACTTATGTAGAAGAGCCAAAGAAAATAATAAGAATGCCTCAATGAAAGTTACGAAACCATGGTATAAGGTTTTGTGGAGGTCCAATAAAAAATCCTGCAAAACAAGAAGCAATCTGGGAAAGAAAACCACAATTGTTCAACACTCGGTCGAATCTCGGGACGAGATTCTTTTAAGGAGGGTAGAATTAGAACATCCCAAAAGTTTATACTTTTAAAAACACTCAAATTAGCGTAGAAAATTTTTGCGAACAAAGTTTATTGTGTATTCTATTTTCAAACATTCAAAATCTCCAAAAATTTATTTGCATCCTTTACCTATTCTCCTTGTTTTAATTTAAAAATCCCAAAATTATTAATGCTTGCTTTTATTTTTGAAAATTTTCAATTTAATCTTTACTTCAAGAAAATCCCCAAAAATTGAATTCAAATTAATTTTAAACCCTAAATTAAATCTTTCAAAACTTTCTCAAACTCTAATCTAAAAATCAAATAAATCCTTATTTTCTTTTTTTTGAGAAGTCCTAATTTGACTTTTAAATTTAAGAAATTTCTAAAAATTGGGTCTAATCGATTTCAAATTCTAAATCAAATTTTTCCTAAAATTTTCCCAACATTTTTCTTCCTTTTATTTTTCTTTTCCTCCATCTTTCTTTTACTTTTTCCCTTTTTTCTTTTTCTTCTTCTTCTTCTTTTTTTTTCTTCCCTCCTTCCTTTCCCTCCTTCTTTTTCCCCAACCTTGGCCGAACCACGGCTGCCGCTGCTTATCGCTATCAGGCCATGGGCACCGCCCTGTCCACAGGAGAGCCCCAGCCACGCCAGTCATCGCCATCCCTTCACACACATGTCACCACATGATTTGAGCATCATCATCCTTGTATCAATCCACACCAAACCACTCTTGACGCACCACAATCGACAACCTCATTCCGCGAGCTCAAAACCGATTTTAAAACCTTATAAATAGTCCACATTGGGCACAATTTTGAATACCAAAATTACTCCCTGTTTCTTCCTTAACAATTCCCCTAAGGTTTCCCCAACTACTATATGTCGCATCAGACAAATTTTGAGGAAGAATCGAGGAACCCTAACTTGAGCCGCCTAGAGTAATTTCCCAAAATACACCACAACCCATCAAGCATTCCTCAAATTGAAGGTATGTTTGCAATCTACACACCCAAATATTTCTTTTACCTAACTTTCTCGAATTAATTAACCACTACAAGTTGTCGCCGACGAGTGCCACCATGATTGCTCTGTTTAGCCATCGCCATGCGCACGTCGCCAGAGCCTTGTGAAGCTTCCTGTGGACCCCCGTTTTTGAGGACGGGAATCATTCGTGTTCATAGTACCTTATCCCTGGATCGAGTAGTTTGGTACCCATGAATACAGTACTGGATAATCAGGAGCACATGCACGAATAGTCTTACAGCAAAAGTATTACAATATAGGCCCGAAGGCAGTATTCAACATATAGGACCTCATAGTCCAGATACAATCAAAAGTAGAATTTAGGTAAGGCAGCGGAATGAAGGCAGTGGCTTGTCGATTGCCACGGGCAACGACCGGAGACTAAGACCTAGCAAGCGCCATCAGCTTCTTCACTCTCCTGGTAGTAGGCATATGGATCCTCCAAGTCTTCATTACCACCATCTGAAGGTTTGTGCGTATAGCAAGGGTGAGTACCAACCGTACTCAGCAAGCCAACACGGAAGTGATGCATATGATAGGGTCATTCAAAGAATGGTTGGTCTTCTTTTGCATGAAGCCAATTTTCACAATTCTTTTCACAAGCCTAACAACAAGCCAAGTCAAGTTTTAGTTCCATAATTCATTAAGTCGGCGACGGTTTTGTCTACCATCCATCATGATCCCAAGGATGGCTTCCCGCCTCTAGTTCGTCATCGTTTTCTGGGGAGTCCACCCCTTCTCGCATTTCGAGAAATTGCTCCACCTGAACAAAAATCATCATGCAAACCCATCCCATCTTTTTTAAAATTTAGAGTCTAGCCAAGCGAAAGTCTTGTCACGATGCTCAATATCCGCGAGCACGGCTATTCGAATAGATTGATTCATTCACACTGCAGTGGATGTACACTTTACCCGTACTCCGCGACTGCCCAACAAATGAGCCTACGTCCCAACACCTGAGACGGTCACGGCAAAGCCTTTCAATAACCTCACTTTGGCAGTACCCGCTCCATGAACTTAAACCCTCTTGCACTCTAGCCGTCCTTTTCTAGCAGTGTGAGGAGTTCTGGCGCTCCCGGGGTAAGAGAAGACTTCATTATCAAGTTATGATTAATTTCGATTTTCAACCATCCATTCCCAGTCTCATTTCATACAAAAGAACCACTATGCAGGGGTACCGCCTCCGCTCGGCTATTTACTCCGCTAGGTCTATACCCATTTGAGAAGTACGGTTGTACTGGCTCGTTTCCTGGCTATCTCATGGCTCGGTCCTTAATTGACCAGGGTCGGCACTTGCCTTTTCCGGAATCCACCCAAATCATCCAGCCGCCCTAGTCTAAAACATTTGTTTGGTGCATTCAGTTTTCATCAAAACTCATTTTATCCTTCTCATGGCAATGTGGCGCTCATGTCTCCACATGCCGTATCTCAACTACTTTCCCTAAGGTAGTTGCCCAAGCATAAAGCTCTTTACAAAATCATGAGTATGCATGAATCTACTAATAGCATGGCTAAGCATGTTGCCGAAGTTATTCTCCGGTTGTATGTATCACATCGAGGGTTGCAAGGAATAATTCTAAAGGTAATCAATAACAAGGCAAGGCATAACAAGTATAGGTAATTCTTTGTGTATAGCATGCACGTTTAAAGTTTAAAACAATATCATTTCGCAATTGGGATCAATATGTTCAAAGAGTGTGATGACTTGCCTTGCTCGTACGCTTGTTGAGTGGGGTCTTCAATGGGGTCGGTGCCTGCTTCTTTATGTGCTAACCATACGTGCGAAAGGAAAGATGGAATTCAATCAGAGTTCAATAAGGACGAATAAAGGATTAAGAAAAACCATAAAAGAACTCTAAAATATCTACCCTACGATTTTATTCGGGTTAGGGAAGAAATTTGAATGAAATCCAACCGAAAAAGTGAGCTAGGGTTGTTTTTAGGGTTTTTGCCAAAATATCAATTAAAGATAAGGCGATACGCCAATATATGTTGTTTGAAAGGATTTTCCCTTTAGACGTGGTGAGTTAGAAGGCCTATCGTATTTTAAAAAGGGCAAGAAATAATAAATAAATCCTCAAGAAAATTTACGTGAAAAGCGAAGTACCGGAAATCTTATTTCGGAAATCTGAATTTTCCTTCGAAGAAACATAGGAGAAAACCATGTATTTTTGCACAAATATTTTCCCAAAATTCCCCAAAAATATTCCCCAATTTTTCTAGAATTTTTCCCCATTTTTTTCTAATTTTTCCCTCCTTCTTTTCTTTTCTCTTCCTTCTTTTTCCTTTTTCTTTTCTCTTTTTTTCTCTACCCGGCGCTGTTCCTTCTCTCTCCTATACTGCCGTGGCGTCTACCCCCCCCTTCGGCGCCCGGCGAGCCGGCGTGGTGGCGCGGCGTTCCCGGCCGACCGCGTCCACATCGCAACTAGCTACCGTGAGGAATGGAACCATGGGGCAGTGACTCACCGGCGGCGAGCGGCAGCAAGCTCCGGCGACCGGCGGGCAGCGGAGAACGCGGCGGCGACGCGGATTTGGTGAACCCGGCTAACCTCGCGGCGTTCTGGCGTGTTTTGGTGGTAGCAAAGGAGATAGGGGGAGTAGAATGGCGTTGGCGATGTGTGGGGAGGTGAAGGGGAGCTAGGGTCCTTTTTATAGCGCGCGGGGTGCTCGGGAACGGTGGGTGTCGAGCGGCCATGCGATGGTCGGCTGCTGCGCACGCGCATGTGTGTGCACGTCGCGGCGACGTGGCTGACGCGACGATCGTCGTGGCGACGTTGTGCGGGCATGCATGTGACGCTGGTGAGCGGCTACTTGGCGACCGCGGGGTGGCACGGCGTTGGCGCGGACGGTGCCCATGCGGAGGCCGACGCGGGCGGGTGCGGCGGCATGGCGCGTGCGCGTGCGGCGGTACGGAGCGACCGGCGTGCCTGGGGGGCGATCGTCGGCGGTGTGGCGACGGCATGGCGCGGGCGCGCGTGCGGCGGCGCACACGCGCGCGGCGGCCGAGCTGTTGTGCGCGTGGTGACGCGGCGAGTATAGCGAGCGGCGCGACGCGTGTTGCGCGCGCGCGAGGACCCGGACGCGGTCGAACACCTTTCGTGAAATGAACAGTGCGATTTCCTGTTTTCCCGAATTAAAATTCTATTTTCCCATTTCTATTTCCTTCCACTCTAAAAATTCAAAATAAATTCTAATATTCCCAGAAAAATTTTTAAAATTATATTTTCAATTTTTCCCCACTTTTTATTATTCCAATTATATTTTTCATATTTATTTTTATTTCTTCCTTTAAATTCAAGAAAATAGGGTTTCAACCAAAATATATCCTTTTTTAAAATACCCTTTTGTAATCCACCAAATTTTATATATATACTCTTTTCAAATATATATATATATATTTTGAAATCTTTTTCACCAGCTGGGATTTTAAAGCTTAGGGTTTTATCCAACTTTACATCAATGTAATTCCAGAAGAAACTCTTACACAACTGAACTGGCAATTAAGATCGAAAAACACGATAAGAAGCAATGACTCCAAAAGGTTTTTGTGAGTTTTGATTTTTAAATTCTGATTTTATTTTCTTCGATTTTCAGGATGTTACAAACCTAACCCCCCTAACAATAAATCTCGTCCTCGAGATTTTTTACCGGTTGTTGAGTAGTTGTGGGTATTCAGTCTTGAGAAAATCATCGCTCTCCGAGGTGGCCTCTTCTTCTGTGTGATTGCTCCATTGCACTTTGTACATGCGCCATGACTTGGTTCATGTCCTCTTTTCTGCCTCGTCCAATATCTTTATTGGATGTTCCGGATATGTGAGGTCACTGTTGATGTGGATGGTTTCCAAAGGAGCTTGCTCTTCTGGCACTCACAGGCACTTCTTCAACTGCGACACGTGGAACACTGGGTGGACATCGGAGATGTTCTCGGGTAACTCTAGATGGTAGGCCACTTCGCCTCTTCTAGCGCTTATCAGGAATGGGCCCATGTATCTTGGCGCAAGTTTCCCTTTGACCTTGAACCTCTGAGTCCCTCGTAGTGGTGAGACCTTTAGGTACACATAGTCGCCTACATTGAACTCTAAGTCCCTTCGACGAGTATCCGCGTAGCTCTTTTGTCGATATTGGGCAGCCTTTAATCGGTCCCAGATCAGGCGGACCTTTTCCTCGGCCTCTTTTATTATGTCGGGCCCAAACACGGCTTGTTCTCCGGTTTCGGACCACATCAATGGGGTCCGGCATCGCCGACCAAATAGGGCTTCATTTGGTGACATCTTCAGACTTACTTGGTAGCTGTTGTTGTAGGAGAATTCAGCGTACGGTAAACATTTTTCCCAATCCTTGGTAAAATACAACGCACAAGCTCTCAGCATATCCTCGAGAACTTGATTTGTCCTTTCGGTCTGCCCGTCGGTCTGTGGGTGGTAAGCGGTACTGAAGGCAAGGTGACTTCCGAGTGCCTCATGAACTTTGCTACAAAAATGGGACGTGAATTGAGTACCGCGATCCAATATAATTCTTTTTGGTACACCATGAAGACACACAATCCTACTCATATATAGCTCTGCCAGCTTGGCACTATTGTAGTTAGCCTTTACGGGGATGAATCTGGCGGTCTTGGAGAGCCGATCTACTATTACCCAAATGGAATCATATCCCGCTGCAGTTTTGGGTAGTCCAACGATGAAATCCATGCCTATCTCATCCCATTTCCACTCGGGAATCTTGAGTGGCTGCAACAATCCTGCCGGTCGTTGATGCTCGGCCTTTACCCTTTGGCATACATCGCATACGACCACATATTCGGCTACGTCCCTCTTCATATTGGGCCACCAGTATTCCTCCTTCAAATCCTGGTACATCTTCGTGCTTCTCGGATGTAACAAATAGGCTGATTCATGTGCTTCTTTTAGGATCAATCCTCTCAAACCACCTTGTTCAGGCACGTAGATTCTTTTCTTATACCACAGGGTTCCCTTGTCATCTACCGAGAATTCCTTCGCGTGCCCAGCGGCCATGCGCTCTTTGATCGTTTGTGTCTCTCCATTATCCTTTTGAGCTTCTTCTATTTGAGTACTCACAAGGGGTTGGATTTCTAGTAAGTTCACTTCTCCGTGAGGAATCAGGTGTAAGTTAAGTCGAGCCATCTCTTCTTGGAGCTCACTGGCCATGCCTTCCAGTCTTATATGGTTGCATTGGGCTTTGCAGCTTAACGCATCAGCCACTACATTCGCCTTGCCGGGATGGTAATGGATTCCTAGATCGTAGTCTTTGATCAATTCCAACCACCGTCTCTGACGTAAATTGAGATCAGACTGAGTAAAGAAGTATTTCAGACTCTTATGATCGGTGTATACATCACAGTGATTCCCGATCAGATAGTGTCTCCAGATTTTTAATGCATGAACAACTGCTGCTAATTCCAAGTCATGCGTGGGGTAGTTTTCCTCGTGGGGTCGCAGCTGTCTCGAGGCATATGCCACGACCTTTCCATCATGCATCAATACGTCACCCTGTCCTTGTCGAGACGCATCACAGTATATCACAAAATCCTTACGGTTGTCATGTAGGGTTAAGATTGGGGTGGTGGTCAACTTTTCTTTTAGGTTGTCAAAGGCCTCCTGACACTTCTCGTTCCAGGTGAATTTGTTCTCCTTCTTCAAAAGTTGAGTCATGGGTCGGGCTATCGTGGAAAACCCTTCGATGAATCGCCGATAATACCCAGCCAATCCCAAGAAACTCCTAACCTCTGTTACTGACTTGGGTGCCTTTCACTCTGTAACAGCTTCGACCTTGGCAGGGTCTACCGCTACTCCTCCGGCTGAGACTACATGGCCAAGAAAAGCGACTTCCTTAAGCCAGAACTCGCATTTACTAAATTTCGCATACAACTGGTGCTCTCGTAGCTTCTCCAGTACCAGTCATAGGTGTTCTGCATGTTCCTCATCGTCTTTGGAGTAGATAAGTATATCGTCAATAAACACCACCACGAATTTATCTAGATACTCCATGAATACTTTGTTCATCAGATTCAAGAAATACACCGGGGCATTGGTCAACCCAAAAGACATTACGGTGAACTCATACAAGCCATAACGCGTAGAGAATGCTGTTTTGGGAATATCTCCGGCTCTAATCTTTAGCTGATGGTATCCTGACCGAAGATAAATCTTTGAGAACACTTGGGCACCCTTGAGTTGATCAAATAAGTCATCTATTCGAGGTAGTGGGTACTTGTTTTTGATGGTCACTTCATTCAACGATCGATAATCTACACACATCCTCATACTTCCATCCTTCTTTTTGACGAAGAGCACTGGGGCTCCCCAGGGAGAAGAACTAGGGCGTACAAATCCTTTTTCCTGTAGTTCTCTGATTTGCTTCTTGAGTTCTTCTAGTTCGTTAGCCGGCATTCGGTAAGGTCTCTTGGATATGGGGGCAGTACCAGGCATTAGGTCGATGATAAATTCTATGTCACGATCAGGGGGCATTCCAGGAAATTCCTCAGGGAATACGTCCGGGTATTCTTGCACTACTGGCATCCCGTTCAAAGGTAGCATGGTAAATACTCCCGCAGCTTGCTCACATAGCATCGGGTTTTGGTCCATGGTTATGTTCATTGGTGATCCCCATGGGGTGGATACTGTGACTTCCCTTCGGCTACAGTCTATGACTCCATTGTTCTTAGTAAACCAATCCATTCCAAGTATGATATCAAGAGTTTGTGGTGGTAGTACCATAAGGTTTGAAAGGAATACCACGTCTCTAATCCGTATGGGCACATTGATGCAAGCATGGGGTACGGTTATGTTTCCCCCCAGGCGAGTGTACCAACGTGGGTCTCTTAAGTTCTACCTAGTGTAGGTGGTGTTGTTTGCTCACTTATAAAGATATGAATGAATGCGATGCTCCAGAATCAAATAAGACTTTAACTGGGGTAGAGTTGATAGAGAACATACTCATCAGCACGTTCTGATCCTCCTACGTTTCTTCGGCACGCACATGATTCACTTGTCCGCGCCGAAATCCGGTAGCAGTCTCATTGGGTTGCGGCGTCCTAAACAGACCGCGTCCAGCAGCAGGAGCAGTAGTTCCCCGTACAACCGTTGTATTGGCACTGGTACGCATGGGAGTGCTACGTGGCTTGGGGCAGCTGTTGGAGTAGTGCCCAAGCTCTCCACAGTTGAAGCAGTTCACATTCCTTCTTCCAGGAGCGACGAGAGTCGGTGTCGGGGTACGGAACTGGGGCGCAGTCGGCCTGCTGACATTGTCGAGTGCAGTAGGACGACTGGTTGCCACGACGGTTGGTTTCCATCCGGACGGGGTGGCTCCCTTGGGGCGCTGAGACGCTCCCTGAAGTGGGCGGGCCATAGCAAGCCTCCTCTTGCGGTTGTTTTCCACCATCTTCCGGTCATGCTCCAATCGTACAACCTTGTTGATAAGGCTTTGGAAGCTGGCGTGGTCTTGCCCGATCATTGGCCCTCTTAGCTCATTGTTCAATCTTCGATAAATTTATCTATTTTCTCTTCTTCGTCTGTCAGGTCACTGGTGGCATATCGAGCAAGCTGTGTGAACTTGTTCAGGTATTCCCACCGTGGTGTTGCCTTGGCGCAACCTTCGAAATTCGTTCTTCTTCATTCTCATGATCGCGGTGGGTACAAAATTTTCACAGAAAGTGGCCGTGAACTCTTCCCAGGTTGGTTCTCCGGCGTTTCCGCCGTGTTTCTTTGTAGGTGTCCCACTAGTCACTTGCGGGACCTTCTAGCCGATTGGTGGCAAGGACGACTGCAGCCTTCGGTACCGGACGAGGGTCAACTTCTTGTCTATTACTCTCAACCAATCTTCGGCATCCATTGGCTCGTCGGCCATAGAAAATGTAGGCGGCTTGGCTCGCATGAATTCTCCTAAGCTTGATCCTCCGCGATTCCCTTGGTTGTTGGCGATTGCTTGAAGCAACTGGGTTTGCAAAGCCATGACTTCTGCTAAGGTGGAGGGATTGGGCTCTGGTGGGTTCTCGTTGGATGTCGAAGCTCTGCGACAGTGCGCCATCTGAAGAAGGTAGACGAGTTAAGAAATTGAACCTACTAAGGTCATGGTTTCTAAGTGATGTTCTCTTCAAATTGTTTTTAAGTGATCTTTGAATAGAGCAAGCATGGCAGAATAGACTCATTAATAACATACCATAAAACATTTCATAGGTCCATAGTTAATACATCCATGGGGATACAGCAGACTGCACATACGCAGTCCCACACAACACAATGCAAAGGCTACATCGTACTACTGCCATCAGCTACTAAGGGGAAGGGTGTGATCCTTGCTGTCAAAAACCATCCAAAGCAAGGTCAAAGTTGGGGCGGTCGTCTCGCCTAGTCATCCAACCAACCGCAGGAACCAGGTGCAGGAAGGGGGTGATCCTTAGCCATAGCAAATCGAAGTCCCCATGGCTCAGAGGTAGTGGCCTCAGAGTCATGCTTGATCTTCCTGCTTGGTGGCCGGGTACTCTTCCTGGCAGTCTTGAGGGTGATGGGACCTCCAGTGTGGGTCAGGCGACGAGTAGGAGCTTCCTCCTCTGCTAGATCAGTATCGCTGGACTCCCACTTGATCTCCACAGGCTCTGTCTCGGACTCGGAGTCGATGCAGATCTGGATGGGGTTCTCCTCTCCCGAACCAGGCTCAGATGGTACAGCCATAGGGTTCGAGGTGGGTCCCATCGATGTGGCAGCAGTGGGGTCTATCAGGTACGTGCCGACTCTGTGCTCAACATAAAGGCCTGCTCCATCATAGCTTGAAAAGTGTCCAGGCATGCTGGAGTCATGAGGTAGTAGTGGTCGGGCACAGGGGGTGTTGGTGCAGCTTCAGTGGAAGTACCGGCGGCAGGGACAGGATGGGAGCAAAGTTGCTCTTCCAACTGGTGGACCTGTTGTTTGCTCTTCCTGAGCTGTTCTTCCAGTTCCACCAAAGCTTCTCCACGGGACATATAGTGGTCAGAGAGCTGCTCGTACTGGGCACCATTCGCCTGTAGCTGGGTCTGCAGCAAGTTGATCTGATCCCCGCAGTTTTGGTGTTCCTCGACCAGATTATTGAGGCGTCGCTGCTGGTCGTCGATTTCGAGCAAAGCCTCTTCATAGCAGTCATCCCTATTTCTGCCCAGCGGGATAGACGGGTGACCATAGGATTATAGCAGCGGGGGTGGCTTCCACGGTGCAGATCGGATTGCCTTCCTCGCGGTAGGGGTGGTGTACAAACTCAGTCACGGTGAGCTCAGCACGGTGAATAGCGTTGAGGCGGATGAACGCTTCACGGGCCGCATCCTGAAGAGCTGCCTCTACCAGATCTTGGTGGTAACGGGTGTGGAAGCAATAAGGTGTCTCACTCCCCATGCTGGCCTCAACCGAAACTGTTGCCTCCCATACCGGGTATCCTTCGGTGCCATGCCTCCTAATCTGGTAGGTGGGTGCCTCTGGGTACCTTAGGCACCACAGCAATAACTGGAGTTGCGCCACGAATCCTTCATCCCGTGGAACGGTGATCTCCCAAACTCTGATATCGTCAGACATCTGCTTTTGAAAGCAACTTAGGGTCAGAGAGAGAGAGATAATATCAAAACAATTTGAGTAAAAGAAATAGGGATAAAGGTATAGGAAAGTATGTTTGACTTCCAAAGATAATAGTTTGCGAAATGATCCTACGTAGGGATATTTCCCTTTAGCCAGCTAGTCAGGGGTAGGGCGCCAGTTGGTCTTATCCTACAGTCGCATTGCTCTCATACCAGCTCGTGGACCCCTTTTTGAGGACGGAATCATTCGTGTTCATAGTACCTTATCCCTGGATCGAGTAGTTTGGTACCCACGAATACAGTACTGGATAATCAGGTGCACATGCACGAATAGTCTTACAGCAAAAGTATTACAATATAGGCCCGAAGGAAGTATTTAACATATAGGACCTCATAGTCCAGATACAATCAAAAGTAGAATTTAGGTAAGGCAGCGGAATAAAGGCAGCGGCTTGTCGATTGTTACAGGCAACGACCGGAGACTAAGACCTAGCAAGCGCCATCAGCTTCTTCGCTCTCCTGGTAGTAGGCATATGGATCCTCCAAGTCTTCATTACCACCATCTGAAGGTTTGTGCGTATAGCAAGGGTGAGTACCAACCGTACTCAGCAAGTCAACACGGAAGTGATGCATATGATAGGGTCATTCAAAGAATGGTTGGTGTTCTTTTGCATGAAGCCAATTTTCACAATTCTTTTCACAAGCCTAACAACTAGCCAAGTCAAGTTTTAGTTCCATAATTCATTAAATCGGCGACGGTTCTGTCTACCATCCATCATGATCCCAAGGATGGCTTCCCGCCTCCGGTTCGTCATGGTTTTCTGGGGAGTCCACCCCTTCTCGCATTTTGAGAAATTGCTCCACCAGTGAACAAAAATCATCATGCAAACTCATCCCATCTTTTTTAATATTTTGAGTCTAGCCAAGCTAAAGTCTTGTCACGATGCTCAATATCCGCGAGCACGGCTATTTGAATAGATTGATTCATTCACACTGCAGTGGATGTACACTTTACCCGTACTACGCGACTGCCCAACAAATGAGCCTATGTCCCAACAACTGAGACGGTCACGGCAAAGCCTTTCAATAACCTCACTTTGGTAGTACCCGCTCCATGAACTTAAACCCTCTTGCACTCTAGCCATCCTTTTCTATCAGTGTGAGGAGTTTTGGCGCTCCCGGGGTAAGAGAAGACTTCATTATCAAGTTATGATTAATTTTGAATTTCAACCATCCATTCCCAGTCTCATTTCATACAAAAGAACCACTATGAAGGGGTACCGCCTCCGCTCGGCTATTTACTCCGCTAGGTCTATACCCATTTGAGAAGTACGGTTGTACTAGCTCGTTTCCCGGCTATCTCATGGCTCGGTCCTTAATTGACCAGGGTCAGCACTTGCCTTTTCCGGAATCCACCCAAATCATCCAGCCGCCCCAGTCTAAAACATTTGTTTGGTGCTTTCAGTTTTCATCAAAACTCATTTTATCCTTTTCATGGCAATGTGGCGCTCATATCTCCACATTCCGTATCTCAACTACCTTTCCTAAGGTAGTTGCCCAAGCATAAAGCTCTTTACAAAATCATGAGTATGCATGAATCTACTAATAGCATGGCTAAGCATGTTGCCGAAGTTATTCTCCGGTTGTGTGTATCACATCGAGGGTTGCAAGGAATAATTCTAAAGGTAATCAATAACAAGGTCGGGCATAAAAAGTATAGGTAATTCTTTGTGTATAGCATGCATGTTTAAAGTTTAAAACAATATCATTTCGCAATTGGGATCAATATGTTCAAAGAGTGTGATGACTTGCCTTGCTTGTACGCTTGTTGAGTGGGGTCTTCAATGGGGTCGGTGCCTGCTTCTTCAGGTGCTAACCATACGTGCGAAAAGAAAGATGGAATTCAATCGGAGTTCAATAAGAACGAATAAAGGATCAAGAAAAACCATAAAAGAACTCTAAAATATCTACCCTGCGATTTTATTCGGGTTAGGGAAGAAATTTGAATGAAATCCGACCGAAAAAGTGAGTAGGGTTGTTTTTAGGGTTTTTGCCAAAATATCGATTAAGGATAAGGCGATATACCAATAGATGTTGTTTGAAAGGATTTTCCCTTTAGACGTGGTGAGTTAGAAGGCCTATCGTATTTTAAAAAGGGCAAGAAATAATAAATAAATCTTCAAGAAAATTTACGCGAAAAGCGAAGTACCGGAAATCTTATTTCGGAAATCCAAATTTTCCTCCGAAGAAACATAGGATAAAACCATATATTTTTGCACAAATATTTTCCCAAAATTCCCCAAAAATATTCCCCAATTTTTCTAGAATTTTTCCCCATTTTTTCTATTTTTCTCTCCTTCTTTTCTTTTCTCTTCCTTTTTTCCTTTTTCTTTTCTCTTTTTTCTCTACCAGGCGCTGTTCCTTCTCTCTCCTATACTGCCGCGGCGTCTACCCCCCCTTCGGCGCCCGGCGAGCCGGCGTGGTGGTGCGGCGTTCCCGGCCGACCACGTCCACATCGCAACTAGTTACCACCAGGAATGGAACCATGGGGTAGTGACTCACCGGCGGCGAGCGGCAGCGAGCTGCGGCGACCGGCGGGCGACGGAGAACGTGGCGGCGACGCGGATTCGGTCAACCCGACTAACCTCGCGGCGTTCTGGCGTGTTTCGGTGGTAGCAAAGGAGATAGGAGGAGTAGAATGGCGTTGGCGATGTGTGGGGAGGTGAAGGGGAGCTAGGGTCCTTTTTATAGCGCGTGGGGTACTCGGGAACGGCGGGTGTCGGGCGGCCACGCGGCGGTCGGCTGCTACGCGCGCCCGTGCGTGCGCACGTCGCGGCGACGTGGCTGACGCGGCGACCGTCCTGGCGACGCTGTGCGGGCATGCATGTGACGCCGGCGAGCGGCGACGGGCGACCAAGCGGTGGTGGCACGGCGTTGGCGCGGATCGTGCCCATGCGGAGGCCGACGCGGCGGGTACGGCGACACATGGCGCGCACGTGCGGGCGGTACGGCGACGACTTTGGTGTGCACTGGGGCGGTCGTCAGCGGTGTGGCGACGGCATGGCGCGGGCGCGCGCGCTGACGTCGCGTGTGAAAACATGGTGACGCGGCGAGTACTGCGGCGGGCGCTGCGCGCGACGCGGTGTCGCGCGCTTGAGGACCGGACGCGGTCGAACACTGTCGCGAAATGAACAGTGCGATTTCTGTTTTCGTGAATTAAAATTCTATTTTCCCATTTCTATTTCCTTCCACTCTAAAAATTCAAAATAAATTCTAATATTCCAAGAAAAAATTTTAAAATTATATTTTCAACTTTTTCCCACTTTTTATTATTTCAATTATATTTTTCATATTTGTTTTATTTCTTCCTTTACATTCAAGAAAATAGGGTTTTTGATTAAGAATAAATTTCTAATTTCATATTTCCTTTTCAAAAATTGACACAACTGAACGGCAATTAAGATCGAAAAACACGATGAGAAGCAATGACTCCAAAAGGTTTTTGTGAGTTCCGATTTTTAAATTCCGATTTTATTTTCTTCGATTTTTAGGATATTACACTTTCCCGACGAAATAAACCTCTTAGCTAGCACCACCATGTCTTGTAGAGGCTTCCAAGCCCTTTCCCCAGCCAAGCCGTCGCCGGAAAGTTGCTCGGCGAGTGCGCCGCCATGGTGAGGCCGCCGTCGCCGGCCTTCCTCACTACCTCTCCGGCTCGGCTAACTGTAAAAATGGGATCCCCAAAGATCAAAGATCATGTGGAACCCATTAGTTCTTCAAGCCTAACCTTTCCCCACCGTGCATACCCTCCTCTTTGTCGGTCGCGGGCTGTGAAACAGAGAAACAAAGAGGAAGAAAGAGGAATAGTAGTAGGGAGAGAGAAGAGAGAGGAAAGAAAAGAAATAAAAAGGAAATAGAAAGAAAGAAAGGAAAAGTAGTGTAGTGGTTAGGATGTTAAGAAGAGAAAGAGAGGTCTTGGGTTCAAATCCAGCCAGAGGCCAATTTGTTCTTATGTTTTATTTTTTTTAAAAAAGTTAGAGATAAAAAAGAGAGGTATAAGAAAAACCCTAGAAAAATATATTAATCTTTTTACCCTTTTCACAACCACATTTTCAAAGTTTTGCACTCTTTTAAACTTATTTAACTATAATTTTAATTTTTCAAAAAATATTTGTTTTAAAACTCTTTTATATTTATATTTATTCAAACATAAATCTTTAAAACTAAGAATATATCCTTTTTAAACTTTTCAAACTCAAATATCTCTTAGTTTTTAAATTTATCTATATTTTTATAGAAATACTTTTAACTTCAAATTCTTATAAATTGTTTTATATTGGATCAAACCCAAATTTTAAATTTTAACACTTGACAAATAGATCCTTTTTATTTCTTTCAAAAGTTCATTCTATAATTTCCCCTATATCTCTCGAATTTATTTATGTCCTTTTTTAAGAAAAATATTTTTAACTTTTGGTTCTTTATAAATTATTTTAAGACAAGCCCAAATTTAAATTTTAGAATATAATAAATAACCCTAGAAAAATAATTTGACCCCCTTGATTTCCTTCAAATTTTATAATTTTAAATCTTTTCTATTTTTCTCAAAATGATTTAAAATACATTTCTTTCAACCTTTTTAATTTTTATCCAGGTTCAAAATTTAAAAACTTCCCTCTAAAAAACTTTTAAAATCACCTTTTAAAAATTGTACATTTATTTGATGTTTATTTGGAATTGTTCGTTTGATTTATTTTATCAAATATCGATAGATCGCAATGTCGAGTTCATAGAGGAAACCAAACTTGACCATATTGTCGACACAAATATCTTCGTTGCTACTCGAGAGAATAAAGAATTTGAGACCATTGGTCCTGAAGGCAAGTCACACTGCTGTTCTTGATCATTTAGTTTAAAAATAATAAATTATCATGTTTTAATAATATATTTAGTTTAGTTAGAAATATTTCGTGGGATGAATTAGATAGTTATAAATTATCATTTTATGTAGTCCTACATGTTCTTTAGATTTTATATGTTAACATTTAGTTCACATAGAATATTATTTTATGCTTTAGAAGCATTACATCATTTCATGTATAAAACGAGAGGACTATTATTTCATGTTTATAGATATATTTTTTCTCCTTAAACAATATTGATAACTTGAAATAATTAAAGTATCATCACATGTGTTAATATTCCATGTATCTTAGTACATATAGAAGATCTTTCCATGCATTACAAACACTGTATTATTTTATGTAAAGAGAAGGAGGGATTTATTTATTTTAATAGATATAGTTTCCTTCTCCTTAGGAAATATGTTGGTAATTTGAGCTAAGCATAAATTTGTTAGCATAATAAAATGAACATCATCATATGCATTAATACTTCATGTCATGATTATAATTTCATATCTTAGAATGGCAAAATAACCCATTATTTTATGTGATAGGTAAATATAAATCTTATCATTTCATGTAATATGAGAATGGTCATATGGAATTATATTATTATTTCATGCAATAGAATGGAAGAATGATCCATTATTTCATATGATAGGCAAATATAAGTCCTATCATCTCATGTGATATGAGAATGATTTTGGCTATATGCCAGAAAATATAATCCATATGACCTAAATGATTTTGGCTGTATGCCAGAAAATATAAAAACGCTTGTGCCAGAATAAAGACATAGTTTCGCCCATCCGATGGATCGGTTATACCAGCATGGCATTTATATATTTCTCTCCAATCTCCCTGGGGACTTGACGAGATTTATTAATGCGCATAACAACATTTGGAGATTTGTAGTGTTGTTGATAAAGTCCCATTGGTGGACAGCTATGTAAATAGCGGATAACAACGCTGATACTAACCAGATCGGTACCGTCTGTTAACATAGCCCTAGGTGTCACCAAGCCGGGGCAAGTGTGTGAGGAACAACTATTAAATAGGGGTCTGGACACCAATTAGTGGTTAGAGTTGGTGCCCCTATTAAGATAGCCCACAGGTCTCATCCACCCATCAGAAAAGGTTAGAACTATATAAATATCATGTTACTCTTAGTCTGGCTAACTACGGTTAATCCTCGGGTAAAGCTGGGCAGACGCTGCAGAGTCAATTTGTATTCCAATACGCCGTACTCCCATTTAATGGAGTTGTGTCTATGGGTGAATCCAGTTTAATGGCATGAGTAACTTTTCTAAAATGTCATCCCTAAAATTTGATATTAATATATAAGAAAAATGAAAAGAAAGAATAGGACCTAGATTCATGTTTAAGTTAGACTTAGTTTATTTCCTCTTAGGATATCATGAATATATCTATTTATGTATAGTATGAGATCACACTGAGATTAGGCTCATATCATATTATGCATATTTATATGACATAAGATCATGCTAAGGCTAGGATTATATTATTCTTTTTAAAATATCTTGCATATTTATAGGAAAGGATAGAGTATAGGATTAAGCTAAAGTTAAGCTTATAGTTCATGTCCTTAAAAGTTCACATAGATAATTTAAAAAGAAGAGTAGGATATATCTTCATGCTAGGAACATATTTATAATTTGTTTCTCTTGTCGATATAGCACACATATTTAAATAGAATTGTATTCGGTTTGGCTTGCTGAGTACCATTGGTGCTCATCCTTGCATATAATAGTTTTAGGAAACCCTGAAGACAAGGAAGAAACTCCTAGTGCACTAGTGGACTGGGAGGACGAGTATGATTCCTAGGTCGACTCTACACTCGGGCTATCCCTGTAAAAGTGTCGCGGCTTTCTTGTACTTTATGGTTTGTACTTAATTATTAATAGTTTGTAATAATATATGAAGTTCTTGTATCTGTATTATCTCATGCATAACCAGACTCCTGGGAGGTTATGTGATATTGTGGAGTTGACCTCTCCGGAGGAGACCCCACAGCAGGGGTGTTATAGATATAGAGTTATAGATATGTTTAGTATATTATCCTAGTCGGTTTCCCTAATTCTCTCCCAGTTTTGTTTCTATAAGTCGGTTGTAGAGATGGAATTACCGCCTCTACATGTACTCGTGGTTCTTGATTAATCGATACATTGCATTGACTCAATTACACTTTCCCAGTACACTAGCATCAAGCAAGTCCTCGAGGCAGCACTGGCGAACACGAGCGGGCGCCGGTACATTATCCATGTCAAAGCTGGTAAGTATCTCGAAAGCGTGGAGATATGGTGGCCTCATATTGCGATGATAGGCAACGGAATGGGACGTACAATAATCAGCGGCAACAAGAGCATAAACAAGACGCTGGGGATGCCTTGTACGGGCACACTGAGTAGGTACATATATGTAACTAATTTTGTGCTTACTACATGTATATGGTATAGCATGTGTATTAATCATTACTACTAATCACGTACTTACAAACTAACTAATTAATTTGTAGTTAGATGATCAATGTGTATATAGCTAATTAATTGATTAAGTAGATAGCTAGCTTGCTTGCTTGAAATTAATGTTATCATGCATGCATATATACCATATCTATATTAATGTATATATATGGGTGTAGTGATGGAACAAACAAAATGAGAAATGGGCCTAGTATGGCAAGACAAAATACAAGGACCAACAAAGTGTGTATGTATATTATATAAATATCCATATTATCATAGTTTTTATGCTTCACTTGGCGCGTCTTCATAGCAAAGAAATCATCTATAATGGCATATGTTGTGAATTGTATTACCAGTTCCTTATCAATATAGATTACCAAACAATCTGTTAAAATTGCATCTTTCATTTTATTTGAAAGTCTTCTTTTGACAAGCTTCATTGCAGAAAATGCTCGTTCTGATGTTGCAGTTAAAACCGAAAGAGTAAGGACAAGTCGAATTAACCTAGAGAATGCATCTTGTTATTTGTACAAAAACAAAATGATAAATAGTAGGAAATAGGAAAATAGTGTACTGTCAATCAATAGTAGGGGCGGTCTAAAAATTTTTTGCGGCATAGGGGGCCATGGCCCCTGCCCCTCCCCACCCCCCGTTCCATCTCTAAACCTAGAAATCAAAAGGAAAGGAAGAAAATATCTTATTATTTGCACAAAAACAAAATGATAAATAGTAGAAATTAGGTGGGATGTCGGACGTAAGCCATGCTCTACTCTAGTGGACACAAGTGCCAAATTCTCTGCTTCTGAAGCCTCGCCGGTGTACTTCAGTACCTTACCTTCACTCGCCTAGACATTTCTATGCAGTTCAACAAGTCTGTCTTTACATGCATGATCCGCGTGAGCCCCATCTAGCTGCCATCAAGGGCATCCTTCGTTATGTTCGTGGTACGTTGGATTTTGGATTGCACATATATAAGTCTACCGACATCGATCTTGTCGCCTACTCTGATACTGACTGGGCTGAATATCCTGACACACAGTGTTCCACCTCTAGCTATGCTATGTTCTTGGGTGATAACCTCATCTCTTGGTCATCCAAATTTTTTTGCGGCATAAGGGGGCCGTGGCCCCTGCTACCCCCCATCCCCGTTTCGTCTCGGAACATAGAAATCAAAAGGAAAGGAAGGATGCATCTTGTTATTTGCACAAAAAAATAAAATGATAAATAGTAAAAAATAGACAAATAGTATACCTGTCAATCAATAGTAGGGGGGTCTAATTTTTTTTTGGCATAGGGGGGCCCTAGCCCCTGCTAGCCCCCCCTGTTCCATCTCTGTATGGGTGCATACATGATCAAATTTGTACATATGCATTCGTTTGTTGATACATACAGCCATACAAAAAGAATAGCTTCATTGCGCTGAGACCTTACAATCGAGAACACTGCCGGCCCTGAGGCGATGCAGGCGGCAGTGCTAGTGGTCAAATCCGATCGATGTAGTCTACTTTGAGAGACCTCTCCATCTAGTCTTATCGCGCGACACTAGGAGAGCCATCTATCCTTGCACAGGACGACGTGATGTCCATCCGACCGTTCCGACCACGCATTGTAATCCCCATCGGGGAGAGAGAGCCGTTCCAACCTAATCAATTTACACTGTTCAGATTTTGGGAATCGTGCCCGAGAGAGAGGCAGAGGCGATGGAATCTTCAGCGAAGGCGGCGCAATCCACAACGAAGGCTACGGTAGTTTTGTCCCATCGTGACGGGAGGGGGAGACGGAGGCTACGACGGTTTCCTCCCATCGCGACGATGGGAGGTGAATATGTGGTATGTTGCGGCAGTTTTGCCCTTGTGGCGGAGAGGTGGAAAGCTGCGGCAATTTCACTCTGCAAATCATGGCGAGCAACTGTTTCCTCCTCAAAACCTCTAGGTTTGTTTTCTCCTCTAATCGTGTAGTTTATCCCCCCCTCAGATGCGAGTTTCGTCCTCTACAACTGCTCTCCAATGACTTGTCAATCATCTCCACATTCTCTCGATGAGCGCAAGGTGGTGGTGGAACTCGCCCCCTCAAGTGAATGAAATGCTAGTAGCATGAATGAAATGTTTGTTTATCGGATATGTGGGACTTTGTAGGCAAGCATGATGGGTAGGAGTTTGATTTTTTTTTGTGTGCAAGGCTATGAATCACTTAGCTATAAATTTGTTTTGCCTTCATCTCAAAAACCTTAACTAGAAGAAGATACTAGTATACATTAACAAATTGCTTTTCTATAATTATGGGTGCCTAATCACTAAACACAAGCAAACCAGTAATTATGTGTCGGTTTTGTGGATGTAACTTGATATGTTGGGGAAGTAACTTAACAGTAAGAAAAAGTAACTTCAAATGAAGGAAAAAGTAATCCAATGCGCTTTTAGTAGTACTTTATCTTTTGCTATTTTTATCAGATATACTGTCATGGGTATGTTGGAGGTTGTAGGCAAGCATGACGGTAACGAGTTTGATTTTGCGTGCAAGGCTATGAATCACTTATCTATAAATTTGTGTTGCCTTCATCTCAAATAACTTAATTAGAGAAGATACTAGTGCATATTAACAAATTACTTTTCTATAATTAAGGTTGCCTTATCACTAAGCATAAGCAAACCAGTAATTATGTGTCAATTTTCTGGATGTAACTTGGCATGTTGGGAAGTTACTTAACATTAAGAAAAAGTAACTTCCAATGAAGGAAAAGGTAACTTAATGCACTTTCAGTAGTACTTTATTTTTTTCCCATCTATTTTTTTACTCTTTTTCAACTTCCTTTGCTCTTTTTTGTTTCATTTACATAACTATTTTTTTGTTTTGTAATGTTCACCAAGAATGGGCAGAATGAAGTCCAATTGAAAGAAAGGGACATTGGACAAGCCTGATTTAGGTGGAAAACCTCATAGAGTAGCACAGCGTGGTAAGAAGAGAGATCTTGAAGACAATCATGCAGATGACACGGACCAACCTCTAAAAAAAGGGAGAAAAAGGTATTAAACAACCACCTATTTTCTACACTACCCTCAAGCAGTGCTGCCTTTTTATGCTATGTATACTTCGAATTATCTATTCAGTTCATAATCACACATGATACATTTTTAATGATGCTAAAGGACTCGATCATCTGACTTTTATACATCATGCACCAACCTTATATGTGTTTTTTGTAATCATTGAATTAACTTAAAGAAGTGTAGAATTAACTCAAGATGTTGTACATGTAACCTTGCATGTTGGAAAAAGTAATTTGTATGCTTCTAGAAGGAACTTAACATGTTGTAGAAGTAACTTAATATATTGTATAAAGTAAGCACCACTAGTATAGATCCTCTCCTCTATGACGGGCCATCACATGCCTGAGATTTACGGGCCGTCACAACGAAGTCATCTCAAACGAGAATAACTAGAAGTTTCTGGGGCCCTTAAGGTTTGGCTGGTGGAAAAAATGATTATAAATCAACCATGCTTACTAAACAACTCAATCATGCACTCGTAATGCTCCATTCGAGGCGTAATACCTGAATCTTCACTCATCGAGAACAAGTATCTTTGACCTAGATTAACATATCCTTCACAAATACAAGCTAGCAAGGGATAACTGACAAGATAAGTTTATGCGTGCCACCTATCATTTGTTTAGAGACTGTTTTTTTTATGACGGAGAGAATGTTTTACCAAATCTGCAGGGTCGGGCTCAACCCGCGCGCACCCCGCTCGCCGGATCCAGCGGGGATCGGCTCAACCCGCGGATGCACCCCTTGCTCTGCAGGTGCAAGTCCCTGCCATTTTGAACCCACCCCGGGTTCCATCGATCCCATCATCCTGGATCCGGGGAGAATGCCGAAGATCGAGTACGAGAGGGAGCAGAGCAGCGATCACGGGGCTGCTGCTCGTCTTTTGTCGAGTGTCTTTGTTCTACACAGTGCGATAGCTTTAGCGGGCGCAGATGTAGGAAGGCATTTCTTGCCTCGCTTTCGACGCATCCCTTTCACTCCATGTGAAAGTAGTAATAATTCTTTTCTTTAAGAAAGGGATCGTAGGTGCGTGAATAATAATCTTGGTTGGTGGGGAATAGGTTTTTGACGAATAAGTAAAGTAGTTGTGATTAGTGGTATAGGTCATCAAGCACCTGGGAATAGGCCCTGCCCAAGCGCCCTCCCGAGATCGGACTCGAGGGAGGTAAGACCGAACGATGTCTAGCCCGAGTGGAGGCCACCCTCGAAGGGAAAGCAAGTACTTTCGAAAGCGGGAAGTAGGTATGGTTTCTTGAGTTGGATTCATCAACCGGAACAAGAGTGGAGGCGAGCCTGGATGCGAGAGATAGATTGTGTACTAGGGATTAGGTTAGGTAGCTGGTTTCGAGGTAAGGTCGGGCGCTACGTAAATGGCGATACTACGTTCTCCCGCCTTGATAGATAGTTACGCTAGAAAGTGCTCATTAGAAGTCGAGAAAACATGGTTTCGGCTCTTTCTTTGCCGTAAGGTCTAGAGTTGGACAACCATCATAGCACTCGCTTAAACAAATCTCTACTGCCTTAGCAATTGAAAGCAGGAGAGGTAGTTGTGTTGCCCTTAATGTAGCAGTCAAAACAAGAATCCCTTATCAAGCAAACCCGACACTCCTTAACTAACTACTATTCAGTTGAAAGTAGGTGGATCAATAGAAAGCCTCTTCAACCCTCGTCATCAAGAGCAATCTGATCTCGCTTTGATTCATCAACAATAGGATGACCGATAAGATATGGTTACTGGTCTAGTCAGCTCATTTTACTTTCGAAGGGCTTGTCTTTTTCTTAGACTTAAGGGAGCAAGCTAGAATCCGCTTTTCCCAAAGAGAATGGGATGCGTATACCAACTTGTCCTCTCAATTGAATGTTACCAACTTGTCCATTAATAGTAAGGAACCCAGGGATATCGGGACGGGAACTTATCGATACCGATACACTCAAAGTCTTGATTTGTCTAATAACGGATATTGAACGGTATTCATCGAGGGCTGCTGTCATTTCATTTCTATCACGTAATGCAAGAGAGCCAGCAGTATCCAAGTCGGCAGGGCGTTGAATAAGCACTACTCTCCTAATTTCTGATTTTAACCCATCCACAAAACAGAAGTAGTAGTGAATATTGGTATTTGGCCCCCAAAAGGGATTGGGGTTTTAGATCCTTGGGAAATCCCTCTTCTTAATACCCCTATTCTCCCTTCATCCGGGGCCTAAAAAGAGGCCGACAAAGATATACACGCACATACATTTTAGATGTGCATAAAACTCAAGCCCGTCACGGATAACAATTATCAATGACGGGCACAATAAAAAGCCCGACAAAGATAACAAATGTTATCGTTGTTGAGCTCCCATAGAAGCCCGTCACCAATGTGTACCACCGGTGACGGGCCTGAAACTACAGATCGATTGAGATAACAAGTATAGCTCAACATTATGGCCTGTCACCGATGAGTGCATTGCTGACGGGCTTATACACTTTCCCGACAAAGATAATTTTCATAGTCTATAAATACCCCCATCACCCATTGTAGGGGTTATCCCACAGTTGGGAGGAGGAGGGGGCGATTTTTTGTCTTTTTTCCAAGAAAATTTGAAAAATAGTATGTCAATGCCCTTGTAGCCCCATGGTCTTCTCATCCTCCAGCTTATGTCCCCATTCTCACCGCCATCTTTGTTGAAGGGTTACGCGGAGGCTACGCTATCCGAAAACAAAAACTTTTTACCGCGCAAACCAGGAACACTTGCAAGTAAGGGCCGACAGATCGTTACCGATTGAAGTGTGCAGCGGAAACAGCCAATCAGGGCTATCCGATCTGGAACTGTGCTGGCCGATGACAGCCGATTCCCGGGGACAGCCGATTCACCAGTCAGCCGATTCGCAGAAGCCATAGCCGATCCGAGTTGTCCGACTGTGTTCTCGTGCCTCGCTCCGATGCGCTCGACCGCAGCCGATTCCACCACAGCCGATCAACAGCGCGCAACGTAGTAGCGCCTCTACCGGTATCCACACGTCCAGGGACAGAATGCCGAACACCCGTGTGCTAGCACGCGATGCAAGGCTAGGGTTTGGCTCGAAGGTGGGGAGAGTTTCCGTGGAGATTGATCTCGGCAACTTCTGTTGCAGATTCGGTTCAATGCGATCCACAACTCTCCACCCCTCGCCCCTTTATATAGAGTTGGCCGACTGGGACTAGTGGCCGATCAGGACTCTGTTTTGAATCGGATCTCATCCGAATCTCACAGAGTTGGCCGCCCATACGTCGTAAGCCCATAGGACTCTATCCGATCGGATCCCTATCCGATCGAGCCGTATCCGAGTCCAACTCGAATTCTGTTCTTATCCCTCAAGCGTGTGACCCTGTAGGTTCAGGTATACTCGGTCTCGGCTCTAGTCCAACTTAGCCGATCGTCGGCTCGAGTCCAACTCAGCCGACCTGTCAACAGCGGCGTCTAGCAGCACATATTGACACCATAGTATATAAGAATATAATATCGGCTCGAACCTGTAATGTGTACACAAATCCCTTTTCCTCATGATACCGGTTAAGCTATAGGCAAGATGTGTGCTATCCCTTCAATAGCTTAACCATTCACTCGAACGTATTGGATTATCCGTCCGTTGATTGACTCCTCAATCAACTTAGCATGGCCATGCATTTCCATAATCCATTACCTCGAGGAGCCCAGAGATATCTCTCCAAAGGAGGGGCAAATTCCATCTTGATCACTCACATCCCACTCCATGTTTCATAGCAAACCCGAAAACTACCTTTATAACTACCTAGTTACGGAATAGCGTTTGGTAGTCCCAAAGTAGGCTACTACACATGTTGGAATCCATGGTGATCTCAGGTCTAAGGACTTTGTACCAACACTACCGAGACCAACTAATGGCACATTAATTCTGTAGTGTCTCATGGTGGGTCTATCCAACAATGTGTTCTCCAACACATATGTCCATGTTTATTGATTTGGTATCTCCATACCCATGATCTATGAGACATGATCATCAATCAATAAACATGCCGATCTTAGAATCATATTTGTTCCAACAATATGACTTATGATCGTGGATCATTTAGAAATAGATTCATACGTAAAGAGTCTCATAAATAAGTCACGTACTTATTGATCAATACAAGATGTCTATTTCATGGAACCGAATAACACTTTATTCATAAATACATAAACATTGACCATGATATCCAACATCTCCATGTTACCTCTAGGACATATCACTAACAATCTCCCACTTGCACTAGAGTCAATCATGTAAGTATCTAATACCCATTACTCTTGTGTGTGCCTCATGCTTCGGCTGAGGGAGAGGTTTTGTCAGTGGATCGGCTATTTGAGATCCGTGTGCACTTTCCATTTCTTGACATCACCTCTTTCCACTATCTCGCGGATGAGATGATATCATCAAAGTATGTGTTTGGACTTCTGATGTGATCTCGGCTCCTTGGCTTGCGCAATGGCTCCACTATTATCACAATAGAGAGACATTGGACTAGTCATACTAGTCATCACACCAAGATTAGAAACGAATTTCTTGATCCAAACAGCCTCCTTTGCAGCTTCTGAAGCAGCAATGTACTCGGCCTCCGTTGTAGAGTCGCAACGTATCCTTCTTGGAACTCTTCCAGTGACGCGCCTCCGTTCGAGCGAACACGAACCCAGTTGCGATCTATAATCATCCTTGTCGTTTGGAAGCTAGCATCGGTGTAACCACTTACAACGAGCTCTTCTTCACCTCCATAGACTAGGAACATATCCTTAGTTCTTCTCAAGTACTTAAGGATATTTTTACTGCATCCAGTGACCTTCACTGGATCGACTAGTATCGCTCGTCGCACTCAAAGCGTACGAGACATCGGACGTGTACAAAGCATGGCATACATGATGGATCCAATTGCCGAAGCATATGTAACCATACCCATCTTATTTCGCTCATCATGTGTCCGAGGACACTGATTCTTGCTAAGATTAATACCATGTGACATGGGCAAGAAACCTTTCTTGGAATCATGCATGTTGAACCTTTTCAACACCTTGTCAATGTATGTACTTTGGCTTAATCCAATTAGCCTCTTGGATATCTCTACAGATCCGAATGCCCAATATGTATGCTTGCCTCCCTAAGTCTTTCAAGGAAAAACTATTTTTCAACGAAGACTTGACGGATTCCAAGATAGGGATATCATTTCCAATCAACAATATGTCATCCACAAATAAGATTAGAAATACAATTGCGCTCCCACTAACCTTTTTGTAAACGAGACCTCTTCTTCATTTTTGATGAAACCAAACCCTTTGATTACTTCATCAAAACGAATATTCCAACTCCGAGATGCTTGCTTCAATCCATAAATGGATTTCGTAGCTTGCATATCTTTCCAGCGATTGTGGATCGACAAAACCCCGAGGTTGTATCATGTATACATCCTCGCTTAGGTTTCCATTTAGGAAAGCCGTTTTGACATCCATCTGCCATATTTCATAATCGAAGTATGCAGCAATCGCTAGAATAATCCGAATAGACTTAAGCATTGCGACGGGCGAGAAGGTTTCATCATAATCAACTCCTTGAATCTGTTTAAAACCTTTCGCCACCAATCGCACCTTATAGATGTGAACATTTCCATCCATATCGGCCTTTTTCTTAAAAACCCATTTGCACTCAATGGTTTTGACACCATCGGGTGGATCAACCAAGTTCCAAACTTGATTGTCATACATGGATTCTATTTCGGATTTCATGGCTCTAAGCCACTTGTTGGAATCGGGTCCCACCATCGCTTCCTCATAGGTCTTAGGCTCATCGTTGTCTAACAACAATATATCACGTTGTTCCGCACTTTGTGTACCTATCGGTGCACGACGTGATCTTTCGACCTCCGTGGGGCGGTGTATCTACAACCGGTGGCACAACACTTTGCTCCTCCTGTTGTGGTTACGTGGTCGGAAACATTTTCCGGTGTTTCTTGAACTTCCTCAAGATGCACCTTGCTCCCACTAACCCTCTTTGAAAGAAACTCTTTCTCTAAGAAGACACCGTGTCGGGCGACAAACACTTTGCCTTGTTCCCGATTATAAAAGTAATATCCCTTAGTTTTCTTAGGATATCCCACAAAGAAGCACTTGTCGATTTGGGTGTGAGCTTGTCGATCGTAAACGTTTTACATAAGCCTCACATCCCCAAATTTTGAGAAAAGACAAACTAGGGGTTGCCCTGTCCATATCTCATATGGTGTCTTTTCAACCGACTTAGATGGAACTCCATTTAGTGTGAGCGCAGTGTTTCAAGAGCATATCCCCGAAGGATAATGGAAGATCACTTTGGCTCATCATCGACCACACCATGTCCAACAAGGTGCGATTTCTTCGTTCGGACACTCTGTTCCATTGTGGAGTTCTGGCGGAGTCAACGTGGAACAATTCCACAATCTTTCGATGATTACCAAACTCTTGGCTCAAGTATTCTCCTCCACGATCCGATCGTAGAAACTTGATCGTTTTCCCTAAATGATTTTGTACTTCATTCTGGAATTCTTTGAACTTTTCAAAGGATTCGGACTTATGCCTCATTAAGTAGACATAACCATATCTACTAAAGTCATCGGTAAAGGTAATGAAGTGCGATAACCACCTCTGGCCGTTGAGCTCATTGGTCCACATACATCGGTATGTACGAGTGCCAACAAGTCACTTGCTCTCTCACTATGTCCTGTGAAAGGTGCCTTTGTCATCTTACCAAGTAAACAAGACTCACATGTCTCAAATAATTCAAAATCAAAAGAGTGAAGCAATCCATCCTTATGGAGCTTCTCCGTGCGTTTCTTATTTATATGGCCTAAGCGACAATGCCGAAAAACATGGGGTTTATATCATTAGAGAGTTGCCTTTCGTATTAATGTTATAGATGTGAGACGCTTCAAGATTCAAACGTATAATCCATTCACCAATGGAGCATGAAAATAGAACGTATCTCCGAGATATATTGAACAACCATTGTCCATTGATGTAAAATCATATCCTTTCGCTTGCAAACATGAAGCGGAAATAACGTTTTAACATAGTGGAACACAATAACAATTATTTTATTCCAAAACTAATCCCGAAGGAAGATGAAGTGATCGTGCCGACAACAGAACGTAGCAACGCTTGCTCCATTGCCGACGCGCGATTCACCTCGCCCCTTCTTAAGCCTCTACTTCTTCTCATTCCACGCAACGATTTGCATATATGAGCTACGATCCGGTATCAAATACCCAAGGGTCGTAGGTGAAGTAGCAAGATTAATGTCTATAACATTAATACCTGAAGCGAAGTCGTACTTTGCTTCTTTTTGAGATCTTCCATGTACTTCTTGCAGTTCCTTTTCCAAGGGGCTGTCTCTTTGCAATAGAAGCAAACGGTATCGATGCCGCCGACCCCTTCTTGCCCTTCTTTGCATTGGAGGCACTCGCGATCTCATCGGGAGTTAACTTCCTCTTGGTGCAAAGTTTCTTGACAGTGGTTTGCGCTTAGCCTTCGCATCATCATCACATGATGACCGTTTTTGTGGATACTCTCCTCATTGTCTTTAGCATCCCATGCAATTCAGCCAAGGTTCTATCCATATTGTTCATGTGATAGTTTAATATGAATGGCTCGAAGCTCGGAGGGAGCGACGGAGAATCACGTCGTAGCCAACTCTTGACTAAGAGGGAAACCTAGTTTCTCAAGTGTAACATCCTGAAAATCGAAGAAATTAAAATCGGAACGTAAAAATCGGAACTCACAAAAACCTTTTGGGAGTCATTGCTTCTTATCGTGTCTTTCGATTTTAATTGCCGTTCAGCGTGTAAGCTTTTCTTCGGAATTACTTTGAGGTAAAGTTGAATAAAACCCTAAGCTTTGAAATCCCAGTAGGTGAGAAAGATTTCACAATAAATATATATGTATATATATTTGAAAAGAGTATATATATATATATAATTTGGTGAATTACAAAAGGATACCTTAAAAGGGATATATTTTGGTTTAAACCCTAATTGATAGAGGAAAGATAATGAATAATTGGAATTGGATGATAAAAATATTTTTGAAAAGGAGAAATGAAATTAGAAATTTATTTTAATCAACACCCTACTTTCTTGAATTTAAAAGAAGAAATAAAATAAATATGAAAAATATATTTTAAAAGATGGGGAAAAAGTTGAAAATATAATTTTAAAGATTGTTTTGGAGAATACAAAAATTTATCTGGGACTTTTAGGAAGAAAGGAAATGGAAATGGGGAAATAGGTTTTTAATTCGGGAAAATAGGAAATTGCACTATTCATTGATTAGCAGGTGTTCGACCGGTTCCATCACCCCGTTCGGACCCGCCATGCGTCATCCGTCGTACCAGAGACCTCGTGCAAGCACGTTCCCATCGTCATCGGCTCCGGTCATGCACAGGGATCGCCGGTACAGTCGCGCCATGCCGTTGCTCCCAAAGTCGACGCCGTACACGCTCGTCATGCCGCCAGCGTTAGCATCGCGCATGCACAGTTCGTGCCACGCTGTCCTTGCCACGTCGCCCGCGCTCCCACCCACGCGCACTGCCCTCACCGCGCTCGTCGTACGCGCGCGCATCGGCTGCAGTTGCCGCACATCGCCGCGACGTGCGCACGCTTGCGCGCGCTCGCCAGCCGACCGCCGCGCTAGGCCGACCGAACCACCTCACCGTCGACCGCCTATAAATCGGCTTCCCCAGACCTAGCTTGCCACATAGCAAATCTTCCCCATTGCTCACTCGTGCTTTTCCCCCGATTTTCCCCAAAAGTTAGCCATCGCATTGCTTGAATTTTGGAAAGGATCGGAGCTCGGCCGGAAGAACCCTAACTCGGCCGCCCAAGGCAAAACTCCAAAATTCGTCGCCCTCGGTTGATCTCCTCCCGAATTAAAGGTACTACCGTTATCCCCGTGCTCTAAGGATTGTTTCCCCTAGGTCCCCCGAGCCAGATGGCCGCCGGAAATCGCCGGCGACGCGCCTCGCCGAATTCCACTACCTCGGCCGTCGCCATGCACACGACGCCAGGTCACCTCAGCGCAACGCCGGCTGAACCAACGCCCCCTCTAGCATCCCTAGAACACACAGATGCTCGGAGACTCCTTGCCTTGGCCAAATCATCGCCGGAATCCGCCGCCAACGAGCGCCACCGCCGCCCGAACCATCTCGCCGTCGCTAGCCATCTCCGCCGCTCCCCGGTCCCGACCGAGTGGGGAAATGGGACCCCCGTGGTCCCAAGATGGTGAAAAGCCACCCCATCCCCGAGCTCCGCCCCTCCCTCACCGCCGGCGAGCCGTCTTCCTCCCTACCCGGCCGGGAGAGAAACAGAGGAAGAGGAAAGAAAAAGAAAGAAAGGGGAAAGAAGATGAGAAGAGGGCGTTGGCCCAGGTGGAGAGAGTGAGTTGGGCTGAGTGTTAGGTCGCGGGTTTGAACCCCAGCCGCGCGAAATTTTGCCGATTTCATTTTTTTCTTCTTTTTCCTTCCTCTCCCGCCGGCCCACACGTCAGAGAGAAAGAGTGATGCACACGGGAATAGGGAAAAAGAAGAAAAAGAAAAATTAGAAAAATGGGAAAAATTTTAGAAAAATTTGGGGAATATTTTGGAGATATTTTGGAAATATTTTACGCCAATATTTTATAGTTTTCCAGGTATTTTTTCTTCAAAATGAAATGAGCTCCTATATACAATTTTTGGTGAACCTTGCGAAAACTCTTCCCGAAGACTTATTTGTACCTTTTCTTTTCTTCAAACTATACTTAACCTTTTGAACTCAATAAAAATGTATCAACGAATCTCTTAAACAACATTCGCAAGATTTCCGCTTCGTCGCTTTATCGATCCTTTTTAAAAAAACCCTAAAAAGCCGTAACTCGTCGCTACGGTCGATTTTGCCCTAAAAATCCTCCGTAACCTGAGTAAGGTCGTAGGGGGATATTCTGAAGAGTTCTTTATGATTTTTCATGCTTTTTCGTTCGTTCTTATCAGATTTTAATTGGATTCAATTTTTCCTTTTCGCACGTATGTCTAGCAACCGAGGAGGCCTCTACTGACTACGCGGAAGACCCCACTCAACAAGCGTGCGAGCCAGGCAAGTCATCACACTCTTTGAAAATATTGATCCCAATTGCGAAATGATGTTATTATAAACTTTAAACATGCATGCTATACAGAGTTACCTATACTTGTTATGCCATACCTTGTTATTGATTACCTTTAGAATTATTCCTTGTAACCCTCGATGTGATACAAACAACCGGAGAATAGCTTCGGCAAACTGCTTAGCCCTGCTACACTTAGATTCATGCATACTCATGATTTTATGAAAAGCTTTATGCTTGGGCAACTACCTTAGGGAAGGTAGTTGAGGTACGGCATGTGGAGACATGAGCGCCACAATGCCATGAGAATGATGAAATGGGTTTCGATGAAAATTGAAAGTACTAAACAAATGTTTTAGACTGGGGCGGCTGGATGATTTGGGTGGATTCCGGAAAAGGCAAGTGTCGACCCTGGTCAATTAAGGACCGAGCCATGAGATAGCCGGGAAACGAGCCAGTACAACCGTACTTCTCTAATGGGTATAGACCTAGCGGAGTAGATAGCCGAGCGGAGGCGGTACCCTTGCATAGTGGTTCTTATGGATGAGATGAGATTTGAAAGGGATGATGGTAAAAATTATTATAACTTGATGAATGAAATCTTCCCTTACCCCGGGTGCGCCAGAACTCCTCTCACTGCTAGAAAAGGACGGCTAGAGTGCATGAGGGCTTAAGTTCATGGAGCGGGTACTACCAAATTGAGGTTATCGAAAGGCTTTGCCGTGACCGTCTCATGTGTTGGGACGTAGGCTCATTTGTTGGGCTGTCACGGAGTACGGGTAAAGTGTACATCCACTGCAGTGTGAATGAATCAATCTATTCGAATAGCCGTGCTCGCGGATATTGAGCATCGTGACAAGACTTTCGCTTGGCTAGACTTTAAACTTTAAAATGCTGGGATGGGTTTGCATGATGAGTTTATTCGCTGGTGGATCAACTTCTCGAGATGCGAGAAGGGGTGGACTCCCCAGAAAACCATGACGAACCGGAGGCGGGAAGCCATCCTTGGAATCACGATGGATGGTAGACAGAACCGTCGCCGACTTAATGAACTGTGGAATTAAAACTTGACTTGGCTAGACTTTAAACTTTAAAATGCTGGGATGGGTTGCATGATAACTTTTATTCGCTGGTGGATCAACTTCTCGAGATGCGAGAAGGGATGGATTCCCCAGAAAACCATGATGAACCGGAGGCGGGAAGCCATCCTTATAATCACGATGGATGGTAGACATAACCGCCGCCGACTTAATGAACTATGGAACTAAAACTTGACTTGGCTAGTTGTTATGCTTGTGAAAAGAGTTGTGAAAATTGGCTTGATGCAAAAAAACACTAGCCATTCCTTGAATGACCCTATCATATGCATCAATTCCGTGTTGGCTTGCTGAGTACGGTTGGTACTCACCCTTGCTATACGCACAAACCTTCAGATGGTGGGAATGAAGACTTGGAGGATCCATATGCCTACTACCAGGAGGGCGAAGAAGCTGACGGCACTTACTAGGTCTTAGTCTCCAGTCGTTGCCTGTGGCAATTGACAAGCCGCTGCCTCTATTCCGCTGCCTTATCTAATTTCTACTTTTGGGTTGTATCTGGACCATGAGGTCCTATGTGCTGGACATTGCCTTCGGGCCTATTACTGTAATAACTCATGTGTAAGACATTCGTGCATTTGCACCTGATTATTCAGTGCTGTATTTCGTGGGTACCAAACTACTCGATCCAGGGAAATGGTACTATGAACACGAAAGATTCCCGTTCCAAAAAGGGGTCCACAGAGCTGGTATCAGAGCAATGCGACTGTAGGATAAGACCAACTGGCGCCCTACCCCTGACTAGTTGGCTAAAGGGAAGTATCCCTACGTAGGATCATTTCGCAAACTATTATTTTTGAAAAGACAAACATACTTTTTCTATACCTTCATCCCCATTTCTTTTACCCAAATGGTTTTGGATATTATCTCTCTCTTTCTGACCCTAAGTTGCTTTCAAAAGCAGATGTCGGACCATGTCGGAGTTTGGGAAGTCACCATTCCACGGGATGAGGGATTCGTGGCGCAACTCCAGTCACTGCTATGGTGCCTAAGGTACCCAGAGCCACCCACCTACCAGATTAGGAGGCATGGCACCGAAGGATATCCGGTATGGGAAGCAGCAGTTTCAGTTGAAGCTCGCATGGGAAGTGAGACACCTTATTGCTTCCACACCCGCTACCACCGAGATCTGGTAGAGGCAGCACTTCAAGACGCGGCCCGTGAAGCGTTCCTCCGCCTCAACGCTATTCACCGTGCTGAGCTCACCGTGACTGAGTTTGTGCACCACCCCTATCGTGAGGAAGGCAATCCGATCTGCACCGTGGAAGCCACCCCCTGCTGCTACAATCCTATGGTCACCCGTCTATCCCGCTGGGCAGAAACAGCGGATGACTGCTATGAAGAAGCCTTGCTCGAGATCGACGACCAGCAGCGACGCCTCAATGATCTGGTCGAGGAACACCAAAGCTGTGGGGATCAGATCAACTTGCTGCAGACCCAGCTATAGGCCAACGGTGCCCAGTACGAGCAGCTCTTCGACCGTTACATGGCTCGTGGAGAAGCCTTGGTGGAGCTGGAAGAACAACTCAGGAAGAGCAAACAACAGGTCAACTAGCTGGAAGAGCAACTTCGCTCCCATCCTGTCCCTGCTGCTGGTACCTCCACTGAAGCTGCACCAATACCCCCTGTGCCCGACCACCACTACCTCATCACTCAAGCATGCTTGAACACTTTTCAAGCCATGATGGAGCAAGCCTTTATGTTGAGCACAGAGTCGGCACCGTACCTGATAGACCCCACTGCTGCCACCTCAATGGGACCCACCCCAAACTCCATGGCTGTACCATCTGAGCCTGGTTCGGGAGAGGAGAACCCCATCCAGATCTGCACCGACTCCGAGTCCGAGACGGAGCCTATGGAGATCAAGTGGGAGTCCAGCGATACTGATCTAGCAGAGGAGGAAGCCCCTACTCGTCGCCTAACCCACACCAGGGGTCCCATCACTCGCAAGACTGCTCGGAAGAGTACCCGACCACCAAGCAGGAAGATCAAGCATGACCCCGAGGCCACTACCTCTGAGCCTTGGGAGCTTCGATTTGCTTCAGCTAGGGATCACCCCCTTCCTGCACCAGGATCCTGCGGTTGGTTGGATGACTAGGCGAGAGGACCGCCTCAACTTTGACCTTGCTTTGGATGGGTTTTGGCAGCAAGGATCACACCCTTTCCCCTAGTAGCTAATGGCAGTAGTACGATGTTAACTTTCGCATTGTGTCATGTGGGACCATGTATGTGCAGTCCCTTGTATCCCCTTTGATGTAATCCTATGGACCTATGTATCGTTTTATGGTATGCTATTAATGAGTTCATTCTACCATGCTTGCTTTGTTCGAAGATCATATAAAAACAACTTGAAATAAAATCACCTAGGAACCATGACCTTAGTGGGTCCCACCTCTTAACTCATCTACCTCCTTCAGATGGCGCATCGTCGCAGAGCTGCAACATCCAACGAGAACCCGCCAGAGCCTAATCCCTCCACCCTGGCGGAAGTCATGGCTTTGCAAACCCAGTTGCTTCAAGTCATCGCCAACAACCAAGGGAATCGTGGAGGATCAAGCTTGGGAGAATTTATACGAGCTAAACCGCCTACATTCTCCACAGCCGAAGAACCAATGGATGCCGAAGACTGGTTAAGAATAATAGAAAAGAAATTGACCCTCGTCAGGGTACGAAAAGCCGACAGAGTTATCTTTGCCACCAATCAATTGGAAGGCCCCGCAAGTGATTGGTGGGACACCTACAAAGAAACACGGGCAGAAGACGCCGAGGAACCAACCTGGGAGGAGTTCACAGCCGCCTTTCATGAAAATTTCGTGCCAGCCACAGTCATGAGAATGAAGAAGAACGAATTTCGAAGGTTGCACCAAGGCAACACCACAGTGCAGGAATACTTGAACAAGTTCACGCAACTCGCTCGATATGCCACCGGTGACCTGGCAAACAAAGAGGAGAAAATCGATAAATTTATCGAAGGATTGAACGATGAGCTGAGAGGGCCAATGATCGGCCAAGATCACGTCAGCTTCCAAAGTCTTATCAACAAGGTGGTACGGTTGGAACATGACCAGAAGATGGTGGAAAACAACCGCAAGAGGAGGCTTGCTATGGCCCGCCCACTTCAGGGAGCGCCTCAGCGTCCCAAGGGAGCCACCCCGTCCAGATGGAAGCCAACTGTCATGGCACCCAGTCGTCCCCCTGCACCCGACCACGTCAGCAGGCCGACTGCACCCCAGTTCCGTACCCCGACACCAACTCTAGCCGCTCCGGGAAGAAGAAATGTGAATTGCTTCAACTGTGGAGAGTTTGGGCACTACTCCAACACCTGCCCCAAGCCACGCAACACTCCCATGCATATCGGCGCCAATGCAATGGCTGTACGAGGAACTACTGCTCCTGCTGCGGGACACGGTCTATTTACGACGCCGCAACCCAATGAGGCTGCTACCGGATTCCGGCGCGGACAGGTGAATCATGTGCGTGCCGAAGAAGCGCAGGAGGATCAGAACGTGCTGATGGGTATGTTCTCTATCAACTCTACCCCAGTTAAAGTCTTATTTGATTATGGAGCATCGCACTCATTCATATCTTCACAAGTAAGCAAACAACACCACCTACACCAGGTAGAACTTAAGAAACCCATGTTGGTACACTCACCTGGGGGAAACATAACTGTACCCCATGCTTGCATCAATGTGCCCATACGGATTAGAGATGTGGTATTTCTTTCGAACCTCATGGTACTATCACCCCAAACTATTGATATCATACTTGGAATGGATTGGTTAACTAAGAACAATGGAGTTATAGACTATAGCCGGAGGGAAGTCACAGTATCCACCCCATAGGGATCACCAATGAACATAACTATGGACCAAAACCCGATGCTATGCAAGCAAGCTGCGGGAGTATTCACCATGCTACCTTTGAGCAGGATGCCAGTAGTGCAAGAATACCCAGACGTATTCCCCGAGGAATTGCCCGGAATGCCCCCTGATCGTGACATAGAATTTATCATCGACCTAATGCCTGGTACTGCCCCCATATCTAAGAGACCTTACCGAATGCCGGCTAACGAACTAGAAGAACTCAAGAAGCAAATCAGAGAACTACAGGAAAAAGGATTTGTACGCCCTAGTTCTTCTCCCTGGGGAGCCCCAGTACTCTTCGTCAAAAAGAAGGATGGGAGTATGAGAATGTGTGTAGATTACTGATCGTTGAATGAAGTGACCATCAAAAACAAGTACCCACTACCCCGAATCGATGACTTATTTGATCAACTTAAGGGTGCACAAGTGTTCTCAAAGATTGATCTTCGGTCAGGATATCATCAGTTGAAGATTAGAGCCAGAGATATTCCCAAAACGGCATTCTCTACACGTTATGGCTTATATGAGTTCACATTAATGTCTTTTGGATTGACCAATGCCCCGGCATATTTCATGAATCTGATGAACAAGGTATTCATGGAATATCTGGATAAATTCGTGGTGGTATTTATCGATGATATACTTATCTACTCCAAGGACGATGAGGAACATGCGGAGCACCTACGATTGGTACTGGAAAAGCTGCGAGAGCACTAGCTGTATGCGAAATTTAGCAAGTGCGAGTTCTGGCTCAAGGAAGTCGCTTTTCTTGGCCATGTAGTCTCAGCCGGAGGAGTAGCGGTAGACCCTGCCAAGGTCGAAGCTGTTACGGAATGGAAGGCACCCAAGTCAGTAACAGAGGTACAGAGTTTCTTGGGATTGGCCGGATATTACCAAAGGTTCATCAAAGGGTTTTCCACAATAGCCCGACCCATGACTCAACTTCTGAAGAAGGAGAAGAAATTTGTATGGAACAAGAAGTGTCAGGAAGCCTTTGACCAACTAAAAGAAAAGTTAACCACCGCCCCAATCTTAATCCTACCTGACAACCGTAAGGATTTTGTGATGTACTGTGATGCGTCTCAGCAAGGACTGGGAGGCGTATTAATGCAGGATGGAAAGGTCGTAGCATATGCCTCGAGACAGTTTTGACCCCACGAGGAAAACTACCCCACACATGACTTGGAATTGGCAGCAGTTGTTCATGCATTAAAAATCTGGAGGCACTATCTAATCGGGAATCACTGTGATGTATACACTCATCATAAGAGCCTGAAATACTTCTTTACTCAGTCCGATCTCAATCTTCGTCAGAGACGGTGGTTGGAATTGATCAAGGACTACGATCTAGGAATCCATTACCACCCCGACAAGGCAAATGTAGTGGCCGATGCGTTAAGCCGCAAGGCCCAATGCAACCATATGAGACTAGAAGGTATGGCCAGCAAGCTCCAAGAAGAGATGGCTCGACTTAACCTGCACCTGATTCCTCACGGAGAAGTGAACTCACTAGAGATCCAACCCCTTCTAAGGACTCAAATAGAAGAAGCTCAAAAGGATAATGAAGAAACACAAGTGATCAAAGAGCGCATGACCGCTGGGCGCGCTAAGGAATTCTCGGTAGATGACAAGGGAACCCTGTGGTATAAGAAAAGAATCTACGTGCCTAAACAAGGTGGTTTGAGGGGATTGATTCTAAAAGAAGCACACGAATCAGCCTATTCGTTACATCCGGGAAGCACGAAGATGTACTAGGATTTGAACGGGGAATACTGGTGGCCCAATATGAAGAGAGACGTAGCCGAATACGTGGCCGTATGCGACGTATGCCAAAGGGTAAAAGCTGAGCATCAACGACCGGCAGGGTTGTTGCAGCCACTTAAGATTCCCGAGTGGAAATGGGATGAGATAGGCATGGATTTCATCGTTGGACTACCCAAAATGGTAGCCGGATACGATTCCATTTGGGTAATAGTAGATCGGCTCACCAAGACCGCCAGATTCATCCCCGTAAAGACTAACTACAATAGTGCCAAGCTGGCAGAACTATACATGAGTAGGATTGTGTGTCTTCACGGTGTACCAAAAAGAATTATATCGGATCGTGGTACCCAATTCATGTCCCACTTCTGGAGCAAAGTTCATGAGGCACTCAGAAGTCACCTTGCCTTCAGTACCGCTTACAACCCACAGACCGACGGGCAGACCGAAAGGACAAATCAAGTTCTTGAGGATATGTTGAGAGCCTGTGCTCTGGATTTTACCAAGGATTGGGAAAAATGCTTACCGTACACCGAGTTCTCCTACAACAACAGCTACCAAGCCAGTCTGAAAATGTCACCAAACGAAGCCCTATTTGGTCGTCGATGCCGAACCCCATTGATGTGGTCAGAAACCGGTGAACGAGCCGTGTTCGGGCCTGACATAATCAAAGAAGCCAAGGAAAAGGTCCATCTGATCCGGGACCGATTACAAGCTGCCGAATCTCGACAAAAGAGCTACGCGGATACTCGTCGAAGGGATTTAGAGTTCAATGTAGGCGACTATGTGTATCTAAAGGTCTCACCACTACGAGGAACTCAAAGGTTCAAGGTCAAAGGGAAACTTGCGCCAAGATATGTGGGCCCATTCATGATAAGCGCTAGAAGAGGTGAAGTGGCCTACCAGCTGGAGTTACCCGAGAACATCTCCGATGTCCACCCAGTGTTGCATGTGTCACAGTTGAAGAAATGCCTGCGAGTGCCGGAAGAGCAAGCTCCCTTGGAAACCATCCATATCAACAGTGATCTCACATATCCGGAACATCCAATAAAGATACTGGACGAGGCAAAAAAGAAGACACGAACCAAGTCGTGGTGCATGTACAAAGTACAATGGAGCAACCACACTAAAGGAGAGGCCACCTGGGAAAGCGAGGATTTTCTGAAGACTGAATACCCACACCTACTCAACAACCGGTAAGAAATCTCGAGGACGAGATTTATTGTTAGGGCGGTAGGTTTGTAACACCCTAAAAATCGAAGAGATTAAAATCGGAACGTAAAAATTGCAACTCACAAAAACCTTTTGGGAGTCATTGCTTCTTATCGTGTCTTTCGATTTTAATTGCCAGTTCGGCAGTGTAAGATTTTCTTCTGGAATTACTTTGAGGTAAAGTTGAATAAAACCCTAAGCTTTGAAATCCCAGCCGGTGAGAAAGATTTCACAATAAATATATATGTATATATATTTGAAAAGAGTATATATATATATAATTTGGTGAATTACAAAAGGATACCTTAAAAGGGATATATTTTCGTTTAAACCCTAATTGATAGAGGAAAGATAATGCATAATTGGTATTGGATGATAAAAATATTTTTGAAAAGGAGAAATGAAATTAGAAATTTATTTTAATCAACACCCTACTTTCTTGAATTTAAAAGAAGAAATAAAATAAATATGAAAAATATATTTTAAAAGATGGGGAAAAAGTTGAAAATATAATTTTAAAGATTGTTTTGGAGAATACAAAAATTTATCTGGGACTTTTAGGAAGAAAGGAAATGGAAATGGGAAAATAGGTTTTTAATTAGGGAAAATAGGAAATTGCACTATTCATTGATTAGCAGGTGTTCGACCGGTTCCATCACCCCGTTCGCACCCGCCATGCGTCATCCGCCATACCAGAGACCTCATGCAAGCACGTTCCCATTGTCATCAGCTCCGGTCACGCACAGGGATCGCCGGTATAGTTGCGCCATGCCGTTGCTCCCAAAGTCGACGCCGTACACGCTCGCCATGCCGCCCGCGTTAGCATCGCGCATGCACAGTCCGCGCCACGCCGTCCTTGCCACGTCGCCCGCGCTCCCGCCCACGCGCACTGCCCTCACCGCGCTCACCGTACGCGCGCCCGTCGGCTGCAGTTGCTGCACGTCGCCGCGACGTGCGCACGCTTGCGCGCGCTCGCCAGCCGACCGCCGCGCTAGGCCGACCGAACCACCTCACCGTCGACCGCCTATAAATCGGCCTCCCCAGACCTAGCTTGCCACATAGCAAATCTTTCCCATTGCTCGCTCGTGCTTTCCCCCGATTTTCCCCAAAAGTTAGCCATCGCATTGCTTGAATTTTGGAAAGGATCGGAGCTCGGCCGGAAGAACCCTAACTTGGCCGCCCAGGGCAAAACTCCGAAATTCGTCGCCCTCGGTTGATCCCCTCCCGAATTAAAGGTACTACCGTTATCCCCGTGCTCTAAGGATTGTTTCCCTAGGTCCCCGAGCCGATGCTGCGGAAATCGCCGGCGACGCGCCCGCCGACCTCTGCCTCGGCCGTCGCCATGCACACGACGCCGTCACCTCGCGCATCCCGGCCGAACCAACGCCCTCTAGCATCCCTAGAACTCACGAGATGCCCGGAGACTCCTTGCCTTGGCCAAATCATCGCCGGAATCCGCCGCCGACGAGCGCCACCACCGCCCGAACCATCTCGCCATTGCTAGCCATCTCCGCCGCTCCCCGGTCCCAACCGAGTTGGGAAATTGGACCCCCGTGGTCCCAAGATGGTGAAAAGCCACCCCATCCTGAAGCTCCGCCCCTCCCTCGCCGCCAGCGAGCCCGTCTTCCTCCCTACCGGCCGGCCAGGAGAGAAACAGAGGAAGAGGGAAGAAAAAGAAAGAAAGGGGAAAGAAGATGAGAAGAGGGCGCTGGCCCAGTGGAGAGAGTGAGTTGGGCTGAGTGTTAGGTTGCGGGTTTGAACCCCAGCCGCACGAAATTTTGCCGATTTCATTTTTTTTTCTTCTTTTTCCTTCCTCTCCCGCCGGCCCACACGTCAGAGAGAAAGAGTGATGCACAGTGCCGGTCTAGGGAAAAAGAAGAAAAAGAAAAATTAGAAAAAATGGGAAAAAATTTAGAAAAATTTGGGGAATATTTTGGAGATATTTTGGAAATATTTACGCCAAAATTTTATAGTTTTCACAGGTATTTTCTTCAAAATGAAATGAGCTCCTATATACAATTTTTGGTGAACCTTGCGAAAACTCTTCCCGAAGACTTATTTGTACCTTTTCTTTTCTTCAAACTATACTTAACCTTTTGAACTCAATAAAAATGTATCAACGAATCTCTTAAACAACATTCGCAAGATTTCCGCTTCGTCGCTTTATCGATCCTTTTAAAAAACCCTAAAAAGCCGTAACTCGTCGCTACGGTCGATTTTGCCCTAAAAATCCTCCGTAACCCGAGTAAGGTCGTAGGGGATATTTTGAAGAGTTCTTTATGATTTTTCATGCTTTTTCGTTCGTTCTTATCGGATTTTAATTGGATTCAATTTTTCCTTTTCGCACGTATGTCTAGCAACCGAGGAGGCCTCTACTGACTACGCGGAAGACCCCACTCAACAAGCGTGCGAGCCAGGCAAGTCATCACACTCTTTGAACATATTGATCCCAATTGCAAAATGATGTTATTTTAAACTTTAAACATGCATGCTATACAGAGTTACCTATACTTGTTATGCCATACCTTGTTATTGATTACCTTTAGAATTATTCCTTGTAACCCTCGATGTGATACAAACAACCGGAGAATAGCTTCAGCAAACTGCTTAGCCCTGCTACACTTAGATTCATGCATACTCATGATTTTATGAAAAGCTTTATGCTTGGGCAACTACCTTGTAGTTGAGGTACGGCATGTGGAGACATGAGCGCCACAATGCCATGAGAATGATGAAATGGGTTTCGATGAAAATTGAAAGTACTAAACAAATGTTTTAGACTGGGGCGGCTGGATGATTTGGGTGGATTCCGGAAAAGGCAAGTGCCGACCCTAGTCAATTAAGGACCGAGCCATGAGATAGCCGGGAAACTAGCCAGTACAACCGTACTTCTCGAATGGGTATAGACCTTGCGGAGCAGATAGCCGAGCGGAGGCGGTACCCTTGCATAGTGGTTCTTATGGATGAGATGAGATTTGAAAGGGATGATGGTAAAAATTATTATAACTTGATGAATGAAATCTTCCCTTACCCCGGGTGCGCCAGAACTCCTCTCACTGCTAGAAAAGGACGGCTAGAGTGCATGAGGGCTTAAGTTCATGGAGCGGGTACTGCCAAAGTGAGGTTATCGAAAGGCTTTGCCGTGACCGTCTCATGTGTTGGGATGTAGGCTCATTTTTTGGGCTGTCGCGGAGTACGGGTAAAGTGTACATCCACTGCAGTGTGAATGAATAAATCTATTCGAATAGCCGTGCTCGCGGATATTGAGCATCGTGACAAGACTTTTGCTTGGCTAGACTTTAAACTTTAAAATGCTGGGATGGGTTTGCATGATGAGTTTATTCGCTGGTGGATCAACTTCTTGAGATGCGAGAAGGGGTGGACTCCCCAGAAAACCATGACGAACCGGAGGCGGGAAGCCATCCTTGGAATCACGATGGATGGTAGACAGAACCGTCGCTGACTTAATGAACTGTGGAATTAAAACTTGACTTGGCTAGACTTTAAACTTTAAAATGCTGGGATGGGTTGCATGATAACTTTTATTCACTGGTGGATCAACTTCTCAAGATGCGAGAAGGGGTGGATCCCCCAGAAAACCATGATGAACCAGAGGCAGGAAGCCATCCTTGTAATCACGATGGATGGTAGACAGAACCGCCGCCGACTTAATGAACTATGAACTAAAACTTGACTTGGCTAGTTGTTAGGCTTGTGAAAAGAGTTGTGAAAATTGGCTTTATGCAAAAGAACGCCAGCCATTCCTTGAATGACCCTATCATATGCATCAATTCTGTGTTGGCTTGCTGAGTACGGTTGGTACTCATCCTTGCTATACGCACAAACCTTCAGATGGTGGGAATGAAGACTTGGAGGATCCATATGCCTACTACCAGGATGGCGAGAAACCTGACGGCGCTTACTAGGTCTTAGTCTCCAGTCGTTGCCTATGGCAATTGACAAGCCGCTGCCTCTATTCCGCTGCCTTATCTAATTTCTACTTTTGGGTTGTATCTGGACCATGAGGTCCTATGTGCTGGACATTGCCTTCGGGCCTGTTACTATAATAACTCCTGTGTAAGACATTCGTGCATTTGCACCTGATTGTTCAGTGCTGTATTTCGTGGGTACCAAACTACTCAATCCAGGGAAATGGTACTATGAACACGAAAGATTCCCGTTCCAAAAACGGGGGTCCACATAAGGACTCTCGATATAGCCAATCATATTTATCACATGCGGACTGACGGGATTCCCCTCAACAAGCCTGCACGCAAATAAGGACTTTGAGGTGTTGAACCTCTCGGCCCGAGCTTGGTTCTCAAACATGCCACGCAGTCTGTAACATCCTGAAAATCGAAGGAGTAGAATTCGGAACGTGAAAATCGGAACTCGCAAAAACTTTTTGGAATCATTGCTTCTTATCGTGTTTTTCAATTTTATTTGCCAATTCAGTTGCGTAAGAATTTCTTCTGGAGTTGCCTTGATGTGAAGTTGAATTAAATCCCTAAGCTTTGAGACCCCTGCTAGGGGAAGTAATTCAAAATATATATATATATATTTGAAGAAGGGTAAACATATTAATTTTGGAGATTTACAAAAGATTCTTTGAAAAGAATATATTTGGTTAAAACCCTAACTGATGGAAGAAAAATAATAAATATTTGAATGATAAAAATATATTTGAGAAATTAGAAACTTATATTAGTGAAAGACCCCAATTTAGTGATTTTAAAAGAAGTAATGGAAATATGAAAAATATATTTTGAAAAATAAAAAGTGGGGGAAAGTTTGAAAATATAATTTCAAAATTATTTTGGAAATATTGAAATTTGTTTTGAATTTTTAGAGTGAAAGGAAATGGAAATAGAAAATAGGATTTCAAAATTCGGGAAAAAGAGAAAGCGCACTATTCAATTGTTGCCAGTGTTCGACGCCGGTCATGCCGTACCACGCGCTCCTTACCGCGACGCGCGCTGCGCGCGCGTTCCGTCCCGCGCCCGAGTCAACGTCGCCGCGCTCGCGCCGCGTCGCCGCCGCAGAGCCGCGCGCCGTGCGCGCACCACGCGCCGGCCGCGCGCAAGCGCCGCGCCATGCCGCTCGCCAGGCCGCCGGGCAACGGACGCGCGCGCCGGTCCATGCCGTACTGCGCGCCACGCCATCGCCACCCTCGCCGCGTCACGCACACCCACGCCACGACGCGTCCTCGCCACGTCGCGCACGCACGCTCCGCGCCACGTTCGCCGTACGCACACGTCGGCCACGGTGGCGCACAACGCGCGACGTGCGCACGCACGCGTGTACGGGCAGCGGTCGACGCCGGACGTTCCCGAGCACCCGCGCAATATAAATAGGTCCCAAGTTTCTTCTCACCCTCCCACACCGTGCCGACACCATTCCACTCCCCTATCTCCTTTGCCATCGCCGGAACACGTCGGAACGTCGCTGAGTTGTGCCGGATCGGCCGAGCCACGTCGACGCCGTGTTCACCATCGCCGACGATCACCGGAGCCCGCCGCCGCCGCCGGTTAGTTACTACCCCATGATTCCATTTTTGGCCCTAGCTCGTGCCGCCGAGGTCGCCGTTGGCCAGGAACGCCGCGCCATCGCTGCCGCTCGGCGGGCGCCGTAGAAAAGGGGGTAGACGCCGAGGGGTAGAGAGAGAGAGAAGGAACAAGGCGGCTAGGGGAGAAAAAAAAAGGGAAAGAGAAAAGAAAAGAAGGGAGAAAAAAATTAGAAAAAAAAATAGGGAAAAATTCTAGAAAAATTGGGGAATATTTTTTGGGAATTTTGGGGAATATTTTGTGCAAAAATATATAGTTTTCTCGGGTATTTTTCCTCGGAGTAAAATGATTTTCTATATACGATTTTGGAAAACTTCCGTTTACGTAAAACTTTCTTGAAGATTTGATATTACTTTTCTTTTCCTTAAACTATACTTAACCATTGGACTCGGCAAAGATATATCAACGAACCTCTTGAACAATATTCGCAAGATTTCCGCTTCGTCGTTTTATCGACCCCTTTTGCGAAAACCCTAAAGAGTCGAAACTCGTCACTACGGCCGACTTTGCTATAAAAATCCTCCGTAACTCGAGTAGGGTCATAGGGGAAAATAGTTTGGAGAATTCTTTATGATTTTTTCATACTTTTTCGTTCGTTCTTATCGGATTTTAACTGGAATCCATTTTTCTTTTTCCTTTTCGCTCGTATGATTAGCGACCGAGGAGGCGAACACCGACCCCGCAGAAACCCCACTCAAGAAGCTTGCGAACAAGGCAAGTCTTCACACCCTTTGAACATATTGATCCCAATTGCGAAATGATGTTATTTTAAACTCTACACATGCATGCTTTACCGAGTTACCTATACTTGTTGTGCCATTCCTTGCTATTGAGTACCTTTAGAATTACTCCTTGTAACTCGCGATGTGATACAAATAACCGAAGCATAACTGTAAACCGCTTAGCCATGCTATACTTAGATTTATGCATACTCATGACTTTATGAAAAAGCTTTGTGCTTGGGCAACTACCTTAAGGAAGGTAGTCGAGATTCGGCATGTGGAGACATGAGCGCCACATGGCCATAATGAATTAAGTTTGATGAAAACTGAAAGTACTATACAAATGTTTTAGACTGGGCGGCTGGATGATTTTGGTGGATTCCGGAAAAGGCAAATGCCGACCCTGGTCAATTAAGGACCGAGCCATGAGATAGCGGAAACGAGCCGTACAACCGTACTTCTCGAATGGGTATAGACCTAGCGACTAGGTAGCCGAGCGAGAGCGGTATCCTTGCATAGATGGTTCTCTATGATGTGGTTGTGGGATGAGAATGAGGCTGCGGCCTTTGTTATGAATGGTGGAATTAAACTACTGTTAATTAGACTTAAAGATTGGAAATGTCTTCCCTTACCCCGGGTGCGCGAACTCCTCTCACGCTAGAAAAGGACGGCTAGAGTGCATGAGGACATAAGTTCATGGAGCGGGTACGCCAAAGTAAGGTTATCGAAAGGCTTTGCCGTGACCGTCTCATGTGTTGAGGCGTAGGCTCATTTGTTGGGCTGTCGCGGAGTACGGGTAAAGTGTACATCCACTGCAGTGTGAATGAATCAATCTATTTGAATAGCCGTGCTCGTGGATATTGAGCATCGTGACAAGACTTTCGCTTGGCTAGACTTTGAACTTGAAAATGCTGGGATGGGTTTGCATGATGATTTTATTCGGTGGATCAACTTCTCGAGAATGCGAGAAGGGGTGGACTCCAAAATCATGACGAACCGGAGGCGGGAAGCCATCCTTGGAATCACGATGGATGGTAGACAGAACCGTCGCCGGGTTAATGAACTATGAAATTAAAACTTGATTTGGCTAGACGATAGGCTTGTGAAAAGAATTGTGAAAACGGCTTTACGCAAAAATAACCCTAGCCATGTTCTTTGAATAACCTTATCATATGCATCAATTCTGTTGGCTTGCGAGTACGGTTGGTACTCACCCTTGCTATACGCACAAACCTCCAGTGATGGAGTTGAAGAGCCGGAAGATCCATATGCTTACCACCAGGAGGACGAGGAACCGACGGCGCATATTAGACTTTAGCCCCGTCGTTGCTCGTGGCAATGGACAAGCCGCGCCTCTTTCCGCTACCTTATCTAAACTCTGTTTTTATGTTGTATTTGGACCATAAGGTTACGTGGTATGAACAATGCCTTCGGGCTTATTAATGTAATAATGGTATTGTAAGACTATTCGTGCATGCGCACTTGATTATCCAAGATCGTATTCGTGGGTACCAACTACTTGATCCAGGGAAATGGTACTATGAACACGAAAGATTCCCGACTCAAAATCGGGGGTCCACAGAGCTGGTATCAGAGCCATGCGACCGTAGGCTAAGACCAAATGGCGCCCTACCCCCGACTAGATGGCAAAAGGAAATATCCCTACGGTAAGATCAGTTTTAAACTATTATTTCCGAAAATGCAAATATATCTTTTCTACATCCGTGTTTCTTTTTACCAAATGATTATGATAGCTCCCTCCCGCTAACCCTAAGTTGCCTCGTAAAGCGATGTCAAACCACGACGGAACTGGGAAGTCGCTGTTCCGCGAGACGAGGGGTTCGTGGTCCAACTCCAGTCCCTACTATGGTGCTTGAGGTACCCGGAACCACCCACTTATCACACCAAAAGGCATGGCTCCGAAGAGTATCCAGCCTGGGAGGCAGCTGTATCCATAGAAGCCCGCATGGGAAGCGAGACGTCTTATCTGCTTCCATACCCGCTACCACCGGGACCTAGCGAAGCGGCTATTCAGGATGTAGCTCGCGAGGCCTTCCTTCGCCTTAATGCGGAACACCGTGCCGAACTCACAATGACAGAGTTCGTGCATCATCCTTACCGCGAAGAGGGCAACCCGGTCCGCACCGTGGAGGCTACCCCCGCTGCTACAACCCGATGGTCACGCGTCTATCGTGTTGGGCGGAGACGGCAGACGATCGTACGAGGAGGCCCCGCTCGAGATCAACGATCGCGAGTCACGCCTCAATGATCGGTCAACAGCCACCAAGGCCGTGGAGACCAGATAAGCATGCCGCGGACTCGAGCGACGAGCTAATGGTGCTCGATATGAGCAACTCTCGGACCGCTACATGGCCCGAGGGGAGGCTCGTGGGCTGGAAGAGCAGCTCGGGAAGAGCAAGCAGCGATCAACCGGCTAGAGGAACAGTGCGCACTCGTCCCGTCTACGCTGCAGTACCTCCACCGAGCCGTACCATTACCTCCCGCCCCGTGCCCGACCACTATTACCTTATGACTCCAGCAAGCTTAGATACTTTTCAAGCTATGATGGAGCAAGCTTTCATGTTGAGCACGAGCCACGCACGCACAGTAGACCCCGCTGCCACATCCATGGGACCCACCCCGAGCTCAATACCAGTACCACCCGAGCCGGGATCAGGAGAGGGTAACCCCATCCAGATCTACACCGATACGGAGTCTGAGGCAGAGCCCATGGAAATCAAATGGGAGTCTAGCGACACCGACTCAATGGAGGAGGAAGTTCCCCCTCGTCGCCTGACTCACACGGGTGGCCCCCTCACCCGCCAGACTGCTCGCAAGAGTACGCGGCCACCGAGTCGGAAGATTCGGCGTGACTCCGAGGCCACCACCTCCGAGCCGTGGGGACTTCGGTTCGCTTCAGCAGCGGACCACCCACTTCCGGCGCCTGGCTCTTGCGGGTGGTTGGATGACTAGGCGGAAGGACCTTCCCAGCTCGGCAGCACTTCCTATTTTCCCTTAATTAGTTGATCTAGTTGGACGATATAATTATTATTGCTATCCTGGCATGAAGGACTGTGTGTGTACAGTCCGTGTATCCCCCTTATGTAATATGATGAACCTGAGCATCGCCTTGCGATGTCTTAATTCGTATGTTTATCATTATTTCATCTTGTCTCGTTGATTGAAGATCATTCGAAAGAACTTGAAGAAAAATTTCCCGGAACTATAACCTAAACTAGTCCGATCTCTTGATTCATCTCCCTTCTTCAGATGGCACATCGCCGCAGGGCCGCAGCGACCAACGAGAACCCGCGAACCTAACCCCTCCACCCTGGCAGAGGTCATGGCTATGCAGACCCAGCTACTCCAAGCGATTGCTAATAATCAAGGAGGTCGAGGAGGATCGAGTCTGGGAGAATTCATGAGAGCTAAGCCACCCACTTTTTCCACAGCCGAAGAGCCTATGGATGCCGAAGATTGGCTAAGAGTGATAGAGAAGAAGTTAACCCTCGTCGAGTCCGAGAAGCCGATAGAGTTGTCTTCGCTACTAACCAGTGGAGGGTCCCGCGAGTGACTGGTGGGACACCTACAAGGAGACACGAGCTGAAGACGCCGGCGAACCAACATGGGAGGAATTCACGGCTGCATTTCGTGAGAATTTCGTGCCAGCTGCAGTGATGAGGATGAAGAAAAACGAGTTCCGGGCTGCGTCAAGGGAACACCTCGGTACAAGAATATCTGAACAAGTTCACCCAGCTTGCCCGTTATGCCACCAAGTGACTGCGGACGAAGAAGAAAAGATAGATAAATTCATTGAGGGACTAAATGACGAACTGAGGGGACCAATGATCGGGCAGGATCACACCAGTTTCCAAAGCCTCATCAACAAGGTCGTCCGACTTGAACATGACCAAAAGGTGGTAGACAATAACCGCAAGAGGAGGCTCTCTATGGCTCGCCCATTTCAGGGGACGCCACAACGCCCCAAGGGAGCCACTCCGTCTGGATGGAAGCCAAATGTTCCGGCAACCGGACGTTCTCCCGCTTCCGACCATGCCAACAGGTCAGCTACACCTCAGTTTCGTACGCCCACACCAACCCTAGCCGCTCCCGGAAGAAGGAATGTGAGCTGTTTCAATTGCGGAGAATTCGGGCACTACTCCAATAGCTGCCCAAAACCACGCAACGCCCCGTGCGCACCGGCGCCAATGCAACGCCCGTCCGACGAACCCCACCCCTGCGGCAGGACGAGGTCTTGCTCAGACCCCGCTACCCCACGAGGCCGCCACCGGGTTTCGACGTGGCCAGGGTGAATCATGTGCGGGCGGAAGAAGCTCGGGAGGACCGAGCGTATTGATGGGTATGTTCTCTATCAACTCGCACCGTTAAAGTTTTATTCGATTACGGAGCCTCGCATTCATTCATATCTTCTCAAGTAAGCAAACAACACCACCTACACCAAGTAGCACTTAAGAGGCCTATGTTGGTACACTCACCTGGGGAGACATAACCGTACCCCATGCCTCGCATTAATGTGCCCATACGGATTAGAGACGTGGTGTTTCTCTCAAACCTTATGGTGCTATCACCCCAAACCATAGATGTCATACTCGGGATGGATTGGTTGATCAAAAATAATGGGATTATAGATGCATGAGGGAAGTCACGGTATCCACCCCATGGGGATCACCGATGAGCATAACTATGGATCAAAACCCAAAGCTATGTGAGCAAGCTGCGGGAGTGTTCACCATGCTACCCTTAGGTGGAATGCCCGTAGTACAAGAATACCCGGATGTGTTTCCCGAGGAATTACCGGAATGCCCCGGATCGCGACGTAGAGTTTATCATCGATCTAATGCCCGGTACGCCCCCATATCCAAGAGACCTTATCGAATGCCGCCAACGAGTTAGAGGAACTCAAGAAGCAAATAAGGGAACTACAAGAGAAGGGATTTGTACGCCCCAGCTCTTCTCCCTGGGGAGCCCCCGTACTCTTCGTCAAAAAGAAGGATGGGAGTATGAGAATGTGTGTGGACTACCGATCGCTGAATGAAGTAACCATCAAGAACAAGTACCGCTTGCCCGGATCGATGACCTATTCGATCAACTTAAGGGTGCACAGTGTTCTCAAAGATTGATCTACGGTCGGCTATCATCGGTTGAAGATTAGAGCCGGAGATATTCCTAAGACGGCGTTCTCTACATGTTACGGCTTATACGAGTTCACAGTGATGTCCTTTGGATTGACCAATGCCCCTGCATACTTTATGAATCTGATGAACAAGGTATTCATGGAATACCTGGATAAATTCGTAGTGGTGTTTATCGACGATATACTTATCTACTCCAAGAACGATGAGGAACACGCGGAGCATCTACGACTCGTACTGGAAAAGTTACGAGAGCACCAGCTGTATGCAAAATTCAGCAAATGCGAGTTCTGGCTCAAGGAAGTCGCTTTTCTTGGCCACGTAGTTTCAGCCGGAGGAGTAGCAGTAGACCCCGCCAAGGTCGAAGCCGTTATGGAATGGAAGGCACCCAAGTCAGTGACGGAAGTTCGGAGTTTCTTGGGCTTGGCCGGTTATTACCGACGTTTTATCGAAGGATTTTCCACTGTAGCCCGACCTATGACTCAACTTCTGAAGAAGGAAAAGAAGTTTGAATGGAATGAGAAGTGCCAAAAAGCCTTCAACCAATTAAAAGAAAAGTTAACCGCTGCCCCAATCTTGACCTTACCCGACAACCGGAAGGACTTCGTGATGTCTTGTGATGCATCCCGGCAAGGATTGGGAGGAGTGTTGATGCAGATGGGAAGGTCGTAGCGTATGCCTCTCGGCGATTACGACCCCACGAAGAGAATTATCCCACACACGACCTGGAATTAGCAGCGGTTGTACACGCATTGAAGATCTGGAGACACTATCTGATCGGGAACCACCGTGATGTGTATACCGATCACAAGAGCCTAAAATATTTCTTTACTCGCTGATCTCAATCTACGACGGGCGATGGCTGGAGTTGATCAAGGATTACGATCTAGGAATTCATTATCATCCCGGCAAGGCAAACGTAGTAGCCGACGCGCGAGCCGCAAAACCCAATGCAACCACATGGAATTGGGAGGTATGGCCAGCGAACTTCAAGAAGAAATGGTCGGACTCAATCTGCACCTGATTCCTCACGAAGAAGTGAACTCACTGGAAATCCAACCCCTACCGAGAACTCAAATAGAGGAAGCCCAAAAAGGGAATGAGGAAACCCGGAAATCAAGGAACGCATGGCGCCGGACGCGCTCGGGAGTTTTCGGTGGATGACAAGGGAATCCCGAGGTACAAGAAAAGAATCGTGTGCTAACGAGGCGGTTTGAGAGGATTGATCTTAAAGGAAGCCCACGAATCGGCATATTCGTTACATCCCGGGAGCACGAAAATGTACCGGGATTTGAAAGGAGAATACTTGGTGGCCCAATATGAAGAGAGATGTAGCCGAATACGTAGCCGTGTGCGATGTGTGCCAAAGGGTGAAAGCCGAGCATCAACGGCCACGGCTTGCTGCAGCCACTCAAGATTCCCGAATGGAAATGGGACGAGATAGGCATGGATTTCATAGTGGGACTACCCAAAACTACGACGGCTACGATTCCATTTGGGTAATAGTAGATCGGCTCACCAAGACCGATTTATACCGTGAAAACTAACTACAACAGCGCCAAGCTAGCGGAACTATATATGAGTAGGATTGTATGTCTTCACGGCGTACCAAAGAGGATCATATCGGATCGTGGTACTCAATTCACATCTCATTTTTGGAGCAAAGTCCACGAGGCACTCGGAAGTCATCTCGCTTTCGCACCGCCTATCATCCACGCACCGATGGGCGGCCGAAAGGACGAACCAAGTACCGGAGGATATGCCGAGAGCTCAGTGCATTGGATTTCACCAAGGATTGGGAGAAATGCTTGCCGTACGCCGAGTTCTCTTACAACAATAGCTATCAAGCCAGTTTGAAGATGTCGCCAAACGAAGCTCTATTTGGTCGCCGATGTCGGACCCCATTGATGTGGTCGGAAACCGGTGAACGAACCATATTCGGGCCTGACATAATCAAGGAGGCTGAGGAAAAGGTTCGCCTGATTCGGGATCGACTACAAGCTGCTCAATCACGACAAAAGAGCTACGCAGATACTACGGAGAGAATTGGAATTCAAAGAGGGTGACTACGTGTATCTAAAGGTCTCCCCACTACGGGAACACACGAGATTCAAAGTCAAAGGGAAACTCGCACCACGATACGTGGGCCCATTCTGATAAGCGCTAGGAGAGGAGAAGTGGCCTACCGATTGGAACCGCCGAGAATCTCTCCGATGTCCACCCGGTATTCCACGTATCGCAGCTGAAGAAATGTCTGCGGGTACTAGGAAGAGCAAACCCCGTTAGAAACCGTCCAAGTCCACGGTGATCTTACCTACCCGAACATCCAATCAAGATACTAGACGAAGCGAAAAGAAGACACGAACCAAGTCGTGGCGCATGTACAAAGTACAATGGAGTAATCACACCGAAGAAGAAGCTACCGGAAAGCGAAGAATTCCCGAGGACGAATATCCACACCTATTCAAGCAATGGTAAGAAAATCTCGGGGACGAGATTTATTGTTAGGGGGTAGGTTTGTAACATCCCGAAAATCGAAGGAGTAGAATTCGGAACGTGAAAATCGGAACTCGCAAAAACTTTTGGAATCATTGCTTCTTATCGTGTTTTTCAATTTTATTTGCCAATTCGTTGCGTAAGAATTTCTTCCGAGTTGCCTTGATGTGAAGTTGAATTAAATCCTAAGCTTTGAGACCCCTGTGGGGAAGTAATTCAAAATATATATATATATATTTGAAGAAGGGTAAACATATTAATTTTGGAGATTTACAAAAGATTCTTTGAAAAGAATATATTTGGTTAAAACCCTAAGCGATGGAAGAAAAATAATAAATATTTGAATGATAAAAATATATTTGAGAAATTAGAAACTTATATTAATCAAAGACCCCAATTTAGTGATTTTAAAAGAAGTAATGGAAATATGAAAAATATATTTTGAAAAATAAAAAGTGGGGGAAAAGTTTGAAAATATAATTTCAAAATTATTTTGGAAATATTGAAATTTGTTTTGAATTTTTAGAGTGAAAGGAAATGGAAATAGAAAATAGGATTTCAAAATTCGGAAAAAGAGAAAGCGCACTGTTCAATTGTTGCCAGTGTTCGACGCCGGTCATGCCGTACCACGCGCTCCTTACCGCGACGCCGCGCGCGCGCGCGCGCTCCGTCCCCGCGCCCGAGTCAACGTCGCCGTACGCTCGCCGCGCGCCGCGCGCCAGTAGCCGCGCGTGCCGACGCCGACCACGCCGGCCGACGCGCGCAACAGCAGCCGCACCATGCCGCTCGCCGAGCCGCGGGCAACGGACGCGCGCGCGGTCCATGCCGTCTCGCGCGCCACGCCATCGCCACCTCGCCGCGTCACGCACAGTCCACGCCACGACGTGTCCTCGCCACGTCGCGCACGCACGCTCCGCGCCACGTTCGCCGTACGCACACGTCGGCCACAGTGGCGCACAACGCGCGACGTGCGCACGCACGCGTGTACGGGCAGCGGTCGACGCCGGACGTTCCCGAGCACCCCGCGCAATATAAATAGGTCCCAAGTTTCTTCTCACCCTCCCACACCGTGCCGACACCATTCCACTCCCTATCTCCTTTGCCATCGCCGGAACGCGTCGGAACGTCGCTGAGTTGTGCCGGATCGCCGAGCCACGTCGACGCCGTGTTCACCATCGCCCGACGATCACCGGAGCCCGCCGCCGCTCGCCGCCGGTTAGTTACTACCCCATGATTCCATTTTTGGCCCTAGCTCGTGCCGCCGAGGTCGCCGTTGGCCGGAACGCCGCGCCATCGCTGCCGCTCGGCCGGGCGCCAGTAGAGAAGGGCGGGGTAGACGCCGAGGGGAATATTTGTGCAAAAATATATAGTTTTCTCAGGTATTTTTCCTCGGAGTAAAATGATTTTCTATATACGATTTTTGGAAAACTTCCGTTTACGTAAAACTTTCTTGAAGATTTGATATTACTTTTCTTTTCCTTAAACTATACTTAACCATTGGACTCGGCAAAGATATATCAACGAACCTCTTGAACAACATTCGCAAGATTTCCGCTTCGTCGTTTTATCGACCCCTTTTGCGAAAACCCTAAAGAGTCGAAACTCGTCACTACGGCCGACTTTGCTATAAAAATCCTCCGTAACTCGAGTAGGGTCATAGGGGGAAATAGTTTGGAGAATTCTTTATGATTTTTTCATACTTTTTCGTTCGTTCTTAGCGGATTTTAACTGGAATCCATTTTTCTTTTTCCTTTTCGCTCGTATGATTAGCGACGAGGAGGCGAACACTAACCCCGCAGAAACCCCACTCAAGAAGCGTGCGAACAAGGCAAGTCTTCACACCCTTTGAACATATTGATCCCAATTGCGAAATGATGTTATTTTAAACTCTACACATGCATGCTTTACCGAGTTACCTATACTTGTTGTGCCATTCCTTGCTATTGAGTACCTTTAGAATTACTCCTTGTAACTCGCGATGTGATACAAATAACCGAAGCATAACTTCGGTAAACCGCTTAGCCATGCTATACTTAGATTTATGCATACTCATGACTTTATGAAAAAGCTTTGTGCTTGGGCAACTACCTTAAGGAAGGTAGTCGAGATTCGGCATGTGGAGACATGAGCGCCACATGGCCATAATGAATTAAGTTTGATGAAAACTGAAAGTACTATACAAATGTTTTAGACTCGGGGCGGCTGGATGATTTGGGTGGATTCCGGAAAAGGCAAATGCCGACCACTGGTCAATTAAGGACCGAGCCATGAGATAGCCGGAAACGAGCCGTACAACCGTACTTCTCGAATGGGTATAGACCTAGCCGACTAGGTAGCCGAGCGAGAGCGAGTATCCTTGCATAGATGGTTCTCTATGATGTGGTTGTGGGATGAGAATGAGGCTGCGGCCTTTGTTATGAATGGTGGAATTAAACTACGTTAATTAGACTTAAAGATTGGAAATGTCTTCCCTTACCCCGGTGCGCGAACTCCTCTCACCGCTAGAAAAGGACGGCTAGAGTGCATGAGGACATAAGTTCATGGAGCGGGTACGCCAAAGTAAGGTTATCGAAAGGCTTTGCCGTGACCGTCTCATGTGTTGAGGCGTAGGCTCATTTGTTGGGCTGTCGCGAGTACGGGTAAAGTGTACATCCTGCAAGTGTGAATGAATCAATCTATTCGAATAGCCGTGCTCGCGGATATTGAGCATCGTGACAAGACTTTCGCTTGGCTAGACTTTGAACTTGAAAATGCTGGGATGGGTTTGCATGATGATTTTATTCATTGGTGGATCAACTTCTCGAGAATGCGAGAAGGGGTGGACTCCCCAGAAAATCATGACGAACCGGAGGCGGGAAGCCATCCTTGGAATCACGATGGATGGTAGACAGAACCGTCGCCGGGTTAATGAACTATGAAATTAAAACTTGATTTGGCTAGACGATAGGCTTGTGAAAAAATTGTGAAAGCGGCTTTACGCAAAAATAACCCTAGCCATGTTCTTTGAATAACCTTATCATATGCATCAATTCTGTGTTGGCTTGCTGAGTATGGTTGGTACTCACCCTTGCTATACGCACAAACCTCCGGTGATGGAGTTGAAGAGCCGGAAGATCCATATGCTTACCACCGGGAGGACGAGGGAACGACGGCGCATATTAGACTTTAGCCCGGTCGTTGCCTGTGGCAATGGACAAGCCGCTGCCTCTTTCCGCTACCTTATCTAAACTCTGTTTTTATGTTGTATTTGGACCATAAGGTCCTGTGGTATGAACAATGCCTTCGGGCTTATTAATGTAATAATGGTATTGTAAGACTATTCGTGCATGCGCACTTGATTATCCAAGATCTTGTATTCGTGGGTACCAACTACTTGATCCGGGAAATGGTACTATGAACACGAAAGATTCCCGACTCAAAATCGGGGGTCCACACAGTCCCTGAATAATAGTGTGAGCATCGCTGCTCTCATATTGCTTCTGAAGCTTAGGGGACATTGTAGCAAGCATGAGACAGCTTATGTCTAGGGAATCATTAGTGTGCTTCTCGTAAGCTCTCCGTACAGTTGCAGTGGCATTATTTGGCAAATCCTCAGGATAGGGTACTTCAAGAACGTACTCCTTACGCTCTTGCTTGAGAACAATTCTCAAGTTGCGATACCAATCCATAAAGTTTGTTCCATTTCGAGAATAGATCGCAAATTAAAGGTACTGGGTGTAGTATTAGCCGCCATTTATTCTACAACAGAAAAAGCAAAGTTTAGCACAATGTTTATGCTATGTCTTTTGTTAAACAATTTAACATAAGACTCCCATTACGTATTTTCCACCTTCCCTCTAGGTTACGTATTGGGTCAAGATCCACATGTTAATTAATTTCTAGTGAGCTTTGACATCGCTGCTAGAAGATTAATAACATCGGTAAGCAACTCCTTGCTAATCACATCTCTATGTGACTCTTGTTGTTGGTGTGGCATCTCCATGCCCCGGCGCCAACCTATGCCCCAAGGCCCAAAACTGTTTTGATAGCCTTGTTAAGTAAACCAAATGCTCTGCTGTATATGTCCGACATATACCCCTCGTGTTATGATAGAGAATGGCACTCTGCTTTGCCAGACCCACCATTGACGAGCATAACGGTGACGGGTGCAACATTTGGAAGGGCATCATTACTACTTAATTTTGCGAGGGATGCTATCCTATCAAACAAACATATCACATATATAAAAGCAGGTAGAATAGCATGTAATGAAATAGTATGGCCCCCTTCACATGGTGATCTCCATCTCCATGCCGGTGTAGAGGATCTCCATCTTCATCACCGTTCTTCCGAGTGCCGAATGCTTGATTTCTTCAAACTAAACTACTACTATATAAGCTCTTATTGAAGATTACATCGACTCGTAGGTCGTGAAAGAATATCAAGCATTACACGTATGAAAGAATATTACAGGGATTGCACATATGAAAGAATATTACATGCATCACATGCATCTCATACATACAATAGGACCATACCATCTCAAAGCATTCTCTGCAAAAACAAGTTAGGCGTAGAAAACGTTTTCTACCTATCGCAGAGAAACGGCATCGAGATGACCTATAAGGGGTACGCACACAGCGGTCCCTCTAGCCGGTTAGCGGGCGGGGGGTCGAGGGGGAAGCCGCCCCCTCGTGGGCTTCCGGGCAGCGCTCGGAACACCACACAAAATCCATAGATCCAATCTATGAAATCGCTTATGGAAACCATGTCGGCATAATCATATTATGCCGTCTCGATACACTATCAAGGGAGATGGTTTGCATAGGCGCGAGGCAGCTAACAAGATCGGACTACGAGATAGCTTCGGTATAATCATATTATAATGTTCTGATACACTATCAAGGAACGCTATTTCGAACCCGACTCAAACCGAGTTATATGGCTTCGATGTAACCACATTACGTCGTTCCGATACACTATCAAGGAACGCAATTACCATGAACTCTCCTCAACAAATCCCGTAAAACCGATTGATCTAATCAACCCGTGCACAAAACTTGTTCCAGATCCAATCTAAAACCCGAACTAAGCAAGATTAGCTCTGATACCACTGAAGGGTTACGCGGAGGCTACGCTAGCCGAAAGCAAAAACTTTTTACCATGCAAACCAGGAACACTTGCAAGTAAGGGCCGATAGATCGTTACCGATTGGAGTGTGCAGCAGAAACAGCCAATCAGGGCTATCCGATCTGGAACTGTGCTGGCCGATGGCAGCCGATTCCCAGGGACAGCCGATTCACCAGTCAGCCGATTCGCAGATGTCGTAGCCGATCCGAGTCGTTCGACTGTGTTCTCGCGCCTCGCTCCGATGCGCTCGACCGCATTCGATTCCACCACACCCGATCAACAGCGTGCAACGTAGCAGCGCCTCTACCGGTATCCACACGTCCGGGGACAGAACGCCGAACACCCGTGTGCTAGCACGCGATGCAAGGCTAGGGTTTGGCTCGAAGGTGGGGAGGGTTTCCGTGGAGATTGATCTCAGTGACTTCTGTTGCGGATTCGGTTCAATGCGATCCACAACTCTCCACCCCTCGCCCCTTTATATAGAGTTGGCCGACTGGGACTAGTGGCCGATCAGGACTCTGTTTTGAATCGGATCCTATCCGAATCTCACAGAGTTGGCCGCCATACGTCGTAAGCCCATAGGACTCTATCCGATCGGATCCCTATCCGATCGAGCAGTATCCGAGTCCAACTCGAATTCCTGTTCTTATCCCCTTAAGCGTGCGACCCTGTAGGTTCAGGTATACTCAGTCTCGGCTATAGTCTAACTTACCGATCGTCGGCTCGAGTCCAACTCAGCCGACCTGTCAACAACGGCGCCTAGCAGCACATATTGACACCATAGTATACAAGAATATAATATCGGCTCACAACCTGTAATGTGTATACAAATCCCTTTGCCTCACGATACCGCTTAAGCTATAGGCAAGATGTGTGTCATCCCTTCAATAGCTTAACCATTCACTCGAACCGTATTGGATTATCGTCGCATTGATTGACTCCTCAATCAACTTAGCATGGCCATGCATTTCCATAATCCATTACCTCGAGGGCCCAGAGATATCTCTCCAAAGGAGGGGCAAATTCCATCTTGATCACTCACATCCCACTCCATGTTTCATAGCAAACCCGAAAACTACCTTTATAACTACCCGATTACGGAATAGCGTTTGGTAGTCCCAAAGTAGGCTACTACACATGTTGGAATCCATGGTGATCTCGGGTCTAAGGACTTTGTACCAACACTACCGAGACCAACTAATGACACATTAATTCCTGTAGTGTCTCATGGTGGGTCTATCCAACAATGTGTTCTCCAACACATATGTCCATGTTTATTGATTTGGTATCTCCATACCCATGATCTATGAGACACGATCATCAATCAATAAACATGCCGATCTTAGAATCATATTTGTTCCAACAATATGACATATGATCAGGGATCGTTTAGAAATAGATTCATACGTAAAGAGTCTCATAAATAAGTCACGTACTTATTGATCAATGCAAGATGTCTATTTCATGGAACTGAATAACACTTTATTCATAAATACATAAACATTGACCATGATATCCAACATCTCCATGTTACCTCTAGGGCATATCACTAACATTTGTCACCCTTGTGATAGGCTCCTTCTTCCATGTTACCCCAAATGCTCAGGATATCTCCGTCGAAGATGGTGTAAAGCTCGTCTGCATTGACAGGTAAAAAATACATAAACTTTCAAAGCTTTCTACCGCATACTTTCTTGAATACATGATGTTCCATTATTACTCGGTACAAAGACTTGTATTACCTTGCAAGAAGCTGCTTTGAACACTAGTATAGAAATGGCGAGTGAAAAAGGGCTCATCCTCTCCCAACTGGTAAACAAGATTCCAACGACCGCGACTCGCTCGACTGTAGCATTTGCTTTCTGCCTTTTGAAGCTCGAGTTTACATGGTAAGCCTAGACATTGCACCACATCATTTTGAATAAGGCGAGACCAAGATAGGCGAAGAAGGCGTCGGGGACCCCTTCACGGACCGCAACGGAGCCCAAGGTGACCTACTCCATTGACCACGACTCGCTGGAGTGTGGGATTTGCTTCATGCCTTTTGAAGCTCAAGTTTACATGGTACTCCTAGAAATGGATCATACTAACGCACGCGTCCACTACTCGTCACCACCTCCTCGATAACGACGCTGCATACATGCATTGCAAAAGACATGACTGAATTGACTTATGATTTTGGAAGAAGAGGTTGTCCCCACGGCTTTGAGGGAAACTCTTCAAAGCTTGCAAACTCAAATCATGCCTCTATGGCTCTAAGCATTGTCGAGGTTAGATGGACTTTCAAATACAGTATTTTTACATCCGAGATGTTTCAAATAGTATTTGAACATCTCGGATGTTCAAATAATGAACTGTAAAGTTCATTACTGCCTGAAATATCTAAAATGCTCAGGCAGGCAGTAATGAACTTTATAGTTTAGTATTTGAAAGTCCAACTAACCTTGACAATGCTTAGAGCCACAGAGGCATGATTTGAGTTTGCAAGCTTTGAAGAGTTTCCCCTCAAAGCCAGAGGGACCACCTCTTGTTCCAAAATCATATGTCAGTTCAGTCATGTCTTTTTGCAATGCATGCATGCAGCCGTTTGTTATCGAGGTGGTGGTGACAAGTAGTGGACGTGTGCGTTAGTACGATCCATGTCTAGGAGTACCATGTAAACTCGAGCTTCAAAAGGCATGAAGCAAATTCCACACTCCAACGAGTCACGGTCAATGGAGTAGGTCATCTTGGTCATCTTGTCAGCAACCGCACCGCATCCCGCTGCTGGTCCGTGAAGGGGCCCCGACGCCTTCTTCGCCTACCTTGGTCTCGCCTTATTCAAAATTATGTGGTGTAATGTCTAGGATTACCATGTAAACTCGAGATTCAAAAGGCAAGAAGCAAATGCTACACTCGAGCGAGTCACGATCGATGGAATCTTGATTACCAGCTGGGAGAGGATGAGCCCTTTTTCACTCGCCATTTCTATACTAGTGTTAAAAGTACCTTCTTGCAAGGTAATACAAGTCTTTGTACTGAGTAACAATGGAACATCATGTATTCAAGAAAGTATGCGATAGAAAGCTTTGAAAGTTTACGTATTTTTTACCTGTCAATGCAGACAAGCTTTATACCATCTTTGACGGAGATATCCTGAGCATTTTGGGTAACATGGAAGAAGGAGCCTATCACAAGGGTGAAAAAGATGGTGGCGAGAAAAGGAAAAGAAGCTGGAGGATGAGAAGGCCTTGGGGCTACATGTGCAATGACTCCCGAGCAGGCGCGGATCAGGGGATAAGCCTCTTCTCCCATCATGCATATCCAATATATATCTATTTTCTTGATTTATTGTATATTTCTACATTTTTGTAGGAGTCATAGTGCCATGTTTGTACCTCATACATCCATCATTGTTCAAGGAAAGCTCTATGCTTGTAGTTATGGATGAAAGCGGGTACGGGAAAATCCATCAACCTCAAGAAAGCATCTACTCCTGTGGATTATTCTTGAAGTGCACAAGAACATAAGAAAGTCATAGGTGAAAGTCACAGGCCAAAAAAATATGGGAATGAGTATGGTTAACGTCTTTTCCGACCGTTTTCATCCCTACTTGTAGTATACATCCATCATTACTAAAGGAAAGTTCAATAAAATAGTATTAATAGTATTAATAGTATTTACAGTATTTTAGACTAAATATTTAGAATTACTATAAATATTTATAGTATATAGTAATTTACAGAGAAATAATACTTCTGAAAAATTCTACAGGGGACAGGCTTGAAGTCAAGCTAATCAGGCTTAATATCTAAGCCCGTCACCGATGAGAGCATCGGTGATGGTCTTTAATGAAAGCCCGATAGAGATGATGATCTCATCCGATCGGGCTTAATCTCTAAGCCCGTCACCAATGATAACATCGATGACGGTCATTAATTATAGCCTGATAGAGATGATGATTTTATCCGATCGGGCTAGGTATTTAAGCCCATCATCGATGACTACATCAGTGATGGGATTTAGGTTTAGCCCATCATTGATGGAATTTTTCCATTGCCCTCGCGCGCCGAACTAGACCTAATCTGTGACAGGCATTACATTAAGCCCGATTGAGATGATTCATCTCAATCGGGCTTATTCTAAAGCCCGTCACGGATGTTCTTTGAATTCCTTTAAAAGAGCGCACTGATTCAAATCTACACATTATGGTGAACAAATTTTAAGTCCTTGAAGAACCCTAGCACCGCCGCCGTCCCTCACGTCCTCCCTCGTTGCCACCGAGCGTTGCTGGCCGTCCCCGAGCCTGGCACTGTCCTCCCTCACTACCGCCACCGAGCGCCGCCATCCGTCCCTGAGCCCGGCGTCGTCCTTCCTTGCCACTGTCACGCCCAAAAATTCAGACCAGAATTTCTGAAGCTATATGTGTATTAAAATCCCTGCCCAGGATCAGCCAGGGTACACACGACAATTGTTGATATTATAGTTCCATGTCTTAGAAACATTACAAAAAGATGTCAGGCACCGACGTCAGGCACCGACGCTGTCCACGGGCCGATCCACATGGACCAAGTCCACGGTGATCCACGAGCTGGCGCGGCAGCCACGCGGGTGGCCAAGCGGATGGCCTCGATCTACCGAGAGGCAGATCGGACGGCTGGGGAGTAGCGCGGGGGCGGGAGATACGCGCGCGATGTGGGCACGCGGCGCAGGCGCGAGCTTTGTGTGCGGCGACCAGCAAACGGTCGGCGGCAACGGATGGAGGCGTGTGGCGCGGACAGCAGAGAAGCGCGCGGAGATTGGCAGAGGAGGGAGGAGTGGAGAAAAAGAGACTCACTGGCACACATGGAGAGAGGATGCGGCATGGGCGCACGATAGTAAGTGTGGACGGCGGCCGATGCTCGGGCGCATGGCGCAGGCGGTGGTTCAGCGATGAGAAGCAACGGCGGAGGGACTCCGAGATGCGGCTCGGCGGCACGGAGCCAAAGGAGGCGGCGGCGTGGCCCGAGGGAGCAGCGAGGCGGCCGGGAATGGTGGCCGAAGAGCGGCAAAGGCGACGACGGCTCGGGTGCACGGCGAACAATGTGTTTCGGCAGCTAACGACGGTCGGGAGGCGACGGTCGAGGTGCGGCGGGATGCGGTGAAGGCGGCGGTGGACTCGTTGCGCTGAGATGACGCCCAGAGTGGTGGTGGCGTGCGAATGGAGAGGGCTGGCGAGCGGCGGAGAGAGGAGGAGCGTGGGGAGAGCGGGTGACAGCGTCGCGAGCTTGGGAGGAAGAGGGAAAAGGGACAGGGCCGTACAGGGAGGGGTTTTATAGGCGCGGGGAGGCGCCGGGTGGCCGAAGCGTGGCAATTTTTGTAGCGGAGGGCGTGACCAGCGATAATGGCGCAATAACGACGGCGAGGGGGCGGCGAGAATTGCGGAGAAAAAAAGGGAAACACGCGGCGGCATTAAGGCAGCGTTATGGCGGCTTGATGGCGAGTGCGGGACAAGCGGGAGGCGCGGGGAACGAAGGGAAGGGCGGCGCGAGCAACGAAGGCATGCGCGGCAGCCGGGAGAGGCGGGAGGAAGAAAATGACATATGGGCTCCACCTGTCATCGGCTCGGGAGGAGAGAGACGTGAATTGGACTTTGCACGCGGGAGAAAAATAGATGGGCTGGCGAGCTAAGCCGAGCCGGGGAAAGGAGAGAAAGGAGGCGACGTCGGCCTGGTTGGGCCACAAGGGAGGCAAAGCGGACTTTGAGGGCTTTGGGCCGCTTCTGCCCAGGAACAGAGGGGAGGTTTTAAATTTGTTTTTATATTTGATTGTATAAATAATCTTTGTATTATTAAAATTATTTCTAGAGCTCCAAAATTTCACGAAAAATTTTAGAGAATACTTTAGAGCATGTAGAATATTTTAAAAATATTTTCAGCCATGATTTTTAAAGAAAATTTTTATCTCCTTATTAATTTCACTCGATAAATTATTTTGTCTTTTTATTTAATTTTAAAAAAATAAATTACTAAATGATTTTTAACCCTGAATGAAAATCGGGCGTGACATGCTGGGAAGAATACCAATTCAACATGTCTCCTTTATATCATGGTAACGATGCTTACCTTTATTTTTTCATCGCTCTCTCAATGTAACTTTTATGTTAATCAGAATTAAGTTAACCTATGTGTAGAAGTAAGTTCTACATAACATGTGTTTCAGTGCTGGAATCCCTTTTTGCCTTTTAAAATTGCATTTATGTTGACATGTTGCTTGTGCAAGAGGCTGATAACTTTATTTTAATTTTTTTAAAGTTTCTTGTATATAAACTAGTTCTGCCGCCCCTTGTTTTTTCACCTAAGGGCATACTTTAGAAGTAATTTTTTTTCATTTTTACAAAATGTAACTTACATCTGACTGGGAAGTAAGTTAACATACTTCTAGATGTAACATTTTCTGTAGAAATGTACTGATTCCTTTTTGCTTGTTTTTTCCATCTAAGAAAACAAGTTTAGTATTTCATTATATCTAAATGCTCTATTTTTTGTGAAGATTCGGTATTTGGACTTGCTCCGAATTAAAAATCTTAACGTTCCAGTGAAAGGTTATCGAGCTATAGTTTGGTCAAATGATTTGATAAATAAAGAAATAGTGATGGACACGTCACCAGATGGCTCCTTTGAGGCATTACCGGTTCATTTTTTTTATAGATTAAATACTTGCTTCATTTCTCTTTTTATCTCCTCATATTTTTAGAATTTTAGAATTGAAATTACAGATTAGGAGCACCTTTCAGCACGGAGGGACCCAACACGGAGGGATCCAATTGTTTGGGACCAACTTAGATTTTACAACCTTCATAAATGCAAATGTGCCCAATAATATGCAGCAACAGGTTTATCTTTTTCCTCCACCTCACTTCTCTGATTTACATTCTCTAAACTTGATGGATGTAACTCCAAGTCATTGTTAAAGTAACTTTTTCAGTCTGTAGAAGTAACTTGTCTAGCTTTTCTTTTTTATTGGAAAAAGACAGAATTGCAACTGCTGTGCATAACTTCTGTGATGGTTTCTCAGCATTGGTCACCAAATTTGTGAGATAGCTTTCTGGGCTTGATTGTGTGGATCCAAGGGATAGTAGCAGCCAACAAAGACCAATGGGAAGTAATAAGAAGAAACTTGCACAACGGAAAAAAAAGATCAGCATGAATATGCAGATTAGGTTTGTCTTTTTCACTGTTTTTTATTATTGGAGAGCAAAAAAGTATGGCCATGTTATACCATGCTACAGAAGTTGATTTACATGTTTCTTTATTTTGTGTGTGAGATTTTTTTCACTATTTTCAAATGTAACCGACATGTCTCTAGAAAGTAACTCGACATTGTTTTAGAAGTAACTTTTCTGCCGAACATGTTTTCAAATTATAATTTCCTGTTCATCCATTTTCTTGTATTCTTTTTGGGATACAACATGTTATCATCAACATTTTTCAAGTATTGATTCCTTTATCTAGTTTTTTATATTGTTCTAAACATCTTTCTACAGTTTACCGCATTACCTTTTTTATGTAACTTCGGATAAAACCGAGGATGATGATGATGAAGAGTATGCAGAAGATGAAGAGAAAATAGTAGATACTGACGAAGATGAAGAAATAGATGAAGAAGCAGAAGATGAAGATGAGGTTGGAGGGGAAGATGATGATGAGGATGGAGCACAAGATGATGATTGAAGTGATAGTGGAGAAAAAGGTGAACATGCTAATGATGAAAATGATATTGGAGGGAAAGGTGAACATACTGATGATGGAAGTGATATTGGAAGCAAAAGCAAAGATGCCAATGAAGAAATTGACAGTGGAGGCAAAGACTTCGATGATGGGATTGATTGTGGAGACAAAGGCGCAGATGCTGATGATGGAGATAGGAGATAGGGAAGGAGGAGATGAATCAATGGGGGTGGAAGATAATGAGAAATATGGAGGAGATGGATTGATGTCATCCCTAGAGAGCCTGACAAAAGATGCAGTGGAAAGTTTACAAGAGCAACAACTGCCCATAGTTGTAGCAGAAAATGTTCCAAAATTAGACAAGCAACATGCGGAACAAGGAGATAATTATCCTTTTCTAGCAAGAGTAACAACATCCAACAAGTCAGATGATGTCCCAAATTTTAATCTCTATTTTGATAGCTCTAAAGAAGTTGTGTAAACGCCACAGTAGCAAGAAGTTCCGAGAACATCTCAAGGTCAAGATATGCCTGGAATCATCACAAGTCAGGAATATGGTAGTTCTACTATCAAGGATTATGAAAGGATGGGAAGAGAAGCAGATGAGGTTGTCCCCGAGAAAGCTGCTACTAAATCACCAGTCACTAAAGCAATCCCCATGGAAGTTGGTTCTAAATCACCTATTACTGAAACACTCCCATTGGAAGTTGGTGTTAAATAACCTCTTGCCAAAGCACTCCCCATGGAAGATTTTCAAGCAGAAACAGTCAAGAGTAGCCACACACCCGTGCCCCACAAGTATAATAAAAAAGGGTGGTGGAACCAGGGAAATTCAAAAGGTCACCCTTCATTGATTATGAGAATAAGAAGCAATTTGTGGTCCACCTTGTATATATATGATGTTGTTTGTAGGAATGGATGGAGATCCACCTTGACAAAGAAAAGTTACATCACATATTTGTTCTACAAAGTACCTTTTTTCAGTAAAATGATGTTGTAGAAGTAACTTCACATGCTATAGAAGTAACTGCAGCATTGTATAGAAGTAACTTACCATGTTGATGAAAGTAAGTTTAACATGCTATAGTAGTTTGTAGAAGTAAACTAATTTGTTGCAGAAGATACCTGTTTTTAGTTCCTTTTTTGCTTATTCATTTTTTCCTCATTTGAAAAATGCAGCCAAAAAATCATTGATATAGGAACATTTTATATTCACCTTGGAGATCCTGCTGACTCCGTCAAACCTATGGGCTCACTACACAACAGCACAATTGAAGTGGCGGTAATTGTTCTCTCTGTTGATATCAAGGAAAAGTTGAAGAAAATTTTCCCTGCCAAAGTTGGAGTGAGTATATACAATCTAAAAAAACTTTACTTTTTTACCTACTATTAATATCGTCATAGCCTTTTTTTTTCACATTGTGTAGGGTATATACTGGATTCCCAGTTGAACAGGAATGATCTCAAGCAATACTTGATCACAACAGTGCGGACCGGCTTGATCACAAACAACTTGTAAGAAAAACAATCATCTTTTTTTCTACGAAATGTGTTCAGGAGCTAATTTTTTAGCCATTTTTTGATATGTGAGGAATGACGATTCGCAATCAATTTGCAAAATAGTGTACTTCTTAAAAAGTAACTTTTCTGTCAGTTTTGAAATGTAACTTAAATGTGACTGGGAAGTAACTCTAAATGTTTGTAGAAGTACCTTTCCTATTTAATATGTCCCTACTAATTTTTGATACAAAATGTTATTTGAAGCACTCATTTTTATGTTTTCAAATATTTGTTATGGTGTTCAAATTACATCTACAGTTTACTGAATTACCTTCTCCACCTTCTTTTATGGTGAATGCAGGCACTATTTCCCATACTCCAGGAATTGGGTGAAAGGAAGGATAAGGTTGGCCACTGGTTCGTGGTGTGTCTTAATCTGAAAGTTGTAAGATTTGAGGTTTATGATTAGCTGAGGGAAGATGATGATGAAGCGCTGGTCTCCGCATCTAATTTGGTCATTGCATCCATCAAGATTATGTGAGATAGGATCTATAGGAGGTCTTCAAAAAAATCCATTCAAAATTATCCAGTGGTTTTCATTGATGGCCCAAAGCAAACTAACATGTATGTAATAGAGATTTTTAGTTGTTATATTTTTCATTTTCATATGGATCTGAATTATGTTTTTGTCAATTTATCCCCGTTTTTGTTTGCTGAAAACAAAAGAGTCAGGATTGCGGTTTTTCTATGCTGAAGTTCATAGAGTTCTGGATTGCAAACAGTTGCCGACATTTGAAAGCAAGTGACATCCCCAACATTAAAAAACTATTGACACACAAGTTGCTGACATTTAAAGGAAATAAAGTCCCCTGGTTGCAAGTTCTATGTGGCAAACAAGCCGATCCTGTACTTCAGGTAAAAGAATAAAACACTGTATTTTTTATTTCATAACCAGTAGATAAAATTTAGGCACTTAAATTAGCTTTGGTAATAAATTAAATAACATATTGGTTCTGCACACATCCCAGCATTTTTTCCAGATTAAACTACCTATCCCTGTGAAGTAACTACTACAGAAGCTAAAAATAATTTAATGTAATTGTGGAAGTAAGTTTTCACAAGCTTGTCAGAATAGCATAAGTTACAACATGCAGCTCTAATGCACTTCTCAATGCTAGCTAGGCATTCGAAATCCTTGTCTTTGATGCCCTTGCTTGGATGCTAGGCTTGCGCCTTGTCGAGACCGGCCTCCCTTGCTTCTGTATGATGGGGGGTCATTTATCTACAGTGCACGATTAGTTGATGTCAAGGGTATATCTGAAGTCGCATTTGTAGGATTAGTTGGGGCTGGGTGCGTCCTTTTCTGTTTCTTTCTACTCTGCTTCAGTGCTATTAAGTCATCAGTCATTGAGCTCATACGCTGTAGAGCCATGCAGTATGCTTTTTCGTTGCTTGATGCATCTTTGCAATCTGTGTAAATTGGGTGCACATATTGGTATACCTGATTAGCTTCAAAGATTCAAGGGGCAACTGCATTTGTTCTCCAATGGCAGCAACAGGAGGCAGTTCAGGCTCTTTAACCGGCTTCCATCTAGGCAATGTGTAGTTAGAATGTCATTCACTTGGTCGACAAAATTAGATGTCGTCACCTATAAAAGGGTTTCAGTTTGGTTAGGGATACAAATATATATGTTTTACCTACCAAAAGTGGTTAAAGTAACTTTAAAGGAAAAAAAATAATTTCAAATAAACAAAAAGTAACTTAATGCATAGTGAGAAGTAACTCTTCACATGTAGTATCAGAACAGCACAATTAAGAACATGACACATTTAAAAGCAATCTCTCATGCAAACTATTACCTATATGACAGCAAAGAATGCCATCTCTTTCAAACTTACTACATTCGCAGGTGTATATACTGTCTAACACATTTGCAGCTATAATGGATGCCCTTGAGCCATAATTTCAAACTGGTCCCCCATTGGGTGCTACCTGATACATGTTTTCAAAAGTTGCAGTCACTTTGTATGATGTTGTTGCAATCAACTCTTTTTTCAAATCTTTTGAATATAGGCCTTGTGTAGATTTCCAATGCTTTTGTTTCTATATGATAATTACACCACATAGTAGGGACAGTTTCTTCTGCATCAAATTCATTTTGGTCTGTAGCAACAAGAAGAAAGACCTTCCATTTTAGCATAGATACTCTATAAAGATTTGTCATTGGTAGCTAATCTTTTAGAAATGTTTTCATTAACTTCAGTCTGGCCTAAGACAAGATCTTTTAAGGAGGGTTGCTTTGAATTGAAAGCATGAGAAGAATTGTTACCTTCTTGATAGTAAGGGTGTTGTTGGTTCCACCCTTGACCTGCTTGTGGGCGATATCTGTTGTTGTTCAGGTAGCATACGTCCTCATTGTTCTCGGGGCAATTATTTCCCGAGTGACCAGTGTTGTCGCATGTCTCGCACGTCATGCCAGCATCTATGGCCTGAACTCCTTCGGCCTTATTGTCCAGCTTTTTTAGCAAGAGGTCCAGTTTGGCGGTGAGCATGTGTGTTTCCTTAACGGTATGCATGCCCGCTTATGGGGTTGGAGACGATCGTCGCTCCACCCATGATTGGAAACCATCTTTTCAATTAGCTCTGTTGCGTTAGCAACAGTTAACGAAAATAAGGCTCCTCCCGCAGCAGCATCGATACGATCATGGGCAGCCGTAGTCAACCCGTTGTAGAAATTCTGAATTATGAGTCAGTCGTCCATCCCATGGTGAGGGCAAGCCAAGATGTATTCTTGGAAACACTCCCACAATTCGGGGATTGACTCATCCGATGTCTGCTAAAATCTCGAAACCTTCCATGAAGGGCATTGGTCTTACCCACCGAGAAGAATTTCACGACGAACACATTGGAGCATTTATCCAGGAGTCCACAGCACCTCGGTTCATATAGAACCACTATTTCACCCTCCCAATGAGATAGAACGGGAACAACCGAAGTCAGATGGCATCTTGTTTGACTCCTTTGATGGTAAAAGTGTTGGAGATCTCCAGGAATGTCTGGAGATGAACGCTCACGACCTCGTTGACTTTCCCACAGAAGAGGTTAGCCTGCACCATAGTAATGAGACCTGTCTTGATTTTGAAACCGGCTTCACCGGTGTTGACAGCCGGTCCATAAGGACATTGGCAGCCGAGGGTACCGAGAAATCACGGAGGGTCTTCTGGGCCATTGACCTTGATGATGCTTTAAATGTCGGTTCAACTACCGAGAGAATGACTTGAGGAGGAACGACACGCAGTCGAACTCTTCTTACAAGTGCTTCCAGATTTGGGGTGTAATTTGTCAGCAAGTTGAAACCGGTCATCCACTATCCTCTTTTCACATAAAAGAGAAAACAGACCAAGGTAAGCCTGCTAGAGCAAAGGTAAGTCGACTATAAATATATTAATATACAAGTACTTAATATTTCTTCTTAGACCAATGTCATCCCTGGCAACGGCGCCAGAAATGTTTGTTGGTATTTCTTGCGTTCACAGATAAATCCGCAAGCACACGGATATACCGTTGTAACATTTCATCCTGGAGTATTCCGGGGTATCGTATTTATTTTATCCCAAAGGAAAACGGTGGTCTAGAAGAGAATATTAAGGTACTATGAATATTCATAAGTTATAGTTGAGATGCCTAAGTCTAGGCAGGGGTAAGAGATAATTGGATATATGGTAGTGTGACACACACAGAAGAGTCCTAAATAGTATACTAGAGCTAGGTGAAGAATAGTGTTAGAGCTAGGTTCCTAATGTTCTTCTAGTATGAGTATATAGGTTATACAGATAATTATAATCATGGTTAGTTACCTAGTTCTATGCTCCCAGGACTATTAAGATACTGCCTCTAGTGGCCCGGCCTGCTACCATAAGACGATCTCTTACCGTCCGCCCTACGCCATACCCGAACATATAGGATTACAAAGGATGGACAGAACTACCACCACCTACCGCCTACCTCTATAACCCGTGGGATATGACCATAACCAATGTCTATGAAACAATCTAAGCACCACACTTACATTGCCATAGATACCTTTACCTCCCAAGACGTTAATGACTAAGGCAAAGACACATCTACATCCTAATCACACATTGGACCTAGTCCGTGGCAATAGATTACTCGTCTAACCACGTCATAATTATTATATAAACTATAAATAGAACACATATTAAATAAGTAGAATATGAACCATACTCAGATGAACTATAAAATGAATATATTAATAAGCTCAAAGTCGTACAGAGGAAGAAAGATACAAAAGACATACCTGACTTCCGAAGACAACTCGGGAACCAAGTAGAAACTCTAAACTATTCTTAAACTCCACTAGCCTAGAGACTAAGATAGAAATATAGGAACTACGTCTTGTGGTTTGTGTTGATTGAATTGAAGCCTTCTCTTTAAATAGCCTCCAATGACGGTTGTAATGGCGGTTTACAACTGTCATACCTGCCTAACCGACATTGTGAAGGGTTGAGAATGTGCCACGTGGTCGGTGGAGGTGAGAGGGGCAGCCTTGGTTCGGCCAAACAAGGGTTCAGTCGAACCCTGGTCAGCTCCCCTCTCCACCACCTTTCACTGGCCACTTCCATGTGGGCCCCTAAGATGGTTCCCGAGTGTTTGGCCCCACTTTGAGTCAGTTTCACCTGACCTATGGCTCCTCTGATCCACAGGAAGTTGACGTGGCAAACGTCGATTGGTCAGAGTTATGCTTCTTTGCCACGCGAGCGTGTCTTCACTTCATTTATTCATATATGTTCTTGCATTCTCATAATCTCCAAGGACATATGGAACTTTATTAATTCTAAACCTATATGTAGGTAAAGGATGCTAATTTTCTTTTATTTTCGAGGTCTGTGATGGTTGGATTTGGTACTTAATGACCGTCAACATGATGCTTACTAGGCCTTTTAGGTTTATTCTTAGCCATGCTTAAGTATTAACTTATAGAGGTTTTACAATAAGACTTTGGGTTTTATTTCATATCACTCTTGGTAACTCTGGAACAGTTGGCGTTATAGCCTGGACATGACACCCTCTTTCCCTTTACATTTCTAAAGCTTGTTTTTTGTGGGGCTTTGGGGAGCAGTTAGTTTGCAGGTGGTAGCACCCCCGAGCCAATATAAGGATTAATCTCGGGCCTCTCTTGCAAAGCATTAACCATACTTTCACATGTCTAATGGGTAAAACTTAGTTTGTAACTCTGTCTAGTCATGAAAAAAGGGCACAGATAAAGATGGATGAAGTCTGTCTTGATGGATGTCTCTGAGGCAAATGAAGGTTACGCAGGCAGACTTCAGCTCAATAACCGAGATGTCGTGGCACAATACAGTCACCACTTAGATTTTGTTCTTTGCTCGGTGTTGAGAACTAATTACTCTGTCGTGGCACAATACAGTCACCACTTATATTTTGTTCTTTCCTCAGTGTTGAGAAATAATTACTCTCGTATGTAAAACAAAGTGACTCATTAGCGCATGATTAATTAAATATTAGCTAATTTTTTAAAAATAGATTAATATGATTTTTAAGGTAACTTTTGTATAGATTTTTTTAAAAAAATATCATTTAGTAGTTTGAAAAACGTGCACGTGAAGTGAGTTGAGAACTTAAAAAAAACTCAGCCTTACGAGAGTGTTTGAGAGGAGGAAAAAAAATTAGAAAGATACGTAAAACAAGATAAATAAGCATAATATTGAGTAATTAAAATTTTATATTAATATAATTTTTAAAGTAAATTTCTGATAAGTTTTTATTAAAAAACAAATGTTTAGCCGTTCGAAAAGATGCATCTGAAAAACACAAGGGACCTAGCCGGTCGAAAAAGATGCATCTAAAAACACAAGGTGAAAAACACAAGGGACCTTTTCTCTATCATCTCCTAACGAATGCACCACGGACCATTTAGCAATTTCTACTTCTATTGAATAAGCACCCTGACGTCTACCTGTTGCCACTTGCCACACGATTTCAAAAAACCTCACCATATTTGTAAACTCGGGTCGTCGACAGCATGAAAAGTGCTCCCGCCAGTACTACTATCGTAACATCCTTTTCTAAACCTTTTTTAATCAGATGCAAATTGTAAGCTATACTACCCATGTAATAGATGTCATTGACATATAAATCTTATCTATTTTAGACTCATGTGTCAATGACACCTACTATGTAGCAAATATATATAGGATCGAATACCCAGTGAAAAGCCAACCAGAGGGGGAAAATGGTTGGGTACCCAAAAAAACTTTTAGCGGAAATAAAAGTTACCCTCTGTTCTGATGCCGGTCTGACCGAAGATGTCTCGCCGGTCTGACCGCTCGGTAAGACCGGTCTGACTACCCAGTGAATTCCGGTCTGACCGCCCTAGCCGATCGCCTCAGCCGATTGCTCGATATAGCCGATGCCGATGAAGTCCAATACCAGCCGGTCTGACCGCCTATGTGCTTGCGGTCTGACCGGGTAGAAGCTGTGGTCTGACCACAGTAGAACTTGCGGTCTGTCCGGACAGTAGATCCCGTTCAACCAACTATGAAGCCGCAGCACCGAGGAAGAAGAAGACACAAAGAATTCTCAAGAAGATTGATCTTTATTGAATCTCTCTGTGTTTACAAAGTGCAAACAAAGCACTCCTCACAAAATCTCAAGCTAAACTTGAAACCCTAACCAAAAATTCTAAAACTTAAACTCAAAGCGATACAGAGAGGCCACGCCTCCCCTCACTATTTATACACAAAACCCACAGCCAAAAGCCACGAATCCTACTCATATAGAAAGCCCTAAACACCTAGGAAACCTTCCTATATAAGTACAAACTTGATATAAAACAATCGTAACTATCTCGGTCTTCCCAAAACCGAAATTCCATTTTCTATACGCACACAATATCTCCATCGTATGCCATATGGAAACTTCACCAATTATGTACACCAATCTCTACCCTTCAGCATCCCGCATGATCCCCATCTTGGACGTTACCTTATCTCCAAGTTGACTCCAACTCGATCACCGGCAACACTTTCCCGAGGCGTAAAAATTACCTGCACACAATTAAACAAAGAATACCATATCCGAACATAAGCTATCCCAACTTGACTCATTGTTAGCATAAATGAACATACACGTGCATAGGAACACGAAACTCCCATGTATATTAAAGGAAACAAACCGAAACCAAAATCGAATAAAATCGACAACCGGTCGGACGCTCGGCCGGTCTGGCCGCCGAGTGCTCGATCGACCGCCCGGACACTTCCGGTCGAGGCGGAGTACAAGCCAGTCGAGGCCATTTGTGCGCCAAATGAACACTATTCATTGTCCGAAAACCAAAAGCACTTTGTCAATAAATCTCCAAATAACAAAACACACAAAACAATAATCTCAGATGCCAATTGTTTATCATCAAATGAAGAATCAAACACACTTTGATTTTACAATCTCCCCCTTGATGAACACATTGGCAAACAAAAGAAAAAGTGTTGTTTTGGTGTTTAGAAAATTAAAAACAAAAATGATAAAAAGCATTTGAGTGCTCAAAAATCAAATAAAATTTCTCTTCCTTTTGAAAAGAAAGAAAATCCCTTGACCCAAAAAAAAACTTGCACTATGTTTGTTGCATGTTCTCCCACATGTGATATTTAAACAAAAACAACATTTGTTCTCCCCCTTTTGACAATGTTTTCATCAAGCATAAGAATTATGTGCATTTCTATATTCAAGAGCTTAGCACCATACATAGAGCAAGTCATGTCATGTGTTGCAATAATAGAAAGATAAACTCATCAATTATACAACAAATATGCACTAGAGTATAATCATGAATCAAAGATTTTATAATTAAGATCAATAACACAATAAAAATTCATGAATTCAAACGATTTATAATGCAACATCTTTACAAGCACACAGGTTAGAAGATAAACCCAAATATATATACCTATTGCAATCTTTATTCTTTCTCAAATTTACCTTTTTGCACATATAATTCAAGAGAAAAAATTTTCATATTGATTTGAGCCATATTTGTTGCTCATATTTTTCTCTCAATTATTCCAGGTACATCCTTGTCGTCAAGACTGTTTCCAAGGATTCGGTATTCATTTTTTTCTCTCATAGATAACATTTTATTCTCTTTACACAATGAGCAATTTTAAAGTAATTTGAGGAATAATAATTCAATATAATATATATAAGCATTTATAATCCAACACATGCACTAGTATCAACATTGCATATTTCTTTAATTCAAGTACGATTTTAAAGTATCATGCATTATCTCACTTAAAATAAAATCTAGATCACATAAAAATACCAGAATACATACAAGCTATGGTAGAGACAAATAAACCTTCATAATATTGCTAGCATGCACATGAACAACAATATGTATGGATAAAGCTCTCTTTTCAATTTATTGTAATCATGTAGCTTGATAAAGCAAAGAGCACAAAAACTCCCCCTCAAAACATGCCAAAAGGATAAATGATTCCTAACTCTCCTCGAAGAAAAGAAAAGCGAGAAGAATCAAACATGAATGCACAAAAAACATAAACTCCCCCTCAAATTAACCTCCAATTTTCCTAAGGAAAAAATAAAGAAAAATTAAAGATCTTTGAAGAACACAATCCAATTGCAAATGATATCACCAAGGTTCTCATAAAATGACACATATTCACTTATACTAACACAACAACTACCACAAATACTAGCATATAAAAACTAATAATCAAGAGAGTAGAGAAAAAATCCAAAATTACCTTGATGTCATCGTGAAAAGCAATCATTGTCTCCACATTACACACATATGGAGAGTATATCATCAAAATACCTACAAACAAGAAGATGTCGAGGCCTCCGTGTTGGGGTTAGAAATAAGAAATTTTGGAACCCAACACTGAGTCACACGACCAGTAGAACTAGTAGATACATATGCGCAAACAAAATCAGAACCAGACTTACCTGAAACATTACCTCGTCGCTTCACAAAAGCCTGATTTGAACTATGCACAAAACCACCCTGAGGTCGGTCTAACCGCCGCTGTACCTGCGGTTTGACCGAGCTTGGCTGCCAGTCTGACCGCCTGTTCAACTGCGGTCTGACTGCTGGTCGTGGCCGGTCAGACCAACTAGTCAGTGTCGGTCTGACTGAGCTCCTCGAACCAAAACCCGATTTTTGCCATCGTTGCTTTGCAAAAGCAATTTCTCTTTTCTTTTTCTGTTTACGAGCAAGTCTAAAACAAAATCCAATCAAATGTCCATCTTTTTCAAAATACAAACAAGTATATCTCTCATGATAATTAGAAGCACAAGTAGAAACAGATGGTTTTGAAATATTAGTTTTAGTTTCTTTTAAACAAATAGAAAGAGATGGCAAATTTCCAGCAGATTTGAAAACTGTTTTCAAAGCATTAGGTTTTGTTAAGATTTCACCATTTTCAGTCAAATTCTAAACACCTTTGGTGAAATAATCATGAGCATCAAAACCTATTCCCTTGTTGTCGCAACACACTTTAGATTTGTCCAAAATCATGTTAAGTTGTTTCTTACCATCAGAAAATTTTTGCAAAGAACTTTTCAAGTAAGAAACTTCTTTTTCAAGATTAGCACAATTATCACAACCAATCATGATATCTTTACCTTCGCGACATCTAGAGCAAGAAACTACCTCATCTTGTTTAACTAGATCTTGCTTAACATGAGCTAAAGCATCATTTAATTTCAATTCATTAGCATCGCAAATTAAACAATGTTTAGTAGCCAAAACTTGAGAATCGTTGATATCTCTAATCTTTAAAATTTCAAGCATTAAAACCTCATAATTTTTGCAATCATCATCATTAGGAATAAGAGATTTTAATCTAGCAATTTTATCATTCAAAGATTCAATGACAAATTCTTATTTTTTAAATATTTTTTCACATTTTTTATTTTTAGCACTTAGAACAAGAATTGCATCCTCAAGTGAGCTTACCTCATTGTCCTCATCTTCGAGTCTTCATCTCCACGCGTCACGAGACAAACGCCGGAGATGCTCTTCCCCTTCTCTTCCTCGCTATCAGAATCTATGTCGCTAAGTGGCTCAAAAGCGGCATAGATTTGGCTTAGCACTTTCTTGATTATCTCCTTTGAGCACTTCACTTTGGGCTTGTCATACTCCGTTTTCTCTGCGCTCTTATCCTCCTTGCTTCTCCCAAGTTTGGGGCAGTTGGAGTGAATGTGATCCAAAGCACCGCACTCAAAAACACCGAGCTAGTCCTCCTCTTTTTCTGAACCTGACTTTGTTCACAGCTCGAGAGAGTTTGTTAGCGGCAAGAACCAAGTCCTCCTCCTCGAATTGCTCGAGTTGTTCATCGGACATGGCATTAATTAAAGCAAGAACAGTGGGAGCCGATGAAGAAACAACTGATGAAGAAGCAGCCAATGAAGAAGCAACAACAGAAGAGGAAGTAACCAAAGCACTTGACTTGGAATCAATTTTTCGAGAAAGAATGTTCATCTCATGAGTTTTGAGTTTAGTGTAAAGAGAATCCAAAGTCAAAGTAGCCATGTTGACAATTCTGAATTGAAGTAACTTTCATCTCCCAAATAGACATGTCAAGACCATTCAGAAAGTGACGAAAAATCTCAGATTGTGGGTAATTTGTGTCATAGGAACAATCAACAGATCTAAGATTACTCAAAATTTTGTTGAACCTACCAAGATAATCATCTAAAGCTTCAGCAAGTTTCATCTCAAATTTTATGTATTCCTTTTTGAAAAGATCTCGATGAAGTTCTTTTATATTAGTGGTTCCTTGATGAAAATTCCTCAAAGCAATCCAAATCTCGTTGGCACTCTGAAGATGTGAAACGCGATCAAAATCCGAACGAGAAATTCCATTCAATAAAATATTGCGAGCTTTGCAATTGTTATTAAAATCAGTTTTCAAAGCTTCAGTATTAATAATTTCAGGAATCTCGTAAGGAAGACCAACTTTTTGCCAAACATCGTAATCTTGAGTGATTATATAACATTGCATCTTGCTACACCAATAAGCAAAATTGGATCCATCAAAGACATGTGGCTTAGTGGAAAAATTATTAGACATGGCAAAAAAACTTTAGAATTAAGAAAATCCAAAGCAGAAAAACGTGGCTCTGATACCACTTGTAGGATCGAATGCCCAATGAAAAGCCAACCAGAGGGCGGTGAATGGTTGAGTACCCCAAAAACAAAACTTTTAGCGAAAATAAAAGTTACCCTCTGTTCTGATGCCGGTCTGACCGAAGATGTCTCGCCGGTCTGACCGCTCGGTAAGACTGGTCTGACCGCCCAGTGAATTCCGGTCTGACCGCCCTAGCCGATCGCCTCAGCCGATTGCTCGATGTAGCCGATGCCGATGAAGTCCAATGTCAGCCGGTCTGACCGCCTATGTGCTTGCGGTCTCACCGGGTAGAAGCTGCGGTCTAACCATAGTAGAACTTGCGGTCTGTCCGGACACTAGATCCGGTTCAACCGACAATAAAGCCGCAGCACCGAGGAAGAAGAAGACACAAAGAATTCTCAAGAAAATTGATCTTTATTGAATCTCTCTGTGTTTACAAAGTGCAAACAAAGTACTCCTCACAAAATCTCAAGCTAAACTTGAAACCCTAACCGAAAAACTCTAAAACTTGAACTCAAAGCGATACAGAGAGGCCACGCCTTCCCTCACTATTTATACACAAAACCCGCAGCCAAAAGCCACGAATCCTACTCATATAGAAAACCCTAAACACCTAGAAAACCTTCCTATATAAGTACAAACTTGATATAAAACAATCGTAACAATCTCGGTCTTCCCAAAACCGAAATTCCGTTTTTCATACACACACAATATCTCCATCGTATGCCATATGGAAACTTCACCAATTATGTGCACCAATCTCTACCCTTCAGCATCCCGCATGATCTCCATCTTGGACGTCACCTTATCTCTAAGTTGACTCCAACTCGATCACCGGCAACACTTTCCCGAGGCGTAAAAATTACCTGCACACAATTAAACAAAAAATACCATATCCGAGCATAAGCTATCCCAACTTAACTCATTGTTAGCATAAATGATCATACATGTGCATAGGAACACGAAACTCCCATGTTATATTAAAGGAAACAAACCGAAACCAAAACCGAATCAAAATCGGGTCAAGAACCGGGGCTGCTCAGACCGGTCGACCGCAGTAATTGCCCGGTCCTGACCGTCCAGTACACCTCCGGCCGACCCGTACAAGCCCGGCCGACCAGGTGTGTGACCGAACACTGTTCATTATCCGAAAACCAAAACCACTTCGTCAATAAATCTCCAAATAACAAAACACACAAAACAATAATTTCAGATGCCAATAGTTTGTTATCAAATGAAAAATCAAACACACTTTGATTTTACAATATATGCTATAAATACAGCAGAGGATCCCACTCCGATCCATAAGTATCGCAAAATCAGCTTGTCATTCAAAAATACAATCGCATGCTACACACAAAACTGTGATGATTGACAAACTTCATTACGTACAACACTCTGCCTCGGAAAGGAAAACAAACAGCTGTTAATTTGCACAAGAACAGCATCCATATCTAGGATCTAAACAGCAATAAGTTAATTTCAAAGTAGTTTTTTCAATAAGAGCACGTACAATGATCCTAGCTTCAAAATACTTTAATCTTAGGTGGAGCCTCCACCGTGGAGGGGAGAATTGCGGAGAGAGGGAGAAACGGGTGACTATTCGTGTTGTCGTGCGGTAGCACAACCTCCCATGCGCGATGGCAATTAAAAACACTGCTTGTGGACCCACAACCAACCCATCTAATCTGCTATGGCTTCGCTTCCACTTTCCCCTCTGCCAGTCCGTGTGTTCCTCTCCTCCGTCAAATCGACTCCGTGCGACACCTGCAGAAACACCACCAAGATCAAGATCAACGTACGATGCCCCATAATCCCTCATTTATCTTCCACTCCTCTCAATCTCCTCCGCCAGTGCTTTCTAGTCTTTACCCTCAACAATGACGATGTTTCATGCAGCGGTTCGCTGGGAACGCAAGCTTCTTCTCATTCTTCACCTATCGTTATCACGTTCCAAGCCAACCAGAACACCTTCATCGTCGCCGTCTTTATCATTGGATTCACGCAGCCGCGATCTACTTCCAGGACATCGTGCCCTTGTTGGATTCCATCACTAACCCGCCACCACCGTCTACTTCGCTACCATTGGGCGCCCCTCTCTCTTCACTGCAGCGCCGATGTCTTCCTTCGCCCTGCCGCTCAACTGGAGGACCGAGTCAGCCGTGAGGAGCTTGTCGTTGATTCCCCGCACCTCAACGGCGTCCACTGTAGCGCTGCTTGTTGTTCGGCACAGTGTTTGTAGAAATGCCAAAGAGGGAAAAAAATGTGCTCCATTTCACTCACATATAGGACCCACTATATATTTTTTTAATTTTTCTCTAACTATAATGTCATGCAAGTGTCAGGTCGAACGAAACCACCAACAGAACCATTTAGGAAGCTAAAATGCACCGATATTAACAATTGAGAGAGTCAATATATTTGGTTTTTGCGGTTAAAAGATATAGAATCGGCTTATAGTTGAGGACTCGAAATAGACTTTTTCCAATTGGAGAAGGGAAAAGTTGAGGGACCTTAAATAGACTTTCTTTGGAGGAACAGAAGGGCAAGGGTTTGGGTTTAGATGGGCTGGGATAGGCCCACGTGGGAGCAAATTAGACTTTTGCTTTCAAGGTTGAAAATAAATACCTAAAAGGATTTAGTTTTAAAAAATGGTTTTTAGAAAATAAAAATAGTTTCTTTGATGTGCAAAAAATATAATCCATAAAAAGGATTTTTAATAATTAATTATTTATGGTTTTATTTTTAAAAATAATTTCTTAATCTTAATGTATTTAATTCATAATCATTTTCTTTAAAAATGTTATTTGAATTTAGTTTCTTTGCGAATTATTCTCTAAATTGATTTATTTGGATTTTTGGTACTAACACAACAAGAAAAAAAGAATATCCAATAAATACCAGTATGGAGAAATTTTAAAAACGTTTTTTTATTATTCTAAAATTTTATTTTCGTATTTTAGAATCAAAATTGTGTGGGTGTTACAATTCCATACTCAGAACTTAGGAAGCAAGAAACATAATAAAACACAGCACAGCTCGCTTTCATCCTCCAACTTGTCGTGGAAAAGGTTCTAGAAGAAGGCCGTTGGATCATAGCGTCGTCAGCAAGCCACAGCCCGCACCACCACCTCCCCAACACGCCAAAACAATGGCGACCTCGGGCTTCGCATCCCCGTCGTCCCCCAAGCGCCAGCGAGTGGCGACCGAGGCGCCGCCTCCGCCGCCGGGGACGGGCACGGACATGCTGATGGCGCTTCCGTGGGACATCCTCGACGACCGCATCCTCGTGCTGCTCCCCTTCGACAAGCTGGTCCGCATCTCCTGCCTCTCCCGCGCGTGGCGCGGCCGGTGGGAGTCCGTCGCCAACCTCCGCATCGAGTTCCCCGGTCTCCTCCTCCCCGCGCCCTTTGGCGGTGCGCGGCGCGCGTCTGCGGCTTCCGCGCCCGCGTCGCCACGCGCGACGTCTACCGCGCCGTCCGCTGGCTCCGCGCCTTGGCGCGGAAGGGAGTCCAGGATCTCAGCCTGGAGTTCTCGTTAGGTGAGCTGGGCCGCCTTCCCGGACCCGCCCTCTTCTCCTGCGGTGCACTCGTCCGCCATAACCTCGAGGAATGCAACATGCCGGCGGCGCCGCCGGGCTTTCCGGGCTTCCCCATGTCAGTCTGAATTTCTCTCCTGCACAAACTCACGAGAAAAACAGAGAACAAAACACAGGAATATGATGCTGTAATCAGGACACTTTTTCTTACTGCATTAGGCAACTATTTATACACACCTTTGACACAGGAAAAAGGAAAGCTAAACAAAGGAAAGCAAGCTAAAAAAATAAAGAAACTAATCTCGCTGCATGCCGATCAAAAGCAAGCAGGAGAACCTTCCAAACCGCTGAAAACCTTTCAAGACGGACGCGTCCATGCAAGGAAACAAACGGGAACAAAGGATTACAAAAGATTGCTCACATTTCACCCCCTAAACCTGATGTTCCTTGCTGACCTTGGCGACAGCAAGCTGCACACGAAGTTCACGGAAGCGATCTCATGCCAGCGGCTTTGTCAAAATGTCAGCGAGCTGCTCTTCAGTGCAGACGTGCTCAACATCCATCCTCCCATCTCCAATGCATTGTCGAATGAAATGATATTTGACATCTATGTGCTTACTTCGATCATGAAAGAAAGGATTCTTACTGAGAGCAATAGCCGATTGGCTATCAATTTTCAGCGTGAAAGTGGCGCGCTCCTTGTTCTGCAATTCTGCCAAGAGCTGGGCCGCCAAATGCCTTGACAGGTCGCCGTCGTCCCCACGATGTACTCTGCTTCACAGGAGGAGAGAGCGACGACCTTCTGCTTCTGGACTGCCAGGACACCGGGCATGAGCCGAGAAAAAACAATACGCCTGTGGTGCTCTTCCTTGTATCAATGTCGCGCCCCATGTCAGCATCACTGAATCCGAGCAGTTTCAGCTCCATCCCGATGCGTCTGTAGTGGCAGCCGTAGTCGATCGTACCGGCGATGTAGGGTAGGATCCGCTTCACCGCGTTGAGGTGCTCAGAGGTGAGGCTCTCCATGAATCGGCTGACATAGCCGACGGCGAAAGCGATGTCAGGCCTAGTATGCACCAAGTACCGGAGACAGCCGACGAGGCCCCGGTACTCAGTGGCATCCACCAGCGCCGCTGTGCTCATCTTCAATAGCTTCAGGCGTGCCTCCATGGGAATGTGGCACGGGTTGCAGTTCCCCATGCTCGCGCGCTCTAGAATCTTGCGTGCGTATGCCGCCTGAGACAACTTGATGTTGTCGCCTCCCTTTTCCACCTCAATGCCCAAGTAAAAACAGAGCAAACCAAGGTCACTCATCTTGAACCTTGAGCTCATCTCCTGCTTGAACTTCACGATCTCATTTGTATCGTTCCAGATGATGATGATGAGGTCGTCCACATAGATCCCCCACCAGTAGCCGAGAGGAACCCTTGCCGCGAGCGTATACGGCGTGTCGAAACTCGGTTTCGGCAATAGAAAATTGGGATCGCAGTCAAGATCGCCAAGCACAATGGGTTAGAAGGAAAAGAAGATTTAGACAGGTTCAGGCCCTCTCGTGAGGTAATACCCTACTCATGTTTCGGGGATTCGATCCGCCGAGTGTATTTATTGATCTCATGATCTCGTGTATCTAAAGCTGAAAGCTCATCTAACTTCTCATGAAGCATATGATCTAAAGCCGATGTCCCTCAAGAGACGTCCCTTACCCCCTTATATAGTCTTGGGAGGTGGGTTTACAAATCGAAAACCCTATCTTACTCTAAGTCGGTTTCCTCAATCTTACCAAATCGTGACTATAGGCCGTTGCCTTATCTCTATCGGCAACGTAACACCCAAGTCATGTTTGGTTTACAGATATGGCAGGCGCAATCTATCCCTACCTCCAGTCCGATAAGCTTGCCATGTAGATACCCGATTGCCATAATCTCCACAGTAGCCCCCGAGTCCTTTTCAGTCGACGAGACAACTCAACTTCAAACCAAAACAGTACGCAGCCAAAAATCTCTTTGGCCGAGTGCTTCTGGCGCCAAGTGATTTCATCATCTCTGCCTGAATCTTTCCGAGTGGCTCCAAAGACTGTGAAGGGCTGGAAAATATCCAAAAAATTCTCATAATAAATATCTAGGTACATCTCATGATGTACCTAATTAGGTGTAGCCCCCGACTATATGATTAGCCAAAAACAGACCAAACATACATACAAAGACTATAAAGAATCATACTCATTTAAATGCTTAGCTCATGCTAAAGCAATCATAAAAAATATCATCACTCAGCAAGCTCGCGCTCATCCGAGTGAATTTGCCCGAGTCGTCTCAGGACAAATAACTCAATCAACCCTCATAGGTGGAAAGCACTCGGTAAGCTCATGCTTATCCAAGTGGATTTGCCCGAATCATTTCGGAACAAATATTTTAATCATCCTTCATGGGTAAAAAATCAATTCGCTCGGTAAGTTCATGCTTATCCGAGCTGATCTTCCCGAGTCATCCCGGAAATTTGCCCGAGTCATCTCGAAACAAATAATTCTCATATAAATGCTTAGCTCAAGCTAAAGCAATCATAAAAAATCACATCACTCAGCAAGCTCATGCTTATCCGAGTAAGTTCGTCCGAGTCGTCTCAGAACAAACAATTTAATCAACCCTTATAGGTTAGAAATTAATTCACTCGGCAAACTTATGCTTATCCGAGTTGATTTGCCCGAGTCATCTCGGAACAAATAGCTCAATCGTCCCTCGTGGGCAAAAAACACTCGGCAAGCTCATGCTCATCCAAGTTAACTTGTCCGAGTCATCTCGGGACAAATAATTTAGTCAACCTTCATGGGTAAACAAATTTTTCAGTCATCTGAAAAATATGACCAAAATATTAAATAGCTCCTGCCATAATATTGGTCTTAATCTAAAAAGATCTTCACCAAGGTGGAAAAATAGCATTGATATAATCATTTAATCAAATGCTTAGAAACCAAATAGTCCCTGTCATCAGGACAACCATGAAAAACTTAACTGTTTGTCACCTTTCAAATTGCATCGTGCCAACTTCTCATGAAGTTACGCAAACCGCGGTATGAAAGGATTTTAAAGGTATTGGGCTATGTAACACGTGCATATTGCCAGGGCAAATCTGCTTAAGTCCATCAACTTAAGTCCCTAAGGACACGTGTCAAGCCACACCTTAGCTGGGCCGCAAGTCTCTCATGGGCTCGGCCCAATCACGAGACGACTTAGCAAAAACCATCGTCTTTTTATGAAGCCTCGAGGTCGTCCCCGCCACTTCATCTAATCATCTTGGTCTCTTTATGCCTCCGATGTGAACTTGTAGGTATCTAGCTTATTTATGTTAATGCCTTGACCCGAGTCTTCATAGAAAATTTCTTAAGTAATTTTCGTCCGACTGTCACCAAGCCTAAGCTTGATTAGGTCATCAAAAAATTCTCAGTCCTTATCTATTAAACTCAAATAAAGAAACATTAAACAATGATAAACCAAATATAAACAAGTTGTCGAAGAAAACCATGCTTTATTGACACGTATGCAGCCCCCGACTGTCAACTCAAGAAGTCATCTTGCTTGAGATTGGCAGTCAAGAATAACATGGAACTTACGGCAATTTAAGCATAGTATCGTCGAAGATGTTCAATATTCCAGGAGTTCTTCACCATAGATCCATCTTCGCACTTTAGTCGAAATGCTCTTGGCCGAGTCACCTCAGCGATTATGTATGGTCCTTCCCATAGTGGAGATAATTTGTGATGGTCCTTGATGGTCTGGATCTTGCGTAGAACCAAATCATCGACAATGAAAGCTCGCGCCCGAACATTGCGACTGTGGTATCTTCTAAGTCCTTGAAGATATCTTGCCGACTGGATCAAAGAAGATCTTCTTCGTTTTGGCGTCGCCTTGTCCCGACTTGGCTATCCTCTTTGTAGAAATTTCACCCTCTTCAGATGTTGATGTATCCAGTCGGATTTCTTCCAGGCCACGTGATCTCTCACAAGATTGGGTCATATCGCAGCTTTCTTCATCGCAGGTGAAGGCTTGTTTGACGTCGCTGTGCAGGGTGATGACATCGTTAGGGCCAGGCGTCTTCATGCAGAGGTAAACATAGTGTGGTATCGCCACGAATCTGGCGAGTGCAGGCCTTCGATGATCGCGTGGTAGGCCGTCTTGGAAGTCGACCACCCCGAAGGTGGTATTCTCCGTTCGGAAATTCTCACGAATTCTGGAGGTGACTGGAAGGGTGATGTGCCCGAGTGGTGTGGGCGACAGCCCCGGGATCACTCCGTGGAAGGGGGCTGAGCTTGCCTTCAACTCAGTTCTCAGGATTTGTATCTCATCCAGGGTCTTTGACGAACAAGAGATTAAGGACGTTGCCCCCATCGATGAGGACACGCTTCAGCTTGATGTTCTGAACCACCAGGTCAAGTACCAAGGGATACTGCCCTGGGTGAACCACTCGGTCAGGATGATCCGAGCGATTAAACGTGATGGCCACCTCCGACCATCGTAGATGTTGTGGGACTTCGGGTTGTGCCGTGTTGACCTCGCGGTCCATCAGCTTTTGCATCCTCTTGGACTCATAAGCCTGCGGCCCCCGAAGATGTGATTCAGCTCGCCCACGTGGTCTTGAAAAGGCTCCGAATTTCCAGTCGGGTTGTTCTTCTTGGTTCCCGATGGACCGATTTCATTAGTCGGCTTCTTGTTTAACCATGCCGCATATTGCTCTGCGAATTGCTTGTAGATGATGCGTGCACTGAGCGTTCACGATCGTTCATGATCGTGTCGTAAGCCACAACTCGGCGACGGTGTCGAGAATCGGACGTTGTGGCAACCAGGTCTTCGTGCTCGGCATTTGCAATCTTTCTCGGGCCGATTGCTGCTGCCGTTATCCTTCCTCGGATGCCGGCTTCCTTCCGAGTGCTTGTCATCCCTTTTGTCGGGCCGGTCTTGGCGTACCGTCTTGATTGCATCGTTGGACTTGGCGTAGGAGTTCGCCGTCTCGAACATTTTCTTCACCGTCTTCGGTGGCTTGCGCCCAAACTTTCCAATTAACAGCTCATCACGGACTCCCTTCTGGAAGGCGGCGATGATGATGTCATCGGTGATGTTGGGGATCTTGTTGCGCTTTTCGAATAAGCGCCGAATGTAATCCTTCAGGGGCTCGTCCGGCTTCTGGATGACATTGTACAAGTCGAAGTGTGTGCCGGGCCTCTCGAAGGTGCCTTGGAAGTTGGCGATGAAGTGGTCCCTCAGCTCGCTCCACGAGCCGATTGAGCCTCTTGGCAGGCTCGTGAGCCAGTTCCTGGCTGAGTTGGCGAGGGCCACGGGCAGGTAGTTGGCCATAGCCTTGTTGTCACCGCCTGCTGCGCAGATGGCGAGAGTATACACGGTTAGCCACGACTCAGGGTCGGTCTTTCCGTCGTATTTCTCTATTACTATTGGCTTAAAACCATTCGGCCAGTGCACTCGGCGAAGCTCCCGAGTGAAAGCCGGAACTCCGTCGTCGCCGCTGTCAGGTGATCCCCTCCGATCTTCCCGAGTGCGTCGGTCTCGCTCCTGGTAGCGACGATCGAGGACTTCCCGCAGATCACTCGGCGGGGTCTTCGGTTGGCTGGTTGGGTAGCTGGAGTGTTGTTGCGGCGGACTTGGTGATGGACGGGTGGGCGTCCGTGTCGTTTGTCGCGGGAGTCGGCCGTTTGCTCCTGATACTTCTGTGTGGACTCGCGGCGTGGGCCTCTTGGCCTTGTCGTCGACCGATCTGGCTCGGGCCTCTTATAGTCTCCTGACCTTAGAGGCGGGAGTCGGCTTTTGTCGGGCGTTTCAGCCACGGACTCAGTCGACCTTCGTGCTGAGGTGGTGGGATGGCCGTTGGCTGTGGCTGCGACGATGGTCTTGATTTTGTCAAGTATTGGAGTCACGTCGGCGGGTGCCGTCTCCATGACGGTTTCCAAGAGTGTGAGTGCGGCAACAACGTTCTGCTGTGGCGTCTGGAAGATGTTGGCGTTGCGGACCCGCGTTTGAAGGATGCCCTCCTGAGCGGATCGTCCGGCTGCGCGTAGATCCTACTTTCTCTTGTTAGCCTCTTCCCTGCGTTTCTTCTCCTCTTTAGCCAGCTTGCGCTCCTGCTCGATCTTGGCTCGCTCTTCCTCAGCAAGCCTGCGGGTCATGGTTGAGTCGGACTCGTCCGGCTCAGCCATGAGGACATCGAAGCACCTCGGCGCGTAGTCCTTGCGGCAGTCAGAGTCATCGGCTTCGTCTGAGGAGATGCCATAGAGGTCGTCGGAGCCGGCGGAGCTGAGATATTTGTTGAGCTCCGAAGATGAGCATGAGCCGAATGGCGGGAGGATGACGGCGACCTCCCTTGATCCTGGGTAGCCCGGGTCTGGATCGTTCCAGTCCGAGTCAGAGCATGAGGAAGCGGGCTCCTCCGAGTGGGTCGACCTCAACTCGGGGGAGAGGAGTTTGCCGTAGATCTACAGGCGGCGTTTGGTAACCCAAATGGCACCGAGAGGTCTTCTTTCGAGTAGATCGTCTCCGTTGGGGAGACGAGAGGGTTGGTGCAGATTTCGGCGGTGTTCGGCAATCCGAACGGTGCCGAGTGAAGTCCTTCGTTGGAGAGGGTGGATTGCATCTTGGACTTGAAGATGTCGTCGAAGATCTCGGTGCTATTGGGGAGCCCGAACGGCGCCGAGTGGGTCTTTCCTTCCGACTGGTTTGAATCCGAGTCGAAGGAAGAGTCGTCGAAGAAGTAGGCGGCGAAGTCGTCGAATCTTGAAGGAGATCCCATCACGCTTGTCGGCGAGATTGTTGAGGAAGTCTCGACGCGCGGTCCCCTACCTGGCGCGCCAACTGTCGAAACTCGGTTTCGACAATAGAAAATTGGGGTCGCAGTCAAGATCGCCAAGCACAATTGGTTAGAAGGAAAAGAAGATTTAGACAGGTTCAGGCCCTCTCGTGAGGTAATACCCTACTCCTGTTTCGGGGATTCGATCCGCCGAGTGTATTTATTGATCTCATGATCTCGTGTATCTAAAGCTGAAAGCTCATCTAACTTCTCATGAAGCATATGATCTAAAGCCGATGTCCCTCAAGGGACGTCCCTTACCCCCTTATATAGTCTTGGGAGGTGGGCTTACAAATCGGAAACCCTATCTTACTCTAAGTCGGTTTCCTCAATCTTACCAAACCGTGACTATAGGCCGTTGCCTTATCTCTATCGGCAACGTAACACCCAAGTCATGTTTGGTTTACAGATATGGCAGGCGTAATCTATCCCTACCTCCAGTCGGATAAGCTTGCCATGTAGATACCCGATTGCCATAATCTCCACACGGCGCGCTCCAAGGAACTGCAGCTGAAGCCAATACCCACCAATGTCTCGTCGAGATTGGCATTCCATGCGCGCGGTGCTTGACGCAGTCCATATAGCGCCTTGTCTAGGTGCAACACCTTGTCCTCGTGCCCGACGACGGCGAAATTGGGAGGTTGGCGCACATACACCTCCTCGACCAGCTCCCTGTTTAAGAACGCGGACTTCACGTCCATGTGGTGCACGGTCCACCCCTCGTGGGCATCAAGCGCGAGCAGCAAGAGCACGGACTCAATGCGAGCCACGGGCGCGAACACCTCGTCGAAATCCACCCCCTACTGCAGGACATAGCTGCGCCTTGTGCTTGATCACCTCATCGGCGACGTCCTTTTTTACCTTGAACACCCACTTCAAGCCAATCGGGCGGTGGCCGGCGGGGAAGGGCACAAGGCGCCATGTGCGGTTGCTCTCAATGGAATCCATTTCCTCCAGCATTGCCTTGCGCCAGCGCTGATGCTTCTCCGCCTCTGCAAAGGTGCGTGACTCCTCCCCGATCTGCAGATGGAGCTCAGCAGCTACCTGTCTTGTGACATAGCCAGGTGGCGTCGTCTTGCTGAGGATATTGTTGATGGCGCAGTACCGGGGCTCGATGTCATCGTTGTCGTCGTCCAAGTACTCTGCTGCATTTGGAGGTGGCGACACAAATCGGGCCTGAGGTGGAGGAGGCATGGGCGATGTAGGCGTTCCTGGTGCTGACGGCGTGCTTGGCGTGGCCACGATGTCGTCGGGCACAGGTGTCGGCGCTGCAGGCGTGGGCGGTGCAGCGTCATCGTCGTTTCGCTCCATGGTATGGTACTCGACGGTGAACTCAGGTGTGCCGCCCAAGTCCTCGTCGTCCCAGCTCTAGGACGTCGGCTCGTTGAAGACCATGTCCTTGGACACGACAGCACGCCGTGATGCCGGGTCATTGAAGCACACCGCCTTGGCACCGGGCTCGTAGCCGATGAAGACCATCGGCGTCCCGCGATTGTCCAACTTCTTCAGGTTGGGCCTGGTGTTCTTGACGTAGCCGACGCAGCCGAATGTGCGGAGCTAGCTGATGGTAGGTGTCACACCCCTTTAAAAAAAATCCTTGTTGGAATTAACCGGAGAGAACAAATAATTTTTAAAAGCCAAAATTCTAAATGGAAATGGCATGGTGGGATATTTCTTAAATTCCACATGTCAAAATACGCTAACAAGATTTTTAGTGGAATTTTCGAGCACTAGAAATAATTTTAAGAATTAAAATCAAAATCACAATTAATAAATTCTGGGTTTTCTTTTTATCTCTCCTCCTGTCATTTTCCCGCCAAAAAATTGGCCGTGGGCCGCCGGCTCGAGCGGACGGCCCATCTCTCCCCGCCCGCGCACCCCTCTCTCCTCTCCCTCACGGGCCGGCCGACGGCCCGTTCTTTCCCACGCGCGCGCCCCTTCTTTTTTCCCCTCCCACGGGCCGACCGAAGGCCACGGCCCGCCGCCTTCTCGCCCACAAATAAGTCCACTTCGCGTCCCCCTTTTCCCCAAGACCCGACGGGTGGGGCCCACTTGTCAAGTCGTCTTCAACCTCCCGCCGCCCGCCGGCGCCATCTCCGCTGCCCGTCCCGCGCGGATTTCACGTCGTCGGCTTTCCGCGCCGCCTTTACTCCCGCCTCTCCCGTCGGCCTTAAAAGCCACCGGCCGCTCCCGTGCCCCTAAATGGCCGGAGTTAATCGCCGGCCATTATTTCTTCGATTTTCTCTCTCCCCTTTACTCCGGCGAGCTTTTACTCCCTTCCCCGGCCGAAACCGACCTCCCCGTCCACTTTAAAAGCCGGCCACCGAGCTCCCCGTCCTCCCCACGCACTCACTCGAGCTTCTCCCTCTCTCCTCGCTCTCGCATCGTGCGCCCAAGTCCCGCCGCCCGTCGCCGGCCTTTGGCCACATTTTTTCGTCGTCCCGAGCCACCCCGAGCCCCGCCGCCGCCTCGGCCGCCCCTCCCCGCGCCCTTTCATCGCCGATTTCACCGTCGTCATCGCCGTCTTCCCCACTTCCGGCAAGCCCCTTGGTGAGCCGCCCTTCCCGGCTCCCGGCCACCTCGTGCCGCCTCACGGGTGCGCGCGCTCCGCCCGCGCGAGCCGCGCCACTCCGCCGCCGCCGCCGCCGAGCGCCGACCGGTCGCCGGCCGCCGCGCGCTGCCATGCGCCCGTGCCGTCGTGCCCCGCCTCGGCCGTCCGATCTATTTCGCCGATCGGGACCACCGATCCCCTTTGACCCACGTGACGCTCACCCGCCCGCCCGTGGACCCGGTCCACCGTGGACCGGCACCCTGCGGGTGCTAACGTCAGCCCTCAGCCGCTGATGTCAGCCCTAGCCGATGACCCCTGTGATTTATTGCGCGATAATTTAATTAAGGACTTTTTGTTTTAGTAGAAAACTAGAAAACTTCTAAAAGTCATATCTTTTCAATCCGAGCTCCGTTTTAGCCTATTCAAATTTTATTAAATTCATAAAAATGATAAGAATTCATTAAAAATAGTTTTGTTCTCTGTTTCAGTATCTTTTTGGCCTGTTTGTTGAATTGCTTGTTTGCCGTGCAGATCCCGGTAGTTCCGCCGACCCGGTTTATTTCGAGGTTGTTGCGAAAGTCCCCCAAGTCGAAGAGCAAGGCAAGTCATGCTTTATTATTGATCATATTGCTCCTATTTTTGCTAAAATACTTGTTTTCCTCTATTAAATTGCATGTATTTTATAATGTCATTTCATGGAAAATAGTACACCGTATATTTAGTTTATGCCTTAGGTTTGACACTCCAAACCCTTTGATTAAACTTGGGAAAATAATATGATTCGATTTAGGACTAGGTTATAATTAGCCTGGCTTAGATTCACTAGCTCACTAAATGGGTCATTCTTACTTAATATGCATCTCCTGGAAATCTGTTCGAAAGAATAAAAATTGGAGAACTTGGTGAACTGGATTAATAACTAAAATATGACAAATGGTGGGCTGTGGGCGCTATGGTTTTGGATAGTGGCGCCCATGGCAATTAAGGACCGGTTCACGGGAACCTTTGGAAGAATGACCGTGAAAACCACAAGCCAAAATGGGCAAGGTGGGTCCCGTAGTGTAGTCTCTCCGAGCTGACAAACCCATCGGCAAGGGTGTGCGGGATGGAGTTTTAGACGGCCCCGGTATAAGGGTTGCTGGGCTACCGGATTCACCGAGGCACTCGGGGGGGCTGCCCACGTCCCAGGGTCCGGGAGTGGGGGAGAAACCTTGGTGGGGTTCGCTTGGTTAGCGGGGGGTTATACGAAAGGTCCAATCACAGTTTCCTTTCCGGGGTACCATGGTGGTATTCCGGTGCACGGAAGACCGTGTCATGGGGCTGTGTCTTGTGGGTACAGTTGCACCCCTCATATCAGAGTAAAACTATTAGAATAGCCGTGCCCGCGGTAATTAGGCGATCAACCGAACTCACCGTGATTAGTCTCACACTATTAAACCCTGATTAATGGAACATGACTAGTATAGGTGGTTGGGATGGGCCTGTCGCAACGTGGGGATAATGTTGGACAGTGTTGGATTCAAAATGTCTTAATTACTTAAATTACTACTGTTTTGATTGTGCTCAAAATTCCTATTGTTTGGAAAACCCTTGCTGTTTGTGCAAAAGCAAACCTTAGCCAAACCCTTGTCTTCCCTGTATTCATTCTCTCCCCCTTCCGGTGTGACTTGCTGAGTACGTTGAAGTACTCATCGTTGCCTCTTCACCAGAACCTGAGCAAGAAGCTGAAGAAGAAGACGAAGTTGAGTAGGCTCTGTCCTGCACTCTGGAAGATGCATGTGGAATGGTTGAAGCCACGTGGCCAGCGTCAAGCTTAGGCTTAGGCCCCCTTTTCCTTTTTTCGCTGCTCTTTTGTTATCTTTTTGTAATGTTTTTAAGACGAGGAACTGTAATATCAACAATTGTCGTATGTGTACCCTGGCTGGTCCTGGACAAGGATTTTAATACACATATAGCTTCGGAAGTTCTGGTTTGAATTTCTAGGCGTGACAAGTTGGTATCAGAGCCACTTTCAGACCGTAGGAAAAGCCAAATGGAAAAACCCTAGGAGCCCTCTGAACTTTTTCATATGCATAAGTCCTGGCTTTTGGAGTCGTTTCTGGAAAAATGGGTCTCTGTTTCCTCGGGATTGGGGAGAATTTTTAGTTTCTTTCAAAACAAAGAATTTTGAAAAAAAACCAGGTTATTTTAAGTGATAGGACTTTGAAGCTAAAATTTTAAAAAAATCATTTGCAATCTTATTCGATCGTCGGGATTTTCTAAGGGAGCAAAGTCCTAAGTCAAGATAGGCGGGAATGGTCGCTAATTTTATACTTGTTATAACTAAGCATCTATTTTTAAGCATTACCACATCATCTAGGGGATGTCGTTAGAAGCTTTACTTAGCCTCATAAAAATATTTCTCAAAAACCCTCCTTTTCTCGTTTACTTTACTTGAGTCCTTTACCGTTTATCTAACTTGGGTTTGAGCATGCATTGATCCCCTACCTTGTCTTCTCTAGATGGCAGGCCGTCCCGTCACCCACAACGGTCAGGGTCTGAAGGGATTCGTCGCAAAGCTGGCAAGGATGGCTTTGGCAGTAGGCTATCCTGATGCTCCCGAGTACACCGTCGTCTCACCATTCGGCAGCGAGTTGCCCCACCAAGTCCGTCTGGAGACGCACGGTTTCGTCGGCACCAACATCCCGAACATGGTGGTCACTGCTTCAGGAGGAACGGATGAGCATGCTTGCCAAGAGGCTGCGTACCTGATGCTGGCCCGGATGAGGGAGATGCATGATTATCATCTTCGCCACTCTGCCTACCGGTACCATCCCCGGCGCAGAAGTTCATCAGTGGTCAACTCCTTTCAATCTGCAGAAGGGGAGAACGACACCACCTTCTCTCACATGAGGACTGTGATCGAAGGGCTGGACAAGATGCACTCAGACCTTCATATGGCAGCCAAGGCCCTGAATGACCAGAAGATCCTAAGGATCAAGAGCCTGAAGGATGAAGTGGATCGCCTCAAGAGAGAAATCGTCAGCCTGAAAGGACTTCTACATCCCAACATTCTTCGGAGCAGGATCATGCCTCATAAGAACACCAAGGCCCCGGTGTGGATGCAGCTGGCGCCCAGGGTTCCCCTTCCTGCACCGCCACCTTCCCCAGCTCCCGCCCCAATGTCAGATCCTACTCCTGCTCTACTCCTGCTCTCGAAGCCGCTCGAAGGAAAAGGAAGACGGGAACTCCCAAGGGAGTGGTTTCGACTCCACCGACCGCGGAAGCCACTCCGACACCTAGAGTGTCACCACCCTTAGTTTACCATTTTCCCTAGTTTTCCTTTTTTTAGTTGCTGTGTGTTAGGAGTGTTATGTGTGGGGTAGTGGTCAACATGTATCAAGTGTGGGTATGGGTTGTCCAGTTAAGGATGTTGAGTGTGTTTTAAGTGTTTTAATAAAGAACAGATCAAAACAAGTAATAAAGATCAGTTTCTCAGTCCAATCTGTTTTACTCCTTCTCCCGCCTTGTTTGTTCCGCTCCTTCAGATGGTGTACACCAGGAACGGCAGTACCAACACCAACACTGAGTCAGCCGAGAACAACACCAGAACCAATGGCAACATCCTACCTTCTCCACCCGAGAACATTACTTTGGCTCAAGTCTTAGCCAACCAGACCCAAATGATGGCTGCAATGATGCAACAAATGCAACAGCAACATCAACAGATGCAGTTGCAAATGATGCAATAGTTTCAACAGCAGAACCAGAATCATCACGACCAATTCGCACCACCACCTCCCACACAAAACAAACTGTTAGAGTTTCTTCGTGTCCGATCTCCAACCTTCTCCAGCACCACCAACCCCATGGAGGCTAATGATTGGATCACCGCGATAGAAAAGAAGATGGACCTTCTTCAATGCACGGACCAAGAATGGGTGTCCTTTACCACCCACCAACTCCAAGGCCCCGCCTCAGCCTGGTGGGACAACTTCTTGGTTACCTATCGGGCAGATGCACCTGCTGTCACTTGGGCAGAGTTCTGTCACCAATTTCGAAAGGCGCACATCCCCGAAGGGATAGTAGCTCTGAAAAAAGGGAGTTCAGATCCCTGGAGCAAGGCACTCGGACTGTCACTGAGTATCTGCACGAGTTTAATCGCTTAGCGCGATATGCTCCAGAGGACGTTCACACTGACGTCGAACATCAAGAAAAGTTCTTGGCTGGGCTGGACGATGAGTTAATAGACAAACTCATCTCAGGAGAATATGTCGACTTCGAGAAGTTAGTCAACAAAGCCATCCGTCAAGAAGATCAACGTAATAAAATGCTCAGAAAGCGGAAGGCCACTCAGTTTAGGCCACAACCTCAGCAAGGGAATCCCCAACGGCCGCGTTTCACTCCGAGTGGTCAAAGTGGACCTACCACTATGATCGTCCGCCAACATCATCCATACCATCCTGGGAATTTCCAACCCAGTGGAAGCCGTCCAAGACTGCCGCAGTGAAACCTGGCTCCGCGTCCGCCAACGGCGTAGCCGCCACCTCAATCCAAGCCGATCGCCAAAGAAGGACTCGGGATTCAAACTCGGCAAGCTGTTTCAACGTGGAGAACCTGGACATTTCGCAGACAAGTGTCCAAGACCAAAACGTCCGCCCCGGTTCATCCAGGCAAGAGTGAATCATGCTTCGGCAGAGGAAGCACGGGACGCACGGATGTCATACGGGTATGTTCCCCGTGAACTCCTTTAACGCATCGAGTCCCGTTTGATTCGGGTGCAACCCATTCTTTCATATCAAAAGCATTTGTGGGGACACATGGGTTGTCGGTACTAAAACTTAAGATACCCATGCGGGTTCAAACTCTCGGGAAACATTTGAACACCACCCACTTCTTTCCTTCGGTGGCGATAGAAATCCAAGGATTCCCCTTTCTAGCCAACCTTATCCTTCTGGAATCAAAAGGCCTGGATGTCATCCTTGGGATGGACTGGCTAACCCATCATAAAGGCCTGATCGATTGCGCAAGCTACACAATCACCTTGACCCATGGCGAAGGGAAGAAAGTGATTTACCGCTCCCCTAAACCGTCGAGGGTAGTGGCAAGTCTGAATCGGATCTCGGCTAAGGAGAAACCCGAAGAGAAAGGAAAGGACCTGACAAAGTTAGAAGATATTCCCGTGGTTTGTGAGTACCCGGAAGTCTTCCCGGAAGACCTAACCATGATGCCACCGGAAAAGAGAAATAGCAGAGTTCGTGACACTATGTGATGTTTGCCAGCGAGTGAAGGCAGAACACCAGAGGCCTGCTGGATTACTACAGCCACTCCAAATCCCGGAATGGAAGTGGGAGGAAATCGGGATGGATTTCGTCACCAGTTTACCTCGGACATTGTCAGGACACGATTCTATCTGGGTTATTATCGACCGCCTCACTAAGGTGGCTCATTTCATCCTAGTACACACCACCTATACGGGAAGGAGGTTAGCAGAATTGTACCTTGCAAGGATTATGTGTCTTCATGGGGTACCCAAGAAGATAGTATCCAATCGTGGTAGTCAGTTCACCTCCAAGTTTTGGTAGAAGCTACAAGAGGAACTTGGCACCCAGTTCAATTTTAGCACAGCCTATCACCCAAAAACCAATGGTCAAACGGAGCGTGTGAACCAGGTTTTGGAAGATATGCTGCAAGCTTGTGCTCTGGATTTCGGAGGATCTTGGGATAAGAGCCTGCCCTAATGTGGAGTTCTCCTATAACAACAGTTATCAAGCCAGTTTGCAGATGACACCTTTGGAAGCGCTTTATGGATGAAAGTGTCATACCCCACTTTTAAGGGATGTGACCGGTGAACGTCAGTTGTTTGGGACTGAAGTGTTAAGTGACGTCGAAGAGAAAGTTAGAATCATAAGAGAAAGGCTGAAAGTTGCACAGTCTCGTCAGAAGAGTTATGCAGACAACCGCCTTAGAGAGCTAGCTTTCGAAGTCGGAGACTATGTAATATTCGTGTCACCCCACTTCGGGGAGTACAATGATTCCAAACCAAGGGCAAGTTGGCACCACGCTATGTGGGACCATATTAGATTCAAGAGCGACGAGGTCAAGTAGCCTACCGACTCAAATTGCCACCCACCATGGCCGGAATCCATGACGTATTCCACATCTCCCAGCTCAAGAAATGTCTGAGAGTACTAGAAGAATAGGAATTTCGGATCAAATCGAGATCCAGGAAGATTTGACTTATGTGGAGAAACCAGAACGTATCCTCGAAACGAGTGAGCGGAGAACCCGAAACAAGGTTATCAGGTTCTGTCGAGTTCAATGGACTCATCACTCCGAAAAAGAAGCCACCTGGGAAAGGGAAGATGAGCTAAAGGCCGTTCATCCCAATCTGCTCGCTAGTACCTCCGAATCTTGGGGTCGAGATTCCGTTTAAGGGGGGTAGGTTTGTAACACCCTGAGGTGTTTACCCTTTTAAAAATCAAAAGAAAAATCACAAAAGAAAATCTTTTGGAATTAATGGAGAGAACAAATAATTTTAAAACACAAAATTCTGAATGGAAATGGCATGGTAGGATTTTTCTTAAATTATACATGTAAAAATACACTAACAGGATTTTTAGTGGAATTTACAGAGCACTAGAAACATTCTTTAACCAATTAAAATCAAAATCAGAATTAATAAATCCCGAAAAAAATCGTTTCTCTCTCCTTCGTCCTTTTCCGCCCAAAATCGGCCGTGGGCCGCCGCCCGAGCCAACGGCCCATCCTCCCGCGCGCACCCGCCGACGGCCCGTTCGTTCGCCCGCGCGCCCATCCTCTCTCCCTCTCGCGGCCGGCCAAGGCCACGGCCCGTTTAAGCCTCGTGCCGCAAATAAGTCCAGCTTCCTCCCCTTTACCCCAGACGTCGACAGTGGGGCCGACTGCCGAGGTCATCCCCTACCTCCGGTCGCCCCGGCGCCATTACCGGCCGCCGCGTCGCGCGGATCTCGTGCCGCCGCCTCCCGCACCCCAAAACTCGCCGCCTTAACTCCCGCCTCTCCCGCCAGCCTTAAAACCCCGCCGCTGCTCCCGCACGCCCTAATGGCCGGAGTTAATCGCCGGCCATTATTTCCCCGATTCCCTCTCCCCATTCACTCCGGCGAGCAAATACTCCCTCCCTCGGCCGAAACCGACCTCTCCGCTACCTATTTAAGCACCCCTCGCCCTCCCCGAGCTCCCCACACACTCCTTCGAGCTCGTCTCTCTCATTCGCTCTCGCACCGTGCGCCCTTGCCTCGGAGCTCGCCGCCGGTCTTCGGCTGCGTTTTTTTGTCGTCCCGAGCCACCCCGAGCCCCGCCGATGTCTCCTTTGTCATCGCCGGTGCCCGCGCCGCCTCGGCGACCCCTCCCCACGCCCGTTCACCGCCGATTCCGCCCCCGCCGTCGTCGTCTTCTCTGTCACCGGCGACACCCGCGGTAAGCCGCCCTCCCCGTCCCCTCGGCCGCTCGTGCCGCCCCACTGGTGCACGCGGCTCCGCCCGCGCGTCGGCCGCGGCACTCCACCGCCCGCGCCACCGACCGAATGGCGCCGACCGGCCTCCGGTCACCGGCTGCCGTCGCCGACCGACCATGCCCGTGCCCCTTTTTCTCGGCCGTCCGATCGGCTTCGGCCGACCGACACTGTCCGATCCCCACTCACCCGCGTGGCACGCCACGTGGCCGCCACCTCGGTGCCACGTGTGTGCCACGTGGTGCACCGCCCTGTCCGGCCCGTGGACCCGATCCACCGTGAACCGGCGCTCCCGCGGACCGCTGACGTCAGCCCTAGCCGCTGAAGCCTCCCCGGGCTTTATTGCATAATAAATCAATTAAGGATTTTTCTATTTTAGTAAAAACACTCAGAAAACTTCTAAAAATCATATCTTTTCAATCCGACCTCTGTTTTAGCCCATTCAAATTTCATTAAATTTATAAAAATGCCAAGAATCCATTAAAAATAGTTTTGTTCTCTGTTTCAGTAGCTTTTTAGCCTATTTTGTTGAATTGCTTGTTTGCCGTGTAGATCCCGGTAGTTCCACCAACCCGGTTTACTTCGAAGTTGTTGCAGAAGTTCCCCAAGTCGGAGAGCAAGACAAGTCATGCTATATTATTGATCATATTGCTCCCACTTTGCTAAAACACCTATTTTGCTCTATTAAATTGCATGTATTTTATAATGTCATTTCGTGGGAAATAGTACACCGTATATTTAGTTTATGCCTTAGGTTTGATACTCCAAACCCTTTGATTAAACTTGGTAAAATAATATGATTATATTCAAGACTAGGTTATGCTTAGCCTGGCTTAGATTCACTAGCTCACTATATGGGTCATTCTCACTTAATATGCATCTCGTGGACATCTGTTTGGAAGAATAATAATTGGAGAACTTGGTGAATCGGACTAATAACTAAAATATGACAAATGGTGGGTTGTGGGTGCTATGGTTTTGGTTAGTGGTGCCCATGGCAATTAAGGACCGGTTCACGGGAACCCTCGGGAGAATGATCGTGCAAACCACAAGACAAAATGGGTAAGGTGGGTCCCGTAGTGTAGTCTCTCCTAGCTGACGAACCCATCGGCAAGGGTGAGCGGGATGGAGTTTCAGTCGGCCCCGGTGTAAGGGTTGCTGGGCTGCCAGATTCACCAAGGCACTTGGGGGGGCTGCCCACGTCCCAGGGTCCAGGAGTGGGGGCGAAACCTTGGTGGGGTTCGCTTGGTTAGCGGGGGGTTATACGAAAGGTTCTATCACAGTTTCCTTACCAGGATACCATGGTGGTATTCCGGCGCACGGGAGTCCGTGTCGTGGGGCTGTGTCTTGTGGGTACAGTTGCACCCCTCTAATCAGAGTAAAATTATTAGAATAGCCGTGCTCGCACTAATTGGGTGATCAACCGAACTCACCGTGATTAGTCTCACACTATTAAACCCTGATTAATGGAACATGACTAGTATAGGTGGTTGGGATGGGCCTGTCGCAAAGTTGGGATAACGTTGGACCGTGTTGGATTCAACATGTCTTAATTACTTAAATTACTACTGTTTTGATTGTGCTCAAAATTCCTATTGTTTGGAAAACCCTTGCTGTTTGCGCAAAAGCAAACCTTAGCCAAACCCTTGTCTTCCTTGCATTCGTTCTCTCTCCCTTCCGATGTGACTTGCTGAGTACGTGGAAGTACTCATCCTTGCCTCTTCACCAGAACCTGAGCAAGAAGCTGAAGAAGAAGACGAAGTTGAGTAGGCTCTGTCCTGCACTCTGGAAGATGCCTGTGGAATGGTTGAAGCCACGTGGCCAGCGTCAAGCTTAGGCTTAGGCCCCTTTTCCTTTTTCCGCTGCTCTTTTGTAATCTTTTTGTAATGTTTCTAAGACGAGGAACTGTAATATAACCAATTGTCGTATGTGTACCCTGGCTGGTCCTGGACAGGGATTTTAATACACATATAGCTTCGGAAATTTTGGTCTGAATTTTTGGGCGTGACAGCAACTGCTTCAACTGCGGGGAATCTGGGCACTTTGCCGACAAGTGTCCAAAACCAAAATGTGCGCCCCAGTTCATCCAGGCAAGAGTGAATCATGCTTTGGCAGAGGAAGCACAGGACGCACCAGAAGTCATACTGGGTATGTTCCCTGTGAACTCCTTTATCGCATCAGTCTTGTTTGATTCGGGTGCAACCCATTCTTTCATATCAAAAGCATTCGTGGGGACACATGGGTTGTCGGCATTGAAACTTAAGATACCCATGCGGGTTCAAACCCCCGGGAAGCAATTGAACACCGCCCAATTTTGCCCTTCAGTGGCAATAGAAATCCAAGGATCCCCCTTTCTAGCCAACCTTATCCTTCTGGAATCAAAAGGCATGTATGTCATCCTTGGGATGGACTGGCTAACCCATCATAAAGGCTGATCGATTGCGCAAGCCGCACGATCACCTTGACCAGTGGTGAAGGGAGGGAAGTGATTTACTGGTCCCCTAAACCGTTGGGGGTAGTGGCAAGTCTGAATCGGATCTCGGCTAAGGAGAAACCCGAAGAGGAAGGAAAGGACCTGATGAAGTTAGAAGATATTCCCGTGGTTTGCGAGTACCCGAAAGTCTTCCCGAAAGACCTAACCACGATGCCACCTGAAAGAGAAATAGAGTTTCGGATTGACCTAGTCCCTGGCACTGCTCCGATCCATAAGAGGCCTTATAGAATGAGAGCCAATGAGTTGGCAGAGGTCAAGAAGCAAGTGGATGAACAGTTGCAGAAAGGATACATTCGCCCGAGCACATCGCCCTGGGGTGCTCCAATAATATTTGTGGAGAAAAAAGATAAAATCAAAAGGATGTGTGTCGACTATCGCGCACTCAACAAGGTTACCATTAAAAACAAGTACCCTCTCCCTAGGATTGATGATCTGTTCGATCAATTAAAGGGAGCAAAAGTGTTCTCGAAGATAGACCTGCGATCAGGCTATCATCAGCTAAGGATTCGAGAGGGGGACATTCCCAAGACCGCTTTCATCACCCGATACGGCTTGTACGAGTGTACGGTCATGTCCTTTGGGCTTACCAATGCCCCAGCCTTTTCATGAATTTGATGAACAAGGTGTTTATGGAGTTTCTAGACAAGTTCGTCATAGTGTTCATCGATGACATTCTGATCTACTCCAGAACGGAAGAAGAGCACGAGCACCATCTCCGGTTGGTACTCGAAAAGTTAAGGGACCACCAGCTCTATGCTAAGTTCAGCAAGTGTGCTTTCTGGTTGAAGGAGGTGCAATTCCTTGGTCATATCGTGAATGCCCGAGGAATCGCAGTGGATCCTTCCAATGTGGAAGCAGTAACCAAGTGGACTCCACCCAAAACCGTCACCCAAATCAGGAGTTTTATAGGACTTGCGGGATATTACCGTCGGTTCATCGAGAACTTCTCAAAGATTGCCAAGCCAATGACGCAGTTGTTCAAGAAGGATGAAAAGTTTATATGGACTGCCGAGTGCAACAAGATTTGAAACTCTTAAGAGAAAACTGGTGTCCGCACTGGTATTGATCTTGCCAGATCAAAACCAAGGATTTCCAAGTCTATTGCGACGCATCTCGCCAAGGGTTAGGTTGTGTGTTGATGCAAGAAGGAAAAGTGGTCGCTTATGCTTCCCGCCAGTTGAGACCTCATGAGTCTAACTACCCAACACATGACTTGGAACTAGCGGCAGTCGTCCACGCTTTGAAAATATGGCAACATTACCTCATCAGTAATCGATGTGAAATGTATACGGATCACAAGAGCCTGAAATACATTTTCACCCAACCAGATTTGAACCTTCGTCAGCAAAGGTGGTTGGAGTTGATCAAGGATTATGACCTAAGTATACACTATCACCCTAGCAAAGCTAACGTGGTAGCTGATGTGTTGAGCCGAAAGAGTCACTACAACTCTATCCACATAAAAGGGAGATGTGAGCAATTACAACAGGACCTAGAGCGCCTGAACCTGGGAATTGTCAAACCTGGATTTGTGGCCGCTCTTGAAGCCCAACCCACACTCTTAGACCAAATCCGCGTAGCTCAAGCCTCGGATCCTGACATAACTGAGCTTAAGAAGAACATGAGGGTTGGAAAAGCTCGTGATTTCACGGAGGATGAGCATGGAACAATCTGGATGGGCAACAGGGTATGTGTGCCAGAGGACAAGGAATTGAAGAAGTAATCCTTACTGAAGCCCATCAGAGTCAGTATTCTATCCACCCGGGAAGTACCAAGATGTACCAGGACCTTAAGGAGAAGTTTTGGTGGGTTAGCATGAAAAGAGAAATAGCAGAGTTCGTGGCACTATGCGATGTATGCCAACGAGTGAAGGCAGAACATCAAAGACCTGCAGGGTTACTACAGCCACTTCAAATCCCAGAATGGAAGTGGGAAGAAATCGAGATGGATTTCATCACCAGTTTACCTCAGACATCGTCAGGACACGATTCCATCTGGGTTATTATCGATCGCCTCACTAAAGTAGCTTACTTCATCCCAGTACACACCACCTACACGGGAAGGAGGTTAGCAGAATTGTACCTTGCAAGGATTATGTGCCTCCATGGGGTACCCAGGAGGATAGTATCAGGTCGTGGAGTCAGTTCACCTCCAAGTTTTGGCAGAAGCTACAAGAGGAACTTGGCACCTGGTTGAATTTTAGCACAGCCTATCACCCACAAACCGATGGTCAGACTGAGCGTGTGAACCAGGTTTTGGAAGATATTTTGCAAGCTTGTGCTCTGGATTTCGGAGGAGCTTGGGATAAGAGTCTGCCCTATGCGGAGTTCTCTTATAACAACAGTTATCAAGACAGTTTGCAGATGGCACCTTTCGAAGCGCTTTATGGATGGAAGTGTCATACCTCGCTTTTCTGGGACCAGATCGACGAACGTCAGTTGTTTGGGACTGAAGTGTTAAGTGATGTCGAAGAGAAAGTTAGAATCATAAGAGAAAGCCTAAAAGTTGCACAGTCTCGTCAGAAGAGTTATGCAGACAACCGCCTTAGAGAGCTAGCTTTCGAAGTCGGAGACTATGTATATATTCGTGTCACCCCACTTCGGGGAGTACAACGATTCCAAACCAAGGGCAAGTTGGCACCACGCTATGTGGGACCATATTAGATTCAAGAGCAACGAGGTCAAGTAGCCTACCGACTCAAATTGCCACCCACCATGGCCGGAATCCATGACGTATTCCACATCTCCCAGCTCAAGAAATGTCTGAGAGTACTAGAAGAATAGGAATTTCGGATCAGATCGAGATCCAGGAAGATTTGACTTATGTGGAGAAACCAGAACGTATCCTCGAAACCAGTGAGCGGAGAACCTGGAACAAGGTTATCAGGTTCTGTCGAGTTCAATGGACTCATCACTCCGAAAAAGAAGCCACCTGGGAAAGGGAAGATGAGCTAAAGGCCTTCGAAGCCGGAGATTATGTGTATCTTCGTGTCACCCCACTTCGGGGAGTACACCAATTCCAAACCAAGGGCAAGTTGGCACCACGCTATGTGGGACCATATCGGATTCAAGAGCGACGAGGTGAAGTAGCCTATCGGCTCGAACTGCCACCCATCATGGCATGAATCCATGACGTATTCCACGTCTCCCAGCTCAAGGAATGTCTGAGAGTACCGGAAGAACAGGCCAGTCCGGATCAGATCGAGATCCAGGAAGATTTGAGTTATGTGGAGAAACCAGAACGTATCCTCGAAACCAGCGAGCGAAGAACCCGGAACAAGGTTATTAGGTTCTGTCGAGTTCAGTGGATTCATCACTTAGAAGAAGAGGCCACCTGGGAAAGAGATAATGAGCTAAAGGCCGCTCATCCCTATCTTTTTGCCAGTACCTCCGAATCTCGGGGTCGAGATTCTGTTTAAGGGGGGTAGGTTTGTCACACCCTGAGGTGTTTTTCCCCTTTAAAAAAATCCCAAGAAAAATCGCAAAAGAAAAATCGTTGAAATTAATCGAAGAGAACAAATAATTTTTAAAAGCCAAAATTCTAAATGGAAATGGCATGGTGGGATTTTTCTTAAATTCCACATGTCAAAATATGCTAACATGATTTTTAGTGGAATTTCCATAGCACTAGAAATAATTTTTAAGAAATTAAAATCAAAATCAGAATTAATAAATCACGGGTTTTTCTCTCTCCTCCCGTCCTTTTCCCGCCCAAAAATCGCCGTGGCCGCCGGCCCGAGCCGACGGCCCATCTCTCCCCGCCCACGCACCCCTCTCTCCTCTCCTCGCGCGCGCCTCCTTTTTCCCCTCCCGCGGCAAGCCGAAGGCCACGGCCCGCCAACCTTTTCGCCCTCAAATAAGTCCATTTCGCGTCCCCTTCTCCTCGGGACCCCGACAGTGTGGGGCCCACCTATCAGGTCATCTTCAACCTCCAGCCGCTCCGCCTAGCGCCATCTCCGCCGCCCTTCCGCGCGGATTTCGCATCACCGGCTTTCCCGCGCCCCGGACCTCGCCGCCTTTACTTCCCTGCCTCTCCCGTCGACCTTAAAAGCCCCGACCCCCGCTCCCATGCCCCTAAATGGCCGGAGTTATCGCCGGCTGTTATTTCCCGATTTTCTCCCCTTTTACTCCGGCGAGCTTTCACTCCCTCCCCCGCCGAAACCTACCTCCCCGTCCCCTTTAAAAGCTAGCCACCGAGCTCCCCGTCCTCCCCACACACTCACTTGAGCTCCTTCTCTCTCCCTCGCTCCTACATCATTCGCCCAAGTCCCGTCGCCCGTCGTCGGCCTTCGACCGCGTTTTTTCACCGTCCCGAGCCACCCCGAGCCCCGCCGTCGCCTCCTTCCTCGTCGCCAGTGCCCGCGCCGCCTCGGCCACCCCTCCCCGCGCCCTTTCGTCGCTGATTTCGCCATCGCGTCGCTGTCTTCACCACTTCTGGCAAGCCCCTCGGTGAGCCGCCCCTCCCTGGCCTCCCGGCCACCTCGTGCCGCCCTCACGGGTGCGCGTGGCTCCGCCCACGCGAGAGCGCGCCACTCCGCCACCGACGTCACCGAGGGCCGCCGTCCGGTTGGCGCCGGTCGCCGCGCGCTGCCGTGTGCCCGCGCCGCCTGTGCTGCCGCGCCCCGCCTCGGTCGTTCGATCGGCTTCGGCAGATCGGGACCGCCCAATCCCCTTTGGCCCACGTGGCGCTCACCCGCTCTGGCCCGTGGACCCGGTCCACCATGGACCGGCGCCTCGCGGGTGCTGACGTCAGCCCTCGACCGTTGAGTCGACCCTAGCCGATGACCTCACCTAGGATTTATTGCGCAATAATTTAATTTAGGATTTTTCTGTTTTAGTAAAAAACCAGAAAACTTCTAAAAATCATATCTTTTCAATCCGAGCTCCGTTTTAGCCCATTCAAATTTCATTAAATTCATAAAAATGCCAAGAATCTATTAAAAATAGTTTTTTCTCTGTTTTATTACTTTTGTTTGGAAGTGGGGGCAAAACCTTGGTGGGGTTCGCTTGGATAGCGAGGGGTTATACGAAAGGTCCTATCACAGTTTCCTTTCTGGGGTACCATGGTGGTATTCCGGCGCACGGGAGACCGTGTCGTGGGGCTGTGTCTTGTGGATACAGTTGCACCCCTCTGATCAGAGTAAAACTATTCGAATAGTTGTGCTCGCGGTAATTGGGCGATCAACCGAACTCACCGTGATTAGTCTCACACTATTAAACCCTGATTAATGGAACATGACTAGTATAGTTGGATGAGTTGGGCCTGTCGCAACGTGGGGATAACGTTGGATAGTGTTGGTTGCAAAATGTTTTAATTACTTAAATTACTACTGTTTGGATCGTGCTCAAAATTCCTATTGTTTGGAAAACCCTTGCTGTTTGCACAAAAGCAAACCTTAGCCAAACCCTTGTCTTCCCTGCATTCATTCTCTCCCCCTTCCGGTGTGACTTGCTGAGTATGTGGAAGTACTCATCCTTGCCTCTTCACCAGAACCTAAGTAAGAAGCCGAAGAAGAAGATGAGGCTGAGTAGGCTTTGTCCTGCACTCTGGAAGATGTCTGTGGAATGGTTGAAGACACGTGGCCAGCGTCGAGCTTAGGCTTAGGCCCTTTTTTCCTTTTTCCGCTGCTCTTTTGTAATCTTTTTGTAATGCTTCTAAGACGTGAAACTATAATATCAACAATTGTCATATGTGTATCCTGGCTGGTCCTAGACAGGGATTTTAATACACATTAGCTTCGGAAATTCTGGTTCGAATTTCTGGGCGTGACAGTAGGCTTGCGGCCGTGCCAGGCTTCGAATGGGGTCATGCCGTCCACGGCCTTGGTGGACGCCCGGTTCAACAGGTACACGGCGGTGGCGACCGCCTCACCCCAGAACGTCGCCGGCATGTTCCACCCCTTCAGCAAGCTGCGTGCCATGGTGACGACCATCTGGTTCCGCCACTCGACCACGCCATTCTGCTGGGGCGTGTACTGCACAGTGTGCTGCCGCTCAACGCCGTGCTCGGCGTAGTACGTCTCGAACTCGATGGAGGTGAACTCCCCACCATTGTCCATCCAGAGCACGCGAAGGTGGCACCCGTCTCCACCTCGATGCATGCTTGGAAGAGCTTCAGGGCCGCCAGTGTGTCGCTCTTGGCGGCGAGCAGCACCACCCACATGTACCAGCTCCTGTCATCCACCAACAAAAGAAAGTACTTGCAGCCGCCAGGTGTCGCCGGCGTGATGGGGCTGCAGAGGTCACCGTGGACAAGGTCTAGGAGCCCGTCAACCCGCCGCTTCGCCTGCGACGGGAATGGGTTGCGCTTGAGCTTGGTGGTGACACAGTTGGTGCAGAGCTAGTGCACGTGCTCAACGTGGGTCAATCCGTCCACCATGCCTCATTGCTCCAGCTTCTGCAAGGCGTCGAAGTGAATATGGTTGTACCGCTCGTGCCACACCTACGCACTGTCGGAGGAGCGCGCGGACAAGCAAAGCGGTGTTGCGATCTTGGTACGTAGCAGGTACAGGCGGTTTGTCGCATGCTTGACGCGGACTATGAGGCGGTCGTTCTAGCTCGTCATGGATCCGAAGGACCCCTTTCCAGGCGTGGACGTCGCAGCCGCCCTCGTCGAGCTGGCCAAGGCTGACGATGTTTATCGTCAACCTCGGGATGTAGTACACCCTCGTGAGTGGGAGGTGCTCACCGGTCTTGCCCTCGAAGAGGACGGTGTCGGATCCCTCGATTGGGACCTCGGACCCGTCACCGAACTTGACGGTGCCGCGGATGGAGGTCTCGACATCGATGAAGGCACGGCGACAGCCCGACATGTGGTTCGTGGAACCACTATCGAGGTACCATAGGCTGTCGTCGCGCTCTGCAGCATCGTCGAGCTGGGCGAACACCTTGCCCTCCACCACGTGCAGCAGGCGAGACTTAGATTCAAATGAGGGCAGGGAGGCACTCATAGGCGGGGAGTCGTTGGAGAAGATATGGTCGTGGGCCATCAGCAGGGCGGGCTCTGGGTCCTCCTCCGCCTGAGCTACATGGGCCTCGCCTTTAGGCTTGCTCCTGTAGTCCTTGGCCCAGTGGCTGTATTTGCCACACCGAAGGAACTGGTCCTTCTTAGTGGGCCGGCCCACCTCGCCTTTACCTGTGTCACGGGATGGGGGGTTCCAACCCTCGCCTTTGCCACAGCCTCTGCCTTGGCCACGGCCACCGCGCTTCCTACCGCCGTCGCTGCTCCCGCCGACGCTGTCGCTGTTGCTTCCGCCGCCCTTGCCCTCGGACTCATGGATCTTCAGCTTCGTCAGCCAGCCCTCTTCACACATGAGGAGGCACCCCTTGTAGTCGACGACGGGAGGGGCTTGCGCCGCTGCTCAACGACGTGCAGCCGGCCGGTCACCTCCTCTAGGGAAGTGGTGTTGAGGTCGAGTAGCGTCTCCATGGAGATGGCCACCTGGGAGAGATGCTCCGGGACAACCTGCAACATCTTGTGAACCACCTCCACATCAGAGATCTCGTCCCCGAGGATGCGAAGGTTGTTGGCGAGGCCGGTGATGCGGACGGAGAACTCTTCTGCCATCTCTCCATCCTTCCACGACAGGGCCGCGAACTCACGCCGCAGCTGCTGGGCGTTGAACTCGCGGACGCGCTGGACGCCGACGCGAATCGTCTTGATTGCCTCCCATGCCTTCGCCGCACTACGCTTGGACCGCAGCGACGGAAGCATCTCAGGCGAAACAGAGCGCAGGATTGCCGCCATGGCTAGCCGGTCGTCGCAGTACTCGACGATCTCATCCTCCTCCGGGTCGATCGCGTACCAGATGCCTGCCGCCTCCATGTTAACCTGCATCAACATCGCCCATTCTTGATAGTTGGAACGGGTGAGCATGGGGTACTGGACGCTGGCGCCGGTCTCACGGACGGTGTGTCGGATGACGACTTCAGCGGGACGGCGACCACTTTGTGGCTCAGGCGAACGGGAGACCTGAGGACGGCGGCGCGGTGGCGTGCGTGTGGCTCCACGAACTAGGGCCGACATCATGATCCTAGATCGTAACGGCTCTGATACCAATTGTTGGTCTGAATTTCTCTCCTGCACAAACTCACGAGAAAAAACAGAGAACAAAACACAGGAATATGATGTTGTAATCAGGGCACTTTTTCTCATTGCATTAGGCAACTATTCATACACACCTTGACACAGGAAAAGGAAAGCTAAACGAAGGAAAGCAAGCTAAACAACATAAAGAAACATGCCGATCAAAAGCAAGCAGGAGAACCTTCCAAACCGCTGGAAACCTTCCAAGCCGGACGCGTCCATGCAAGGAAACAAACAGAAACACAGGATTGAAAAAGATTGCTCACACCCCAACCTTGAGCGCCTCCACCTCGTGGAAGTCACCCTCCCGTTCACCCATGCCGGCACGCAGCTCGAACACCTGATCGTCGCGGCAGAGAACCTTGCCGTTCTCCAGCTGCTACACCTGCGTCCCACCGACGGCGCCGTCGTGGACACGTGGGCCATCAGAGCGCCCAACCTCCGGGTGCTCAGCCTCACCATGCCAATGGGTGTCGACAACGGCTGCCGGATCGCAGAGGCGCTCCCCCTGCTGGAGGATGCGTACATCTCATTCGATTGCATCTTCGGAACCCAAGACTTCCTCGATGCTTTCCAAAATATTTCTACTGTCAATAAGCTCTGTTTCATGGTTGACGAGGTATGATGTCCGATCATTTGAATACCTAGTTGAATTCCAATCACCATCACATTGTCTTGAATCACATGTACATGCTCATCCACAGTTATGAATTTTAGTTACATTATTTACTGCTGATCCATTTATGTCTTATTTTCTGCATTTCTACTGAGTTTCAATCACTAACACTGCAACCGCTATAGCTCATGAGTCATTTCCCTGAACTGATTATTTTCAGAACTTGTAAAAAGATAAATCCATCATCATGGTCTGAGAGTGATAGATCTCCTTCCAAAAATTTGGTTGTGATAGTTATCAGAGGAAAATTCTTTTACTGCTTCTAGTTGACTAGTTTCCCTTAATTGGAAGAACAACTGGTATTTCTATGCTCAACTGGTATCACTTGAGTTTCGATTGTAAGTAGTTTTTACTGCCCTTGCAAGCTTCAGACTCTTTTGACTGAATTGGTTATTGTGAGCAACTTAATTACAATGTGACTAGATTGATTAATGTGAAAGTAGAAACTTGTACAGATGTGTGGAGATTGTGGCAATCGGGTATCTACTTGGCAAGCTTATCCGACTGAAGGTAGGGATAGATTGCGCTTGCTATATCTGTAAGCCGAACTTGACTTAGGTGTTACGGTTGCCGATAGAGATAAGGCAATCGGCCTATAGTCACGGTTTGGTAAGATTGAGGAAACCAACTTAGAATAAGATAGGGTTTCCGACTTGTAAACCCTTCCTCCCAAGACTATATAAGGGGGGTAAGGGGCGTCCCTTGAGGGATATTCCAATAGGAGATCTGAGATACAACTTCATAAGCAAGAGCTTTAGATCACGAGATCAATAAAGACACTCGGCGGATCGAATCCACCGAAACAGGAGTAGGGTATTACCTCGCGAGAGGGCCTGAACCTGTCTAAATCTTCTTCTTCTTCTAACCCATCGTGCTTGGCGATCTTGACTGCGACCCCAGAAAATATATTGCCGAAACCAAGTTTCGACAGTTGGCGCGCCAGGTAGGGGGCCGCGCGTCAAGACTTCTTCAACAAATCTCGCCGACAAGCGTGATGGGATCTCCTTCAAGACTCGGCGACTTCGTCGCCAACTTCGCCGGCGAATCCTCCTTCGACTCGGATTCGAACCAGTCGAAGGGAAAGACCCACTCGGCGCCGTTCGGGCTCCCCAACAGCGCCGAGATCTTCGACAACATCTTGAGGACCAAGATGCGATCCACCTTCTCCAACGACGGACTTCACTCGGCGCCATTCGGATTACCGAATGCCGCCGAGATCTCGCGCCAATCTTCTTGCCTCCCGACGGAAGCAATCTACTCACCAAGACCTCTCGGTGCCGTTTGGGTTACCAAACGTCGCCAAGATCTACAATAATCGCTTCCCCCGAGTTGGCGAGGATCCACTCGAGGAGCCTAATCCCCCAAGCTCCGACTCGGACTGGAGCGATCCGGATCCGGATTTCCCAGATCAAGGGAGGTCGCTGCCATCCTCCCGTCCTTTGGCTCCCGCTCATCTTCGAGCTCAACGGATACCTCAGCTCCGCCGGCTTCGATAATCTCTACGGCATCCCTTCGACGAAGCCGACAACTCGACCGCCATATGGATCGCGAGCCAAAGTGCTTGACGTCCTCATGGCCGAGCCGGATGAGTCCGACTCAGCCATGGCCGAAGGCTTGCCGAAGAGGAGCGAGCCGAGTGGAGCTTGAACGCAAGACACAAGAAGACAAACAACGCAAAGATGAGGCCGACAAAAGGAAGCAGGATCTGCGTGCGGCCGGACGATCCGCACAGAGGCCATCCTCCAAACACGGGTTCGCAACACCAATGTCTTCCGACGCCACACGCGAACGCCGTCGCCGCACTCACGCTCTTGGATACCGTCATGGAGACGGCTCCGCCAACATGACTCCTATACTTGATAAGATCAAGACCATCGTTGCCGCCACGGCCAACGGACCTCCCACCACTTCGGCAAGAAGGCCGACTGAATCCGTGGCCGACACGCCTGACAAGAGCCGGCTCCCACCCCTAAGGTCGAGACTACAGGAGGCCCGAGCCGGCCTGCCGTCAACTAGGCCAAGAGGCCCACCTCCCGAGTCCACCCCGAGGCACCAAGAGCGACGATCGACTCCCGCCGCAAACGACATGGACGTCCACCCGTCCACCACCGAGTCCGCCGCAACAGCCTCCAGCTACCCAACCACCAACAAGACCCCACCGAGTGATCTCGCGGAAGTCCTCGACCGCCGCTACCAAGAGCGCGACCGCCGCACTCAGAAGATCGGAGGGGATCACCCGATAGCGGCGACGATGGAGTACCGGCCTTCACTGGGAGCTCCGCCGAGTGCATTGGCCGAGTGGCTTTAGGCCAACAGGATTGAAAGGTACGATGGCAAAACCGACCCCGAATCTTGGTTAACTCGTATATACCCTTGCCATCCGAGCCGCAGTGGCGACAACAAAGCCATGGCCAACTACTCCGCCCGTGGCCCTCGCAAACTCGCCTAAATTGGCTCACCACCGCCAAGAGGCTCAATCGGCTCGTGGAGCGAGCCGAGGGACCACTTCATCGCCAACTTCCAAGGCACCTTCGAGAGGCCCGACACACACTTCGACCTCTACAATGTCATCCGTAGCCGGACGAGCCTCCGAAGGATTACATTCGTCGCTTCTCCGAGAAGCGCAACAAGATCCCGAACATCACCGATGACATCATCATCGCCGCCTTCCGTAAGGGAGTCCGTGATGAGCCGCTTATCGGCAAGTTCGGACGCAAGCCACCGAAGACGGTGAAGCGTATGTTTGAGACGGCGAATTCATACGCCAAATCAAACGACGCCATCAAGGCCGCCCGTCAAGACCGGCCCGACGAAGAGAGGACAAGCAAGCAGAGAAAGCCGAAACCCTAAGAAGGATGGCGGCAACAACGGCAACCGGTGGCCCGAAAGATCGCAAGCGCCGATCCAAGACCCGTGGCCGCAACCTCCAATACTCAACGCCGTCCCCGAGTCGCCGCCTACGACGCCATCATGAACGCCCAAAGGCACCCACCATCCGAATCACAAGCACGCGGCAAAGGATCGCTTTATCTACAAGCGCTTCACACAAGACGCGGCGCAGCTCAACAAGAAGCCGATCGACGAGGCTGGCCCGTCCGGCGCCAAGAAGAACAACGCGGCTGAAAACGCCGAACCTTTTCAAGATCCAGGGGGGAGCTCAACCACATCTTCGGGGCCCGTTAGCTTATGAATCCAAGAGGAAACAAAAGCTAACCGACCGGGAGGTCAACGCGGCTCAACCTCGAAGTCCTCAATATCTCGCGATGGTCGGAGGTGGCCATCACCTTGACCGCTCGGATCATCCCGACCGAGTGGTCCACCCGGACGCTATCCACTCGCCCCGGACCCCGTGGTCCGCAACATCGCTTAAGCGCGTCCTCATCGATGGGGGCAGCGCCTCAACATCCCGTTTGCCAAGACCATGGATGAAATGCATCCCGAGGGCCGAACTCAAAGCAAGCTCAGCCCCCTTCCACGGAGTTATCCCGGGCTATCTTCAACTCCACTCGCATATCTCCCTCCCACCACCTTCGGAGCCCGAGAGAATTTCCGAACGGAGAACGTCACCTTCGAGGTGGCCGACTTCAAACGGCGTATCATGCCATCATCGGAAGGCCCGCGCTTGCCAAGTTCATGGCGATCCTCACTACACTTACCTCTCGCATGAAGATGCCGGTCCCAACGGCGTCATCACTCTTCGCAGCGATGTGAAGCAAGCCTTCACCGCGACAAGGAGAGCCGCGACATGGCCCAATCTCGCGAGAGATTACGTGGCCAACAAGAAGTCCGATTGGCTGCATCAACTTCAGCAGAGGGCGAAGTCCCCGCGAAGAAGATAGCCAAATCGGGATCCGGCGACGCCAAGACCAAGAAGATCTCCCTTGATTCGTCCGATCCCTCCAAAACCGCCGTAATCGGCGCCGACCTAGATCCTAAATAGGAAAGCGCGCTCGTCACCTTCCTCCAAAATAATAAAGATGTTTTTGCTTGGAAACCATCTCGATATGCCCGGAATTCCTAGGGAGGTGATCGAGCACTCTTGAACGTCAAAGATGACGCCAAACCAATAAAACAACGATTACGCAGTTCGCACAGATCGAAAAGACGCAATCAAAGAAGAACTTGCAAAGCTCTTGGCCGCCGGCTTCATTAAAGAAGTCCTTCATCCCGACCGGTTAGCCAATCCACCCCGGTCCGCAAAAAGACGGGGCAATGGCGCATGTGTGTCGATTACACCGACCTCAACAAAGCTCGCCCCAAAGATCCGTTCGGCCGCCTCGCATCGATCAAGTCGTCGACTCAACACTCGGCGCGAACTCCCGAGTTTTTGGATTGTTACTCGGGCTACCACCGATCGCCCAAAGAATCCGACCGCTTGAAGACATCTTTCATCACGCCGTTCGGGGCCTACGCTACATCACCATGCCTTTCGGCCCGAAGAACGCCGAGCTACATACCAACGCATGATCCAAAGATGCTTCCAGACGCAGATCAGCAAAAACGTTGAAGCTTATGTCGACGATGTTGTCATCAAGACCAAGCGAAAGAAGACCTGATCGCCGACTTAGAAGAAACCTTTGCAAACATCCGGGCCTTCGAATGAAGTTGAACCCGGAGAAGTGCACCTTCGGCGTCCCATCGTGCAACCGCTCGGCTTCATGGTATCACATCGCGGCATTGAAGCAAACCCGAGAAGATCAACGCTATCTTAAACATGAAGCCCCGAGTAATCGAAAGACGTCCAAAAGCTCACGGCTGCATGGCGGCACCGAGCCGTTTTATATCCCGACTCGGCGAGCGAGGCATGCCCTTCTTCGATCGCCAAGAAGACAGACGACTTCCAAGGACCACGAAGCCGACAAGGCCTTTGAAGATTTCAAAGAGTTCCTTACCACGCCACCCGTCCCGGCTTCACCTCACCCCCAAGAACCCCTCTTGCTGTACGCCTCACCCACTCACCAAGTGGTCAGCACGGTCCTTGTGGTTGAACGAGAAGAAGAAGGACAGCCCGTAAGATTCAAAGACCGATTTACTTTGTCGGCAAGTATTGGCAGGAGCCAAAATCCGATACCCCTGTGTACAAAAATTGCTTTATGGTGTTCTAATAACCGCGAGGAAATTGGCACACTACTTTCGTGGTCACTCGGTCACCGTCATCACCTCTTTTCCACTCGGCGACGTCGTCCACAACCGCGAGGCAACCGGGCGCATCGCCAAGTGGGCCCCTGAACCGATGCCGCCGGACTTAACTTTTAAGCCCGGACGTCCATTAAGTCACAAGCCTTAGCGGACTTCCCGGCCGAGTGGATCGAACAAGAAGAACACGTACCTCGGGAAGACCTCCAACACTCGGACCATGCACTTCGACGGATCCAAGAGGATCACCGGCTTGGGAGCAGGAGTTGTGCTTATCTCCCGACGGGGAAAGGCTAAGATATGTCCTTCACCTCCACTTCTCCGCATCACACAACGTCGCCGAATACGAAGCTCTTTTACATGGATCGGGCCTTGCGGTCTCACTCGGGATTCGACGGCTTATTGTGAAAGGCGACTCCCACTGGTCGTCAATCAAGTGATGAAAGACTCGGTCTTGCTTAAACGACACTATGGAGGCCTACCGACAAGAGGTTCGCAAGCTTGAGGACAAGTTTGACGGACTCGAACTCTCACATGTCCCGAGACATAACAACGAAGCCGCCGACGAGCTAGCGCAGCCGGATCTAAGCGCGAAGCCGCTCCAACAGATGTCTTTGTCGAACATCTCTACGAGCCAACCGTCACGGCAAAGACAACTCCCAACGAGCAAACCACGAACGAAGTCACCATGATCGATACCGACCGGAGGACGCCGCTCATCAAATTCTTAACTCAAGAAGAGCCGCCGATGACCGGATGAAGCGTAACGCGTCCGGCGGCGTTGCTCATACGTCATGGTCGACTCCGACCTATACAAGAGAAGCCCTCTCGGAATTCTAATGAGGTGCATCACACCCGAAGAAGGGAAACAATTACTCCAAGATATCCACTCGGGCATATGCGGAAGCCACGCGGCAGCTCGCACTGGTCGGCAAAGCTTACGAGCAAGGATTCTTCGGCTTACCGCGGTCTCCGACACGGAAAAAGTCGTAAGAACCTCGCGAAGGCTGCCGCGCCCGACAAACCCATGTCCCGCCCAGAGCTCCAAACAATTCCGCTTTCCCGGCCGTTCGCGTATGGGGGCCGGACATGGTTGGCCCCTTCAAGAAAGCTCCGGAGGTTTCACACACCTCTTCGTCGCAATCGACAAGTTCTCCAAGTGGATTGAAGCCAAGCCGGTTGCCACAATCACCGCGACAAAGCACGGGATTTTTCCTCAACATCGTGCACCGCTTCGGCGTCCCAAACGTAATCATAACCGATAATGGGACTCAATTCACGGGAGGCATCTTCAAGGAATTCTGCGAAGACTTCGGAATCAAGATCTCGCTACGCACGCAGCCCACCCTAAAAGCAACGGGCAAGTCGAGCGAGCAAACGGCATGGTCCTTCAAGGTATCAAGGCTCGCGTCTTCGACCGGCTAAGCCCTTACGCCGGCAAGTGGGTCCAAGAACTTCCTCGGTTCTATGGTCACCGCGAACCACACCCGCTTGGGCCACCGGCCAAACTCCTTTCTTTTTGGTCTATGGCGCGAAGCCATGTTGCCAAACGAGATGGAGTATGAGTCCCTCCGGGTCCGCAGCTTCAACGATGAACGCTACGACATCGACCGAGTGGATGACCTCACCCGATTGAAAGAGGCCCGCGAGGCAGCCCTCATCCGTCGGCCAAATACCTTCAAGGGCTCGAAGATACCACGCCGCAACGTGAGAGCACGGGCTTTCATTGTTGGCAACCTGGTCCTACGCAAGATCCGCACCACCAAAGACCGACACAAGTTATCTCCCTTATGGGAAGGACCCTATATAATCGCCGAAGTGACTCGGCCCGGTGCCTACCGGCTAAAGCGCGAAGACGGGTCTATGGTGGAGAACTCCGGAACATCGAACATCTTCGGCGGTTTTACGCCTAATTTGGCTAAGGCCTCATGTTTTCCTTGACTCGCCAACCTCAAGCAAGATGACTTCTTGAGCTAGCAATGGGGCCGATACACATATCAATAAAGCTCGAATTTTCCTCGTCAAATTTTTGTGCATAATTTGGTTTATCATTGTTTAATGTCCTTCGACTCGAGCTCGTGTCTAAGGACCGAGAGTTTTCCGATGACCTAATCGAGCCTAGGCTTGATGACAAGTTACGAAAACTACTTAAGAAATTTCACGCAAAGGCTCGAATCAAGGCATTGACATAAATAAACTAAAAATAGTCACAAAGATTCCATGTCGAGTTTCACGCTTACATGATACCTACAAAGAAAAGTCAAAATACGCTTCGTAGTTTAAAATTGTTTACTACATCTAAAGAGATCTTCTTCGCCGCTTGCTTGCGCCTCGCCGAGCATATCTAAGGCCTGCTCATCCGTTGTTCCCTCAAAAGCCCTCCCCGATTGAATGAATATCCACTCGGGGTAGAGGGACTTGGTCTCGTGCAAGAGCCGCACCAGCCCCCATGTTGGCCGCTTCGGTGATGTTTTTCGATATCGCTGGGAGCGCCTGAGCTTGTCGAAGATCTCGATTGGCGCCGAGCCGGCCCCAACCCCTTGATCAAACAAGGCTGCCAAGATCGGCGTGGCGGCATTGGCGACCTCTTCCCGTATCTCGTCGCTGGATTTGATCCGCCCAAGTAAGACGTCATATTGGGCTCTGGGTCTTCATCTTATAAGCCGCAAGGAGTTCCGATCGTTCAAAGCACTCGGGAATGAAGCAAGACATGAGATTCAACTTCAAAGAAGGTTACCTTCAAATTCGGCCTCCATCTCGGCCTTGTCGAGGCCGACCGCTTCCAGCTGGACTTGAAGCGAGTGGACCTCCGAAGAATTTTCTACAACGAAAGAGGATTATCAATTGACGAGATCAACAAGAGAATCATAATGAAGCCGGGAGAGGTAGGCTTACTTCCGATTGATCCGCGGAGGTCGAGGTTCGCCTCCCGAAGCTCCGAGATCTCCCTCCTTAAAGCGGCCTCCCTCGAAGCGGCCTCCTCCCGAGTGACCTTCACTGTCGCCGAACGTCCTCCAAGGAGTTTAAGTGAGGCACCGCTTTTCCAAAGACTCGGATTTTGCCATTGAGCGGCAATATTCTTTCGCATGCGAAGGCGTAAGGATGATCGATCAAGGATAACGAAGATATAATCAAAAAGAAAGACGAAGGCTTACGTTGAGCGATCGGGTTGCCTCATTCAGGCTCTCGACGAGGGCATCCCTTTCATCCTTCTCGCCTTGCCGGTCGAGGATGATGCCCCGTCTCTCGCCTTCCGAGTCCCGCCACTCGATTCGATCGGAGGAACCCGTGTCTCGAAGACCGTAACCCGGGATCTCTTCTACCGTGGCGGCAAACAAGAAAGACCAATGAAGACATGAAAGATTCGAAATTGAAAGAACAAAGGAAAGTTCCGAAGCAAATCTCACCGTGCGTTGGTGCCCTCGCCTAGGTGGGGCAAGCGGGCTCTTCTTCTTCTTCGGGCTCAGTGCCGAGTGACCCTCGCCTGGGGCGCTCGGCCGCAGCCGTGGGTTCTCGCGCCGACGGTTTCCCGGGATATCCCGCCGGCGCCGGGGCTCTTCCCTGGGGCGCTCTCCTTCCGAGGAGAAGGGTGCTTCTCCGAACGCCGCACTTGGTTGCGGGCTCCGGGTTTTGGCTCGACGGCCTTGGCACTTGGGAGCAGCGGCCGGGTCGGCCCTTCATCCCTCCGACGGGATCTATATCCCGAGGCTTCCGCACAAGTGAACACAAAGAAAGATAAAGAAAAGCTTTCGCGAAAGAGCTCGGGGCTTTGGTTTCGAAGCATACCGGAGGATCGGCGGATCTTCGGCGCCGTCCGCGGTGATCGCCTTAGAGGCGGGGTCTCGACCGGAGGAGCCGGGCGTCGTCATCCGAGTCCTCGATGATCGCCCGCTTTACTTGCGCGCTTGTTCGAGTCCTCACTCGGCGCGCCCGTTTGCCGACCGGATCGGCTTGGATCTTGATCCCGCCGCTGGCTTCTTGGCGGGACGACGTGGCGCGTCATCATGAGCCACTTTATATGGCTTGGAGATGATAGAGGCGTTTTCCTGCAAAGAAGGGGAAGTGCAACATTAAACGACAAGACGTCAAGATCGAAAGATACTATGAAGCATCCAATCGGCTTACCGGAGGAGGAGGACGATGAATGCCGAATGGGAGAACGGTAGTATGAGGGCCCGCTCGACCGAGATCCCGGATGAGAAGAGCTTGTACATCCGGATCTTCGTGATCTCGTATGTGAGCGGATCCGGGTCTTCCCGATTGGGGTCGGTTCCGCCTTCGTACTCGAAGCCGGCTTCGACCGCTCCTTGATCGGCGCCGCCGGCACCTAATGAAGTGCCGAGTGATTTGTTCCCCGCGAAGATTCCTCTTCTTCATCGCCAGGATCTTCGCGAGCAGGTCGTTGGCTTCATCCCAATCTTGGGCTACCGGCACGGTGCTCCAAGATGGCTTGGGGACAGGAGGAAGACCGACAAAGGCGGGCAGACTGGGTTCAAGATTATTGATATAGAACCAGCCCGCATGCCAACCTTTGTTGGAGGATTTCAAGGGGAGAGAAAAGTAGTCTTTGCGGAGAGATCCGCGAAGCCGGAAGCTCGCCCGCCAACGACACAAGGTTGGTCCTTGTTCGGATGGGGTTTCGGTAGAACATACGACTGAACAGATTGAAGTGAGGAAGAATGCCGAGAAAAGCTTCACACACATGAATAAAGATGGCAATGTGGAGCATCGAGTTGGGGTTCAGATGGTAAAGATGAAGACCATAATAGTCAAGAAGCCCCCGGAAGAACTCGGAGGTAGGAAGGCTGAACCCGCAATAGAAAAAAGAAGTGAAGACAACGAGCTCACCGGTGTTTGGGGTCGGGAAGTCCTCCCCCGCCGCCGGGCGCCATCCCACAAGCTCCTTTGGCGGAAGCACGCCGTGCTTCACCATCTCCTTGAGGGTAGATTCCCTCACTTCCGAAGCGGCCCATTGGTCGAAGGGGATCTTTTTTTCTTCCGCCATAAGAATGGGTTGATGGGAAGTGGATCTGGCTGGAAAAAGTTGGATCTTTGGTGATGGGATGTGGGAGAGTTGGCTGTGGAGGCTGGTTGTTGCGAAGATCGAGCTCTTAGATGGACGGATTTGGGAGCGCGTGAGTCTAGGGTTCTCCGCGGTGAGCTGTTGAACAGTACCGTGAGAAGGGGAATCGTTTGGAAGGCGAAGAGGCGGGGACGACCTCGCATCTTTATAGAAAGATTTGAGGGTTGCGCTAGGTTTTCTGGTGAGTGGGCCGAGCCCATAAGAAAATCTACGGCCCAGCTAAGGTGTGGTCTGATACGTGTCCTTAGGGACTTAAGCGGATGAGCTTAAGCAGATTTGCCCTGGCAATATGCGCGTATCCGAGTGCCCTATACCTTTAAAAGATCCTTCCATACCGCGGTTTGCCTGACTTCATGAGAAGCTGGCACGATGCAATTTGGAAGGTGACCAACAGCTGAGTTTTTATAGTGCTTTGGTGAACAAGGGCTGTTTGGTTTTTTGGCATTTGGTCGGGTAATCTTGCCAATGCGTTTTTATTTTCCACCTTGGTGAAGATCTTTATAAGATTGAGACCAAGATTATGGCAAAAGCTATTCAATAACTTGGTCATATTTTTCATATGATTGAAAGAACTTGTTTTTCCATGAGGGATGAATAAAATATTTGTTCCGGGATGACTCGGGCAGATCTACTCGGATAAGCATGAGCTTACCGAGTGCTTTTTACCCGCTAGGGTTGATTGAGTTATTATTCCGGATTACTCAGCGAATCCACTCGGTTGAGCAAGAGTTTACCGAGTGTTTTTTTACCCATGAGGGATGATTGAATTATTTGTTCTCGAGATGACTCGGGCAAATTCACTCGGTTGAGTATGAACTTGCCGAGTAATGAGATTTCTATGATTGCTTTAGCATGAGCTAGGCATCTACATGAGAATAATTTTTTATAGTTCTTGACTATATGCTTAGTCTATTTTTGACTAACCACATAGTCGGGGCTACACCTATAATTAGGTGCATCAGAGATGCACCTAGATATTTATTTTTTGAGAATTTTTATATATATATTTTTCCAGCCCTTCACGCTTTGGAGCCACTCGGGAAGATTCAGCAGAGATGATGGAATCACTCGGCGCCAAAAGCACTCGGTCAAAGAGATTTTTGGTTGAGTGCCGCTTTGGTCTGAAGCCGAGTTGTCTCGTCAACCGAAAAGGACTCGGGGGCTACTGTGGAGATTGTGGCAATCGGGTATCTACTTGGCAAGCTTATCCGACGAAGGTAGGGATAAATTGCGCTTGCTATATCTCGTAAGCCGAACTTGACTTAGGTGTTACGGTTGCCGATAGAGATAAGGCAATCGGCCTATAGTCACGGTTTGGTAAGATTGAGGAAACCAACTTAGAATAAGATAGGGTTTCCGACTTGTAAACCCTTCCTCCCAAGACTATATAAGGGGGGTAAGGGGCGTCCCTTGAGGGATATTCCAATAGGAGATCTGAGATACAACTTCATAAGCAAGAGCTTTAGATCACGAGATCAATAAAGACACTCGGCGGATCGAATCCACCGAAACAGGAGTAGGGTATTACCTCGCGAGAGGGCCTGAACCTGTCTAAATCTTCTTCTTCTTCTAACCCATCGTGCTTGGCGATCTTGACTGCGACCCCAGAAAATATATTGCCGAAACCAAGTTTCGACAAGATGTCGTGTTTTGGAAAATGTGATTTAAAGACATGTACTTTGATACAAATGCCAACATTTCTGATAATATGGCTCTTAGGTTCTGAAAAACGAAGCTTCAAGAACCTTCGTAACTACAAGATCATGGTGTCCTAATATTTGCATATTTCTTAGGTTAGTAGCTCGATGTAAACTTGCATCATGGACATATGTCAGGCCTAACTATGTTACGATTTTCAGTTCGACATTAATATTCTGGAGGGAATTACATGCAAGTTTGAGAATCTGAGGGAAGCCAGCCTGAATATAGATTTTGACCTACTCTCTAGTGTTCTATCAATAGATTCTTTGCTGAAGTTTGCTCCGCACATTGAACACCTTGACGTTATGGTAATGTTAGATTCAAACCTTCAACTGCTACGTTACAATTTAAAGACATCTCATGGTCAATTGAGTTAATCGAAATCTTGGCCTTGTTTTGTAGACTCTTGATACAGAATCGGATAAAGAAAAGTTTGAAGACTCCCTAAATTCAGAGATAAGCAGCGACTTGTTTGCAAGCCTCAAACATGTGTCCCTGACTGGTGCCAAGCACCACGAAAATCAAATGTGCTTTATGAAGTTTCTACTGTCCAAAGCATGAAAAAAAATTGGTGCATCCGGGTTGTAACTGGCTTCTTTGCACCCCCGCTTTAGATCGACGCCACGTACAAGCCAAAAAAATCAGACGGCCACCAACACGCGCAGCTCACCAAGACACGCAGCTCACGCCCTCACACGGCTCGGCTCCCTCATGGCCGTGCGCCGCGCGGCTTGTGCGTGATTCTCCCTGCGCCGGCTCGACTCGTGCGTCTTTTCATCCATGCGTTTGTCCCTGATCATATCATCCATCCCTAGCTCTAGCGTCGTTTCATCTCCAGCCCCGCCGCACGGGCCGACGCCGCCGGGGAGAACGAAAATGGATGCTGCACGGGAGAACGACGCAGCCACCGCAGGGGAGAACAACGCCGCCGCCGCCGGGGAGAATGACGCCGTCGCCGGAGGCAACGCCGCTGCCCGAGACTTTGCCACCGGGGACGACATCGAGGATCCATGTACGTAACATCTGGAACTCATTTACTCATTAGATCTCATTAGATGATCACTGTCGCCACCTCTGTTTTCACTGATCAATTAGAACTCATTTGATAATCTATAAATGAACTCAATTAGAACTCTATTTTTACATCTATTTCTAATAGATGATCTGTATAAATTGTTGTTGGATGACCTAATTAGATGAACTCGTCATGAACTGGACTCACGAGGACGACGTGATTGGTGATGGTGGTTTTGGAGTCGAAACAGAGCACGTATCACAGGTACTGTCATTGCAAATTCTTCTATATTGCATATATAAACATCGCTTGTCACTCATCTATATTGATATGATCATGCAGAAGGTACCTGAAGTTGAAATGAAATTACTTCAGAGGAAGAAGCCTATGAGATGTATAACAGCTATGCCGGTAAAGTTGGGTTCAGTGTCAGAAGAGGCAATACAAAGCGTCGAGTGGATCGTAGTATATACCAGAAACATTTTCTTTGCAGTTGTGAAGGATATCGGTAAACTGAGTCATCAAAAGACACTACAAGAACGGGTTGTGGTGCTCGTTGTCAGTTTAGTGTTAGCAAAGAGGGGATTTGGACAGTGCAAAAGATTATAACTGAACATAATCATTATCTTGCTAGTCCAAATAAGGCGCACAAGTTGAGATCCCAGCGACGTGTGACTGAAGTAGACAGGATGCTAATTGGTCAGGTACGAGAAGCCAGGATGAAGCCATCCCAGGTGTATGAGTTCATGAAGCAGTTTTACGGAGGGGCCAATAAAGTGCCATTCACAAAAATGGATTGCAATAACGAGATTGGACGCGAGCGCAGAATGTACTTAGAAGCCAATGATGGACAGACACTTGTAGATTACCTGACAAATAAGCAATCATAGGATCCTACATTTTTTTATGTCGTTCAGGTGGATAAGGAAAGTGGCCAACTAGCAATTTTTTATGGGCAGATGGTCAATCTATTATGGACTACAAATGCTTTGGTGATGCTGTATCGTTTGACACTACATTTCAGACTAATAAGTTTGAAATGCCATTTGCTCCATTCATCGGAACCAACCATCACAAGCAGACTATCATTTTTGGGGCTGCTTTGTTGTTTGATGAGACCATACCAACATTTGTTTGGTAGTTTGAAACATTCTTGAAAGCAATGTCAGCCAAGCATCCAACGACAATTTACACTGATCAAGACCAGGCCATGGTTGGAGCAATTGCCTATGTATTCCCAAATACAACCCATGCCTTTGTATTTGGCACATTTACTTAAATGCCACTAAACATCTCGGTCATGTAATTCATGAGTCAGATAACAAGTTTATGCCTGATTTTAAAAGATGTGTGTATGAGGATAGATCGGAAGATTGCTTCATGAAGAAGTGGAATGAGTTGTTATCTAAATATAAGCTGGTGGATAACTCTTGGATAAAAAAACTACATTACTTGAGGAGAAAGTGGGCAGCTGTGTACCGTGACGCTTTTACTGTGGATATGACATCAACTCAAAGGAGTGAAGGCATGAACAATGTGTTTAAGAGTAGGTTTCGTAGGAAACTCGGACTTTCGAAACTCCTTATAGAATGTGATAAGGTTTTATTAAGTCTTCGTGAAAACGAGTTGGATGCTGACTTTCATTCACGCCGAAAGGATGTGGTTACTTACAGCTCAGATTTACCCATGTTGAAGACCGCAGCGGAATCATACACAAGAAGAATGTATTCTGAGTTTGAGGATGAATTTAAAAAACAATATACATTGTCTTGTAAATTGTTGCACACTGAAGGGACCAACTTGACATTCTTTGTGACATACATGCAGTCTGAGCGTGGAGCAACAGTAGTGTTCAACAGTACAGATTGTACCATTACATGTTCTTACAGGAAGTTTGAAGCCATAGGTAAGTATATGCATTTGAATTTGTAATATAATTGCTTATATTCTTTGCTACTCATCGAATCCATGTCGTTTAGGTCTATTGTGCAAGCATGCCCTTCGAGTATTCAATATCAATGGAGTGTATACTTTGCCATCCGAATATATTCTGAACAGATGGACAAATATGCAAAAAGGGGATTTTACATCGATAAAAAAGGAAGTGCACAGGAAGATTTGAAAACACGTGCTGCACTTATCTCTCGGAAGGCCACATCCATCGCATTGAAGTGTTCCAAGTCAAAAGAGCTTCTTGATGATTTGGAGAAAGCCATAGAGAAGTTGGATTTGGATGCAAAAAGTTTGTTAAGCAAGTTGCATGAAAAATCAAAACAGGTTCAGCTAATTCCAAATGAATGTGACACGAGATCGTTGAATGATGCAATATCTTTTAGAGTTCCTGAGGTGGTGAAAGGCCCAAAGAATACAATACACGGTTCAAAAAATGTGGTTGAAAAGAACACAACAAAGACAAAAAGAGAAGTGCTAATAAGAAAGGTACTGATCCTACCCAGATCTTACCTTATGGTTATTTCTTTAAGACATTTCTTATGTTCTGTTTTTGTAGGAGAGGATCCAAAAATAGTTGTCGAATATGGAGATGGTGGTGCTGATCCACCTGCTGCATCCCCTTCCCATGGTGGATATGATAAGTTTTTTTCACAATTTAATATGATCAGGGATCCATCCATGTCTGCCCCATTTATACAAGGAGGATATACAAGTTTGTTATTTGGAGTTGATTGAGACGCCACTTTGTAGTCAGCAGTTAGAAAATTAGATTTCGCTGGAGGATCCAATCATGACAACATGTAACTGTGTTATGATGAATGATTTTTTTCTATAATGATTTTGGAGCTTTATTTTACTGCAATGTAGGTTCCATCCTTAAGTTGTTTATAGAATTGATACTGACCTTTCTTGCTTTTATTTGATTCCTTCAAATTATTGGGATGTCATTTTATTTGTCTTGTGGGCTGTATATTATGATATTCAACTGCTCTGAACATGCAATATTTCTTTCATTATGTCCCCCTGCTGACCATACATTATTTAGTGAGCATGTGTGATGTCCAGCTGGTGAGACAAACATATCACGTATGTACAAATTACACTCATGGCAACCCATTGTCAGCCAAGTTTTGTTTACCATCAATGGTGTATGTATATGTAGGTACACTGATGTTCAAAAGAACTACTACTTGTTACTGTAATCACATTGATGATGATCAGGCAATGATAATGGTAGCCTGTGTGTATGCAGCATGGACCTAAATATAGTCTGGAGTGAGAGCATCATGTTTTGCTTCAATACAAAGTTGTATTTTATGAACTCTGAACAAACAGTACAAAACATTCATCTTCTTGCAAAAAATTGCAGCTTCATTCAATCACATTTTACTTACAGGATCTTCATGTACATCAAAATATTGCCAGGACTTGTCCATCTACAGCAAATGCCTCTACTACAGCTAAATACACAGCAAAATTTCAGACAAAAAAATCATCTTCTGTCAAAAACAACATCCTGCCAATTACACTCAATATTCCTAGAACTGTTGCCATCTTCACCCAGCTAGCTCTTCACCATCCAGGAGTTGTAGTTGGTGAGGATGAAGCTGATGAGCTTCTGGTCCTCCTCTGTCGTCCTCGGCCCCTTCTTCAGCCCCACCTTGTCGCAGCACGGCTGCCTCCCCATTGATGGAACAGGAATGCTTTCACTGCAAAAATGGATGAATGCTTTCAGTGCAAAAATACAAATGGATGAACGCTTCCAGTGCAAATTACAGAGGATGGTAACATGTGCTTTGCCCCAGGAAGGTACACCAGAGTCAAAATATCATATACTACTTACTAGAACATTAGCAACACACAGATCAACAATTCAGAAGCCAATGTTGCACCAAACATACACAAGCTGTAACACTGATTTCATTCCGTTGTATTCAGGGCATGGATCCATTGTACATCGAGCTCGAAATCAAAGTCTTCTGGTGAAAAGGCAATGTGTGTATCATACTTGGCCCCTATCTCAATAAATAAAATTGTAAAAGCTTATTGAACAAACTAATGATAAGAAGGTAACTAGATGTAATACTCACAAAGGGTCTCTTTGTGTGCGATTGAACTCATAACCAAGGGAGAACATGGAAGTGTCAACGATGTCTTCAATGTCATACGACAGCTCCAACTCCTTCCGGACGATGGTGGGAGGCGGCGAGGTGGCCGGGATGCGGGTAGAGCTGGCGTTGGCACCCGCTGCGCCCAGAGGAGGATGCGATGCCCGACGGAGGAGAGCGAGGTGGCGGCGGGCCTGACGGAGGGGGAGAGGTGGCGGCGAGGAGGGCGACGGGACAGAGGCGGCGAGGTGGCGCCGAGGAGGGCGACGGGGGCCGAGTTGACGGCGGGGCAGAGGCGCCGCCCAGAGGAGGATGCGGCGGCGCCGGCGGGGAGGACGGTGGAGAGGAGCGAGGTGGCGGAGAGGAGGATGCGGCGGCGCAATTGGGGGAGGGGGAGGGGACGGAGACGCGCCGCGTGAGGGCGTTAGCTGCGCATGTTAGTGGCCGTCTGATTTTTTTGGCTTGCACGTGGCGTCCATCCAGAGCGGGGGTGCAAAGAAGCCGGTTATAACCGGGATGCATCAAATTTTTTTCCCCAAAACAGGCTCTCTTCAAACATTTGCTGTCACTTTTATGTTTAACGATGATAAAAGGAACGAATGGTTTGGAAATAAATGCAGAGAGTTAATGGAGTGCCAAAAGGCTTCACCCCATCTTCTGTTGACAGTAAAACTGACACAAGACGGATCGTAAGTCAGACATCCTGTCCTTTTTGATGTTGCCTTCGCATTGCCTTCGCATTAACTTGGTACTGTTCAGATTCTGCATGAGGCTGTTCTTGTGCAACTAGCTGCTTGTTTTCCTTCTCGAGGAACTACAGTGTTGTACCTCTTGTCCTTGCCATGTCCACCTTTCTGTTATGGAAGCATAGCTTTTGAACTTGGATCTGTTACATTCTAGATGTGTCTGTTGTACACACAAGCTTCTATTTTTACTGCTCGTAGCAGAATGCATCGTATTTCACTGTAGCAGTGAAAGGTTTTTTAAGTTGCTTGAGTTGAGTTGAACACTGATTTGGTGATACTGATTTAGCATGGATGTATTTTTGATTGACAGGCTGATTTACCATGATGAAGGAGAGCTGTGGATGTACTTCGCTAGAAATGTTTCTAAATCCTTTTTCCTTGATCATGTAAGCAGCCTCTTAATGGATATGTTGTCGAAATAAAAAAAGAATTTGGAGTGGCATAACTGAATGTTGTCGACAATCAAGGTTCAAATTTTTTGTGAGGTTTTCTGAAATCGTGTGGCAACATGACATGTCAGGGTATTACTTTAGATCAGCTTACGGGGCTCCTCAAGGTTCAGACTCTTATGTATAAATCAAAAGGCTTTGTTAAAATGATTTATGCACTAGAATGAGCAACTAAAATTTAATTGAATTTATTAAATTCCATGATATTGCCAAGTGTGAACAATAGTAACGCCTCCTTTGAAAAAGAAAAATTTTACATCAATGTTACACAGCTAACTATCACAAGGTTTAGTTCAACACTTCAACAGCTCGAGAGTTTTTCTTTTAATTTCTTCTTAGAAATTTTGGTAAAAAGCAATACAGCCCCATATTTCTATTTGCACCTTTCTAATAAGGTAGTGTTTGGATAGGAGTTAGGATTGGGATTGGAAAATAATATAGGATATGAGATGGTGGTTTATGATTATAGATATAGGGGTTGTTCGTCTGCGCTACTTTGTAGCTGCAACACTGCAACACTGTCATAGCTAGCACAAACAAACAACCAATAAACTTGTAGTGCTTTTTTCCCTGTGTTGGATAGTCGGATTTGGATTGAAAAAAAATATTGTTGACAAATGTATCCCTGCTCTTCAGATCCACATGAACCAGCCTACAAGAACCGAGCGCCGCACATGTAAGTAGACAAATATCCGTTGTCATTGTCGACCAATGGCGGAGGGAGGGGGGCTGGGGGCATGGCACCCACAATATCATAATTACAGCCTAACCAAAAATTAAGCCCACTAATTTGTGATTGGTATTTTTATCTCTATTCTTTTCTAGCGTGTGCCTCGTCCGGTCTGTTCATCTGCCCTATTTTACCCTAGCGCTAGTGCATCACGTGTCGCAGGCCGCAGCATCAGGCAGGCGCAAGCAGGGGCTGAGACGGCGACAAGACAAGACGACAATCTGACAAGACGACAAGACGACATCAACACGCCAAGCCAACGCCAGACGTCTAGTCTTGGCCTACACTACTGCATAGGAGGTAGATAGGTAACGTGTTAGCTGGTCTATAAGCCGGCTGATAAGACAAGCCGACTGGTTTGCTGTGAGAGAAAAATACTGTTTGAACGGTTGATAAGCCCGGCTGATACGAACAAACGAACAGGGTCTTATCTATTCAATAATCCTGATCTAAATTTTTTCTTAGATAATATGAAGAAAAAAAACTTTCATAGTTGCATGTGGATACTACTAGTTATACTGATGCTCCTAATGTGAAAGGGGAAACTCTTAATGATCGTGTAGATAATTCTAATAATCAGTATTAACTCTTTCATCGAGTGCCGCCGACTCCGCCCCATCATTCTCTCACCCTTTCTGGCCGTAACTAATTAACCTCTCCGAATGGGTTTGCATCGCCAGGAAATGAGGTCTCCCTTCTTCCCAATCCCAATCCCAATCCAGCTGTTTTTCCCATTCCACCGAACCAAACGCCGTTCCTTTCCCATTCCCACCATCCAACCAGGAAAACGTGGAATCGAGGATTCCGTTGGGTTCTATAAGAAGGCCGTGGCATTGCGGCATCGCCTCGTCAGGAAACCACCGCACCCGACCCGCTCCCGCAACGCAAAAATGGCGAGCTCGCCCGCCTCCTCCCCGTCCTCGAAGCGCCGGAGGGTGTCGGCGGCGGCGGCGGTGGCCGCGGACGGACATGCTGATGTCTCTACCGTCGGATCTCCTTGACGGCATCCTCGGCGCGGGTCCCTCCCCTTCGAGAATCTGGTCCGCACCTGCTGCCTCTCCCGCGCGTGGCGGCGCCGGTGGGAGTCCGTCCCCTACCTCGACATCCGGTTGCCCCGGGGCTCCACCGCCGCGCCCAACGTCCGCGTCCTTTGGCGGTGCGCGGCGCCAGTCCGCGGCTTCCGCACCCACGTCCACATCAGCCACTTCTACCGCCCCGCCCGCTGGCTCCGCGCCCTGGCGCGCAAGGGCGTCGAGGAGCTCACCCTCGAGTTCGATGTCCCCGATTTCGGTAGGCGCGTCTCCCCCTCGCATGGCGTCCTCGGCCCCGCCTTGTTCTCCTGCGCCGCGCTCGTACGCCTCCACCTCGTGCACTAGCGCTGCGACATGGCGCGCGCGCCGCGGGGCTTCTCAGGCTTCTTCACCGAATCAGATCAGGCGTGGCGTCAAATCCTTTGAGCAATCGGTTAAACTCCAATAACTGTTACACGCCCATTTACTTGCCAGCATTTACATGTTCATCTACATTTATGAATTTTATTTACTTCATTTACACAAAGAATGTGCAGGTTCGATTGTGGTGTACTACTGATTCTATCATATCTTCTTGAGTAGTATCTTCTGCTTTTCCATTGAGCTTCAATCACTAACACTGCAACCGCTGTAGTGACTCATCAGCCGAGCCATGTCCCTGAACTAATTGTTTTTCAGAGCTTTATCAAAGTCATTATCTATTTGCTTTGCCTGATCATTCACTGATCCGTATCATAGAATGCATCTGCTCTGTCACCACATGGGCAATGTTTGAATTAAACATCGATATTACCTGCATTTAGAATATCCAAAAAAACACAGTGTTAGTTCTCCAGGGAAAATCCTTCTAGATAATGGTCATCGCATCCAGAGCTTGTGATTGAGAGTTTCTGTAAGTTTTGATGGACATGGCAATAAGTTTGAAACCGTGTGCTAAACCACTAACTTGAAGTCATCTCCTCTCATATAGGGTGGTAATCTTTGCTTTGTTGAGCAGCTCAAATTATGTCCACTAGGTGTACTATCAACACTTTGCGGGTATCTGATTATGGCACTAGTTTTAGTTCTTACAGAATGTTCTTGCAGATATTAAAATAATTTGTTTTTGGGAATGGTTTTTTCAGGTCATATATTTGAGGAATGTGCATTATATATGTTTAATAAAAAATACAATGTTGTCTTCATCTTTTTCCTTCCAAATGTCTAGATACAAATTTCACCAGACAGTACTGCATATGCTTCTGCTTTTGGCGAGTTCTGATACATTTGCTCATTTTCCTGTTTATTTGGCCTAATAAATTAGCTTAGTTTGTAACCAATAATATAGGGGAGACAGAGAGATTTCCTTGAATGTTTCTGCTATGTGATTTAAAGACATGCATTCAGATACGGATAGAATCAATGCTAACAAATGACTCTCTGGTCCTCAAAAAGCAGTTAAAGATCCTTTGCATAAGATTATCGTGTCCAAATCTATGACTAATTCCTTACGTTAGTATATCATCTTGATGAAAACTTGCATCATGGATTATATGGCAAGCCTAATTATGTTATTATGGTTTTCAGTCAAAGAGAAATCGGCTGGAGGGGATTACATGGAAATTTGAGAGTCTGAGGGAAGCCCACCTGAGCGCAAATTCTGCCATACGCTCAAGCATTTTGTCGGTAGTTTCTTTACTGAGGTTTGCTCCATAGATTGAAGACCTTAGCATTGAAGTAATACTATTAGAGACACGCCTTCAAATAATACATTCAATTTATGTATTACAGTTGATAGATATTTTCTGGTCAATTGAGCTAATCAAATGGCACTGCAAATTTTGGGCTTTGTTTTGTAGGCAGAAAATTCTGGATGGCCAGAAGATGAAATTGATGAAGACTTTCTAAATTCACAGATGAGCGACAACTTGTTTGCTAGCCTCAAACATGTGTCCGTCAGTGGTACCACGCATTCTTCAAATCAGATCTGCTTTCTGAAGTTTTTGTTGTCCAAAACAGAATCACTTCAATCATTTGTTCTCACTTTTTGCTTTTATGAATCAAATAAATGATATGTAAAGGCATGCTCGGAGCTACTAGCACGTACAATGGCATCACCCCAAGCTAAGCTCCTAATGCAGCTTCATTACAAGCCAACCTCAAAGGTGGATGGCATTTTGTAATTTCAAACCTCTTTGTCCTTTTCATGTTTCCCGTCGTAGTATGGGAGATTGATTTTCGAACTTGCAGCTGTTTAGATTTGTAGATGTGGGTGTTGTTGTACAAACATTTTGCTTTCCTTGTCGAGGCCGAGTGCCTCCTGTTTGGACATAGTAGTGAGAGATGTTTTACAGTCTTTAAGATGCACCAAGAGCTATTAAATTTTACAGAAAATATTATATCTCCTGATATCTCATCAAGGATCGTAAAATCACTCTAGTAGTGAATGTTTGTGAAGTTGCTTGAAATAAACTGTCCCACAAAATGATAACAATATTGACGATGGAACGCTATCATTTGGCATGAATCTCATTGAGGCTACTGCAGTCAAAGATGTTGTGAGCATACCTACATACCTGGCTTCTTTTTTTTGTACTTTTCCTTGATTATATAATGTCAGATCCATATATCAGTTTGGTAATTATTTCAAGATGTAGTAGGGATGTTGAATACTGCCATATATACTGGGTACTAGCCGGAGCACCCTATCAATTGTCATTTGTCATGCTGAAGTTTTAGTTCAAAATTAATGTGAGAAGGTCTATTTTACGGTCTTAAACTATTTTGCTGAACATTTAGCTCTTAATCCTCCAAACTTTTATTTTTTTATATAGCCCCGAACTGAAAAAAACCTGTCACACTGCTCCCTGTGACATGTATTTCTCTTTTCATTCCGTAGAAGTATTTTAAATTGGCATTTCGTCACCCATAAAGGGGTCCTTTGGAATATAAAAATTCTACATGAATCTCATGAATTTGATTTTAAAACCAGTGCAAATTTACCTATACCTAGTGAAGTAGTGCTCCTATTTGCTATGGGAATTCTCTCCTCATTCATGTCGACAATCTATACTTCTTACACTAGCGGTGGTGGTGGTTATGACACCACTGCCACCACCAACTCCAACTCCATACATTTTGTAGAAACCAGAAAGAACAGGTAGAGAGTTCGCATAATAATCATCCCCATTAACTTTCTATTTTTGTGAGAAGAAATAAAACATCGTGAGACAAAAGATTCACATGTCAGTAATAACAAATATATGCATCCACTAAAAATGATACAATTAAAAAATAACGATAATTTCTTTTAATTAAAATTGTTGCTACATGAGCAATACTATGCCACAGAGTAGTACAGAAAATGAATCCGGCGGTGACGTGGCGGCCCATAAGGTTCAGCTCATTTATCCGGGGGTGCAAAGCTTCGAATTTTAGCATTTATAATTTTAATTTTTTAAAGATTTACAAAAATAATTTTCGGATTCAAAAATTTGCAGAACTAGTCCTTCCCGCTCTCGGGAGGGCGGGATATAAAACGCTCCCGCAGGGCGTTTATTCGACGTGCGTGACGGTCGTTGGGTGCCGTCCGCGCGCGTGTAATTTTGCATTTTGGCCCTTCCCGCCCTTACAAAGGCGTTTTTCACCGTGCAAGTGAATGTACTAAACGGTGAATAGTGAACGTAGCAAACAAAGGAGAACAGTGGTGAACAGAAAATGAACAGTAAAAAAGGCCCTTCGTAAGGGCGGAAAGGGGTAAAATGTAAAATTACACGCGCGCGCGACGGCATCCAACGGCCGTATGCCACGCGGATAAAACGCCCTCTGAAAGGCGTTTGAATCCCGCCTCTCGAGGGCGGGAAGGACTAGTTTTGCAAATTTTGAATCCGAAATTATTTTTGTAAATTTTTAAAAAATTAAAATTATAAATGCCAAAATTTGAAGAGCTTCCGGAAGGTGGCTAGCGTCGGCGCGTCGCATAGCGTCCTCAGGAAGCCACCGCCTCCCACCTCCACGCGAGCGGAGGAACGGCGAGCTCGTCGCGCTCCTCCTCCCCGAATCCGAAGCGCCGGCATATGGCGGCGGCAAGGGAGGACGAGCTGATGTCCCTCCCTTGGGATATCCTCGACATCATCCTCGCGCGGATCCCCTTCGACCAGCTGGTCCGCACTTGCTGCCTCTCCCGCGCGTGGCGGCGGCGGTGGGAGTCCGTGCCTTACCTCGACATCCGCCTCGACTGGAGCTCCCGCGCCGCGCCCTCCGCCCACGACCTGTGGCGGTGCGCGGCGCCCGTCCGCGGCTTCCGCGCCTGCGTCCGCGAGCGCCACTTCCACCACCTACCCAGCTGGTTCTGCGCCCTGGCGCGCAAGGGCGTCCGGGAGCTCGCCGTCAAGTGCGACGTCGTGCGGCGCAGCCCCCACGCCCCGCCGTACTGGGTCATCCACCCTGGCCTCTTCTACTGCGCCGAGCTCGCCGTCCTCCACCTCCAGGACTGCGACATGCCGCTCGCGCCGCCGGGGTTTCGGGGCTTCCCCAAACTCGTCTCGCTCACCCTTCGTTGTGTCACCCTCCCGGCCGAGGGCGGCGGCGCGCAGGTCGAGCACCTGATCGCCGCGGCGCCGCGCCTCGCTGAGCTCAGGTTGGACGACGTGGAGGTGGAGGAATTGTATCCCACACCTCCGTTGTACATGTGGGCCGTTCGGGCGCCTCACCTCCGGGTCCTAAAGATGGTTACGCGCTTGGACATTGGCTGCCGGATCCCGGAGGAGCCCCCACTGCTGGAGGAGGCACACATCGACATTGGTAACGGCTTCATGAGTTTCCACAAAATTTTCCGTGGGATTATTACTGTCAAGAAACTTTGGCTCAACATTCACGAGGTACCTGTTTGCTGAATTGCAGCACATTATATTTCCTTGCAACGATTGGTAGTGAGTTCTTGCTACACTAACAACGCCTGCATTTTTTATTACATTATTGAACCGTAATTACTTAATATATGCAAATAATTTGCAGTAAACGTGTGCAAAGTTTAACGAGTAAGCTTGATCAGGATTATATGGATCAGTCTCTTTCCTCCATACGTAATCATCAGCCTTTGCCCTTAACCTGATTGTTTTTCAGTGCTTGCTGTGAACTGTTATTATGTTGTAGCATTGTTTTCACCTGATGGTGATGCTGATTAGCACCATAGCAATGCATCTGCTTTATTACCACTTTGGTGATGCCGCTGCCGCCTCCAATTTATACCGCCCAAAAATGGCCAACCATTGTCTCTTAGGGTGAAGAAAATCCTTCCAAACCCCATAGTCATCACATCCCAAGGTTGTTAGATGCCCTGTACATCAGTTTGAAATGCATGTAAACTCGTGATCATGCCCTTTCATAGTCGGGTATTATATGCTTTCAACTTTTTAAGCAGCTCAAGTTATGTTTCATTTGCTTTAAAGTGATTGTCAGTCACCTCCATAAGGTTAGCCACAATATGCTGTCAATATACAATACTCTGCAGAAATTGTTGACAAATACATCCATTGGGTGCCTTCCCTAGTTCTCCTTGGTCAAGTTCCCTAAATATTAGCATTGTGACATCATAGTTGTCAGCAGACAATCTCGACTTAATTAGAAGAGTCATTGGCATTTTTCTTCCCAGCTTAGACCATCCTGTATCTAACTTGCGTTCCGATTGAGAGAGGCTTTGACTTTTGACTTCCTTGGATGGCTTCTGGCCTATATAAATCTGTGAGCATCTTAAAACTGAAATGTAAGTATGTAACATAAGAGATAAGAGATAAGATTCTGACTCCACTTTACAAGCACCTGACACATTGTGCTCTAGCTTTTCGATGGATAAGGTGTGCTGACTTGCTTAGTCCATGCTGCACTATCTATTTTGTCTTGCAATATTCGAGATGGATCCATATTTGAACTATCATGTTATGTTTAGCATTGCATCATTGCCTGGAGAATTGGGCAGTGATTTGAGATCGTAGGAAATAGCTCAACTGTTTAACTGGATTAAAATGTTTTAACAGTACGATGAGGCTGCCCTTTGCTCACGAAAATAGTCGTGACCTTGATGCTTAAATTAGTTGAACCAAACAATTCGGTTTCTTTGATGGATTTGGACTGGGGCCCTGGGGCTTTGCCTTGTGTTCTGGAAAAGTATTAGGAACATTTGGTAACATTCAGTCATAGTAGGGATTGCATGTGCTCTCTACCAAAAATCATGCATTCAGATGCAAATGCACACTAACAAAATCACTCTTAGGTTCTCCAAAGGCACCATCAAGAACTTTTGAACTTACAGGATTAACAAACCCCGATAAATGCATAATTGTTTACATTAGTTTATCATCTCAATGTAAATTTGCATTGCAGATCATATGTCAGTCTAACTGTGTTCAACTGATTTTCAGTTTGACGAATATCCACTGGAGGGGATTTCATGGAAATTTGATAATCTGAGGGAGGTACATGTGACCACAAATTTTGGCGAACAACCGAGCATTATGTCACTGTTTTCTTTACTGAGATGTGCTCCATACATTGAATTCCTCAGTATTGAGGTAATATTGGATACTCCCCTTGGACTTATATGTCACAATTTGAACACATTTCTCGGTGGATTCTGTTATTGAATTGACACTGGTACTTTTGGTATTTTTGTAGGCTGAAGATATTTCATTGTTGTCAGAAGATGATCCTTATGAAATTGATGAAGATGACTTTCTAAGTTCAGGGATAAATGAAAACTCGTTTTCTAGCCTCAAATATGTGTCTCTGAGTGGTATCACGTACTCGTCAAATCAGCTGCGCTTTATGAAATTTTTACTCTCCAAAACAGAATCGCTTCAATCATTTGCTGTTACTTTTCTATATAGTAAATCAAACAAATGGTATGTGAAAGCATGCAGAGTACTAAGAGCCTTTGGAAGGGCATCACCCCGAGCTAGGTTTGAGGTAAGGCTTTGGGACAAACCAACCTCAAGACCGTCATTCTTTTCATGTCTGCCTCCCTAATGTGGAAGGATGATGTTCAGACTTGCAGCTGTTCAGAGTCTAGATCTATGTGGCTGTCGTTGTACAAACATCTTAGAAATGGTCCTTCTTGAGGCAGAGTGAATGACTGTGAAAGTTGTTTCGAGATGAAGTATCCGACAAAAGATGGTAACAATATTGTCTAATGGAACGCTATGTTTTGGGTACTGGCTGATTTAGCATGATTTTTAAAATGCAGCATGATTCTCATTGAGGCTACCGCAGTCAAAGATGTTGTCAACATGCCTGGCTATTACTTTCTGCTTTTCCGTTGATCACTATGTTACTAATTCTTTCTTGAGCTCAAAAAGGAAGTTAAATATATATATCTTATCATGTTTAAACCTTTGATTTTAAATGAATGGAAGAAGTCAATTCTACTCGCTTAAACATTTATAGTTGTAAATGTTTAAATTATTTTCCGGAGCACTTAACCCCTTTAAAATTCTGTAACTTAGCCCCTTAACTGTTAAATGTAGTACTTCACTCTTACTGACATTTGTCCATTTTGTTTCTGTTTGTCCAAATAGTTTTTTTATTGAAACTTTTATAGGTGTAAATCACATCATATTTTATGCCGAAAGTATGGCCCTGTTTGGATATTAGGCATTTGAACTGTTGGAGTTACTCGCATGAATTGGATTCCAATTCAGAGATTAAAAAATGGATAAAATTTTATTCAAGTCCAATGTTTTCGTTCGGGAGAGAATTAAATCCAGAATTTGATTCAAGGGTGTGTCTGCCTGTCTGGGTCAATGCCATTCTCAAGTCTTGACTATGCAAATAAAAAGGTCATGACAAAGTACCCATAGGCTCATTTGCTTTGTTGCTAAAAGAATTGGCATATGCCAATCTTTTGCAAGGGTAGAATAATAAAACTTTGAGCTAACTTTGCCAAAAATTTGGCATCAAACCAAACAATCAAACTTTACCATATTCTTTTTTTAAGGTTGAGAACGGCTAAAAATCCAAACAATCCCCAAATCATGTTTCTAGTGCGCTTGGGATACGTCACATCCATTGAAGGACTGCAATCTAACGATCTACATTAAAAGGTATACCTACCGAAAGGTACATTGCTGGGGAAGTATACCTATCTGAAGTATACCTATCGAAAAGTACACTGCTAGGAAAGCGACTTTAGTTCTGATTTGTAACCTTTTTTAGTCTTGAGTTTTAAACCGAGACTATAAAAACGAGACTAAAGATGTCTTTCTTTAGTCCCAGTTGAAATAACTGGGACTAAAGATTCATCTTTAATCCTGGTTGGTAAGATCAATCAAGACTAAAGATGACGACATCACGTGGTTGGCTTTGATATCTTTAGTCTTGGTTGGTGTTACCAACTGGGGCTAGAGATTTTTTTATTTTGTTCCTGCTCTTTGTTTATATATTATGATCATCCCCAAATGTTTTTTTTGTTTTTCTGTCGAAATCAAATTCACATATCAAATTAACATCCTCAAATCTTCTTCATATTGAGTAATGAACATCACAAAAATTCACATATATCACAGATACACATATATCACATATCAAATTCGAGTATACAACATCACAAAATTCTAAAAAAAAATCACAACGCCGGATCCAGCGGAAGGGAGGCCGTCGTCACTCGTCGCTCATGTAGAGCACGAGGAAGAGGAGGAAAGGGAGGAGGCACCGCCGCCAACTTCGAGCCGCCGGGCTGCCACCATCTCTAAGGCGCCACGCCGCACCCACCTCCGAGCCACCGGGCCACCACCATCTTCGAGCCACTACCACCTCCTCTCCCATCGGTTCTTGCAGAAAGAAGGGCGTCGCCACCACCTTCGAGTCGCCGCCATCTCTTCCCCTCTCATCATCGTCGTCAAAGCGAGAGCGAGAGCTGAGAGAGGGAGAGAGAGCTCAGGGAGAGAGCTGAGAGGGAGAGACAGCTAAGTGTTGCATCGGTGAAGAAGACGATGCGCGCCAGGATATATACCCATGGATCTGTAGTCTCGATTGGTGCCAACAACCGGGACTAAAGATATATTAGTCCCGGTTGGTGGCACCAAATGGAACTAAAGATCCAATTTTTAGTCCCGATTGGTGGCAGCAACCGGGACTAAAGATAATTTTTCACTATTTCCAATTCATCTTTAGTCCCGGTTGTAGCCACCAACCGGGAGTAAAGATAATTTTTCGCTATTTCCAATTCATCTTTAGTCCTGATTGTAGCCACCAACCGGGACTAAATATAATTTCCCGCTATTTCCATATTTTTGTTGGTGGACTAAAGATAATTTCCCGCTATTTCCACATTTTTTTGTCTCGGCTAGGGTTAACAACCGATATAAAATTAATTAGTCCATTAAATCGGACAAATTAATTTCATTATATATAGGTTTAAAACAATAATAAGTAATGCATTAAAATTTAATCAAATAATTAATGAGAAAACATTTAAAATAGTTCTAAACTGTTATTAAATTGTTATAAAATCGTTTTAAATTGTAATTAACATATTCCTTTTGAAGCTCGAGTTTACTTGGTAATCCTAGACATTGCACCTCTCTATATGCTCCTCTAGATATTGTTTCTCTTTTGCCCCTCTCTATTTTTCCTTTTGATCTAATGTTGATCTTTTTTGGAAAAATTTGACTTTTTCTTTTTATTTTTTATATTTTTCTTGACTTAGGAGCACACGAGAGGTAACCACAGAAAATTTGAGCCTAAACAAGTAAAATATGTGGCCGGTGAAAAATTTAAAAGACGCGCTCACAATTGACAAAAAAGTTATGGCTGTTTTAAAAACCGACTTCAAATTAGAGAACAAAACGGGAACAATACGCACAAAAACTTGTTACACGCGCACAAACTAGATGCAACGACTAGGGTTTGATGGAAACAAGGGGGGGAAAACTAATGAACTGGACTCTAACACGATCTAACTGTAACAAGACCTCGACCCAAACACAAACTCGACACGACAAACTCTGAAACTGAAATATGCAAAGGCGTTGGCACGGAAGGTTCTAGTGACACACCGATCTGGCTTCAGATCAAAAGATCTGTGCCTGCAATCTTAGCACCACAACTCCTCTAGTTATCAACCGATACACAGATCCGGTTGACCTCGCCAAGAAGGCTAATCCCTGCCTGCACAACGAAGAACACAAGCAATAGTGATTGGACCTTGCATGTCCAATGAAGGAATGTTGCGTGTATCCGAAGAAGTGATGTTCTTATCAATATTATAGATCCCTCCGATTTGTATATTATCATCAAAACAATTTCACAAAAAATTTTGTATATTGAGAATCATTAGTTAATAACAATATGATAATTTATAATTACAATGTAATGATTAAAGCTTCCTTTTATCTTCAATCACCCACCCCCACACAACACCACCCCTTTTCAATTATAGATCCTCTTAAATTAATTTTAGGACATTTGAATCATGCAGCAAAATTATGTCCATTCCTTTACAACATATCATATTTTTAACTGGCACAATTAAAAAAATAACTTTATTTTAGTCCAGGTTGATACCAATCGGGACTAAAGATCATTTAGATCTTTAGTCCCGGTAATTTTTAGTTCCGGTTGGTGTTACAAACCAGGACTAAAAATGACCGTCGGCTTCACAGATTGTGACAAGAATCTAACCGGGACTAAAGATCCTAGAGAGCTGTTGCCTTTTTTAACCGGGACTAAAAACGTTTTCTAGTCTCGGCTCCTATTATAACCGGGACTATTATGAAATTTGGCCAGTGAAACAAAGATCATCTTTCCAGTAGTGGTAGTTAATAGTGCGAGCCAGCTAGTAGTCAGAAAAGGCAGATAGGTAATTTTGTTTCTTATATTTTACTAGCAATTGTGCCCGTGCGTTGCAACGGGTGAAATCGAGGCGTGACGCGGATGGCGACGGCACGGAGGGGCGCGGGAGCTACGAGCAGCGATGGGAGGGAGGAGCGCAGCCGCGACGCGGGGCACGGCACGACGGGGACGGGAGGGAGGGGCGAAGGGGGTCTTTTTTATCCAAGCCGTCCCTTTCTTTTCAGCATTTGGACTGCGGGTAGGGCTGATGAAATACTCGTGGCTCGTTAGCTCGTTCGACTCGTGGTTGGCTCGGCTCGTCTCGTCTTGGCTCGGCTCGTCTCGGCTCGATGAGAAATGTTAACGAGCTGCGCCAAGGGTTTAACTCGTTAGCTATAACGAGCCGCTTGAGTCGCCACGAGCCGCTCGTGAGCTCAACAAGCGATGCAATGTACAAAGCAGAGCCTAATATTTTGCTATTTTTTTGCTTGTTTTGTTGTTGATGTGGCAATAAATCAATAATTTTATGATTTTATGATGGTCAATATGGATCTAATGTTTTAGATTATAACAGTAATAATATCTAATCTAGTTGCATCATTACATTTACATGGATAATTGTCGATGGACAAGTGTTATTACGTTAATTATGGACTTAATATATCACTTTTTACTTTTTTTCAATTGTATATTTGCATGTTTAATAGATAAAAAATAAAATATAATTTGTACATAAATTGCACTGTATTAAAGTGGCTCGCGAGCTAAACGAGCTGGCTCGAGCCGGCTCACGAGCCGAGCCGAGTCGAGCCGGTATCCACCCCTAACTGTGGGTTAATTTTGGAAAAACTCAAGGGTTTTCTGCAAAATATCCAGACAGAACAAAATTTTAGGTAAAAACACTACTTGTTTTATAGTTAGTTAATTATAGATTATAAATATAGATATAGATTAGAAGAGGAAGACCAACTCAGTAGTCGGGAAATTCCTATAGCTCCGGCGGCCAACTGCATTGGCCAGAGAGACGGTACCATCTTCAGTCTGGAAGTGCCAATTAGACGTAGCTTGCACCTAGGCGATCGATCTGCTAGTGCCAACCAGATTGTGTAAGTAGAGCATCTCCAATAGAAGACTAGAATACTCCTCAAACTCTTGGATTGGGACCATCCTAAACGAAAATAGAAAAAAAAAACATCTACTCCTCCAATAGTTCCCCTATTTCTGAATCCCAATATTTTGGTGGTTGGCCATGTAGGCAGCCACTGGACCCGTCGCTTCCTTGATCGATCTTTCCTCGGTGGACCTTCACAGGCGCGGTACTGCATCACCGTCGCCTCTGCGTTCTATCACCATACATCGCTTCTATTGCTATTGCTGGTGCTCAGTTCTGCTGTAAGTATTTTTAGTCTAAAACTTCCTTCTTATATGCAGCTAAAGAATAAATCATGAATTTCTATGAGACATCATTTGGCAATCGATGACAGCAATATGGCTAAACCAAACTGTTTTTCCATGCTTTCTATAAGCCGGGCATGAGATAGAGTCACACAGAATCATACAACAGGGGCATCACAGAGTTTTCGCAAGGAAAAGCCCATATTAACAGCGTCAATTCTAGTACTAACCAAATAAACATCTGATGTCATATAGCCCCTGGATAGAACACAAGTCTTCTGACACATGAGCATATGAAATATAGTGATTAAAGTGAAATGCACATGTTTGAAAAGTAATAATGCTAGTGGGAGAAGCTCTTCTACTGGCATATACCATTTACTTTAATTTCCTTGATCCTGGATGACTATCTGCAATGGAAGATATCAGCTGTATCTGCAATGGATGACTATCCAACTACTGAATCCGGTGGAGTAGATCATCAGAACAATTTAAACTTTTTTCTCACTTTACTGGACAACCAGTGCTGGAATTAACTTCTGCCACTGAAATCAATGGCCATCTTGACCTGATGTGCATGTGTGCAATCAAAAATACCATACACTACTTGTACTGCATTGAGTTCATAAACTAGAAACTTAAGAATATATGAACTACCAATTTCAGAACAGTTTGATTTTAACAAATATATGGCAGGTATATGTCCTCCTAAACTACCAGTTTCAGAACAATTTGATTTTAACCTAAAAGACACACAAAGAAAGTGGCCTCTAAACTACAACAAGATAAGCATGTCATTGATTCACCATCATCCAGCCTACTTGGCACAATACTTATCTCTGAACATGATTATTGCTATGTGAAAATTGTTCTGAAAACTTTGCAGTGTTAAGCATTACCAGGCGAGATTTTGCATCAGACACAGAACAATCAATTGAATGGCACTACTAGGTTTCACCTCATTCTGACCGGTGCCGCGTGGAGTTGGGGCAGCACCAGCGGAGGAGCCGGAGACGATTCCTGGCGGTGGAGAGAGGGCGGAGACGGCCGGCTGAGGGCAGCGACTAGCTGAGCAAACGGTGCGGCCGGCGGAGGGAGCAGCGGTGCCTTGCGGTGATGGTACCATGCCAAGCATGAATAGTGAGGTCGTGTGCCAGTGCCCGCAGCAAACGAGGACGCAGGCCGACGATATCTGGATCTCGACGGCCCGACGAGAAAATTTCCGCGCGATGACCCAAAAAGAAAATTTTCGTGCGAGAGCTGGATTGGGAGGGCCGAGAGGTGCATCAATTCTGGCTTTGCTTTGGCACTGGTTTTAGACGTGAGGTAAATTTGGGAGCGGTTTTGGTTATCTGTTGGAGCCATTATTTTAGACTTAAAATTTAGTTTAGCAATAGGTTTTGGGCTTCTCTTGGAGATGCTAAGTAATGAAGAAACTAAGTAATTGATTTGTATTTGCACACCGTAAAACTAGATGATAATTGAAGGCCATGAACTAAGTAATTGATCTGCATACGGATCTTTCCAGATATCCACATAAGATTTTGGTCTACCTCTAGGGCTCCTAACCGATCGATTAACTGATTTTCACAATATTTACTGATGATTGTGAAGACTGCTTCTAAACAGAGAATTGATAGATCAACGCGCCTCCATCTCTCTTTTGAATGGATTACTTTATCAAGACAGAGTTAATTTGAATGTAAATCAGCCTTTGCCCAGGGGTGTTAAGCTCCGAGTGGATGCAGATGACGCGGAGGGGCAGTGGTATGAGGTTCAATATGATGCAGATGATTATGGAAGATTGTTTCATACAAACGAGGGATGTGTGGCTGAGAAAGAGGATGTTCAACAATGGGGTGAGTGGCTGCGTGCACAACCGGTGAAAACAAAGAGGGCTAGCGGTCAGTCAGCAAGATCAGGCCTGGCGGGGAGCAGCTATGGGAGAAGGGCGAGTTCTCCTGATTATGCACAGAGATGCAATGCAGTTGTTCGTATCTGGCAAGAAGACAACTTTTTACTCCGAAGAATAAACCTAATATCAGTGCTGAGAGAGGAGGTGGAAAAGGAGTTGAAGAAGTAATCAAGCTGAATTCTCAAGCTGAACGTGCATTAAATCCCTGTCCGACCCAGCCAACATACACAAACGACAAATTGGCATATAAATCCATGTCTTACAAAACATCATAAAGTCTTACATATGCAATGGAAAATAAAATAAAAGCGAGTTAGTCTAAACATCTTGGCGCTCAGAGCGTGGCATTTCCACTCCACGGGCATCCTTGACAGTAGCGTCAAAGCCAACTCCTCCGCATAACCTTCATCCGAGTAGTGCTCTAGCTCTGAGGTGAGGGAGATAAAGCAAGACTGAACACTACCCACTATACTTAGCAAGTCATACCAAAAGGTGATATGATACAAGTAATTCCAAGAAAGATAAGAGTTTTTTTGCATAAAGAAGATATTTAAAAGCAGTAGTTGAAAGCAGTAAAACTGTTAAATTTAATTAAGAAGTATTAAACATTACTGTCCAACGTTACATGTTGCAACAGGGCCAACCGTCCACCTGACCTATACCAGTTCTATTAAATCAAATTATTAATGATGAGACTAATCATAGTGAATCTGGTTGATTGTCTATAACTGTGGGCACAACTATTCGAATAGTTTTACTCTGATCAGAGGTGTACGACTGTACCCACAAGATACAGTATCACAACATGTTTTCGTGCGCCGACATACCACCACGACATACCGAAAAGGAACTTGACATGACCCTTCGCATAACCCTCCCTGACTAAGCGCACCATACTTTAGGTTTTGCTCCTACCTTTAAAACCAATATAGGCAGCCCCCCTTGTACTTAGGTGAATCCGGAAGCCGCATAGGCCATCGTAGGGCCCATCCAAACTCCATCACGGCCATCCTTGCCTGGGTACGTCGGACAGGGAAAAGCTCCACTACAAGTCCAGTTGTTGCCCATGCTAGCTTGTGGTACACGACGCATGGTAATTCTTTCAAAGTTTTCCGTGAACCAGTCCTTAAATGCTATGGGCGCATTTGTCAAAACCATGCACCCACAGTCCACCATTAGACATATTTTAGTCGAATTAGTACTATGGCGGTACATGTCCATCATTATACTCATTAATCTAAGGTATAGGGCAGTAATGATATTTCTCATAGTGAGTTAGTTTATCCAAGCATGGCTAATCATTCTCTAAGCCAATATCTAGTCATATTAATCTCCAAGTTATCAATGGCATAGGGTAAACAAACTAGGCTGAGTACAATAGGAACCATCACACATGACATTATAAAAATAATGCAAATTTAATAGAAAGCGAGACATTTGCGAGTAGTCACAATATGTTCAGTGAGAACTGCATGACTTGTCTTGCTCTGGTGCTGCTGGGACTTCTAGAACGACTTCAAAGTAAATCGGACGTCAGAACTGCCAAAATCTACGTGACAAACAATGCACACAAGAAAATTGGCTATAAGTCTACTGAAATAGGAAACAAAACCATTTTTAGTGGATTCTAAGCATTTTTATAAATATACTGCAAGTTGAATGGACTTAAACGAAGCTCGAATAAATTTTCTATGAATTTTAGAAGATTCACTGTATTTTACTACAAAACAGGAAAGTCTTTAATTATTTATTGCTCAATTAAGCCCAAGGGCCGACATCAGCAAGGGGAGATCGGCACTGGCAAGTGGGCCCTACCTAGCAGTGACGCAAGGGGTTCCGTCCACGGTGGATCAAGTCTACTGGGCCGAGGGAATGGGTGCACCACGTGGTGCACACGTGGTGCCGACGCGACAGCCACGCGTCGCACACACAGGCGGAGGTGGCGCCAACACGGGACGTCACCGAGGCGGCCATGCGGATGGCCTGGATTCACCCGAGGTGAATCCGACAGCGCGGGCAAAAGGGGGCTGCGGCTACGTAGGTCGGTGGAGCGCGCGGCGGCACGGTGGTAGCGCCCGAGACCAATTGGTCACCGACAGCAAGCGATGACGGTGCGGGAAGGAGCGGCGTGCAAGGGAGGCAGCGACGCACACGGGAAGAAGCGGTGCCAGTGAATGAATGAAAAGGGGAAAGGGAGAGAAGCGAGCTCACAGAGACGGCGACGACCAGCGTGGGAGAATAGGACAGTGACAATGGCGACTGCGACGGCGATCTGACAAGCCAAGAGATGGACGATGTGCGGCGGTGCCTAAGGAAGGAGAGAAAGGGGGTTAGAGGGAGAGAGAGGAAACACGGCGGTGGACATGACCGGCTAGAGGGGAAAAGAATGAATTGGCTCACCGGCACACGAAGGGAACGGGGTTCCGGCGACAGAGGACGACACCCATGTGGCTGTCGGGGTGCTTCCCGGTCTCGCGAAGCCGACGGCGACAACAGCGCAGCTCAGCGGCGAGCGGCGCGATGGCTAGAGGCGGCCGAAGGTGGTGAAGAGCAGCGACGCTAGAGAAGAATGGTGCGAGAGGGAGAGAGGGCACGGGGAGTTGCTGTGATGTGGAAAGGAGGAGAGATGAGCTCAGGGATGACATTTATAGGCTGGGGGTAGGCTCGGATGTGGCTTAGAGGGGGCGAAAACGCCGGCGATGTTGGGAGAGACAGAGGAACAGGTGGCGGATTTGGATTTCGAATCCCCACCGTTTTGCGACGCGATGCGCACGAGGGAGTAGGGAGAGGGGAGCGGCATCTCGGGGCGGCACGGAGTGGGCGCGAGGGGCGCGAGGAGAGCGGGCGTGGCCGACGTCGCCCGCTCTCTCCGGCCGGAGGTGGATGACGGGTCCGACAAGTGGGGCCCACATATCGATCCCCGGGAGCGAGAGAGAGGCGAAGCGGACTTGCCGGGCCGGGCCGGCCCGTGACCACAAGCACCGAGCGGGAAGAGGCGAGGTGCGGGCGCAAGCGCGGGCCTAAGGCGAGAGGTGAGCGAAACGGTCCACGACCGGAAGAAAAAGAAAAAAAAAGAAAAAGGATATTTTGGATTTAATTTAATTCTCGATAATCGTATTTCAATTATTAAAATTATTTCCTTTGCTATGAAAATTCCACAAAAATTTATGTTAATGTATTTTAGCATGGGAAATTTATAAAAAATCCCACCAAACCAATTTCACTTATTAAATAGATTTATTAATTAGGGTTTCACTCTATGTTAATTTTCGATAATTTCTCCGAGCGATTTATTAAATAATTTAGGGCTAGAAAGAGAAACTTTGGGGTGTGACAAGGAAGTAGGGTCTGGAATAGACTAGGGGATGATGATGATCTTAACATTAAGATTCAGCACTTTAAGGGGAAGCCAAGAGATGTTGGAAGGTCGACAATTGAAAAAGGTTTATCAACGTAATTGTTTCTCTGATCAGTATCCTCCACGGGACAGCCCGGTGTCGAGGAAGAGACCGTTAAAGCAGGTTTGGAGGAGGAAGGATGTGGGAGATGTTGATGAAGAGGGGGTTGATGACAGTGGGAGGAAGCAAGTAAAGCTGTTGATCGCCTTGGGCCGGCTGTGGACCAAGATAACGACTTTGCATCGGCGACCTCGGAGGTCCGAGGCCTCCGGCAGCAATGAGGCTCTTATGTTGGAACTGTCGGGGCTTAGGGTTGGACCCGATAGTAGGGGAGCTAAGAGATCTTATCAGATGTTACCACCCGCAAGTGATTTTCTTGAGTGAGACAAACAAAGGAGGACATGCGATGATGAGGTTAGAATACAGTTTGGGTTTTTCAAATATTTTGCCAGTACCAGGCAGAGGCAAGAGGGGTGGGCTAGTGTTGTTGTGTTCATAGATGGTCGAATAAAAGACTGGGAGGCCTTTTGGCGTTTTACTGGATTCTACGGAGAACCCAGAATGGATCTCAGACATAAATCATGGGAAGCGCTAAGGTTTATCTGTAAGCAAGAAGAGTTGCCTTGGTTGTGTGCAGGGGATTTCAATGAAATCACTAGAGGAGAGGAACAGGATGGAAGGAATGAAAGACCGGAGGCGAGGATGGCAGCGTTTCGGGACTGTTTGGATGAATGTAGGTTAGTGGATTTGGGATTCACAGGATATCCCTTTACATGAAGTAATAAAAGAGAAGGGGATGAAAATGTCCAGGTCAGACTTGACAGAGCACTAGGGACAGCCCAATTGCACACTATTTACCAAGACATCCGTGTTGAACATATTAATACCGAGGAATCAGGTCATAGTGCAATCCTAATTACTATGTGAAAAGAGTTTAGTGCCAGAAGAAAGAGGGGTAGCAAGAAATTTCAGTATGAAGAAATTTGGAAGAAGCATGAGGATTACAACAGAATGGTTGAAGATGCTTGGAATGATGCAGAAGGTTATGGAACTGGGGTAGTGGGTCTGAAAAAGAAACTTGATGGTGTTGCAGAACACATGAAATTTTGGAGTACAGATGTGTTTGGATCTGTTCGAAAGGAGATTAAACGTCTAAAGGAGGAGGTTGCAGAAGCAAAAATAGAGGCACTGGCCTCTAAATGTTTTACCCGTGTCAAGGAAATTGAGCACAAGCTTCATGTGGTATTTGACAGGGAGGAGATAATGTATAAACAACGGTCTCGACAAGACTGGCTCCAAGTAGGTGATAGAAATACGACATATTTTTCAAACAAGAGCCTCCCATCGGGGAAGAAAGAATACGGTTCGGGGTTCGGGATTTGAAGAGAATAGATGGTACCCTCTGTAAAACTAATGACGGAACGAGAGAGATGGCTAGACTTTTCTACAATGAGTTATTTGCTTCACAGGGGAGTGACAGTTGTAATGATGTTTTGGGCTCCGTAATGAATTTAGTTGATGATCAGATGAATGAAGAGCTTACGAAGCAATTTTCAGATGATGAATTCGTGTGGCCTTATTTCAAATGGGACCTACAAAGAGTCCAGGGCCGGATGGATTACCAGCAGCATTCTATCAACGACACTGGTCGTTAGTAGTGTTGCAAAACGACAAAACTGAGTAGTGAAAGAAGATTCTAACTCATTTTGTATTGATCTCAATGGCCCTTTATATAGGGTGATTACAAGCCTAGGATTCTAGGCCATTTAGTGAATTACATTAAGGGTGATTTATGCCCATAAACATGGCTGTTACAAAGGATTAAAAATCCACATTATGGCTGCCTTTGATGTTGAATCAAATCCCCAATGATGGCTGTCATTTGATGATTCTTGATGAGATCAAATAATGGCCATATAATGGCTCTTTTGTAACACTCCCCCTTTTGATCGAGTCCATGTTGAGATCAACTTGTTCTTTAATTCCTTCGAAAAACCCTGTGGGAAAAAAAGGAATAATATGACTGGTGATTACTCTATCATCAACCTGCAAGGTGAAGGGAGTAATCCATGCCGTGTTTTATCTCTAGAAAAACTCCTGTGGGAGAAAACATGAGATAAGACATAAGCTTGTATCTATTATTGCCTCATTAAAAACTTTATATGAGAAAACCCATATGGTAAAAACTCACAAAAGGAAAAAGAGTACAATGTGAAGCGTTTTAACAGGATCCATCATTCGAGAGTCTCCCCGAAGCTTGCAAGTTTCGAGTAGTCTCATACCAATTCCCTTAACACATCTCTCGAATGAGGAAGTGGGTAGGGATTTTGTGAAGAGATCTCGCGATTATCGCAAGACTTTGTCGGTAAGATGTTTATTTCTCCATTTTGTGAAGCTCATGGGGATAAAACAACTTAGGGGCAATATGCTTGGTGATATTGCTCTTAATGTAGCCTGTTTGCATCTGTGTAATACAAGCAGCATTGTCTTCATAGATAATGGTAGGTGATTCTGAGGAACCAATACCACAAGATTGTTCAATGTGGTTTATCATCCTGCGAAGCCATACACATTCACGTGATGCCTCAAACAGTGCGATAATTTCAGAATGGTTTGTGGAGGTAGCCACTAATGTTTGTTTAGATGACTTCCACGATATGGCTGTTCCTCCATGGAGGAATACAAAACCTGTTTGTGATCTGGCGTTGTGGGGATCAGACATATAGCCAGCATCAGTGTACCCAACCAAGCTAGGATCAGCAGTTTTCTGAAAGAACAAGCCAAGATCCTTAGTGCCATTTAGGTACCTGAGGATTTGTTTTCCTCCGGTCCAATGACGCTTAGTTGGGGCGGCACTATGTCTTGCTAATAGATTTACCGCGAATGCAATATCTGGCCTGGTACTATTTGCAAGATACATAAGTGCTCCAATGAGACTAAGATAGGGATATTCTGATCCTAATATCTCCTCTCCTTCCTCCCGTGGTCGAAAAATGTCTTTTTCTTTATCGAGAGATCGAACAACCATGGGAGTTTTATTTGGATGTGCTTTGTCCATATTGAATTTCTCCAATAATTTCTGAATATAGACAGATTGATGCACAAAAATTCCTAAATGAAGGTGCTCGATTTGCAAACCTAAGCAAAATCTGGTTTTACCCAAATCCTTCATCTCAAATTCCGCCTTAAGATGGTGGCGGGCTTCATTAATATCCTGTGTGTGGCCAATGATATTCAAATCATCTACATACACTGATATAATGCAAAATCCTGTGGAGGATCTTTTGATGAATATGCATGGGCAATCATCATTGTTGGAGTAACCTTTCTGTAGAAGGTACTCACTCAGTCGGTTGTACCACATTCTACCCGACTGTTTGAGACCATAGAGTGATCTTTTGAGCTTTACACAATACATTTTTCGATTTGCGCTTCCATTCGGTATAGAGATCCCATCGGGGACCTTCATATATATGTCCGAATCTAGTGACCCATATAAATATGCTGTCACGACATCCATCAACTGCATAGATAGACGCTTTTGTATTGCCAGTGATATCAAATATCGGAACGTAATTCCGCTCATGACTGGAGAATATGTTTCATTGAAATCAATGCCGGGTCTCTGCGTGAACCCTTGTGCTACAAGCCTCGCTTTATATCTCACCACCTCATTTTTCTCATTCCGTTTCCGGATGAAAACCCATTTAAAACCCACGGGGAAGGTTTTTGGAGGTGTAGGTATTACTTGTGAGAATACCTCTCTTTTATTGAGGGAGGCTAACTCTGCTTCAATTGCTTCCTTCCATTTGTTCCAGTCCGAGCGCCGTGTCATTTCTCCACCACCATCGCCTGACTACACACCGGAGACGCCGCTGCACACGCCGACACCAACCAATCCACCGGAGTTCCTCCTCAGAGGAACCCTCGCTGCACGCCGTGGAGCCCCGCCATTCTACATGGCAGCAGGGGGCAACGGCGAGAGCTCGGCACCCCCACCAACCCCTCCATTCCCTGAACCGCGCCGTATCATCAAGACCGGGCATGTCCCGACCAAAACTACCGGCGGCGGCAAGCCTAGCCATCCCCCACCCTCGGGTGAGGGGGAGGCTTGAGCACAAAGGGGAAATCGAGGTTCACGGGGGGGAAGGAAGGACGGCGGCGGCGCGCACCCGTTGGAGGCGGCACGCGCGCACCGGCCTCTTCGTTGAGGCGGCACGCGGCGCGCCGGCATCTTCGGGCGGAGGCGGCGGCAACCCCGCCGACGGCTGCGCGTCCGTGCGCGCGGCGACCCGGCCAGGGCGCATGGCGGCGGCGCCCCCCGCCCGACGCCTCTCCACGCGGAGGCGGCGGGGCGTCGGCTCCCGCCCGGTGGCGCCCGACCCGGCCGGGGCGCATACCGGCGAACGTGTTGCAAAACGACAAAACTGAGTAGTGAAAGAAGATTCTAGCTCATTTTGTATTGATCTCAATGGCCCTTTATATAGGGTGATTACAAGCCTAGGATTCTAGGCCATTTAGTGAATTACATTAAGGGTGATTTATGCCCATAAACATGGCTGTTACAAAGGATTAAAAATCCACATTATGGCTGCCTTTGATGTTGAATCAAATCCCCAATGATGGCTGCCATTTGATGATTCTTGATGAGATCAAATAATGGCCATATAATGGCTCTTTTGTAACAAGTAGGAGCAGATGTGTGCCGGGCTGTCAGGGATTTTCTGGTTGGTAGAGAGTTGCCTTCAGAGTTAAATGCGACCACATTGGTGCTAATCCCGAAGGTACAGAACCCGGGTTTACTATCTCAGTTTCGCCCTATAAGCCTTTGTTATGTTTTCTATAAAATTGCCTCTAAGGTGCTGGCCAATAGATTGAAAAGGTTCTTGCCAGTAATTGTCTCCAAGGAACAAAGTGCATCTGTGCCAGGAAGATTAATCACCGATAATGGCCCTGTTTGGATCACTCTAGCTCGGCTAGAGGTTAGAGTTAGTTTCTAACTCTAAATTAGCCAAAACTAGCTCTAGCCAAAGAGATGTTTGGATGCAAGGGCTAGTTTGACAATAAATAATCATCCATTGGTTGGCTCCCTTCCTCTCTCTCTTCCCCATTGGCTGGCTCCCTCCCTCTCTCTTTCTTTCTCCAAACTAACCCAAATAATCACCCCTTTGAGGGGATAGTTTTTTTGGGTGGGCTAGTTGCAAAAAACTAACTCTAGCCCTCCTGTTTGGATACTTTTGGGTTAGTTTGGCTCAAACTAGCTCAAACTAGCTCTAGCCCTTGGATCCAAACAGGGCCAATGTTTTCATTGCCTATGAATGCATTCATGCATTGCAGAACAGGAAATCGAGAACACCGCTATGTGCGGTCAAGTTGGATATGATGAAAGCATATGATTTGTTGGAACCAATGGGTCTAGCACAAGTGTAATTCAATTAATTTTTAAAATAAATCTCAAAACCCAATAAGACCTATGTATGACATGACAAGATGAAAAATTTTAGTATCACCTTTTTAGTTTAGAGTGGGACTTCTCTCCTCCTCCCAAAGCCATGGATGAGGGAGGGGAAGGAAAAACCATACGTGCTCGCTCACCGCGCCGCGCCGTGGCCGTGATTCGCGTGCTTTAATTTTTTGAACAAATTGACAATTATTTTTAAGCGAATTTTTGGAGAGTCCAAATCGAATATGAATCGGGTTTAGTTCGAAAGTCCTATCCGGATACGCAATAGAATCCTAACCGAATCCACTACGGGTGCTGCCTTGACGGGCAAGTTATCCGTGGCTATATATTGCCTGCACGCAGTAGTCTGGTATCAATCTAGTCTGAGTTTTGCCACGTTTCTCACTGCTGCGCCACCGCTGTAGTCTGCCCTAATCCCGCCGCCGGCGTGCACCCGCGATTGGGAGAGCATGTCTTCGAAACCGTCATCCTTGCGATCCTGCACTGGGAGAGGCCAAATAAGGTTTTTGGAGAATGCTCAGCGCGACTGCTCAATTCGATCTGGTGTGTCTTCCTGCTACATCGGCTCGACATGGACGTCTTCGTCGTCTACGTCCGCAGTGAGTTCCTGTACTACCTAAGTCTGCATACGCTTGGTACGCATCTCTAGTTATTTTGATAATGGCTATTACTTTTATTTGTGCTAGTATGTTAGGTCTGTTCATGCTAGTTTCTGTAATAGTTTTTATCTGTTTAATTCGGAATTTAATTAGACACTTGCCTATTTCTCAACAATCCAAAAACCTTATTATAGGCAATCTGTTCAATTTACTATGGCTGGTTTTGCTGATGCACTGAGACCAGAAAAGTTTTCTGGTGTGCACTTCAAGATATGGCAAGCAAAGGTCCATCTCTGACTTACTGCTATGAATGTGTGGGAAGCGAAACTTGGCAAACCTGAAGAAGAGCTTTCTGCTGATGATCAGAAGAAGTTCTCGAATGCCAACAATCTCTTCGTAGGATGCATCCTTGGCGTGCTAATTGATCGTATGTGCGATGTGTATATACACATGACAGATGTCAAAGAGTTATGGGATGAACTAGTTGCTAAGTATGATGCATCCGATGCAGGCAGTGAACTGTACACCATGGAGAGCTTCCATGACTACAGGATGGTGAACAACCGATCTATAGTGGAACAGGCGCATGAGGTATAGTGCATTGTCCAGGAACTCAAACTCCTGAAGTGTCGTTTGCCTGACAAGTTTGTGGTCGGTGTTAGTGATATGCCCAAGAGGCAACATGGAGATGTTGGATATCACGTCAATGTTTATGTATTTATGAATAAAGTGTTATTCAGTTTCATGAAATAGACATCTTGTATTGATCAATAAGTACATGACTTATTTATGAGACTCTATATGTATGAATCTATTTCTAAATGATCCCTGATCATATATCATATTATTGGAACTAATATGATTCTAAGATCGGCATGTTTATTGATTGATGATAATGTCTCATAGATCATGGGTATGGAGATACCAAATCAATAAACATGGACACATGTGTTGAACACATTGTTGGATAGACCCACCATGAGACACTATAGGAATTAATGTGCCATTAGTTGGTCTCAGGTAGTGTTGGTACAAAGTCTTTAGACCTGAGATCACCATAGATTCCAACATGTGTAGTAGCCTACTTTGGGACTACCAAACGCTATTCCGTAACTGGGTAGTTATAAAGGTAGTTTTCGGGTTTGCTATGAAACATGGAGTGAGATGTGAGTGATCAAGATGGAATTTGCCCCTCCTTTGGAGAGATATCTCTGGGCCCCTCGAGGTAATGGATTATGGAAATGCATGGCCATGCTAAGTTGATTGAGGAGTCAATCAACAGATAGATAATCCAATACGGTTCGAGTGAATGGTTAAGCTATTGAAGGAATGGCACACATCTTGTCTATAGCTTAACGGTATCGTGAGGCAAAGGGATTTGTGTACACATTACAGTTGAGCCGATATTATATTCTTGTATACTATGGTGTCAATATGTGCCGCTAGGCGCCGCGTTGACGTGTCGGCGAGTTGGACTCAAGCCGACGGTCGGCTAAGTTAGACTATAGCCGAAACCGAGTATACCTGAACCTACAGGGTCGCACGCTTAAGGGGATAAGAACAGACATTCGAGTTGGACTCTGATACGGCTCGATCGGATAGGGATCCGATCGGATAGAGTCCTATGGGCTTACGACGTATGGGCGGCCAACTCGTGAGATTCGGATAGGATCCGATTCAAAATAGAGTCCCGATCGGCCATTAGTCCCGTCGGCCAACTCTATATAAAGGAGGGAGGGGTGGAGAGCTACGGCACGTCAATTGTATCGCATTGAACCGAATCCGCAACAGAAGTCGCCGAAATCAATCTCCACGGAAACCCTCCCCACTATATAAAGGGGTGAGGGGTGGAGAGCTGCGGGATGTCAATTGAATCGAATAAAACCGAATCAATCTGATTTGGCACAACAGAAGTTGGCGAGATCAATCTCCATGGAAACCCTCCCCACCTTCGAGCCAAACCCTAGCCTTGCATCGTGTGCTAGCACACAGGTGCTCGGCGTTCTATCCCCGGACGTGTGAATACCGGTAGAGGCGCTGCTACGTTGCACGCTGTTCATCGGCTGTGGAGGAATCGGCTGCGATCGAGCACATCGGAGCGAGGTGCGAGAACACAGTCGAACGACTCGGATCGGCTACGGCATCTGCGAATCGGCTGATTGGCGAATCGGCTGTCCCCGGGTATCGGCTGTCGGCTTGCGGGAATCGGCTACACTGTTCCGGATCGGATAGCCCTGATTGGCTGTTTCCGCTGCACACTTCAATCGGTAACGATCTATCGGCCCTTACTTGCAAGTGTTCCTGGTTTGTATTTTGTTTTCGGCTAGCGTAGCCTCCGTGTAACCCTTCAGTCGGATGCATAATTGCAAAGTTTTCTCCGTCTTGGAGAGGTTTCGCCACTGCTCTGAAACACAAGAGATAGGAGATATCAGTTGAAAATCTGATAGCGTCTCTAGATGTAGAAGAGAAGGATCGGGGTAAGGATACTTATGAGAAAGGAGGAGAGGGCCAGTCCAACTCCAATGTTGTCCAGAAATTTCCACAGGGAAAGAACAAAGGGGAGAACCAGAAAATTCACAAGGGTGTGAAGAGTATTGCCTTCAAGAAGAAGAAGAATAAATCTGAGTTGACCTGCTTCACATGCGGAGAGCTGGGTACTTCTCCAAAGATTGCCCAGACCGTGCAGATCGCAAAAGGAAGAGAGTCGATAGCGGGTGAAAGACTGTCAACACAGTGACCATGGATGACGAGTACGGTAATTTACCTACTGTACTTTTAGTTTTTCAATCTATGAGTTGGTGGTTTGATACTGGAGCCAATGTCCATGTGTGTGCTGACATATCTATATTTCCTTCTTATCAGGGTGCCCAAGGCCCAGTGATGATGGGAAACGGGTCGCATGTGGCTGTTCATGGTGCTGGTACGGTAGATCTGAAGTTTACTTTGGAAAAGATCGTACAGCTGAAGAACATGCAACATGTCCCCTCCATCAACAAGAACTTAGTTAGTGGCTCTCTACTTTTGAAGGACGGTTTTAAGTTAGTCTTAGATTCCAATAAATTAGTAGTGCCTAAGCATGGGCAGTTTATTGGTAAAGGCTATGAATGCGGAGGTTTGTTCCGCTTTTCCCTATCAGATTTTAGCAATAAGACAATAAATCATATTTGTGGTTATATTAGTGATGATACAAGTGTTTCATATTCTCGTTTATGTCATGTGAACTTTGGGTTAATGTCTCGGCTATCCAGCATGCATTTAATTTCTAATTTCACCATTGCCAAAGGTTCTAAGTGCCATAGTTGTGTGCAATCTAAGCAACCACGAAAACCTCAGAAGATGGCTGAGGAGATGAACTTGGCACCTCTAGAACTCATATATTCTGATATCTGCGAGATGAATGGTGTGTTGACAAAAGGTGAAAAGAAATATTTTATGACGTTGATTGATGATGCTACTCGTTTTTTCTCTGCTTTCTTACTGCAAACTAAGGATGATGCATTAGACTATTTTAAAATCTATAAAGCTGAGGTTGAAAAACCAACTAGAAAGAAAGATTAAATGTTTTAGGTCAGATCGTGGTGGCGAGTTTTTCTCTAATATGTTTGATAAATTCTATGAGGAACATGGCATTATTCATGAGAGGATGCCTCCCTATTCACTTGAGTCAAATGGGATTGCCGAAAGGAAAAATTGCACGATGACTGACTTGGTTAACACCATGTTAGACACTGCTGGTTTATCTAAGAATAGAGTTCCAAATAGAAAGAGGCCTTGCTGACTGTGTGTCATGTCCTGAATAGAGTTCCAAATAGGAATAAGGATCAAACGCCATATGAAATATGAATTGAGAGAAAACCATCACTGTCTTACTTACGCACATGGGGGTGTTTGGCTAAGGTAAATGTGTCAATTACCAAGAAGCGTAAGCTGTGACCTAAAACAGTGAATTGTGTCTTTCTAGGATATGCTCAGTGGAGTATAGCTCATAGATTTCTAGTAGTTAAATCTGATGTATCTGATATGCATGTTGATACTATTATGGAATCTCGTGATGCTACATTTTTTGAGAATATATTTTCTCTGAAAGATATGCTTAGAACTTCTAGATTGTCATATGAGATTACTCCTGAATCTCTACCTCCTGTTGAGTCTTCTGAACCGTTTAATGAGCTTGAGACAATTCCTGAGAAGGATGATAGTGAAGCAGCTCCTAGAAGGAGTAAGAGACCCAGGATTGCAAAATCCTTTGGTGATGACTTCATTGTATCACAACTATCACTGAGGCATACACATCTCATGATGTGGATGATTGGAAAGAAGCTAACCAAAGTGAAATGGACTCAATTCTATCCAATGGAACATGTGAGCTCACAAAACGACCCTATGGGTGTAAACCAGTGGGTTGTAAATGGGTGTTCAAGAAGAAGCTTAGGCCTGATGGTACAATTGAGAAGTACAAGGCTCGGCTTGTGGCTAAAGGGTATACATAAAAGGAAGGAGAAGACTTCTTTGATACATACTCACCTGTTGCTAGAATGATGACAATTCGAACATTACTTTTCTTGGCAGCCTCATTTGGTCTGATCGTCCATCAGATGGATGCTAAGACAGCTTTCCTTAACGGAGAGTTGGATGAGAAAATCTATATGGATCAGCCTGATGGGTTTATAGTGAAGGGTCAAGAAAGCAAGGTGTGCAGATTATTAAAATCCCTGTATGGCCTGAAATAAGCACCTAAGCAATGACATGAAAAGTTTGACAGAACTTTAACTTCTGTCGGATTTGTCATTAATGAGACTGATAGATGTGTGTACTATCGCTATGGTGGGGGTGAAGGGGTTATTTTGTGCCTATATGTGGATGACATTCTTATCTTTGGCTCAAACATTGATGTGATCAAATGATGTCAAGTCCTTCTTATCAAAAAATTTGATATGAAGGATCTGGGAGAAGTCGATGTGATTCTGAACATCAAATTGGTTAAGGATGAGAATGAGATTACTCTTTCACAATCTCATTATGTGGAGAAGATCTTGAGTCACTTTGGTTATATGGGAAGCAAGTCTTCTCCAACTCCTTACGATCCTAGTGTGATACTTCGAAAGAACAAGAAAATTTCTAAAGATCAATTAAGATATTCACAAATTATTGGTTCACTCATGTACCTAGCTAGTGCAACAAGACCCGACATCTCTTTTGTTGTGAGCAAATTGAGTAGGTTCATGTCCAACTCGGGTAGTGATTACTGGCATGCTCTTGAGAGGGTGTTGCGCTACTTGAAAGGTACAGTGAGTTATGGGATTCACTATTTTGGGCACCCTGCTGTGCTTGAGGGATATAGTGATTCAAACTGGATATCAAATGTTGATGAGCTTTATGCCACGAGTGGGTATGTATTTACTCTGGGAGATGATGCAATATCATGGAGGTCTTGCAAACAGACTACATTGACGATGTCAACCATGGAAGCAGAATTGACTGCTTTAGATACAACTATAGTTGAGGCTGAATGGCTGCGTGAGCTCTTGATGAACTTGCCTGTGGTTGAAAACCAGTGCTGGCTATCCTAATGAACTGTGATAGTCAAAGTGAACAGTGCTAAGGATAATACGAAGTTATCAAGATATGTTAAGAGACGTTTGAAATCTGTCAGGAAGTTGAGAAACTTCGGAGTGATAAGTGTGGCTTATATTCAAACAGACAAAAAACTAACAAATCCCTTTATGAAAGGGTTATCACGGAATGTGATAGATAGTGCTGTTAGTGATATGCCCTAGAGGCAACATGGAGATGTTGGATATCATGGTCAATGTTTATGTATAAATGAATAAAGTGTTATTCAGTTCCATAAAATAAACATCTTGTATTGGTCAATAAGTACGTGACTTATTTATGAGACTCTTTATGCATGAATCTATTTCTAAATGATCCCTGATCACATGTCATATTATTGGAACAAATATGACTCAAAGATCGACATGTTTATTGATTGATGATCATGTCTCATAGATCATGGATATGAAGATATCAAATCAATAAACATGGACACATGTGTTAGAGAACACATTGTTGGATAGACCCACCATGAGACATTACAGGAATTAATGTGCCATTAGTTGATCTCAAGTAGTGTTAGTGCAAAGTCCTTAGACCTGAGATCATCGTGGATTCCGACATGTGTAGTAGCCTACTTTGGGACTACCAAACGCTATTCCGTAACTGGGTAGTTATAAAAGTAGTTTTTGGGTTTGCTATGAAACATGGAGTGGGATGTGAGTGATCAAGATGGAATTTGCCCCTCCTTTGGAGAGATATCTCTGGGCCCCTCGAGGTAATGGATTATGCAAATGCATGGCCATGCTAAGTTGATTGAGGATTCAATCAACAGACAGATAATCCAATACGGTTCAAGTGAATGGTTAAGCTATTAAAAGGATGGCACACATCCTGCCTATAGCTTAATTGGTATTGTGAGGCAAAGATATTTGTGTACACATTACAGGTTCAGAGCCGATATTATATCCTTGTATACTATGGTATCAATATGTGCTGCTAGGCACCACTGTTGACAAATCGGCTGAGTTGGACTCGAGCCGACGATCGGCTGAGTTCGACTTGGGCCGACACCGAGTATACCTGAACCTACAGGGTCGCACGCTTAAGGGGATAAGAACAGACATTCGAGTTGGACTCGGATACGGCTCGATCGGATAGGGATCCGATCGGATAGAGTCCTATGGGCTTACGAAGTCTTGCCAGCCAACTCTATGAGATTCAGATAGGATCCGATTCAAAATAGAGTCCCGTTGGGCCTCTAGGCCCAACCGGCAACTCTATATAAAGGGGTGAGGGGTGGAGAGCTGTGGGATGTCAATTGAATCGAATAAAACCGAATCAATCTGATTTGGCACAACAGAAGTTGGCGAGATCAATCTCCATGGAAACTCTCCCCACCTTCGAGCCAAACCCTAGCCTTGCATCGCGTGCTAGCACACGGGTGTTCGGCGTTCTGTCCCCAGACGTGTGGATACCGGTAGAGGCGCTGCTACGTTGTGGTGCTGTTGATCGGCTACGAATCGGTTTTGGTGAAATCGACTAAGGTCGAGCACATTGGAGCGAGGCGCGAGAACGTGATCGGACGACTCGGCGAATCGGCTGCTCGGCGAATCGGCTGATTGGTGAATCGGATGTCCCCGGGAATCGGCTGTCGGCAAATCGGCTGTCATCGGCCAGCACTGTTCCAGATCGGATAGCCCTGATTGGCTTTTTCCGCTGCATACTCCAATCGGTAACGATCTATCGACCCTTACTTGCAAGTGTTCCTGGTTTGCGCGGTAGAAAAGTTTTTGTTTTCGGTTAGCGTAGCCTCCGTGTAACCCTTCAAGTGCATCAAGGGAGATGGGGTTGAGACCCATATAAGTTGACATAGTGGTAACCCAACCTATGCGATCGGAGATCCCGTGAATTAGGGAATGGGAAGAACTAGCTATTGGTTAACTGAGGAGAGCTATGTTTTCTATCTCTCTCTATGATGTAAAGCTCTCGAAGACCTGTAAGTTAGGTTGGCGACATGCCTTAATGTGTTCTATTGGCTTGGAAAAGCAAAGATGTTGTCCTACAGAACATTCTTGAAAGAACACACCTATATAAGTCCGACTGTCTAACATCGCATTATATGAGAATTGAGTATTTTCTAGTAAACTCATGGATAGACCTAGGAGGACGATGACGCATATGCTCCACCCGTAGGGTAGATTACTGGTGGTCTAGTACTGAGGTTATGACTTTAAGTAAAGCTCATTCACATAAAACTTATAATTCAAGGCTTAGTCTATTGTTCAAGTTGTGGATGAGTGTAGCTTGAAGCTCTAGGCAAGAGTTCAATTTAACAGTCCTAACTAAAACACTAGTACATCAAACAGTAGTAAGAAACAGACAAATCTCTAAATGGACATTTGAGATCTGGTGAGGGATTGTTGGAATTAATGGGTCTAGCCCAAGTATAATTCAATTAATTCTTGAAAGAAATCTCAAAAGCCCAACGAGGCCCATGTATGGCATGGCAAGGTGAAAAATTTTAGTACCACCTTGCTAGTTTAGAGTGGGGTTGTCTAACTTAAATAGTGGGACTTCCCTCCTCCTTCCAAAGCCATGGATGAGGGAGGGGAAGGGAAAACCACACATGCTCGCTCGCCGCGCGGGGCCGTGGCTGCGATTCGTGTACTTGATCGCGTGCTTTAATTTTTTGGATAAATTGATAACTGTTCAAGGCGAATTTTTGGATAGTCCTAATCGGATATGAATCGGGTTCAGTTGGAAAGTCCTATCCGAATACGTAACCGAATCCGCTACGGGTGCTGCCTTAACGGGCAAGTTATCCGGGGCTATATATTTGCCTGCGCGCAGTAGTCTGGTATCAATCTAGTCTGAGTTTTGCCATGTTTCTCACTGCTGCGCCGCTGTTGTAGTCTGCCCTAATCCCGTCGCCGGCGTGCACCCGCGACCGGGAGAGCAGGTCTCCGGAACCATCGTCCTTGCAATCCTGCACCAGGAGAGGCCGAATAAGGTTTTTGGGAAGCGCTCAGCGCGACTGCTCAATTCGATCTGGTGCGTCCTCCTGCTGCATCGGCTCGACGTAAACGTCTTCGTCGTCCACGTCTGTGGCGAGTTCTTGTACTACCTAAGTCTGTATACGCTTGGTACACATTTCTAGTTGTTCTGATCATGGTTGTGACTTTTATTTGTGCTAATATGTTAGATCTGTTCATGATAGTTTCTGTAATAGTTTTGATCTGTTTAATTCAGAATTTAATTAGACAATTGCCTATTTTCTCAACATGATTGAGTGGAATGAGATTTCTTGGAGAAAATGCACCGGAAGCTTGGTTTTTCAAAGGCTTGGATAACAATGATTTTGAGATGTGTGAAATCAGCTCGTTACAAGGTAAAGCTCAATGGAGAGGTTTCAAATTCCTTTGTTCCGATGAGAGGAATCCGCCAGGGGACCCTTTGTCCCCGTATCTTTTCATATTATGTGCAGAGGGTTTTTCAGCCTTGTTAAAACAGGAAAAAGAGTTGAACCACATCAAGAGGGGGGGGGGGGGGTAAAGTTTGGAGCCACTGGGTCTCGTATCTCTTACCTGTAGTTTGCAGACAGTAGCGTCGTCTTCATGCAAGCTACGCTAGACCAGCTTAATCGGCTTAGAGACCTATTGCATAAATATGAAGTGAGTTCAGGACAGAAGGTGAATCTGTCAAAGTCTTCCTTTTTTTTTGGGAGAGGTTGTCCACAATCTGTGAAGGTTGCTTTGAAAAAGGTTATTGGAATCCAGCAGGAGGCTTTGAATGAGAAAAATTTGGGTTTATCAACACAGGTTGGTAGATTAAAAATGGGTCTTTCAAAGGAAACAAACAAAGATTGTGGGAAATAATTTCGTCCCTGCGAGGGCCAGGTTTATCTAAGGCGGGCAAGGATGTTTTTGTTAAATCGGTTCTTTTGGCCATAGAGTGTGTTCCAGTTGCCGAAAGGCCTATGTAAACAGCTAACATCGATGATTTCAAACTTTTGGTGGGGAGCTAGTGCAGGTGAAAATAAAACTCAATCGATTGGGTGGTTGAGAATGTGCAGAACAAAGAAGCAGGGAGAGATGGGTTTTCGTCGATTGGAGGATTTTAATCAAGCTCTGCTTGCCAAGCAAGGATGGAGGCTGCTTGTTAATCCTAATTCTCTCTGTGCGAGGGTGCTTACGGAGAGGTACTTCAAAAGTTGCTCATTCTTGGAGGCCGGTTCACCTAAAAGAGCCTCATATACTTGGTAGAGTATTATCTTTGGTAGAGAGTTGTTGTGTAAAGGATTAATATGGCGTATAGTCGATGGAAGGTTTGTGAATATTTGGAGGGATAATTGGATTCCGAGGGAGGGATCTTGTAAGCCAGTGGGCTTCAGATTGCAACCCAATGTGATAGTGGTCAATGACCTCTTTGTACCAGGGACAAGAATATGGGATGTAAACAAAGTAAATGGAATTTTTTTACGGTGTGATGCCAGAGATATCATGCAAATCCCAGTTTCAGATTGGGAGGGCGAAGATTGTGTAGCCTGGAATTTTACAAAGTCAGGTTGTTTCACGGTAAAGTCAGCCTATCATCTAAAGAGGGAGTTGCAGAACAATGGTGCTAGCTCTTCTATAAATGCTGTCCAAAGTCATAAAGGGTGGTTAAAGCTGTGGAGTGCAGATATTGCAAACAAGTTGAAAGTCCTTGGCTGGAGGGTGATACAAAATGGTCTGGCAATCGGGACAGAGTTGTTCCGAAGGAAAATCAAACAGGATGTTGTATGTTTTTTCTGTGGCAGGGAGGAGAATTTATATCATAGGTTTTGGGATTGCCATTTCTCAAAGTGGATATGGGAGAGACTGGAGTCAAACTTTTAGATAAGAATTCCTTGGCCGGGTGAATGTAATGATCAGAAGATTCTATCCTTTTGGTTACTAGATCATCTAGTGGATTATATCATGTTTGTTAGTGACTCTGTACAATATCTGGTAAGTCGAAATGATGCGCGTCAGGTTGATGCGTTACAATCGCTGGATGGGGTGACTGAAAGAATTATTTTTCAAGTGGAAGAATGGGCAAAAGGGGCAGCCTACTGTTCATCGTCTGACACAGGTGTGGGAGAGGCCTCCAATGGGCTGAATGAAAGTCAATGCAGACACGACGTTAATAATGTGGCAAATTTATAAGGGAGCACTGGTGTGGTTGCGAGAAATGAAGTAGGCGTCTTCCTAGGAGCAGCTTCGCATTTTTACGGAAATGTAGGTGATGCCACACGATGGCCGAAGCTCTGGCTTGTAGAAGGATAGTGGAATTAGCGGCGGAGGTCCAACCTACAAAGCTAATTATCGGGACCGATTGTCTAGAGGAGGCTAATATGTTGAAAGACCAAAATCTGAATAGGTCGGTGTATGGCTCTATTATCCAAGGTTCGTCGATCTGCGCATAAGGTGACACATAGCCTAGCTAAAATATGCCTAACAAGCGAGAAGTGCCAACCTGGTTTTTTTCAGTTCCCCACCTTTATGTATTTGTTCTCTGTTAGTTGAGGATTGTAACCTTAGTTTTAGGCTTGAAGCCTGTTTCTACAAAAAGGACAATATAAAGTCTAGTTTTGAATCATCCATGATCCATAGTCGTAGGAGTATATGTGCAGCTTGATGTATTCAACAACTACGAGCAGGTGAGAAGGAAGGCGAGACCTATAACGAATGACTGATTGTGCTCAACAATTGGCTAAAGAATAATTACTAAAATACCCATCTTTATGTTAATTTATTCCTAATTTACCCTTTGATAACTAATGGTGGATGTATGAGTTGAGGAGAGGTACCTAGGGTACTTCCAAGCATCGTAAAAGGTCTCCCAAATCATTAGCAAACCAGAAGATAGATTTTAATTTGATTAAGCCTAAGATGCTGGCTCACCTTATGAGCATCCTTACACATAGTGCTCTCGCTTTTCGATGGATCAAGCGTGTTGGCTTGCTTAGACCATGCTGCATTATCTGCTTTGTCTTTCAAAATTCGAGAAGGATACTGAGATGACCTTTCAAGTTATGTTTAGCATTGCATCGCTGCCTCGAGAATTGAGCAGTGATTTGATGTAGTAGGAAAGAGATCCGTTCTAACTGTTGGACTGGATTAATCTGTTATTTTAGTTTTATCCAGTTCGATAAGGCAGCATCTGCTCACCAAAATAGTCAATAGTCATGTGATTTGATGCCTAATTGAATTAAATGATAAACTCTGAGCTTCACTTGATAAACTTACCACTTTGATTGATTTTGGTGAGTTGATGATAACTACGATTTGTAAGAAACGCTGACGACCTGACTACAATCGTACGAGATGTTGTTGTGTTGCGTCTTAGTGATCGATACACCTCTCCATGGATTGTTGATCATTGCCAATGCAGATCAACCTTATTTCTACAAGCAAATCGAAAAACAAGCAAAAACAAGATAAAAGCAATATAAATTACAAATAGAAATTGAATACAAATAATAAGTTGGAATTCCGTAACAAGAAAACGATGATCTAACCGATCACGGCTTTACCTAGAAAAGTAGCAATGACTGAACTTTAATCTAAACAAAATCTAAGAAACCCTGAAGGTGTACCTAACTATGTAAAGAAATGAGAGGATGACCTAGAGGTCCTTAGGGTCGTGCTCCACCAGGTTGGGATGCATCCCTCATGGGCTTCACTTGGGCCAAGGTCCCAAACAAAGTTATAAGCCCAAAAGGCCTATCATAGGTGGCGCAACATCTTGTTTCTTCAATGTGGATGACTGAGATATAATTTGACGATGAGGCTAGATCTGTTGAAAAGAAGACTCTAATAACTTTCCATCAAGACTCATGAGCCCAAAATGTAGCTCGTATGCACATTTGGTGACTGTTTAAAGTTGACATTGTAGCAGTTGGCCGAGTTGGATTTCAGAACTTGAACAGCTTAATTTTGATGTCTTCCGATTTACCTATAATATGAGCAAGGGTTGTATCAATAGTAGCCATGGTCACATTACTAAACAATTTGGTTTTTTTGACATATTAGGACGGGGGCCTGTGGCTTTGCATTGTGTTCTGAAGAAGTGAAGAAGTGTTAGGAAAAGGCATATGGATGCCAATGCTAACAAAATCACTCTTAGCTTCTCAAGATGCAGCATAAAATTTTGTACTTAGGATTAGCATTCCCACATAAAATTCATGATTGCTTACAATAGTTTATCATCTCAATGTAAACCTGAATATCAGATCATATGTCAGTCTAACTATGTTCTATTGATTTTCAGTTGACCAAAAATCCACTGGAGGGGATTGCATGGAAATTTGAGAATCTGAGGGAGGCACACCTGACCACATATTTTGGTAAACGCCCAAGCATTCTGTCAATTTTTTCTTTACTGAGATGTGCTCCATCCATTGAAGACCCTCACTGTTAAGGTAATATAAATATATACTCCCCTTGGTCTTATATGTCACAATTTCAACACATTCCTTGGTCATTTTTTTTCTTTTTGTAGGTAGGGTATCCAGTTCCTACATGTTGGTTTATAGATAAACCTTATGAGATTATGAAAACTTTCTAAATTCAGATATAAGGGAGGACCTGAACTTGTTTTCTAGCCTGAAATATGTGTCCCTGAGTGGTACGAACTACTAGTCAAATGAGATGCGCTTTGTGAAGTTTTTGCTCTCCAAAACAGAATCGCTTCAATCATTTGTTAGCATTTCCATCAATCATGAATCAAACGAATGGTATGTGAACGTCCGGATGGAGCTAGAGACCTTTGTGCATCACCCCAAGCTAGGCTGGAGGTAAAGCCTATGTGCAAAGCAACCCAAATAGTGGATGAGGATTCATGTCTGCTCCGTAGTATGGAAGGATGATTTTCAAACTTGCAGCTGTTCAGATTCGAAATGTGGCTGTCGTTGTACAGACATCTTAACAATTTTCCTTCTTGAGGGTGGAGTGCCTTCCGTTTCAATACGAGTGAATGATAGTGGTTCTGTGAAGTTGCTTGAGATGATCATTCCACATAAGTGTGGTAAGAATTTTTTTTTATGGAACGCTCTGACTTGGCTACAATCGCAGTCAAAGATGTTATGGGCATACCTGCCTTGTTTTCTCTCCTTTTCCGTCGGTCAGTATGTTGTTAATTGTTTCTTGAGTATAAACAGGATGTTCAACATATATTTTTTAAGATAAAAGAAGCTACTCACCTAATTACATCGGGAAGATACAATTGTACTAAAAAACTCTCTCAGATTCTACATAACTAAGATGTACACAGATAAAAACACACACTCACACCATCTAGATTCAAGAGAAAACATGATGTTTGAAGGCCTATCAAACTGTAACATCCTGAAAATCATGATAACAAAAATATGTAAAAACTTTGAACTTTAATCAAGCTGTTGTCGTCTTTATTTGAGTTGTCTGCTAATCCTCTTGATAACAAACTTCAAATATTGAATCTCGGAGTATACAGATATAACCCCTAATCAATCTATAAATTTCAAATAAAATTAAGACAGTACAGGAGAAATTACATACAAATTAATTATTAATTCTTAGAATTACAAACATTTGGCTAAAAGTATACTTGATGATAAAGAAGTGGGGAATTAAAATCCTTATTTGATTTCCCTATTATCCAAATATAAGAGGAGTGCAAGAGTCAAAATAAATTGCCAAAGGAGAATAAATTAAATTCATAAACCTAAATCCAATTGCAAATAAATTAGCAACACAAATAAATATGTTAAACTCAAATTAAAATAAACTAAGAACCATGATTATGAATTAATAACGGTTAATAAAATATTTTGCAAAATAAGGTAAATACTAATTTTCTCCTAAAAGCCTTTTCTATGAATTAATATCCCTTTAATGTACTATTCTACAAATAAAACAAGTATTAATTATTTCAAAAAAATCCTTTTAAGGATTAATTCCTTAGGAAATTATTTCACAAATGAAAAGAAGCTATTAAGTATTTTCTAAAAACCCTATTTGTAATCTAATTACTACAAGTAATTTAATCTGTAAAATTAAAGCAAAAGTTTGGAGTTGCTCCATGGAGGGTCTAGCCCAGCTCATCTCTACCCAAACCTTAATTCCTTTGAGTCTAGTGTAGCTCCCTTCCTACCTTTTTTTCTTTTTATTTCCTTCCCTCTTAGGTGTGTTTGTTTGAGCTTCGCTTTTTTTCAAAAGCTAGCTTTCTCAAAAGCTAGCTTACTGGTTGATGATCTTTTACTATAGTTTTTTAATAAATTTTATCTTCTCAGCACATCAAAAGCCAGCAAAAGCTCATTTCAGCCAGCTTTCCAGCTTTCTATTCATTTTCTCAGAAACTAGCTTTACAGTTTTTCGAAAGCTAGCTCGAAAAGCTGGCTATTTGTTTTAGCTTTTCAGCTTCTGAAAAGCAGAAGCTGTAAAGCTACCCTGAAAGCTGAAACAAATAGGGCCTTAGGCCAACCCACCAGGCTGGTCCACCGAGCTGGCCTAGCGAGCCGTCAAGCCACCTAGCCGAGCCGCCAGCCCCCGGCTCCATCCCTTCTCTCCGTCCCAATAGCGCCCAACCGTCGTCGTTCACCCGTTGCCGTCGGACCACTGGAGTCTGGGAGGCAGCCACCGCTCTGGTGGTCACCAATGCTCACCGCCCTTCCCACCGCGCCTCGGGTCCACTGGAAACCGCCACGCCATCACCTAACTCTAGCGAACCGTAGCCGCTTTGCTCGAGCTGTTGCCCTGCTTCTCCATTGCGCCATGCAGCACGGTGCCTGTGCGAGGCGCCGTGATGAGATATACGTGGCACGGAAGCCAACATTCCACGATCACCCTGTGCACTGACGCGTGCCCCACCAAGCCACCCGTGCACCGTCTCGCGCTGTGACAAAGAGTGGACGCTGCATCACCCCTCTCTTCCCGCCCACACCACGCCTCCACGCTTTTCCCCATGAAATCCATGTGGCCCCGCGTCGGCCACGGTCGTTGCTTCCCTGCTCCTCTCGTGCTGCGGCTGCTCTGCTGCAGGACTGCGGCGTCGAGTCGTCTTGGTTAAGCCATCCCGCTGCTTGCCACGCTGCCAGCCATGTGCTATGCTGCCTTGGTCGCAACTCGCATGTGTCGAGCCCGCTTCGACCCTTCGCTGCAGATTACATTTTCTCGTCGCTGCAATCGCCATGTGACAGCGCCCTCCGCTACGGATTACATTTTCGTGGGCTAACTCAGGTTGAAGAAAAAACTTATCGAATTTGTCGGTGAGAAAATTAGAGTTAGTGAAACAGAACGCCTGGTCCAGTGTGAACATGAAGCTAATGGTTCCTGAAGTTGATTTCATAGAACTCATTGGCTGGTTAATTTGTTGCTTCATCTTGACATAATGTCTATCAAATTTTAGTCTTATGTTTGTGCAGCCCCCGACTCTATGCTTAGTTTGAAAACAACTAAACATAGAGTAAAGAACTGTAGCTTTTTGTCATTGAGTAGCCGTTGCTTGAGAGAACATACGCCTTGAGGATGTCTGAGTAGAAAGCTTGGAGATTGGAACATCACTTATTATAGTAGATTAGCATGGCATCTTATTTAGTGGCGCATGCCGAAGTGTTGAGGTTCTCAAAGACATCAAGGTTGGTGAAGTAACGAAACTGACGAAGTAGAGGCAGCATAGGTTATCGATGATGAAGATGAAGTCGTCCAACAATGGTGACAGAGTTGCACAGCCGTGGAGGCATGGACACCAGTCAACGACAACAAAGGCAAACTGACGGTAAAGATGCGCAGCCATAAAGACGAGAACACAAGTTGACGGCGGTGGAGGCAAACTAACGGTAAAGTCGCGTGGCTATAAAGACGAGAACACTAGTCAGTGGTGGTGGAGGTAAGTCGATGATGAAGATGAACACACCCATCTGTGACAGCGCAATAGGCTAGTCGTGAAGGCAAAGATACTAGACGGCGGCGGCAAAGGCAAGCAAGTGGTGAAGACAAACACATCCATCGATGGTGGCGTAATAGGCCAATCGTGAAGGCGATGATACTGGTCAGCGGCGACGAAGGCAAGCTAGTGATGAAGTCAAACATGTCCATCGGTGGCAGTGTAATAGGCCAGCCATGAAGGCGATGATACCAGTCGACAGCGATGAAGGCAAGCCGACGGTGAAGGCGAACACGTCCATCGGCGGTAATGTAATATGCCTGCCATGAAGGTGATGATACCAATCGGCGGCGACAAAGAAAACCGGCGATGAAGACGAACACACCCATCGACGAAGGCATATAAACTAGCCATGAAGGCGATGATACTGGTTGGCGCACGCCCATTGGTGGCAGCGTAATAGGCCAACCATGAAGGCGATGATACTAATCGGCAGCAATGAAGGCAAGCTGGTGGTGAAGACGAACATGCCCATCGGTGACGGCGTAATAGGCCAGCCATGAAGGCAATGATACTAATCGACGGCGATGAAAGCAAGCTGACGGTGAAGACGATGCCACTTATCAACAGCAGCGGAGACCACCAACCATGGCAGCGACTAGTGTAGGTCCTCGTGGGGCATGCTGACCGGGTTCAGTCCTTGTGCATAAGAGATGGCTTATGGGAAAATCCTTGATACACGTATCCGTATTTGAACCCTGTAGTATAAATATGTAGGATGAGTAGTATCTGATTTAAAACATAATACCAGAGAAAAATTCAAGCATTTTACAATATCTATAAATATGTATTTCTCCTCTTGTTGATTTTATTTTCGCCAAGTAGTTGACTCCTTATGTTTAAACACTTTGCCAGACTAGTCATAGGCCCCAAGCATCGAGAGTTGGCTCATGGCACTTCCCAAACATGCACATGAGTGACATGAGTTCGTCTTTCATGGAGCAAAGCTTCACAGATTAGAATTTGTGCTACTCGGGTACTTTTGTAATTGTTAAGAGCAGAAAACAAATCATTTTATCTTTATACTTTTTATTTTTTCTAATACTTAGCACCTTGCGTTATACACTCTCCCAACAAGCCCCTGGGTGCTAGGAATTGGCTCATGGCAACCATCTGTTGACACACCAAATAGGAAGCATAAAAAATAGAGCTTCACTACTTGGAACTTTTTACTCGGATTTATTCACAAGAAATCAAGATAAACATTGTAAAAATTTTGCAAAAATATGATATAACATCTGTAGCCCCCGACTCACCACTCAACGGAGAACCAACTGATGTAGTGAGGCAGAGAAAAATGCAAATACCATATGAAGAAGAAAATTAACGATGACTTAGCTTTTGGGTATTCCCCTTGGTGACGGCAGAGGTGGCCGATGTGGGGACAAGGTCATCCATCGATGACGACGAAGACACCAAACGTGAAAGCAGCTGAGGCGGCCGACGGTGAAAATGAAGACACCCATCAACGACGGTATAATAGGTCAGCCGTGAAGGCAAAGACACGAGTCGATGGCGGCGAAGGCAGCCAGTGGTGAAGAAGAAGTCGTCCAATCAACGATGGTGGAGTCCACTAACCATGGAAGTGAGGCTGTCAATCGCCGATGGGTATAATCAGTATGAAAGGGTAATTAGCATGAGCGCATATAAAAATATTACTTAGATGAGAATATTATACCAATGAGAAAATAAAGTGACTTAGTTGTTTGATGTTTCACTCGCAGATGAAGAGGTTGAGGTTGAACTTGATTTTTTCTTTTGAGTATATTGGTGTTATGGATGAATCATTGTATGCAGCTATGTAGACATAGCATCGTATGTGGCACTTGACCACTAGTTTGACCAGGTATGTTAATATGTGCCCTAGTGCTTTTATGGCTCGCGTTGTCCGAGTATGGATGTGTCTTGTCTTGATAATGTTGGAATCGACCGATGGTGATATGTGCATGATTGCGTTGGTCATAGCTTGCGAGTATGACGGCTTTTGTTCTTGCCAATCAAGGAAAGAACTCAGCGGTGGCGGAGATTGGATCCATCAAACTCTCCGAGATTGATCTCTCCGGCTAGATTGGATCTAGGTCAAAGAACAAAAGTTTGGCAAAGTTATCAGTGAGAAAGTCGATGCTCCCAAAGTAGAAGGCCTGTCCTGGAGCAAAGACGAAGCCGACAACTCCTGAGATTAGTTCCATCGCGCTTGTTGTTGAAAGTTCCGACGTCACCTCTACCTGGCGTGCCAACTGTCGATTCTAGAAATAGGCAATAAGAAAAGGGAGTAGCGCATGAGACCTCAAAGTGGATGGATGTGGAAGATAATGGTTTAGACAGGTTCAGGCCCTCTCGATAGAAGATAATACCCTACTCCTGTTTGGGGATTGAATCCGCCGGGTGAATATCGATCTGACGATCTGATAGTGTTTATCTTCCTTAGAGGGCTCCCTGCCCACCTTATATAGGTTGAGGGGAGGATTACAAAGAGAAAAACCTTATCGGACACGACATCAGTTTCCTAATATATTACATGGTAGTATTCAATCAGGACTTTAGGCAACATTGCGACCGAGTCTTACTCTATTACATAATACATGGATCCAGCCCACCTCCTATCTCTAGTCGGATATACAGGCCGTGTGGGTACCCGGTACCCATATTCTTCCATACATGCCTCGGCTAGCCTTGGTTGGGGAATCCTTCACCCTCACCTTAGAGCAGCCCTGCCTAGCTTCGTCCTGGCCTCAACGTTACCTAGTCTCCAGAATTCGTCCCTGTTGTCGAGCTGCCGCCTTTCACCGCCCAGCCACCACGAGTCGTTTCAAGACCAATCGGTGGCCAAAACGGAATCCCCTCGGTGATGTGGAGTAGCCCCGCCCATCACCAAGCTTGGAACTAGCCAGGTTCACCAGCGTCTGTTGGTATTTCTTACATTTATAGATAAATCCACAAACACACGGATATACCGTTGTGGCATTTAACCAAGGAGTATTTTGGGGTATCATATTTATTTTTTACCAAAAGAAAGACGGCGATCAAGAAGAGAATATTAAGTTACTATGAATATTCATATGTTATAGTTAAGTTGCCAAAGTCTAAGCAGGGTAAGATATATATGGATAATATGGTAGTGTGACGCACACAGAAAAGTCCTAACAAATGGTACACTAATGCTAAGTGGAGAGTATAGTATTAGACCTAGGTTCCTAATGTACTTCTAGTATAGTTGTATAGGTTACACAATAATTATATTCATGGTTAGTTACCCAGTTCTATGCTCCTAGGACTATGAACATACTGCCTCTAGTGGCCTGGCCTGCCACCCAGAGTCGATTTCTTACCATTCGCCCTATGTCATACTCGAGCGTGGAGGATTACAAAGGATTGACAGGGCTGTCACCACATGCCGTCTAACTCTAAAACCCGTGGGATATGACCATAACCAATGTCTATAAAACAATCTAAGCACCACGTTTACATTGCCACAGATACTCTTGCCTCCCAAGACGTCAATGACTAATGTAAGGGCACACCTACATCCTAAATGCACATTGGACCGTGACCGTGGCAATAGAGTTACTCGTCTAACCACGTTATGATTACCATATAAACTATAGATGAGATATATATCTAAGCAAGTACAATATGAACCATACTCAAATGAGAAGATAAATATATTATATTGCTCAAAATCGTACACTAAAGAAAGATAAAGAGACATATCCGACTTTTCAAAGATGACTCGGAACCGAGAAGATGCTCCAAACTAAACTCCTAACTCCATGAGCCTAGAGACTAAGTATGAAATGTAGGAACTACTTCTTATGGTGTGTGTTGAAAGTGAAGTGAAGCTCCTGCTTTATAACCTCTGTATGACGGTTGTGAAGTCGGTTTCTAACCGCCAAACTCCCACAACCGTCATTGGGGCTTCATCTGGACCGTCCATGTGGAAGGTGGGGAGTGATTGGAGCTAAGGGTGGTTCGGCCGAACCCCTAACCGCTCCAACCCCCACTGATTTTCTTCAGTGGCTTACAAGTGGGCCCTTATGGTGGTTCCTAGTTGTTTGACCCCACTTTAAGTCGGTTTCACCTGACTTGTGGGCCCTCCAATCCGTGGGATGCTGATGTGGCGATCATCGATTGGTTGGAGTTGTGTTTCTTCGCCATGCGAGCGTGCTTTCACTTCATTTATTCATATATGTTCCCACATTCATATAATATCCAGGAACATGTGAAACTTTTTTAATTTTAAACCTATATGCAAGTAAAAGATGCTAGTCCCCTTTTATTCTCGAGATCTGTGATGGTCAGAATTGGTACTTAACGACCGTCAACAGCGCCCCTTTCACGCGAGCTTTGGCGCCGCCTAATCCAGCCATGCAACCCTCCTCATGTCACCGCACATAGGTGACTTAGGCCATCCCCCGCCTACCCTTGCCAGCCACACTAAGCTCCGGCTGGCCAAACCCATGCACTCGCCAGCCCTAGCTCGTGCACGCATGAGCAGAGCGAGAGAATCAGAGGGAAAGAACGGGAGGAGGAAGGAGAAGAAAGAGGAGACAAGGAGAGGCTAACCTATAGGCCCACTTTAAGGCTGTGTTTGTTTGAGCTTCGCTTTCCATTTTCTAAAAAGCTAGCTTTTGAAAAGCTAGCTTCTACCGATGATCTTTTACTATTAGCTTTTGTAATAAATTTTTATCTTCTCAAGACATCAAAAGCCGCAAAAGCTTATTTCAGCCAACTTTTCATCTTTTCATTCATTTCCTCGAAACTAGCTTTCCAAATTTTCATTCATTTCCTCGAAACTAGCTTTCCATTTTAAAGCTCGAAAAAAAGTTATTTGTTTTAGCTTTTCGCTTCTATAAAGCGAAGTTGAAAAACTACCAAAAAGCTGGAACAAACAAGCCTAAGTATAAATTAATTATTATAATTAAAATAACATATATTAAAAACTTTGTTAGTCCATGTGACACCGATATGTGTCCTAGTCATCTGAGCTGGTCAACTTGACTGGTCAATTTGACATTGGTCCCACCTTTCAGTGGCTGAAACCTTTTTCCTTACAAAAATAAATCAGTAAAATGGATAAAAATAGTGCTCAGTATTGTTTTACAAATTCCAGGAATTAAAATCTGTTGGTATCTTTAGAAATTCATAGTGAATTCAAATAAGCTCCAAATTGAGTGCAACTTGATTCTAATTTTGTAACTCTATTTGCTGGAATAGAAATAAAAATGGTCACAAGTATATTTTTGCACAATATGCAAAATACACCAAAGTGGTTAATTAATGACCATGCTAAAAATTGTTTTAAGCCAAATTTTAATTTAAACAATAGTTCTCATGAATCTAAAATATGACAATCCTCATTTCCTTTAACCCTAAATCATGAAGCAGGGATGAACCCTAAAATCCAATTCGTAAGAAGACATAAATAAATTGCCAAAGCACCCTAAATCAATTACATGATCAATTCATGCACACGTATAATTTTGGAAATTGTGGTAAATACTCTCTATGACCTTTGGTCTCAATGAAACCAAATATAACGCAATTGCTTGATAAATTGTAAATATCTATTACAATCACAAACGACATGTTGTAACTATAAATAAAATAGACAATGCACTAACCTAAATTGATTTAGGATAAATTAAATCACCATAATCACGAATTATTATCATCAATCGGATGATATTGTAGGATCGAATGCCCAACGAAAAGCCAACCAGAGGGGGGTGAATGGTTGAGTACCCCAAAAACAAAGTTTTAGCGAAAATAAAACTTTACCTCTGTTTTCTGACGTCGGTCTGACCGAGGGTGTGGCACCGGTCTGACCGAGCTGTTCAGCCGGTCTGACCGCCTGATAGCCTTTGGTCTGACTACCCGTAGCCGATCGCCTCAGCCTATTGAACGATGTAGCCGATGCCGATGCCCGCCGGTCTGACCGCTAATGAAGTTGCGGTCCAACCGGGAAGAAGGCGCGGTCTGACCGCCGTAGTGTCTGCGGTCTGACCGGTTAGCAGATTCGAAATACGCCGCCAAACCGAGGAAGAAGAAGACACAAAGAATTCTCAAGAAGATTAATCTTTATTGAAACTCTCTGTGTTTACAAAGTGCAAACAAAGCACTCCTCACAAAATCTCAATCTAAACTTGAAACCCTAACTTGAGAAGCTCTAAAACTCGAACTCAAAATCGATACAAGCGATACCGAGAGGCCACGCCTCCTCTCACTATTTATACACAAAATCCGCAGCCAAGAGCCACGAATCCAACTCATACAAGAAGCCCTAATCCACTAGGAAACCTTCTCGTACAAGAAACAAACTATACATAAACCAACCGTAACAATCCCGGTTTTCCTAAAACCGAAATTTCGCTTTCCATACGCAACAATATCTCCATTGTATGCCATATGGAAACTTTCCAATCATGTGCACTAATCTCCACCCTTTAGCATCCCGCATGATCCCCATCTCGAACGTCACCTTATCTCCAAGTTGACTCCGACTCGATCACCGGCAACACTTTCCCGAGGCGTAAAGAATACCTGCACACAATTAAATAAAGAATACCATATCCGAGCACAAGCTATCCAAACTTGACTCATTGTTAGCATAAACAACCAGACACGTGCATAGGAACACGAAACTTCCATGTATGTATAAGGAAACAAACCGAAACCAAAACCAAAACGCAATCGGCAACCGGTCGGGTGGCTCGGCCGGTCGACCGCAGTAACTGCCCGGTCTCGACCGCGAAACACCTTCTCGACCAACGAACACGCCGGTCGACCGAGTGTGGCAATGGCTGAATACTGTTCATCATCCGAAAATTTAACTCTTTCAAAAACAAAACACTCAAACATATAAAACCCAAATAACCAATTGTTCATTATCCAAAGAAGAATCAAACACACACTTTGATTTTACAATCTCCCCCTTGATGAACACATTGGCAAACAAAATAAAAGAGTTGTTTTGGTGTTTGAAAAGTTAAAAACAAAAATGATAAAAAGCATTGAAGAGCTCAAAAATCAAAGAAAATTTCTCCCTCTTTTGAAAAGAAAGAAAATCCTTTGACCCCAAAAAAAAACTTGCACTTTTGTTTTCCCATACAATTGTTCTCTCAAACAACATTATTTTCTCCCCCTTTTGACAATGAATTCATCAAGCATAAGAGTTATGTTTATTTAATTGTTAAGAGCTTAGCACCATACATAAAGCAAGTCAAGTCATGTGTTGCAATAATAAGAAGATAAATTTATCAATTAGATAGCAAATATGCATTAAAGTAAAATCATGAATCAAATATTTTATAATTAGGAGCAATAACACAATAAGAATTCATGAATTTCAATGATTTATAATGCAACATCTTTACAAGCACATAGGTTGAAAGATAAACCCAAATATATATACCTATTGCAATCTTTATTCTTTCTCAAATATACCTTTTTGCACATATAATTCAAGAGAAAAACTTTTTCATTTTGATTTGAGCCATATTTGTTGCTCATATTTTTTTTCTCTCAATTATTCCGAGTACGTCCTTGTCATCAAGACTGTTTCCAAGGATTCGGTACTCATTATTTTTGCTCACATCGAATACGTCCTTGTCGTCAAGACTGTTTCCAAGGATTCGGTATTCATTTTTTTCTCTCATAGATAATATTTTATTCTCTTTTCACAATGAGCAATGTTAAGTAATTTGAGGAATATTAAAGCAACATAATATATATAAGCATTTAAAATCCAACACAAGTACGAGTATCAACATTGCATATTTCTTTAATTCAAGTATTGTGTTAAAGTGTCATGCATTATTTCTCTTAAATATAAAATCTAGATCACATAAAAATACTAGAATACATATAAGCTATTCTAGTGACAAATAAATCTTCATAATATTGCTAGCATGCACATGATCAACAATATGTATGGAGAAAGCTCTTTTTTCAATTTATTTTAATTTTGTAGCTTGATAAAACAAAGAGCACAAAAACTCCCCCTCAAAACATGCCAAAAGGATGAATGATTCCCAATTCCCCTCGAAGAAAAGCAAAGCGAGAAGAATCCAATGGTTTTGTAAAAATATCAGCAAGTTGCAATTTTGTATCCAAAAATTTCAATTCAACATCTTTCTTCTCAACATGATCTCGCAAGAAGTGAAAACGAATATCAATGTGTTTGGTGCGTGAGTGTTGGACAGGATTCTTAGCAATGTTAATGGCACTTGTATTGTCACAATAAAGAGGCACATTTTCAAAGACAAGTCCATAATCTTTTAAAGTAGAAATCAGCCAAAGAATCTGTGAACAACAACTAGCAGCAGCAACATATTCAGATTCAGCAGTGGATTGAGCTACACTAGACTGTTTTCTAGAAGACCATGCAATCAATGAAGTTCCAAGAAAATGACATGTTCCACTAGTACTTTTTCTATCAATTCTACAACCCGCAAAATCAGCATATGAATAACCACTTAAGCAAAGAGAAGATGAAGTTGAATACCAAATACCAAACTCAAGTGTATAACTCAAATACCTCATGATGCGCTTGACCGCTTTACGATTAGACGCACGTGGAGAAGCTTGAAAGCGCGCACACAAACACACAGCAAATTGTATGTCTGGTCTAGAAGCAGTTAGATACAACAAAGATCCTATCATGCTTCTATACTCCTTTTGATCCACAGCTTCACCATCTTCATCGGGATCAAGAACAGCAGTAGATCCAATGGGTGTAGAGATTGGCTTGCAACTCTCCATCTTGAACCTACGCAAAAGATCTTTGGTGTACTTTGTTTGATGAATGAACGTACCTTGAGGTGTTTGCTTGATTTGTAGACCCAAGAAATACGACAGCTCACCCATCATACTCATCTCAAACTCCCTACGCATAGTCTCAGCAAATTCTACAACCAAAGAGTGAGTCGAACAACCAAAGATGATATCATCAACATATATCTGAACGAAAAGTTGATTTTCACCATGCTTAAGAACAAAAAGTGTTTTATCAATTTTTCCCATTTGAAAACCTTTTTCAAGCAAAAAGTTCTTAAGTCTGTCATACCATGCTCTAGGTGCTTGTTTCAAACCATATAAAGCTTTTGAAAGTTTAAAAACATGGTTGGGAAAATCAGGATTCTCAAAACCCGGTGGTTGTTTAACATAAACTTCTTCCTGTATAAAACCATTTAGAAAAGCACTTTTAACATCCATTTAAAACAATTTAAAACCTTTAGAAGCAGCAAAAGCTAGCAAAAGTCTAATTGCCTCAATCCTAGCAACCGGAGCAAAAGTTTCATCAAAATCCAAACCCTCCACCTGAGTATAACCCTGAGCAACTAGTCTAGCCTTATTGCGAACTATCAAACCATCCTCATTTTGTTTATTTTTGAAAACCCACTTGGTTCCAATAATATTATGTCTAGAAGGAGGTTCAACTAATGACCAAACTTTATTTCTTTCAAAATTTTCAAGTTCTTCATGCATGGCGTTAATCCACGATTCATCAGTTAATGCATGAGTAACATCTTTGGGTTCAAAAGAAGCAACAAAAGCAGAATTCACAGAGTCATGCGCAGTTACCTTAGATCTCGTTGTCCGCTCATTTAAATTACCTATTATTTGTACCGGCGGATGTCGTCGCTGAATGTGCAAGGGTGCAGTGATCTCAGAAGTTGATTCACGTTCTGGTTCAGCACTGGTCGTGGTCCTCGAAGAATCTTCTTGATTGGAATCGTCGGAGTCCGAAGAGGTTGGCCCCTGCCAGTCTGACCGGGTCTCTGGTCGGTCTGACCGGGCAGCCTCCTCCGGTCTGACCGACGGCACCTGGCCGGTCTGACCGGGCTGGTCGACCTCATCGTCATCGTCATCGCTTTCGTCTTCAAAGATTCGACCAAACTCCCCCTGATCCTATGGCAGTGTACCTGAAAAATCTGGTCTAGTACGGACTAGCCTCATCAAAAGTGACTTCGCAAGTCTCGACAATTTTGTTAGTCTCCAAAAGAAGTACACGATAGCCACGAGTGTGTGCGGGATAACCAAGAAATAAACCATCAATTGAACGTGATTCAAACTTATCCAAATTTCCAGATTTTAACACAAAGCACTTGCAACCAAAAACACGCAAATGTAAAACTTTAGGCCGACGACCAAAATGAAGCTCATAAGGAGTTTTGCTAAGTTTAGAACGCAAGAAAATGCGATTAGAAACATAGCAAGCAGTGTTAATAGCTTCGGCCTAAAATTTTCTAGGTGTGTGATATTCATCTAGCATTGTCCTAGCCATTTCAACCAAAGAACGATTTTTTCTTTCGACAAAACCATTTTGTTGAGGAACACGTGGAGAAGAAAATTGATGTTCAATTCCTTTTTTTCACAATTCAAGCGAAGAAAAAGACTTCGAAAGTGTCCAAAGGCCTCGTCCTTAGTTGCCATGAAGAAAACCCAAGAATATCGAGAAAAATCGTCAACAATAACTAACACATACCATTTTCCTCCAACAGATTGCACTCTAGCTGGACCAACGGTGTCCATGTGTAAAAGCTGTCCCGGTGCATCCGTTATCACGAAAGAATTGGTGTGTGAGAAGAAGCAACCATTTTACCATGACGACATGGTGCACAAACCAAATCAAGATCCTTTTTGAGTTTTGGCAAACCACGAACAAGATCCAAACCACTTAAACGAGTCAAATGATCAAATCCGACATGACCAAGTCTACGATGCCAGAACATCAAATCTTTGTTGAATTTTGCAACTAAACAAGTAACAATAGGAGAAACAGGGTTTTCAAAATCAGCTTTAAAAACTCTCCCATAATGAGAAATGTTCAAAATAGAATCACCACAAGAGTCAAATATTTTACTTCCAGTTTTCTTGAAATGAACTTCAAAGTTTTCATCAACAATTTGTGAAACTGAAAGTAAATTGTATTTTAAATCTTCTACCAAAGCTACCTCTTTTAATTCAAACTTGTCACTTACCTTGACGGATCTGGTAGCGATAACGGCACTTGTTGAAGCATCCCCAAAGATTATTGATTCCGTCTTGGATGCCAACTTGAGGGAGGAGAACCACTTCTTATCACCGTCATGTGCCGCGAACAACCGGAGTCCATGATCCACACGTTCTCCTTCCTCGCCACGAAAGCCTACAAAACAAAGGATGTCGAGGCCTCGCATCGGGTTAGTTAAAAGAAACTTAGGAATCCAGATCTGAGACACACGACCGAGATCCAATAGGCACAAAACCACGAGAAAAAACAATTTTGGAATTTTCGAGAAATTCCTTCGGGCGGTCGGCCGCCGTGGACGCTCTGGCCGGCCAGGCGCCATCGCCGGTCCGACCGAGGCAATGCCGCCGGTCCGACCGGTGCCAGGCCGGTCGACCGATGGACCAAGCTGCGTCCGACCGGCCTTCCCGAGGGAAAACCAGATTTTTGCCATTTTGATTTTGCAAAATTATTTTCTCTTTCCTTTTTCTTTTCGTGCTAATCTGAAACAAAAACCAACAAGATGACCATCCTTACCACAAAAAGAGCAAGAAAACTTTTCTTTAGTAACAGATGGTTTTGCGAATTGGGTTTAGTTTCTTTTAAATAAACGAAAGAGAGATGACAAATTTCCAGCAGACTTGAAAGCTGTTTTCATGGTGTTAGGTTTTGTCAAAATTTCACCGTTTTCAGTTATTCCTAAAACATTTGGAGGATTTTTGGTAAAATAGTCATGAGCATCAAAACCTATTCCCTTATTGTCGCTACACACTTTTGATTTGTCCAAAATCATGTTGAGTTGTTTCTTACCATCGGAAAATTTTTGCAAAGAACTTTTCAAGTAAGAAACTTCTTTTCCAAGATTAACACAATTTTTACAATCAATTAAAACATCTTTGCCTTTGCGACATTTAGAGCAAGAAGCTACCTCATCTTGTTTAACTATTTCTTCCATGTGCTTAGCACGAGCTAAAGCATCTTTTAGTTTTAATTCATTAGCATCACAAGTTAAACAAGATTTAGAAGCTAAAACTTGAGAATTATTGACATCTCACATTTCAGCATTTAAAGATTCAATTACAAATTCTTGTTTTTTAAACATTTTCTCACATTTTTTGTTCTTAGCACTTAAAACAAGAATTGCATCCTCAAGTGAACTTACCTCATTTTCTTCATCTGAAGAATCTTCATCTCCATGCGTCATGAGACAAACGCCGGAGATGTTCTTGCCCTTCTCCTCCTCACTGTCAGAGTCTATGTCACTGAGTGGCTCAAAAGCGGCATAGACTTGACTCAGCACCTTCTTGATCATCTCCTTGAAGCGCCTACCCTTGGGTTTGTCATCCTTTGTCTTCTCGGCGCTCTTGTCCTCCTTCTTGCTCCTCCCAAGCTTGGGGCAGTTGGAGCGGATGTGATCCAAGGCGCCACATTCAAAGCAACGCATTGGTCCTCCTTTCTTCCTGAACCTAACTCTGTTCATAGCTCTGGAAAGCTTGTTAGTAGCAAGAGCCAAGTCCTCCTCCTCGAATTGCTCGAGTTGTTCATCGGACATGGCGTTAATCAAAGCAAGAGCATTTGAAGATGACGAAGAAGCAACATCTGAAGAAGTCGAACGAGAAATCAAAGCACTTGACTTAGAATCCGTTTTACGAGAAAGAATATTCATCTCATGAGTTTTGAGTTTTGTATAAAGCGAATCCAAAGTCAAATTTGCCATGTTAACAGATTCTTGAATAGAAGTTACTTTCATCTCCCAAATAGACATATCAAGACCATTTAAAAAGTGGCGAGAAATCTCAGACTGTGGATAATTAGTGTCATAAGAAGAATCAACAGATCTAAGATTGCTCAAGATTTTATTAAACCTACCAAGATAGTCATCCAAAGCTTCAGCAGGTTTCATCTCAAATTTTATATATTCCTTTTTAAAAAGATCTCGACGAAGTTCTTTTATGTTTGTAGTTCCTTGATGAAAGTTTTTCAAAGCGTTCCAAATTTCATTAGCGGTTTGAAGATGAGAAACACGATCAAAATCAGAACGCGAAATTCCATTCAACAAAATATTGCGAGCTTTGCAATTGTTATTAAACTCGGTTTTCAAAGCATCAGTATTAATGGCATCGGGTATGGTGTAGGGAAGCGCAACTTTTTGCCACACATCATAGTCTTGAGCCATGATGTAAGATTGCATCTTACTACACCAATATGCAAAATCGGTGCCATCAAAAACATGCTGTTTTGTTGAAAATTTATCCGACATGATGAAAGACTTTAGATCAAAGAAAATCCAAAGCAGAAAAACGTGGCTTTGATACCACTTGTAGGATCGAATGCCCAACGAAAAGCCAACCGGAGGGGGTGAACGGTTGAGTACCCCAAAAACAAAGTTTTAGCGGAAATAAAACTTTACCTCGTTTTCCGACGCCGGTCGACCGAGGGTGTGGCACCGGTATGATCGAGTTGTTCAGCCGGTTTGACCGCCTGATATCCTTCGGTCTGACCGCCCGTAGCCGATCGCCTCAGCCGATTGAACGATGTAGCCGATGCCGATGCCCGCCGGTCTGACCGCTAATGAACTTGCAGTCCAACCGGGAAGAAGGCGCGGTCTGACCGCCGTAGTGTCTGCGGTCTAACCGGTTAGCAGATCCGAAATACGCCGCCAAACCGAGGAAGAAGAAGACACAAAGAATTCTCAAGAAGATTAATCTTTATTGAAAATCTCTGTGTTTACAAAGTGCAAACAAAGCACTCCTCACAAAATCTCAATCTAAACTTGAAACCCTAACTTGAGAAGCTCTAAAACTCGAACTCAAAATCGATACAAGCGATACCGAGAGGCCACGCCTCCCCTCACTATTTATACACAAAATCCGCAGCCAAGAGCCACGAATCCAACACATACAAGAAGCCCTAATCCACTAGGAAACCTTGTCGTACAAGAAATAAACTATACATAAACCAACCGTAACAATCCAGGTTTTCCTAAAACCGAAATTCCGCTTTCCATACGCAACAATATCTCCATTGTATGCCATATGGAAACTTTCCAATCATGTGCACTAATCTCCATCCTTCAGCATCCCGCATGATCCCCATCTCGAACGTCACCTTATCTCCAAGTTGACTCCGACTCGATCACCGGCAACACTTTCCCGAGGCGTAAAGAATACCTGCACACAATTAAATAAAGAATACCATATCCGAGCACAAGCTATCCAAACTTGACTCATTGTTAGCAAAAACAACCAGACACGTGCATAGGAACACGAAACTATCATGTATGTATAAGGAAACAAACCGAAACCAAAACCGAAACGCAATCGGCAACCAGTCGGACTGGCTCGGCCGGTCTGACCGCAGGCAACTGCCCGGTCTGACCGCCGAAACACCTCCGGTCAGACCAACAGAACACGCCCGGTCAGACCGGCTGTGGCAGCCGACTGAACACTGTTCATCATCCGAAAATTTAACTCTTTCAAAAACAAAACACTCAAACCAATAAAACCCAAATAACCAATTGTTCATCATCCAAAGAAGAATCAAACACACACTTTGATTTTACAGATATAACTACCATAAAACAAATAAAATCCGGAATATATACACAACCACAAATGTTAAACTAAGGTTACAACAAAATGGAAGTCCGCCTTGAACCTATCTTTTAAAATATAGGTTCATCGACAATTCAGATAATAAGTGAAACATCAATAAAACCTTACTAGTAACAATGTTTTTCCTCAAGGTGGTGGTGATTACCCATCTATATTAAAGATATGTTATGACATGATAATAAATGTAAAAGACCATAAAAATTCAAAATCACGACAAAGTTTTCAATAAAGGGAATGGATGGAATAAGATATAATAAATGTAAAATACCATACAAATTCAAAATCACGACAAAGTTTTCAAAAAAGGGAATGGATGGAAGAAGATATCTAAAAAACCTAAAGATAAATTAAAAGAATAAAGTGTTTCGATTTGTTTTTGGCCTTGCCATAAGCTTAGCCCATTGCTCTACCTTAATTTAGTTTAGCCAAGCCCTTAGAGGCCTTCTAGTTCCATAAAGGAGAAGAGAGCTAGCAATCATATAATTTTTCCCTAGATTTAGGTTTTTGTTTTGTGAGATTGGTTGTTGTATTTGCTAATTCTCGCTCAATTAGATTGTCGCTCATGAGGCACATGAAAGTGCAAATTAATGAGGTGAAGGCAAGAGCAAGAGTTAATCATCAGATCACCATGAGCAAAGCAAGTCATCACACCCCCTTTCCTTTTGATCATGTTGATCCAAATTTATAAAATGCTTTGTTTGTAAATTGCATGCTCTATTTCAAAGTATGATTATGAAGAATTTGTTCGTCAATAATCTCCTACCACATTATAAATGATCCATGCCAATTATTTGATTACCCAACCCTTGTAAACTATATATAACTAATTTATATGTTATATTCATGCTTATCCATTCTTAGGAAATTTTGGCTGAATTAATCACTTAATGTCTACTAAAATTTAACAAGGCAATCATGTGGGAGATGACTGGTTGAATAGTGAACCGGTTGGGATGTTTTTAAAATGAAACAAGTTTCTGAATAGGACTTGGGTATGCGAGATGTTAGTAACCGAGGTGGGAGGTTTTTAGTTGCACACCCAAGTCGATTAAGGACCGGTTCCTTTTGCGACCTCTAGCTATTTACATGTGCAACTACATGTTTGGAATGGGATGGATATGGCTGACTAATTTACTGAACTACGGGCATATACTTGGAACGAGGGGTAGACTAGACCTTGCAGGTCTGGCCTGGCAAGACTAGTCTGGATAGGTTCACATCTCTGAGATGATGGGTCTGTGGGACACTAGTGATGTGCTCAGGTCGGACGAAACGCGTAAGGAGTTAGGGATGTGTCATTACCTACCCATCAGTGGCTCGCCCTAGGGAGAGCGTCACCTATCCTAGCACAAGGGGGTCACTGCCAGGATATTGCCAGTAGGAATGTATTGTAAAGGCCTTGTCGCTGCACTTGCGCTAAATGCCTTGACTGGCTAGGCATTAGAGTGCGATGGCGTGTGGCTACAGCGTACAACCTCTATAGAGTGAAAACTGTTCGAATAGCAAGGTCTTCTGTTCCTATCTCTAAGATATCCACAATTTGAGCAGAAGACCTTGCCAATATGCTTGCATACTTAGCAGGATGAACGAAGCGTTGAACGAATACTAGGTTGTGACCCTAGTCAACTGCTTGTTGGCATATATTTGGGCCTACTACTAATTTGGTTTTCTGCTGTTGTTTATCGATAGAGCATGGGCATAATTAGTCTAATTAAAGGTATTAAATTCTTTTAGCCTAAATTCATTTGCTTATTGTTTTGAACTGGCTATGTATGTGCGTATCAACTACTGATCTAGGGATTGGTACAGGAAAACACATCAGGTTTTCCGGTTTCCAAAACCGGGCCCCGACACAATCCATAGACTAGGACGCCACCTATGTCCCTAGGTAAAACACTGTGGACCCCCGTTTTTGGAACGGGAATCTTTCGTGTTCTTAGTACCATTTTCCTGGATCGAGTAGTTTGGTACCCACGAAATACAGTACTGGATAATCAGGTGCACATGCACAAATAGTCTTACAGCAAAAGTATTACAACATAGGCCCGAAGGCAGTATCCAACACACAGGACCTCATAGTCTAGATACAATCAAAAGTAGAATTTAGGTAAGGCAGCGGAATGAAAGCAGCGACTCGTCGATTTCCACAGGCAACGACCGGAGAATAAGACCTAGCAGGCGCCATCGGCTTCTTCGCCCTCCTGGTAGTAGGCATATGGATCCTCCAAGTCTTCATTTCCATCATCTGAAGGTTTGTGCGTATAGCAAGGGTGAGTACCAACCGTACTCAGCAAGCCAACACGGAAGTGATGCACATGATAGGGTTATTCAAAGAATGGCTGGGGTTCTTCTGAATAAAGCCAATTTTCACAAACTTTTTCACAAGCCTAAGAGCTATCCAAGTCAAGTTTTAGTTCCACAGTTCATTAAGTCGGCGACGGTTCTGTCAACCATCCATTGTGATCACAAGGATGGCTTCCCGCCTCCGGTTCGTCATGGTTTTTCTGGGGAGTCCACCTCTTCTCGCATTTCGAGAAGTTGATCGACCAGTGAATAAGAATCATCATGCAAACCCATCCCATCATTTTAAAGTTTAGAGTCTAGCCAAGCGAAAGTTTTGTCACGATGCTCAATCTCCACGAGCACTGCTATTCGAATAGATTGATTCATTCACACTGCAGTGGATGTACACTTTACCCGTACTCCGCGACTGCCCAACAAATGAGCCTACGTCCCAACACATGAGACGGTCACGGCAAAGCCTTTCAATAACCTCACTTTGGCAGTACCCGCTCCATGAACTTAAACCCTCTTGCACTCTAGCCGTCCTTTTCTAGAAGTGTGAGGAGTTCTGGCGCTCCCGGGGGTAAGGGAAGACTGCATTTATCAAGTTATGATTAAGTTCGATTTTCAATCATCCATTCCCAATCTCATCCCATACAAAAGAACCACTATGCAGGGGTACCGCCTCCGCTCGGCTATTTACTCCGCTAGGTCTATACCCATTTGAGAAGTACGGTTGTACTGGCTCGTTTCCCGGCTATCTCATGGCTCGGTCCTTAATTGACCAGGGTCGGCACTTGCCCTTTCCGGAATCCACCCAAATCATCCAGCCGCCCTAGTCTAAAACATTTGTTTGGTACTTTTAGTTTTCATCAAAACTCATTTTATCATTCTCATGGCAATGTGGCGCTCATGTCTCCACATGCCGTATCTCAACTACCTTCCCTAAGGTAGTTGCCCAAGCATAAAGCTCTTTATAAAATCATGAGTATGCATGAATCTACTAATAGCATAGCTAAGCATTTTGCCGAAGTTATTCTCCGGTTGTATGAATCACATCGAGGGTTGCAAGGAATAATTCTAAAGGTAATCAATAACAAGGCATGGCACAACAAGTATAGGTAATTCTTTGTGTATGGAATGCATGTTTAAAGTTTAAAACAATATCATTTCGCAATTGGGATCAATATGTTCAAAGAGGGTGATGACTTGCCTTGCTCGCACGCTTGTTGAGTGGGGTCTTCGACGTAGTCAGTAGCTGCTTCTTCGGATGCTATCCATACGTGCGAAATAAAAGATTGAATCCAATTAAATTCGACAAGAACGAATAAGGAATCAAGAAAACCAAAAAGAGTACACCAAAATATCTCCATATGACTTTGCACGAGTTGCGGAGGACTTAGAGTAAAACCGACTGTAATATCGAGTTACGGTTATCTAGGGTTTTTTGTAGAAAGAACCAATGAAGTGATGAAGCGAGAATTTTACGAATGTTGTTTAAGAGATTCGTTGATACATTTTATTGAGTTCAAAAGGTTAAGTATAGTTTGAAGAAAAGAAAAATAAAAATAAATCTTCGGGAAGAGTTTTTGTAAACGCAAAGTTCTCCGAAAATCGTATATAGGAGCTCATTTCATTTTAAAGAAAATACCTGTGAAAACTATAGAATTTTGGCGTAAATATTCCCAAAATATCTCCAAAATATCTCCCAAAATTTTTCCCTAATTTCTTTCTATTCTTCTTTCCCTTCTTTCCCTTTTTTTTTTTTTTCTTTCTCTTCCTTTCCTTTTTCTTTTCCTTCCCTCTCTGTTCTTCTAGCGTCGGCGGCCGACGGGGAAGAAGAGGGCGCCAGAGGCAAGGGAGGGCCGGAATAGCTAGTATAGGGGTCCTTTCACCATCTAGGGACCACGGGGAACCCATCCCAGGGCTTAGCCGGGACAGAGGGGTGGCGGGGAGAGCTGGCGATGGCGAGGCGGCTTAGGCGGCGACGGCGCACGTCGGCAGCGCGTTCCGGAGACAGCATGGCCACGGCGAGGGGCTTGGGAGCATCCTAGGGACTCAGCGGTGCTAATGGCGGCGATGGTTCGGCCAGAAAAGCACGGGGGTGACCTAGCGACGTGCGCATGGCGACGGCCGATGCAGGGGAGTTCGGCGGCACTCGTCGCCGGCGATTTCCGGCGGCCATCTGGCTCGGGGGACCTAGGGGAAACAATGCTTAGAGCACGTAGATAATGGTAGTACCTTTAATTCGGGAGGATATCAACCGAGGGCGACGAATTTTTGAGTTTTGCACCGGGCGGTCGAGTTAGGGTTCTTCCGGCCGAGCTCCGATTCTCTCCAAAATTTGAGCAATGCGGTGGAGGAAAATTGGGGCTAATTTGGGGGAAAGCTAGAAGGAGTGATGAGGAAGAAATGCTATATGGGCAACTCAGTTCGGGGTGCTCGTTTTATAGGCGGCCGACGGTCGGGGCGCGCACTGGTGTGGCGTCAGCGGCGTGGCGACGGCATGGGTGCGCGGGTGCGGCTGACGGCAGTGCGGTGAGGCCACAGCGGTGTGGTGCGCGTGCGTGGAGGTCATGGCGACGTGTGGGCGGACAGCTGCGTGGGGCTGGTGACGCGCGCGGGTACGGCGAATGTCACGCAGCGCGGCGAGGACAGGGCAGCGCGCACGTGCGGTCGTACGCGCGAGCGTACAGCGTGGAATGTGCGAGGCTAGGGGTGACGCGGGCGAGGCACGACGGGGCTGTGCGGGGACGTGGTGATGCGGGCGAGGCACGACGGGGGCGTGCGCGGGCGTACGGCGACATGGCGCGTGACGACCGCGGCGGCGTGCGTGTGGCGACCGCGGGAGCGCGTGTACGGGCGCATGGCGGGCGACGTGGCGGACACTGTGCGCAGGACGGGGTGACGCGGGCGACGTGGGGAGCAGCTGCGACGCGCGACGCGTGTCGCGCGCGCACGAAGGCCCGGACACGATCGAGCACCTGCGATCAATGAATAGTGCAATCTTTCATTTTTCCCGAATTGAATTCCTAATTTTCCCATCCCTATTTTCTTTCATCCTAAAAATTCAAAATTAATTCTAATATCCCTAAAATAATTTTGGAGTTATATTTTCAAACTGTTTCCCCACTCTTTATTATTCAAAATATAATTTTCATATTTATTTTATTCCTCCCTTTAAATTCAAGAAAATAGGTCCTTAGGTAAAAAAATAAGTTTCTAATTTCATAATTCTTTTTCAAAAATATTTTCATCATTCAAATCCAAATGTTTATTATTTTTTCATCACCAATTTAGGATTTAAACCAAAATATATTCTTTTCAAGGAAGCCCTTATAAATCCCCAAAATTATATATTTATCCACTTTCAAAAATATATTTTGAACTATTTCTCCCATTGGGATTTCAAAGCTTAGGGTTTTTATCCAACTTCACATCGAAGTAATTCCAGAAGAAACTCTTACGCAACTGAACTGGAAAATAAGATCGAAAAACACGATAGGAAGCAATGACTCAAAAAGTTTTTTGTGAGTTCCGATTTTTAAATTCTGATTTTAATTTCTTCGATTTTCAGGGTGTTACAAACCTACCCCCCTAACAATAAATCTCATCCTCAAGATTTCTTACCGTTTGTTGAGTAGGTGTGGGTATTCAGTCTTTAGAAAATCTTCGCTCTCCCAGGTGGCCTCTTCTTCGGTGTGATTGCTCCATTGCACTTTGTACATGCGCCATGACTTGGTTCGTGTCGTCTTTTCTGCCTCGTCCAATATCTTTATTGGATGTTCCGGATAGGTGAGATCATTGTTGATATGGATGGTATCCAAAGGAGCTTGCTCTTTCGGCACTCCCAGGCACTTCTTCAATTGCGACACATGGAACACTGGGTGGACATCGGAGATGTTCTCGGGTAACTCTAGCTGGTAGGCCACTTCGCCTCTTCTGGCGCTTATCAGGAATGGGCCCATGTACCTTGGCGCAAGTTTCCCTTTGACCTTGAACCTCTGAGTCCCGCGTAGTGGTGAGACCTTTAGGTACACATAGTCGCCTACAGTGAACTCTAAGTCCCTTCGACGAGTATCCGCGTAGCTCTTCTGTCAAGATTGGGCCGCTTTTAATCGGTCCCGGATCAGGCGGACCTTTTCCTCGGCCTCTTTGATTATGTCAGGCCCAAACATGGCTCGTTCTCCAGTTTCTGACCACATCAATGGGGTTCGGCATCGCCGACCAAATAGGGCTTCATTTGGCGACATCTTCAGACTTGCTTGGTAGCTGTTGTTGTAGGAGAATTCGGCGTACGGTAAGCATTTTTCCCAATCCTTGGTAAAATCCAGTGCACAAGCTCTCAACATATCCTCCAGAACTTGATTTGTCCTTTCGGTCTGCCCGTCAGTCTGGGGGTGGTAAGCGGTACTGAAGGCGAGGTGACTTCCGAGTGCCTCATGAACTTTGCTCCAGAAATGGGACATGAATTGGGTACCACGATCCGATATAATTCTTTTTGGTACACCGTGAAGACACACGATCCTACTCATGTATAGTTCCGCTAGCTTGGCACTATTGTAGTTAGTCTTAACGGGGATAAATCTGACGGTCTTGGTGAGCCGATCTACTATTACCGAAAGGAATCATATCCCGTTGCAGTTTTGGGTAGTCCAACGATGAAATTCATGCCTATCTCATCCCACTTCCACTCGGGAATCTTGAGTGGCTGCAACAACCCTGCCGGTCATTGATGCTCGGCTTTTACCCTTTGGCATATATCGCATACGACCACGTATTCGGCTACGTCTCTCTTCATATTGGGCCACCAGTATTCCTCCTTCAAATCCTGGTACATCTTCGTGCTTCCCGGATGTAACGAATAGGCTGATTCGTGTGCTTCTTTTAGGATCAATCCTCTCAAACCACCTTGTTCAGGCACGTAGATTCTTTTCTTATACCACAGGGTTCCCTTGTCATCTACCGAGAACTCCTTTGCGTGCCCAGCGGCCATGCGCTCTTTGATCATTTGTGTTTCTCCATTATCCTTTTGAGCTTCTTCTATTTGGGTCCTCATAAGAGGTTGGATTTCTAGTGAGTTCACTTCTCCGTGAGGAATCAGGTGTAAGTTAAGTCGGGCCATCTCTTCTTGGAGCTTACTGGCCATGCCTTCCAGTCTCATATGGTTGCATTGGGCTTTGCGGCTTAACGCATCAGCCACTACATTCGCCTTGCCGGGGTGGTAATGGATTCCTAGATCGTAGTCTTTGATCAATTCCAACCATCGTCTCTGACATAAATTGAGATCGGACTGAGTAAAGAAGTATTTGAGGCTCTTGTGATCAGTGTATACATCACAGTGATTCCCGATCAGATAGTGTCTCTAGATTTTTAATTCATGAACAACTGCTGCTAATTCCAAGTCATGTGTGGGGTAGTTTTCCTCGTGGGGTCGCAGCTGTCTCGAGGCATATGCCATGACCTTTCCATCCTACATCAATACGCCTCCCAGTCCTTGTCGATACGCATCACAGTATATCACAAAATCCGTACGGTTGTCAGGTAGGGTTAAGATTGGGGCGGTGGTTAATTTTTCTTTTAGTTGGTCAAAGGCCTCCTGACACTTCTCGTTCCATGTGAATTTCTTCTCCTTCTTCAAAAGTTGAGTCATGGGTCGGGCTATCGTGGAGAACCCTTCGATGAACCTCCGGTAATATCCGGCCAATCCCAAGAAACTCCGAACCTCTGTCACTGACTTGGGTGCCTTCCATCCTGTAACAGCTTCGACTTTGGCAGGGTCTACCGCTACTCCTCTGGCTGAGACTACATGGCCAAGAAAAGCGACTTCCTTAAGCCAGAACTCACATTTACTAAACTTCGCATACAACTGATGCTCTCGTAGCTTCTCAGCACCAACCGTAGGTGTTCTGCATGTTCCTCATCGTCTCTGGAATAGATAAGGATATCATCGATAAACACCACCACGAATTTATCCAGATATTCCATGAATACCTTATTCATCAGATTCATGAAATACGCCGGGGCATTGGTCAATCCAAAGGACATTACTGTGAACTCATACAAGCCATAACGCGTAGAGAATGCTGTTTTAGGAATATCTCCGGCTCTAATCTTCAACTGATTGTATCCTGACCGAAGATCAATCTTCGAGAACACTTGGGCACCCTTGAGTTGATCAAATAAGTCATCAATTCGAGGTAGTGGGTACTTGTTTTTGATGGTCACTTCATTCAACGATCGGTAATCTACACACATCCTCATACTTCCATCCTTCTTTTTGACGAAGAGCACTGGGGCTCCCCAGGGAGAAGAACTAGGGCGTACAAATCCTTTTTCCGGTAGCTCTTTGATTTGCTTCTTGAGTTCTTCTAGTTCGTTAGCCGGCATTCGGTAGGGTCTCTTGGATATGGGGGCAGTACCAGGCAATAGGTCGATGATAAACTCTATGTCACGATCAGGGGGCATTCCGGGCAATTCCTAAGGGAATACATCCGAGTAATCCTGCACTACTGGCATCCCGCTCAAAGGTAGCATGGTAAATACTCCCGCAGCTTGCTCACATAGCATCGGGTTTTGGTCCATGGTTATGTTCATTGATGACCCCCATGGGGTGGATACTGTGACTTCCCTTCGGCCACAGTCTATGACTCCATTGTTCTTATTCAACCAATCCATTCCAAGTATGATATCAAGAGTTTGTGGTGGTAGTACCATAAGGTTTGAAAGGAATACCACGTCTCTAATCCGTATGGGCACATTGATGCAAGCATGGGGTACAGTTATGTTTCCCCCAGGCGAGTGTACCAACATGGATCTCTTAAGTTCTACCTGGTGTAGATTGTGTTGTTTGCTTATTTGTGATGATATGAATGAATGCGATGCTCCGGAATCAAATAAGACTTTAACCGGGGTAGAGTTGGTAGAGAACATACCCATCAGCACGTTCTGATCCTCCTGCGCTTCTTCAACACGCACATGATTCACTTGTCCGCGCCGAAATCCGGTAGCAGTCTCATTGGGTTGCGGCGTCCTAAACAGACCGCGTCCAGCAGCATGAGCAGTAGTTCCTCGTACAGCCGTTGTATTGGCAGTACGCATGGGAGTCTTGCGTGGCTTGGGCAGTGTTGGAGTAGTGCCCAAGCTCTCCACGGTTGAAGCGGTTCACATTCCTTCTTCCGGTGCGGCTAGAGTCGGTGTCGGGTACGGCGGGCGCGGTCGGCTGCGACGTGGTCGGGTGTAGGGGACGGCGGTTGCCACGACGGTTGGTTTCCACCCGGACGGGGTGGCTCCCTTGGGGCCGAGGCGCTCCACGAAGTGGGCGGGCCATAGCAAGCCTCCTCTTGCGGTTGTTTTCCACCATCTTACGGTCATGCTCCAATCGTACAACCTTGTTGATAAGGCTTTGGAAGCTGACGTGGTCTTGACCGATCATTGGCCCTCTTAGCTCATCATTCAATCCTTCGATAAATTTATCTATTTTCTCTTCTTCGTCTGTCAGGTCACTGGTGGCATATCGAGCAAGCTGTGTGAACTTGTTCAGGTATTCTTGCACCGTGGTGTTGCCTTGGCGCAACCTTTGAAATTTGTTCTTCTTCATTCTCATGACCGTGGCGGGTACAACATTTTCACGGAAGGCGGCCGTGAACTCTTCCCAGGTTGGTTCTCCGGCGTCTTCTGCCCGTGTCTCTTTGTAGGTGTCCCACCAATCACTTGCGGGCCCTTCCAGCTGATTGGTGGCAAGGATGACTCTGTCGGCTGGACGAGGGTCAACTTCTTCTCTATTACTCTCAACCAATCTTCGGCATCCATTGGCTCGTCGGCCATGAAAAATGTATGCGGCTTGGCTCGCATGAACTCTCCTAAGCTTGATCCTCCGCGATTCCCTTGGTTGTTGGCGATGGCTTGAAGCAACTGGGTTTGCAAAGCCATGACTTCCGCTAAGGTGAAGGGATTGGGCTCTGGTGGGTTCTCGTTGGATGTCGAAGCTCTGCGACGGTGCGCCATCTGAAGAAGGTAGATGAGTTAAGAGATTGAACCTACTAAGGTCATGGTTTCTAAGTGACTTTCTCTTCAAATTGTTTTTAAGTGTTCTTTGAACAGAGCAAGCATGGTAGAATAGACTCATTCATAACATATCATAAAACATTACATAGGTTCATAGTTAATACATCCATGGGAATACAGCAGACTGCACATACACAGTCCCACACAACACAACGTAGAAACTAACATCGAACTTCTGCCATTAGCTACTAAGGGAAATGGTGTGATCCTTGCTGCCAAAATCCATCCAAAGCAAGGTCAAAGTTGGGGCGGTTCTCTCGCCTAGTCATCCAACCATCCGCAGGAACTTGGTGCAGGAAGGGGGTGATCCTTAGCTGAAGCAAATCGAAGTTCTCATGGCTCAGAGGTAGTGGCCTCGGAGTCATGTTTGATCTTCCTGTTTGGTGGTCGGGTACTCTTCCGGGCAGTCTTGAGGGTGATGGGACCTCCGGTGTGGGTCAGGCGACGAGTAGGAGCTTCCTCCTCTGCCGGATCAGTATCGCTGGACTCCCACTTGATCTCCATAGGCTCTGTCTCGGACTCGGAGTCGGTGCAGATCTGGATGGGGTTCTCTTCTCCCGAACCAGGCTCAGATGGTATAGCCATGGAGTTCGAGGTGGGTCCCATTGAGGTGGCAGCAGTGGGGTCTATCAGGTACGGTGCCGACTCTGTGCTCAACATAAAGGCCTGCTCCATCATGGCTTGAAAAGTGTTCAGGCATGTTGGAGTCATGAGGTAGTAGTGGTCGGGCACAGGGGGTGTTGGTGCAGCTTCAGTGGAAGTACCAGCAGCAGGGACAGGATGGGAGCGAAGTTGCTCTTCCAGCTGGTTGACCTGTTGTTTGCTCTTCCTGAGCTGTTCTTCCAGCTCCACCAAGGCTTCTCCACGGGCCATATAATGGTCAGAGAGCTGCTCGTACTGGGCACCGTTAGCCTGCAGCTGGGTATGCAGCTAGTTGATCTGATCCCCGCAGTTTTGGTGTTCCTCGACCAGATCATTGAGGCGTCGCTGCTGGTCGTCGATTTCAAGCAAAGCCTCTTCATAGCAGTCACCTGCTGTTTCTGCCCAGTGGGACAGACGAGTGACCATAGGATTATAGCAGCAGGGGGTGGCTTCCACGGTGCAGATTGGGTTGCCTTCCTCACGGTAGGGGTGATGTACAAACTCAGTCACGGTGAGCTCAGCACGGTGAATGGCGTTGAGACGGAGAAATGCTTCACGGGCTGCGTCCTGAAGAGCTGCTTCAACCAGATCTCGGTGGTAACGAGTGTGGAAGCAATAGGGTGTCTCGCTCCCCATGCGAGGTTCAAGCTGAAACTGTTGCTTCCCATACCGGGTATCCTTCGGTGCCATGCCTCCGAATCCGGTAGGTGGGTGCCTCTGGGTACCATAGGCACCATAGCAATAACTGGAGTTGCGCCACAAATCCTTCATCCCGTGGAACATAGGCCCGAAGGCAGTATCCAACACACAGGACCTCATAGTCCAGATACAATCAAAAATAAAATTTAGGTAAGGCAGCGGAATGAAAGCAGCGACTCGTCGATTTCCACAGGCAACGACCGGAGAATAAGACCTAGCAGGCGCCATCGGCTTCTTCGCCCTCCTGGTAGTAGGCATATGGATCCTCCAAATCTTCATTTCCATCATCTGAAGGTTTGTGCGTATAGCAAGGGTGAGTACCAACCGTACTCAGCAAGCCAACACGGAAGTGATGCACATGATAGGGTTATTCAAAGAATGGCTGGGGTTCTTCTGCATAAAGCCAATTTTCACAAACTTTTTCACAAGCCTAACACCTAGTCAAGTCAAGTTTTAGTTCCGCAGTTCATTAAGTCCGCGACGATTCTGTCTACCATCCATCGTGTCACAAGGATGGCTTCCCGCCTCCGGTTCGTCATGGTTTTTCTGGGGAGTCCACCTCTTCTCGCATTTCGAGAAGTTGATCCACCAGTGAATAAGAATCATCATGCAAACCCATCCCATCATTTTAAAGTTTAGAGTCTAGCCAAGCGAAAGTCTTGTCACGATGCTCAATCTCCGCGAGCACGGCTATTCGAATAGATTGATTCATTCACACTGCAGTGGATGTACACTTTACCCGTACTCCGCGACTGCCCAACAAATGAGCCTACGTCCCAACACATAAGGCGCTCACGGCAAAGCCTTTCAATAACCTCACTTTGGCAGTATCCGCTCCATGAACTTAAACCCTCTTGCACTCTAGCCGTCCTTTTCTAGCAGTGTGAGGAGTTCTGGCGCTCCGGGGGTAAGGGAAGACTTCATTTATCAAGTTATGATTAAGTTCGATTTTCAATCATCCATTCCCAATCTCATCCCATACAAAAGAACCACTATGCAGGGGTACCGCCTCCGCTCGGCTATTTACTCCGCTAGGTCTATACCCATCTGAGAAGTACGGTTGTACTGGCTCGTTTTCCGGCTATCTAATCAGCTAGGTCTATACCCATTTGAGAAGTACGGTTGTACTGGCTCGTTTCCCAGCTATCTCATGGCTCGGTCCTTAATTGACCTGGGTCGGCACTTGCCTTTTCCGGAATCCACCCAAATCATCCAGCCGCCCCAGTCTAAAACATTTGTTTGGTACTTTCAGTTTTCATCAAAACTCATTTTATCACTCTCATGGCAATGTGGCGCTCATGTCTCCACATGTCGTATCTCAACTACCTTCCCTAAGGTAGTTGCCCAAGCATAAAGCTCTTTATAAAATCATGAGTATGCATGAATCTACTAATAGCATGGCTAAGCATTTTGCCGAAGTTATTCTCCGGTTGTATGAATCACATCGAGGGTTGCAAGGAATAATTCTAAAGGTAATCAATAACAAGGCATGGCACAACAAGTATAGGTAATTCTTTGTGTATGGCATGCATTTTTAAAGTTTAAAACAATATCATTTCGCAATTGGGATCAATATGTTCAAAGAGGGTGATGACTTGCCTTGCTCGCACGCTTGTTGAGTGGGGTCTTCGACGTAGTCAGTAGTTGCTTCTTCGGATGCTATCCATACGTGCGAAATAAAAGATTGAATCCAATTAAATTCGATAAGAATGAATAAGGAATCAAGAAAACCAAAAAGAGTACACCAAAATATCTCCATATGACTTTGCACGAGTTGCGGAGGACTTAGAGTAAAACCGACTGTAATATCGAGTTACGGTTATCTAGGGTTTTTGGTAAAAAGAACCAATGAAGTGATGAAGCGAGAATCTTACGAATGTTGTTTAAGAGATTCGTTGATACATTTTATTGAGTTCAAAAGGTTAAGTATAGTTTGAAGAAAAGAAAAATAAAAATAAATCTTCGGGAAGAGTTTTCGTAAACACAAAGTTTCTCCGAAAATCGTATATAGGAGCTCATTTCATTTTAAAGAAAATACCTGTGAAAACTATAGAATTTTGGCGTAAATATTCCCAAAATATCTCCAAAATATTTCCCAAATTTTTTCGCTAATTTCTTTCTATTCTTCTTTCCCTTATTTCCCCTTTTTTTTTCTTTTTTTTCTTTCTCTTTCTTTCCTTTTTCTTTTCCTTCCCTCTCTGTTCTGCTAGCGCCGGCGGCCGACGGGGAAGAAGAGGGTGTCGGCGGCGAGGGAGGGCCGGAATAGCTAGTATAGGGGTCCTTTCACCATCTAGGGACCACGGGGAACCCATCCCAGGGCTTAGCCGGGACAGAGGGGCGGCGGGGAGAGCTGGCGACGGCACACGTCGGCGGCGTGTTCTGGCGACAGCACAACCACGCGAGGGGCTTGGGAGCATCCTAGGGACTCAGCGGTGCTAATGGCGGCGATGGTTCAGCCAGAAAAGCATGGGGGTGACCTAGCGACGTGCGCATGGCGACGGCCGAGGCAGGGGAGTTCGGCGGCGCTCGTTGCCGGCGATTTTCGGCGGCCATCTGGCTCGGGGGACCTAGGGGAAACAATGCTTAGAGCACGTAGATAATGGTAGTACCTTTAATTCGGGAGGATATCAGCCGAGGCGACGAATTTTTGAGTTTTGCTCGGCGGCCGAGTTAGGGTTCTTCCGAGAGCTCCGATTCTCCAAAATTCGAGCAATGCGGTGGAGGAAAATTGGGGCTAATTTGGGGGAAAGCTAGAGGGAGTGATGAGGAAGAAATGCTATATGGGCAACTCGGTTCGGGGTGCTCGTTTTATAGGCGGCCGACGGTCGGGGCGCGCACTGGTGTGGCGTCAGCGGTGTGGCGACGGCATGGGCGCACGGGTGCGGCTGACGGCAGTGCGGTGAGGCCACAGTGGTGTGGTGCGCGCGCGTGGAGGTCATGGCGACGCGCGGGCGGACAGCTGCATGGGGCTGGTGACGCGCGCGGGTACGGCGGATGTCACGCAGCGCAGCGAGGACAGGGCAGCGCGCGCGTGCGGGCATACGCGTGGGCGTACAGCGTGGAATGTGCGAGGCTAGGGGGTGATGCGGGCGAGGCACGGCAGGGCTGTGCGGGGACGTGGTGACGCGGACGAGGCACGACGGGGGCGTGCGCGGGCGTACGGCGACATGGCGCAGTGACGACCGCGACGAGCGTGCGTGCGGCGACCGCAGGAGCGCGTGTACGGGCGGCATGGCGGGCGACGTGGCGGACGCTATGCGCGGGACGGGGTGACGCGGGCGACATGGGGAGCGGCTACGACACGCGACGCGTGTCGCGCGCGCGCGAAGGCCCGGACACGATCGAGCATCTGCGATCGGTGAATAGTGCAATCTTTCATTTTCCCGAATTGAATTCCTAATTTTCCCATCCCTATTTTCTTTCATCCTAAAAATTCAAAATAAATTCTAATATCCCCAAAATAATTTTGGAATTATATTTTCAAACTGTTTCCCTCACTCTTTATTATTCAAAATATATTTTTCATATTTATTTTATTCCTCCTTTAATTTCAAGAAAATAGGTCCTTAGGTAAAAATAATAAGTTTCTAATTTCATAATTCTTTTTCAAAAATATTTTCATCATTCAAATCCAAATGTTTATTATTTTTCCATCACCAATTTAGGATTTAAACCAAAATATATTCTTTTCAAGGAAGCCCTTATAAATCCCCAAAATTATATATTTATCCACTTTCAAAAATATATTTTGAACTATTTCTCCCAGCTGGGATTTCAAAGCTTAGGGTTTTTATCCAACTTCACATCGAAGTAATTCTAGAAGAAACTCTTACGCAACTGAACTGACAAATAACATCGAAAAACACGATAGGAAGCAATGACTCAAAAAGGTTTTTGTGAGTTCCGATTTTTAAATTCTAATTTTAATTTTTTCAATTTTTAGGGTGTTACAACCTCTTCTCCAAATGTAGACATGCCGCAAGCACCAAATCACGCTTACTAGATTTCTAAAGTATAGCCCAAATACAAAGGTAATGGATAAGTAAGTAGATAGCCTGCAAAGGATAAGGTTTCAAAAATATATACTCGGATGTTCAACATATATACTGTCATGTCTAAAGTTTTGATTCTAAATGAATGGAAGAAGTCAATTTTACTCCCTCTAATTATTTTCCAGACCACTAGGCTGCCGGCCTCTCCTGTGTGGTACCTAGTGCCTGGCTTAGCCACTCTCCAAATCAAGGTCATGCTTCCGCATTGAAGGTCGTTGGCTGCACCGTCGCTGCATTGAGGTCCTTCGTGCACTGCACCTACGCTGCATCGAGATCATCGCCCTCACCTCATCATGCCGCTGGCCCCCGCCTTCCTTCTGTCTAGGCCTTCCTCTTTGGTGAGCAATTAATTCCTGACAGAGGCCGAGACGGAGAAAGGATTTTCAGTAGAAAATTCTTGAGAAGTAAATGAGAACAATCACTTAATTAGTGAACCTTGGTCTCTTTGAATGGTAGAAAATTCCTGAGATTGAGAATGAGGATAATCAATGAATAATCTTAGTCTGAATCTTGGGATTTGAGGCCAAAAGATTCAACCTACTGCATTGTAAACTGAATTGCCTTCCTTTGAGTTGATCTGGATGTTTTTTTTGAAACAGAGTTGATCTGAAATATGGATTTTTTATGTCAAAGATAATTGTATTTGTTCAGATTTGTCTATACTCCTTTAAACATTTCTAGTGACGGTGGAAGTAGTTCTGCCTCCACCGCCACCACCAATGTGGGCCATGAGATTGGCGGCAGTTCTTCCTCCACCACTACCACCAATGTGGGCCATGAGATTGGTGGCCCCCCACATGAGCTTTGCAGTTCCCTTTTCCCCCTTCATAGCCGTTTAAGTTGTTTACAATGGGAGCCTTGGGAGAGTCGAGGGTGTCAGTTGGGTTGATGGAGGAAGCAGCAGCCGCGTTGATCAACAGAAGAAGCGAGGGCGTCACTTGGAATCGCTGACGGCCACCGCGCGGAGTTGTTTTCAGTGAAGGAGCAACGACAGGAGAGGCAAGGGAGCGGACGCGGCGTCATGAGGTGAAGGCCGCCTATGGGTGAGGAGGCTGGAAGTGTGGGCATCCGCCGAGAGCTGCTCTCTCCAAGAGTGAGTTGCTGGGCATGCACGAGCTCAGGTGCGTAGATGCTTGGATTGGAGGTGACAGTTGAGGTTTGGGAAGAGGAATAGGAAAGGACTTGTCAAATGCCTTCACCGGATAGCAGCAGGTTGCAGGAGACATTGTCCAGAGTTGAGACGAAGAAAGAGAGAGGATTTAGAAGGGAGGATTTGGGGAAAGGAGGAAGAAAAGATAGGCACTGCTGGTACAGCTTTGGGGAGGAATAACTTCTGTAGCTTATTGCTTTGCTTTTCATCGCCTCGATTAAATACAACATATCTTAGAGCAAGAGGCAATGGTTTTTTATGCAGATAATATATGAGAATTATGTGTACTATACCTGGTATTATGTACTCCATTTTGTATTCTTTTTATAATTTTGAACGGTAACATTTTCTTTACTCGGATTGGGTCATAAGTATTTGTTGGGGTCCATGAAGGATCCAAAATATTTCCTGACACCGAGCAAAACTATGGATGTAAATTATAGTCATTAATAACCTTCCTCGATGTCAATGTGGATCCTATGAACTAAAATTTGAGCAAGAGGAGAAGCTTCATTCTTTTTTTTCAGATGAAAAAATCGTCCAACCAAGTACAGGCTAGTGTCAATATTCTAAATATGGGATACCTAATACTTATATAATACCTAGTATCGACGGAACTCACCATATATCAAATCAATATGGAATCAAACTTCATATGTAAAGTGTCCTAGATAAGGAAAGAGAAACAAAGTTCTATTCGGACACTACAGGGCCTACTGGGGGGCCTACTACTTGGATTGTATCCATGTTTGTCTCCCTAGTTCTATTCAAGGATATGTCCGAGGATATAAATACAAGACTTCCTAGGAGGAGTGGAGGACACGTCAAGACAAACAAGGACAACCCCAATACTGAGCCACAAAAGCCAGGGCAATACGAGTTACCTCCAATCTTGTCGAGTTCCTAACGAGGAAACCAACAATAACTAGGCGTCGACCACCAGCTCGTGCTTTATGCCACTACACTAACAGAGGTTACATTAGTTTATCCTCCCTATTGCACTAATGAGACATTATTATATAAAGAAAACACCAGTTTCAGCCAACATGAGTAGGGCTAGGGATGAAAACGGTATGGAAATTTCCCGACCATACCAATACCGTTTCCATAAACTAATATAATAATAATATTTTTACCGACGGTTACCCTTTTAAAATTTAGTTTTTTATGAATTGCCAGCGTTGCATTGAAGTTGACATAAAATAGTTAAATTCATAAATATGGAAATTTTCTGACCGCTTTCGCAAAAATAATAAAATAATAATACCATCTCCGACCATTTCTGACCATTTTCATCCCTAATTAGGGCTATTACTCATCGGTAGGGGTTCAAACACTGTATAAAAATAAGCTGTCTCCCATCACTTCTATCGCAATCTCACATATACCCTGGTACTAACGTCTTCTATACTTTACAAATACCATAGGCAGGTACAACTCATCGACAGTGGCGTGCTAGGTAGGAGACTTGGTGCTTCAAGGTTTCGATGATAGGTTCAAGAGGTGGATTCTCCAACGATGACTTCCATGATTGCCCTAACCTGGGAGGCATGACCCAGTCGACGTTCACTCTTCTTCATGTCAGATTCATCACTTTCTCGGTCTTCGCTACTATGTCATCGATCTTTCCTCTGGCTCCCGCTGAGAACAACATATCAACGACAAAACCTGTTTGCAAGATCAGGAAGCAATGGTGCTCAAAATCTTCATCAAGACATTTCCGCTGTGGATTTTCCGATGAGAGATACTTTGGATCTGGGAGATATAACCCGACCGGAGTACATTCCCCTTATATTGGAACCTTCACCATGCTACAATTTGATCTATCAAAATCGACCAAGCTTTGAGACATCGCCACCATGAAGGACATCAATTCTTTATTGTTGACCGCGAGGCATCGGCCCGGATCGACTACTTCCAAACTTGACATCCATCGTCAACAATTGATTGGGTCAAACCAGTCGAACGAGTCTACGCTACGATGAAAGCATTGATCTACAACAAGTGCTCGGTTGGCCAGTCGGGCAGAATAGTAAGACATAATCGGGTTGATGACCAAACACGGATACTTTGCATTCTGCTTAAATTAGGGATGGCAACGGGGCTGCACCTGCCGGGTATTGCCACCCCGTCCCCGTCCCCGAAACGGAAGAAATCTCCCATTTCCATCCCTGTCCCCGCACACGGGGGAGGTTTTACCCTGTCCCTGTCCCTATGCGGGTACGGGGCACCCACCGGGTGTCCTTCCCCAAAAATAAAATTCAAAGACAAGAGGGCAGAAGCAGCAAGCAAACACACCATACTAAACAGTGATTAACCATTTAACCAAAAATACTTGGCCAAACACTGATGCTTGGAAATAATATTTAGTCGGACACTAATGCGCATTAGCATGAAGGATCAGATGAAGCCATGGAGCAACTTGGCGTTGCTTGGAGATGGCGAAGGAAGCGTGCTGCGGTGTCCCAGCGTTGATGCCGCAATGTGGTGTGGAGGACGGGAGGAAGCGCCAGTGGCGTTGATGCGCGACACGACGTTGACGGCTTGATGAGGCTACTAGCATGGAGGACGAGAGGAAGCTCGGTGAGGTGCGGCCATGCAGCCTGGAGGCGACGGCTGGCGTGGTTTTGCACTAGTATAAATCCTCTCATCTATGACAGTCTTTTATATGCCTGGGTTTTACGGGTCGTCACAATGAAGTCATCTCAAACGGAGCTAAAAAGAGGCCGACAAAGATATAGATATGCATAAAACTCGAGCCTGTCACGGATAATACCTATCGGTGACGGGCTCAAATCATTGCTCGATAAAGATAACCTACGATATCTTTGTCGGGCCCCAACAGAAGCCCGTCACCGATGACACTCATTGGTGACGGGCACCAACCTGAGGCTCGATTGAGATAACAATTAGGCCATCACTGATGAGTGTCATCGGTGACGGGCTTTTACTTAGGCCCGATTGAACTGATGTCATCTCTATCAAGCTTAAACTTAAGCCCGTCACGGATATGCTTCGAAATCATTTAACCTAGCCCGAGCGTCGATTCAGATCTACACATGACCACGAAAACTTTTTAAGTCCTCACATTGCAAACCCTAGCGCTGCCGCCGTCTCTTGGAGCCCGTCGCCGCTGTCCCTCGCGCCCTCCCGAGCCCGGCGCCGTCATTCTTCCTCACCACCACCGAGCTCCACCGTCCCCGAGCCTGGCCACCGAGCGCCACCATGCTCCAGGTAAGTCCATCTCCCTCATGTACTGTCGTGCTCCCTCATGTATACATGTGAGATGAATGCCATGCCATGTATTGAATTGAGATGAATGCCATGTTATGTATTGGTTGTATATTGGTAACTATTAATGAGATATGTATAGATCTGAGATAATGTCACTTTTGTTTTAGTTGTATAATGAGACATGTATATATTCTCCTCTATTTCAAAAATAAATTATATATATGAATGGATGTGTGAAATATTTGAATGTCATATGTGAGTTATGAATTGGGTTTCCTGTAAATAATTGTATATATGAATGGGGATGCTAGGAATGGGAATATATATCTCTGTTTCTCTAATTTTTCATCGGGCATGGCTAGCAAAGGCCTGAGGCTAGCCAAAAAAATAGAATTTATTTTTTGTTTGGGAAACACTTATCGGTGATGGGCTTTAACTTAAGCTCGTCATACATGATATCATCTGTGAGTTAAAGCCCATCATATATGATGTCATCTATGACGGGCTTAAGTTAAAGCCCGTCATCAATGTTAGTCATCCGTGACGGACATTAATTGAGGCTCGTTTGAGATTATTTCATCAGTGACGGGCCCTTCATTAACTAGGCTTCTGGGTCAAGCCTATCGATGACAGGCATTAGTTTACGCCTGACAAAGATAAGTGCATCGGTGACGGGCTTTTGTCCGATAGAGATGACTTCTCACATCACTGATCTTTGCGTCGTGACGAGCGCCGTATCCGACACGGATGAGGTTGTCGCCCGATTGAGATAAGGGTTCCCGTTGTAGTATTGGGGCGAGCTGCTGGCGGCGGGATCTGGATGGGAGTGGTGTGTGTATTTGACTTAGGGTTTTGCTGGTGCATATGTATATAGACGTGCAATTGGGCTAGAAATAGTTGGGCTTTCATCTGTATGGCCTGCGTGGACTAGAATGATGCGCTATACACAGGGGCCCCGTGGGTTTACGGGGACGAGGGCTAGGGAACACCCCGGAACCCGGCCCATCCGACGGGGGAAGATTTTTGTCGTTAGAAGCCCTGTGGGTAGAGATATTGTCCACTTTGCAGCCTCTAAAAAATGTTTTCCCCATCGGATGTTGGGGTTCGGGTCCTCATTGTCATCCCTAGCTCAGATGGCACCCGACTACACGCGTATATGCCCAAGCCGATCGATCACATTTCAGGAGATAGCTCCCACTCCACACATGCATTTGTGCTTCAGAAGGCTGACTAGTCACATGCATGCGTGCACATCAATAGATAGCCCAATCAATACCACGCACGTATGGGCATACATATTTCTATGGTCAACAAAGTGACTGATCAACGTAATTAGTATATCAATTTTTAAAATTAATCTATTAATTTTATAGAAATATCTTGTACATATCTATATAGGTATGCAATAATTTATACGTAATTTATCATACCTATTTTCAAATATTATGTTTACCCAAAAACATGTTTTTATAAGATATCTATTTTGCAAGCTTATTTTATAATAGACTGGCCATGGTCTAATTTCAGAGGCTTTCTTTTTTCTATTTTGTGTAAATCATCCTTCTTTACGATAAATGGAGTACCCAATATTTGATCTGAATCTACCCATTATATCATATCAACACTAGAATATCACAACTTTCTCAATACATACTCGATATTTTTGTTATATTTATTGCTTTCTAGAAAATATTTTTCAAAAAATAATTCAGCATCCGCTTGAACACTGAGCATTGTAGGCAGAGGTCGAATATGCCATATTATCGACAATGCTCTCGACCAAGATTAGCTAAAAAGGAAAACTCCTATCCACCGAAGGATGACTAACACTGATCAATTCATTGCTTAGAAATCAAGGGAATCAACATCCTTAAGCTGTAACATAACGGATGGCGCTCCTAACCTATCCTTCCTCCTTCGCCAGCGTTGCTTCCTCCACCTTCAACTTCTTCCCTTCCGACGATGGTTCTTCCTGGTTTTAGGGGCTTTCTCCTGTGCTCTTTATGTCGGAAGCGAGGGGGTCTTTTGTTCCTATGGAGGATAGGATGGATTTCTCCATAGGAAAGAAGTTTGAGCTTCAAGTTCGGCAAAAAATTGGCAGGCAAGTTCAGCATGACTGTTTAATCCCCGTGGTTTGTTTTTTCTGTTGGCAACTTTTCGTTGGTTTCTCTTTCGGCTTTCGGAGGAAAGTGTTGCTACCGGGCTTCAATCTTGACTCGGGAGCCTGGCTTCGAGATTTCTTGTGACAGAAGTCAGCCATAATCACTTCTGTTTTTCGGTTTCTTGCAAAGCTATTGGTTTCTTCGTTTATGCTCTTAGAAGAGTGATCACAGAAACTTTTGATGTTTACTTTCATCTCTGGAGCAATGGAGTTCCACATTGGGAACGTAAAAAACGACTTTGGGAAGAAGAAGAGGCCACGAAATGGTCGTTAGTTCTCTCAAAAAGACAGAAGTGTGCTGCCAAGGTTAATTCTGTTCCGGCAAAGAAAGTTTGTTTTGCTGCTCAGCTGGTTCTTCCTTCTCCAAAGAAGAAATATGCTCCTTTCATGACAGAAGTGCAAAATATCAAGTTTGGTTCTTTCAGTGTCCTGTTTTCTTCTTCGTGCAAAGAGGTCAAGTCTTTTTGTTTTGGAAAGGCAGTTCCACCTCCGATCAATTCTGTAGTGTTTTCAACAGCTCAATCTTCAGCTTCTGTCAGTGTTGGTAGGTTCTTCAGCTGGATTTTGCCAGTATCTGTTCTTTCCAGCCATCTTTGTGAGCAGTAGTGTTTAAGTCTGCTTTTAAAAAAGGTTTCTTCTTTTGATAATTCCCATCGAGAAGTTGTTTCTGATGACATTAATGTGGTTACCGTTAAACCCTGCAATTTAGATTTGCAAATCTCATCTGTTCAGTGTTTGAGGTGCTTTCGATCAGGGCACTCAGGTTGAGCTTGTGGCTTTCAGATACGATGCTTGAACTGTTTCAATTATGGACACCGAGCCAAGAGCTGTTTTTCAAAGCCCAACAATCGGCTTAAGTGGAGGCCCAAATCTATCGGTTTTCAAACTAAGTCGGCCCATAGATTTTATGGAAACCAAAGTTTCCTTTGCCATTGAGGCCTTCTATCCCGGAACAATCATAGTTGAGAGAAAGTGGGGCTGGTTTTCCTAGGGAACCGCAACCGCCAGAATTTCCTCGGCTTCTTAGTTGCCTCTCATCCCTCTTCTCTCTTCTGCTACTCCCAACTTCACTAGCGACGGTGACATTCTCTATTCAATCCTACAGCCAAAGAATCCAGCTTCTTCCTCTCAACAATTAATGGCGAACTTTGCATGTGATCCCGCGCCCTTCCTTCCGTTTGGGACTCAAGTGGAGGAGGGCTGGTTTATGTAACATCTCAAAAATTCACACTTTTAAAAACATATAAATTAACATAGAAAATTTTTGTGAATAAATTTATCATGTGTTTTATTTTTAAAACATTTAAAATCCTTAAAATTTATTTGCATTCTTTATTTATTCTCCTTATTTTAATTTAGAAACCCAAAATTTATTAATTCTTGCCTTTATTTTTAAAAATCCCAATTTAACTTTTAATGTGAGGAAATTCTCAAAAATTAATTTTAAATCCTAAATTAAATCCTTTCTAATTTTTCTCTAAAATTTTCCTTTTCCCTTATTTTCTTTTTCCCTTAATTTATTTTCCTTTTTCTTCTTTTCTTTTTCTTTTTTCCTTTCCTCTTTCCTTCCTTCTTCTTCTTCTTCTTCTTCTTCTTCTTCTTCTTCTTCTTCTTCTTCTTCTTCTTCTTCTCTGTTTGGCCGAACCACGACCGCGTAGGCATCCAAACCATCTTTGTGGGCGCCGGCCTCGCCCACGCGCCACAAACCGACCTTGGCCACCGCCTCTTCCTTGCACACGTGTTTACGCTGGATTGGAACATTGTCATCATCGTCCTCATCCACAACGAACCGACCTACGGCCGAACCGCCATTGCCGACGTAATCTAGAGCTTGAAACCGACTTCAATCGGCTATATATAGACCATGACAGACTAAGTTGTTTATACAAAAGTTGACCCTCATCCCTTCCTCTATATTTCCCCCAAGATTGCCCCAACTATTATACAACAAGTCACTCGAATTTTGAAAGAAACCAAAGAGGAGCCCTGAGGAAACCTAATTAGCCGCCCAGAGCAATTCTCAAAATTCGTTGCCTTCGGTCGATTACTCCTCAAATTATAGGTACCATTATGTTCTTCATATTTAGAGCTTCATTTCCCCTAAGTTTTCCAAACCCGAACACCACTCAAAACCCATCTTCGGCGAGCCGCCTCCATTTTCCTCTGCTCCGGCCGTCGTGTGCACGTTGCCAAGCTAATGCAAAGCGTTTTCGGCCAAGTCAACCACCTAGTTAGCTTCCCCGTGCCATGTAGTTGCTCCCAAGCACCTTGCCTTGGCCAAACTATAACTGGAATACTCCGGCGATGAGTGCCGCTGCCGTGCTAGCCGCCTCGCCGTCGCCAGCCCTTTCCATCCCCTCTCTGGTCCGGCGAACCCAAGAAATGGAACCTCCATAGGCCATAGATGGTGTAGGACCTACTAGCTCTCTGAGTCCGGCTCTCCTTCACTGTGAACGCCCCGTCCTTCCACTGGCGCCGACGTTAACAGAGAAAACAGAGGAAGAAGAGAAAAGAAAAAGAGAAAATGAGGGAAAAGAAAGAAAAAGAAAGAGAGAGAGAAAAAGAGATGAGGGAGAAAAATAGGAAAACCTAGAAAAATCCCTAGAAAAATAGTTCGACCTCCTTTGATCCCTTTTCAAATTTTATTCCAAATTCTTCCTATTTTTTCAAATCTATTTATGTTTTTAGAATATTTTAAATATTTCTTTCAAACACTTTTATTTTATTTATTTATGCTATTCAAGTCCAAAGTTTAAAACTTTAGAAATTAGCAAATAATCTTCTTATTGAAAACTGTAAAAACTACCCGTTTTCCCCTTAAAAATATTTTAAATACTTCTTTTAAAAACTCACTATGTTTTATTTATACTATTCAAGCCTAAATTTTAAGCTTTAGAATTTAATAAATAACAATCCCTTTAAAACTTCAAAAATTCACCTTTTAAACTCTTTTTGGATTTCTATATTTATTTGATGTTTTGTTTAGTTCTTCGTTTGATTTGTTTTATCGAATATCAATAGATCGCGACGTCGAGTTCACAAAGGTAACTAAACTCGACCTTATCGTCAACGTAAACACCTTCACTTTGTTGTTCAAAGAGAAGAAGAATTTTGAGACCATTGGTCCTTAAGGAAAGTCAAACTATTCTTGATCATTTAGTTTAAAAATAATAAGTTATCATGATTTAAATAAAGTATTTAGATAGAAATATTTCACAAGATGGGTTAGATAGTCATAATCTATCATTTCATGTAGATTTATACATTCTTCAGATTATATATGTTAATATTTCATGTAAACAAAAGGAACATCTTAGTTCATATAGAATAATATTTTATACTATAGAAACATCCTTTTATTTCATGTATAGAAAAGGAGAAGGTTATTATTTCATGTTATAAGATATATTCTCCTTCTCCTTAGAAAACATAGATAGCCTAGACTAGGTATAAAGTTTTAAGTATAATAAAATGAGTATCATTGCATGCATTAAAAATTCTTGCATATCATAAGGATTTATATTATCCTTACATAAAATAGAAAATGATTCATTATTTCAAGTGATAGGTAATTGAAATTCCTATCAATTCATATGACACAAATGATTTTGGCTATATGCCAGCAAATATAAAAACTCTTGTGCCAGAATAAAGACATAGTTTCGCCCATCCGATGGACCGGTTATACCAGCATAGCATTTATATATTGATCTCCGATCTCCCTAGGGACTTAGAAGATTTATTTATGCGCATAACAGCATTGGAGATTTGTAGTGTTGGTAAAGTCTCACTGGTGGACAGCTATGTAAATAGCAGGTAAAAACGCCAATACTAACCAGATTGGTACCGTTTGTTAAGATAGTCCAAGGTTTCACCAAGCCGGGGCAAGTATGTGATGAACAACTATTAAATAGGAGATGGATCCACCAATTACTGGTTAGAATTGGTGCTCCTATTAAGATGTGCCACATGTCTCGTTCACACATAAGAAAAGGTTAGAACTATATAAATGCTATGTTACACTTAGTGTGGCTAACTACGGTTAATCCTCGGGTAAAGCTGGGCAAACGCTGCAAATTTTATTGTATTCAAATACGCCATACTCCCGGTTAATGGAGTTGTGTCTATGGGTGAATCCAGTTTAATGGTATAAGTAACTTTTCTAAAATGCCATCTCAAAATTTGAACATTCATATGTATATAATGGTAGGAAAGGGTAGAACCTAGGATCATGTTAAGGCTAGGCCTATGTTATCCCTTTTAAGCTATCATATATATCCATTTTTACATAGTATAAAATCATGTTAGAACTTAGGTTCAGATTATTCCCTTTTAAGATATCTTGCATATTTATAGAAAGGGGTAGAATATAGAATTAGGCCAAAGTTATGTTTGTAACTCATATTCTTAAATGTTTACATAGAATATTTTAAAAGAAGAATAGGATATATCTTCATGCTAAGGATAAATTTATAATTTATATTTCTTTTTAGACATCCTACATATTTATCCATGTGGTCTTGAGTTCAGTTTGGCTTGCTGACTACCATTGGTGCTCACCCTTGCATATAATAATTTTAGGAAACTCCAAAAGCAGATGAAGAACTCCCAAGTACCCTAGAGGACTAGGAAGACGAGTACGATTTCTAGGTCGACTCTACACTCGGGCTATCCCTGTGGAAGTGTCACGGCTTTCTTGTATTATATGGTTTGTACTTAAACATTAATAGTTTGTAATAATATATGAAGTTCTCGTATCTATACTATCTCACGCATAACTGGATTCCTGGGAGGTTATGTGGTAATGTGGGAGTCAACCTCTTTGAGGAGATCCCACAGGAGTGGTATCAGAGCAGAGCTTGACTGTAGGTTGACCTAGGTAAGCTAGATTGAACTTGAAACACTATTTTCAAAAACTAAAAATATGTAATTTTTTTCCATCTATCCTTAACTTAAAGTCTTGGCCTTTCTTATCTATTTCTTTCCTTCGTACCTTCCCTCTGTTAAAAAGGATTTTGTTTATTCTCCTTCTCAACTATTTCAAAATATCAAGAAATATTAGGATATAGTAAAGTTGAATAGTTAAATAGGAGCTAGTATTAGCTAACCTTTTAGAATAGAATTATCGATAAGTTAAGTTATCCAAAGTCAGTTGACGGTTTATCCGTCATGGTAGAACGATGAGTCATGTATGGTGTTTTCTTTGTGGATACTAATTGATTCATGGGACTTTCGAGTTCCATAAGCAATTAGTGTAGCTCCTCACTGTTTTAAAAAAGTTTTGAAAAGAAAAATTTTTTAAACATGACTCTGTCTATCACCCTTTTCTACTTCTTTGCTTCTTATTTTCATGCTGAGTTCGTATCTTATCTGTTCAATTCTTATCTTTGAACTCTATAATCAACGATTTTATAAATAAATTGTTACAAACCTATCCAAAGAATAAGCTAAGATATCGGGAGCAGAAGGAGATGAAGCTGCAGAGCAGCAGACTACAAAATAACAAGCTGTAGAGTAGCAAGTCATAGAACATCAAACTATGGAACAACAGACCATGGTCAACCAGGACAATGTTCTCAGGCTCATGGAAACCATGGACTAGAACTACACTAGGTTATTTGAACAAGTTATCAGTCATATAACACGACCTGGAGTACCTGGTGTAGAAGGATTAGTTATGGGGTCCGGATGGATTGATTTCCAGAGGACCAAGCCACGAACGTTTGCCACTGCCTCTGAACCTTTGGCAGGGGACGGTTGGTTGCTGGATATTGAAAGGAGGCTAGACACAACATACCTTATCCTCTTGGATATGCAAATGTTAGATGTGATTTTGAGAATGGATGGGTTGCATAAGTATAAGGGGGGAATGGATTGTGAGGATAAGGTTATTTGGTTAACAAGTATAGAGGGTAAAGAAGTGGGGTACAGAGCTAAGAAACCCCTATTACCAGTATTACCGGAAGCTTTGAATGTTGTGGTAACAGAAGGAGTTGAGAAAATACCAATCGTGAGAGAATTTTCGAATGTATTCCCAACAGATCTCTCTGGAATGCCACAAGAAAGAGACATTGAGTTTTCAATTAAGCTGAGACCTGATACTAAACCAATAGCAAAGGTCATGTATAGGATGGCTGCACTGGAGTTAGCAGAGTTGAAAAAGCAAATAGATGAATTGGAGGAGACAGGATTTATAAGGCCAAGTGTCTCGGAGTGGGCAACCCTAGTGCTGTTCGCAAAGAAGAAAGATGGAACATTAAGAATGTGTATAGATTGCAGGGCCCTAAATGAGGACACAATTAAGAACAAGTATCCCCTGCCAAGAATTGATGATTTATGTGATCAGTTGAAAGGAGCCAAGGTGTTTTCAAAGATAGACTTGAGGTCACGATATCATCAATCAAGGGTTAGAAGGGAAGATATACCAAAAACAACCTTTATTACCAGATATGGGCTATATGAGTTCACAGTAATGCCCTTTGGAGTAACTAATGCACCTGCCGTCTTCATGAATATCATGAATAAGACATATATGAAATACTTAGACAAGTTTGTGGTGATATTCATAGATGATGTTCTCATCTATTCCTCCAGTATGGAAGAACATGAAGAACATTTGAGATTAGCTCTAGAGAAGTTGAGAAAGCAACAATTGTATGCTAAGTTCTCAAAATGTGAGTTTTGGATGGAGGAAGTACAATTTATTGGACATATTATATTTGCAGAAAGAGTAAAAGTGGACTCGGAGAAGGTGAAGGTAGTATTGGAATTGCAGGGTATTACCGGCGTTTTATTGGAAGGTTTTCCAAGATAGCTAGACATCTTGCCAACTTATTAAATAAGGATATACCTTTTGAATGGACAGATACGTGTGATAAAAGTTCTTAGGAGCTTAGGAAAAGATTGACCACCGCACTGGTGTTGGCACTACCAGGTAACAAGAAAGATTTTCAGGTCTATTGTGACGCTAGTCGTCAAGGACTAGGGTGCGTACTAATTCAAGAAGGGAGAGTAGTTGCCTATGCATCCCGCCAATTCAGACCACATGAGCAGAATTACCCGACTCATGATTTGGAGTTAGCAGTGGTGGTTCATGCATTGAAGATATGAAGGCATTATCTGATTGGAAATAAATGTGAAATGTTTACAAACCATAAGAGTCTCAAGTATATTTTCACTTAACCCGATTTGAACCCGAGGCAACGAAGATGGGCGGAACTGTTAAAGGATTATGATTTGGATATACAGTATCATCCGGGGAAGGCTAATGATGTAGATAAAGCTCTATGTCAGAAAGCCTATTGCAGTAACAACATGATTAAAGAGTGCCCAGAGTCGCTACAAGCAGAAGTTCAGAAACTAAGGCTAGAATTGTGGGTAAATCAAGTGTGGCTCAAATGCAAGTGAGACCTACTTTGGAGGATGAGATAAACAAAGCAAAACAAAATGACCCACAAATTCAAAAGATTAAACAAGGATTGCAGAAAGACAAAGCACCAAGCTTTGCAGAGAATGGCAATGTAGTGCTCAGATTCCAGGAACACATCTGTGTTCCAGATGTGAAAGAGATGATTTTACAAGAGGCTCATGACTCGTTATTTTCCATCCACCCTGGAAGTACAAGGATGTATCAAGACCTTAAAAATATATTTTGGTGAATTGATATGAAAAAGGAGATAGCAGAGTATGTGAGCCTATGTGAAGTATGCCAAAAGGTGAAAACAGATCATCAAAGACTTGCAGGGTTAATGCAACCACTCCCTTGTCCTAAATGGAATGGGATGAGATCGGGATGGACTTTAGTACATGCCTACCAAAAACAAAAGAAGGATATGATGCAATCTGGATTATTGTGGATAGGCTAACAAAGGTAGCCTACTTTGTCCCTATTAAACAGACTTATGGAGGGGATAAATTGGCTGAGATATATTTGACAAGGATAGTGGTACAACATGGAGTACCCCTGAGGATTATATCGGATCGAGGATCACAATTTATGTCCAGATTTTGGAGGACATTTCAAGAACTCATGGGTAGTAAGTTATGATTCAGTTCAGCCTATCACCCACAGACTGGAGGTCAGACGGAAAGAGTAAACCAAATTCTTGAAGATATGTTGAGAGCTTGTGTTCTAGTATATGGACCTGCATGGAATATTTGCTTACCCTTCACACAGTTCTCATACAATAACAATTATTAATCCAGTCTAGGAATGGCACCCTTTGAGACATTGTATGGCCGTAAGTGCAGAACTCCCCTCAATTGGACAGAAGTTGGGGAAAGACAGTTGATAGGGCCACAATTGGCAAATGATGCAGAGGCCCACACTAGGATCATAAAAGAGAAATTAAGGGCTGCCCAAGTTAGGTAGAAAAGTTATAATGATAACTAGAGAAGAGACCTGAGTTTTAAAGTCAGAAATTTTGTCTATTTGGAGGTGACACCATTCAAGGGTGTACGCAGGTTTCAGATGAAGGGGAAACTATCCCCGAGGTATATTGGGCCATATCATGTTCTTAAGAGAAAGGGAGAAGTTTTCTATCAGCCACATCTACCACCGGAATTAAGTGAAGTACATCCTGTATTTCACGTCTCACAACTCAAAAAGTCTTTGAGATAGCCAACCAGAGAGGTACCACTACAAGATATCAAGTTACAGCCTAATCTAACCTATGTAGAAGAGCCTGAGAAGATATTAGAAGTGTCTGAATGGAAACTACAGAACTGTAATATTAAATTTCGTCGGGTCCAATGGAAGAATCATACAGAACAAGAGGCAACCTCGGAAAAGAGAAGCAGAGCTAGAAAAGAAGTTCCCACAATTGTTCGAGACTCAGCTGAATCTCGGGGATGAGATTCTTTTAAGGAGGGTAGATCTGTAACATCTCAAAAATTCACACTTTGAAAAAATATAAATTAACATAGAAAATTTTTACAAATAAATTTATCGTGTGTTTTATTTTAAAACATTTAAAATCCCTTAAAATTTATTTGCATTCTTTATTTATTCTCCTTATTTTAATTTAGAAACCCCAAATTTATTAATTCTTGTCCTTATTTTTGAAAAATCCCAATTTAACTTTTAATATGAGGAAATTCCCAAAAATTAATTTTAAATCCTAAATTAAATCCTTTCTAAATTTTCTCTAAATTTGTCCTTTTCCTTTATTTTTCTTTTTCCCTAAATTTACTTTCATTTATCCTTTTCCTCCTCCTCCTTCTTCTTCTTCTTCTTCTTCTTCTTCTTCTTCTTCTTCTTCTTCTTCTTTCTTCTTCTTCTTCTTCTTCTTCTTCTTCTTCTTCTTCTTCTTCTTCTTCTTCTTCCGGGCGCCGCCCTCACCCACCGGTGCCACAACCGACATTGGCCACCGCCTCTTGCCTTGCACATGTGTTAACACTTGGATTTGAGCATTGTCATCATCGTCCTCATCCCACAGCGAACCGACCTACGGCCGAACCGCCATTGCAGGTGTATTTAAATCCAGAGCTTGAAACCGACTTCAATCGACTATATATAGACCATGACAGACTAATTTGTATATACAAAAGTTGACCCTCATCCCTTCCTCTATATTTCCCCCAAGATTGCCCCAACTATTATACAACGAGTCACTCGAATTTTGAGAGAAACCAAAGAGGAGCCCTGAGGAACCCTAATTACCCGCCCAGAGCAATTCTCAAAATTCGTTGCCTTCGGTCGATTACTCTTCAAATTGAAGGTACCACTATGTTCTTCATAGTTAGAGCTTCATTTCCCCTAAGTTTTCCAAACCTGAACACCACTCGAAATCCATCTCCGGCGAGCCGCCTCCAGTTTCCTTTGCTTCGGCCACCGTACGCACGTCGCCAAGCTAATGCAAAAGCATTTCCGGCCAAGTGAACCACCTAGTTAGCTTCCCCATGCCATGTAGTTGCTCCCAAGCACCTTGCCTTGGCCGAACTATGACCAGAATACTCTGGCGACGAGTGCCGCCGCCGCCTTGGCCGCCTCGCCGTCGCCAGCCCTTTCCATCCCCTCTCCGGTCTGACCAACCCGAGAAATGGAACCTCCATATGCCATAGATGGTGTAGGACCTACTAGCTCTCCGAGTCCGGCTCTCCTTCACCGTGCATGCCCCCTCCTTCCACCGGCGCCAACATTAAAAGAGAAAACAGAGGAAGAAGAGAAAAGAAAAAGAGAAAAGAAGGGAAAAGAAAGAAAAAGAAAAGAGAGAGAAAAAGAGAAGAGAGAGAGAAAAAGGAAAACCTAGAAAAAGCCCTAGAAAAATAGTTTGACCTCCTTTGATCCCTTTTCAAATTTTATTCCAAATTCTTCCTATTTTTTCAAATCAATTTATGGTTTTTGGAATATTTTAAATATTTCTTTCAAACACTTTTATTTTATTTATTTATTTTATTCAAGTCCAAAGTTCAAAACTTTAGAAATTAGCAAATAATCTTCTTATTTAAAACTTTAAAACTATCCTTTTTCCCCTTTAAAATATTTTAAATACTTCTTTTAAAAACCTTTATGTTTTATTTATACTATTCAAGCCTAAATTTTAAGCTTTAGAATTTAATAAATAACTTTCTGTCACATACTATAATTTTGGGATGAATGGAAGATAATAGAAATGATGGGTAATGTAGTGTACACCAAAATTTTGCTTGAAATTATTGGGAATGATTTGGTGGTGCATTTTCAAATATTGTGCATATGCATATTAGAAGCATAAACATATAAAAACTCAACTAATGGGCTTAAGAAAAGGTTTAAAAACACCCAAAGATCTGGGAAATTTTGTATAAATCTTTTGAAAAGCTTGAAAACAAAATATGGAGTATGGAACTACTTACTAAACCTAAATATAGATCAAAACACACACCAAAAACTCAGTCTGAAAATTTTTAACAGGATTCTGGAGCCATATTCAACCCTATGCCAAAATTCGACCAGGGACATGCAGGCTGTGAAATTTTACCAGACCATAGATCAATCCTTGCTTTACAACTTTTACATTGAACACAGCCCCAAAATCTGCCTAGAAATAATTTAAATGGAGCCCAAAGTGGTAAAGTCACCACTGAGATCCAGACTTGGAAAATTTTCTGGTTTGCACTTCTCTCTCACTTCTTTCACTGCCATGTGGGCCATACCGCATGGTGGGACCTAGGTGCCATTCTCACAACGTTCCTCTTTCGGTCCCACACGCCAGAACACGCGTGCCACGCGCGAGAGCACACGTCGGCTTCGTGGCGTGTGAGAGCACGCATAGGCCGTAACCGTGCCGACTGGCTCATCCTCTCTTCCACCACCGGCGTTGCCATACAAGCTGACAAGCCAACATGCTCTCTCTCCCTTTCACCCTTGTCCTGTTCCACGGAAGAAACTAGGCAACCAACCTTGAAATCGCCGGGAACACGCTCGCGAAGTTTTCCGCCAACGAGAGAAACCCCCGCCGCCGTCGATAACCGGTGAACTCCATCTCTATATGATCTACGTTCCCTGGTATACTTTCAACCACCTCTCTAATGCCGCCGAAGGCATCCTTTTTGATGCAGCCAAACCCTGGGAACGTGACCAAGCCGACTTGCGAACTCCGACGCGCTCTGGACTGACCGTCGAATCACCCCCGCTTGACGATAGGACTCCTCGGTGCGCCATTGATTAAACCTTTTCGCCAATGTGTTCACGAGTACCTAACAATGGTTAATCCTAAAGGAATCGACGTGAGGTGCATTGTAGAAGAAACCCCCTTCTCCTTCCCCAACTCCGGCTGCCGATGCCATTTCTCTTTTATCCCTCTCTGGTGAGTTTCGACACGATTCATTCTGTTGAGAGCTACCCTCTGCTTGACTAAACCAAGGCCCGCGCCACCTTTGAACAGCTGAAGGCCAAGGAGCCCCGACGACGTTTACCCGTGGAGGGAGCGCCACCGCTTCAAAGCTCCGCACGACGCCACTGACGACCAGACCTCGCCAACACCAACCCATCGCTCGGTAAGCCTCCTAATATTCCCTAGAGCCTTTACCATACGCATGCACGCACAGACATAGCCACCACAGTGACATGCATCAGCAACCTGAAGCTACCGCAACATCGCCGATGATGATTCCGGTGACCGCAACGAGCAAGAGAGCCACCGTTAGCTTCTCCTTGAGCCCCTCTAGCTTTTCCCTTTTGGCCACGACCCGAGATCGGCAACCATTCGCCGCCGGCGCTGACGAGAAGCTCGCCGGGGCGCCGCTGCCCTACTTCACCCAGCCACATCTCGCAGACAGGTGGGCCCCATGACATTAGGCTCCAAGGAATCATCTTTAAAATAGCTAGACCCTGACAGGTGGACCCCATGCGTTTAAATTATATAAGATAAAAGAAATCAGCCAGAGCAATATTTTTCCAAAGGAAAATTATCTCAGATTTGTAAAATCCATAGAAAACTGAATCTAGATCATTTTGGAATAAAACCAATTTTGGAAGATTCACAAAATTGTGAACCTTAATGTTAATGAATAAAAACACCTACTTACAGTAGTAAATTTATTTCTAAAAATTTAGATAAAAACTAGCTAACTTAAAACATGCTTTAGCTTGTAAAATTCGTAGGAAATACATACTTACTCCAAATGAAGTAAACCAAAATTCTGTAGAACCAGCAAAGTTTGAGCTTTATTTTAGGTGTATAAAGTTTTATACCTTCTGTAACATATATATCAATAATACATTGAATTGGGAAAATAAACATCTCATGTGTACTCTAGCTTCTAAAAATTATATAAAATTCATCCTAACTCCAAAATTTACAAACTAAACCTTGTTGGAATCCTATTTATCTGCTCTACATGATAAAAATGTTTAACATGACAGAAACATAAAGGTTTAAACCTCAAAATTCAGAGATGCATATAGTTCCATATTTAACATATAAACACTTTGGAAATTTGAAAAAAATATTAAATAAAAACTGTTAAAAATATAAACTCCTTCACAGGAAACAGCCAATATAAAACAAAACACATTTAACCCATGAAAATCATTCATTTTAGAGCATAATGGATTTTTATGCATGATTATGATTCAAGTTTTTGCATATATATGTTTAGACGATTCGCAGTCGAATCCCGAGGAGACCTATTACTTAGCTGAACAGGAAGAAGAAGAGCAAGGCAAGTTTACACCTCCCTCTTTGATCACATTGAACCCATGTTTTGGAGGTTATTTTGAAAAGCATTGCAAAATATGCATGTTGATTGTACAATACAACACTAAGATTTTGTAGAACATATTAGCCCAACTCCTTATCTTGCATTCTCACTTAAACTCCACAAAATACCTCAGCCATCATTCCTAGCCCTAGAAACAATTCAGTTTGTCATTTAAAACCATGATGCTTGAGGTCACAAGTATTTGAGAATGCTTAGTCTTGCTTAGTGGTATGTTTTCCTTATCATTTGGGCACATTATATGTAAAAATGATTTGATTTGTAATTTGAAACTATGATGATTGAATGCGACAATTGCCAAATAAAATATTGGAAAATGTGGATTTTAGGTCTGGGTCTCATGTGGTACGCATATGGTGATTATTTGTGTACCGATAGGGGCAGTGTGTGCCCAGACTGACTTAAGGACTTCACTCATTGCCTGTTCATTTTGAATATAGTACAACCACATGTGCTAGTATGGGATTGCCCAAGCTTAATAAATTATTTATGGTTTAGCCTTACATTTTGGTAGTCCGAAGTGTAGGAGTGCGGGTAACTCAGAGGAAATTCCTATTTGCCCCAACGTGGTAGTTTAGGTGACTAAGTCTGTCCAATACAACGGTATTGTGCCACGTGGGTGGGTTCCTGTCGCGTCCGCCACCACGGCGTTAAGTTTAAGGCATGGGCCCGCCACTTAACGGTTCTATGTCATATTCCAGTGTGACTAGGATGGAGGAAACACATATCGCGCTGGTGTAAGGCTAAATCATGAATCTTGGAAGAGCTTTGTTGTGTGTAATAAATCGGATACTTATGTATCGCGTGACATGATTTGCACGATTATTATTTCACATCATGTGGATAAAAGTGTACATACTCTGCAGAGGTTAAACTAATTGATTAGCCGTGCTCACGGTTACGAGCGACATATGAATATGTCATGAGTATAGAGTTATGTTTTAAAGTCCCAAATGCTGATTTTATCATTCAAATGTGATGAACTTGAGAATTATTTTCCTTGCTGCCATGGAGGGCATCAAGGTGTTTTGTTATATATATATATATATATATATATGTCTATTACCTATAACATCGCCCATTTTCTAAGTATTAGCTTGCTGAATTTATTTAACAAAAACCTGAGTTTAGAAGATGGATCTTGGCTAAACAAAGTCTACTTTATGCTAAAAGAAAACCTATGAGAGCTTTACTTTGAATATGCCTTGTATGTAGCGTGATAGGTTTGTCTGGTGCTTGCTAGTATAATCTATTGTACTGACACTTGCTTCGTATGCATTGTTTTGTTGTATGCATAGACTTGTCTGCAGGTGAGATTCTTCCTGAGGAGGATGAATTCGCTGGGGATATTTCTTTCTTTCAGGATGGTTGTTACTAGGGTTTACCCTAGTCGGTTGCATGAAAGGTCCTTTGGGTAGGAGATGCTTCCGCGAACTTAAATATTTGGCCGGTCGGCCATATGTATCCAAGCTTATGATGTATGAGTTATATAAGCCTTAAAACTTAGAACTTATTATTATGTTACAGCTATCATATGCTTGGATGAAAGTGTTCAGTGTGTTCCTTTTGTTAGGAACATCTTAAACATGAGTATAAGTTAAAGATAATTGAGACAATGTAGATCTTTAGCCATTTTGTGTCAAGTCTCCTGGATGTGTAACACATTTGGTCGCCGCCATCAAGTGGTTTGACGGGCACATCCCAGGCTGAAGTTGACTGGCAGCCTAAAGGCCCAGCAATGTCTCATTTATCTTTCTCTCGGAGCGTCGAATGTCCTATTATGATTGAAGAAAGAAATGAGCTATTCTTTCATCCTTCAAATATAATAAGAGGTTCGGAGGGCGCCCAACACTTTCCCTTTAAAACTTCAAAAATTCACCTTTTAAACTCTTTTTGAATTTCTATATTTATTTGATGTTTTGTTGAGTTGTTCATTTGATTTGTTTTATCAAATATCGATAGATCGCGACGTAACTCAACCTTATCGTCGACATAAAAACCTTCACTGTTGTTCAAAGAGAAGAAGAATTTTGGGACCATTGGTCCTGAAGGCAAGTCAAACTATTCTTGATCATTTAGTTTAAAAATAATAAGTTATCATGATTTAAATAAAGTATTTAGATAGAAATATTTCACAGGATGGGTTAGATAGTCATAATCTATCATTTAATGTAGATTTATACATTCTTCAAATTATATATGTCAATATTTCATGTAAACATAAGGAAAATCTTAGTTCATATAGAGTAATATTTTATACTATAGAAACACCATTTTATTTCATGTATAGAAAAGGAGAAGGTTATTATTTCATGTTATAAGATATATTCTCCTTCTCCTTAGAAAACATGTTGATAGCCTGGACTAGGTATAAAGTTTTAAGTACAATAAAATGAGTATCGTTGCATGCATTAAAAATTCTTGCATATCATAAGGAGTTATATTATCCTTTCATAAAATAAAAAATGATTCATTATTTCAAGTGATAGGTAAATGAAATTCCTATCAATTCATATGACACAAATGATTTTGGCTATATTCCAGAAAATATAAAAACTCTTGTGCCAGAAAGACATAGTTTCGCCAATCCGATGGATCGGTTATACCGACGTAGAATTTATATATTTCTCTCCGATCTCCCTGGGGACTCAGGAGATTTATTTACGCCCATAATAGAATTGGAGATTTGCAGTGTTGGTAAAGTCTCATCGGTGGACAACTATGTAAATGGCGGGTAAAAACGCCAACACTAACCAGATTGGTACCGTCTAGTAAGATAGTCCAAGGTTTCACCAAGCCGGGGCAAGTGTGTGATGAACAGCTATTAAATAGGAGATGGATCCACTAATTACTCGTTAGATTTGGTGCTCCTATTAAGACATGCCACATGTCTCGTTCACACATCAGAAAAGGTTATAATCATATAAATGCTATGTTACCCTTAGTCTGGCTAACTACGGTTAATCCTTCGGTAAAGCTGGGCAAACACTGCAGAGTTTATTATATTCAAATACTGTTAACAACCAAATTTGGTAATCCAATTATCAGCATTGATGAATTCTGAGGAGTCTAGGTTGCCAATTGGCCCTAAGAGGTATTGGTTGGGATGGATGAGATTGGTAATTACAATTTGGTGAGAAAGGTGCTACATTGAAGAAGAAAGGGAAAGGGCAAATTATGAAGAGCAAGGGCCAAATTGCAGAAATGAAAGGGGCTAAAGCCGATGGGGCTTACCTCTAGGAACTCGGCCGATGGCATCATGGAAGGGGTGGTCGAGGTCGACATCGTTGGGAGTAAGTTCGTCGCCGCACGGAGGATGATTGCGAGGTCGTCGAGAGCGCCGGGGAGGTCGCCGGTGGAAATTGAAGGTGTTTGGTGGCTAAGGTGGCGCAGGCAAAAGTGACGGCGTGAAAAGCTCTAAGGCGGTGGTGGTTATTTAAAGAGTCACGGTAACTCACCGATGGAAAGCCCAAAATTTTCTCGGAGATAAGATCTTGCAAATCCGTAACATTAACAATATAGTGGACTTGGGGGGCATGTGTTAACGACCAAATTTGGTAAGCCAATTATCAGATTTGGAACTAAGGCCGAAGCCGATTTGGAGGGAATCAGGTTCTTCCGAAGACAGAGCACGCGCCAAGTGCAGACCGAGTCGGCTAAGGAGTTTGTCGGATGATGGCCGAATCAGCTAAGGTAATTGTCGACCAATACCGAATCGAACAAGATGAGCCGATGTAGCCGATTCTGGGAAGATAATATTGGAATCGTCTTCGGATTTGTTTGAAGTACTTCATGGGGATTGCCATACATGGATAGAGTCCGGGAAAGACAATTGTATCTGTTAGTTAGGTTATTTTAAATAGTTTCCTTATAGATAATGTCGGTGAGAGTTTGTTTTAAGCATGTATTTGTAATTTAAATTGGAATAGAGATATGAGTCATGTCCGTCAAGGACTTATCTTGTATCTGGGTATAAATACAACCCAGGACCTTGTAAATTGAACATCGAACGATCAATCAGTTCAATACAACCTTTGGTGCATCGCCACCCTTTTCTTTTAGTAATTTCGAAGAGTTCTTGCTTTTAGTTGGGTTGCATCAAGTTCGATCTCCAGCAAAAGGTAAAGCTTGTTATGGCGGCTTGTGCTCTCGGGATTAATGCTTTCATCATTATGATACTCTAATCTTGTTAACATAAATCGTCGAGTTATCATATACATTATATAACCTAGATCGATAATGCGGTCTAACCCTTATTGGCTAGTCTCTGTTATTAGATAACAGCCGATAGGGTTAGGCATTATCGTCGACTTAGATTATATAACGTATCCACCATCTCGAAAGGTTTTGATCAACTTGTCTAGATCTTGCGCTTCTTCTTACGCTTAATGCTGCATTGGTTGAGTCCGACCTATTAAGTAGTATTTAGAATCATAATATCTATCTTGTTTGATGATTACTATTAGAGATAGTATCGGGGTTTCAACCGATCTTATCTATTTTAACTATCTTGTTTATTTTATGTTTACTTACATGTTAAAGTTGCCCTTTACATCAAGATCTCATTGTAAGTAAATATGTTAAGCTTGTTATCGATCTGTTAGGTCATCTTAACACTTGATCGGTTCCTGTTTAACGTATTTAGTCTATAATGATATCTTAGTATAAAGTGGTATCAGAGTACTAGCCGATACACATTAGATCTATGATATCGGCTATGCTATAAATATATATATATAATTTCCATATTAAGGTACTTTTGAACTCAAGTGGTTTATATTGTCTTGGTACGCAACCGATCTATCCCAATCACTTAGTTTAAACATATTTTGATATTTAGATTTTATACTATGATATCTATAGCAGATCGATTAGGATTAATTTCCCTTGGCCGATTCAGTGCATACCGCATCGGCTTAACACTGAACGATACGTCATCGGCCACCAGCCGATTGGCTATCTTTTGCAGACTAACACTTGCTTTCTTTGTTTCATGTTGGTTGCAGGATCAAACCAACTGACACGCCTACGAACCTAAGAAGAAATATTTTGGACGTGCACTAGAGTAAAGCAAACCTCTCAGGCCAGCGCATGATTTTTCAAGTCAACTCACTTTCGGCATGATTTGGGATCAACACGCTTTTGGCACGTCAGATGGGACCGATTAGAAGCCAGACGCAGTGGTTGACATCAAGACTTCTGAGATCGACCAAGAAAACATCATTCCAGTCACAATTGACAAACTGACACCGGAGCAAAAGGCCGAGATTGAGGATATGATGAACAAGTTGCAGAGCCACTATCTGCACTCCTTTTCCAAACTCGGTCAGGCACTGTCGTCCAAAGGTACAAGATAAAGTTATGAGGTGATGATGAACCCGAGCCAACCTCTGGCAAAGGTGCCCAAGGCCCAGGTGTCACACCCTGAGGTGTTTTCTTTTTTTTTAAAAAAAGTCCTAAAAGAAAAATCGCATAGAAAATAGTTGGAAATTAACGTGGAGCAAATAAATAATTTTAAAATGCAAACTCTAATTGGAAATGGCATGGTAGGATTTTTCCTAAATTCTATATGTCGAAATTCACTAACAGGATTTTTAGTGGAATTTTCACAGCACTAGAAATAATTTCTAATCAATTAAAATCAAAATCAGAATTGATAAAACCCAGGAAAAATTCTTTTCTCTCTCCTTCGTCCTTTTCCCACCCTTCCGGCCTTGGGCCACCGGCCCGAGCCGCCGGCCCGTCCTCTGCCACGCCCGCGCCTCTCTCCCTCTCTCCCTCACGGGCCGGCCGAAGGGCACAGCCCGTTTGCCCTTGTGTCCAAAAATTAAGTCTACTTCGCCTCCCCCTTCTCCCCGGGTCTCTGACAGGTGGGGCCCACCTGTCAGGCCCGTCCCCTACCTCTGACCGTGTCGCCGCCATTAGCGCCGCCCCAACCCCGTGCGAATCCCGGCCACCCCGTCGTCCCTGCGCATCCTTAAGGTCTCGCCTTAATGCCCGTCCCTCCCGCCGGCCTTAGTCACCCCCATCCGCCCCACCCGCACCCTCTAATGGCCGAAATTGATCGCTAGTCATTAATCCCCCAAATCCCTCTCCCCTTAACTCTGGCAAGTAATTTCCCCACATCCCGGCCACGACCGGCCTCCCGTGGCCTTTAAAAGTCGGCCACCGTGCTCCTCGTCCTCCCCACACCATCGCCCAAGCTTCTCCCTCTCTCTCCCGCTCTCGCACCGTGCGCCTGAGTCCCACCGCCCTTCACCGGCCTTCGGCCATGACTTCCCGCTGTCCCGAGCCGCCTCGGACCTCGCCGTCGCCTCCATATCCATCCCCGGCCCCGGAGCTCCCTCAGTCGTCCCTCTCCGTCGCCATCCGCCACCTCCCGAGCTGCCCACGTCGTCGTCTTCCACGACTCCAGTGACCCACGATAAGTCAACCTTCCCCTTCCTCTCTCGGCCCGAGCGCGCGCCGCCGTTCCCGAGTGTGTGTGGCTCCGTCCGCGCGTGAGCCGCGACACTCCGCCGCCCCATGCCGCCGCACGGATGGCGCCGGCAGGCCTCCGGTCGCCGTGCGTCGTCGCCGGCCAACCCGCCGCCAGTGCCCCTCTCTCGGCCGTTCGATGTACCTCGGCAGATCGGAGCCATCTGCCCCCACCTGCCCAAGTGGCATGCCACGTGGTGCACCACCCTCTCGGCCTGTGGACCTGGTCCACCGTGGACCGGCGTTCCCGCGGACGAAGACGCCATCGCTGACATCAGCCCTAGCGCTGACGCAATTCTGGGATTTATTGCGCGATAAAACATTAAGGATTTTTTTCCTGTTTTAGTAAAAACATAGTTAATCTTCTAAAATTCATATCTTTTCAATCCGAGCTCCGTTTAAGCCCATTAAAATTTCATTAAATTCATAAAAATGCCAAGAATCCATTAAAAATGATTTTGTTTCCTATTTTAGTAGCTTTTCAGCCCGTTTGTTGAAGTGCCTTGTTTGTCATGTAGATCCTGGTAGTTCCTCTGATCCCGTGTACTTCGAAGTCGTCGCGAGTTTCCTCAGTCCGAAGAGCAAGGCAAGTCATACTATATTATTGATCATATTGCTCCCATTTTGCTAAAATACCCTGTTTATTCTACTGAACTGCATTTATTTTGAAATGTCACCTTATGGGGAATATTACACCTTATGGTTAGTAGTAAGCCCTATGCTTGCCACCCTGATCCTTGATATACCTGGGCAACAACATGACTAGTTTATAGGCCTAGGCTATGCTTAGACTTGCTTAGACTCACTAGAACACTAAATGGGTCATTTCATCTAGACGATATTAATTTGGACACATGAAATGAAAGATATAATCCAAGGATTTTGTGGACCAGACTAATAACTCAAACATGACGAATGGTGGGCTGTGGGCGCTGTGGTTTTGATAGTGGCGCCCATGGCATTTAAGGATCGGTTCACGAGAAACCTCAGAAGAATGACCGTACAAACCACAAGCCAGAATAGGCAATGGTGGGTCCTGTAGTGTAGTCTTTCCTAGCCGACGAACCCTGACAAGGGTGAGCGTGATGGAGTTGCAGTTGGCAGGGGCTTACCGGTTGCTGGGCTGCCGAATTCACCGTGGCACTCGAGGGGGCTGCCCACGGCCCAGGAACGGGAGTGGGGCGAAACCTTGGTGTGGTTCTCTTGGTTAGCGGGGCGTTGTACGAAAGGTCCTATCACAGTCCCTTTTCGGAGTACCGTGGCGGTATTTCGGCGCACGGGCGACCGTGTTGTGGGGCTGTGTCTTGTGGCTACAGATGTACACCTCTGATCAGAGTTAAAACTATTCGAATAGTCGTGCCCACGGTTATGGGCGATCAACCAAATTCACTGTGATTAGTCCAATACTGCTAAAACCTGATTAATGGAACTTGACTAGTAAAGTTGGATGGTTTGGTCCTGTCGCAACGTGGGGATAACGTTGGGCAGTGTTGGAATTAATATGAATTAATTATTTAATTTACCATTATTTTATCGTGTTCAAATCTCCTCTTATTTGCGAAAACCCTAGCTGTTTGTGCTAAAGGCAAACCCTAGCCAAATCCTTGTTTCCCCCCTTGCATTCATACCTTCTCTATTCCGGTATGACCTGCTGAGTACGTGAAAGTACTCATCGTTGCCTCATCACCAGAACCTGAGCAAGAAGCTGAAGAAGAAGAAGAAGTTGAGTAGGCTTTGTCCTGCACTCTGGAAGATGCCTATGGAGCGGTTGAAGCCACGCTACAAGCGTCAAGATTAGGCTTAGACCCCCTTTTATTTTTCCGCTGCTCTTTTGTAATCTTTTTGTAATGTTTCTAAGACGTGGAACTGTAATATCAACAATTGTCGTATGTGTACCCTGGCTGGTCCTGGACAGGGATTTTAATACACATATAGTTTCGAAAATTCTGGTTTGAATTTCGGGGCGTGACACCAGGACACCAAGCAGGAGGATGGCCCGGAGCTCAACAATCTATAGGACAAAATTGACTATGCTATGCACCAGGCCTTGATCAATCAATCTGGAGTGTTGGTCAACATCCTCAACAATATGATCAGCTCTGTTGTTGAATCCAGGATCGCTGAGCATCAAGCCAAGGGCCCAATTTTCCTTCCTGATGGAAAATTTCCACTGTATAGGACCTTGGTTACCAACGGATTGCAGCCTGGTGTAGGCATACCCCCAGAACTACCGATGGAACCAACATCAGCTCGTATGAAGCCGATTATATCATCATCAGCCCAAAAGCAGCCAGGTTTTGGTCCTATACTCCTGACTAGGCTGCAGCCTCAACACGTGGGACATGACGTCCCCCAAGTCACTCCGGACCAGATTGCAGCCATGTTCAACACGAATCGGCCATCGGTGGAGCCGATTCCTCAAGTGCTACTAGGATCATAGACGCTAAACTTGCAGCAACACCCTATGGGTCCCCAGCTCGTTCACGATCAGTCGGCTCATGCGGTGCACCAGTCTCCTCAGCATCACGTGGGGGCAATTTTGATCTTCAATATCATCCTCATTCACCCCAGATGCAGTATCAACAGACACCGCTTCAATTTGATCAATTTGAGCCGATACAGCAGCAGGTGCAAGGAGCACAGCAACAGAAGCCTAGGGTAGACATGATCGCAGATGTGATGAGAGAACAATTTGGCCTCAAGCCCAAGGATACAGGCAACATGTATCAGTAAACCCATATCCAGAATATTTTGAGAGGGTTCCACTGTCCAACTGATACAAAGTGCCAGACTTCTCTAAATTCTCAGAGCAGGACAATGTCTCTACATATGAACATGGTAGCCGATTTTTAGCTCAATGTGGTGAGGCATCGGCTACTGACGCCCTAAGGGTTAGATTATTCCCTCTCTCTGGATCGGCTTTAACGTGGTTTTCTTCCCTACCTTACAATTATGTGCAAAGTTGGGCTGATCTAGAGAAATAGTTTCACATATACTTTTACAGCGGTATTCACGAGATGAAATTGTCCGATTTGACGGCTATCAGGCAGAACCATGACGAAACTGTTCAGGACTACATTGAAAGATTCAGAGACATGAGGAACAGATGTTATAGCCTGATTCTGTCAGACTCCCAGCTAGCCGATCTCGCTTTCCAGGGCCTGTTGACACCAATAAGGGAAAGGTTTTTGGCTCAAGACTTTGAAAGTCTAGCTCACTTGGCCCAGAAAGTATCAGCACATGAGCAAATATTCCAAGAGGCCAAGAAAGCTTTCAAGAAGGTTAGCCATGTTGCATACGCCTCTGAGTCAGAAGAGGAAAGCGACTCCGAAGTGGCAGCAGCTGATTGGGCCAGGAACAAGAAAGTTGTCATGTGTCAGTGGGTGAAAAACTCTGCCAAGGAGGATGACTTCACCAAGGCTCACAAAATTTTTGATCTGCTGCTTCGGGAGAAGCAAATCTAGCTTCCAGCCGGTCATGTGATCCCATCAGTTGAGGAATTAAAGAAGAGGAAGTATTGCAAATGGCACAACACTGGATCTCACAACACTAATGATTGCAAAGTCTTCAGACAACAGATCCAATCAGCTATCGAGGTGGGAAAGATCAAATTTGAAGACCCGAAGGAGCTGATGAAAGTTGATGGCAATCCTTTTCTTGTCAATATGGTCCGTAAGAATGGTAGAGCAGTCGATAGGAGGGATTATCGGCCCCCACAGCCCAATTCTGCTAGGATCATCAATAAGTCTCAGAGAAGATATGATATGCAGGAAGAAGATGACAGCTTCGATCCCTATTGGGGCTGTGAATTTTTCAGGTTTTGCTGGAACGAAGGGATGAGGCTGCCATCAATCGAGGACTGTCCAACATGCAGCAATCATGATGGCAACTACATTGGAGAGTCTAGCCAATCTCGTCCTGAGAGAAATCGGCTTCCACAAAAGAAACTCCCTGTTTATTAGAGGTTGGGTCAAATTCATCAAGACTTTCTGCAGTACTTTGATGAGGATGAAGACGAGACCACGAACCCGCAATGGTGCCCCTCCGACACTTTCACGAAGAGCCAAAAAAGGAGGGTGCAAAGGATGAAGAGCAGGAACGGCTCTAGGAAGTTCAAGCCAAAATCGACCATCGGCTGAAGAAGAAGAATCATGGACGCCCAAAGAAAGAGTGGCATGTTAAGAGCAAGGTCCTCTCAGCCGATGAAGTTCAAGCCGACAAGGCAAATAGATTGGCTAAGGGAAAAGCTGTGGCATCTGCATCGGTCAACATGGTTTTTGTGTTACCAGCTGAGTATGAAGCAACTCAGGCCGATGCAGATGTGGATGAGGAGTCCTTGGCCAAATTGGTGTTGTCCCCAGAACAAGCTATCTTTGAAAAACCAGAGAGGACAGGGCATCGACATCTTAAGCCTATTTATGTTAAAGGATTTGTCAATGGCAAGCCGATGTCCAAGATGTTGGTCGACGGAGGGGCTGCTGTGAACTTGATGCCCTATGCTACATTCAAGAAATTGGGCAAGAGTTCCGATGACCTCATCAAAACCAACAATCGGCAGCAAGACTATGCCTACCACCTTCTTTGTCATCGATGGGAAGAGATCATACAACCTGTTGCTGGGAAGGGACTGGATCCATACCAATTGCTTCATTCCTTCTACCATGCACCAGAGCTTAATCCAATGGCAAGGCGACAAAGTCAAAATTGTGCCAACCGACAGGTCAGTTAACATTGCCAATGTCGATTTAACCCTTTGAGAGATGGATGACATTGATTGCTTGTCTGGCAAAGTTTGGGAAGCCGATTAAATAAAAGTGTCTGATTCTGAAATACAACCAATTGGAGATGAAGAGCCCCAACTGCTGCTTTGAGGGCATCGTGGAGGGGTCAAGATTCTACACAAAGGACACTATAGATGATCTCGATGGCAAATTGGGACAAGGCTTCATGTCGACCGATGATTTAGAAGAAGTTGATATAGGTCTAGGACATAGGCCTAGGCCGACATTTATTAGTAAAAAATTGTCTTCTCAATTTAGAACCAAGCTAATAGAACTTTTGAATATTTTGCTTAGGAGTATTTTGAGGTACCAGGACTTAGCCAATCAATTGTTGAACATCGGCTTCCTATCAAACCGACATATCGGCCGTTTAAGCAATCACCTAGAAGATTCAAAGCCGATATGTATGATGCTATGAAGGCTGAAATCACTCGTTTGTATGATGTTGGTTTCATTTGGCCTTGCCGATATGCTGAATGGGTTTCTAATATAGTTCCAGTGATCAAGAAGAACGGCAAGCTTAGGGTGTGTATCGACTTTCGAGATCTAAACAAAGCTACCCCTAAGGATGAATACCCAATGTCGATTGCTGATTTGTTGGTGGATGCTGCTTCAGGGCACAAAATTATTAGTTTTATGGATGGCAACGCTGTATACAATTAGATTTTCATGGCAGAAGAAGACATCCACAAGACTGCATTTCGATGCCCTGGTGCAATCGGCTTATATGAGTGGGTCATGATGACTTTCGGTTTGAAGAACGTTGGGGCTACGTATTAGAGGGCCATGAATAATATTTTTCATGACTTAATCGGCTTATTGGTTGAAATTTACATTGATGATGTGGTCGTAAAATCAAAACAGGTTGATGACCATATAGCCGATTTGAGGAAAGTTTTGGAAAGAACAATAAAATATGGCCTGAAGATGAATCCAACGAGATGTGCTTTTGGCATATCGGCTGGACAATTTCTGGGCTTTCTTGTCCATGAAAGGGGGATTGAAGTAACATAAAGGAGAATCAATGTAATCAAGAATATTCAACCTCCACAGGACAAGAAGCAATTGCAGTCCCTGGTCGGCAAGGTGAATTTCATTAGGAGGTTTATTGCCAATCTATCTGGAAAGATGGAGCCTTTTACACCTTTTATACTAAGATATCATTATAGACTAAATATGTTAAACAGGAACCGATCAAGTGTTAATATGACCTAACAGATTGATAACAAGCTTAACATATTTACTTACAATGAGATCTTGATGTAAAGGACAGCTTTAACATGTCAAGTAAACATAAAATAAACAAGATAGTTAAAACAGATAAGATCGGCTGAAACCCCGATACTATCTCTAGTAATAATGAAACAAGATAGATATTATGATTCTAAATACTACTTAATAGGTCGGACTCAACCGATGCAACATTAAGCGTAAGAAGAAGCGTAAGATCTAGACAACTTGATGAAAACCTTTCGAGATGGTGGATACATTATATAATCTAAGTCGACGATAATGCCTAACCCTATCGGTTGTTATCTAATAACAAAGACTAGCCGATTAGGGTTAGACCGCATTATAGATCTAGGTTATATAACGTATATGATAACTCGATGATTTATGTAAACAAGATTATAGTATCATCATGATGGAAACACTAATCCCGAGAGTGCAAGTCGCCATAACAAGCTTTACCTTTTGCTGGAGATCGAACTCGATGCAGCCCAACTGGAAGAACTCGTCAAAATTACTAAAAGAAAAGGGTGGCGATGCGCGAAAGGTTGTATTGAACTGATTGATAGTTCGATTTACAAGGTCCTGGGTCGTATTTATACCCAGATACAAGATAAGTCCTTAACGGACACGACTCCTATCTCTATTACAATTTAAATTACAAATACATGCCTAAAACAAACTCTCATCGATATTATCTATAAGGAAACTATTTAAAATAACCTAACTAACATATATAATTGCCTTTACTGGACTCTATCCATGTATGGCAATCCCCATGAAGCACTCCAAACGAATCCGAAGACGATTCCAATATTATCTTCTCGGAATCAGCTACATCGGCTCATCTTGTCCGATTCGGTATTGGTCGACGATTACCTTAGCCGATTCAGTCATCAGCCAACGAACTCCTTAGCCGATTCGGTCTACACTTGGTGTGTGCTCTATCTTCAGAAGAACCCGATTCCCTGCAAATCGGCTTCGGCCTTAGTTCCAAATCTGATAATTGGCTTACCAAATTTGGTCGTTAACACATGCCCCCCAAGTCCGCTATATTGTTTGTCGATGATATGGGCCTAGGGGTATATCGAGGATGTGATATCTGGAGAAGGAAGAAGCCTTCGCTTACCAGGGCGCCCCAAGGACATGTCCTGAACGGCTCATGCGGGTCCGAGCCACGGGCGGCCACGTGGCCATCCCAAGGGGGACTTGGCTCGGGGGCTACCCAGAGGCCGCCGCCCTCCCAGATGGCAGGGTTCGGGATCACCCGGACCCCCGTCCATCACCCCGCACCTCTCCAAGAGAGGAGCGAGCTCAACTTCCAACTGCCAACCACCACATTTAATGCCTAGAGAAAAGCCAGACGCCTGCCCGTCGCATTTATTGCAATGTGAGGCACGTCTGTCAGCCGCTCATCATCACCCTTTTTGCCCGTCACAAGGGAGAGAGAGTATAAAGTCTTTGACGGCGACCGCGGTATGGCTGCATGGTCATTCCGTGCACGCCTCTCTCCACGCCCCGTCCAGTCGCATTAAATGCGCTGTGCGGCCGCGTGGGAGAGAGGATACAAGCGCTGGGGGTATCACATCGACCCCTCTCCAGGCGGAGGGCCACTGATTGGTAGGCCCCACTGGAGTAGGCAGGTTGACCCCTCCTCACGTCAGCAGCATGGCGGCCACGACACCCGTTTTTCTTCACCAACTCCCGTGACGTGGCAACAGAAGCAGGAATAGGGGTAGACCCTCGACAAGACAGGACAAGAACCACTCCATCACGTGGAGCGGTGTAGAGAAAGCTAGGACTACTGTGGGTGTCCCCTTGCACTATAAAAGGAGGCCTAAGTCCATGATAGAGGAGGTTCCTGGATTGGTCTTTTGCTCAGCCTCTTCAACCTTGGGCTTTGAGCATTTTCACCTCAGTCATCAGCTCCAGCTTCCCCAGGGAAGAACAACCACACTTATCCTTGTAATTCATCCTCCACATAACACAAAAACAGGAGTAGGGTATTACGTCTCCCCAACGGCCCGAACCTGTATAACTCTTTTGTGTCCCTTGCGATTGCGATTTTTCCTCCATCTCCCTACTTCTCCTCTACCTCACTTCGAGTTCGAACCCTGATTCACCGCTCCCCTGTGCCGAACCAAAAAGGGGGTCCCCCGGTCCCCGTGTGTCGATCACACGCATCGACATTGTTAATGTTGCTATTTGCAAGATCGTATCTCCGAGAAAATTTAGTGCTTTCCATCAGTCTGTTACCGCGCCTCTTTAAATGACCACCACCGCCTTAGAGCTTTTCACGCCGTCACTTTAGCCTTCGCCGCCTTAGCCACAAAACACCTTCAATTTCCACCGGCAACCTCCCTGGCGCTCTCGGCGACCTCGCAATCATCCTCCGTGCAGCGACAAACTTACTCCCAACGATGTTGACCTCGACCACCCCTTCCATGGCGCCATCGGCCGAGCTCCCAGAGGTAAGCCCCATCGGCTTTAGCCCCTTTCTTTTCTGCAATTTGGCCCTTGCTCTTCATAATTTGCCCTTTCTCTTTCTTCTTCAATGTAGGACCTTTATCACCAAATTGCAATTACCAATCTCATCCATCCCAACCAATACCTCTTAGGGCCGATTGGCAACCTAGACCCCTCAGAATTCATCAATGCTGAGGCCAACAGGATCCTCTTTAGGCTGTCAAACCCTAATCTGGCACATTGGACTGAGACTTTTAAATCATAGCCATCAACTGATAAAACCTGGCCAACATGGTACAATAGGGTGTCGGCTAGTAAGCATAGCCATTGGGAAGAACTAGGGATAGCACAGTGCTTAGCCCTGACCATAGCCGACATGCCTAAAGATGAACCCCTGCTATCGGCTGCCAGCTACTTTTGGTCCAACACTCTGAACTCTTTTCTGTTCAACCAAGGACTGATGACACCCACTCTTTTGGATATAATCATGATCATGGGTCTAGACATCACATCCTCGGTCAACCCTGTCAGCCTGAACACTAAATTCCAATATTCCTTCAAGACTAGAGCCATTGGAGGCTGGAATGGATTCATAAGACAGAACATGGGAACTGGCCCAGTAGACCCCAGAGAACATGCAGCTTTCCTCCTCATGTTGCTAGAGAAATTCCTGTTCTGTGGTTAAAGCTGTGGCCCCCCAACCAACTGGCAACGCATAGCCGAAGCCCTAGTAGAGAAGGGGCAGATTCCTTTGGAAAAATATCTTCTAGGGTACCTCTATCAGATGTTGAATAACACATCGGCTAAAATTGCCACAAGTTCGGCTATCGGCACTGGAGGTCCCTGGTGGTTGTTACAGATATGGCTAAACTTGCATACATACAAAGTTGCTCAGGGGCCAGACTTGCAAAACGCCAACTTCCCATTAGCATAGCCGACGACAAATGAAGATGGCGATGAAATCACAACAAGCCGATGCATGTCCTTCGGAGAGGCAACATCTTCATATTCCGGATCTAAGCTCTCAGCCGATTTTTTCAAGAACTAGTTCGGCAACTTTTATGATGGATTCCCAACAGCTTCAAGGATTTGGTTTGCCTATGAGAACTCTGAAGATTTTGAACTCTGAGAAATTTGAGAAGACTAGGGAAGTCTTTACATTGGCTATATCTCCTTGCATCCTCCCAGTCGGTATCCATCAAGGCAGAAACATACAAGTCTCTTATGTATCCTATGAGTGCTACCAGACAACTGGGCATGGGACAGCTGCCGATTGGTCTGTACTTTGCTGATAAGATCCAAACCTAAGGGAAAATCGGCTCAGGCCTCATGATGGATAGATTGCTAAGCATTGAGGGGCCCCCACTTGGCAGCATAGACAACATCGAGCTGGCCATAACGAGGACTGCAACCTTCAGCCGATGGTGGAATGAATGGAAAAAGCACCTATTTCACCAATCGGATTCCATGTACCTCACCAACATATACCCGGAGCTGATCCCAGAAGTAAGCACTTCTCCCTCTTATCATTTATTATCAGTTGTATTTCTTCTATATTTAACTAACTCTTTTCCCTTGTTTGCAGACTACCGATTCATCTCCTCTACATATCAGCAACACCGGGGTGGCCATCAATTATGCCATCGGCATCCTCCGCAACAGCGGTGGACTGGCCCCCTCAAGAATTGGCTACAATGCCCCTAGGACATCAACTTTGCTCCACGGCCAAACCCACGAGCCACTTCAAAGGAAGAAGAGAGCTGAACCATTGGCTGCTGATCCATCGGCTATACAGAAGAAAACCTCAAAGAGACAGAAGACAACTACAGTCGATGATATGCCACCCTTGGATCCAGATGTAGAAGAGGTCTTAAATCAAGAAGAAATGGAAGAAGCCGTCGATGAAGCTGCGACTGAAACTAGCGAGCCAAGGAGATCCATGCAAACGCCCCGATGACCGAGCTCAAAGAACACCAAGTCCTCCAAGACGTCAACCTCAACCTTGACATCAGCCGGTATGCATTCATCCAAAATCCCCTTCCTTTAAATTCACATGAAACCCCTCATTAAGTTCTTTGTCTTACAGAAGAAGAAATTGGCCTCGAGGAAGAAATCAGTTCCAACTCCATTGGTAATCTTGACTTCAAACTCTTTTCAATTTTTAACTAACCGATGCTTAGTCAAACTCGTCTTTCTTTGTGTATAGCCTCCTCGCTCTCCAACACCCGCCCCCAAAGCATCAAGTGAAAGAACTCCATCGGCTAGGGGCATCCACAATGTTGAAGCAGAAACAACATCGGCTCCTATCATCCATGTAAGTCCCTTCTCTTGACTTCATATCGGCTACTTTCAAAGGTTTCATTGACTAACAGCCTCAGTATTCATCAATTTCAATATTATCTTTGTAGGCTCTAGCCGATATGTTTCCTTTTGATATAAAGGAGTTCATGGATGACGAAGAGGATACCACTGACAAGGCTCTAGCCTCTGCTGCCGATGATTTAAAAACAACATTGCAAGATTTGGCTCGTCGACTAGGGAGTTCTTTAGACTTCCTAGTCTTTGACTGTGGAGCAACCAGAGCCAGATTCGAAGAGATTCAAGATCAGCTCCCAGATCACATAGCTGACACCATTTCCCAAGGCGTATATCTTGAGCAACATCAGCATAAATTTGAAAGGGCCAAACAACGGATAGCCGATCGGCGAGAAAGAACAGCCCTTGAAGCTACAATTGAAGCCAATCGGCAATCCATTCTTGAAGACAAAGCCAAACTAGATGAGATGACAGCTGGGCCAACTTCCAATCTTGATCGGCTGCACAAACAAAGAGAGGAGTTGTTGGCCGAATTTGCCAAGTCTGATGCTGACACAACATCTGAAGAACAAAGGATTGTTGATCTCCCAAGGATAATATCAGAGAAGAAATCTAGGTTGAAGCTTCAATGAGAAATTTGTCAGACCTTACTAAAGCCTTGAAGGTGATCCTCGGGAATGATGCAGCTGACATCAAAGCCATTGAAGAGATTGACCGAATTCGACAAAGAGCGATATCGGCAATCAATAGTTTCATATCCGGCTAAGCCGATTCCTATAATAGGGCTAGCTTGAACACTTGTGAACTTCTATAATATAACTTTTGTGCTGATCCTTTTGTGAACTCTTGCAACGTCTCTTGCAATATAATCTCTGTTGATTCTTGTAATCTGTCATGCATTGAAAAATTTTTTGAAGTCCACAAAAATATTGAAGTCCACTTGAGTTCACAAAAATATTGAAGTCCACTTGAGTTCACTTGTGCGTGTATATATGCCCCCTAATTTTACAATATCAGCCGATCATTGATAAAATTATAGCTTGACTGAAGACGATATCACACAAAATCGGCCATCATACATCGGCAGAAACATAACCGATTATGATAAGAATAAAAAGACTAATGGTGATATAACTTATATCGGCCATCACATATCGGCAGAGCACAACCGATTATGATAAATTTGAGGAGACTAAGGGCGATATAACTTATGTCGGCCATCTAAAGGTGATGTAAACACATCGGCTACCATGTATCGGCCTAACATAGCCGGATCATGAATTGATCCAAACACTTGGATAATATTTTTTAAAATATTTTCCATTGAGAGCCCTTCCAAAAACTTATACATCAAGCCCTTGCAACATGTAAGCTCCTTTGGAAACACACTTTTAGACTCGAAAAGGCTCTTCCCAATTTGGTGACCACTTGCCGAATTTATTATCTCGGGTCCCAATTGGTAAGATCAACTTCCAAACCAACTCACCTTCGAAAAAGTATTTTGGCACAACCTTCTTGTTGTAATGACGGGTGATTCTTTCTTTATCTTTAGTCACCTTTTCCATAGCGCACATCCTGGATTGAACCAATTCTTCCGATTCATCTACCATGAGGTTGTGATAGTCATCGGCTATCAACTCATTTTGTAAATCAATCCTTCTTGAGCCGATGACACTTTCCCATGGAAAGACAGCTTCATGTCCATAAACTAACTTGTAAGGAGGAACCTGGATCGATCCGTGGCAAGCCATCCGATAGGACCATAAAGCTTCAGCCAATCAGCTATGTCATTGCTTTGGAAACTCAGAGATCTTCCTCTTGATCAATTTAATTAGACTTTTGTTAGATGCCTCTACTTGTCTGTTGGCTTGTGCATAATACGGCGAAGAATTCAACAACTTGATCCCCATGCTTTCTACAAACTAGACAAACTCATCGGATACGAAGATAGATCCCTGATCGGTTGTAATGGTCTGAGGAACACCAAATCGGTATATAATATGCTCTTGGAAGAACTGAATTGCATTCCTAGAATCAACCTTCTTTAAAGGAATTGCTTCCACCCACTTTGTGAAATAATCGGTTGCCACCAATATAAATTTATGTCCTTTGCTCGAGGGTGGATTGATCTGGCCAATCAAGTCAATTCCCCAACCTCTGAACGACCATGGCTTGATTATGGGATTCATAGCTGATGCTGGTGCTCTTTGAATTGCTCCAAATTTCTGACAATCTTGACAACCTTTATAATAAATGAAGCAATCTTCCAACATCATCGGCCAAAAATACCCAGCTCGTCGAAGTAGCCACTTCATCTTGTGAGCCGATTGATGAGTGCCACATATGCCTTCATGCACTTTTCCCATCACCACCTTGGCTTGATCGGCACTTAAACATCTTAGCAATACCCCATCAATCATCTGATAGTATAGATCATCATCGAGCAAAACATATCTTAAGGCCTTATATCACAACTTTCTCGAAGCCGATTGAGAAGGATTCTTCAAATAATTGAAAACATTGTACCTCCAATCATCGGTTGTGATTGTAGCAATCTCTACCTCGATGTCCTTGACCATTGGCTTGTATCCCGATGCCCCCTGAGCCAAGTCATTAGCTTCAACATTTTGCTCTTGAGGAGTATGTGTGAGAGTCACTAACCGAAAATAATCCACCAATTCTTGGCACTTTTCATAGTAGGTCATCAATGCATCGTTCTTGCATTCATATTCTCCAGCTAACTGATTGATGACCAACAACGAATCACCCATGATCTCCATGGCATCGTCTTCAACTTCTTTCAAAAGTTGTAATCCTTTGAGAACTGCTTCATATTCGGTTTGGTTATTGGTAGCATAGGGCTTAATAGTGTAAGCAAATTCAAAACTTGCACCCCTAGGTGATATGATGACCAAACCGATACCACAGCCATGGGTACAAACTGATCCATCAAAGAACAAAGTCCAAGGAACTATGTCAACTAAGCCGATTGAGTCATCACGATGCTCAACAATAAAATCGGGTATAGCTTGTCCTTTGACTACCTTTGGTGACTCATACCTGAGATCGAATTCCATTAAGGCATAGATCCATTTTCCAACTCGTTCTTTCAGCACTGGAGCCAATAGCATATACTTGACAACATCGGCTTTGCAGACTATGGTGCATTCGTTAGATAGCAAATAGTGCCTTAACTTTGTGCACAAAAAATAAAGGCATAAACATAACTTCTCCACCGGAGAATACCTTGTCTCAACATCAGTAAGCCTTCTGCTCAAATAGAATATTGCTCTTTCCATGCCTTCGAACTCCTGGATCAAGACCGAGTTGATTGACTTTTCATCGGCTGACAAGTATAACTTGAAAGGCACCCCTTTCTGTGGAGGAATCAACACTGGAGAGGAACTCAAATATTCTTTGATATTATCCAAAGCTTTCTGTTAGGTTATCTTAACACTTGATCGGTTCCTGTTTAACGTATTTAGTCTATAATGATATCTTAGTATAAAGTGATATCGGAGTACTAGCCGATACACATTAGATCTATGACATCGGCTATGCTACAAATATGTATAATTTGCATATTAAGGTACTTTTGGACTCAAGTGGTTTATATTGTCTTGGTACTTTACCGATCTATTCCAATCACTTAGTTTAAACGTATTTTGATATTTAGATTATATACTATGAATATCTACAGCCGATCGATTAGGTTTAATTTCCCCTGGCCGATTCAGTGCATACCGCATCGGCTGAACACCGAATGATACGTCATTGGCCACCAGCCAATCGGCTATCGTTTGCAGACTAACACTTGCTTTCTTTATTTCTTGTTGGTTGCAGGATCAAACCAACTGGCACAACTACGAACCTAAGAAGCAATATTTTGGACCTGCACTAGAGTAAAGCAAACCTCTCAGGGCAGCGCGTGATTTTTCAAGTCAACGCACTTTCGGCACGATTTGGGATCAACAAATATGCTGTACTCCCGGTTAATGGAATTGTGTCTATGGGTGAATCCATTTTAATGGCATAACTAACTTTTCTAAAATGCCATCTCAAAATTTGAACATTCATATGTATATAATGGTAGGAAAGGGTAGAACCTAGTATCATCTTAAGGCTAGGCCTATGTTATCCCTTTTAAGCTATCATATATATCCATTTTTACATAGTATAAAATTATGTTAGAACTTAGGTTCAGGTTATTCCCTTTTAAGATATCTTGCATATTTATAGAAAAGGGTAGAATATAGAATTAGGCCAAAGTTAAGTTTGTAACTCATATTCTTAAATGTTTGCATAGAATATTTTAAAAGAAGAAATGATATATCTTCATGCTAAGGATAAATTTATAATTTATATTTCTTTTTAGACATCCTGCATATTTATCCATGTGGCTTGAGTTCAGTTTGGCTTGCTGACTACCATTGGTGCTCACCCTTGCATATAATAATTTTAGGAAACCCCGAAGCAGATGAAGAACTCCCAAGTACCCTAGAGGACTGGGAAGACGAGTACGATTTCTAGGTCGACTCTACACTTGGGCTATCCCTGTGAAAGTGTTGTGACTTTCTTGTATTGTATGGTTTGTACTTAAACATTAATAGTTTGTAATAATATACGAAGTTCTTGTATCTGTACCATCTCACGCATAACCGGATTCCTAGGAGGTTATGTGGTAATGTCGGAGTCAACCTCTTTAAGGAGATCCCACAGTTTCGGCTGGCAAGAACTAGGGTGGCGCTGGGAGGGGAACCACCCCGTCGACATGAAGATTACGTCGTTGTGCAACTAGAACCAGCCCCTAATCAGATGAACATGAGGCTTGTGTTTACAGATGTCGTGCACTTCTTGGAAGAACATTTCCTGGTTAGGGTTTTATCCTCCTTTCTCTCTCCCCTATAGGGATGGCAATGGTTCGGGTTCGGTTTGGGTACCCGCGGGTTTCGGTGTTTCGGGTTTCGGTTTCAGTGCCTATTTCTTGCCCACGGGTTTGCGGTTTCGGATACCCGAAATAGTTCGGGTTTGGTTCGGTTATCAGATATAACCCATGGATAACTCAAACCCGACCGAAAATCTCCCTACTCCCCAGTCCCCACAACCTCACCCCATGCCTATCCGATTCCATGGCCCGACTCGGATGCCAGCCCACGGCGCCAACTCCTCAGGCGCTTCTTTTGCCACGGCGCCACCATTCACCATTCACCAACCCTAGCCGCCGCCGCCTCTCCTCCACCAGCGCCGCCGCGTCGCGCGTCGCCGGCCATCCCCGCGCCTTGGTCTCCTCCACCGCGCGCCGCACGGCCGTCCCCCAACGCCCTCCCGGCCGTGCGCGCGGCCGTCCCCAGCGCGTGCGCCGCCGGCCGTCCCGGCCCCAGCCTCCGATCGCGCGCCGTCGGCTGTCCCCCAGCGCGCGCGCCGCCGGCCGTCCCCCAGGCGCCGCCGGCTGTCCCCCAGCGCGCGCGCCGCCGGCTGTCCTCCGGCTTGATGCTTGATGCTTGAATTCCCATTGTTTGTTGATGCTTGATGCCATTTCCTATAATGCTGATGCTTGATGTTTGTTGATGCAGTGAAAGATTCGGGTTTTGGTTTCGGATTTCGGTTAAAAATTCGGGTTTCGGTTAATAAATTCGGGTTTCGGTTAATCCGTCGGGTTTCGGGTATCCGCGGGTTTCGGTTTTGGTGATGGATTTTTACCCGAATCGGTTTCGGTTTCGGTTTCGGGTTTTAGATTCGGGTTTCGGTTTTGGGTGCCCAGAGACTCTACCCGAACCGAACCCGCCCCGTTGCCATCCCTACTCCCCTAGGGCTTGGTCTTCTTCAATTTGGGTCTCCTGTGCAATGTCAGATCATGCTAGATATTAGCCCGATTAACTTCGTGGGAGATTTTGTTATCCGTTTGGTTAAGCATGATGAGGCTAGTAATATTAAGGCTTGTACTTATACTAGAGAATGTTGGATTATGTTTCTTGCTTTCCTTTGGACTATCAACGTGAAGAGTTTATCATGGCCACTGTTGCTCCATTTGGAAGATTGCTCCATTGGCACCAAGGACCAAACAAGGGAAGAACCTTGTTGCGCTGTCTCATCCTCAACCCAGAAAGAGTTCCAAGAAGTTTGGTGATTTCCCAGGGGACCACTCAAGGGGGTAATGGTCGGTCCTTTACGGTGTCGATCTACATTTTGGGGGGATTTTTCGATGAAATGCCATTGGATGAGGACCCAATTCCTGGGGATGGGAACCCACATCTGATCCATGGTGTTCCAATGGCTGGAAATCCTGATGTTTTCAATAACTGGATGCACGAGAATGTCGATGCAGGGGCTAAGGTCTTGGGAGATGTGGGGATTAATGCTCAACAGATGCAAGATATCAATATGGATATCAATCCCAAGAATAATCAGTTTGTTCAGCATGAGCCTCAATTTGATGACGATGATGAAATTGAGTTAGAATTGGGGGAGAATTGGGTTCCCCAACACCTTGATCAACCCCAAGATTCAATCACCTTTAACCAGTCGGGAAGTACGGCTGATTATCTAAGAGCCAAGGGATCTGTAGTATTTCTATCAACAGAAAAGATCCGAGCAGCGATCAATTCGGGCGATATTCTTGCAGCTATCCAAAAGGGAGAGAATTCTTCTTCATCGGACGATTCAGGGGTTGCTTCTTTAGTCTGGTATGGAAATTTATTTGTACCTGAATCTGTCTTGACAATTTGCCAAAGGGCAGTTTCCAACTACTAGAAGTAGTCACTACTATTCCCTGCACGGCAGAATGGAAGGAAGATAATTCAAAAGCCCTTTTTCTTATGAAACCTATCTTGGGCTCAATCTTCCTTAGGCTTTGGGTTGCTATATTTGGTAGCGGGGCAATAAATAGCCAGGGTCATGTTGTTTCTGGGCCTATTTCACTTCCTTCCTTGGTTTCTCGCAGGCCGGGCTCCAAAACACTCCTGGTCAACACCCTTGTTAGAAGGAGTTCTCGGCTGAATCCTGACATAGTGGATGGACTACATATCATCTGGATTAGAGAGCCTGCTACAAAAAGAAGATGTCAGGTTCCTACACTAGACCTCGACAACCCTCCCAAGAACCCAAATGAAGCTGCCAACCCGATCCCTTTTGAAGTCATCCAAGAATGGGCTGAAAGATGTGGAGTGCCTCCTTTGGAGCTCTCACAAGATCAACTGATGAAAGATCATGATGATGTCTGATTTTATTTGGTTTAATATCTATGACTTTTGCTGGTGGAAGTCTGTGGTTGTTTTAAACTGTGATGTGATGTATCTGATGGACAAATGTTCTATTTACCTGCTAATGAATACTTTGCTTTTGAATTTGATGGAAATCTGGGATAGATCCTTTTGGTATCTGCTGTTATCCATAGTCTTTTCCTCTTCTGGGAAGGGCATCTATATTGCTTCGACTAAACTCTTGTCCCAATGAATAGATCTTGGAATATACTATGCTGGAATTTGAGGGGAATTAATGCTGCAGAGAAATGGCCTGTCATTTTGAATAAAATAACTGAGAGCAATTGCAAAATCTTCTATTTCAAAGAAACAAAGATAGAGAATTTTGATTCCTCCTTCATCAGGAAGTTTGTGTTCTCTCCATCTGTGGGGGCTTCTGGGGGAATTCTAGTGGGATGGAATGGTAAAATTTTTGACGATTCTACTATTAAAGTTCAGCCTTTTGTTATTTCTATTTGCTTCTCCTCTCGTTTTAACATGAATGTATGGAATCTAACCGCGGTTTATGTTTGGAACCATCTCGAAGTAACTTCATAAGTTGGCTCTGGAATTTGGATATAAAGGATGATTATAATTGGCTTTTGTTGGGAGACTTTAACTTTTATAGATCCCTGGATGACAGAAATAGAATTAGTGGAAACTTCCAAGACACACAAATCTTTAATAATGTCATTGATCATCTGGGCCTAGTGGAATTACCTTTAAAAGGAAGGGTTTTTACTTGGAGCAATATGTAGTCCAACCCCCTCTTGGAAAGACTTGACTGGTTTTTTACTTCCCCTAATTGGACTCTGGACTTTCCTAATGCTTTGGTCTATTGTCACATACCCAAAATTCAGGGTTAGGAAAATTTTGTCAAAACCAAATAAAAATAAGGTTTCTTAATTTTGTGAACTAAAAATTTTATTTTTAACTTAGGTGAGACCAGCCTGGACCTTTGCATGAAAAATATTTTTGAGAACAAATTAAAACTTTTCATTTATAACCTATGACAAAATGCAAATTCATGTGAAAGCATGCATACCATCATAAAACATGCTTTGACTTGAGTCATTGGTGTGTATTTGGATTTTCAATTTGCATTTCATAATAGGTCTCATGAATACTAACTAGGGTCTAGATAAACTACTAAACCAATAGGGCCTAATGCTCACTAGAGGAATGTTAACATAGGGACCATACACCTCAGGATATATTAACATTACCAATAACAAGTCTCACTAAATTAAAATGGACCACTCATCTAAAGGTGTGTCGCAAACATGTAGGTGAATAAATAAATTACCTCATATGGAAAATAATCTACCTTAATTACCTTCATAAGCATCCCCTAACTTAAAACCTGAACAAACATTTGTATGTATATATATAAATTGGAATCTGTGCTATAGGAACTGAAATCAAATCTAATAACATCACCTCATGATAGGAGAAATTCAAATATAATTTCTTATGATGATTTAGATGTATTTATCAAAATAGGAACACCTATACATAAAAAGGTATCCTAATTTTCTAAATTAATCTGAAAAATTCATGTAGGTGCCAAATGTTATAATCAACTCAAATACAATTTTTTAACAATTTAATAACTGGGTTTGAAGCCCCAAACAAATTGTACAAAACAGTCAAATATTAGGCTAATTAATATTCCTATCACCTAAAGTGGCATCCTATCTAAAAGTTAATTAAAATGCATATAATTATATATATTAAATAATTTATTCAAATACTAGGTTATTTAAAATAAATAAATATAATTTTTCCTAGAATTTTTATTCTCTTTTTAGGCCTTCGAAAATTCAAACAAGTTCCCAAATATCTCATATTTATTTAATTTCTGATAACAATCTACAAATTATTTTTAAATGCAACCAAAGAAAATAAAACCTAAAAATACTCAGTAAAAATTTCACTAATTTACCATGTCCACAGGATTAGAAAGAGAGAAATAATCTGAAAATATTCTACCCAACCCACCCCTATTTCCCTTGCTCCCTTCGCCCTGGGCCCGCTTGGCTGTCGCATTGGCTCTTTCTTGCCCTGTGCCAAACCACTGACCAAACGGGAACGCGTGAGATCAGAGAGAGAGGGAGTCTTCCTGCGCACGACGCGTGTTACGCCAAACTCGACCTCATCCTCCGCCTCGCCGCCGCACCGAGCAACTTAAACCCTCGCCGCAAGAAAGATAACAAAAAACGAGGCAAAAACCTCTCGCTGTTCGCCGCCTCATCCCACACGGCACTCCCCCACGACGTCGGCGTCCTCACCCTCATCTTGAGCCTCATCTTCCGCCCGCCTCGCCGTGTGCATGCTCCTCCACTTCTCCGGAAGACAAACGAGAAGCCGGTCTCGCAGCCACCTCCTCACCCACACGGCCTCGCGGTAGCATGGGACGCGGGAGAAAGAAGCTTCGGCACCGGCCCCGGACACCACCCGCGGCGCGACCCGTCCCGCCATCTCCTCCGCTCCACGCGCTTCTCCTCCGGCCGCGGCCCCGGCGGCTACGAGGAGGGCGGCGAGATGTGGGTGTTCTACCTGATATCGCTGCCCCTGACGCTGGGCATGGTCACCGTCACGCTCCGCTACTTCGTCGGCCCGGGCGTGCCGCGCTACGTCATCGCCACCGTCGGCTACGCCTGGTTCTGTTCCCTCTCTTTCATCATCCCCGTCGCAGTTCTTCGCGGGAATGCCTTGCTGGCCTGCTCGCGCTGGAGCTCCGCGTTTGTCACTCCGCCACTGACCGCGATCCTCTCCTCCTCGTCGCTGATCGCTGCAGCATGCTCAAGTCCCTCCTGGTGTACGATGGCGGCCACCAGGAAGCTCTCCACCGGTTCATCCACCACCACCAGCATGGCGCAGCGCTGCACACTTGGACCTCCACACTCCCTATGTTCATGGCTCAAGGACCCCACTTTGAGAAGAAACAAACTTCCAGGTACTAGTTTGTAAAATTCCATTAGACTGACATATGGGTCTTAATAAAACTTGATTCAGCACTATCTTTTCACTAGAAGAATTAATTCACAAACTTAAAATCCATATAAAATCCAAAATAACTCATTTTGGGATGAAACAAATTTCTGTGAACTCACCACATAATGAACTTTAATTTAGAATTATAAAACCTGACACTTACCGTGTAAATTTAGTCTAAAAAATTTAAATAAATTTAAATAAAGAAAGTCACAAGTAGAGATTGCACAAACTTATAAAATATATAAAAAATTCAATTTAATATATTTTTAGACCAACTTAAATCCTATAAATTCCTCAACCCACACTCTCTGGTTAGAGAAAATAAAAATATATAATTACTTTGAGAAAAAAACTTTTAAAACTAGTATGAAAAATGATGTGATTTAGGTAGGCTGAACTTTAGAGATTTATGTAAAATTCATTTAAACTTCTTTTTGAGTAAACTCAACTTCTGCAAAATCAATTAAATAATACTTTCACATTATAAAATAAAATATGTGCTCACTACATAGTAAAATCACTTAAATATTTATATAAGGGATAAGCCCTGTAATGCACATCCAACTTGAAGAAATTATAGAAAATTTATTTTTAATACATTTAGAGTGAACTAAGTTTCTATAGGACCAAAAGCAAATAAAATTCAGATAGATAAAATGAAATATAGCCACTCTTGTGCCAAATATGACAGTAAACACTTCAAAGATAATGTAAATGCTACTAATAGTAATTTATTTAGTACTACATATCTGTATATATAAACATATATATATAAGCACTCTAGCTCCAAACAAATCAAATTAAAACCTATTAGACTAGAAAAGCCTTAAGATCATCCGCTAACTCTAAAAGGTTTAATGTATTAGCTTATAAGGTAAGGACTAGGTTAATACAAGATGTTTTTAATCTAGATTAATCTAGATTAGAGTACCCCTAGTTTATAAATTAAGGACCATGAACTTGTGTACTAAAAATAGTTTAGTTAACCAAATTATGCCTTTTATCCAACTGAAAATAACATTAACATGTTTTGAATGAACAAATCCTAAGTTAAACGCTTCTATACCGCTATATGCTTAGGACACGTTATAGATTGCAAAACCCATATGAAATTCATAAAAGCTCTAAAAATTATGAAAACAAATGTGTTAGTCTTATAAAACACACCTCTACACTCCTGAGAGGTTACAACTAATAAAAATAATCTTGCAAAAATATTTTAGAACACAACCTAATTAAACTACTACGCTATATCAAGTAAACTTCTAAAATTCATAACTCCCAAATAAAATTAGATAAATTAGTAATTATTTCACCTAAATTCATTTTAGATCAGTACTTACTCAATGTGCAAAAATCATTCATTTTAGAGCATTTTGTATTTTTGCCTATTTTCGGTATTTAATTGCATATCGTGTATTTTTTAGATGATTGCATAAACGGTGATGAAGTGGATTGGGTGCTAACATTTCCAGACCAAGGCAAGTTCATGTCCTTCCTTTGAACACTTTGAATTCCATGTTTTCGGGCTAAATGTTTTCTTTGTAAAGTTGCATGCGTACTTTACCCTATCGATACTTCTAAAACTATAATCTGTAGTTATGTCATGAAAACGCATGAACCTCTTTTGAAAATCAATTCCTTGTTGTTTGAACCTTAGGAATAATTGGAATACTTTATTTGTGCTCATATGACTATGCTATGTTTTTGTAAATTGCAAATGCTTAGCCTTGCGTAGTGATGAATAAAAACATGGTTATGGATCACTTACTGTATTTTATGAAAACCTTTTTGGACATTTTGTACACAGGTGAACCTCTGAATATATGAGAAACAAAATGAAATAAAATATGATTTTAGACTTGGGCGGCAAGTGGCATGCAATTGATGTATTTGTATGTCGATAGGGGGAGTGTTCGCCTGAGTCGATTAAGGACTAAACTACATGTCATTCATTATGTTTACCGTACATCCACATGTGCTAGTATGGGATAGCCTTAGCTGATTAATCTACTTAGCACCTAGCCTTGCATTATGGTAGCCCGAAGTATATGGGTTCGGATAACCCAGAGGAACTTCCTATTTACCCCATCGTGGTAGTTTAGGCGAGTAAGTCTGTCCAATACAACGGTATTGTGCCACGTGGGTGGGTTCCTGTCGTGTTCGCCACCACGGCGTTAAGTTAAGGCGTGGGCCCGCCACTTAACGGTTCTAGGTCATATTCCAGTATGCCTAGGATGGTGGAAACATGTATTGTGCTGGTGCAAGACTAGGGGATAAGTAGTGTAAAGGCTTCGTTATGACCTCTAGACCACATTCAACCTGAAGAGTGTGGTAGTGCATCGCGAACACAGAACAAACTAGAGTGTTCATATCATGTGGGTAAAGCTATACAAACTCTGCAGAGTTATAAAAACTAATCGATTAGCCGTGCTCACGGTCATGAGCGACATGATGATATGCTATGGGTATTTTTTTTGTTTTTCAAAAGTGTTCTTGAAACTAAATGTTTTGAGCTAAATGCGATGTTGTTTTATGTGATACAATTGCCTTACTCTCCGACGTGTGTAAAGGCATGGTAATTATCTACTTCATTATGTTGTAACCATGCCATGTTTAGTGAAGTTTTACACATTGTCCGAAATGCCTTGCTTAAATTATGTTATAAATGGCTTGTGAACTAAAACTTGCTTTATGCTGAAAATCGAGACCACAAATAGCTTTTCCTTTGAATTAGAGCCTTCATGTATGTAGGTTTAATTGTGTGCTTGTCAGTACATTAACTTGTTTAATGTACTGACACTTGCTATTGGAATATCCATTTTGTGTGCAGGACTTAGACTTAGTTTTGGGAGTTTTGGTAGGGCTCCAACTCCAGCTGGAGTTGGAGTCTGGACCTGGTGGAAGGTAGTTCCACATTGCTAGTTTATTTTACTAGAGTGCTTCATCCAGTTTCTTTTGGAGCTGGAGCGTTTGGCAGGGCTCCAGCTTCACTCCACCAGGATCCAGGATCTGGAGCCCTGCCAAATACCCCCTTAGTATTAGAGCTCTTAATATAAATATTAAGTGATGAACTCAAAATGATGATAATATATCTTACTTATACAAGAAAATTAAATATCCAAAAGAAATCTTGAATACTTACTTTATAAAAGAAGCATCTGTCGAGGTATAAGATTGAAGACAGTGCCGACAACTCCAATGCTCCTTCGTAACTTCCTTAGAGAGAGTGTCGACATCTCTAGCACTCCTCCGAAGCTTATCCTCACTCTCTCCCTATATTCTAATTCTACTAGAGATTAGCCTAAGTATGAAAATTATAGAACTCCAATGTTGTGTTATATGTGTTGAGAATGAAGTTTCTTCCTCCTTTTATAATGTCAAATGGTGGTTACTGAGGTTGGTTCACCCACAACTGCTATCAGCATCCAATGGGAAGGTGCCACGTGGAAGGCAGTGGCGAGGGGTGCCACCCCTGGTTTAGCCGAACCAGGGCAATCGCCTTAGCCCACCGACCTTCTTTGTGAGTTTGACATGTTGACCCTTATAACAGTGCACAGTGGATAAACCTCAAATATGGGCCCTCCAATCTATGTACTCGCGTATGATTGGCTGAAGGTATGTTTCTTCGCATGGTATTCTACCATACTCATGAAAATGGTTAGAAAAAAATACTACCACTAAGTTTGATATTTTGTTTTATTTAGTTTTATGCAGAGGTTGACTGTAAAATTCGGTAATTAAGGACCGTCAGCAACACCTTCCACACTTAGCCTTTACTCGTCCCTGAGTGAAGGCCATACACTTAGCCTTTACTCGTCCCTGAGGAAGGCCATGGATTGCAATAGAGTTATGATGTCCCATGAATTGATACAACATACAAGTTATTCTAAGCCATACCCGTACTTGTGAATTTTGAAGTGTCTACCATATCATATTGGGTGATTGAAGAATGAAACGGCCCTCATTCAAGTTATATCCACTCCTCTTGATGAGAAGAAGAGTTTGAGGAGAGGAGAATAAGGGTCATCGCTGCCTAGACACACGAGCTTGACGCAAAAGTCATGTCGCCGCCTTCACATCATTGTCCGTGATGCCAGCCACCACGCTACCGTCGAGCACCGCCCTTGGGCTAGACCTCCCTGTCCCAGAGCTTCGAGCACCCAGAAAGCCATGGGCACATGGCTCGGGGAGACTGGAAACAGAGGGAGTGAGATCAGTGGATTGGAATCAAGAGAAAAAGGGTGGAATGAGTGGATAAGGTAGGGTTGATGAGTGGATAAGGCTGGGATCATCCTCCTTTCATTTGGACTATAGCTCACATGCTAAAAAGAATCAAAGGCTTCAGGAAGCTAGAGTCCAGGATGCATGCAACCATGGTGCCTGATTTTTGGACTCGCGTCGGGTGCCCGACGCAGGCGTTTTTGTGATTTATGGGCCATTTTTTCCTAATCCAAAATTATTGGGAGTCAATTTTAGGACATTGTTGGAGATGTTCATCTTAACTATAGTTAAGCCCTTAGAGCATCCCCAACAGGATCTCATACGATGATTCTAAAAAAGAGTATATAGAAAATCCTCCAAATATTTAGAGCATGAAATCAAAATTCTGCCCGGTAGATTCTTTAGAAGCTTCCCTATTTGATAACTAACTGGGTCCTCAATTCATCATCCATTTTTCTTTCTTTAAAAATATGGAAATATAATGATCAGGTACCAGAGCATTCATTTTTTATATTATATACACGATATAAAAGTGCAATATTTGTAGCCCATCAGACAATATTGCAGGTTCATGTTCATTTTAAGAAACAAAGTGCAATAACTCACCCAGGCCCTCCCACTCCGTCGGGCCCATCCGATGAAGGGTTACGCGGAAGCTACGCTAGCCGAAAACAAAAATTTCTACCGCGCAAACCAGAACACTTGCAAGTAAGGGCCGATAGATCGTTACCGATTGGAGTGTGCAAGCGAAACACCAATCGGGCAATCCGATCTGGAACAGTGTAGCCGACTCCCGGAGACAACAGCCGATCAACAGCGCGCAACGTAGCAGCGCCTCTACCGGTATCCACACGTCCGGGGACAGAACGCCTTACACCCGTGTGCTAGCACGCGATGCAAGGCTAGGGTTTGGCTCGAAAGTAGGGAGGGTTTCCGTGGAGATTGATCTCGGCGACTTCTGTTGCACGCGATGCAATTGATATATGGCAGCTCTCCACCCCTCCCTCCTTTATATAGAGTTGGCCGACTGGGATTAGTAGCCGCTCAGGACTCTATTTTGAATTGGATCTCATCCGTATCTCATATAGAGTTTGGCCGCTCACACGTCGTAAGCCCATAGGACTCTATTTTGAATTGGATCTCATCCGTATCTCATATAGAGTTTGGCCGCTCACACGTCGTAAGCCCATAGGACTCTATTTTGAATTGGATCTCATCCGTATCTCATATAGTTGGCCGCCCATACGTCGTAAGCCCATAGGACTCTATCCGATCGGATCCCTATCCGATCGAGCCGTATCCGAGTCCAACTCGAATATCTATTCTATCCCCTTAAGCGTGCGACCCGTAGGTTCAGGTATACTCGGTTTCGGCTATAGTCTAACTTAGCCGATCGTCGGCTCGAGTCCAACTCAGCCGACCTGTCAATAGCGGCGCCTAGCAGCACATATTGACACCATAGTATACAAGAATATAATATCGGCTCGAACCTGTAATGTGTACACAAATCTCTTTGCCTCACGATACCGGTTAAGCTATAGGCAAGATGTGTGCCATCCCTTCAATAGCTTAACCATTCACTCGAACCGTATTGGATTATCTGTCGTTGATTGACCCTCAATCAACTTAGCATGGCCATGCATTTCCATAATCCATTACCTCGAGGGGCCCAGAGATATCTCTCCAAAGGAGGGGCAAATTCCATCTTGATCACTCACATCCCACTCCATGTTTCATAGCAAACCCGAAAACTACCTTTATAACTATCCAGATTTAATAGCGTTTGGTAGTCCCAAAGTAGGCTACTACACATGTTGGAATCCATGGTGATCTCGGTCTAAGGACTTTGTACCAACACTACCCGAGACCAACTAATGGCACATTAATTCTGTAGTATCTCATGGTGGGTCTATCCAACAATGTGTTCTCTAACACATATGTCCATGTTTATTGATTTGGTATCTCCATACCCATGATCTATGAGACATGATCATCAATCAATAAACATGCCGATCTTAGAATCATATTTGTTCCAACAATATGACATATGATCGAGGATCGTTTAGAAATAGATTCATACATATCGAGTCTCATAAATAAGTCACGTACTTATTGATCAATACAAGATGTCTATTTCATGGAACCGAATAACACTTTATTCATAAATACATAAACATTGACGTGATATCCAACATCTCCATGTTGCCTCTAGGGCATATCACTAACAATCTCCCACTTGCACTAGAGTCAATCATGTAAGTATCTAATACCCATTGCTCTTGTGTGCGCCTCATGCTTCGGCGAGGGAGAGGTTTTGTCGGCGGATCGGCTATGTTGAGATCCGTGTGCACTTTGCATATCTTGACATCACCTCTCGTCCACAATCTCGCGGATGAGATGATATCGCCGAAGTATGTGCTTCACGAGCAGCAATGTACTCGGCCTCCGTTGTAGAATCAGCAACGTATCCCGCTTGGAACTCTTCCACTGATCGCGCCTCCGTTCAGGCAACACGAACCCGTTGCGATCTATAATCATCCTTGTCCTGTTGGAAGCTAGCATCGGTGTAACCACTTACAACGAGCTCTTCTTCACCTCCATAGACTAGGAACATATCCTTAGTTCTTCTCAAGTACTTAAGGATATTCTTTACTGCATCCAGTGACCTTCACCGGATCTCGATCGGTATCTGCTCGTAGCACTCAAAGCGTACGAGACATCGGCGTGTACAAAGCATGGCATACATGATGGATCCAATTGCCGAAGCATATGGAACCATACCCATCTTATTCCGCTCATCATGTGTCCGAGGACACCGATTCTTGCTAAGATTAATGCCATGTGACATGGGCAAGAAACCTTTCTTGGAATCATGCATGTTAAACATTTTCAACACCTTGTCAATGTATATACTTTTGGCTTAATCCAATTAGCCTCTTGGATCTATCTCTATAGATCCGAATGGCTAATATATATGCTGCCTCCCTAAGTCTTTCATGGAAAAACTATTTTTCAATGAAGACTTGACGGATTCTAGCATAGGGATATCATTTCCAATCGAATATGTCATCCACATATAAGATTAGAAATACAATTGCACTCCCACCGACCTTTTTGTAAACACAGGCCTATTCTTCGTTTTTGATGAAACCAAACCCTTTGATTACTTCATCAAAACGAATATTCCAACTCCGAGATGCTTGCTTCAATCCATAAATGGATTTCGTAGCTTGCATATCTTTCCGAGCGATTCTGGATCGACAAAACCCCGAGGTTGTATCATGTATACATCCTCGCTTAGGTTTCCATTTAGGAAAGCCGTTTTGACATCCATCTGCCATATCTCATAATCGAAATATGCAGCAATCGCTAGGATAATCCGAATAGATTTAAGCATTGCGACGGGCGAGAAGGTTTCATCATAATCAACTCCTTGAATCTGTTTAAAACCTTTCGCCACCAATCGCGCCTTATAGATGTGAACATTTCCATCCATATCGGCCTTTTCTTAAAAACCCATTTACACTCAATGGTTTTGACACCATCGTGTGGATCAACCAAGTTCCAAACTTGATTGTCGTACATGGATTCTATTTCGAATTTCATGGCTCCAAGCCACTTGTTGGAATCGGGTCCCACCATCGCTTCCTCATAGGTCTTAGGTTCATCGTTGTCCAACAACAATATATCACGTTGTTCCGCACTTGTGTACTGTCGGTGCACGACGTGATCTTCGGACCTCCGTGGGCGGTGTATCTACAACCGGTGGCGCAACTCTTTGCTCCTCCCGTTGTGGTTCTCAGTTCTGAAACATTTTCCGGTGTTTCTTGAACTTCTTCAAGATACATCCTTCTCCCACTAACCCTTCTTGAAAGAAACTCTTTCTCCAAGAAGACACCGTGTCGGGCGACAAACACTTTGCCTTGTTCCCGATTATAAAAGTAATATCCCTTAGTTTCCTTAGGGTATCCCACAAAGAAGCACTTGTCGATTTGGGTGTGAGCTTGTCGATTGTAAACGTTTTACATAAGCCTCACATCCCCAAATTTTGAGAAAAGACAAACTAGGGGTTGCCCTGTCCATATCTCATATGGTGTCTTTTCAACGACTTAGATGGAACTCTATTTAGTGTGAGCGCATGTTTCAAGAGCATATCCCCGAAGGATAACGGAAGATCACTTTGGCTCATCATCGACCGCACCATGTCCAACAAGGTGCGATTTCTCCGTTCGGACACTCCGTTCCATTGTGGAGTTCTGGCGGAGTCAACGTGGAACAATTCCACAATCTTTCGATGATTACCAAACTCTTGGCTCAAGTATTCCCCTCCACGATCGATCGTAGAAACTTGATTGTTTTCCCTAAATGATTTCGTACTTCATTCGGAATTCTTTGAACTTTTCAAAGGATTCGGACTTATGCCTCATTAAGTAGATATAACCATATCTACTAAAGTCATCGTAAAGGTAATGAAGTACGATAACCACCTCGGCCGTTGAGCTCATTGGTCCACATACATCGGTATGTACGAGTGCCAATAAGTCACTTGCTCTCTCACCGTGTCCCGTGAAAGGTGCCTTTGTCATCTTACCAAGTAAACAAGACTCACATGTCTCAAATGATTCAAAATCAAAAGAGTGAAGCAATCCATCCTTATGGAGCTTCTCCATGCGTTTCTTATTTATATGGCCTAAGCGACAATGCCGGATAAACGTGGGGTTTATATCATTAGAGAGTTGCCTTTCGTATTAATGTTATAGATGGGAGACGCTTCAAGATTCAAAACGTACAATCCATTCACCAATGGAGCATGGAAATAGAACATATCTCTAAGATATATTGAACAACCATTGTCCATTGATCTAAAATCATATCCTTCCGCTTGCAAACATGAAGCGGAAATAACGTTTTGACATAGTGTTGGAACACAATAACAATTATTCAATTCCAAAACTAATCCCGAAGGTAGATGAAGTGGTATCGTGCCGACGGCAACCGTAGCAACGCTTGCTCCATTGCCGACGCGCAGTTCACCTCGCCCCTTCTCAATCCTCTACTTCTTCTCATTCCCCGCAACGATTTGCAAATATGAGCTACCGATCCGGTATCAAATACCCAAGAGTCGTAGGTGAAGTAGCAAGATTAATGTCTATAACATTAATACCTGGCGAAGTCGTACTTTGCTTCTTTTTGAGATCCTCCATGTACTTCTTGGCAGTTTCTCTTCCAATGGCCTGTCTCCTTGCAATAGAAGCAAACGGCATCGATGCCGCCGACCCCTTCTTGCCCTTCTTTGCATTAGAGGCACTCGCGATCTCATCGGGAGTTAACTTCCTCTTTGGTGCAAAGCTTCTTGACAGTGGGTTTGCGCTTAGCCTTCGCATCATCATCACATGATGACCATTTTTCTGGATACTCTCCTCACTTGTCTTTAGCATCCCATGCAATTCAGCCAAGGTTCTATCCATGTTGTTCATGTGATAGTTTAATATGAATGGCTCGAAGCTCGGAGGGAGCAACCGGAGAATCACATCGAGCCAACTCTTGGCTAAGGGGAAAACCTAGTTTTTCCGGACTCTCGATATAGCCAATCATCTTTATCACATGCGGACGACGGGATTCCCTCAACAAGCTCGCACGCAAACAAGGACTTTGAGGTGTTGAACCTCTCGGCCCGAGCTTGGTTCTCAAACATGCCACGCAGTCCCGAATAATAGTGTGAGCATCGCTGCTCTCATATTGCTTCGAAGCTCGGGGACATTGTAGCAAGCATGAGACAGCCTTATATCTAGGGCATCATTAGTGTGCTTCTCATAAGCCCTCCGTGCGGTTGCGTGGCGTTATTAGGCAAATCCTCGATAGGGTACTTCAAGAACGTACTCCTTACGCTCTTGCTTGAGAACAATTCTCAAGTTGCGATACCAATCCATAAAGTTTGTTCCATTTAATTTTTCTTTTCGAGAATAGATCGCAAATTAAAGGTACTGGGTGCGATAACCGCCATTTATTCCACAACGTAAAAAGCAAAGTTTAGCACAATGTTTATGCTATGTCTTTTGTTAAACAATTTAACATAAGACTCCCATTACGTATTTTTCACCTTCCTCTAGGTTACGTATTGGGTCAAGATCCACATGTTAATTAATTTTCTAGTGAGCTTTGGCATCACCGCTAGAAAATTAATAACATCGGTAAGCAACTCCTTGCTAATCACATCTCTATGTGACTCTTGTTGTTGGTGTGGCATCTCCATGCCCCGGCGCCAACCTATGCCCCAAGGCCCAAAACTGTTTTGATAGCCTTGTTAAGTAAACCAAATGCTCCTGCATGTATATGTCGACATATACCCTCTCGTGTTATGATAGAGAATGGCACTCGCTTTGGCGGACCCACCATTGACGAGCATAACGGTGACGGGTGCAACATTTGGAAGGGCATCATTACTACTTAATTTTACGAGGGATGCTATCCTATCAAACAAACATATCACATATATGAAAGCAGGTAGAATAGCATATAATGAAATAGTATGGCCCCCTTCACATGGTGATCTCCATCTCCATGTCGCGCCGAGGATCTCCATCTTCGGCACCATCTTCCAATGTGCATGACGCTTGATTTCTTCAAACTAAGCTACTACTATAGAAGCTCTAATTGAAGATTACATCGACTCGCAGTCGTGAAAGAATATTACAAGCATTGCACGTATGAAAGAATATTACGGGGATTGCACATATGAAAGAATATTACATGCATCACATGCATCTCATACATACAATAGGGCCATACCATCTCAAAGCATTCTCTCGAAACAAGTTAGGCGTAGAAACGTTTTCTACTTATCGCGAGCTACGGCATCGAGACGACCTATAAGGGGGTACGCACACGGCGGTCCCGCTAGCCGGTTAGCGGGCGGGGTCGAGGGGAAGCCGCCTCGCGGGCTTCCGGCAGCGCGAAATTCATAGATCCAATCTATGAATTCGCTACGAAACCATGTCGGCATAATCATATTATGCCGTCCCGATACACTATCAAGGGAGATGGTTTGCGCAGCGCGAGGCAGCTAACAAGATCGGACTACGAGATAGCTTCGGCATAATCACATTATACCGTTCCGATACACTATCAAGGAACGCTATCTCGAACTCCAACTCAAACCGAGTTCTATGGATATTGCTTCGACGTAATCACATTACGCCGTTCCGATACACTATCAAGGAACGCAATTACCATGAACTCTCCTCAACAAATCCCGTAAAACCGATTGATCTAATCAACCCGTGCACAAAACTTGTTCCGTATCCAATCTAAAACCCGAACTAAGCAAGATTAGCTCGATACCACGAAGGGTTACGCGGAAGCTACGCTAGCCGAAAACAAAAATTTCTACCGCGCAAACCAGGAACACTTGCAAGTAAGGGCCGATAGATCGTTACCGATTGGAGTGTGCATGGAAATACCAATCGTGGCAATCCGATCGGGAACAGTGTAGCCGACTCCCGGAGACAACAGCGATCAACGGCGCGCAACGTAGCAGCGCTCTACCGTATCCACACGTCCGGGACGAACGCCTACACCCGTGTGCTAGCACGCGATGCAAGGCTAGGGTTTGGCTCGAAAGTAGGGAGGGTTTCCGTGGAGATTGATCTCGGCGACTTCGTTGCACGCGATGCAATTGATATATGGCAGCTCTCCACCCCTCCCTCCTTTATATAGAGTTGGCCGACTGGGATTAGTAGCCGCTCGGACTCTATTTTGAATTGGATCTCATCCGTATCTCATATAGAGTTTGGCCGCTCACACGTCGTAAGCCCATAGGACTCTATTTTGAATTGGATCTCATCCGTATCTCATATAGAGTTTGGCCGCTCACACGTCGTAAGCCCATAGGACTCTATTTTGAATTGGATCTCATCCGTATCTCATAGAGTTGGCCGCCCATACGTCGTAAGCCCATAGGACTCTATCCGATCGGATCCCTATCCGATCGAGCCGTATCCGAGTCCAACTCGAATATCTATTCTATCCCCTTAAGCGTGCGACCCTGTAGGTTCAGGTATACTCGGTTTCGGCTATAGTCTAACTTAGCCGATCGTCGGCTCGAGTCCAACTCAGCCGACCTGTCAATAGCGGCGCCTAGCAGCACATATTGACACCATAGTATACAAGAATATAATATCGGCTCTGAACCTGTAATGTGTACACAAATCCCTTTGCCTCACGATACCAGTTAAGCTATAGGCAAGATGTGTGCCATCCCTTCAATAGCTTAACCATTCACTCGAACCGTATTGGATTATCTGTCTGTTGATTGACTCCTCAATCAACTTAGCATGGCCATGCATTTCCATAATCCATTACCTCGAGGGGCCCAGAGATATCTCTCCAAAGGAGGGGCAAATTCCATCTTGATCACTCACATCCCACTCCATGTTTCATAGCAAACCCGAAAACTACCTTTATAACTATCCAGTTACGGAATAGCGTTTGGTAGTCCCAAAGTAGGCTACTACACATGTTGGAATCCATGGTGATCTCAGGTCTAAGGACTTTGTACCAACACTACCCGAGACCAACTAATGGCACATTAATTCCCGTAGTGTCTCATGGTGGGTCTATCCAACAATGTGTTCTCTAACACATATGTCCATGTTTATTGATTTGGTATCTCCATACCCATGATCTATGAGACATGATCATCAATCAATAAACATGCCGATCTTAGAATCATATTTGTTCCAACAATATGACATATGATCAGGGATCGTTTAGAAATAGATTCATACATATCGAGTCTCATAAATAAGTCACGTACTTATTGATCAATACAAGATGTCTATTTCATGGAACTGAATAACACTTTATTCATAAATACATAAACATTGACGTGATATCCAACATCTCCATGTTGCCTCTAGGGCATATCACTAACATCCGACGCCGTGCAGCCCGTCCGACGCGCCGTCGCTGCCTCTTTTCCTTCGCACAGCTACACAGAGACGACCACGGCTCCGTATATGCCGGCTAGGATGACAAAGAAGGTGCCAGCTTCATCCATCTCTGCGCGCTGAAAATATTTCGTGGGAGATGAATCTGCTTTGCGCGTGAGAGGGCCTGGTATGGCTAAAAATATTAACAGAATACGCGCGCTAGAGTGTTTAGAGAACGGACCTGCTCTTCTCAGTTTTGAGAACGAAAAAACAATTTTTGAGAACCTCTTTCTCTAGGGATCCTTATATAGACTCTGTTAGAACAATTTTTTCAACTAAAATCTCAAAAAACAGGTTTAGAGAACCGTTTAGAGCTTCTGTTGGAGATGCTCTTACTCCTCAAATGTAGTACTCTCCTAGTGAACATTTGTCCATTTTGTTCCTGTTTATCCAATTTGTTGTTTTTAAAAAAAGAATGAAACTTTTTTTGCAGGGGAACAGAAATATATTACTCAGCTAAAAAGTTCTCACGAACAAACTTTGAGATGAAGTTACAACTTCAATCTGGCCAGAAGTCTGCTATAGACTCACATTGGGCTCTATTAGCTAAAGCATGACTAATGTGATTCTGGTTTCTTTGTACCTTCTTGATCAACAATTCCCTGGTTCCCGTCATGAGGTCCCTAACCTCGCTGACCAAATACGTAAGCTCCGACAACACCTGTTCTTCTGTTTGGATTAGCTGCATTGCCTCCAAGCAATCTATCTCCACGTCCATTGGAGAGCCATAATAATGCTCCTTGCAAGCAAGAAGCTCCATTTCTAAGGTTCCAGTACAGCGGGCAACATAGCCACAAGATGCAAAAATGACCTTCCTGGAACAATCTTTGAGAACGGCGCCGATGGCCCCCTTGATTCCATCAGTTTCATATGATCCATCCACATTCAGTTCCATCCATCTGCTCTGTGGCTTTTCCCATCTCTGATGGGCAGGCTTCTGCGTGTGCATCACTCTAGCATGCTTCGTTGCATTGCAGCTCACAACATGTTTCCCAGTGACCAGATTAGCCTGAGGGTGCTGCTTGATTTCTAACAGCGAGTTGACATAACTTGCAAAAATCTTTTCGACACTTCCACAGTGGGACTGTTTTGCCATGTGTAATTTCGTTGCGTGTGTGCCAGATGCGCCACAGAACCATAAGAAACAGAGCCCTGTCTTCCTCCGGCATCAACTCCATTTGATCAAGGATCCAACCCGACCCTACACAGTTGCCAAAGGTGAGTCCTGAGAAGTTGTCACCATCCAGAATTGCCCCCAGAAATGTCTGGCATGTGGACAGCGACAGAGAGCATGAGCGACATCTTCTAACTCTATACCTCATACACTGCAGACGTCCGACAATTCCAAATTCCGTCCCTTCTTATTTTCCATTGTCGGGAGGCTGTTGGAGACTGCCCTCCATGTAAATATTTTAACTTTCCAATGCTTTCCTTAGTCCAGTAACAGATGAACTAGAGCATTCATCCACCTTAGCTAGTTGCACCTCCAAGTTTTATGCGCTCTGGACTGAGAACCGCCTCAGCTTGTCCGGATGCCAGGCAATAAAATCTGCTTCTCCTTGTATCGATGTCTAGCTTCAGCATCAATTGGCAGGAAGACTTGGGAGATTTTACTCTCATCCCAATTGCTTTGACCAATAAGGTCTGACACCCATTTAAGCCTACAGTTTCTATGGGGGGTATCACCCCGGGGTAGCCCACAGAACGAAGTTAAAATCAGCTGAAATCGGACTGGTAGTCCTCGAAAGGGGGTCAGAAGCTTGACCTCTTCATGGGGTCGGCCGCCCCGACCTCCCCTCTATTCCGACTTCAGCGTTATATCCTGACTTCGACTCATTAGCCCAACCCCAGATCTCCTCAGGAGGAAGGCTTGCTTTGCAAGGATCGGAGACAAGGAGGGACAACCCAACAGAAGATGACGTCACCCGATAGGACTGCGCAGAAGGTACCTGCGGAGGATGTATCCTAATGCAAGATGGAGCATGAGAGACCCATGGCACGCATGACTTAGGGGATGTCTATGTACTTTTCAGATGATGTTTGTACTTGTTTTCTAGCCTTTAATCTTAGCTTTCTTGGCCCTCAAGTTCTCTTGTAACTGCCCCCTTGAGCTACAAAAGAGAGGGCATGTCGCACGGGCGGGGGGATCGATTCTTTGGAGGCCAGATCCAATCCCTAGAGCCCCAAGAATTAACACCATTGTATTCTGATTCATACACCACCCCAACAAACAACATAGAACATAGGCTTATTATCTTCCGAAAGGGCCGAACCTGTCTAAAATCCTTGGCTCGCATTCTCTATGAGCCGACCATCGTATCCTTTCGATAGACACCCCGACCACTCTTTCACCTCCTCAGGTAGCCCCCTTGGAGGACTGATCGACCACACGTCGACAGTTGGCACGCTAGGTACGGGCACATCTTCATCGATCTGAGCGGTACGATGGCAGTTTTCTTTCCCACCGACTCCATGACGGGAAGGAGATGTAGAACTCGTGGAACATGGAGTGCTCGCGCTGATTCTACTCTTGAGCATCTAACTACTCTGAACTCAACCCTTTCTTTAAAGCCTTTATGTTTTGCAGGAATCTTTCTCCAGTTATTGCTTGTTCTCCGTTTCATTTTTATCCTGAACCCCTGGGTAGCCTACGCACGCTCAACAACTTCTTCGCTACACTCATGATCTGCCCTGAGCTACGCGTCCCCGACTGTTAGTGATATGCCCTAGAGGCAACATGGAGATGTTGGATATCATTGTCAATGTTTATGTATAAATGAATAAAGTGTTATTCAGTTCCATGAAATAGACATCTTGTATTGATCAATAAGTACGTGACTTATTTATGAGACTCTTTATGCATGAATCTATTTCTAAATGATCTCTGATCATATATCATATTATTGGAACTAATATGATTCTAAGATCGGCATGTTTATTGATTGATGATCATGTCTCATAGATCATGGGTATGGAGATACCAAATCAATAAACATGGACACATGTGTTAGAGAACACATTGTTGGATAGACCCACCATGAGACACTACAGGAATTAATATGCCATTAGTTGGTCTCAGGTAGTGTTGGTACAAAGTCCTTAAACCTGAGATCACCATGGATTCCAACATGTGTAGTAGCCTACTTTGGGACTACCAAACGCTATTTCGTAACTGGGTAGTTATAAAGATAGTTTTCAGGTTTGCTATGAAACATGGAGTGGGATGTGAGTGATCAAGATGGAATTTGCCCCTCCTTTGGAGAGATATCTCTGGGCCCCTCGAGGTAATGGATTATGGAAATGCATGGCCATGCTAAGTTGATTGAGGAGTCAATCAACAGAAAGATAATCCAATACAGTTCGAGTGAATGGTTAAGCCATTGAAGGGATGGCACACGTCTTGCCTATAGCTTAACTGGTATCGTGAATCAAAGGGATTTGTGTACACATTATAGGTTCAAAGCCGATATTACATTCTTGTATACTATGGTGTCAATATGTGCTGCTAGGCGCCGCTGTTGACAGGTCGGCTGAGTTGGACTCGAGCCGACGATCGGCTAAGTTAGACTATAGCCGAGACCGAGTATATCTGAACCTACAGGGTCGCACGCTTAAGGGGATAAGAATAGGAATTCGTGTTGGACTCGGATACGGCTCGATCGGATAGGGATCCGATCGGATAGAGTCCTATGGGCTTACGAAGTCCGGCCGGCCAACTCTATGAGATTCGTATAGGATACGATTCAAAATAGAGTCCTGATCGGCCACTAGTCCCAGTAGGCCAACTCTATATAAAGGGGCGAGGGGTGGAGGACTGAAGTGACGTCAATCGAATTGCATTACGCCAAGATCAATCTCCACGAAAACCCTCCCGACTTTCGAGCCAAACCCTAGCCTTGCATCGTGTGTTAGCACACGGGTGTTCGGCGTTCTGTCCCCGGACGTGTGGATACCAGTAGAGGCGCTGCTACGTTGTGCGCTGTTGATCGGCTACGAATCGGCTATGGTGGAATCGGTTGCGGTTGAGCGCATCGGAGCGAGGCGCGAGAACGCGGTCGGACGACTCAGATCGGCTGCGACATCTGCGAATCGGCTGATTGGTGAATCGGCTGTCCCCGGGAATCGGCTGTCGGCGCTCGGAAATCGGCTACACTGTTCCAGATCGGATAGCCCTGATCGGCTGTTTCCGCTGCATACTCCAATCGGTAACGATCTATCGGTCCTTACTTGCAAGTGTTCCTGGTTTGCGCGGTAGAAAAGTTTTTGTTTTCGGCTAGCGTAGCCTCCGCGTAACCCTTCACCGACCAGCTATGGTCGGGGTTCCCTGGAAGGAAGCGTATTGAGTATGCTTGAGCTACTCGGAGCTCGGCGCTCTCCGAGCAGCCCGTGCCATCCAACATCTCCTTCGCTACGCTCATGGCCCGCCCCGAGTTACGTGGCCCCGACCCATACCGGTCGTGGTTCTCTGAAAGGGAAACCGTTGGTCATGACCGAGTTGGTAGGGGGCTCGGCAGCCTCCTCGAGAACTCTTGCTCAGCCTATCCGACTAAACGGGACGGTACCCCCTGACGCTCTTTGGTGTAAGGGTGCGCTCCCTGCCGAGGCTAGCTAGGGCCGAGACCGATCGCGGCTTAGCAAGATACTATGCATAAGAGCTCGGGTGCTCTGCCGTCTATCACTTAATCTCTCTGTTAGCCTATTCGATGCGTAAATGGCTAAGTTTTTGAGCTTGACTTGAGAACCCCCTGGATCCGATCTGTTGAGGGTCCAACCTGCTCGGACATGATGGTCAGACACGCAGCGAATAGAAGTTAAGATATAAAAGCTTTCTTCACAAAGCTAAAATTTGACCTCCTTCCATAAGCAAAAGTCAAGAGCTTTTTCATAAAAATGTTAAAGTTAGAACTTTACAATTCATGGAATGGAACTAACCCCACTCATCTACTCTAACCTAGGGACATGGTTGCGTAATCAAAAGCGCATTTTGGATACAATCTTCTTGGTCGTCGGCTCGACTTTGGCGTAAATGCTTGGGACATCAGCCTCCGAAACGCCGACCGGCCAGCCGTCGGTGACCACCTCAATCTGTGCGCGTGGGTACAATTTGTGTACTACTCCGAGAACGTGCATAGTCGTTGACTTCGTCGCGAGCCAGATGAAGTCTCGGAGGCGCTTCGGTCCCTCGAAAAGCCGCTCCATGAGCGCGTCCTCAGCCTCATCGGCGGGCACCACCTCAATGTCGGCCTCGGCGAGGAGTGCCCGGGACACCTCCCTGTATTTTTCCCATCGGGCCTTGGCCACCTCAGAGTGTGCCTCGAGGTCGCGCATCTACTTTCGGATCCTTGATAAGCAACCTACACAGGAAGAAATAGGTCAGCGCAGGCGAGAACGGAGAATTAAAGAGCGTGAGGAATTGGTCAATTCTCACACTTACTCTCGACATATTCCTTCACTTTCTCTGTTGACTCCAGTGTTGCCTCGGCAGCCAGCCTCTCCTCGACCTTGGCTTTTGCCACCTCGGATGCCGCCAACTTGGCCCTGGCCTCCTTGAGCACAGCGTCCGAGATTCGGAGAAGGTTCTCTGTGCCCTCCCGTTGCGCTATCGTCTTTTCGGCTGCAGCCTTGGCATCCTTGGCGGCCGCCTCGGTTTCTCGGCTCATGTGCAGCATGAGAGGTTGTTTGATGAGCTTGGCAGAGTTTCAGGAAGGGGGTCAAAGAGCTTACGCTGGGAGGCCGCGTCCAGCTTTGCCCCCAAATTCTAGAAGCTTTGTTTCCAAGGATGGTGATGTGCGAATGACCTCCTGTAGACGTGGGAACAATAGAAAAAAGAGGTCAAGAGAAGAGTGTTGAATCAAATGAGTTTGATTTATATTTTATGTGATGAAACATTGGATTTGTGCTTCGAATCGAATATGTGATATTTTCTGTGGCGGTTAGACCGGCTAAGACACGTCGGTCAGACCGGTTTATGCGCACGGTCTGACCGGAGGTGTGTGTGCGGTCTGACCGGACGAGTCCGACTCACAGTCGGTCAAACCGGCTTTGATTCACGGTCGGACTCCGACTCTCAGTCGGTCAGACCGGCGCGGTCTGACCGGCAGACTTTGGTTTCGATTTGATTTCTCAGTTTTTTTGTCATATATGTGCAGGTATTGCTTGAAGCCTCGGATAGAATTGTCGGTGTCAGATCGGAGTCGACTTGGGAGAAGTAGACGTCCAGCATGCAGGATACTAAAAGGCTAGAGGATAATGCACATAGAAGATGGAGATTCTATATGGCATACGAGAGGGATCGTATGTGGAGTCGAATTTGGAAAGGAGTCCGAATTCGGGAAGTTTGATTGAGATAAGGAAAGAGATTGAGTTTGTAGCTGGCAAGAGAGGGTTTCCTATGTGGATTAGGAGTCCTACTTGGTGAAGAATTCGTGGACCTACTGCTTGTATAAATAGAGAGGGAGGGTGTGTCTCCTAGACATCGATTTTCAAGAGAGAATTTTGAGAGAATAGCTAGGGTTTCGAGTTAGGTTGAGATTTTGGTGAGGAGTGCTGTTGTTGCACTTTGTAAACACTTTTAGATGTAATAAAGTTAAAATAGTTTGATCTACTTCTTCGAGAGTTCATCTACCGGTGTTTTCTGGATCCCGATGGTCTGACCGTAGGTGTGCACGCGGACTGACCGGTGGGTTGCGGTGGCGGTCCAACCGGAGGCGAGTCAGCGGTCTGACCGGCCAGGAGGGGCGGTCTGACCGGTTTGGGTACTACGGTGTGACCGACGGTGGCTTCAACAGGTTCGGTTTGTTTTTGTTTTGTAGATCGGTTTCGTTGGTATCTTTAATTTGGAAAAGATTTGGGTTTTTGGTTTTTCCTACCATTCACCCCCCCTCTGGTAGGTTTGTTTGGTCTTGTTCGATCCTACAAGTGGTATCAGAGCCTCATTCTTGATTTGCTTTTCTGATATTTTGCCATGGCTGAAAAGTTTTCAAACAAACCTCATGTTTTCAATGGAACCGATTTTGACTATTGGATGAAAAAGATGAAATCTTACATAACATCTCAAGGTTATGACATCTGGCTAAAAGTTTCACAATCTTATGACATCCCTGATCGCATTGATACTCATACTCTCAAATTGGACTTTGAAAATAATTGCAAAGCTCGGAATATTATTCTTAATGCAATTTCTCGCTCCGATTTTGATCGTGTTTCACATCTTGCTACTGCTAATGAGATTTGGAAAGCTTTGAATGATTTTCATACTGGATCTTCAAACATTAAAGAGTTGCAAAAAGATGTTTTCAAGAAGGAGTACATCAAATTTGAGATGACACACGGGGAGTCATTGGATGAGTATCTAGGCCATTTTAACAAAATTTTGAGCAATCTTAGATCTGTTGATTCTTCTTATAATGATATTACTCTCAGTCTGAGGTTGCTCGGCATTTTATGAATGGTCTTGATATGAAAGTTTGGGAAGTTAAGGTTACCTCAATTCAGGAATCTGTTGATATGAACACCTTGACTTTGGATGTTCTTTATACTAAATTGAAAACCTATGAGATGAACATTCTTTCTAAAAGGACTGATTCGAAATCTTCTGCCTTGGTGTCTAATTCTGCATCTTCTAATTCTACTTCACAGTCGATGTTTGCTTCTTTCTCTGCCATGTCCGATGATCAACTGGAAGAAATCAGTGAGGAGGACTTGGTATCGCTTGCTAATCAAATTTCTCGAGCTGTGAATAATGTCAGGTCCAGGAGAAGAGGAGGACCAATCCGGTGTTTTGGCTGTGGACAACCAGGACACATCCGCTCCCAATGTCCCAAGGCTGAAAAAGGTACACAGGAGGAAAAAACTCAAGATGGATCTAAGGATGCTAAGCAGAACAAGAAGCAGGCCAAGAACATCAAGATGAGGAAGTACTACGAGAAGGCCTTGGATGAAGTGTTTGCAGCTGTACAGGGATCCAGCGATTTTGAGTACTCAGATGATGATGAGGAAGACAAAGGGAAGAGCATCGCTGGAGTTTGTCTCATGGCAAAAAGTACTAAAGATTCTGATGAAGAAAATGAGGTAATAAATGCTCCTAGTGTTGAATATCTTCAAGATGTGATTGCTAGACTTGGTTACAAGATTTGTAAATTTGAAAAGAAGATTAATCAACATGAAGCAGTTATTGATTCTCTTAAAACTAAAAATAATAGACTAAAATCTCTTGCTTCTGATGATGATTGCAAATCATGTGAAGTTTTATTTGCTGAGATTAATTCTCATTAGAGAAGTCTATTTAACTACTTGCAAAAAGCTTGATGTTGAATCTAAGAAATCTAGAAAGCTTGAATCTTGTCTTGCTCTTAGCTTTGCCATGAACACTAGATTGACTGATGAGTTGTTTTTAACAAAAGGAGCTTTAAAAAATGTCAAATTGTCTTGTTTGCTAGATCTATATTTAATGCAATTAGTGCGAAAAAGTTGAAACAATCTAGTGCAAAACCTTGCTCATCATGTCTTGCTAATAAACTGAAATTAAAAGATGCCTTAGGTCGTGTTAGGCATATGGAAGAAACAGTTAAGCAAGATGAAGTGCTTTCATGTCAAACTTGTAGAAAACAGAAGGGTCTTTTGGATGCTTGCAAAAGTTGTGCTACTTTAACTCAAGAGATTTCTTACTTAAAAAGTTCTTTGCAACATTTTTCTGATGGTAAAAAGAATCTCAACATGATTTTGGATCAATCAAAGGTTAGCACAGACAACCGTGATTTAGGTTTTGATCCCTATATTCACTTTTCTAGGCATCCTCCTACTGTTTTGGGCATAACTAAGAGAGGTGAAATTTTGACTAAACAAGACCCTAAACCCGTTGTCTTCAAATCCGCTGGCATTATGACTTCTTTGAATGCATCATGTTCTACCAAGCCTGTTGTTAGTACTAAACCTGTTTTTGTTGCTAAATCTGCTGTTAGTACTAAAAACACTGTTAATGCTAAGCCTGTTGTCTCAACTTGTTCTTCAACTCATCGTGAAAAATATGTTTGTTCATTTTGCGGTAAACATGGAAATCTTGTTGGCTTTTGTTTTAGACTTTCTAGAAAACAGAAAAAGGAACGGGAGGTAGCTTTTCTCCAAACTAAGGTGGCAAAAATCGGCTTTTCCCTCGAGGCAGGCGGTCAGACCGCAGATGGACCGTCGATCAGACCGGTGCCACACTCGGTCGACCGGAGCTATACCCGGTCGACCGATGCTATACCTCTCGTCGACCTGTGTGAAGCCTTCGGTCGACCGGCAGTGATGGGCAGCCTCGGGCTAACTTTTCTAACGGGAAACATGTTGAATTTTCTACAGGTTATATTCCTGTTGGTTCTGGTCGTGTGTCTCAGTACTGGATTCCCAAATTTTTATTATCTAACACCAGTACTGAGACTTCGACATCTTCTTGTGTGCATGCTCTTTTGGCGAGGAGGGAGAACGTGCGGATCGTTGATTCCGGTTGTTCGCGACACATGACCGGTGATAAAAGTTGGTTCTCCTCCCTCATAAAGGCATCGAGGAAGGATTCAATCATCTTCGGCGATACTTCTACTAGCACGATCACTGCAACTGGATTTGTCAAGGTAAGTGACAAGTATACATTGAATAATGTAGCTTTGGTTGAAAATTTGAAGTACAACTTGCTCTCTCTTTCTCAAATTATGGATGAAGACTTTGATGTGCTTTTTAAGAAAAGTGGAAGTAAAGTTTTTGATTCATCTGGTGATGCTGTGCTTAATGTTTCTCGATATGGAAGAGTTTTTAAAGCAGATTTTGAAGTTACATGTCTTGTTGCAAAAATTTTCAAAAGATGTGATGTTTTGGCATCGTAGACTTGGACATGTTGGTTTTGATCATCTCACTAGGATTAGTGGTTCGGATCTTGTTCGAGGTTTGCCTAAACTTTAGAAAGATCTTGAATTGGTTTGTTCGCCATGTCGTCATGCTAAGATGGTTGCTTCTTCGCATACTCCCATATTTTCTATGATGACGGATGCACCAGGATAGATGTTACACATGGACACTGTTGGTCTAGCTAGAGTGCAATCTGTTGGAGGAAAGTGGTATGTTTTGGTCATTGTTGATGATTTTTCTCGATATTCTTGGGTTTATTTTATGGCAACTAAGGATGAAGCTTTTGAACACTTTAAAAGTTTGTATCTTCGTTTGGCTCTTGAATTTCCAAAAATTTTGAGAACTATTCAAAGTGATAATGGTGGTGAGTTCAAAAATGCTTCTTTTGAAAAGTTTTGTAATGAAAAAGGACTTGAACATCAATTTTCGTCTCCTCGGATTCCTCAACAAAACGGTGTTGTTGAAAGAAAAAATCGTTCTTTGGTTGAAATGGCTAGGACTATGCTTGATGAATATTCTACTCCTAGAAAATGTTGGGCTGAAGCTATCAACACTGCTTGTTATATTTCCAATCGTGTTTTCTTGATATCTAAGCTTGGAAAAACTTCTTATGAGCTTCGTTCTGGACACTCACCAACGATTTCTCACTTGCGTGTTTTTGGATGTAAATGTTTTGTGCTCAAATTTGGAAATTTGGATAAATTTGAATCTCGCTCTGTTGATGGACTTATGTTGGGATACTCTACGCATTCACAAGGTTACCGCGTACTTATTTTGAAAACTAATAAAATTGTTGAGACTTGCGAAGTCACTTTTGATGAGGCTAGTCCAGGGGTTAGACCCGAAATTTCAGGTACCCTATCATAGGTTCAAGAGGAGGATATTTTGTGGAAAGCGATGATAAAGACGACGAGGACGCACGCCGCCGACCGGCATGGCACTCGGTCGACCGGTGGCACATCGGCAATGACCGCAGCAAAGGAGTGGTCGACCGACCGAGTGGTACTTCGGGAGCTTCGGGTAATGATGCTAATAGACCTCCAGAAGCTTCAACTTCGTCAGAACAAGCTATAGAAGATGAACAAACTTCAGATATAAGTGCTCCACTTCATATTCAATGACGACATCCTCCGGAACAGATAATAGGTAATCTGGGTGAACGTACTACAAGGTCTAAGGTAACAAATCGTGACTTTCATGCAAACTCTGCTTTTATTTCTAATTTTGAACCCAAAGATGTTACTCATGCACTAACGAATCGTGGATTAACGCCATGCATGAAGAACTTGAGAATTTTGAAAGAAACAAAATCTAGTTTTTAGTTGAACCTCCTGTTGGTCATAATATTATTAGAACTAAATGAGTTTTCAAGAATAAACAGAATGAGGATGGTTTAATTGTTAGAAACAAAACAAGACTTGTTGCTCAGGGTTTTACTCAAATGGAAGGGTTGGATTATGATGAAACTTTTGCTCCTATTGCTAGGATTGAAGCAATTAGACTTTTGTTGGCTTTTGTTGCTTCAAAAGGTTTTAAGTTGTTTCAAATGGATGTTAAAAGTGTTTTTCTTAATGGTTACATATAGAAGGAAGTTTATGTAAAACAACCACCAGGTTTTGAAAATCCTGATTTTCCCAACCATGTTTTTCGTTTGTCAAAAGCTTTGTATGGTTTGAAACAAGCTCCTAGAGCATGGTATGATAGACTTAAAAAATTTTTGCTTGCAAAAGGCTTTACAATGGGAAAAATTGATAAAACTCTCTTTGTTCTTAAGCATGGTGATGATCTACTGTTTGTTCAGATTTATGTGGATGATATCATCTTTGGTTGTTCATCTCATACTTTGGTTGTGAAGTTTGCTAAGACAATGTGCAGGGAATTTGAGATGAGCTTGATGGGTGAATTGACTTACTTTTTGGGATTGCAAATTAAGCAAACACCTCAAGGTACGTTTGTTCATCAACCAAAGTACACCAAGGATCTTCTACGATGCTTCAAAATGGACGACTGCAAGCCTTTGACTACACCGATAGGGACAACTACTATTTTGGATCCCGATGAAGATGGTGAAGCTGTGAACCAAAAGGAATACAGGAGCATATTGGTTCGTTACTCTACCTCACTGCTTCGAGGCCAGACATACAATTTGATGTGTGTTTGTGTGCTCGATTTTAAGCATATCCAAGGGCCTCGCATCGTCAAGCTGTGAAACGCATCATGAGGTATTTAAAGCATACTCTTGAATTTGGAATTTGGTATTCTACTTCTTCTTTCATGTGCTTGAGTAGTTATTCTGATGCGGAGTTTGGAGGTTGTAGAATTGATAGGAAGAGTACCAGTGGTACATGTCTTTTTCTTGGTACTTCTTTGATTTTATGGTCTTCTCGAAAACAATCAAATGTTGCTCAATCAACTATTGAGTCTGAATATGTTGCTACTGCTAGTTGTTGTTCTTGTCAGTGATATGCCCTAGAGGCAACATGGAGATGTTGGATATCACGGTCAATGTTTATGTATTTATAAATAAAGTGTTATTCAGTTCCATGAAATAGACATCTTGTATTGATCAATAAGTACGTGACTTATTTATGAGACTCTATATGTATGAATCTATTTCTAAATGATCCCTGATCATATATCATATTATTGGAACTAATGTGATTCTAAGATCAGCATGTTTATTGATTGATGATCATGTCTCATAGATCATGGGTATGGAGATACCAAATAAACAAACATGGACACATGTGTTAGAGAACACATTGTTGGATACACCCACCATCAGACACTACAGAAATTAATGTGTCATTAGTTGGTCTCAGGTAGTGTTGGTAAAAAGTCCTTAGACCTGAGATCACCATGGATTCCAACATGTGTAGTAGCCTACTTTGGGACTACCAAACGCTATTTCGTAACTGGGTAGTTATAAAGATAGTTTTCGGGTTTGCTATGAAACATGGAGTGGGATGTGAGTGATCAAGATGGAATTTGCCCCTCCTTTGGAGAGATATCTCTGGGCCCCTCGAGGTAATGGATTATGGAAATGCATGGCCATGCTAAGTTGATTGAGTAGTCAACAACAGACAGATAATCCAATACGGTTCGAGTGAATGGTTAAGCTATTGAAGGGATGGCACACATCTTGCCTATAGCTTAACTGGTATCATGAGGCAAAGGGATTTGTGTACACATTACAGGTTCAGAGCCGATATTATATTCTTGTATACTATGGCGTCAATATGTGTTGCTAGGCGTCGTTATTGACAGGTCGGCTGAGTTGGACTCGAGCCAACGATCGGCTAAGTTAGACTGTAGCCGAAACCAAGTATACCTGAACCTACAGGGTCGCACGCTTAAGGGGATAAGAACAGGCATTCGAGTTGGACTCGGATACTGCTCGATCGGATAGAGATCCGAACGGATAGAGTCCTATGGTCTTACGATGTATGGGCGGCCAACTCTATGAGATTTGGATGAGATCCGATTCAAAATAGAGTCCTGATCGGCCACTAGTCCCAGTCGGCTAACTCTATACAAAGGGGTGAGGGGTGGAGAGCTGCTGCACGTCAATTGAAGTCAATTGCGCCGAAATCAATCTGATCAAACGCGGCTTTAGAAGTCGGCGAGATCAATCTCCACGGAAATCCTCTCCACTTTCGAGCCAAACCCTGGCCTTGCATCGCGTGCTAGCACACGGGTGTTTGGCGTTTTGTTCCCGGACGTGTGGATACCGGTAAAGACGCTGCTACGTTGCGTGCTGTTGATCGGCTATGGTGGAATCGACTGCGGTCGAGCGCATCGGAGCGAGGCGCGAGAACGCGGTCAGACGACTCGGCGAATCGGCTACATCGACGAACCGGCTGATTGGTGAATCGGCTGTCACCAGGAATCAGCTATCGGCTTGCGGGAATCGACTGTCATCGGCCAACACAGTTCTAGATCGGATAGCCCTGATTGGTTTTTTCCGCTGCATACTCCAATCGGTAACGATCTATCGGCCCTTACTTGCAGGTGTTCCTGGTTTGCGCGGTAGAAAAGTTTTTGTTTTCGGCTAGCGTAGCCTCCGTGTAACCCTTCAGTTCTCAGATTCTTTGGCTTATTTCAACCTTGAGAGATTATAGTCTTACTTTTGATAAAGTTTCTCTCTTGTGATAATACTAGTGCTATAAATATTGCTAAGAATCCTGTACAACACTCACGCACCAAGCACATTGACATTCGCTTTCACTTTTTGAGAGATCATGTTGAAAAGGGGGATATTGAATTGAAATTTGTGGATACAAAGTTGCAACTCGCAGATATTTTCACCAAACCTTTGGATTCTTCTCGCTTTGCTTTTCTTAGGGGAGAATTAGGTGTTATTCATCCTTTTGGCATCAATTGAGGGGGAGAGTTGTTGGCTCTTTGTTGTTTGCATATTTTCTTTTTGTTTTTGCATTCATGTTTTTAATTCACGCATGGTGTGATAAAAAAACAAAAAAGGGAGAAAAAGGAAAAGAAAATAAAAGGTGGATGAGCTATGTCTTATATCTTTAGTATATTCTAGTGTTTGCTAGCAATGCTTGTTAGATAATTTGATTACTATATTAGCTTGTGTGCATTTTAGTAATCACTTGAGCTTTTGATATTGCTTTTAAGTGATGTGATACATGACACATAATTCTTTTATTTGAATTAATGAAATATGCAATATTGAAGCTTGTGCTTAGGTTGAATGATTAATGCTTTTATATATGCTTTATGAGCTGTTATTCCTCATATTAATCCTTTTGTTCCAATCACCACAAGAGTACATAAATTCTTATCTATATGAGAGAAAAAAATGAATACCAAATCCTTGGAAATAGTATTGACGACAAGGACATATTCGTGGTGAGATAAAAAAAGTGTACCGAATCCATGGAAACAATCTTGACGACAAGGATGTACCCGCAATAATTGAGAGCAAAGTATATAAAAAGGTTCAAAAAGAAAGAGCTAAAAGTTCTCTCGGTTATTTTTGGAGAAGGAATTAATTTGAGAAAGAGTATCAATATCATAAGTATATATACTTGGGTTTTAATTTCAATCTTTGCACTTGTGAATATGTTGCATTTTAAATCATTGAAATCATGAATCATTAATGTTGACTTGATCTTAATTATAATGTTTTAGGTTCATGTTTTTACTCTAGTGCATGCTTGTTAATTAGTTAGTCACTTTTTCTACCTAGTTATTGCAGAACATGTACTTGAGTTACTTTTGATATAATGCAAAGCTCTTCCATGCTTCCGTTCATTGATGAACTCATTGTCAAAAGGGGAAGAACAAGGAAACAAAATTGTGCATCATTTTCATATTCAAAGATGAAATGCTTTTTGGGTTGCTTCACAAAGCATCACAAACCAATTGATTTTGTTGGGTTTGCCAATGGTTTCATCAAGGGGGAGATTGTTGAATCAAATGAGTTTGATTTATATTTTATGTGATGAAACATTGGATTTATGCTTTGAATCGAATGTATGATATTTTGTGTGGTGGTTAAACCGGCTAAGACACGTCAGTCAGACCGGTGTATGCGCACGGTCTGACCAGAGGTGTGTGTGCGGTCCGACCGGGCGAGTCCGACTCACAGTCAGTCAGACCGGCTTCGCTTCGCGGTCGGACTCTGACTCTCAGTCGGTCAGACCGGCGCGGTCTGACCAGCAGACTTTGGTTTTGATTTGATTTCTTGGTTTTGGATTGTTTCTTTGTGGATTTTATTTCTAGATGATTACTATACGTATGGTTACTATTGACAAGCTAATGTGAGTCAAGTTTGGACAAACTTGTGCTTGGTATATCGTTTCTTTGTCGTATATGTGCAGGTATTGCTTGAGGCCTCGGATAGTATTGCCGGTGTCGGATCGGAGTCGACTTGGGAGAAGTAGACGTCCAGCATGCGGGATACTAAAAGGCTAGAGGATAATGCACATAGAAGATGGAGATTCTATATGGCATACGAGAGGGATCGTATGTGGAGTCAAATTTGGAAAGGAGTCCGACTCGGCGGCGGTGAGTCGGCCCGACCGGCCGGAGGGGCGGTCGACGGGTCCGGCTGCGGTGTGACCGATGGTGGCTTCAACAGGTTCGGTTCATTTTTGTTTTGTAGATCGGTTTCGTTGGTATCTTTAATTTGGAAAAGATTTGGGTTTTTGGTTTTTCCTACCATTCACCCCCCTCTGGTAGGTTTGTTTGGTCTTGTTCGATCTTACAAAGAGTTTAAACGAGGAGCTCAGGTACCTACCAGGAAAAGGGAGGAAGCTAGGGTGATCTTGTCCTAGTCAATCCCCAGGATCTCTTCCATTCCCACCTCCCCCAGCCTCTCCTCAAAGCCCGCCTCCACCCTTCTCCTGGCCACTGCTGCCAACCTCGAGACGCGTCGAGCCTTTCCTCCGTCATCACAGCAGTGGCAGTTTCCTCCTCGGCTACAGCCTCCAATCTTCCCTCGGGCTGGTTGGCTTCCAGAGGGGCAACCACTGGCTCCATGGTCGCCAAGGGCAGGTCAGACCCTCCCTCTTCCATTGGGGAGGTCGGCTTTGCCATCCTCCATGGCTCTTCAAGGAAGAGGTCGGCATCCTCCATATCACTGCCCATGCACCCGATCAGTACAAAAAAAGGGGGAAAGAAAGGGAAAAGGGGGGTAAGTTTGGTACAAACGTCGCCGAGGTCTTGAACCCAAAGCCAATAAGCCTCGACACCTTCTTCGGGGGCAGCGACGACTCCGTCTTGGGTGGCCCGCTTGAACCTGATGATGGGGTCAAGGGTTGCGCTTCGATCCCTTCAGATCTCTCCTCATCTGAGGAGATCATGAGCTTGCGCTTGATGCCAGGGAGCTTTAGACTCCCTGGCGCTGCCCTCCATACCTCCGGCTTCCGGTTGGGGAGCTCGGGTTCTTTCCCTTTTGCCTCTGGCGTATCCTTGGGAGCCGAGCCCTCAGCCTCTCTTACTTGGCCACCGACTCACCCAGGATCAGCGGCAATGACACGACGACATCCGGCCCCTGTCAAGTGTTAGCACCTAACAGGTGAGGCACCGAATACACAAACAAAGAAAATTTTAGGCAAAGAGAGTGGTCGGGATTACCTCCGGCCACGGATGGAGGAGGTAGAAGGCCCTCGGGCCCCCTTTGCTAAAGTCGGCCACGCTAGAGAAGAAAGTCCTAAGCCTTAGGCCCATGCGCTTAAGGGTCGCCTTCTCCTCTTGAGCCGGGTCCTATCTGCCCGAGTACTCATAGGTTGCCTTCACCCTATCCTTGAAGGGCTGCAGTCCTCGGAGGGTGAAGTTGTAGGCCACCCGAGCACCGGTCAGGCCCTGTTCCCGGTGGGCCTCGATTTTGGCCACCAACTCCTCCACTTGATCGCGCTCAGCATCGGGACAGGGTGCTGACCAAGTAGCCGCCAGGATCGGCTCCTGGTATATCTCAGGGAAGAGCGTCGATTCATTGGAACATCTCGATATAGAACCACTCGGCTTGTCACCCCTTGTTGGAGGAGGTGGGGCAGACGGGGATGTAGCGTTGGGCCATCTTCTCCCGAAACTGAATTTCGGCCCCACCGACAACGCCGTCAATTGTTCGCCGGAGGCAGAAGTAATGACGAAATAAATTAAAGTGCGGGTCTATCCCAAGATAGGCCTCACACAAGTGGATGAAGAGAGAAATTTGGAGAATGGAGTTGGGATTAAAGTGGCAAAGAGATATGTCGTAGTAGTTGAGCAGGCTCCGGACAAAGGAGTGGGTTGGTACTCCAAAACCGCGAAGGAAGAAGGAGGAAAAGACCACCAACTCACAAGAGTCGGGGGTCGGGAACGGCTCCCCCATGTCTCGCGGCGGGAGGACGCCGGCTTGCACCAGCTCCTCTATCATCTCGCTCCCGACGCGCGAGGGGACGAAGGCCGAGCTCCGCTCGGTGCCTTCACCGTTGCTGGTCGAGCTCTTCCCACCTCTCTTCGAGGTCTTCTTCACGGGTGCCATCGGCTTCAGTGAAAACAATCATCGACACTTGCGGTAGCACACCATGCAACGGCAGTGGAGATGGTGACCTTGAGCGCTATAGTGGCGAGGAGCCAGGAGGTGGAGGCGATGGCACGAGTGTGAAGAGTTTGTGAATTTTGAGCGAAAAGAGCGTGGAGGAGGAATAAGGCAAGACGGCGGGGCTTAAGAGTGGGTCATGATGGGCCTGACAGTGCTATTCTCGGAAAGCATGCAGCGCCATTAACGGCGTGTGCGGGGCATCCGAGGCGCCCCGACCCATCCGGCTCCCAAGCTGCCACGACATCCCAGCGGTTGATCTAAGTCATTGATTACCCCGATCAATTAACGACACGTGTACGGTGCGCGTTATGCACCCTGGTGAAACCGCCACCAGGCCCGCCACTCCACCCGAGCAAAAAATCTTGACCGTTGGATCCATGAGCCGTTAGGGATAAGTGGGAAACCTGATGTATGATCAGCCGTTGTGTGACCCCGATCTTGACAGCCTTAATGGGACATGACTGGCGCACAGTTCAAACCGTCTGCGGCCCACAGGCATAGCGCGTGTCCCGAGTCCAAGAAACTGCCCAACTACCAACCCCTCAAGATCTTCCTCCGACCACGCCGACCGTCATCAGCCTCCGAGCTATGGCATCTCGGTCATCAGCCTCCGGGCTATGACCTCGGGCCAACCGCCATCAGGCTCCGGGCTATGGCGCGGCCGACCACCATCACCCTCCGAGCTATGGCATCTTGGCCATCAGCCTCCGGGTTATGGCCTCTAGCCGACTGCCATCAGCCTCTAGACTATGGCCTCGAGCCAACCACCATCAGCCTCCGGGCTATGGCATCTCGGTCATCAGCCTCCAGGCTATGGCCTCGAGCCAACCACCATCAGACTCCAGGCTATGGCGTGGCCAACCGCCATCAGCCTTCGAGTCATGGCAACTCGACCATCAGCCTTCGGGCTGATGCCCTCGAGTCGATCCCCATCAGCCTCCCGGCTGAGGTACCTCGGCCATCGGCCTTCAGGCAATGGCCACTCGCCGACCGCCATCAGCCCCTGGGCAATGGCACTCCTGATCCCACCAAATGCCACCAATTTGAAGACGATGTCCTGAAGATATCCCGAGGGTGATGTTTTCAGACTTGACCCTATGCCTGGATGTACCATCCAGCCCTAGGCTCGGGGGCTGCATCTGGCAGGTGCACCTGCTAGAGCATGCTTAGAATGTCATGAAGACTTTGCCAATGGTCCCGACCAGGAAGAACTTTGACCCTAGAACCTGATGTCCCATCTGGCCTAGGCTCGGGGGCTGCACCTGACAGGTGCACCTACCGAAGCATGTTCAAAAGACCTCAAGAGTCGGCCGTGGGACCTGACTAAGAAGAACTCAAACCCTAAGGGCGAATATTTTATTCACCCCTAGGCTCAAGGGCTGCTGTGGGGGTATCACCCCGGGGTAGTCCATAGAACGAAGTTAAGATCAACTAAAATCGGACTGGTAGTCCTCGAAAGAGGGGGTCAGAAGCCTAACATCTTCATGGGGTCGGTCGCCTCGACCTCCCCTCTGCTCCGACTTCAGCGTTCTATCCCAACTTCGACTCATCAGCCCGACCCCAGATCTCCTCGGAGGAAGGCTTGCTTCATAAGGATCATAGAGGAGATAAGGAGGGGACAACCCGGCAGAAGATGACGTCACCCGACATGACTACGCAGAGGTACCTGCGGAGGATGGATCCCAATTCAAGATGGAGCACGAGAGACCCATGGCGCACATGACCCAGGGAATCTCTATGTACTTTTCAGATGATGTTTGTACTTTCTTTTTAGCCTTTAGTCTTAGTTTTCTTCACCCCCAAGTCCTCTTGTAACTGCCCCCTTGAGCTATAAAAGGAAGGGCAGGTCACGTGGGCGGGGGGATCGATTCTTTGGAGGACAGATCCAATCTCTAGAGCCCCAAGAACTCACACCATTGTACTCTTATTCATACACCACCCCAACAAAGAACACATGACGTAGGCTTATTATTCTCCGGAAGGGCCAAACTTGTCTAAAATCCTTGGCTCGCGTTGTCTCTGAGTCGACCATCGTATCCTTTCGGTAGACGCTCCGACCATTCTTTCACCTCCTCAGGTAGCCCCCTTGGAGGACTGATCGACCACCCGTTGATAGTTTCCTCTTGTAGCAATGGGTCTCCTCAAGAAATCTCTCGGGAGCCAGGGATCGCACCATAGCCTGATTGATCTTCCATTACCCACCCTCCAAATAATACCCTTCTTCAATAGGTCTAACCCATACTCAATCACTCTCCATCCTGGGGACACGGTGCCACTAAACCATGTATCAGTGAGGGATCCATTTAGGTAAATTTTTGCCTTGAGCACACGCGCACATAAGCTATCCGATTTATTTATCAGTCTCCAAGCTTGTTTGGCCAACAATGCTTGGTTGAAGAGTCTAAAATCTCTAAACTCCAAGCCCCCATATTGTTTTGGTTTTGTCAGACAATCCCAGCATTTTCAGTGTGTTTTCCTCTTTCCCTTCTCAGCTCCCCACCAGAAATTGCGAGTTAACTTGGTTAATTCTTCACGCTCTGCTTTTGGGATCTTGAAGATGCCCATAACATACACTAGAATGGCTTGCAGGGCAGCCTTAATTAGAATCTCCATTCCTCCACTCGACAAATAGTTCTCTCCCCCATTGCATTATCCTCTTGCATAACTTCTCTTGTAAACTCTGAAATTTTCCTTTGTTCATTCTATCTTCAGGCCAAATGTTCCATTATGTTTGGAGAAGTCTCCTCAAAACCATTGCTCACAATGTGCAATGTGTTCCTAATGGCGTCTTGGGTCCCAATTGGGGAGACATCTCCAAACATAATGGAACATTTGGCTGGATTTATCATTTGACCAGTACTTACACTAGTGCAGGACTCCCTATTGGTACCGGTTGGGAACCCATCATGGTGCCAGTTTCCCAGCTGATGCCAATTTGGCGACACCTTTGCCCAACAGCATAGGTGTCGGTTTACAAACAGAACCGGCACCTATAATCTTCAAAAAAATAAAAAAAATGATTGTATTGTAGGATGGGTCTGATTCCCAACCTCATCTACAATTTCCCCCATCCACATTGCAAATCAACAAAACACAAGAGCATATGCACACATCAACAACAAAGAAGCACATCACATACCAAGAAGACAAGAACAAGTCCATCACATATCAGAACAAACAATTCACCGTTACATGTTCCACCATGGCCGACCATTACATGTTCAACATATCAGACTCATCGTCCTAGTGGATTTGCCTTTGCTATAGCTGATTCCCCTTCGAGTCGTTGTCGCCATTACCTCCTTTCATGGTAGTGAGGTCGGAGGCGGCTAGATCCAGCGAGCCTCGACCTCAAGGAGCCCGGATCCGGTGACCCCCGACCTCCAGGCGACCAGATCCGACGCAGTTGGGGAGAGAGAGCGACGAGGCAGTGGCGAGGAGGAGAGGACGCCGTCGGGGAGAGGAGGAGGAGGAGGGGAAGCAGACGGAGCGGGAGGGGGAGAAGGGGCAGCCAATGCAGAGGAAGGAGGTGGCTAGGCGTAGGTGCGAGAGAGAGAGGAGGGGGAGAGAGAGATGTGCGAGAGAGAGAGAGAGGAGAGGATAAGGCACGCTCCTCTCCTCGCTAAAATATCTCGTTCCAAACCAATACCTATTATGTATAACATAATATAGGTGTCGGTTTTTTAATTAACCAATATCTATAATATATTATAATATATTATAAGTGACGGTTTTTAAAAAAATGGTGCCTATAGTATTGGAGCTGGTTTTCTGTAGAATCGGCACCTATAGTGCTCAAAGGTGTCGGTTCTATATTTTTTGTCTTTCGCACGGAGTTGGAAAAAGGTTCATAGGTATCGATTTTAAATGAACCGATACCTATGAGCCAATACCTATGAGGGGTTTTGTAGTGGTGTTAAGGTGTAGTTGCCAATTACCTCCTTAAAAAAGAATGAAACTTGTAGGGTGGAAATCACAAATATACTACTCTTTACATTCTATGTGCCCAAAATATGGCCATGTTTGGATCCTAGGCGTTGGAATTAATACCGCGAATTAGATTCCAACTCAGGTTCTTAAAAGGATTGAATTGGGTAGAATTTGAATCAAGTCCAATATTTTCGTCTGGCGAGAATCAATTCTGAAATCTTGATGTTCAGATTATAGAATCAAAATTCAGATATTCAGACATGCATCATTTGTGAGTTTTAAAAGCTTTGAAACTTGTTTTCTGCATTGTGTAACCTAGACTATCATCAGTACTTGGTTCACATGCATCATGAAAAGGAGTAGAGGATGGTGAAGGCGCAACTGGCAACTGAAGGAAGCGGTTGGATTGCAGGGAAAATGGACTTTAGGCTGGATTCATAAATCTATACATACCTACTAGAAATTATTACATGCTAAAGATTAACATGTAATATATCACATCATTACCCATTAGCAATTATTATTCTAAAACATCTTAAATTTTATATATACACGACACTACATCTAGAATACAGTATTGTAGAGCTCAACATATAAGTATGATATAAGTATGTCAAATAATCTTATTCACATCATTTTCATAATATTTAAATATTTATTATTTTCTAAAATATTTAACCTATATTCATTCATGCATTCTGTAGCAAAGCGTGAGATATCATCTAGAATAATTTCATATCCGGTCCATGCGAAACAAATCACCTCCTCAGAACTGGATTACAAATTCTGATCATTTCCAAGCCCAATACCTGAGATCCAAATGGGCAAATTGGCGTGACTCTCTTCTCTAGATCGATCACTACTGCCAGAGTTCACCCAAAAACTTGCCGAAGATGAGGAGGATGGTTGCTGGAGCACAAAATCATGCGACAGTTCATATAATAAGCTATAAAGAATATGAAAGATGTTCCTCGTCTTCATCAACAATTCAGATATGCAATTCATCAAATCCTAATAGCAAATATACTAGTAGATCATCACTTCATCACTTTCGTCCATGTTCATCACGGGAGCAGTTGAGTAAATGCTCGCATGCATATATACATGCATATGCATGCTGTGGACTGTGGTAGTAGACTTGTAGTGCACAGTGCCAGCCAGCACGGGGCATCGTGCGTGCCCTACTACCATCCTCTCCACAACCAAACAACACAACACATGCAAGAGAAATACTACTGATTAATCAATCTATATATTATTCTCTCTCTCTCTCTCTCTCTCTCTCTCTCTCTCTCTCTCTCTCTCCTGCGTGTGCTCGTGATTGCAAATAATTCGCAAACGCTACAGTAATCTCGTGTGCCCTGTCTCGTTCGTTTCACGCGTGCATCCATCCAAGTAGGTGCAAAGACTATCTCAGTAGTCTCCTTGTTCCCTAGCTACCTTGCAGCCTTGCAGGTGTCCTCAGGAATAACCATGATCCAGCCATTCATCTGTATATATAATCGTCGTCGTCATGTAGCAAGCAAGCAGTAGGTAGCTTCACATTCTCTTGTCTCTTGCACTCACCGCATCCTGCTTCGTCGCTAGCTGTAGCTACCTTAGCTACATTCACATCAGCTTCGGCTCTCATCTCTTCGCATCGAGATCATCGATCGTCAATGGAGGCCCGTCTCCGCCTTTTTCTCCTCCATGTTCTCGCGCTTCTTCTTGCGGTGGCCGCCGGACCCGCCGTCGTCGGCGGCAGGGAGAGCGCGATGCTGCCGCTGCGCGAGCTGCAATGGCGCTCCGGATCCGAGGGGAAGATCACCGGCCGGGGCCGGTATGCTCAAGCAAAGCGCTCTGATGAGATGTTAGGTAATTAACCAACTTCTCAGTAATTGCTCGCCCTCAACTTTGCATGTGAGAATTGTTGTTTTTCATTATCTTTTTTTTGCTTGACTTGAATTAAGGGGTTACAGACTTAATTACAGTATTTAAATCACAGCAACTGCATAGAAACCCAAAATTTAATTTCTGAACCATGTACATATGTTTGGTTGGTATATTGCCAGCGATATAATTAGTATGAGATTTTTTAATGGTATACTTTTTTTTTGAAAGGAGTTGATGCATCGATCCATCCTTGCATCTATTCATTATTAACCGGAGAATGTATTGTACAAATTTCATCCGAATTTGGCGTGCCCCTACAAACTGCACGCAAAATCCAGATGAAATACATTCGGAGTATGTTGGAATGCCATGAGCTTTCTAAAATGTATTTCGAATTTTATTTTTTTAATCCCTATATATACACACAACATCTTTTGTTCTCATTAATGTTAAAATAACATAACCAAAGACCACCATCATCACCATGATCAATCTAGATCGTACAACCTTTTTTTTTAATTTCAGAAAGAAATACTAAAATATTTTAGTTTTAGGTAAACCTCGAGAAAGATGACAGATAATTCCTGTTGTATATTAAGAAGAAAAATGAGTTGACCCAATTTATCAGAAAAACGGGATCTAAAAACCATACAACCGCGCTGTTAATTGATAAAAAACCGGCAGAAAACCATACTAAAATAATATTGTTTGTTTTAAATTCTGCTCCAGTTTTGTACAATTTCAAAATTTTCAATAACTCAACTTCATATTCTTCGATCAGGGGAACACAAGAAAGCAGCAGCCGCAGCAGCAAGAACGACGAGCACCACCGTCCTAGAGCTGAAGCACCACTCCCTCACCGCCATCTCCGACCACCCCGCCGCCGAAGAAAGCTACCTCCGCCGCCTCCTCGCCGCCGACGAAGCGCGAGCCAACTCACTGCAGCTCCGCAACAAGGCAGCGTTCACGCAGTCCGGCAAGGCGACAGCGGCGGCCGAGGTCCCCCTGACCTCCGGCATCCGCTTCCAGACGCTCAACTACGTCACCACCATCGCGCTCGGCGGCAGATCCTCCCGCGCCGGCAACCTCACCGTCATCGTCGACACCGGAAGCGACCTCACCTGGGTGCAGTGCAAGCCCTGCTCCGTCTGCTACGCGCAGCGCGATCCGCTGTTCGACCCCGCCGGCTCCGCCTCCTATGCCGCCGTCCCCTGCAACGCCTCCGCCTGCACGGCCTCCCTCAAGGCGGCCACCGGCGTGCCGGGATCCTGCGCTAGCATCGGCGGCGGCGGCGGAAACAGCGAGAAATGCTACTACGCGCTGGCCTACGGCGACGGGTCGTTCAGCCGCGGCGTGCTCGCCACGGACACAGTCGCGCTCGGCGGCGCCAGCCTCGACGGCTTCGTGTTCGGCTGCGGGCTCAGTAACCGCGGCCTGTTCGGCGGCACGGCGGGGCTCATGGGCCTCGCCCGGACGGAGCTCTCGCTGGTCTCCCAGACGGCGTCCCGGTTCGGCGGCGTCTTCTCCTACTGCCTCCCGGCGACAACCTCGGGCGACGCCGCGGGCTCCTCTCCCTTGGCGGCGACACGTCCTCATACCGCAACGCCACGCCGGTGTCCTACACCCGCATGATCGCCGACCCGTCGCAGCCGCCGTTCTACTTCATGAACGTCACCAGCGCGTCCGTCGGCGGCGCCGCGGTGACTGCGGCGGGGCTCGGCGCCACCAACGTCCTCATCGACTCCGGCACGGTGATCACACGCCTGGCGCCGTCAGTGTACCGCGCCGTGCGCGGCGAGTTCGTGCGCCAGTTCTCGGCGCGCTACCCGGCGGCGCCGTCCTTCTCGCTCCTCGACACGTGCTACAACTTGACCGGACACGACGAGGTGAAGGTGCCACTGCTGACGCTGCACCTCGAGGGCGGCGCTGACATGACCGTCGACGCCGCCGGGATGCTGTTCATGGTGAGGAAGGATGGGTCGCAGGTGTGCTTGGCAATGGCGAGCCTCTCCTTCGAAGACCAGACGCCCATCGTAGGCAATTACCAACAGAAGAACAAGAGGGTAGTGTATGACACTGTGGGGTCAAGGCTAGGGTTTGCTGATGAGGATTGCAGCTATGCATGAATAACTGTGTAGAATTTTGAGCTGCAAATTAAATCAAGTGTTGAGTTAAAAAAAAGGAAGCTTGAAATGGTGGAGATGATGAGGAAATTGCTTGTTTCTTTAGTCGATCTCCTCTTACACTATGTATTGTAAACTCTTCTATTTTGAAATGTTGTTAGAAAAAAATTGTTCAATTGCGGAACGAGCGATCTCCCCAACTCTGCCATGTACCACAATGTAACTCTATGTCTACGGTAACCAATCAGGATTCACATATTCGGCACCTATTTTAATATGAAGTGTGGTGATTTTTCCGAAATATGTGGCACCTACTTTAATTGGTTCCTTCAAAAATCCTCTAAAATCCATATGAAATTTCTGCATTACAAAGAAGATCTAAATCTGTTCCAGAAATTCATCAGCTCCTGAATTTCACGTTGGAACATGGTTTTTTTTTGGCATCAGGTATAAACCACATCTCCCTTATCTACTGCAGTCTAAGCATACTAAATCACACACATTCAGGCATGTCTACTAAAAAATTTCAGAAACCTAAAACACCATAATTTGGTTCAGGTGTTACATCTGAAGCAATCTGACAGTAAGTCACAACATGAGTATCAGAGACACCCCTTAAGGAAAAACAAAAGCAAACAATAGTTTGTGCAACAACATCCATCTCTACAACCAACACAGTTTGCAAGTCCGAAGGTGTTTTTCTCTTTATTCCGAAAAATATATATGGATTCCCAAATTAAGAGACGATGTTGAATGTGTCCATGTCACACTCCACTATGAACTTCACCTGGGTAGACGACGTCTTTTTGTATGTCGCAAAAAAAGACACGCATCCGAAACGGGCATTATATGTTGCCAGAACATCATGACTTTAAGTGATTCAAGGGATGCTACCTTGGATAGAAGAAGCTTGATAAAGCACATCTCACCTGGGAAGCACTTGATAAAAGCCAGGGTCACACGCTCGAGAGTTTTAACCGAATCATCGCTCATCTGTGCTTCTAGAATCCCTTCATGAATTTCATCATCTCGCTGTATTTCTTTCATATCAACCTACAAAACATATATAGGTCAAGTAAAAGAAATGCCAATTATAATTTTACAATAGTCCAATCTACCAAGAAAAATCTGCACTTTGTGATATGCAGCTTCATTTTATTTTAAAAACGAAAACAACATGAGCTCTGCCTAGTGCATTAAAGAAAGGGGACAAGTGATTTTAGTTTTAAAAAACAGTAGAACAAAAGGAAATAATAGGAAAGGGAAAAAAAGTAGTCCTATGCTGCGAAGGTATTTTAAAAGCGACTTCAAGAGTTGCATCCAGTGTTACCTCAATATGGAGTTGTTCAATCTGTGAAGCACAGCGCAGTAAAGAAAAGATTGACATGATACTTGAGATTTTGCCAAAATCTACACTCAGAGTAGAAGTCCTTAAGTTCCGAAACTTCCATGTAATACCCTCCAGTTGATTTTCATCAGCCTGAAAATCATGACAAAGTTTGACTGACATATGGTCTCCAATACAATACTTGCTTACAAATGATGTGTGAGTAATTAGACTATCATACTCCTATAGCTGAGCTGAAATTGAATCTGACTGCAGGTAGGATAGAAAATAAATATGTACTTCATGCAAAATGAATAATGAGGACTTAAAAGAGGCCCAGAAATAACAAAGGAAATAGGTTGTCAACTCAGCTGGCTACCTTATACCAGTATGATTGGGCTGTCCAAATTCAGGATGATAGATTAAAACTTTAAGGCCATTACAACAATATAACTGACAATGAAAGCATTCAATGTCGATGTTTTTTTGTTTTTGGAAAGCTTAGAAAAGTATATTTGGAGATCATAACGAGAAACTTGTGCAAAAAAAATTCACTAGCTCTAAAAGCTGGTAGCAAATTCTACAAATTTATTAATGGAGAAGAACTTAGTAATGGGTTAAATGCCAGATATTGATGGAGGACCTTGCATGTGCAGATGAGTGAGTTTTTTAAAATTTATAGCTTTCTAAAAAAACAGTTTTCGCAAATGAACCTCAAGTGGAACTTTTTTATAGAAATAGACTCTCATTTCTTTGTGGGAACATAAGTAATATACTCCAAGTCTCAACATATATAGCAGAATGACAAATACTGCAGTTGGTTCATACAAGACACAACACTATTTCATACCATGTAGCCTGTAGGTCATGTGTTGTCTAACGATGAAGTTTAACAATGTACTCTATAGCAGGCGCTTTGAGTGGTACCGCTAATTAGGGGTACTTAAATGCACACGTAAGAACAGGATTTGTTGCTTTCCTGTGCCCCCTCACCTCCCGAATCCACAAAACATCCTCCATAGGCAGTCAACATAAAAAGTTACTAATAAGGGCGTGTTTGGATCTCTGGCTAGAGTGCTCCTAGCCTTGCTTGGCAAGGATTGCTGCTTGGTAGGAAGGGGGGAAAAAGCTAGTTTTGCTTGGCAAAAAATCGGTTTGAACTAGGATTTGCTTGTGCACCGAGGAGAGCAGAATCAGCTCTCTTCTAACGGCAAGAAGCTAACCTGCTGCATCTTTCTATTGACAAACCCACGTTCTCAGCCAACAACTGCTATTACAGGCAAAAGAACCAAACCGGATAGCTTGCTCTCACCAGTGATAGCCCATCTAAGGTAGCACCCTCTTGCCTAGCTGAGTAAGCTGGGCTAACCGGCTAAGCAACCAAACATGCCCTTATTCTCCTCTACCATGTTTTGGAACTAGATTATTTTTTATTGGAATTGATGAAACCCTAGGCTTTATTGTTTTTCAAAATAGACATGGAGTTATTCAGTTTAGGTAGACCTTTTGCTGCAAGCGAGCTAATTGTTTGTAGTACATTTACATTTAAAACTATTAACATGGGATAGGTATATTTCCCTAATGATTTCTAGTTCCAACTCAGAAACAACCAAGCTAACTAAAACATCTTAGTAGCCAGAAGAAAAGAAAGTTTCTCGAAACAAAAAAACAGATAGCCAAAGGGGTTGAGCCATGTGTTGGTGTAGCGATGCATGCAAAATGAAGAGGACTAAAGATGAATTTGTGTAAAGCATGAGGATGTGTGCTAACTACACCTAAACCACTCAATCACCATACATGTTGTTTTATCGCAAACAAGTAACCACATCCCTACTATGTATTTGTAAATATTTTAATTCTTCTAATATTTTGTGCACACAGTTGCTCTACGGCCTCTCAATGAGCTTTCTCTCAACTCTCAAACAAACCTAAAAGTTGGACATGCAGTCCCAAAAACTCCGAGAGAATGAGCTTTAGGATGAAGGAGCCATCTTGTAATACCAGGATAGGATCAAGGCCATTGTGTCCCATCACTCCATCACTAAGTGGAGTATCATGAGGTAGGGAGGGAGATAAATAGCTAGTGGCCATATTGCACAGGTTGGGTTGGGAAATGCTAATTAAACAAGGGAAAGTATTCCTACACATTGGAGAATGCTAAACAACGGGAAATATCCCTACACACACAATTGGAGATCTTGGGTGTGTGTTCATGGTGATATTGGTTGAACACATATGATGCTATATTTATTGGTTAGTTGTTATTAATTCTTAGTTGAACTTCTGTGTTGAACTTTGGTTGCAAACTATAAATTTTTGAGAAAATTCCTTGTGCACCCAAAAGTTTTGACTCAATCTCTTTCATATCCTTCAGCTTTTGTCTCGTTTCCCCTAGTACTCCTAAAACTTTTATCCCCTATACACTAACTCTATTAATTGTGTGATCATGTATTGACCATTTGTTTCAGAAATAACCATATTGCCCTTCACTTGTTTTTTTTTCTTTTTGGACTGGATTGCCCTTCATTTGTAACTGTAAGTGCTAGCCTATGCATTAAAATCATAATCCTCATAATGAAACAAAATTAGTTATGAAATAATGTATAGGGAATAATTATTTCACCTAAAAATAAAAAACTTAAAATTTTCAAAATGAATTTCACACAAAATTGAATAAATTTTAATATCTTTACCTCAAATCTGAATAAATTTTAATTTTACTCAAATTCATCAAAAATTGAAGTTATCTTGAAGGAGGGTGGTGAAATTACCAAAAAAGATTAGGTAAAGTATTAAATTTGAGTGAATTACAAATAAATTTATTCCCAAAAATCTGACTAAATTTTTGTTATTTTAATTTACAAATTTGGTCAAAAAAATAAGATTTTAGTGATTTAGTTAATTTTGCCTCCTTTAAAATGATTTAGCTAAAATTTCTTGAGTGTTTTATTTTATTGCGGAGGCATACTGATTATTGTTATGAGCGAGGGCAATATGGTCATTTCATAAAAATATTACGGTCAACTCAACAACAACCTAACCGAGCATGGAATAAAATCAAAAAATCTCGGGCACGAGGCACATAGGGAACGGAGCAAAACTCATTGGCATAGAAGGAATTTATCAAGCGAAATCTTGAGGGCATATAGGCAATTATAGCATGTAATTAGAACTCTTATGTAGACTATTTGGGACCCAGCTTATGGCAATTAATTTCAACTTACGGGCAAAGTAGGAATTTATTGTCTGTATTATGTGCGTTACGGAAGGTCTTGGACAAACCATAGCATGTGTCATTGTGATTTGTTCACACAAATGGATCCATGGTTTTGTCTACAATAGAAGGTTCCTTGCGAAGTGGCTAACATGGTGATAGCCCTATTGCATCATCATCTATGGACATGGCTCCACGGTTCGGCCCAAAATGGAAGGTCCCGAGCTTGGGTAGCAAACAAGGCACCATAGCATATTGTGTCGTGAGTCATACCACATAGCACCTAGCTTTTTCTAGACATGGTGCAGCGGATCTGCTAGGAAAACAAGATTCCTTGCACAGATAGAAACCAAAGTGTCGTTGTTGTTTGTGCTGAGCATGGTAGGCTCGGCAACATATATAGGATATGGTGTTGCACATAGCACCATTACATCCAGCATTGTTATCAATGGAGTCATGCTTTTGCAATTCCTTGAAAGAATCATGGAATTACAAAGGGCAATTCCTTATTTGCCATTAGGAATTTCATGTGATCCTTTATTTGCCTGTATGTCTCACTAACACGTGGGACTTGAACCCACATGATATTAAGCACAGGCATGAGACATATACCACAAGCAAATACATCAGCCATGTATCATATGGCACCACAAGTATTATTACTAATACCGAGCATATAAAACACATCACCAAAGTGTCAATACAAATTTCGATGTGTACAACACAAAGTTGACACGTGATTTCTCCATCATTAACCTCTTTCCCTTCTGCAAGGCATTTGTACCGAGGATACGTCAGCTTGGTTGATCATGGTTGTTGTGCATGGAGGAAAATGTTCGTGTCCACAAGCCATTGTCGATGACAAGAGTTCGTGATGGTTGGGACTACCAGCATATATGTCAACTGCGACATGTCAAGCTAGAGTAGGTTGTCACCATCCCCGTCTTCTTCATTGTCATGGACAATGATCTACATGTAATTCTTCCATCTAATTTGACCCCTGACCAACCTCTTTATGCATGGTATACTTACAAAATTATATCGACCGACCCTTCGAAAACAGCCACATTGCCCTCTTCCATTCACCTATGCCTCTTTCATTGGGTCAACCAAAGTAGATAAAGATGGCATGCTTTGCCAAAAAGCAACACCTCTTCTTTCACTACTGGTTTTTCATATGCTACCTCCATTTTGCAACATTACAAATCTGTCCATCTAGATGCAATGACTAGCATAAACAACACCCCAAAGGACAAGATTGTTTATAAAATTCATAAATGCATACTAACTAAAATGAACACTTCATATATACCACCATACAGGTATGCACATTTGCAATTGCCATCTTCAAACTTTTTTTAACCATATACACCTTGTTAAACCTATAGATGCGAAACCTAAGGTACGTAAACAACAAATTCGCCAAAAGCATAACATTATATTCACATTTCAAGCTCATGAAACAACATTTACCTCCTGCACAAGGCCTCATTTATTTATTTATTGCCGGAACAGGGCCTCATTTATTGATCAATATTGCATTTAATCAATTAACAAACTCTTATGCATTAATAAGTCTATGATTGAGGAGTAGTTTTTTAGAGCTAGTGGTTTTCTTTTTATTGTCTCCCAAAACACAATAAATTATTTCTGGTTTATTCATGGGTTTGAAAACATGACTTGTACCTAAAATTATTCCAAATCGAACTATTAACTCACTAAAATTAGCTAATTAGTACTTGATTAGCATTAAATAAACTGGTCCATGGATTAATTCAAGTAATGTTAAATTAATAACCGATGAAAAATTGGTGTAAATTATGGTGGAAGGTCAGTTTAATGCGTCATGTTTGTCTTGCAAGAATCCAAATTGAAATAGGCCTCATTTATTTAGTTATTTATTTTGGCCTGAACAAGACCTCATTTATTGTTCAATTTATTGCATTTAATAAATTAAATTAATAAACTCTTCTCCGTTAACAAATCTCTACAATTTATTGTTTTCAGAATTGGTGGTTTTCCAACACAAATACACAAAGATCCTCCACATCATCTCCAATACACATAGTCCCAAAAACTACTCCTAAATCATGGAAACTTAGTAATCGGAGTAAAATGATTCCGATTGATTCACCAATTTGAAAATATTAGATCGCCCAAATCAAACTATGTGTTAACCCTCTAAAATTCTCTAATTTATCAGTGTTTTAAATCGTCGGCTAAAATATTTAGCATCGGCCCTTCTCAAACAGGAAACAACACGCTAAATGAGGATGTAGCAGCTAATAGTTGTTAAATCTTACATGATAGCAAATAACTACCCACTTAGCTATATCCGGAGATAACGATATATATAGCTGGAGATTTAAAATCTTGCTAATAGCGTGATTAAAATTAAACAAACAGATTCATGGAATAATAAAAGCAATGCTAATAATAACTGATGAAAAGTTCGTGTAAATTGTGGAGAAGAAGATGATCATGGCGTACCTCCCTGTCTCTGACAGAGAACTTGAGCACCTTCACACGCGAAACCAGCCAGAGAGTGTCGAGAAAATCTTCAGTCCCGAGGAAGGAGTCAACGGAGATGTTCGCCACGTTCAGCAGCGGGAGCTCGCCGGCGACGCCGCCGCAGTTGTCGACAGCCATCCAGAGCGTCAGCGACCGGAGCTTGGGCGCCCGGATCGCCCACGGCTCCCGCTCCTCCTCCTCCTTACCGCCGGTGGTCACGTCCACCAGGAGCAGATCGGTGAGGTCTGGCGCGCCGGCGCCGCTGAACGGGAGCGCGACGCTGTTGAGCGCGAGCCTGGTGAGGCGCGGGAACCCGGCGAACAACCCCTGGCCCGGCTGCGGCTGCGGCGGCGGGCGCGGGACCTGGCAGTAGCGGAGGTACAGGTCCGAGAGCTCGCCGCAGGCGTATATGGCGCGGCCGACGCCGGGGAAGACGCCGGGTTCGTCGTAGTGGGAGGAGCAGAAGGCGAGCTGGAGCGACCGGACCCGCTTCTCCGCCAGCGCGCGGAGCCAGTAGGCAGCACGCGGCCGGAGCCTGGGGCGGACCTCGATGTCGAAGCTCCGCACGGGCGCGGCGCACCGGGCGAGCACGCCGGAGACGACGGCAGCGGAATACAGCCCGCGGAACCGGAAGGCGAGGCCTGACGCCGACTCCCACCGGCGCGCCCACCCGCACGAAAGGCAGCACGTGCGGACCACCTCCTTCAGCGGCAGCCGCGTCAGGATGTCGTCGAGGATCTCCGGCAGCAGGGACAGCAGAATGTCCGTCCCTGCCACGTCCGCGGCGGCCTCCGGCGGCGGCGGCGGCGAGGAGGATGATGACATGGCCACCTCTAGTGACGCGGTCCACCCCCACCTGTGTATGCACCGAATGAACCGCACCTTTTGCGTTTACGTCCTTCGATAAGAGAGATATTTAGTTTTATAATGTTTAGGGGTCTATTTGTAATTATTAAAATAAAGATAGAACTGTTGTAGGGAATACTGAAATTGGAAGGTTCATTTTTGCAAAGTTGCTCTCCTGTTCGAGCGTACGGCCGTGCGGGACAGCGAGTTGTTCGGAGGAAGCGTTACGTTCTGAATTGAATGTAGTGGTGACGTGGAATTTCTTGCTGACGACAGAAAGTGCCCAAGGGACCACCTGGCTGATTGTAGCCTTCCAGGCATGGAACTTGCACGCTGAGTACGAATTTGTGACTATGAACGATTTCACCGTGGCATTGAGTCGTGGATTTGGGAGATGGTATGAATATCTTTCTCGACTAATATCGAATATACGAACGCATTATTTTACGAATTCTCGATAAGCCGATTTGCTCATGGAACTTGTGGAATGACCAAGAAAATAAAAGTAAACCACATGAACCTAAAGGAATGTGAGATTCATTTATCAATGGTTTTTACTATTTTATTTATTAAAAAGGATGTCCATGTAAAATTACGTGGACATAGCTTCTTTGACGTAAAATCAGATGGACGTAGGTCTCTAACAGATGAGGCTCACTGTTGTGGCCCATGTCCTCTGACATACGTTAGAGGAGTCTCTTACATGCCACAAGCATAATACTAAATAGGTATTATGCTTGTATCGAAGGTGCGAGTGAACAATGTGACTTAATTTATATGGAAGAGAATTAATATTGAAATGATAATTTAAAGTGAAGATAATAAATGCATAGGTTAAATGCTCTGGAGAGATTTAGGGTAAAGATCCAAATATAAGTTGTCATAGTATGGAACTCCTCTAGCAGGGAGGATCGTAAACACCTTCCCCCCCCCCACCCACCCTATGTGGGATTCGGCAAGGAGCGTCCTATGAGGAATCGAGCCAACAATCGAATTGAGGTCGAGAGGAAGGGAATGCACATAGACGATTATACAGGTTTAAACACATGGATATGTAATATCCTACTCATGTGTGTCTTGTTATGTGTGATCTGCCTTTAATGAGATGTATGGGTTTGTTCTAAGGCTAGAGAGCGGATTTCTCTTTTTGTGAGGGCTATAAAGAAGGATCTTAGGTGTTCTTGGTGTTGTTTTAAGTGAGAGAGGATCCACCTCCCACCTCCCATTAGTGCGACGTCGCTATAATTTTATTTAGCTTGAGTCTGATCCAAAAGAAGCCTTAGTGCCTTTTTTTATAGTCGCAAGGGGATATAATAACGATTTGTTCCTTACAGATGGACCCTAGGTTAGTCTTGTGCAGTTCACCGGACGGGACTTGGAGCTTCTCTCATCCGCCTCTTTGCTCCTTGCTTCGATGTGTGGCTTTGGGTAGATGAGACAGACACCGGTCCGTCCGGCCTGATGTATGGTCGGCATGATCCCCTTGCTTCTCTTTCTGTGTGTCTCTCTTCCTCGTTCTCTCTTTCTCGGAAAAAAATCCCATGCGCGCCGCGCGTACCGCGCGCGGGGTGCGCGCCCCTCGCATTGCCGCCCGTGCGGCATCGCACGGTCGCCCCCGCGCGTGACGCCCGCACGCCCTGTAGGCGGCTCAGCTCGCTCGGCCCCGCGTCGGCTAGCTAGGCTCGCTCGGAACAGTTGCCCAGGGCTCGCACTTAGGGTTACGAAGCGTCGTCGTCGAATCGTCTTCCCACGACTGCCCACGGCGAAAGGGCGGCGTCCCATCGAAAGGGTGTGCGCGACACCGGCAGAAGGGATGCGCGGCGAAGCTCTACCCGGCGACGGCCACACTGACATCGAACGACATGAACTAGCGGGAGTTCACATCGCTACGGACGGGGAAGGCGGCATGGCAGCTTTTCCGTCCCCGTCGAACCTAAGGTAACTTCTGTGGCTGCTTCTCGCTTCATCATGATCCCCATCCATGTCTTAAGTTCATCGATCCATGTTGTTGTTCCTTGATCAAGGTCCTGTGATCCCTCATGGTCGCTCCATACATTGAAGTGTAGGGTAAATTTTATTCTAAATATTTGTTTATCATATATATTGCATTGCAGGTGATGATCTAGAACAAGTTGATGTCGAAACAAGAGACGAACACGCTAAGCCAAACCAAATAATTGTAAGACATTAGCTATTCTCACAATTTATTCCATTACAAGCATGATTTATGAACACTTTCTTGTACTATACACAGGATTTTAATGTTGGGGCATCTTCAACCATGAATGATCCTTTCGTCCATGGTGGATATACTAATGTCACAATGCCCCAGTTCAATTTATTTGCAAATCCTTCTGTAATGGCTCCTCCATACGTACCAGGAGGGTACACAAGTCTCTTAGTAGGAGTTGATTAAGATGCTACAACGCAAGCTGCTGTTAGGAAGTTACATTTTGATGAATCTATGTAGACATGTTCTCATGAAATGAACCATATTAATTTATGATGCCTGTCATTTATGTGATATTGCAATACTCTCATTTGTTGAGCTACATGTTGGGGAGTTAACTAATTTTAAGAGAGCTCCAAAAATTGATGTCAGCACTGGAGGGCCTTGGCGCCAGACTGGGCTGCCTGACCACTGTGATGCTCAGGGAAGTTTGCAATTATTTTGTGAGCAATTTGCTTTGTAGGATAACAGGATTTGTTGATGATAAATAAGGTTTGGAAGTCAATGTTTAACATGGTTGAATTGGTTGGACTAGTAAAATATGTTTACTAATTTTAATCAAAGCCTAAAGTTCGAACCTTGTCTCTGTTTCAAAGGGTCGCTGACGAAACTGAATATGTCGATGAGCCGAGCAAACGAGCCGAGCAGTTAACGAGCATGCAGCTGGTTTAGTTAACGATGCAGCTGGGGCGAGCCGACGTCCGAGCCACCTACAGGGCGTGCGGGCGTCACGCGCGGAGGCGGCCGTGTGATGCCGCACGGGCGGCGATGCGAGGGACGTGCACCCCGCGTGTGGTACGTCGCGGCGCGCATGGGATTTTTTTCCCTCTTTCTCTATCCGTGCACGGGCTGAAGCCTAGCCTACTGCTCCTCTCCACTTCGTCCAGCACTTGGGTCCAGCCCAGGCCGCCATGTTCCCCCACGCCGTCGTCTGCCCACGCACGGCGACGCCATTTCTGCTTCTCCAAGCTCTGCTTTAGTGCTTAGCCGGAAGTTTTCTCCTCCAATTCCCCTGGCTAACCAATTTCTCTCCCCCATCGATTCTTTCTCCACCAATACCAAAAATTAAATCACCTTGATGGGCTGAATCAATGTTTCTAACTTCTGGTGACTTTTCATCTCCCGGCTACTCACCGTTTCTCTAATTTCTGCAGCCACCTCTCCATCTCCTGGCTGTTCATATCTCTCCTCTTCTCCTCTACAAATAGCTGCTGCACACCTCCTTCGTTTCCCCTTTGTTCGACGATCACACCACCGCCCCTGCCGCTTCTCATCATTGCTTGGAGAGCACGAGGCGTTGCCCTGGAGATTGAGCCAGCACCGTAGTCGCAGCCCGAGAGAACATAGGCCGTCATCACGCTGTCCTGCAAAGCCCCGTTGGGAGCGCAGCCTCCACCATGTCCAAGAGCTCGAGCCGTCTCGCCATCCACAGGAGCTTCGCCCACTGCCAGTGAGCACCATGGTTAGACCAGCTTCAAGCCGCCACCACTCCTCAGCGCCGACGTCTCTTGTGCCGGTGTCTCCAAACATTAACACGGGATCTTAAAGTTGAAACCACACACCTCTTACCACTAAAGCACATGCACAGCATTCGAGATTTCGAGTCCTTCATTATTTCCTCCTCCCTGTTCATCATTTGGTGTTTGCACAGGTTGAGACGCCGTTTCCCACTGCTGCTCTGCTCCCTGCAAGGCTGCAACTAAGAAGTTGAGTTTCAACGCCATGTCATCGTCGTCCTGTTTCCAGCACTCTCGTCGTTTCCAGAAGCCCGAGTCTTTCCTGCCTCATTTTCCTTCCTGCTCGTTGCCAGAACGTTGTTGCTTCCTCTTCTCTTCCATGGCTGGTAAGCACCTGTACCCCATTCACATCATGCTTCGTTTCCTCCATTCAATATAGAAAACTAAATAACTATATCATCACTTACCTCCAGTTTCACTGTCTGTCCAACTCCCTGCTAGCTGTTCATTTCTCCTTTCCTTCTCTACATATACCAACGTCACTGCCATCTTTTTCTTTTGCTCACGCAGGCTGAGATGCTCACTGCTCTCCTCTCGTACCACAGCGCTGCCACAACAAACTTGAGCAACCTACAAATCAAAACCACCATTGCGGGAAGGTCTAGTTTCACCGCATCATGTCCGTTCTATTTCGAGCGCCTCCATCGTCGTGCTGCTGCATTGGACCTCTCCCACTTCACTTGTATGCCATTCTCCTGCGCTGCTGCCGCTGCTCACCTTTTTTTAACATAAACGAAGCTTTTATTAATCTCAGATGATTATATCAAATTGATAAAACCATACAAAAACATTCTCGACCACTGCATAACTAAGCACACAACCAAAACATACACATACCCACAAAAGAGGAGTTTGTAATAAGTGAAAGAAAACAGTAAAATCTAAGGAACATCAATCTTCAGATTAGACCACCACCCATATTTTTGGATAAAACACTCCTTACCCACCTGCTCTAAACGCTGACACGCTGCTACAACCAAATCTCAAGCACAGACTGCTGCCTCGGGCCATCAAGCTGGCGCCGTCATTGCAATTTGGGGAGCTTAGGCTGTCCACTGGTGCCACCGCCTCACCGTCAACCACCCGTCATTCATGCCACTTCTCTTCCGTGGCCATCGCGGTACCAAATCTCTAAATCACTGCACCGACATCAATGTTTTCTTCATGAGAGTAGTCCATGCCATCCATCACTCGTTGCCAGCAGGAACAATGTGGAGATTATGACAATCGGGTATCTACATGGCAAGTTTATCCGACTGGAGGTAGAGATAGATTGCGTCTGCCATATCTGTAAACCGAACATGACTTGGGTGTTACGATTGCCGATAGAGATAAGGCAATCGGTCTATAGTCACGGTTTGGTAAGATTGAGGAAACCAACTTAGAGTAAGATAAGGTTTTCGATCTCTAAGCCTTTCTCCCAAGACTATATAAGGGGGGTAAGGGGCGTCCCTTGAGGGATATCCTATGTTAGATCAGTTTTAAGCTTTGAGCCTTAGATCACGAGATCAATAAAGATACTCGGCGGATCGAATCCACCGAAACAGAAGTAGGGTATTACCTCACGAGAGGGCCTGAACCTGTCTAAATCTTCTTTTCCTCCTAACCCATTATGCTTGGCGATCTTGACTGCGACCCCATAAATTATATTGCCGAAACCAAGTTTTGACAGTTGGCGCGCCAGGTAGGGGGCCGCGCGTCGAGACTTCTTCAACAATCTCGCCGACAAGCGTGATGGGATCTCCTTCAAGATTCGGCAACTTCGCCGCCTACTTCACCGACGATTCCTCCTTCGACTCGGATTCGGACCAGTCGGAAGGAGAAATCCACTCGACGCCGTTCGGACTTCCGAACAGCGCCAGGATCTACAACGACGTCTTGAAGACCAAGATGCGATCTACTTTTTCCGACGACGGACTTCACTCGGCACCATTCGGATTACCGAATACCGCCAAAATCTGCGCCAATCTTCTCACCTCCCCGACGGAGGCAATCTATTCGGACGAAGACCTCTCGGTGCCGTTTGGGTTACCAAACACCGCCGAGATCTACAGCAAACTTCTCTCCCCTGAGTCGGCGGCGACCCATTCGGAGGAGCCCACACCCCCAAGCTCTGACTCGGACTGGAACGATCCAGATCCGGGCTACCCAGGATCAAGGGAGGTCGTCGTCATCCTCCCATCGTTCGGCTCCTGCTCATCTTCGGAGCTCAATGGATACCTCAGCTCCGCCGGGTTCGACAACCTCTATGACATCCCTTCTGACGAAGCCGACAACTCCGATTGCCGCATGGACTATGAGCCGAAGTGTTTTGATGTCCTCATGGCCGAGCCAGACGAGTCCGACTCAGCCATGGCCAGGAGGCTTGCTGAAGAAGAGCAAGCCAAGATTGAGCACGAGCGCAAGACGGCCGAAGAGGAGAAGCAACGCAAAGACGAGGCTGACAAGAGGAAGCAGGATCTACGTGCAATGGACGATCCGCCGGGAGGCCATCCTCCAAACGCGGGTTCGTAACACCAACATCTTCCAAACGCCACAGCAGTAACGCTGTTGCCGCGCTCACGCTCTTGGACACCGTCATGGAGACGGCACCCGCCAATGTGACTCCGATACTCGACAAGATAAAGACCATCGTCGCTGCCACAGCTAACGGCCACCCCACCACCTCGGCACGAAGGCCGACTGAATCTGTGGCCGAAACGCCAGACAAGAGCCGGCTTCCGCCTCTAAGGTCAGGAGACTATAAGAGGCCCGAGCCGGATCGGTCGACGACCAGGCCAAGAGGCCCACCCCGCGAATCCACGCAGAAGTACCAGGAGCAAACGGCTGACTCCCGCGACAAACGACACGGACGTCCACCCGTCCACCATCGCGTCCGCCACAACAACGGCTCCGGCTATCCAACCGCCAACCAAAGACCCCGCCGAGTGATCGCGGGAAGTCCTCGATCGCCGCTACCAGAGTGGGACCGACGCACTCGGGAAGATCGGAGGGGATCACCCGATAGCGGCGACGACGGAGTGCCAGCCTTCACTCGGGAGCTTCGCCGAGTGCACTGGCCGAGTGGTTTCAAGCCCACAGGAATCGAAAGGTACGACAGCAAGACTGACCCCGAGTCATGGCTTACCGTCTACACCCTCGCCATCCGCGCAGCAGGTGGCGACACTAAAGCTATGGCCAATTACCTTCCAGTGGCCCTCGCCAACTCTGCCAGAAACTGGCTCACAAGCCTGCCAAGAAGCTCAATCGGCTCGTGGAGCGAGCTGAGGGACCACTTCATCGCCAACTTCCAAAGTACCTTCGAGAGACCCGGCACACACTTCGATCTATACAACGTCATCCAGAAGCCGGATGAGCCTCTGAAGGATTACATCCGTCGTTTCTCCGAGAAGCGCAACAAGATCCCGAACATCACCGATGACATCATCATCGCCGTCTTCCAGAAGGGAGTCCGTGATGAGCTGCTAATCGGGAAGTTCGGGTGCAAACCACTGAAGACGGTGAAACAGATGTTCGAGACAACGAATTCATACGCCAAATCCAACGACGCCATCAAGGCCGCCCGTCAAGACCGGCTCGACAGGAGGGAAGACAAGCAGGCAGGAGGAAGCCGGAATCCTAAGAAGGATAACAGCAATAGCAACAACCAGGCCCAAAAAGATCGCAAGCGCTGATCTGAGGACCTAGTGGCCACAACCTCCAACACTCAACGTCGTCCCCGAGTCGCCGCCTACGACGCCATCATGAATGCCCAGTGCACCCGTCATCCCAATCATAAGCACGCGGCGAAGGACTGCTTCATCTACAAACTCGCCGAGCAGTACGCGGCGCAGCTCAACAAGAAGCCGACTGATGAGGCTGGTCCGTCAGGCGCCAAGAAAAACAACGCGGCTAAAAACGCCGAACCTTTTCAAGACCCAGTGGGAGAGCTCAACCACATCTTCGGGCGCTAGCCTATGAATCCAAGAGGAAACAGAAGCTAACCGACCGAGAGGTCAACGCGGCTCAACCCGAAGTCCCCCAGTACCTGCGATGGTCGGAGGTGGCCATCACTTTTGACCGCTCGGATCACCTGACCGAGTGGTTCACCCGGGGCGCTATCCACTCGTCCTGGATCCCGTGGTCCGCAACATCAGGCTTAAGCGCGTCCTCATCGATGGGGCGCGCCCTCAACATCCTGTTTGCCAAGACCATGGATGAGATGCGAGATCCCGAGGGCCGAACTAAAGGCAAGCTCACCCCTTCCACGGAGTCATCCCGGGCTATCGTCTACACCACTCGGGCACATCTCCCTCCCAGTCACCTTCGGGGCCCGAGAGAACTTCCGAACGAGAACGTCACTTTTGAGGTGGCCGACTTCAAACTGAAATACCACGCCATCATTGGAAGACCTGCGCTTGCCAAGTTCATGGCGATCCCGCACTACACCTACCTCTGCATGAAGATGTCGGGTCCCAACGGTGTCATCACTCTTCGCAGCAATGTGAAGCAAGCCTTCACCTGCGATAAGGAGAGCTGTGACACGGCCCAATCTCGTGAGAGATTACGTGGCCAACAAGAAGTCCGATTGGCTGCATCAACCGGCAGAGGGCGAAGTCCCGCGAAGAAGATAGCCAAATCGGGATCCGACGACGCCAAGACCAAGAAGATCTCCCTTGATCCGTCGGATCCCTCGAAACCGCCTAATCGGCGCTAACCTAGATCCCAAATAGGAAAGCGCGCTCGTCACCTTCCTCCAAAATAATAAAGATGTTTTTGCTTGGAAACCATCTGATATGCCTGGAATTCCTAGGGAGGTGATCGAGCACTCTTTGCACGTCAAAGATGACGCCAAACCGATAAAACAACGATTACGCAGATTCGCGCAGGATCGAAAAGACGCTATCAAGGAAGAACTCGCAAAGCTCTTGGCTGCCGGCTTTATTAAAGAAGTCCTTCATCCCGATCGGTTAGCCAACCCGGTCCCGGTCCGCAAGAAGATGGGGCAATGGCGCATGTGCGTTGACTATACCGACCTCAACAAAGCTCGCCCCAAAGATCCGTTCGGCTGCCTCGCATCGACCAAGTCGTTGACTCAACAGACGGCTGCCAACTCCTGAGTTTCCTGGACTGTTACTCGGGCTATCACCAGATCAGCTTAAAAGAATCCGACTGCCTGAAGACATCGTTCATCACGCCGTTTGGGGCCTACTGCTACATCACCATGCCTTTTGGCCTGAAGAACGCCGACGCCACATACCAACGCATGATCCAAAGATGCTTCCAGGCGCAGATTGGCAAGAACGTAGAAGCTTATGTCGACGATGTTGTCATCAAGACCAAGCGAAAGAAGACCCGATCGTCGACCTAGAAGAAACTTTTGCAAACATCCGGGCCTTCAGAATGAAGTTGAACCCGGAGAAATGCACTTTCGGCGTCCCATCAGGCAAACTGCTCGGCTTCATGGTGTCACATCGCGGCATTGAAGCTAATCCGGAGAAGATCAACGCCATCTTAAGCATGAAGCCCCCGAGTAACCAGAAAGACGTCCAGAAGCTCACTGGTTGCATGGCAGCGCTAAGCCGCTTCATCTCCCGACTCGGCGAACGAGGCATGCCCTTCTTCAGATTGCTAAAAAAGACAGATGACTTCCAGTGGACCGCGGAAGCCAACAAGGCCTTTGAAGGTTTCAAAGAGTTCCTTACAACGCCGCCCGTCCTGGCCTCGCCTCAGCCCCAGGAACCTTTGCTGTTGTACGTTTCAGCCACTCACCAAGTGGTTAGTACGGTCCTCGCGGTCGAACGTGAAGAAGAAGGACGGGCTCGAAGATTCAAAGGCCAATCTACTTTGTTAGCGAAGTGTTGGCAGGAGCCAAAATTCGCTACCCTCAGGTACAAAAATTACTCTATGGTGTTCTAATAACCGCAAGGAAATTGGCACACTATTTTCAGGGTCACTCGGTCACCGTCGTCACTTCTTTCCCACTCGGCGATATCATCCACAACCGCGAGGCAACCGGACGCATCGCCAAGTGGGCTCTAGAGCTGATGCCATTGGACTTGACTTTTAAGGCGAGGACGTCCATAAAGTCACAAGCCTTGGCGGATTTCCGGCCGAGTGGATCGAGCGACAAGAGAACGTACCTCGGGAAGACCTCCAACACTGGACCATGCACTTTGACGGATCCAAAAGGATCACCGGCTTGGGAGCAGGAGTTGTGCTGATCTCCTTGACCGGGGAAAGGCTAAGATATGTCCTTCACCTCCACTTCTCCGCCTCACACAACGTTGCCGAGTACGAAGCTCTGCTACATGGACTGCGCCTCGCAGTTTCACTCGGGATACGTCGGCTCATTGTGAAAGCCGACTCCCAGCTGGTCGTCAATCAAGTAATGAAGGACTGGTCCTGTCTAAACGACACTATGGAGGCCTACCGGCAAGAGGTCCATAAGCTTGAAGACAAGTTTGACGGGCTCGAACTCTCACACGTCTTGAGGCATAACAACGAGGCAGCCGACAAGCTGGTACAGTTCGGGTCCAAGCGCGAAGCTGTCCCAACAGACGTCTTTGTCGAACATCTCTATGAATCAACCATCACAGCAAAGACAACTCCCAACGAGCAAGCTGCGAACGAAGTCGCCATGGCTGACGCCGACTGGAGGACGCCGCTCATCAAATTCCTAACCCAGCAAGAGCTGCCGGAAGACCGGGATGAAGCAGAACGCGTCCGGCGTCGTTGCCAAGCATATGCCATGGTTGACTCCGACCTATACAAGAGAAGCCCCTCTCGGAATCCTAATGAGATGCATCACACCCGAGGAAGGGAAACAACTTCTCCAAGACATCCACTCGGGCATATGCGGAAGCCACGCGGCAGCACGCACCCTGGTCGGCAAAACTTACAGGCAAGGTTTCTTTTGGCTTACCGCGGTCTCCGACACGGACAAAGTCGTACGAACCTGCGAAGGCTGCCAATTTTTTGCCCGACAGAGCCATGTCCCAGCCCAGGAGCTACAAACAATCCCACTATCCTGGTCGTTCGCGGTATGGAGCTTGGACATGGTCGGCCCCTTCAAGAAAGCTCCAGGAGGATTCACACACCTCTTCGTCGCAATCGACAAGTTCTCCAAGTGGATTGAAGCCAAGCCGGTCGCCACAATTACTGCTGACAAAGCACGGGATTTTTTCCTCAACATCGTGCACCGCTTCGGCGTCCCAAACAGAATCATAACTGACAACGGGACCCAATTCACGGGAGGCATCTTCAAGGAATTCTGCGAGGACTTTGGAATCAAGATTTGCTACGCATCAGTTGCCCATCCCAAAAGCAATGGACAAGTCAAACAAGCCAACGGCATGGTCCTCCAAGGCATCAAGGCCCGCGTGTTCAATCGCCTAAACCCTTACGCGGGCAAGTGGGTCCTAGAGCTTCCTCGGTCTTATGGTCGCTGCGGACCACACCCGGTCGGGCTACCGGCCAAACTCCCTTCTTTTTGGTCTACGGCGCAGAAGCCATGTTGCCAAACGAGATGGAGTACGAATCCTCCGAGTCCGCAGCTTCAACGATGAACGCTACGACCCCGACCGGGTGGATGACCTCACTCGATTGGAAGAGGCCCGGGAGGCAGCCCTCATCCAGTCGGCCAAATATCTTCAAGGGCTCAGAAGATACCACAGTCGCAACGTTCGAGCACGAGCTTTCATCGTTGGCGACCTGGTACTACGCAAGATCCAGACCACCAAAGACCGTCACAAGTTATCCCCCTTATGGGAGGGACCGTACATAATCGCTGAGGTGACTCGGCCCGGTGCACACCGGCTAAAACGCGAAGACGGGTCTATGGTGGAGAACTCCTGGAACATTGAGCATCTTCGACGATTTTATGCCTAATTTGGCTAAGGCTTCATGTTTTCCTTGACTGCCAACCTCAAGCAAGATGACTTCTTGAGTTAGCAGTCGGGGGATGTACATATGTCAATAAAGCTTAAGTTTCCCTCATCAACTTCTGTGCATGATTTGGTTTATCATTGTTTAATGTTCTTCGATTCGAGTTCAGTGTCTAAGGACTGAGAATTTTCCGATGACCTAATCGAACCTAGGCTTGGTGATAGTCAGACGAAAACTACTTAAGAAATTTCACACGAAAACTCGGATCAAGGCATTAACATAAATAAACTAAATATATCACAAGTTTTACATCGAGCATTACGATCACACGGCATTTACAAGAAAATGTTTGAAAGACAAATCAGATCCGAAAATTGTTCACTACATCAACGAAGATCTTCTTTGCTGACTCCTGCGCCTCACTCAGCATATCCAAGGCCTGCTCATCTGTGGTTCCGTCCGCAAAGCCCTCCCCGACCGAGTGGATATCCACTCGGGGGTAAAGGGACTTGGTCTGTGCAAGAGCCAGACCAGCCCCCATGTTGGCTGGTTTAGTGATGTTGGCCGACACGGTCAGAGCCCTTCGCGCTTGTCAAAGATTTCAATTGGGTCCAGCGAGCTGGTCCCAACTCCATGATGGAACAAAGATAGCAAGATCGGCGCGGCAGGCATTAGCGACCTCTTCCCGATCTTTCCGGTTTGTTTGACCCGCTCAAGCAAGACGTCGTATTGAGCTCGGGTCTTAACCTTGTATGCTGCCAAAAGCATCTGATCATACAAAGCGCTCGGAAATAAAGCAGCACAAGGAATATTACTTCAAAGAGGCTTACCTTCAAACTCGGCTTCCACTTTGTCGAGGCTGACTGCCTCCAGCTGGACTTGAAGCGAATGGACCTCCAAATAATTTTCTACAAGAAAAGAAGATCATCAGTAACCAGGGATAACATGAGAATCTTAAAACTTGGAGAGATGAGCTTACTCCCGATTGACCCTCGGAGGTCGAGGTTCGCCTCCCGAAGCTCGGCGATCTCTCTCCTTAAAGCCGCCTCCCTCGACGCGGCTTCCTCCTGAGTGGTTTTCAGCTTCTGCTGAACGTCCCCCAAGGAGTTCAGGTGAGGAACCAGCTTCTCCAGCACCTCGGACTTTGCAATGGAGCGGCAGTACTCCTTATGCGCGTGAAATTCGAAGAGTGACCGACTGGAAAAGGACGATAATACAATAAAAGAAAAAGACTAAGGCTTACGTTGAGAAGCCGAGTCGCTTCGTTCAAACTATCGACAAGGGCATCCCTTTCTTCTCTCTCAGCTTGCCTATCCAGGATGATGCCCTGCCTTTGGCCCTCCGAGTCCCGCTACTCAATCTTAATCGGGGGAACCCAGGTTTCAGAAGACTGCAACCTGGGGATTTCCTCCACTGTGGCTGGCAGATAAGAGGAACAAACGAAGACATGAAGGGCTCAAACCAAAAGAGCAAAAAGAATAATTTGGTACAAGAGTCACCAGTTTCAGTGGCCGCGCGCCTAGGTGGAACGGCCCGGCTGGCCTCTTTCCTCTGGCTCTTCGCCGAGTGATCCTCGCCGTGGCTGCCCGGCCGTGGCTCGAGGTTTCCGGCCGTTGGCGCTTCCGGTCGGGACGTCCCGCTAGCGTTCGGGGCTCCTTCCTTGGGGCATCCTTCTTCGGAGGCGAAGGTTTTTTGCCCGGAGCGCTCTCGCTTCGATGCGGGCTCCGGGGCTTTGGCTCTGCAGGCTTTGGCACCTCGGGAGCTGCGGCAGGGGTCGGCCCCTCACCTTCCCCGGCAGGATCTATGTCCTGGGGCCTCCTGCGATGATGAATACAGCCGGGATAAAGACAAAGAAAGCTTTCAACGAAAAAGTTCAGACTTCAATTATAAAACATACTTGGATGATCGGCGGATCTTCGGCGCCGTCCTCGGCGATCGCCTTGGAGGAGGAGTCTCGACTGGAGGAACCGGGACGTCGTCGTCCGAATCCTCGATGATGAGCCTCCTTTTGCTCGCCCGCTTGTTTGTGTCCTCACTCGGGGGCGCCCGCTTCCCAACTGGATCGCTTTGTATCTTAATCCCGCCAGCCGGCTTCTTGGCTGGGCGACGCGGCGCATTATCGTGAGGCACCTTGTATGGCTTTGAGGTAACAGAAGCATTTTCCTGCAAGAGAAGTTCGCACAACATTAAGAGACAAGATATCAAGATTGAAAGACATTATGAAGCAACCATCGGCTTACTGGAGGAGGCGGTGGATGCGAAGGGAAGAACCGAGAATGAGGGCACGCTCAACCGCAATGCCCGTCGAGAAGATCTTGTACATCCGGATCTTCGTGGATCTCGTAGCCGAGTGGATCCGGATCTTCCCGATTGGGTCCTTCCCGCCTTCATATTCGAAGGCCGGCTTTGACCTCTCCTTGATTGGAGCCGCCGCACCGAATGAAGTGCCGAGTGATTTGCTCGCCGCGAAGACCCTTCTGTTTCATTGCCGGGATCTTCGCAAGCGCTTGTTGGCCTCGTCCCAATCTTGGGCTACTGGGAACAGTGCTCCAGTTGGCAGGACAGGGGGAAGACCGACGAAGGGCCGGGCGGCGGGTTCGAGGTTGCTAATATAGAACCAGCCCGCGTGCCATCCCTTATTGGAAGATTTTAAGAGAAGAGAGAAGTACTCCTTGCGGAGAGATCCGCGGAGTTGGAAACCTGCCCCGCCAACGACGCATGGGTGGTCTTTATTCGGATGCGGTTTAAGATAAAACATGCGGCGGAACAGTTGGAAGTGGGGAGGATGCCAAGGAATGCTTCACATACATGAATAAAGAGGGCGATGTGAAGCATGGAGTTGGGGTTCGATGGTAGAGTTGAAGCCCATAATAATCCAGAAGCCCCCGGAAGAACTCGAAGGTGGGAAGGCTGAACCCGCAATAGAAGAAAGAGGTAAAAACAACGAGCTCACCGGTGCTCGGGGTTGGGAAGTCCTCACCCGCCGCCGGGCGCCAGCCCACAATCTCCTTTGGGGGAAGCACGCCATGCTTCACCATCTCCTTGAGGGTGGATTCCCTCACATCCGATGTGGCCCATTGGTCAAACGGGATCCTCTTTTCCTCCGCCATGAGTGTGGTGTGGATTGGAAGTGGATCTGGTCGGAAAAAGTGGGGATTTTGACAAGGGAACTTGGGAGATTTGGCTGCGGAAGCTGGTTGTTGCAAAGAGCGAGCTCCTGGATGAATGGATTTGGGAGCGCACGAGTCTAGGGTTCTTCGCAGCCGGTGAACAGTCTTGCAAAAGAGAAATCTTTGGAAGATGAAGAGGCGGGGACGACCTCGAGCCTTTATAGAAAGATTTGAGGGTTGCGCTAGGTTTTCTTGAGATTGGGCCGAGCCCATAAGAAAATCTACGGCCCGTTAAGGTGTGGCCCAACGCGTGTCCTTAGGGACTTAAGCGGATAAGCTTAAGCAGATTTGCCCTGGCAATATGCACGTGTCCGAATGCCCTATACCTTTGGAAATCCTTTCATATCGCGGTTTGCTTGACTTCATGAGAAGCTAGCACTATGCAACTTGAAAGGTGACCAACAGCTAAGTTTTTATAGCTGCCCTGATGACAAGGGTTGTTTGGTTTTTTAGCATTTGATTAACTGATCATATTAATGCTATTTTTCCACCTTGGTGAAGATCTTTATAGATTAAGACCAGTATTATGGCAGAAGCTGTTTAATAACTTGGTCATATTTTTCATACGATTGAAAGTTCTCGTTTTCCCATGAGGGACGATTAAAATATTTGTTCCGGGATGATTCAGGCAGATCCACTCGGATGAGCATGAGCTTACTGAGTGCTTTTCACCCGCTAGGGTTAATTGAGTTATTTGTTCTGAGATAACTCGGGCAAATTCACTCGGATAAAGCACAAGCTTGCCGAGTAATGAGGTTGCTTTAGCTTGAGCTAAGCATCTACATAAGAATGATTTTTTATAGTTCTTGACTATATGCTTAGTCTGTTTTTGACTAACCACATAGTCGGGGGCTACACCTAATTAGGTGCATCAGGAGATGCACCTAGGTATTTATTTTTGAGAATTTTTGGATATTTTCCAGCCCTTCACAGTCTTTGGAGCCACTCGGGAAGATTCAGGTAGAGATGGTGGAATCACCCGGCGCCAAAAGCACTCGGTCAAAAAGATTTTTGGCTGTGTGCTGTTTTGGTTTGAAGTTGAGCTGTCTCGTCGACTGAAAAGGACTCAGGGGCTACTGTGAAGATTATGGCAATCGGGTATCTACATAGCAAGCTTATCCAACTGGAGGTAGGGATAGATTACGCCTGCCATATCTGTAAACCGAACATGACTTGGGTGTTACGATTGCCGATAGAGATAAGGCAATCAGCCTATAGTCACGGTTTGGTAAGATTGAGGAAACCAACTTAGAGTAAGATAGGGTTTCCGATCTGTAAGCCCTCCTCCCAAGACTATATAAGGGGGGTAAGGGGCGTCCCTTGAGGGATATCCTATGTTAGATTAGTTTTAAGCTTTGAGCCTTAGATCACGAGATCAATAAAGATACTCGACGGATCGAATCCACCGAAACAGGAGTAGGGTATTACCTCACAAGAGGGCATGAACCTGTCTAAATCTTCTTTTCCTCCTAACCCATTGTGCTTGGCGATCTTGATTGTGACCCCAGAAATTATATTGCCGAAACCAAGTTTCGACAAACACCATCGGTACGTATGCCCTAGTTTGCTCTAGCTTCTCTCGTGACTTGTCCCGGAGCTGTTTCTGTCTCTTCATTCTCCTCCCTCGTTGAACACTAGTGCCGCCGTCTTATCTTAAGTCGGCATGTCTTATTCGTATCATTCCAAACTACTAGTGGCCATGTCATCGTTGACGTCGTCTGTCACGCCATCACTTTTCACCAAAATATCGTACCATGTGTCTGATGGTGGAATAAGTATATTGCTCAAGTGTAACCTTTTTTCAGTTTGTTTTTGCTTTAGCATCTTCGCTTTAGCATCTTAGCCTAGCATCTAACACTTTAGCATCCTAGACTAGCATCTTGGACTAGGACAAGCATCTTAGACTAACACCTTAGACTAGCATTTAGCATCTTTGATTAATATATGCTTAGCTGCCCACTAGCCTATAAATATGTATCCCCAACCTCTACGTTGGTATGGCTTTGAGTTTGTGAATGAAAGAAAACCAGAAAATTGCCTCATCCTGAGTGCCATCCTCTTTTTAATGAGAGTAACCATTGATATACTAACATCTGGTATCAGAGCCACACTTTCCTTTAGGAAAAACATATCCTATTCCACCCCTTTCCAAGCTCGGTTGAGCTCTCAGCCAGCAGCAGCAGCAGCACCGGCTACTCCTCCTTTCCCTTTTCTTTCCCCCTCTCCATGCAGTAGCCTCCCGGAGGCGCGCCATGTCCGACGTTCGGTCTCGGAGCTCGGTCGCCTCGAGCACTCGGCGTCAGCAGGACGCCGAGCTCGTCGCAGCAGAAGAGCGCAGGCGAGCAACGGCTCAGACCGCTGCAGCAGTAGCGAGGGCGGCTAGATTGGCAACAGTGGAGTTGGCGGCGCCGGGCGGAGGCGGTAGCGAGAGGCGGCGGAAGATGCGGCACGTGCGGCGGAGGTAGAGGTTGAGACCTTGTGCGGCAGCATCAACGGCTCCATCGCTGGCGACATCACCGCCGACAGGGAGTTTGAGGAGCTGGCAAGAAGAAGGGCGCGGGAGCGGGCAGAGCGGTGGGCAGCAGCCCACCCACACGGCGGCAGCGGCGGCCCAAGGGACCGCGCGCCCATCGACGGGAACCCAGGCTGGCGCGGGCGTGTCGGCGGCAGCCTGGAGCGCGCGCGGCGGCGGCGCTCCCGGTGGAGGTGGCTGGCCCGACGGAGAGCACGGCCCTCGTAGACAGCGCGACTCTCCCTCCCCTGACCGGCGCCATGGCCACCACGGCATCCAGACGGTGGTCAGGGACTTTGGTCCCGACGGTGGGTGGCCTACCCTCACCAAAACCAACTACATCGAGTGGGCCACGGTGATGAGGGTGAGGCCGAAGGGTTACACGGAGGCTACGCTAGCCGAAAACAAAACTTTTCTACCGCGCAAACCAGGAACACTTGCAAGTAAGGGCCGATAGATCGTTACCGATTGAAGTATGCAACGGAAATAGCCAATCAGGACTATCCGATCTGAAACTGTGCTGGCCGATGACAGCCGATTCCCGCAAGCCGATAGCCAATTCCTGGGGACAGCCGATTCACCAATCAGCCGATTCACCGATGTCCCAGCCGATCCGAGTTGTCCGACCGCATTCTCATTGCCGATCTGCCACAGTCGCCTCGCTCCGATTGCAGCCGATTCGTAGCCGATCAGCAGCGCGCAACATAGCAACGCCTCTGCCGGTATCCACACGTCCGAGGAGAGAACGCCAAACACCCGTGTGCTAGCACGCGATGCAAGGCTAGGGTTTTGGCTCAAAGGTGGGAGGGTTTCCGTGGAGATTGATCTCGCCGACTTGTTCGCGCCAAATTAGATTGATTCGGTTCAATTCAATTGACGTGCAACAGCTCTCCATCCCTTCCTCCTTTATATAGAGTTGGCCTACTGGGACTAGTGGCCGATCAGGGCTCTATTTTGAATCGGATCTCATCCGAATCTCATAGAGTTGGCCGCCCATACGTCGTAAGACCATAGGACTCTATCCGATCGGATCCCTATCCGATCGAGCCGTATCCGAGTCCAACTCGAATGCCTGTTCTTATCCACTTAAGCGTGTGACCCTGTAGGTTCAGGTATACTCGCTTTCGGCTATAGTCTAACTTAGCCGATCGTCGGCTCGAGTCCAACTCAGCCGACCTGTCAATAGCGGTGCCTAGCAGCACATATTGACACCATAGTACACAAGAATATAATATCAGCTCTGAACCTGTAATGTGTACACAAATCCCTTTGCCTCACGACACCAATTAAGCTATAGGCAAGATGTGTGTCATCCCTTCAATAGCTTAATCATTCACTCGAACCGTATTGGATTATCTGTCTATTGATTGACTCCTCAATCAACTTAGCATGGCCATGCATTTTCATAATCCATTACCTCGAGGGGCCCAGAGATATCTCTCCAAAGGAGGGGCAAATTCCATCTTGATCACTCACATCACACTCCATGTTTCATAGCAAACCCGAAAACTACTTCTATAACTACCCAGTTATGAAATAGCGTTTGGTAGTCCCAAAGTAGGCTACTACACATGTTGGAATCCATGATGATCTCAAGTCTAAGGACTTTGCACCAACACTACCTGAGACCAACTAATAGCACATTAATTCCTGTAGTGTCTCATGGTGGGTCTATCCAACAATGTGTTCTCCAACACATGTGTCCATGTTTATTGATCTGGTATCTCCATACCCATGATCTATGAGACATGATCATCAATCAATAAACATGTCGATCTTAGAATCATTTAGAAATAGATTCATACATATAGAGTCTCATAAATAAGTCACGTACTTATTGATCAATACAAGATGTCTATTTCATGAAACCGAATAACACTTTATTCATTTATATATAAACATTGACAATGATATCCAACATCTCCATGTTGCCTCTAGGGCATATCATTAACAGTCTCCCACTTGCACTAGAGTCAATCATGTAAGTATCTAATACCCATTGCTCTTGTGTGCGCCTCATGTTTGGGCTGAGGGAGAGGTTTTGTCAGCGGATCGGCTATGTTGAGATCCGTGTGCACTTTGCATATCTTGACATCACCTTTGTCCACTATCTCGCGGATGAGATGATATCGCCGAAGTATGTGTTTGGACTTCTGATGTGACCTCGGCTTCTTGGCTTGCGCAATGGCTCCACTATTATCACAATAGAGAGACATTGGACTAGTCGTACTAGTCATCACACCAAGCTCAGAAACAAATTTCTTGATCCAAACAGCCTCCTTTGCAGCTTTCGAAGCAGCAATGTACTCGGCCTCCGTTGTAGAATCAGCAACAGTATCCTGCTTGGAACTCTTCTAGCTGACTGCGCCTCCGTTCAGGCAGAACAGGAACCCAGATTGCGATCTATAATCATCCTTGTCCGTTTGGAAGCTAGCATCGGTGTAACCACTTACAACGAGCTCTTCTTCACCTCCATAGACTAGGAACATATCCTTAGTTCTTCTCAAGTATTTAAGGATATTATTTACGGCGATCCAGTGACCTTCACTGGATCGGTCAGTATCTGCTCGTAGCACTCAAAGTGTACGAGACATCGGGCGTGTACAAATCATGGCATACATGATGGATCCAATTGCCGAAGCATATGAAACCATACCCATCTTATTTCGCTCATCATGTGTCTAAGGACACCGATTCTTGCTAAGATTAATGCCATGTGACATGGGCAAGAAACCTTTTTGGAATCATGCATGTTGAACCTTTTCAACACCTTGTCAATGTATATACTTTGGCTTAATCCAATTAGCATCTTGGATCTATCTCTATAGATCCGAATGCTAATATGTATGCTGCCTCCCCTAAGTCTTTCATGAAAAAACTATTTTTCAATGAAGACTTGACTGATTCTAGCATAGAGATATCATTTCCAATCGAAATATGTCATCCACATATAAGATTAGAAATACAAGCTGCGCTCCCACTCGACCTTTTTGTAAACACAGTCCTCCTCTTCATTTTTGATGAAACCAAACCATTTGATTACTTCATCAAAACAAATATTCCAACTCCGAGATGCTTGCTTCAATCCATAAATGGATTTCGTAGCTTGCATATCTTTCAGTGCAATTCGGATTGACAAAACCCTGAAGTTGTATCATGTATACATCCTCGCTTAGGTTTCCATTTAGGAAAACCGTTTTGACATCCATCCGCCATATCTCGTAATCGAAATATGCAGCAATCGCTAGGATAATCCAAATAGATTTAAGCATTGCGACGGGCGAGAAGGTTTCATCATAATCAACTCCTTGAATCTGTTTAAAACCTTTCGCCACCAATCGCGCCTTATAGATGTGAACATTTTCATCCATATCGGTCTTTTTCTTAAAAACCCATTTACAATCAATGGTTTTGACTCAAACTTGATTGTCGTACATGGATTCTATTTCAGATTTCATGGCTCCAAGCCACTTGTTGGAATCGAGTCCCACCATTGCTTCTTCATAGGTCTTAGGTTTATCGTTGTCCAACAACAATATATCACGTTGTTCCGCACTGTGTACTGCGCACGACGTGATCTTTCGACTCAGTGGTGGTGTATCTACAACCGGTGGCGCAACACTTGCTCCTCCTGTTTTGGTTTTGTGGTCGCGAAACATTTTCCGGTGTTTCTTGAACTTCTTCAAGATGCACCCCTGCTCCCACTAACCCTTCTTGAAAGAAACTCTTTCTTCAAGAAAACACCGTGTCGGGCGACAAACACTTTGCCTTGTTTCCGATTATAAAAGTAATATCCCTTAGTTTCCTTAGGATATCCCACAAAGAAGCACTTGTCGATTTGGGTGTGAGCTTGTCGATCAAACGTTTTACATAAGCTTCGCATCCCCAAATTTTGAGAAAAGACAAACTAGGGGTTGCCTGTCCATATTTCATATGGTGTCTTTTCAACCGACTTAGATGGAACTCTATTTAGTGTGAGCGCAATGTTTCAAGAGCATATCCCCAAAAGGATAATGGAAGATCACTTTGGCTCATCATCGACCGCACCATGTCCAACAAGGTGTGATTTCTCCGTTCGGACACTCCGTTCCATTGCGGAGTTCTGGCGGAGTCAACGTGGAACAATTCAATAATCTTTCGGATGATTACCAAACTCTTGGCTCAAGTATTCTCCTCCATGATCGATCGTAGAAACTTGATTGTTTTCCTAAATGATTCTGTACTTCATTCGGAATTCTTTGAACTTTTCAAAGGATTCGGACTTATGCCTCATTAAGTAGATATAACCATATCTACTAAAGTCATCGGTAAAGGTAATGAAGTACGATAATCACCTTTGGCGCTTGAGCTCATTGGTCCACATACATCGTATGTATGAGTGCCAACAAGTCACTTGCTCTCTCACCGTGTCCCGTGAAAGGTGCCTTTGTAATCTTACCAAGTAAACAAGACTCACACGTCTCAAATGATTCAAAATCAAAAGAGTGAAGCAATCCATCCTTATGGAGCTTCTCCATGTGTTTCGATTTATATGGCCTAAGCGACAATGCCGATAAAGGTGGGGTTTGTATCATTAGAGAGTTGCCTTTCTGTATTAATGTTATAGATGGGAGACGCTTCAAGATTCAAAACGTATAATCCATTCACCAATGGAGCATGAAAATAGAACATATCTCTCGAGATATATTGAACAACCATTGTCCATTGATCTAAAATCATATCCTTCCGCTTGCAAACATGAAGCGGAAATAATGTTTTGACATAGTGTTGGAACACAATAACAATTATTTAATTCCAAAACTAATCCCGAAGGTAGATGAAGTGGTATTGTGCCGACAGCAACTGTAGCAACGCTTGCTCCATTGTCGACGCGCAGGTTCACCTCGCCCCTTCTTAAGCCTCTACTTCTTCTTATTCCCTGCAATGATTTGCAAATATGAGCTATTGATCCGGTATCAAATACCTAAGAGTCAGTAGGTGAAGTAGCAAGATTAATGTCTATAACATTAATACCTAAAGCAAAAGTCGTACTTTGCTTTTTTTTAGATCCTCCATGTACTTCTTGCAGTTCCTTTTCTAGTGGCCTGTCTCTTTGCAGTAGAAGCAAACGGCATCTGATGCCGTCGACCCCTTCTTGCCCTTCTTTGCATTGGAGGCACTCGCGATCTCCTCGGGAGTTAGCTTCCTCTTGGTGCAAAGTTTCTTGACAGGTGGTTTGCGCTTAGCCTTCTGCATCATCATCACATGATGACCGTTTTTCTGGATACTCTCCTCCGCCGTCTTTAGCATCCCATGCAATTCAGCCAAGGTCTTATCCATATTGTTCATGTGATAATTCAATATGAATGGCTCGAAGCTCGGAGGGAGCGGCGGAGAATCACATCGGTAGCCAACTCTTGGCTAAGGGGAAAACCTAGTTTTTCCACTCTCGATATAGCCAATCATCTTTATCACATGCGGATTGACGGGATTCCCTCAACAAGCTGCACGCAAACAAGGACTTCGAGGTGTTGAACCTCTCGGCCCGACTTGGTTCTCAAACATGCCACGCAGTCCCGAATAATAGTGTGAACATCGTCGCTCTCATATTGCTTCTGAAGCTCAGGGGACATTGTAGCAAGCATGAGACACCTTATATCTAGGGCATCATTAGTGTGCTTCTCGTAAGCCCTCCGTGCAGTTGCAGTAGCATTGTTAGGCAAATCCTCCGGATAAGGTACTTCAAGAACGTACTCCTTACGCTCTTGCTTGAGAACAATTCTCAAGTTGCGATACCAATCCATAAAGTTTGTTCCATTTAATTTTTCCTTTTCGAGAATAGATCGCAAATTAAAGGTACTGGGTGTAGTATTAGCTGCCATTTATTCTACAACAGAAAAAACAAAGTTTAGCACAATGTTTATGCTATGTCTTTTGTTAAACAATTTAACATTAAACTCCCATTACGTATTTTACACATTCCTTCTAGGTTACGTACTGGGACAAGATCCACATGTTAATTAATTTCTAGTGAGCTTTGGCATCACTGCTAGAAAATTAATAACATCGGTAAGCAACACCTTGCTAATCACATCTCTATGTGACTCTTGTTGTTGGTGTGGCATCTCCATGCCCCGACGCCAACCTATGCCCCAAGGCCCAAAACTGTTTTGATAGCCTTGTTAAGTAAACCAAATGCTCCTGCTGTATATGTCCAACATATACCCCCTCGTGTTATGATAGAGAATGGCACTCTGCTTTGGCAAACCCACCATTGACGAGCATAACGGTGACGGGTGCAACATTTGGAAGGGCATCATTACTACTTAATTTTGCGAGGGATGCTATCCTATCAAACAAACATATCACATATATGAAAGCATGTAGAATAGCATATAATGAAATAGTATGGCCCCCTTCACATGGTAATCTCCATCTCCATGCCGGTGTAGAGGATCTCCATCTTCATCATCGTTCTTTCGAGTGTTGAATGCTTGATTTCTTCAAACTAAGCTACTACTATAGAAGCTCTAATTGAAGATTACATCGACTCGTAGGTCGTGAAAGAATATTATAAGCATTGCACGTAAGAAAGAATATTACAGGGATTGCACATATGAAAGAATATTACATGCATCACATGCATCTCATACATCTCATACATACAATAGGGCCATACCATCTCAAAGCATTCTCTGCAAAAATAAGTTAGGCGTAGAACGTTTTCTACCTATCACAGAAATACAACATCGAGACGACCTATAAAGGGGGGCGCACACGGCGGGGGGTCGAGGGGGAAGCCGCCCCCTCACGGGCTTCCGGCCAGCGCCCGGAACACCACACGAAATCCATAGATCCAATCTATGAAATCGCTTACGGAAACCATATCGGCATAATCACATTATGCCGTCCCGATACACTATCAAGGGAGATGGTTTGCGTAGGCGCGAGGCAGCAAACAAAGTCGGACTACGAGATAGCTTCGGTATAATCACATTATACCGTTCCGATACACTATCAAGGAACGCTATCTCGAACCCGACTCAAACCGAGTTCTATGGATATTGCTTCGATGTAATCATATTACGTCGTTCCGATACACTATCAAGGAACGCAATACCATCAACTCTCCTCAACAGATCCCGTAAAACCGATTCATCTAATCAACCCGTGTGTAAAACTTGTTCCAGATCCAATCCAAAACCCGAACTAAGCAAGATTAGCTCTTATACCACTGAAGGGTTACGCGGAGGCTACGCTAGCCGAAAACAAAACTTTTCTACCGCGCAAACCAGGAACACTTGCAAGTAAGGGTCGATAGATCATTACCGATTGGAGTATGTAGCGGAAATAGCCAATCAGGACTATCCGATCTGAAACTGTGTGTTAGTGATATGCCCTAGAGGCAACATGGAGATGTTGGATATCACGTCAATGTTTATGTATTTATGAATAAAGTGTTATTCAGTTCCATGAAATAGACATCTTGTATTGATCAATTAGTACGTGACTTATTTATGAGACTCTATATGTATGAATCTATTTCTAAATGATCCATGATCATATATCATATTAATGAAACTAATATGATTCTAAGATCGGCATGTTTATTGATTGATGATCATGTCTCATAGATCATGAGTATGGAGATACCAAATCAATAAACATGGACACATGTGTTAGAGAACACATTGTTGGATAGACCCACCATGAGACACTACAGGAATTAATATGCCATTAGTTGGTCTCAGGTAGTGTTGGTACAAAGTCCTTAGACCTGAGATCACCATGGATTCCAACATGTGTAGTAGCCTACTTTGGGACTACCAAACGCTATTTCGTTACTGGGTAGTTATAAAGGTAGTTTTCGGGTTTGCTATGAAACATGGAGTGGGATGTGAGTGATCAAGATGGAATTTGCCCCTCCTTTGGAGAGATATCTCTAGGCCCCTCGAGGTAATGGATTATGGAAATGCATGGCCATGCTAAGTTGATTGAGGAGTCAATCAATAGACAGATAATCCAATACGGTTCGAGTGAATGGTTAAGCTATTGAAGGGATGGCACACATCTTGCCAATAGCTTAATTGGTGTCGTGAGGCAAAGGAATTTGTGTACACATTACAGGTTCAGAGCCGATATTATATTCTTGTATACTATGGATGGTCGGGCCGTACCCGTGTCGACACGGCACGCTCAAGGCCCAGGGGCCAAAACCACATGGCGGCAGACTATAAAAATAAAAAAACCTAACCCTAACCTAATACACCCGAACCGCCGCCTCTCTTTCTCCCTCGCCACTGCCGACCGCGGCGCCGCGCGTGTCGTGCCCGTCGCGCCCGCCGCCGACCTCCGCGCTGCTGCCGCCGCCGACCTACGTGCCGCGCCGCCATCAACCTCCACGCTGTGCGTCGCATCGCCGCCGACCTCCGTGCCGCCGCCCCCCCTCCCCCGCCGCATGGCTAAACCCTAACCCTTCCCCCTTCCGTGTCGTGCCCATGCTGGCACGCACAGTAGTCATGTTGTGTCGGTCCGGCCCGTTTCCCCTTCGTGTCGTGCTGTCTACAGTACACGTGTGCCCGTGTCGACCCACTTCGGCCCGGCCCATCTGGCCATCTATAGACTCAAGGTAGTTAGATTTGCATAGCCTTGCTCACACTTGTTTTACAAGCAAAATATAATATTGACTAAATATCTATTCATCACTGTTTTTATACAAATTGTGTGGTTGTGTGCTATCTTTTTGGTGACATGTGTTGCAACGTGTAGTAATTAATTGGTGGGAAATGTTCAATGGTGGATCTTGCCTCTGTGTGCGTGCTTACCATTGACTAGTGTGGTCAATTGAGTTGTGTGCTCTCCTTTATGTTGTGTGCTTGAGGTCCTTAGTTTAGGCAAGTCGACTACTTCACTTCGTGTGTGTGCCATTGATCTGAGTCTTATCGTGCAACAACATATGCTCGTGGGAAGGACCTAACTTAGTAGGCTGCTTAGCTTTGGCACTGGTGGCCCAGGTGGCTAGATGATAGGTTTTTTGGTTGTACCATGGGAGAAGGGAGGACCGTCCATGGGGGAAGCCAGTGTGAGGGTGAGGTAGTGGAACGGCTTTGTTACTCTTTGGTGTTTAGCGGCATCGAAGTGTATCTTGTGGGTAAAGTTGTACAACCTATGCAGAGTGTTGATCTATTTGAATAGCCGCATCCTCAGTTATCAACATGATCCAGGATTTTACATGAGGGTTAGATTTGTGAAAGTTTTACTTTTGGGAAAGTGTTGTGTACAAGATAAAACAATAAATATAGTCGTGTGGTCCTGTGTGGACATAAAACCTTTTGGGTCATGTGTGGATACATTATCCTTTTGGGTTGGTTGGTTGGATAAAAATATCATGATTGCAAATGTTCTTTAAATTTAATTTTTTATCTATTTATTGTATTTAAATTTGCAAATACATTTATGCAAATAAACTCTAACCTTCATTTGAAGCCTTATTCATATATTACATATTTTCGTACACTTGTGAGTACTTTATATACTCACCCTTGTCTCACAAATTTCAGAGAAGGCTAGCTGTTTCCAGAAGTTTTGTTGCTGAGGACGTTAAATAGGTTACGTGCCCCAGTTGACTGTTGGTGGTGCGTTGTTGGTGTCCTGTGCTACTTTTTCCATTGTTTCTTTGTTAGGCATGCGTGGTTGATAAATTGTAAAACCCAGTAACCCATCTCAAAATTATATTTATTTTCTATTTATTAATAAAATCATGATATGATTGTGATATTATCTTTTGTTAGTGTTGATTTGAGATTAGCATAGTATATACATCGGGATCCTAATTGGGGTCCCGACACCAAGCGCATGGTTGCATTCCTTATCTTTTTGGATAGAGTACATGCCTACAGAGGCTGAAATATAATTCTTATTTAAGGTTAGTCACACAAATCCAATTTGCTGTAGAACTACAAAATAACATTTAAAGACGTTTGGTTCTCTTCTTTCTATGAGTGTGCGCATGCTCAACTGATAAAAACTTGATACAAAATAAACATAGATCAGTAAATCATGGATTTGTTCCAAATTAAAGATCGTATATATCTTTAAAAAGGAGATTGGATAAATACTAAGAGATCACAAATATAAAATTTGTTGTGCTAGAAATGTCCATACATATGTATGTGGAGGAAGAACATATGAATATATTCAATTAAGAATAATAAATATGTTTACTCTATTTTGATATCCATAAAAATCACATAATTCCATACCTCTCAAAACTTTCATCTTCATATCAAAATAATACTGAAGCTAAAGATAGTGTTTAATTAACATGTAGTCTCATAATGAGATCTTTAACCTCCAAAGCAAATTAATGGCACGTATAATATAAGGTTATTAAGGGGGCGTTTGGCTTGACCTTAAGTTTGCAGCGTGGTACACCCAGTAGGAGTCTATAACTTTTCAAAAACCTTCATTTTAATTTTAAACTTTATTACCAAGTAAAGTTAAAACACATGATGAAAATGAAAAGAAAATATGTATGTATGGCTCCATTGTATGCTTGGTAATGGGCAAGGGTAATCCTTGCCATTGAAAGACAGTTAGGTCCTATTTGGTTCCAAGGAACTAATAGATAGGGACTAATGAGGGACTAAAATCTCATTAGTCTCTAGTCCCTCAAAGAGGTGCTAATGAGGGACTAATGGATCACCTCTACCCTTTCTTTTTACATGCAAGTCAAGATGAGGGTAAGAGTGAAGGGTACGTTAGTCTTTGTATAGATATTTTAATGTTCATTAGTCCCTGTAGGGACTAATAAAAATTTTATTTTTTAAGTCCCTACTCTATTAGTCCCAAGGACTAATGGAACCAAACAAGCCCTTAATTTTGGATCTCATTGAAGCAATAAAATCATGCAAGGTAAACTTCAGACGTAAACACAACTAAATGATGGTGAATTGCAGAACACATATGGCATGAAAATTTTCTGAACAGACTCTGCACTCTGGCGCACTGAAGATATCAGACTATGTACACTGACATTTATAAAAGTGTCTTATCTTATGCTAGTCATCCAACATTTTTCGACTTGCGTTTAACATATCACTACCATGTAATTAAACAGCAAAAGTACGAAAAATTCTTATCTTCATCTGATTCCTTGTTCACTTTGCTTTTGCCTAGAAAGCATAGGCAAGGACTAACATCTGAAGTCCTAACTGGAAAAGATGTATTGGCTTTCGACAACTACTAAAGCTACAGCTTTACAACTACAGTATTCTGCAACATCAACCTAAATGGCATGGAGTGCTACTTGTTCTAGTAATTTTAGTCCAGCAAATTGCAGTAGACTAGCCAGCCATGTCGCATAAGAGCATACATCGTTCAGGCCATTGCTGCAAATCCCACCAAAGATCCTTCTCGCAGATCAAAAGAGATTCTACGTGATTCTAAGCAACTGAATTGGTCAAAATTTGGTTCCTGAGAGTGAGGGTTTAACTGAAACTGCTATATCACCGTACGCTTCTTCTTGTTCGACATCAATATAATCATAACTCTTCAGAACCTACAGAAAGAACAAACATAGGATATGTCAAGACTGTGGAAAGTGACTACAAATTATGTCCAAGAGGGAAATGTAACTCGCATTTTAAATGGTACCAGTGTTTCAAAAAACATGCGTGCAGCTTGTTTCCTGTGTCTCCCTTCCAAGATTCTGTTCAAGCTAAATTTACCAGGTTGGTCATCTGATGTAGCTGAAGCCATGTGATCTTTGAAGTACTGTGCCACAGCTCTACAATGCAGTATGAAACATGTCACAATTCACACTCAAATGGTACATATAATGAAATCGTCTATTGGAACTTATCTCATACCTTGTCCTAGCAGACATGCTTCCCAATCCTGTGGCGCCAGTACCTGCAGTAGAAATTACTCCAGGAGTACTCATGATGCTAGGAATCTCGGGCAAATCTCCATCAAGTTCATCATTAAATGGAAAAGGAGAAACTTGAGGATCGGAGTCTTGTCCAGGTGACATGTAACTCATATCTGCTGGTGTCCCAGTGGCAGGAGTTTCTCCAAGTCTTGATTTCGGAGTTCCACCGGCACCAGGAGTTTTGAAAGGAGAATTGCCATCTCTTATTGGAGATGGAATATTTTGTGACAAGAATCGAGGGATCTCAGGCATATCATCAAAGTGTGACGTGCCTGCTTCGCCTGGAGACTTTGGGTTGAGCTCAGGTTCAGGCTGTCTATCCGCATTTCTTGGAGATTGTGGATTAATCTGAGGTTCAGATCGTGCCTCTGTGTTTACAGGAGACTTTGGGTTAAGCTCAGGTTCAGGTTGTCCATCTGAATTTCTTGGAGCTTGTTGATTGAACTGATGTTCAGGTTGTGCATTTGTGTTTCCAGGAGACTTTGGGGAGAGCTGATGATCATGTGTACCCTGAATACTGTCATTTGCTACCCCAGGAGTATGCTCAACAGGTCTTGACTCGGCTTCAGGGTCAATCACATGGGGGAAGGTTCTCTCATAGGTTTGACGTAGGTTAGCGCACATCCCTGAAAGGAAGAGCAAATTTGAGCTGACATTGTTTCAGAAGTATCACTAGTGGAATCAGAGAGTATGATAGCTTACCAGGGACCAAAGGATCAAGCAAGAAACCATCCTTTTGGCGAATCCTGCTGAATTTCCACACATCCACCACTGCTTGAGGTAATTTCCTCCTCTTGCTGACCAGACGATGTATTTCATCACCATCAATTTGTCTCTTCATATAGCTGTGCAAGAGTATGGGGTCTTATCATTTGTAACTAATACAGTATGGTACCGCCAGATATCATAATGTTGTTGCAATTAATCCCCATCACACCTAGCACTACGATGGTAAAAAGTTCATAGCCTGACTTGCATTTTTGAACAGAACAAATCCCATACAAATATATCAAAAGTGTTAGAAGAGTTAATAACCGGTTGACAACAGCACACATAGAATTATTCTATTTATAAATAAGCTGTTTAGAAAAACAATATTTGAAGGGTGGTGCAGGTGAGGGGACAGAGTAATAGGATCAGAGGAGACAGGACATGGTAGAAATGAAGATGTCATTTGGCAGATTTTAAACAAAACATCCAGGCAAGACATAGTACAATATGAATTTCGAAAATTCATCGAAGTCCAGGTAAACATATAATATTAATTTGAGGTTATTTCCACCAATGAACTTTGCTTAAGAAGATAATTTGTAAAGTCAAACTTACGCATTGGAGAACACTATTTCATTGTCATATCTAATTCTCCTGTTATATTGTGCTGGGTGTGCGTTCATCTCATCTTGTACTGGTTGTGCGTTCATCTCATCTTGTACTGGTTGTGCATTCATCTCATTATCTTGTACTGGTTGTGGAGATGGTTCAATCCTAAAATCAGGCATTCCTAAAATCACATAAGGAAAAGAAGTTGGATGAGAAGACATGTTTAACATCAAGGGAAAGTACATCTTACACAACATTCTAGCATCCCACAAAAGTCATGCTGGTGGAATTGCAATGTAGTCTTATTTCTATTGGGTCTTACGAAAAAATGAAGGCAGAAACAAATCTTGAAAGAACAAGATGAGTCAACGAGCAAAATACTAACCAATATCCATTGGTATAACATCTTCTATATTGTCATATGTGGTGCTTGAACTTCCTCGTACATTGGGAATGGATGTCCCAGATAATCCTTGACCAGGGGATATAGTTCGTTCCACTGCCAGAGGGGTGATATTCTTGGACATAAAGGGTGAAGATTCCTCAGTCACATCCATGGGATCATTGTTTACCTCATCAATATCTGGTAAGTTAAGTTCAGGGCCCTCAAATGGTGCTTCACGCATTATTTCTGGTAAATCTGGTGCTTTATCTGCCTGATTTATGTTACTGGGGTTCACTGCCTCCGAGTTGCCTTGGGAAGGATCTACGGAAATTTCCTCATTCATATTGCCACTTGGTCCGAAATCAATGTGAAATGGAGGCAATCTCCTGATATGATGCAAAGGAGACATGAGTCCACCAAAATAGAAATTAGAAGAAAAAAATATGACACATACTCTTCCTCGGTTGGTTCAGGTCCCATGTGTGAAGATTGTCCAGGAGCTGATAGCTCTACTCTAGCATCCTACACAATTTATAAGCACAAATATTAAAAAACATGCAAACTAAACTAGCCTGCAAGAAGGGCAAGTCAGTGAGGAATACCTCATCAAGATCAATCATCAGATAGTCTCCTTCTGCAGCACCAAAATGAAATCATTAAACATCTGCATTGGAATGATAATGCATATATTGACTAATTGAACTTCTTATACCAGCCAGGGTGATCTGGTCCATACTCTTCCGATGATTATCTGGCGTACTGTCAGAAAGTTCACACAATAATATGATTAGTTGAGGTTGTATGACACGGAGAAAATATATGAGAAGAAAAGTACTCACTCTATCAGACGAATTGCATCATCTAGGTTTATGTCATCAAGACGGAATGTATCTGGCAATGTGATGGTGTCAAAAGGTGCATGATCCGCATGAAGGGGCAGATCTACTTGTACAGAAGCGAAGGCGGTTCTGATTGTGCTTAGCATCCGGTTACAGTCATGGAAGAGGTAGTTCACCTTCCATGAATAAATGCGAACTAGACCTAGAAGAAGATGCCCTGACAACCTCAGAGCAATTGGTACTTCAGGGAACATGATAAATTCTGAAAAAAAAAAACGCATGACATGGCATTAGGTTGCAGAAGCATAGGGAAATTTTTCTCGACGTACGAAGGCAGGGTGCAATGAACAGTGCCAAATTTTATATAGGAGAAACATTGTTCAATACTTAACTAAGGAAAAAAATGTAACCTATTTTTCTCGAAAGTGCAGGAGGACTGCATTTCATTTCATTAAGAAAGAAAATAGATAGAAAAAGAGGGGGCTAAACTGACAAACACACCAAAGAACACACTCACACACGAGCCCACATGCACAACACCTAAGGGCGACACACGACCTCAATAAGCAAACGCAAACTAATTGCCCTACAGAAAAATGTGACCTATTCAGCATGCCATTATAATACAAGTTCATGCAAAACACAGTTCAAAGTTGAAATAAAAATAAAATTGTCCCACTTTCCTCCAAAGAAATAAAAAACTTCCCATAAAGTATAGACATCTATGCCTAAATCTGCAATATTAATCCTGTTGTTTTACTTCCAGTCAAAAAACATGTTTTGTTCTAATAAAATTCCATCAGTAAGCTTCCTAAACATAAGCCTTATCTACTGTTCTTGAGTTTGCAAGGTTAAATATGTAAAGTTCATCACAGAATAAAGTAAAAGCTGTTACATAATGTACTAAAGAAACAATGCAAGCACAACAAGTCAGTTTATTTGTCAAGGTTCTATGATTTGACTGGATAACGTATAAACTGATCTGTGCAATTCATATATGTAGAACAAACATATTTTTTTTTAAGAATCGATGCAAGGCTGTTAAACCAGCCAACCTGAACTCATTTTACGTCAGAAAGAGTGACTAGAGTGTAAAACCAGTCAACCTGAGCCGTTTTAGTTCAAATAGAGTGGCTCAAGTAGGCAGTGTTCCGCCGCAAGTGATTACTGTACAGGGAGGTGAAAATTTGGGTTTGGTCGTTCTTTTTTCCTCTTCTGGATATGTAAGTGCTGTCATTCTTGAAATGTTTAGCATCCAAACAGGGCCTGAAAATCCACCCAAAAATCTCTCCAGTGCACACCCCACAACTTCCAGAGAAGATAAACACAACCTCCCCTTACTAAAAGACCAAATTTTGTTGTCTCTTTTTCATTAATGATACCACAAGACCAATCCTTTGCACGAAATTCTAACTAATAACCAGATAAATATTGCGAACCCCAACCAAAATGCTCTAAAAAAAACTACCCAACCTTCTTCCTTTCTGTCCCATTGCAGAATGCAGATTGGGATCCAAATCTCTGTACCATGCCCATTGCTAACCCCAAAACATTTTATACACAACTCCGGAACAAGTCCAGTTGCCCGGAGGAACAAAAAAGGCTTTATCCTTTCGCCTCCGGCCGTCCAGCAACCCCCGACCCCGCGGAAAGGCGCCGCCTTTCTACCCGTGCAACAACAAAGGAAAAAAAACCGCGTCTTTGGGAGAGAGGAGAGCTTACCGGCGTAGGAGGGGATGTCGATGCCGTCGATCTGCGGCTTCTTGATCTTGCGCTCGAGGTGGGCGGCGATCCAGACCGTGCCCAGGGGGCTCTTCCGCGCCAGGATCGTGTGCGAGTAGAACATCGCGGCGGCGTCCTCCTCCCTCCTCCGTCTCCTCGGGGATCCACAGGGCTCGGGTTGCTGCGGCGGCGGTGGCGCAAGGAGCGGGAGGCGGGGAGGGGATGAGCCGATGAGATGAGATTTGGGGGGGCGCCCGGGCGGCGGAATAGATTTTTGGGTGGGAGGGAGTTTTTTGGAAGGGGAGGGAAGCGGGAAGCCGCTTCGTGTCTGGAGTCTTTTCGCGCGCGGATTTCGGGAGCAGTGGGCGGCAGTCACGGCCAAACGGGTGGCCCGGCCCGGCACGGCACGGGCCCGTGCCGGCACGGCCCGTTTCGGCATGGCCCGTTTGGCCCGCTTGATGAAACGGGCCGTGCCGGGCCGGCCCACGTGCCTAGGCTCCGGCCCAAGCACGGCACGTGGGGGCGGGCGGGCCCGTGCCTAAGACGCGCGCCGGTGGCCCACGGCCCAGCCGAGCCCACGAGCCCTTTTTTCCAATTTTTTAATAAAAATAAAAATAAAAAATAAAGTTTTAAAAAAATAATGACTTAGTAATGTTAAAAATAAATCCACAGTTACGAAAATATTGAAAAAAAATTTGTTAAAAATAGTAATGACCTTTATTGATGTTTATATCATTATAGGATACAATGATACATGTTGCCTCGTTAAAAACTTTGTCATGTAAAAACTCGTAGAGAAACCGAGAAAACCATGACAAAGAAAAGAGTACGGCTCAAAGGTCGAACTACGTCTAACAAAATTCTACGGGGTTGGTCCGGATCCGGTAGAGCTGCTCGAACCGGGCGGCCAATTCTTGGTTGTCCGTAGTATATTGGGCATGTTGTCGAGCAAGCTCCCGTCTTTAACGCTTAGTAACATTTCGACGTGGTCACTGCTCGATTCGTCCTTCGGTCTTCGATGATACGCGCATAGACGAAAGCCGATTCGGATGACACCGTTGAGACGGCACGCAACACATCCCGTGCTAGTTTTGAAAGCACAGGATATGCTAACTTGTGGTCATTCCACCACCCGAGAACGTTGAAGTCTTGTGCTTCGTGGTGGATGGCGTCGCGTCCAAATAACCTGACAACTCTTCGGCCACGCATGCGAAGAGCCGTCTCCACTTGTAGTTGACGAACGCCACCACCTTGGCTTGAAGAAGATCCACCCCAAATACGACCCCACCGTATCTTCTTCTTACCAGTAGTGGGGATAGGAGGGGTCTCTGTTGTCGAACTCCCGAAACTTTAGTTCATATCTTCCAAAAACTTCATATAATTTACTTCTAACCTCGCATAGAAAGAACTATAATCTATACCTAAAGTATCACCAAGAAGTGATAAAATAGCAGACAATCCTCTTAATTTACACCTAGGATCCAAAGCAAAAGCAAACGCATACAACATAGGTATATTTTTCCAATATTTAAAATATTTTTGTTTCATGTGAAAGACAGTTCGTTAGAACATCATCATTTTCATATTCTTTAAATAGAGAAGCAATTTCAAGAATATTGTGCAAAATTATATTAGAAGTTGGATAATAAATTTGTGACGAGTAAGAGTACAATCATAAAAAGTTTCTAAAAATTGATTATATTTTTGGACAATTGCCCAAACATGCTCATTCGGTATTGGCGACCGTCATTGTTTCGTGGCCACCACGTGATTGAACAAAATCCGTAAGTAATTCACTATAAGGTAAAACAACTTTTAACATTAAATATGTTGAATTCCACCGATGCTCGGCATCGGTGGCAAACTTACGAGCTCTCTTACCGCCGCATGACAAAACCTCTTCCACGCACCAATCCGTGGGTTCGAAGCGCTTAACCACGCGATTGCTTGACGAACAAATCAATATGGTTATGAACCCTTTTCATGCCGCTTAACAATCAAATTAATTATATGGCATGCACAACGCTGATGTAGTAGAAATGATTGAGCATAAACACAAAATAAAGGTTGCAATATTTCCATAGCACGAGAATTAGCGAGATGCATTATCTAGGGTGACAAAGAAATATCTTATCGAAAGATTAAATTCATTAATTACTTCCTAATTCTTTCATATGTTTTCTCTCGTATGTGAGCCATCTATTAACCTAAGCCCTAAAACTCTCTTTTGCAACTGTCAATCATCATCAATAAAGTGAACAACAACGCTAAGATAATCCTGCCTAGCTCTACTACTCCATATATCTGAAGTTACACTAACAGAGAAAGTACATGTACTAAAAAGTTCTTTCAAAGTGCATTTGAATCCTTCGATAAACATTCTCTAAATCTCTAGTTGTCGTTTATCTACTTACGATTTAAACCTAGGGTTATGAGATTGCTTGAATGTATTGTTCAAAATTAGGAGTCTCTCCAATGTTCAGGGGTAAATCTTGCTTGGCGATTAACCGGACAAGAGATTCCCGAGCAACCATGGGATCGTACTCCCAACTACGTACCGTACCATCCGGTTTAGCATAAGTTGTTGTTGTCGGAGTTGTATTCCTTGCTTTTTGGCACACGACTCCGCATGGCGCTTGAGATGACCATGCCAGGAGAACCACGAGCGATAACATTTGCCTACATATTCTACAACGAGCTTTTGATACCTCCCTTCCATCCGGTGTTTCCTTTATCTCGTCGAAGTGTTGCCATACACCGGAAGTTCTCGATCTTTTTGGACCAAGTGCGTGTTGAAACACTTCCGCTCACGGATCCGGAAGATAATCCTTCCGAAGCCACCGCAGCCTGTCCGAACCGGTACCTCCTCCACGATGGTGGAGTTGGAGCCGATCCGGAGGCATCTTCAAACCCCGCATGTAGTTGGGGTCGAAATCACCCAAAGTGAAAGACGGCGACGGTATGGATAGTTCGGATCCATTCGAAATTTTAAACCGACATAAACAAATTGTAAAATATTTATTGAATTCATAAACACAATACAAATAATACACAAATTTGAATATTACTTACATCTTTCCAACTCGCACGAACTTCAAACTTCGCGATCAAACTATTGAACTACGAAACTAATTTTGATTTTTAACAAAATTTGAGCAAATTTTGTCAAAATCAAAAAACGGACACTTGAGAGGAAAGAGAGCACTTGAGAGCACTTGAGAGCACAAAATGAGAAGTGAGGGGTGAGGAGAAATGGTGGGGTTCATGCCCTATTTATAGGGCGAAATTTCGAGTTTTTGCAATTTTTTTGAATTTTTTATGATTTTTTTTGGGCTCCAACAGCTAATTTGAAATTTGAACAGCCATAGAGCCGTTGGTGACACGTGGCGCGCTCCCATTGGACCGCCAAAAGCCTTTGCGCAGCTTTCTCCCGGCTCGCCACGTGTCGCGCCACTATTCGACCGCACGCGAAACAGCCGTGCCGTGCCGCGGCCGTGCGGCCGTGCCGTGCCGCTACAGACACGTGTCGTGCCGTGCCGCCCGCGGGCTCGCGCCGGCCCCAAGCACGGCACGGCCGACGGGCGTGCGCAGCACGGCCCGTTTGCTTGGCCGGGCCGTGCGGCCATGCCGGCACTGTTCACGCGTGCTCGGGCCGGCCGTGGGAGCACGGCCCATTTGGCCGTGTCTAGTGGGCGGGGTGGTAGGGTGGCGACGGATGGGGCCGTATTAGGTGGTTTTTTCTGAACGGGAGTAGTGGAGGCCAAGTGGGCCGCGACGGCCGGCCGGCACGGCACGCGCGGCACGCCCGTCACGGCACGGCCGTTAGGCACGGCCACGCGACGGCCGTGCCGTTGCCGCCCCGCGTGCTCCGCCCCGCCCAAGCACGGCCCACGGGAGGCGGGCCGTGCCTGCAGCACGCAGCACAATTTGGCCGTGGGCGTGGCCGAGCCCACGGGCCCATAAGGCACTACCGAATTTAAAAAAATAGAGAAAAATATGAAAAATAGAAAAAAATATACAACCCTATTATTTCTATATATAAAAATTAAAAATATAAATAAAGGATAAAAAATAAAATAATGATGTATTTGTCACGTTAAAAATATGAAAAAAAATATATTCGTCATCTATTTTTCATATTGAAATTATTAAAATAAATATTGACGCCATTGGACCCCGCAGCCGTGCCTGCGTGTAGCCGTGGGCCGTGGTGCCGCGCAAGAACGCATCGTGCGTCGTGCCGTGCGCTGCGCGGCTCGACGGCCGCCCGGCACGGCACGGTCCGTCGTGCGCGTGCGGCACGGCCCATCACGGCCGGGTCGTGCGGCGTGCGCCGGTGACAGATCTGCCGTCGTGCCGGCGGCACGCGCTCACCGGCCGTTTGGCCGCACTATGGGGAGGAGTTATTTTCGTGGGGATGGTTGTAGAATTTGGAGGTTCCAGCCATCCGGGTGTATACCTCATCTTACTGGTTACTGCATTTGAGGCCTGCGGATTTTTCGTACTCCGGTGACGTGCACTAAATTCCCCTTTCTAAAAACAAAACTGTAGTTCGATGAGTTTGTTCGTCGGATTTGTAAAGTTCTATACATGGTTTGGTGGATAATCCTTTTGGTTTTATGGTCTTGGTGACCGTTCATTTTGTTTTTGACAATTCAATTTATTTACATGGGATTTTAGTTTTTACTTTTTTAAAAAAATAGTTTCTTTCAAGAAATCTAGTATGAATGCATACGCTCACAACGTGCCCACACACGCATATCCTATCCATATGAGAACCTCTGAAATATTAAGCTAGATGTCGGTGTTTTTAACCACCGACTAGTATATCTCTAGTGATTTACGTGTTTGGCTCGGATGGTGTGCAAAGAGGACACGAAGGTGTATACTGGTTTGGGCATAATGTCCCTATGTTTAGCGGGGAGTTGCTTGTATTACTTGCACTAAGTTTGTAGCAGATGATTACAAACTGATGAGTCTGTTGTGCTATGTCTTTGTGACTTGTCCTATGTTCACCCCCTCGCCCCTTTTATAGCCCAAGGAAAGGAGGGAGTTATACGAGAGAGGAAGAGGGAGAAAGGGAAAACGGGCGCCTAGTGTCGAGTCATCTCCTTTCCTTTTTGACGTGGGCCCCACGAGCCCTGTAGATGATGACGACGACTCCACTTCGTGCTTCTGTTCCGCTGCTGTAACCACGTGCGGAAGTGGCTCGTCGGTCATGGTTCCCCATTTCGTCTAGGCAGGTGACATAGGGGCGGATACCCCGTCAAGCGTCGTAGGCAGATTAGGCAGCTTGGTGGCCACCTGTCCAGTACTGTAGGCGTCGTAACCCTTAGGTACAGCCGGTTGTGGGCAAGAGTCAACTCCGCTCCTACTCCTATCCTGTCGTTGGCAGGTGCTCATTTTCCAAGTCTGTAGTGGTTGGGAGATAGCATAGGGCATATCAAGGGCCCCACATCCTTGGGAAAGGAAGACTCGTTCCCTTGGGCTCGAGAGAGTAGGAGCCCGTTCTTCCAGGTGAAGCAAAGTCCATCCCCCTGGGGTCGGGTGAGACGAAGCCCGTACTTCTGGGGACGAGTGAAACGAGGTCCGTCCCCCTGGGGTCGGGCGAGACGAAGCCCGTACTTCCAGGGTCAGGCGAAGCGGGGTCCGTTCCCCCTGGGGTCGAGCGAGACGGAGCTCGTACGTCCGGGGCCGGGCGAGACAGAGTCCTTCCCCTAAGGTCGAGCGAGGCGAAGCCCGTATCACTAGGGTCGGATGAGGCATAGCTCGTTCCCCTATGGTTGGGCGAAGCGAAGCTCATTCCCCCAACGGTCGGTTAGGTTGGGGATTATTCGCTGAGTGTCTTAGACTTCCCGACCCATAATTCCCTCCTGTTGGGTATCCCTGTTATTGATGCCCGACAATAGACAATACTAAAAAAATAACAAAATAATTAGTCATAAATGTGAGTATCTATATCAAGTCTAAAACTTAACCATTTAAGATAGACTCATTTCACTTTAGAAAAAGAAGTACTTAATCTCACCTCTTAGGCCTAACATTATGCGTCTTTAGAACGTGTCCAATAGTGTCTCTAAATGAATCTCTAATTCTGTTTTAGAGAATTTTCTTTGAAAAACTGGCTCCAACAGAGACTCCATATAGATCTCTAAAATTGTAGGTTATCTAAAATCAGGATCTCGTGCTCAAAACTGAGAATAGAGTCCCGGTTCTCTAAAATAGCTCCCGCCACCGTGAGGATTATTTAACCACGAGGCGCACATGAAAAAACGATTTGGGAGTCTGTCGTGCCGCCTGCGCCGCCTGCCGCCAACGTGTCTCGCTGCTGCATCAGTCGGCTCAGGCGCCTGTATCTCGCCGAAACTCATCTTGCCGCATCAATTTTGAGAATAGAGAATCAGTTTTGAGAATCTACTGTATCAATTTTTGTCGTATCAGTTTTTTATTTCATTCTCTAAACTTTTTAGGAATTCTCTAAATGAGCTTTTTGAGAATTGCTTTTTAGAATCATTGGACATGCTCTTATATTTTTGTGAATCTAATAATGTAGGAAAAATTACATGAACAACAAATAAAAGAGGAAAGACATAGTCATCATTGAAACGTAAAACAAGATGCAATTTGTTACGAGCGAGATTGATTAGTGGTAGGTTGGATAGTTTTTTAAAAAGTAAAAGAGAGAAATTCCGTGTGCGCCACATAGAGCATCATCAAACACATACCCAGTTTAGATTCTAAATCCCTAAATTTCTTTTTTTGGCAAAAAGTTGGCTCCAACATTTTCCTTAATTAACTTTTCAAAAAAATTGAAATCTCTTTCCTATCCTATCTAGCGTTGAAAACGGACGAAAAAACCTCATTTCTATTTTTGTTTCTATATTTTTTTGGGAAAACAGGATCGGGTTCGGAAAAACGGGTTCAGAAACGGAATCGGAATATGCGGGTGTACGGAAATGAACCAATACGGTCGAAAATTTAACGAAAACGGTCGGAAATTGGTAACCTTTTCTGGAATATCGCACATGTTTATACTCATAAATCATAGAATATTTTAGCATCATTTGGCCAGCTCATCATAGAACAATAACTACATTAAAAACAAGATTAACTCAGATAGAACAAGCATAAGGTCGCACTAGAAGATTTTATATCAGCAATTCCATACCAAAGAAGTACAAAATTGTAGTTGCATTTATCAGATTGAGCAAGCAAAACAAAATTTATGGGCAGCAAAATAACCCATCCACACTACCTTGATATTGTCAGGCCAAACATCAGTTTTAAAAAGCTTGGGTTTAGAGACTTCAATGATATAACATCTCAGTAGCATAGCATCTCCTTGTAACATCACATGCTCGGCCTCCAACTAACAACCTAGGTTTCATCTTAAATCCAAGTACTTCACAAATCAAATCAAGGCACTACTAACTCCTAACAAACAACACAATTGAAGATGACGATGATATGCTAAGCATCAGTTTTAAAAAGTGCATCACCTTCTTCGCCATGCGACATGGTGGATGCACAGGAACTCGTGGTGGGGGGGCTCCACTCCTGGCCGGCGGCGGCCCGGCGGCCACGGGCGCGCAACCGACGTCGGAGGCGGTGGCTGGCGTCGGCCGAAAGCGGAGGGAGGCAGCGGGTAGCTGGCGGTGGCTTGCGGAGGAAGGGGCGCAGGGCAGCTGGTGGTGGTTGGCGGCGGCTGGAAGAGGAGGAAGGCGGCGGTCGGCGGGAGACGGAGGGAGTCGCGCCGGCGGCTGCCCCCTGCCCGCGTGCGTGAGAGTGAGGGCTTGAACGAGATAGAAAGCTGAGTCTATGGTTTGGGTTTTGGTTGGGCTGGGCTATTGGGCATGTTGGGCTGTTTTGGGGGAAAACGGAAATTTCTGGAAAAATCCGGAAATATCCTGGTTAAATACGGGATTCCTAAAATATGGATGAAAAATTGCTCTCTCGTTTCCGAATAGACCCATCCCGCATCCCGTCCCGTTTCCGAATTTTTCTATAAATACGAAAACGGTTGGGTCAAATGTAGAAAAACGGACAGTATGGAACGGGATTTTTTTGTCCGTTTTCAACCCTAGTCCTATTCGCTCTCCACTAGTAGGGAAGGATGCTGGTTACACATGGAATCGGAGAGAATGACACGTGTGGAAGGATCGTGCCCAGAATGAGGTGGAGAGCGGTTTTATGCTTGTTATGTTGGTGATCCTATTAAAGGATGGTCAAGAGATACCTAAAAATCTCTTCGATGTATCTAAAATATATCAACATTTTTTATTAAAAAGTATATTTAACATGTAATTACATTATAATTTGAAGGGTGCAATTTTAGTTTAAATGAGACAAGGTTGCTTACTCGGGCGATCGAAGCATGTAATTTTAGTTTAAATGAGACCAGGTTGCTTGTTCGGGTGGTTGGAGCATGCGTGTGCATGAAAAAACAATCTTAACATCAATCCACCAGAAAATCGATATATTTCCAAAAAAAACTTTGACACTTTTCCGAATTTCTAATGAGAATTTAAGGATTAAGAATATAATTTCTTCCAATCGATAGCTTACATTTTGCTTCCAACAAATATTCTACATTTGACCACCTAAAACAAAAAGGTGGACCTCACTTCACCCGGGCTTTATCAGATCGTTAGAGCAACTCCAATGAAATCACCAAATGACATTTGGAGCTATATTTGGCCAGTCAAGACTAAGAGCAACTCCAACGGAATCATCAGTTTTGAGCCTCCAAATAGATCTCTATTTGCACCCTCACTAAAAATAGATAACCTGACATGTATGTCTTCAGTGGAAGCCCAATAATAGAAGATCTTTATTTTTTGAATTGGACCACATCAACCCATTTTGTTTTGGCTCTCAACCGAGAGTCCGCCGTAGAGAGTCGCAAGCTTGTTTCTCATCTGTGCACCGACGCAAGATCGCCCCTTCTCCCATGACGGCTGGTCGATCGTGCTCGTTATTGTCCGCTGCCGTCGTGCCGGTCCTGGTGATGCATGACTTGGTGAGCCAGCCGCAAGGGGAACACATGCCCAGGTGCTCCTCCTTGTTCTATCATTGTCATCTCCAATCTGACCAGGTTAATTGCATAGCCAAAACTATCGGTGCTTTCCATGTCCAGGAGCCCGCCCGTGCCTCTGTATGCTTGAATTTCCGACCATCTCCCGGTACCGTATTGTCAGGTTGTCATCCGGCCATCATGAGTCGATCTGTTCTTCATTTAATATCGGATTCGTTGTCGTCATCCGACGATGATGATGAAGAATTCATTTTGAACACCATACATGCGATCTACGATGAACCTCTGCATCGTGGATTTGTCAAAGGATATCGGGTTCTTAATCGCGAAAGATTGTTGGGACATTATAGACTTTATCAAGATTATTTTGCAGAAGAACCTACGTATGGTGCAAGTTATTTCAGACACGGGTTCGTACTTCATAACCTGCAAGTGGTTTTAGTTTTTCTGTAAAAATTTATGTGTGATTAGTCTATTGTTTTAACAGGTTTCGAATGCTACATTCCCTATATTTATGTATACTGAATGCCATAGAAGCGAACGATCAGTATTTTGTGCATAAAAGAGATGCAACTGGTCTCCTTGGACTCTCTTGTTTGCAAAAGGTTACCGCAGCTTTCTGGATATTAGCTTATGGAATGGCAACTGATGCTACAGATGAATACGTCCGTATTGGAGAAACTACTGCTATTGAAAGTTTGAGAAATTTTGTAAAAGCTATTGTGCATGTCTTTGGAGAAGAGTATTTGAGGTCCCCTAATGAAGAGGACACGACAAGATTGCTTGCAATCGGTGAGAGTAAAGGTTTTTGGGGTATTCTTGGTTCCATTGATTGCATGCACTGGATGTGGAAAAATTGTCCAACAAAATGACATGGTATGTACCACGACCATACGCAGCAGGCTACAATAACTCTAGAAGATGTTGCTTCTAAAGATCTGTGAATTTGACATGCATTTTTTGGGATGCCTGGATCATATAACGACATCAACGCCCTTCAACGTTCCCCGTGCTTGCAAGGCTTGCTGATGGTAATGCTCCAAATGTGAATTATAGTATGAATGGCCAAGACTACACTATGGGCTATTACCTTGTAGACAAGATTTATTCTTTATGGGCAACATTTGTTAGGACTATACCACAACCACAGGGTAATAAGAAGAAATATTTTGCAAATGCGCAAGAAGCTTGCAGGAAGGATGTGGAATAGGCTTTTGGGGTTCTACAAGCTCGTTTTGCTATTGTTCGTGGACCGACTCGTTTTTGGGATGAAGAAACTATTGGAAATATCATGAACAATTATGTCATTTTGCACAATATGATAGTCGAGGACTAATGTGCCGATGAAGAAGATTACAATTATGATGATGCGGAGATCAAGTGACACCTTTTCATGAGCCTGCACCTTTGTTTGATGAGTTCATAAAAAATCTCTGAATATAAAAGACCAGGAAACTCGTTGTCGGCTTCAAGCTGATCTTGTGGAGCACCTGTGGCAGTTTCACGGAGATCAGTACAAGTAGATAACCATTTCAATGATTTTGTCCTTTTTCTTTGTTAAAAAATAAGGATAGATGAAATAATATTATACGGACATCTGTTTTCTCTTTGTTAACAAATAAGAATAGATGCAAATTTCATTGATACATGTATGATATTGTTTCTCCATAGTTATATATGAGCATTTTTCATGAAGGGCTAGTACAAGATGTTGAGAAACATCAATCAAGCCAAGATAGGAAAGGAAAACTGTAGAAACTGATATACTAATGTGTTATAGACCTGCATTGCATTCTATATTTTGTATGAACCTATATTCAAGCAAAGGTAAAGTATTTCCCTTATATGAATCTCTTCAAATATTCAAATGTGTCTTTTTATGTCACCAAGAAGAACAAAAGGGCAGTTCAGTGCAGGATGTCTAGTTCTTCATCTAGTCATAGGATGCAGCATGAGCAGGCCTGAGAGGGAAAGATATCAGTGATTACATTTTCATTATACTATTGCACTGAAAATTTAAAAACAGTTGATAGAAAACTGTTCAGAAACCTGCAAATGCAAATGCACTTATTCAGAAACCTTCAAAACACCATGTGACATCATTTCTAAAGAAGCCTTCCTGTCTAGAGTCTACATCCTAGCTAACATGTATTTGGACCTTGGATAGGCAGCAGCAGTAGTGGCAGTGGCAGTGCCAATTGTCAACAAAAGTCCAGCTCACATTTAATAAAGAAAACCATCTCACATTTCAGAAATAGAATAGCAACATAGCTAAGTTCAATATTAATAGACTATTATAAATCTTAATTACATATCTGAAATAACAGAGTAATATAAATCTAAATTGGAACAAACAAATCACAGATTTTGAGCGAGAATCCATTGCTTCAGTTTCTTGTAGAATTCCTGTTGAGGACTAGACATCCTTGAAATATCTAGATTAACAATTCGCTCCTCCTCTAGCATCTTTGATAGCTCAAATTTGGATTTATCAAGAGCAAGCCTATCATCTTTTTGCTTCTTTGCTACCTCCAATATTTGCTTCTCTAAAGCAATCCTGTCATCTTCTTTCTTTTTTGTAACCTTAAACTTATCTTTCTCAAATGCCATTCTTTATTCTTCCAATTTCAATACCTTGTTTGTCCTTTCCTTATTTTATGCCTGCTTCATTCCTTCTATTTCAGCATCAGCTAATTTTTCTTGTCCCATGCACGATCTAGGGCTTCAAGTCTGTCATTTTGCCAAAGTTTGTCTTTCTCCTTTTTTCCTTCATGCATGCCTTTCTTATGTTGGTGTAACATTCTTCTGTCATCCATCATCACTGTCATCAACGTTAATAGGGGACACACCAACCACCATAGAAATAGAGGCAGTTGTCTTTTGTTTCTTTTTGGAAGGTTGTTGTCCTGCTAATTGTTTCCTTCTTTTAATCCACTTTGGCTCATACTTCAAAATCTCGTAGCAGTGCAAGTACGAAAATGATCGATTATCCTAATCTTTAGACTTGAACAAACGTAATGCCTGCATTTGATAGTTAACAAACATATATAATCAACTAATGATGGGTAGGCGTTGACAGAACAATTTATACAAGACAAAGGATTATTCTGTTACCTTGTCTTGGATGGTGTGACCACTAAGATTACTAAGATCAATCTGAGATACACATCCTACAAACTTGTTAACATCTAATTGAATATCAGACCATCGATTCGAAAGAGAACCTTGGGTTCGATTTGATTCGAATGTCTTATTCGTGTGGAAGTACTCAGTTATCCTGCCCCAATATGTACTTTTGGATTGGTCTGCACCATTAACTACATCCAGGCTGACATTTAGCCAAGCCGAGACAAGTAGGATGTCTTCTTCCTCGCTGAAATTCATGGACCTCTTTTGGGTTTGCCTAGCTTGAGAAGCATTTGGAGCCGTTGGTGAATTATTTTGATCTTCTATTTGGGTGGAAGAAATGTTTTGACCAATCTGATCAGAATCATCAAACATTAGGTCCATGAAAGAACACCCTCCATTCATGCTTCATGTTGACAACATACTGGATAAAAGTGAGTGTTCTAAATGGGCTATGCACAGACTTGAAGAAATTTACATATCATGTCATTATAATACAAGTTCATGCAAAACACAGTTCAAAGTTGAAATAAAAATAAAATTGTCCCACTTTCCTCCCAAAGAAATAAAGAAACTTCCTATAAAGTATAGACATCTATGCCTAAATCTACAATATTAATCTAGTTGTTTTATTTCTAGTAAGAAACCATGTTTTCTTCTAATAAAATTCTATCATTAAGCTTCTTAAACATAAGCCTTATCTAGTTTATTCTTGAGTTTGCAAGGTTACATATGTAAAGTTCATCACAGAATAAAGTAAAAGCTGTTACATAATGTACTAAAGAAACAATGCAAGCACATTGACTTGTTGTGCTTGCATTGTTTCTTTAGTACATTATGTAACAACTTTTACTTTATTATGTGATGAACTTTACATATGTAACCTTGCAAACTCAAGAACAAAGTAGATAAGGATTATGTTTAGGAAGCTTACTGATGGAATTTTATTAGAAGAAGCATGTTTTTTGACTGGAAGTAAAACAACTGGATTAATATTGCAGATTTAGGCATAGATGTCTATACTTTATGAGAAGTTTTTTATTTCTTTGGGAGGAAAGTGGGACAATTTTATTTTTATTTCAACTTTGAACTGTGTTTTGCATGAACTTGTATTATAATGGCATGATCTATAAATTTCTTCAAGTGTGTGCATAGCCCATTTAGAACACTCAGTTTTATCATGTATGTTGTCAATAGGAAGCATGAATTGAGAGGGTTCTTTCACGGACCTTTTGATGATTCTGATTAGATTGGTGAGAACATTTCATCCACCCAAACAGAAGATCAAAATGATTCACCAATGACTGCAAATGCTTCTAAAGCTAGGCAAACCCAAAAGAGGTCCAGGAATTTCAGCGAGGAAGAAGACATCCTACTTGTCTCGGCTTGGCTAAATGTTAGCCTGGATGCAGTTAATGGTGCAGACCAATCCAAAAGTACATATTGGGGCAGGATAACTGAGTACTTCCACGCGAATAAGACATTCAAATCAAATCGAACCCAAGGTTCTCTTTCGAATCGATGGTCTAGTATTCAATTAGATGTCAATAAGTTTGCAGGATGTGTATCTCAAATTGATCTTAGTAATCTTAGTGGTCACACCATCCAAGACAAGGTAACAGGATAATCCTTTGTCTTATATAAATTGTTCTGTCAATCCCTACCCATTATTAATTGATTATATATGTTTGTTAACCAGCAAATGCAGACATTACGTTTGTTCAAGTCTGAAGATAAGGATAATCGATCATTTCCGTACTTGCACTGCTATGAGATTTTGAAGCATGGGCCAAAGTGGATTGAAAGACGAAAACAATTAGCAGGACAACAACCTTCCAAAAAGAAACAGACAACTGCCTCTACTTCTCATATGGTTGGTGTGTCCCCTATTAACATTGATGACAGTGATGATGGATCATAGAAGAATGTTACACTAACACAGAAAATGATGAGGACATCACCTACTCGGATACAACCACATTGGGAGCTTTTGATTTAAAGGTGAATGAATTCTTTATCTAGATTGTATTTGATGTTTTTGATGAAGTGATGCTGCAACATGATGTGTGTTCATTTATATTTTCAGAAATACATAAGTGGATTAAAAAGAGTGTTAAACACACATGGAAGGCATGGAGGACAAAGGAAATTGATTGGGGGGGCAAATCCAAGTATTCCCCATGTCACTTTTGGCCCCAAGGATAGAAAGAGATCTAATCCAACAAGTTTTAGTACTGAATTCGGACTACAGGACAGTGCTGAATTCAAACGACCACCAAATATGCATACGTGCTCCGATTTGGGTCCATGAGTACTTGATGGAAAGGTCTCGGAGTCCTCTTTCCAGCGGATCCTTCCTCATCTCCAAATTTCATCCCTATCAACCGCAATCACAGAATCAAGGTGTTGCATCACCTACAATGGGCCTATGGGCTTGTAACTTTATCTGGGACCCCGGCCCAAGTGGGGCCCAAGTGGGGTGCACCCCAACCTGGTGGAGCACGACTCTAGGCAGCCCTAGGTCGTCCTCCCACCTATATATATCTCATAGCCGTCATAGAACAACTCGGGTTTTGTTTATATAAGTTTAGCTATCGCTACTTCCTGATAGACACGTGTGTTGGCTAGACCATCCGTTCTATTTGATTTGGAATCCCATCTTATCATTTGTATTCAATTCATATTTGCAATCCAGATTGCTTCTATCTTGCTCTTGCTTGTTTCTTCGATTTGCTTGCAGGAATAAGGTTGATCTGCACCGGCAAGATCAATAACCCACGGAGAGGTGTATCGATCGCTAAGGCGCAACACAACGTCTAGTACGGTTGTAGTTGGATCGTCAACATTTCTTCCAAATTGTAGTTATCATCAACTCACCGAAAGATCGGGACACCCTAGTTCACATCAGAAATGCATGTAGGAAGGAACAAGGAGAAAGACAAACTTCGGCAAAATGGCAAACTTGAAGCCCTAGATCATGCATGGGACAATAATAAATTAGCTGATGCTGAAATAGAAGCAATGAAACAGGCTAAGAAGGAGGAGAGGACAAACAAGGTATTGAAATTGAAAGAAGTAGGAATTGCATTTAGAAATGATGTCACATGTTTTTTTGCAGGTTTCTGAATACATGTTAGCTAGGATGCAGACTCCACACAGGAAGGCTTCTTTAGAAATGATGTCACACGTTTTTTTGCAGGTTTCTGAATAAGTGCATTTGCATTGGCAGGTTTCTGATCAGTTTCAGTCAATTGTTTTTAAATTTTAAGTGCAACAGTATAATGAAAATGTAATCACTCATATCTTTTCCTCTCAGGCCTGCTCATGCTGCATCCTGTGACTAGATGAAGAACTGGACATCCTGCACTGAACTGCCCTTTTGTTCTTCTTGGTGATATATAACGACACATATGAATATTTGAAGAGATTTATACAAGGGAAATACATTACCTCTGCTTGAATATAGGTTCATACAAAATATAGAATGCAATACAGGTCTGTAGCATATTAGTATATCAGTTTCTATAGTTTCCCTTTCCTATCTTGGCTTGATTGATGTTTCTCAACATCCTGTACTAGCCCTTCATGAAGAATGCTCATATATAACTATAGAGAAACAATATCATACATGCATAAATGAAATTTGCATCTATCTTATTTTTAACAAAGAAAAAAGAGAGTTCATAAAATATTATTTCATCTGTTCTTATTTTTTTAACAAAGAAAAAAATGACAAAATCATTGAAATGTTGATCTACTTGTACTGATCTCCGTGAAACTACCAGAGGTGCTCCACAAGATCAGCTTGAAGTTGATAATGAGTTTCTTGGTCTTTAATATTCAGATTTTTGTATGAACTCATCAAACGCAGGTCCAAGCTCATGAGAAGGTGTCACTTGATCTGCCACATCATCATAATTGTAATCTTCTTCATCGGCACGTTTGTCCTCTACTATCATATTGTGTAAAAAGACACAAGTGTTCATGATATTTCTTCTTCGTCCCAAAAATGAGTCGGTCCATGAACAATAGTAAAACGAGCTTGTGGAACCCCAAAAGCTCGTTTCACAGCCTTCCTGCAAGCTTCTTGCGCATTTGCAAAATATTTCTTCTTATTACCTTGTGGTTGTGGTATAGTCTAACAAATGCTGCACATGAAGGATAAATCTTGTCTACAAGGTAATTGCCTATAGTGTAGTCATGGCCATTGATACTATAATTCATATTTGGAGCATTACCATCAGCAAGCCTTGCAAACACAGGGGAACGTTGAAGGACGTGTTATATGATCCAGGCATCCAAAAATGCATGTCAAATCCACAGATCTTTAGAAGCAACAACTTCTAGAATTCTTGTAGCCTGCTCCGTATGGCACAGTACATACCATGCTATTTTGTTGGACAATTTTTCCACGTCCAGTGCATGCAATCAATGGACCAAGCATACCCCGAAAACCTTTACTCTCACCAACGGCAAGCAATCTTGTCGTGTCCTCTTCATAAGGGGACCTCAAATACTCTTCTCCAAAGACATGCACAACGGCTCTTACAAATTTCCTCAAACTTCCAATAGCAGTAGTTTCTCCAATATGGACGTATTCATCCGTAGCATCAGAAGCCATTCCATAAACTAATATCCGAAAAGTTGCGGTAACCTTTTGCAAACAAGAGAGTCCATGGAGACCAACTGCATCTCTTTTCTACACAAAATACTCATCATTTGCTTCTACGACATTCAATATACGTAAATACAAGGAACGCTGCATTCAAAACCTGTTAAAATAATAGACTAATCACGCACACATTTATACAGAAAAACTAAAACCACTTGCATGTTACGAAGTACAAACCTGCGTCTGAAATAACTTGCGTCATACGTAGGTTCTTCTGCAAAATAATCTTGATAAAGTCTCTGATATCCCAACAGTCTTTCACGATTAAGAACCTGATGTCCTTTGATGGATCCATGATGCAGAGGTTCATCGTAGATCACATGTATAGTGTTCAAAATAAATTCTTCATCTTCATCGTCGGATGACGACGATGAATCCGATATTAAATGAAGAACAAATCGACTCATGGTGACCGGATGATAACCTGACAATACGGCACCAGAAGATGGTCAGAAATTCAAGCATACAGAGGCATGGGCAGGCTCCTAGACAAGGGAAGCACCGACAGTTTAGGCTACGCAATTAACCTGTCTAGATCGGAGATGACAACGGTTGAACAAGGAGCACCTGGGCATGTGTTCCCCTTGCAGCTGGCTCACTAGGTTGTGCATCACCAGGACCGGCGCGGCGGCGACGGATAACGACGAGCGCGATCGACCAGCCGTTGCGGGAAAAGAGGCGATCTTGCATCGACGCACAGATGAGAAACGGGCTTGCGACTCTCTGCAGTGGACTCTCGGCTGGAAGCCAAAACAAAATGGGCTGACGTGACCCAATTCAAAAAATAGAGATCTTCTATTATTGGGCTTCCACTGAAGACACACATGTTTTAGGTTATCTATTTTTTGTGAGGGTGCAAATAGAGATCCATATGGAGGCTCAAAATTGGTGATTCTGTTGGAGTTGTTCTTAGTATTGACATCCGACATCCCTAATTTTCATTTCGTCTCTTTAATATCCATTTAATTTGTTGAAAATGAGTTGACCATTAATTTTCTTTGTTTTCCAAAATAACCATATTGCTCCTATATCGTCCTGGAAGAGCTAGTTTAAACAGCACCACTCAGGAAAAAAAATTCGGATCTAAAAAATCGAAAGGGATATAATTAGGTACCACAAATTTGAGAACCAGAATTTAAAATTTTGATATGAATTTTAATCAAATTTCAGCCTTCTTGCTCGTCATAATACACTTGTAGCTCTTCCTCGGTATCAATAAAATTCAGCTGGAACTCTTGGCCGTCCCAGCAGGGGAAAAATTTATATCCTATACAAGAATGTTGAAACCGACATTGCCAATTTTTCAATATTTTCGGAGAAAACGGTATGCTTTCTTTCCTGAACTACAAGCAGCAGAGGAATTTTTTTTGATAATAACAGATAAAAATTTTAATAGCATATCGGTGCCAGAATCAATTTCCATTTGCAATTTTCTATGATAGCCATCACTAGAATGACTTGGAACATCAACTGGAGCACACGGAACAAGTTCTCACAACAATCGACCCATCCCTGCGCACCCAAATAGTAAGTCTACAACAAAGAACTTGCCAAAATAATTTTGGATCATTCCAACTTGGATTTCAAGAAGGGAACACAACTCCCGTAAAGCACAGTTTCACAGGTATGGACCATAAGTTTTCACATCAAATTTCCACAATCTTCAAGTACACCAAGGCAACAACACAAAGTCGCAGTCCAATTTCCTCCAGCACCAGACATAAGCTGAACGACTTGAATCAGTGTCCTTCCTAGAAGATGCTCATCTTGGCATAGTTGCCCCATACAATTTAAGGAAGACCATGCAGGAAAATTTTAATGAAATCATTATATAGAACTTCTTATTGTTCAGCCATTGTATCCCTACCACGTGTTAGTACACCAATTGATTCCCATTCCAGGGCACAAACCACATCCTGCGCAAGAAGCAAAACAATTTTAATATCTCATTTTCAATAAACAGAAAACAATTCAAACTGGAGAAGCCTCGTGAACTTACAGAGGGGTTCTGAGGATCTATGTCAAAGGAGTTAATAGCACAAGGTTCAGCAAGCAATTCAAGAGGCCTCTCATCTGCAACAAAAACGCTACCTTCAGCAATTTGTATAAATAGCCAACAATAATATGGTACAAGTCCCTTGATATGGGGCTTACCTTGTTCGACAAGTGCAAGGATCCCATCCTCTGAGCACATCATCACGGGTAATATTCTTGTCGAGGCAGATGAGATGATATCAGAAGACTGAGTGTAATTGTCAAAAAGAACCTCCCAGACCTCACTCTCACACACAGGCTGTGCTTTTCCATTAAGGCCTAAACCAGAGAGTGGTATTGGCTGCTGTGGCCACCGCAGATCCCAAGCAAATATCGTCCCTGAGGAGCCTCCCACCTAAAAACATCAGAGGTGTTCCAAATTGCAGTTATGATTCCTATAAACACACATTTTCTCAACTCATCTCTTCCACAGCGATGGACCAATATAGGTCAATTTGGGGGTTGAGAGAACATGAGCTGTCTGACACTAATTGGCAGATAGTCCAGAGACCAGTATTCCAGGTTTGAAACTGTGTCTCCATTCTCCCACAGTTCCCACGTCATGTAAACAGTAAGAATGTTACCCTACAGTCGTCTAAGTACACTTCACCACCATTGTAAGCAGGTTTAATTCTCTGGCATGTACAGCGCAAATGCACAAATGTGCAACATAACTGCTTCCGGACCAAATAATCACTAGTTAACTACAATAATACATGTTTATGTCAACACTAGGATTTCACAAGATATACTAATGTTAATGTGTAACGGAAAATCATTTTAGAAGATAATTTGATTGATGTTAAGCAACACAGACAAATGATTTAGTTGTCACAGCAAAAACTGTTCTAATTAGAAATTTCCCATCTTTGGCAAATATAAGAAGCAAGAGTTGTAGCTAATGACTTGACAGCATTCATTCATTGCAATGACTTAGCTACCTTGCCATTTCAATTTTTTTGGTTGTGAATAACACAGAAACTGGTGTACATAACTAAGATCTACACAAAATCAGTAAATACATCTGACCTAAGGATATTGCGAAGGAATTAGTTGCCGCTAACCCTGAAGGAGCTCTATTTATTTTAATAAAACGGGTGATGTGGATATGCATTTTTTTAAAAAAACACCTACTTGTTGAGGACAAATTAAGATTTCCACCCGTGTCTAAAATTTTGTGAAAACACTGATCAATCACTGTACACCGATAGATGGTTGTTTCCTCTTATGTGTACTAAATCATATTCTACTAGCCAAGAGCCCGTGCGTTGCAATGGAAAACAATTTGAGTTTCTAGCTTATTAAGTCAATTAAGCACATATTTAGTCCAAGAGTACTTTTAAAATTTTTCTTATTGAACAAATAGGTGATTTCAAAATTTAGGGAAGGCCCATAGTGAAACAAGAGATGACTCGTTGGAGGGTGGTTTAATAGTATATATTTGTGGGGCTCAAATGTCAGTGGTATGGGTGATGTGGCAGAACGAGCATCACCAGTACTAACATTTTAAGTAGTATAGATAATAGATTCAGTTACAAGAATTTTGGAGAAAAAAAAATAAACATTCACTCTTAGTGAACAGTGGACACCCTACCGTACCAACTTCATGGTCCAAAGTCCAAACAGAGGCTTCTTGATTTGTCCTAACATTCAGTTATTTGACTAAGCTATATACCTTGGCTCATCACTTTTAAAAATTCTTCTATACACACAAGTCAACACAAATTTTCTAAGACATTGAACTTACCACACATATATGCTTTCTTGATGGATGAATGTCAATGGAATGCACCATACCAGTGACAATGCCACGGCCCCTACAAAATCACAAGGTTATCAAGTCAGCAAAACAAGCAAATATGGCACATTACCAACTTCGGGAATTATATAAACTCTAACATAATTATATGACATGACATGGCTAAGTTTGGTAGCTTTAAATGTTTACAGATTGATTACGAATTAGATATTAACAGTAATTCAGAAGCCCTTATGTTTTTCCATAAGTAACGATAGAAAAATCACTCATTGTCTGCAGCATACTAGCACATAAGGTTCAGCCATCCAGCCTTGTATTCCACTTCAACATAACAATAGATGAACCTGAATCTTCTAGTGCATGAGATCAAGATGTGCAGCCATTCAGAGAAAAGCCTATTTTCTGGGACATCAGATCTTGATGTTTAGCAAATAAATCTGCCAAACACGCATCATCTCAATTCATCACCATGATATTAAAAATAATCACAAGCCAAAATCGTTTTATCTTTTTTTTCTTATGACATATATGACAAGCTTAACTCCTACTCGCAAGGCATTCATGCCTTCATGGTGATGAGACTTCAACCAAGTCCAGATTCTTTTTGAGGAAGACCAGAGAGTAGAGATGAATCTATATGATTTGTTGTGTAACTATTATCAAACCAAAATGTTGACAATTTAACAAAAGAAGCATAGAGCTTTGAATTTTGCAATTATCAGCATACAGACCCAACCTTTTTTTACTAAAGCACTAAACAGCCAGGGAAATCCCTTAAAAGTACACAAGGAAAAGGATAACACAATTAATCAAAATCTGCACTAGAAAGCTTAGGCTCAGCTACTACAAACAGAACGATAACTATTGAGCTATAGCCTTTCAGAAATGGAATCTATACCATTATATAATACACCTTATCAATGGCTCAGATGTATCATTTTCTCTTACTCACTCATCATCCAACGGTTCATATCAACCCGGCTTCCTATCAACTGCATCACTCCATCGCTCTCGCGTGCCTCCCCCGTGACCCCGTCTGCCGCCCACGCCGCCGCTCTCGCCATCCAATCCGCTGATACGCCGTCCAATCCGCCGTCCAATCCCCAAGATACGCCGCACCATCCCCGTTCGTCGCCCGCGCCCCCTTCATCCGCAGCCCCTTCATCCGCCTTGCCGCCGCTCCGCCCCCTCCATCTGCTGCCGCCACCTCGCTGCAGTACACGCTGCACGGCGTCAGCGCCGCAGCCTCCGCCAAGCCCAGATCCATCGCGCCAGGTACGCTCCTCGCCCCCGCCGTCGGCGCCGCTGTCGTGTCGGCCGACCTGGAGACTGACCATTCATGTTCAAGTCCCGTTTCAGCGACGAGGAGGAGCATGCGCGTGGCCGCCGCCGCGGCGAGGATATCGGGGGGCTTGACGGTGCAGCCACGTGGAGGGGTGCTGGCGCGCGCCGCGGTTACAGAAGCATTCCCAGAATCAACCTGACATGTACGTGTTGCTCGTGAAGTGCATAAAACTATGCCAGGAAGCTATTGGGGATGCACACATGGATTATGAACTTGATTCGAGGTACTCTATTTTACACCTTTGAAGATTTACCAGTTCAGTTGTCTGTTTGTTGTGACCTGGTTCAGTTATTTATTGATGTGACTCTAAAAGGTTCAATTATTTATCACCCACATTTCTTATGCAGTGCTTTAGAGCGAGCAAAAGCAATGGGGCATGCCCTGTCTTCAGCTAGACATGTTCTGTACAACTCCGATGAAGTATCGAGAAGATTTTGTGTTATGTTGCAGTCTACAGAACTAAATATTGATAGTGTTAAGAAGCAGAACTCATTCCTGGTGCAGCATGCTGCAAAGACGGTCCCCATGCCCTTGCACTGTCTGCATATGCAGCTGACAACCGATTATTATTTTCGTGATGGTGTGATCAATCAATATTTTCATGATGCTGCTTTGAAGGAAGAAGAAGATAAAGCAAAGCGTGATCGGATAGGTCAGTGTACCACTATGATATATTTTCAGATAGCGTCCTTGCAGCCTCAGTAGTTGTCAGATCAACTGTGACACATGCCAAGGAACCAGAGAAGCATGTGTTCCACATCGTCACTGATAGACTTAATTTTGCAGCTATGACGATGTGGTTTATACGTCATTCTCCCCTAGCTGCTACTGTCCAGAAAACATTGACAACTTCAAGTGGCTCAATTTCATCATACTGCTCAGTTCTACGACAACTTGAGTCAGCTAGGCTCAAAGAGTACTATTTCAAAGCACATGATCCATCATCACTCTCTGACGGAAATGAAAACCTGAAGTACAGGAACCCCAAATATCTGTCTATGCTTAACCATCTAAGGTTATACATGCTAGAAGCACACCCCAAGCTTGAAATGAAGTACGTGTAATCCTTCACCCAGTTTTTATTTATTTATTTTCTTTGTGCGCGCGAATGAGTTTTACTGTAAGTTTTTCTCCAGTAGGAAGTTAGGCATAGTGGTGGTATGTAAATAACATATTTCAGACTTGATGATCTTGTCATTCTTATGCTCAATAACCGGTTCTCGACATTAATTGTGCCAGCTGGTTTACACCTTACAGCATAGTAGTTATTCTTTCGTTCATTTGAGAATACTCGGGATATTGTATGAAATGACATAAAAAATAAATGTTGAGGCTAATAGAAAATCATTCAAATCTTTGTGTGTGTTTGTATTTTATATGAATTATGGGCACTTAATAGAAATGGATTATACATGCTACTGTAGAAGGAAATAGAAATAACTCAAAAGTCTGAATCTCAGAACCATATGTATGAAAAGCCTATAACAAAAGGCACTGGTGAATTTAAATTGAACCCTAGGGAAGCTGAGAGTTGTCTACTTGTCTATCACAATTGAGTTCTGCTTTATCTAGGGATGGGTTGACCAAAGAAACTGAATTTCATCTTAACAAATTAAGGCAAATCTTTTATGCCCAAGACACGGTACATCATTATTATTTTTCAGGCATTAGTAGTTTCACATTTCTTCTACAAAAGGAAAGGTAAAAAGGACTTTCTTCTTGTTTTAGCAGCTTTTGTTAATTTGAATGAGGACAAAAAAAAGGCTTTTAGTACTAATACTGCTGGCATACATAGCTGTACTTCCTCTTCCCTGCTATGCATCTGAGTTATATATAGTCATGGGACCAATACCAGATCAGGAATTGAAGGACTCCATTAGCATCTAAGCAGTCACAGACCCCATACAGTATCCGTTGCACGGAAATTGTCAGGCATCATTGCATATAATTACCTAAAGAAGTGGAAGAGGAAATAATTACCTAAAGAAGTGGAAGAGGAAAAAGTTGCTGATCAATATTAATACATACCAAATTAATAAGTTAACTTACTATCTGTCATTCACAGATACCATATACACTAATAATGGAATTTTTGCTAGACATTTTGAACAGTCATGCAAATGAATGCGAAAATTTCTCTAAAGATCTCAAATATATACTTAAGCAATTCAAAACTTATTTGTAGTATATGAGACATTACTTTATTACGCATTGCTATGTATGAATGTATTTCCAATTATATTTATGGTCATATACAATTGCGTGAGACAAAAACTATGAAAAGAATCTTGTCGTCTGATTGTTTTTAAGTGTATCCCTTAAATGAAACCGTGATGTTAGCACGGACACTATACTAGTGTAGAGAAGTTCAAGAATTGAGTTGCTTGTTACCCTGAAAAATTTTGAACCAGATTAACATGTCCGTTTCATCCATATGAGATTCGAGTGTGCCAAATTTTAGGAAAGCAGCGGTATCTTGAGATATTAGCATCCCATCAAAAGTTACAGGGTAAGCTCTCCTTGCCAAAATTTTCATCAATCCATAAGCAAACAACCATAGCAATCGACCTAATTACGTGAGAACAATTAGCATAACCATAAATATACATCTAGCATGTTCATAACAACAGCAGGAACACACACATCTACAGAGCAAATAACATGTTCTTGTACTAGCACCAATCAAATCATTGTGCGCAAATTGAGTCTCTAGACTCTCTACTCACCAATGACAAGCGAAGAAGCTTTTCATGATCCTACTTGAATCAATAATCTACTAGCATTTACAAGCGCATCAACCAACAAACAGTAAACAGTAGAGATCCATCATTTCTTACACTCACCAAATGCCCTTGCACTGCGCCACCACGGCGTCCCCCTTCCTCCGGTCCCACCACTGCACGCCGCAGCCGGCGCCACCGGTGGCGAACTCCGCCGTGGACGCGCACCTCGCGGCCTCGTACCCGGCCATCCCCTTCCCATCCCACAGCCTCCTCGCCACCACCCTCCCATCCCCGACACCCCCCACCACGTGAACCCTGCCGTCCTCCCCGGCCGTCACCAGCTCCTCCCCGCTGCAGTCGAGCCCGCGCACGGGGCCGACGTGGAACCCCGCGCCGCCCGGGACGGACACCGCCGATTCGGTGCCGTCGAAGGAGGAGGGGAGGAGGTGGAGGGAGCCGGATGAGGTGGCCGCGGCGAGGACGGAGGGGGAGCAGCGGAGGGAGGTGGCGCGGGAGGGGAGAGGGAGGGAGGCGAGCGGGGAGGAGGGGTCGTGGAGCGGGAGGAGGTGGAGGTAGGAGGAGGAGGACGGCGCGGCCGGGTCGTGGACGGCGGCGGCGAGGAGGCGGTCGGAGGAGGAGGTGGAGGAGGGGAGCCAGCGGATGAGGTCGATGGAGAAGGGGTGCGGGTGGCGGCGGAAGGACGGCGGGTCCGCCATCTGGGGTTCAGAGCGTCGAGGGTTTTGGGTGGAGGAGGAAATTTTAAGCGTGAAATTTTTGGTGAAAGCTGACGCCCTTGCGAAAGACTTGATGACGAATAACCAAACCTATTTAGTCACTGTTTGATTCAGCTTAAAATTATTATAATCTAAATTATTAATAATAGTAATATGTAATAATAATATAGTGTGTATGATAAAATATTATAATCTATAATTTAGATTAGTGATAATCTCCTTTAAATATGCTTTTCTCAAATTATTAGGTGGCTAAAGATCCATCGCCCAATATACTTGAAAGAAATTACTCATCTCTACCACCCATATCTCTTAACTCTCATCATATCGTTCTTTCCTCTCTCTACTCTAGAATAGATCGAGAGTTGGAGGAGTCCTAGCAAATTACAGCGGTGTGCGGTGTCGGCGCTTTGGTGGGTGGCGGCGCACCCGATGTGCGTCGCGGTTCTAGGCGACACGGTAGACCGACCATGGCAGGCAGGATAATGACCGTGGTGGTGCCAACTCGTCGACAAGTGGCGGTAGACAGTGATTGGACGTGTGACTAGAGAGCGATCCCATCCGACGCTGACATTTCCTTTGTCCCATGAAGTGCTTCCGAGGTGATTTTTTTTTGCTTTCGAAGAGTAAACTTTAATTTTTTTTGAGATATTATAGATCAGACTTGAGTTGTTTATTGAATCAAATACATCATCACTATAACTTCATTTCACTTGTCTCCAGAGTATATATGATTAGATTATATATTCCTTATGCCTTAAATGTAGTTATTGAATCAAATACATCTTTCACTGTACCTGTTGTCACTAGTTTCAATGATAAAATGATGTCTCACAGTGTATGTTTATGTTAACAAGAAAATTTTACCTAATTGATTCAGTCTATCCAAATCGAATGGGGTTTCTAGCTCCATATAAAGGGACAAAATATCATTTACGAGAGTTTCGAGTGGGTTAGTGTCCTAGTGGCAAGGAGTGTTCAACCACTTACATTCATCTCTTTGTAATATGATTGAGCGTTCTTTTGGTGTTTTGTAGATGAAATGGAGAATTCTATTGGACTTACTGAGTTATTCGATGCTTAAGCAAACAAAAATAATACATGCATGTATGGCGCTTCATAATTTTATTCGAGATAGTAAATGAGTGATGAAGAGTTTGATCGGTGTGATAATGATTAAAACTACATATCAATGCCTTCATCTCAAGGGAATGTTGGTGAATTGGGAGACGAAGAGGGGGACGCAAATGTCTTCTGTGATAATATTGTCGATGCTTTATTTGCTAGGAGATAATAATTTGTTGTTCAACCTATTGTACAAACAAAATATCCATGAATGCTTTATTTATTAATATATGACAATATTTTTTATCTACTTCAAATTATGTATTTTGTTGTATACAATGACAAAAGGATGAACAAGGCATCCAAAATAGCTAAGGGCATTATAGACTTTAGCCTTTCAAACCCAATAATCCATGCCTCCAATAATCTAGAGAAACAAACATCTCACAACTTATTTTAATGAACTTATTACCAGTTTATAGTAATTTGAATCAATAATGTAGATTACAATAGTCTTAAGCTGAAACAAATAGGACCTTAGGCCACTAACAGTGCTCCTATGTGACGTGTGGTTCCACATTGCCATGTAGGATGGCTGCTATTGGAGGTGAGGCCCATGTTATTCCTAATGGGCTCGAGTCTTACTAGAGAAACGAGCACACAAGTCTCTCTCCACCATTGGAGTCATTGACGCTACTAACATATCAACTGCTCCAGCCGTCGCTCCAAGCATATGTAGCAAAAGTAGCAGTGATGATAGAGGCGTGACTGCGAGGAGGATGGGAGCCAGCAAGGGAGGAGAAGAGAGGCCAGTCTGCCGCAAAGCTCCATGTTCAGCGCCACGACGCTACGCCTAGCTAGATTCGGGCTCAACCGTCGAGCTCTAGGCCAGATCCTCTCATCCTTGACGCCTGAGATGGGAGAGGCGACAATGATGATGGCCGAGCTCATCGCTCGATTCGGGTTGCCGCCACCAAGCTTGTCGCTCGATTCGGACGAATGCCATCGAGCTCGTCGCCAAGAAGGGGAAAAGCTAGCACGTGACTCGAATAAGCAGCGATTCGCCGCGGTCTCTTTCCTGCCGCTGCAACCTCCCCTCAGTTAGCCTTGTTGCCCGCATCGGCTTCTCTGTTGACATCAGGTGGTGGACAGATGGAGTTGCCAGCGTCGGGTACTTGGGGAGGGGAAAAGAGATGGTGCCGGAGGCAGGGAAGCGACGCCGGAGAAAAAGATGAGAGACGAAGGGGAGAGACTTCAGCAGAGGAGGCGGTGGGTGAAGCAGCAACCCGTTGGTAACAGAGCTGCAACGATAGGGAGGTGAAGTGGGACCCGAGGTAGAAGAGAGGTTAATTGGTGAGAAGAAAAAAGAGTAGGAATAGACTGATAGTGGAGGAGTGGGTCCTCCGGAAGGTCGAGGTTACATATGTATTTTGTTCTAGGTTGTAAAGTATAAATATTTCAATTGAATTGGTAATAAGAAATATTACAAGCACTGACACATAAAATTATTGGGGAGAATTACAAAACATGCTTACAGTAGCCTCCATTGTGAGAGATGTGGCCTATGCATACTCACATGGCATGTAGGGGTGTTGCCTGCATTGTGAATGGCCTTAAAAATTCATATTTTCTTGTTTGTCACATTACCGCACTTTTATCCATCGTGCTCTTCCTCGTTCGTCCGTCGTTTCGATTCACGCCTACGTTTTGCCTTTTTTCCATCACCGACACATTTCCTCTTGCATCGGTCGGACTCATCAACACTAAGATCCATCATCATCTGCGTGGGAACCCCGTTCAGATTTTCGGGGCCGTTCGTGTGTGACTTGGAGTCCTCGAGGGAGATGGCATGTACCTACCCTTGATTACATGACTTCCAGCATTCATGTAGCTTTGCGCTCACATGGGACCGTGTGTAAAAAAATGGTTCGCTCTCGTTGCACCATGCCACTAGCCACATATAAGCTGGTGGCCATGTGGCCTGTTTGCACGACAGCATGAGCAAATCCACCTAGGAGCGCCACTTCACTTCTCCTCCTAAAGACAAAGATACATATACTAGGGTTCTATCTTGTGCCGATTGAGCCTTGGTATTTCTTGTGGCCTTGGGCGTCTGGCCAAATAACCACGAAAATGGAATAAGGGACTTTTCGAGGATCTCTAGGTTTTAGAGTAGGTAGGAAGGAATTCAATGGACAGGACAGCCGAAGGTACGTTCAACCGGAGCTGGGGAAGACGATCATGCAGTAGCAAGTTCTACAAGGGAGGAGGAAAATAGAGTAAGGAGGGAAGGAACACATGGTGACGTTGTTTGGACATCAATATACTCACCAGGGACGTCATGCAGCAGAGTAGGTCTTGCCAGTGCCACGGACAACACCTCGTGTTCTGACGAATCAAGAGATGAATCCTTAGTTCCTTGGGTGCTTGAGAACAAGGGTGAGCTAGGAAGACAAGAGGACATGGGCTTGGTTAAGAAGAAAAGTAGAGGAGGGAGAGAGGGCTACGTGCTGCTCTGCTTCCTCGGGCATGCGGTGCCATGTGCGAGAGCGTGCACAACAAGTGGACACACTGGGCAGAGCAAGGCAGAGGGCTTGCAGAGGGCATCTTGCAAGGTCCCAAGGCAGACGGGCAACATCTCTCGTGCGCGAGTCAAAGTTCGGTATCACGTGCTGCTCGATGTAACACCTGAAAATCCAGTTAAGAAAAATCCGTAAATTTTTGAACTTTTAAGAACTTTTGCATCATGCTATGATGTTTGTCTGACTTGTGTGGGAATCCACCCTAAAACAAAGACTAGGAATAATTAAATCCCAAAGGATACCAAGAAAACTCGATAAAATATTTTACAAATCTCAGATAAAGCTAAGACAATACAAATAAAGAGAAATTAAATACCAATTTAATTTCTAATCAATCTATACTACACACATTTGACCATATATATATTGGCAGTAAAAACCAGGAATGAAAATACCTATTTAATTCCCATAATCCCGAAGAGACTAATAAATGCGAGAGCTCAAATGATATACTAACCGATGTGACAATTCAAACATCCTTGGAAGGAAAATTAGCAATGCTATATACTAAAGGAAAATTAATAAGAAGATATACTAACCGACAGACCCAAGAAATATATTAAGAATTCATATATATTATTAAAGGGAAACTAAAGGTAATTTTAAATGTAACGAATATCATTCAATCACATATACAAGAATAAGATTTCACTTTATTCAAAATGGAAAGCATAAGTCAATAAATCCAAATATTTTTCAAGCATAGCCAAATTGAAAATTCATTCAAATCACAAATCCATAAAGGAATCAGTCTCTAAATTCAAATCTTAAATTTAAGTCTGCTTCTGTTCCTTAGAGCATCTCGGATTTCCTATCCCTCATTTTTTTAAAAATTTTTTAGGGTTTTGAATGAAATAGTCATCCAATCCATTCCCTATCATCTTTCCGAAAAAATTTTATTCCCTATTCCTCCAACCTCGTTCCCGTTCTAGACAATCGCTCCACTCCCCTATCCTCTGTTCCCGCACGCCTCGCCCGCCAATTTTCACCGCGCGTGCCTTGCTCCTCCTACAGCGCGTGGCGACGCCCTACTTCCGCCCCGGCCTCCCTCCACGCCCGACCCCGCCTCTACCAGCACCGGCGACTTCCTACCTCGGCGGCGCGCTCCCTACCCGTCGGGCCCGACCTCCATTCGTGCCGTCCCCGCCATCTTCCTCCGCGCCTCCCCCGCCATCTTCCTCCGCGCCGTCCCCGCCATCTTGCTCCGCGCCGCCCGCCCTCCCTCCATGCCTCCCCGCCCTCTAGCTCGGCGCGGCGACTCCCTCCTCCGCAGCCGCTCCCGATTCGGTCACTCTTCTCGTTGGTCAGGTAACTGGTCGCTTGCTTGCTCTCTATGATGTTAGTTCTGCTTCATGGTAGCTGATATGTTTCTTCGAGTTGAAAAGGGGAAATAACCTCGGAGTGCTCGTTGCTCGCGAGCAGGAGCGAGGAGTACAGGCTTTTGTTTCGCATCAGGTCGTGGCAATTCGGTTGTCTATTGAATGTGTGGTGGAGTTGATGGTTGAACTGTGACTAAATTTTGTGGAAGCTTGCCAAAATTGTAGGATTTTGTTGTTTTGATAGCCACCTTGTAGTCTCATGAACTTCTTTTTATGATTTCATTTGGTTGATGAAAATGAATTTGAGTGACTCTAATTGGCGGGTGTCGACCTAGCATGCTCTTATCAAGATAATATGCCAAGTTCTTATTTTTATTGAACAGTAATTTGATGAACTATTATATTGCTTATGACTATCCCTGATGGTTGTAATTGTGCATTGCAGGTTCTTGTGCAAGATTTTAACTGTGCGCTCCAAGAAAATATTCTTCTTCAGGTAGTTCTTATATGACATCATTCAGTGCTACTTCTTGTAAGTCTTTGCTGTACTGATTCGTAACACAGGTTTTCCAGACAATAAAAGTAGAGGATCAGCTATGGCTTAAAAATAATCTTTCCAAAATCTGCAAAATTTGAACATCTATTTTACTTGTATCATGACCCAGTGAATATTGACAAGCTGCATGCATTTATTTTGACACTTTTGACCAAAATATCTGTTAACTCATACTTGTTCCAAATACAACAATACATACTTTCCTTTTTGCCTGCATTTTATTATTCCACCCCATTCAGCACAACAGCATCTAGATCATTCTTTTGTGCATTGTTTGCCTGCAGAACTACAAGGACAAGGTTACCAAAGGCACCTTAGTCACATTTTTAGAAATAAAATGATAACCTGGTTGTTCATACAGTGTTCAAGGCTGTCAATCACTCACAAACAGAGTAAATTTGAGGTCTAGCATACATAAAATCACCTGTACAAAAGTTGATTTCGATATAATACACATGACAAATGTTGGCCCTGCAGCTCGGTGGGCAAGGTTCGGAACCACGGATGGGGCGTGAGCAAGGGCGTGAAAGAGGTACATTGCGACCGTCGGTTCCTGGGCAGGGCAGGCTCCCTGCCAATCAGTCCACCGGGTTTGCTCCTCCTCGAAAGGTAGGTGTGCCGGCAACATCCATTGGTAATGCGAATTATGGATGCAACGTCCCTAGTATTGTACTTACAAACAGCTCTCAAGAGGGGTCATGCTACGACGAAGAAGCTATTGGCCAAGCACAGCGAGATCATTTCATTGATGTCGACTGCTATGCAAATCCAGCGCTAAACGTGAACTGCACGATTCTAGGTACCATCTTTTTCATTAATGATTTTGAGGGTGTTTCATAATTTTGTTTAAGGATTTCTATTTTTGCTGAACTGCTGCAGCAATATAGTGATACACAAATTATATTTTTATGTCCACTGATAGAGAATACATTTGCTGGAATAAAAATTAGAGATTAATAAAAATTAGAAAAAAGCATGCCGAATCCAAAGATCCTCTGACGCTACTGCTTGAAGAATAATTGTGGCCTCATGCACATGGCCAGTGTATTGACCATGCCATGCTGTAGGACAATTCTTCCACTGCCAATGCATACAATCTATTGAGCCGAGCATTCCTGGAAAACCTCTTTTCTCATGCATTGCAAGCAACCTAGCAGTATCCGCCTCGTTTGGTGACCGTAAATATTCTTCACCAAAAACCTCAATTATTGCTTTTACAGATCTTTTCAAACTTTCAATTCCTGTACTTTCTCCAATACGGATATAATCGTCAATAGAATCGGTTGGCACTCCATATGCTAGAATTCTCAACGCAGCGGTGATTTTTTGTAATGCACTTAGACCAAGTTTTCTTGCTGCGTCTCTTCTTTGAACGAAATAGCTATCATGCTCTTCCACGGTGGACATTATATGTAAGAATAATGAGCGTCTCATCCAAACCTGAAAACAAATAAAAAGATAATATTACCATATGCCAACACAATGAAATTAATCTCATAATAATCATTAAAGGATAAAAAACCTGTGCCTGAAAAAGAATAGGCCCATAGGTTGGCTCATCACAGAAGTAATCTTCATACAACCTGTTATGTCCCGCTAATCTATCTCGATTAATTACTCGATGTCCAATAACAGATCCACGTCGTGTCTGATCATTATTTTCTTCATAAAAAATCATAGATAATATGAAATCATCATCCTCCCTTGATGGCTCCAAAAAATTCTCCGCCACAAAGAAACGTTTGAACGAGTAATCCCGATCCATCGGATCCTAGCCTGCACACCAGCGATAAATTGTAAAGGGGCAGCAATGATCACGAAAACGAATCTGAAGCAAAGATGCAGCAGCGATGAGAAAAAAAATCAAGAGCAACAACGATGATGAAAAAAATTAAACTAATATGTCAGCAAAAATCAGGGGCAGCAGTTGTTGGTCAATGAAACACAAACCTTCAATACGGGAGACCCTCACAACAAGAATGGCAGCAGCAGCGATGGGAATAATACTTTTGTTCCAAACCAGAACGGCCGCAGCAGTATGGCAGCGGTCCCGATCGGCAAAGAAAACCCGCCGTCAGGCCAAGAATACCAGGCGTCATGCCATCAGGACGAAAAAAAATACTTGGGCCAAACAACAGATACATGGGCCTACAGTACAAGATTAAAATCAATATTTGGGCCCAAGAAATAGGGTCCAAAATATTTTCAGATGGCCCAGTCCACGAATTTAAATTTATTGGGAAACTTTTTTGAGGTTCCATTGGATGAGAGAGTAGGTTGAAGGGTATATTTTTTGCACTAGTATAGTACCCATGCTAACGCCATGGTTTCATTTAAGAGATGCATTTAAAAACAACCAGACGACAAGATTATTTTCATAGTTTTTGTCTCACGCAACAATTGTATATGACCATAAAATATAATCCGAAATATATTCATGCATAATAAGGCATGATAAAGTAATGTCTCACATATTACAAATAAGTTTTGAATTGCTTAAATAGATCTTTGAGGTCTTCAGGGAAGTTTTCACACTTATTTGCATGACTGTTCAAAATGTCCAGCAAGAATTTCATCCTTAGTGTACATGGTATCTGTGAATGGCAGATAGTAAGACATGACATTAATTTGATATGTATTCTTTAAATATACATAGAGAATATATACTCACAATGTTGATCAGCAACTTTTCCCCCTCCCACTTCTTTAGGTAATTATATATAAGGAAGCATGACAATTTCCTGTAGAAAATGAAGTGCTTATTTGTAGGGGGAAATAAAACGACTACTTGATTAAACATGTTATAAGTTATTACCAACTATAGCTTCTTGGAAGCCATCTTGGTAATTCACGATGCTAGTCAGAAAAATTCTCATTCCATGCAGGACGCACCAATTTCATGGCAATGTTAAAATGTTTGGCAATATCACGTAATGTTCTATATATGGCATGGTTCAATCTTTACGCGTGTATCGTAAATTCGGAGCAACCAAATCTATAATGTACACAGTTTTGTTTCTTCTGTCTATTATGAATAAACTATAGAGCCTATCCGGACAACATGGTAGTAGAACTTGTAAACAATCACCCAGACTATAAAAGCAAAGTAAAATATAAAATTTTTAAGGACTTTATAGAATATATATCTTACAGTGCTGCAATCTTTAATTGTATCGTAGTAGTCCAAACCAGGCCAGCATTCAAGCAATTTTCTAAGTTTGCTATAGTCCACCTCATCACGACACCGTGGATCTTGTCCAATCTGAGATATGTCCTGTTTATTTATAAATATTTGATTAATTATACCATTTTATTCGATCAACATTTTGAACAAAATCAAACTATATTTTACAAGAATATTTGTCAATGCTACTTTACAAGCAAGTGCAAACTGTAAACTTGAAGTACAAAGTATTCGCTACAACAAACTAAATAGTCCTTACAACATAAGCTAGCAATAAAAACATTAGATGATCTGCTTTCAGCTTTTCATTTAGCAATCTAGCTATAACTACCCAAAAAAGGATGAGTCAAGAAAACATGCTTACTTTCTCTCCCCAACCTAGCTAATTAAATACCTTGTCTTACAAAGTAAACAGTGTGGTGGAGTTCAATTATCAGCGAGCACGGTTGAAAAAACAGGCTATGTGCATGGTCTAAATAAAAAAGTTTGAACGCTTCACTATTTGCTTCAACTAGTATATATATACACACACATAATAAAGGGACAACTATTTAAACTTACACAAAACTGGAGGTCCATGAAGTGGTATTTCTCTTCTATAATGAACCAGGCTATGTTGCACGCAACCGTCCGAATAGCCAGGTTGAAGCAATCATGATCCATCGGTTTGTTTGCATCTAAAATATCTCTAATAGTTTTTAGACTTACAGAGATTGGGTATGGTACGGTACTTCGGGCCCATTCTTTGCTGAAACAAGGACAAAAAGCAAGAATCAGTTGATAACATCTTTTTTATTAATTAAAGTAAATAGTAATACAATGTTCGAGTATAACTTCAAAAATCCATCAACCACCCATACGAGACGAAAAAAATACTTACTCCAAAAACTCTTTATCATCGATTGACCATATGTATGTGCTCAACCGATGCAACCCTTCGTTTCTGTCCATGAATATTCTAGTAGATGGTTTAGGCACATTAGCCGTAGTATCAATAATTTTAACATCACTTGGAATGTCTTCATCACCAGCTGGCTGTTCAGGTTCTCGATATACATTCTTTATGTTTAATCTCGAATACCACAAGATAGCAGATAGCTTGAACCTAAAATGATTTATATCATCCTACAAAGTAGTATAAATTATGTCATGTTTTAAAGATAAATGAGATTTCCATCAATCAAAATGAAAAGAAAAAATGACACGCTACATCAATCAAAAGCGCTGCCATTTGACGTCTAACTGAAATTTTCATGCATATCCATTATACAGTGCAAATCTATCTAGTCATATATGAATTACTTGAGTTATTTCATCAGAGAGGGAAGATCCTGTCTAATATTCCATGAAATTTATCATTCACAAACCGCACGATGTCCTATACATTAATTAATTAATAATTAGAAAAAATCAAACATGAAAACAAGTCTAATGGCATTTTACAAGTGGATCCTGACGTATTCATCATTCCTATGTAGCCAGTCGCATGACTCAATTGGACCATCATTTTCCTTGTCACGATGTATTGATGCTTGGCAAATGGCTGAAACACCATATTTTTGTGATGACTCTCCTCCTGCAACATTTAGTTCTCAATAAAACAACATGTTCACGTGCCATATAGATCATGTATTATTATAATCAAATTTGCATCGACAGAGACGACACACCCAACCGAGATGGCGGCAAGATGGAATAAACCGCTGGTGTCATGTTAACATACGTGCAACCGGATATAGGTTCTACATCACCAAAGAAGAATAGTATACATTATCATAACCACTTGCCTTTCTTATGCGTTTGTAAAATCTTAGCGTGTTACTCATTTCAAGGCATAAACAAAGAAGAACAGTATACATGACCAGATTGCGGAGACCTTGATCAGGAGTCGTTACTACTACCGGTGTTTTTTCCTTGCATGGTATTCACTTTGCTTTCTATTTCGCTCCTCTTTTTGTTCGTTGGTTTCCTCGGCCCTTTTTTGTGCATGATATTTGCGTTGTTTCCTATTCCTCTCTTCCCTCTTTTTTCTCTCTTCATCATCTGTAGGTAGTGTATCTGTTAATGTCATGTATAATGTGTGTCACAATTTGCTAAAAATCAGAGAAATCTAACATGTATGATGGCAATTAACATACCTCCTCCGATGATGTTTGATATGTCGCCAAATGCAGTGCGGGTTGATCGTCTATCCACCATGACAGATTTATTTATCAAATGACTATTACTGTTGGCAAAAAATCTATAGATGATGAAATATGCTTCACTTTGATTAAATTATTCAGAGTCTATGAGTTATGAATTAAGCATAAAAAATGAATATGCTATCTTTTGATTCTCTTCTATCTAAAGTGCTGACATCTGAAGTAACTTGTAACTTTATTCAGAGTCTATGAATTATCTAGCCTACCAAACTACACAATATATATTCAGAGTCTATGAGCTATGAATTAAGCATAAAATATGAATATGCTATCTTTTGAATCTCTTCAGGTTCAAAAGGACAAAGATAAAACCATGTGAAACATCCAACTTCAAAAGCAAAAAAATACACCAGAGACCGTTCAATAACTTTATATACATGCAAAAGGATCAAACTTTGAGTTGATACCTTAAGATGCTAAAAGCAATTCTCCAATAATTAGAAGTTGATTACTCTGGAATTTGAAAAGTCAGATAATCAATCTTCATTCAGATCAGATCATTTGGTATCCACCACGAGAGGAAATTTTGTTGCTGAGATATTCACCATGATCGATAATAATGGAGCAACCAAAGTCCAGCCTGTGTTCAAAAGGCTCACCCTTGATTTTAAGGCAGTTGGGCGAGTCTTTGGGGTTCCAGTTTGACTCACTAGGGACTTATTTGAGTCTTGTAGAGATGGACAAAGTGGAGTTCCTGGAGGAGTAAGAAGCCTGAAAGTGAACAAGTTCGCTATGAGAAAGGCTACATAATTACTTTCAAATACTTAACATAAAAGCAATGAAATGGCAAAATCTGTAACGTGCCAGAGGTCATCATATGAAACAATTCGAAATCAAAACAAGGAAATCATTTTCAGAACTAATTTACTCACACAGACTCTGAACGAGCACTTCTGATGAACTACACAGGAGACTGGTAGAGCACTTTGGATGAAATATGCTGCATTGTGGGTTATAAATTAGTACCATTTAAACCTCTTTCTGCACTTGGTTTAACTAATTTCACCACCCAATAACAATTACAGTACACCTTAACAAAGTTGAATAGCCAAACCAACACTTTTACAACCATACAAAAAGAAAAAAACTGACAAATACCCTGTGATTTGTTTCACAATCAGACAATCTAACTGTCACCCACCAACCAAACATCCTGTAGACGTCTTCTTCACCTCTGTGAACACCGGCGACACGAGTATGCTGTTGCGCTTCGGTGGATGGAGCTGGCGACGGCGGAGAGCGGATGGAGCCGCGGTGCCTGGGATGATGGCGAGAGCGGCGGCGCAGGTGGGCGGCTGTTGCGCTGTGGCTGATGGCGCAGCCGTGCGGGCGACGCAGGGGGGCGGCTGTTGCGATGCGGCGGATGGCGCAGCCGCGCGGACGGGGGAGGCACGCGGCGCGTGTGGCGGCGATGAAGACGCGTGGTGCGTGGGACGATGGCGCGGCGATGGCAACAAATGGTGGCGCGTATATGGAAACAGATTACGTGGGGTTGATGCTGCGCGCCGAATGATTGAGACCTTTGGATGATGAGTGAGTAAGAGAAAACGAATAAATCTGAGCCGTCAATAAGGTGCAATAAGGTGCATTATAAGTGGTATGGGTATGAATATGGATATGGATATGGATATGGATACATCTCTAAAACTAAATTATAGGACATCAATTTATAGGATATCCCTTGGAGATGCTCTTTGCCTCCAATCCCAGCCGGCCCAATTCTCCCCCTTCCACTCTCCCTCTTCTGTTGGACAGAATCCAAGAGAAAAGTCTGTTATTGCTCCCTCAGTCGTCCTTTCCTTCCCTCTCCACCTCCTCTTTCGGGCTCAGCCCAACCAACAAAGTGTATTGAACCTCCCTCGTCGCTCTCCCCTCCACCTCCTCACAAACCGGCCTAAGCGACCATCTTCCCCGCTGACCCAGCCGCCGTTGCTCACCACCTGTTTGACGAATCACCGCAGCTGTCGACCCGACAGTCTGAGCGTTGCGCCATTGCTAGTGCACACCGAGCCACCCGTGTCATACCCTGGCCCACCCGCCGGAGTCGTTGCATCCGTCAGACCAAGCCGCAACCCCGCTTCCCTGCGACGATGCCGCTACGTGCCAACAGCGCCACGCCAAGCCGTGCACCGTCCTCGCCACACCGATGCTTTTGCCGCAGCGCGCCACGCCGGTGACGTCGTGCCATCCTTGCCCCGTCAACTCTGTCCCTGCATGCGCACCACGACCCCGCGCACGCACTTGCGCCCGCTCTCGCTTGCCGTAGCACGCGAAGGCCGATGACGACCCACCGGTCCGAAGTGCACCCGTCATCGAGCCCACGCGCGCCGCCTGCCACCACCTCGCCATAGTGTCCTCACCACGAATTGAGCCACCCGAGCTACTCCAACGTCACACCCCACTTTTCTCCGTAGTTAAAATTGCCTGTGAAATAGTACAAAAGAAATTGCAGGAAAAATAAATCAAGTGAAAATAATAATAGTTAAAATCCATTTAATAATTGGAAAGAGGCTTGGTGAAATTTTCCTATATGTTCCCTATGTCAAAATACACTAACAAAATTTTTATGAAAATTTTCAAAGCAAGGAAAGTAATTTTAAAAATTAAATTGCGATTAACGGAATTAAATTCTTATTGGAAAAAAAAATCCTCTTTTCATATTCTTTCTTTTTCCTCTTTTTTGGCTCGTGGGCTGCCGACCCACTTCCCTTCCCTCCTTCCCACGCGCGCCGCTCTCTCTCCTCTGTGGGCGCCCGAGGCCAAGGCCTAGTGAGTCGCAAAGTTTGCTTCCTCCTCCGGCCGGGCACCGATAGGTGGGATCCACCTGTCATCCCCAACCTCCGACCGAGAATCGCGGCCGCCGCGCCGTGCCGCACGCCCCGCACGTTCCCCGCGTTGCCTCGTCCCACTCCGCGTCGCCCCGAGGTCCTCGTGCCACTCCGCCACTCGCCTGCACGAGTGCAAGGACCGAAACGACCAGATCCGAAGATCCCGGCCGCCCGCCATTTCCGCCGCCACTAAGCCGCCACCATACCCACGTTTTCCGATCGCTTCACGTCATTCCGAGCCTATAAATACCTCTCCCCACCCTCGGCCATCATTTCCCATCTTCCTATTGCCACTCCTGAGCTCGCCGTTGCTCCCGTACCATAAAACCCTAAGCTGTCACCACTTTTTCACCTCCGGCTGCCCAATTCGCTGCCTCCACCGCTCGCCGAGTCATTGAGCCACCGCCGTCGGCTTCGCCACTTCCCAAGGATCCCCGGCCGCCGCTTTTCCCTCAAAATCGCCACCGAAACCAACCGGCCGCCATCGTCTTTTTCGTCTTCGGCTGCTCTCTGGTGAACTCTCTCTCTCCTCTCTTTTTCCTCTCTCTCGGCCACAAGTCCCGAGCCGCCTCACCTCGCCGTCGCATCGTGCTCGTGCGCGTGCCGTTCGCCGCTCCCACCGCCCGTCAGTGGCCTTTTGGCCCCTAGCGTCGCGCAGTGCCGCCCGACATCCGCCGCGCCGCGCCTCGCCGCTGGCCTCCCTGCTGCTCTCTCTCCCGGACCATCGGATTCACTCGACGGGTGAATCCGGGCCGTCTAAGTGACGGTGCCACTTTGGCATCGGCTGCCCACGTGGCCGCCGCGTAGGCGCCACGCAAGCGCCACGTGATGTGCGCTCGCCCGGGCCGATGGACTTAGTCCATCATGCGCCCCTCTCCCGCGTCGCCGACGCGCCAGCCTAGCTCGGGCGCAATAAATCGTTTAATTTTCCTTTTTATTTATTAGTAATTCACTAAAACGTCTAAAATTCATAATAAATTCATCCGAACTCCGTTTGAGTCCGTTCAAGTTGCTATAGACTCATAAAAATGTCTAGAATCTATTAAAAATAGTTTTATTGCTTGTTTTAGTAGACTTATAGCCCATTTTTGCTGTGCTTTGATTGTCGATTAGATTCCGGTGCCGCTGACGCTTCTGTTTACTTTGAAGTAGTCGCCGAAGTTCCTCAAGACCCATATCAAGGCAAATCATGTATTCTTATTGATCATATTGTTCCTACATTACAAATTTATCTCGCTTTATCTATTAAATTGCATTTTTTCCAATGTCATGTGGGATGTGACCTACAGTACTCAGCTTTGGTTGTTTACCCTGTGTCATTGATTAACTGGGAATCAATATGATTAGATGTTGGATTAGGAAATGCTTAGACCCGCTTAGTGCAACTAGCTCACTTTGGGAGAACCCTATTACTAGTTTATAGTGACATGAAATGATGGTTATAGACCTATTATACTATGATATTGATGATAAATAAAATATGACTAAACGGTGAGATGTGGGTTCACGGTTTTGATAGACGCACCCATGACAGTTAAGGATCGGTTCGCGGGAAACACTGAAAGAACTAAATGTGCGTACCACAAGCCAGCGTAGGCAATGGCTGGGCTTATAGTGTAGCTTTTTCCAATCCGATGCACCCATGCAAGGGTGAGCATGATAGAGTTTGGATGGACCGGAAAAGATCTATGCGGCTTCCGGATTCACCTAGGCACAAGAAGGGGCTGCCTACCTTGGATTTAAGGGTAGGGACGGAACCTAAAGTGTGGTGTCACTTGGTCAGGGAGGGTTATGTCAATGGTCATGTCACATACCTCTTTTTAATATGTCGTGGTGGCATGTCGATGCACAGAAACGTGTTGTGGGGTTGTGTCTTGTTAGTACAGATGTACACATCCGATCAGAGTTAGAACTAATCGAATAGTCATGCCCACGGTTATGGGCGATCGACCAGATTCACTATGATTAGTTCCACCATTAATAACTACTTAATGGAACTGGTTAGAACAGATGGATGGATTGGGCCTATCTCAACATGGTGTAACATTGGGCAAAGATGATTAATTTGACTAATTAAACTTAACCATTTTTACTGCTTTCAACTTAACCCTGTGAAATGCTTGCTTTATGCAAAAATAACCCTAGCCTATCCTTGGAATCACTTGCATCATACCTCCCCTTGGTATGACTTGTTGAGTACCGAAAAGTAAGTACTCAGCCTTGCCTTTCTTCCCACCTCAGAGTTGGATGATGGAGCAGCAGAGGAGTTCGTGGATGAGTAGGCTTGTCACTACCATCGAGGATGCCCGTGGAGTGGACTTGCCACGCTGTGAGCGCCAGGTTGTGTTAATGATATGCCCTAGAGGCAACATGAATATGTTGGATATCACAGTCAATGTTTATGTATTAATGAATAAACTGTTATTGCGCTCCATGAAATAGACAATTTGTATTGATCAATAAGTATGTGACTTATTCATGAGACTCTTTATGTGATATGAATCTATTTCTAAATGATCCCTGATCATATATCATATGTATGGAATGAATATGATTCTAAGATCAACATATGTATTGATTGATGATCATGTCTCATGAATCATGGTATGAAGATACCAAATCAATAACGTGAACACATGTTAGAGAACATGTTGTTGGATATACCCACCTTGAGATATTGTAGGGATTTAATGTGCCATTAGTTGGTCTCAAGTAGTGTTGGTGCAGATCATCATGGATTCCAACATGTGTAATGACTTACTTAGGGACTACCGAACGCTACACCATAACTAAGTAGTTATAAAAGTAGTCTTTGGGTTTGCTATGAAACATGTAGTGGGATGTGAATGATCAAGATGAAATTTGCCCCTCCTATGGGAGAGATATCTCTGGGCCCGTCGATGTAATGGATTATGAAAGTGCATGGCCATGCCGAGTTGATTGATGAGTCAATCAACAGAAATATAATCCAATACGAGATCGAGTGAATGATTAAGCAATTGATAGGATGACACGTGTCTTGCCTATAGCTTAATTGATATCATGAGGAAAAGGGATCTATGCACACATTACAGGTTCAACCGATGTGATCTTTATGTATACTTTGGTGTCAATACGCGCTGCTGGGGCCTGTTGTTGACAGGTCGGCCGAGAAATGCTCTCAGATCATAAACAAGTATACATGAACCTACAAGGTAACACACTTAACAGGTTGAAACAAATATGCAAGTTGGACTCAGATAGGGCTCAGTTTAGATGAGAATCCGATTAGAGGTAGAGTCCAATGGGCCCTCTAGGCCCAGTTGGCTAACTCTATAAATAGAGAGGCAAGGGGTGGAGATCATAAGAAAGCAATTCACGTTAGACGCGAGTTGAGATCTGCCATGAGTGAACCCTAGCCACCACCTCCAAGCCAAACCCTAGGCGCGCGCCGAGTGCTCGCACAGAGGCGATCAGTGTTCCACTCTTGGATGTGTGGATATCGGTAGAGACACTGCTACGTTGCAGTGTAGATCGGCGAGGTGAGTCGGCAGTCGGGCAAACGGATTGTGGTGATCGGCTACTTCCGCAACCTCCCCGATGCGCATACATCGGACCGACTTCTCCAACGTAGTACCTGCGCGTCAATTGGTAATAATTTATAGTCCCTTACTCGCATGCTTTCCTGGAGTGTGCAGTAGAAAATTTTGATTTTATGCTATCGTAGCCTACATGTATTCCTACACCTACACCTCCCCTACCTCGGAGTCGGTGGCTCCTCGGCGTTCTCGGTGACCGCCACTTCGATGTCCACGGCGGCGGATGCGGGGGTGGGGTTCTCGGCGCCCTCCCCGATCGGCTCGGACTCGGGGCTCCCTCGCCGGCGGGGCCGTGGACGACAACCGCGATGGCAGAGGCTACATTGGATAGGCGAACCAAGGCCCTGTCCAACTCCGGCGGCACTTCACCGACGACGCCGGTCGCCTCTGGGTCCGCCTCTACCGTCGTCTCCCACTTGGTGCAGTCGGCCTCTGGCGGTGCGTCCAGCACCTCCACGTCGGCCAAGGACGGCTCGACGCCCCCCGCCCTGACCTGGGTCGACGACTCATTGGAGGCGGGCCGACTCGACCCCTCGAGAGGCAAGCTTTGGTCGGCAGTGCCGCTCGAGGGCTCGGCCATCTCCCCCAGCTCCTCGGTGCAGGTGTCAACGTCCAAGGCTAGGCTGTTCAAAAGAACTCGTCAGCACCAAACAGATGAAATACAACACGACATAACAAAGTGCAGTACTTACCTCTTGGAAGCCTTGAACCCCATCGTGAAGCGCCCAGCCCTATTCGGGGCTCCCGACGTCTCGCCCTTGCTAACCCCCTCTGGGGGGGGGGTTAGCCGCCTTGACCGTTGAGTCGGTCAACGATGAGGTGGGCTGGGCGCCCACCTCCCCCGAGTCCTCCGCATCGGAGGAGATGACAAGCTTGCGCTTCGTCTCGGGGATCTTCAGACTCCCCGGCGGCACCGTCTTCTCCTTCGATTTCGGTCGAGGGACCTCGGGCCTCTTCGACTTGGGGGTCAGTGAAGTCGTTCTTCGCCACCAGGGCCTCGGGGAATAGCGGCAGTGAGACGTACATGGCCATTTCCTATCAGCGTTAACACTCAGCAAGTGATGTGCTGAACAAAAAAAGAAGAAAAAGAAAAATAAAAGAAGAAGGAAGATCAGACTCACCTCTGGCCACGGGTTCAACAGGCATTAGCTGAACTGACCCCCCGAACCAAGATCCGCCGAGCTCAAGAAAAAGCTGACCATCCTCGACCGCACATGCTCGACGGGGTCCGTGGCCTCCCGAGTGGGGTCCCGGCTACCCGAGTACTCATACGCTGGCTTCACCCTCTCCTTGCTAGGCTGAAGGCACTTGATGCAAAGTTGAGTGCCACCCTCGCGCCAGTCAGACCCTGCTCCTTGAGGTTCTCCACCTTAGCGACGAGCTTGTCGACCTGGTCTTGCTCGGCCGCAGGGCAAACAGCCGACCAGGTGCTCGCCGAGGCCGGCTCTTGGTAGATCTTGGGAGAGATCGATGGCTCGTGGTTGCCGATGTAGAACCAATCGGCGTGTCACCCCTTGTGTGAGGAGGTTAGCTCGACAGGGATGTAGCGCCAAGCCATCTTCTCCCGAAATTGGATTTCGGCCCCACCGATCACTCCGTCAACGGTCCATTGGAGACAGAAATAGTGGCGGAAGAGATTGAAGTGCGGGTCTATCCCAAGATAGGCCTCACACATGTGAATGAAGATGGAAAGTTGAAGAATGGAATTGGGGTTGAGGTTGCAAAGAGCGATGTCGTAATAGTGGAGCAGGCCACGGACAAAGGGGTGGGTTGGTACTCCGAAGCAGCGGAGAAGGAAGGCAACAAAAATTACCAGTTCATGGGAGTCAAGGGTCGGAAATGGTTCCCCCTTGGGTAGACGCCACCGCACGATCTCCTGCGACGGAGGACGCTTGCCTGCTGCAAGTCCGTCATGATCTCCCCTCCCACGCGCTAGGGGACGAAGGTCGAGCTTCGCTCGGTCTCCTCGCTGCCTGCAGACGAGGACTTTGCCGCCTTCCCCGACTTTGTTGACTTCTTTGAGGCCATTGGCTTCAGCGAGAAGAGGTGGCGACCCTAGTGGAGGTAGATGATGCACCGGCAGTACGCATGGCAGCCTAGCAAGCTGAAGCGGCGTGGACCTAGGAGATGGAAGCAAGAGCGCGAGCGCAAAGAAGGCGAAAGCTTTTGCGAGAAGGATGAAAAAGAAGAGGGTGAAAGAGCAGATACTTAAAGAGGGAAGTAATGGGCTCGTCAGCTGTCGACCCCCGATTTTGAGTCGGGAATCTTTCGTGTTCATAGTACCATTTCCCTGGATCAAGTAGTTGGTACCCACGAATGCAGTACTGGATAATCAAGTGCACATGCACGAATAGTCTTACAATACCATTATTACATAAATAGGCCCGAAGGCATTGTTCATCCCACAGGACCTTATGGTCCGATTACAATATAAAAACAGAGTTTAGATAAGGCAGCGGAAAGAGGCGGCGGCTTGTCCATTGCCACGAGCAACGACCGGGACTAAGGTCTAATATGCGCCGTCGGTTCCTCGCCCTCCGGTAGTACGCGTAGGGGTCTTCGGATCTTCATTTCCATCACCGAAGGTTTGTGCGTATAGCAAGGGTGAGTACCAACCGTACTCGGCAAGTCGACACGAATTGATGCATATGATAGGGTTATTCAAAGAACATGGCTAGGGTTATTTTTGCGTAAAGCCGCCACAATTCTTTTCACAAGCCTATCGTCTAGCCAAAACAAGTTTTAATTTCACGCTTCATTAATCCGGCGACGGTTCTGTCTACCATCCATCGTGATTCCAAGGATGGCTTCCCGCCTCCGGTGCGTCATGATTTTCTGGGAGTCCACCCCTTCTCGCATTCCATCGCGAATAAAATCATCGTGCAAACCCATCCCAGTATTTTAAGTTCAAAGTCTAGCCAAGCGAAAGTCTTGTCACGATGCTCAATATCCATGAGCACGGCTATTCGAATAGATTGATTCATTCACACTTTGCAAGTGGATGTACACTTTACCCGTACTCCGCGACACCCAACAAATGAGCCTACGCCTCAACACATGAGACGGTCACGGCGAGCCTTTCGATAACCTTGCTTTGGCGTACCCGCTCCATGAACTTTAGCCCTCATGCACTCTAGCCGTCCTTTTCTAGCGGTGAGAGGAGTTCTGGCGCACCGGGGTAAGGGAAGACTTTCCAATCTTTAAGTTTAATTAGCATTCGTTTAATCCCACCATTCTTAACAAAGGTCGCAGCCTCATCCTCATCCCATAACCACATCATAGAGAACCATCTATGCAAGGATACGCCTCCGCTCGGCTATCTAGTCGGCTAGGTCTATACCCATTCGAGAAGTACGGTTGTCGGCTCGTTTCCGGCTATCTCATGGCTCGGTCCTTAATTGACCAGGGTCGGCACTTGCCTTTTCCGAATCCACCCAAATCATCCAGCCGCCCAGTCTAAAAACATTTGTACCGTACTTTCAATTTTCATCAAACTTAATTCATCATGGCCATGTGGCGCTTATGTCTCCACATGCCGAATCCCAACTACCTTCCCTAAGGTAGTTGCCCAAGCACAAAGCTTTTTCATAAAGTCATGAGTATGCATAAATCTAAGTATAGCATGGCTAAGCTGTTTACCGAAGTTATGCCTCGGTTATTTGTATCACATCGCGAGTTACAAGGAGTAATTCTAAAGGTAAACAATAGCAAGGTATAGCACAACAAGTATAGGTAACTCGGTAAGGCATGCATGTTTAGAATTTAAAATAACATCATTTCGCAAATGGGATCAATATGTTCAAAGGGTGTGAAGACTTGCCTTGCTCGCACACTTGAGAGGTGGGTCTTTAGCGGTGTTGATGCCGGTTTCTTCAGGCTCTACTCGTACGTGCGAAAGTTCAATTGAATTCGGTTAGAATTCAACAAAACACCGGGAGATCGAAAAGAACCACATAAGCCATGAAAACAACCCCAAAAAGTTTTGCCGAAAATTCTACTCGAGTTAGGACAAGGGTTGCGAAGAAAATCCGGGTTTTTGGAGTCGAGCCGATGTCCTAGGGTTTTCGCAGAGTCGACGATCGCAATTAAATTTGGAACTTATGTTTGAAAATATCAGCGAAGAAAATTCGTGCTCGAAATTTGAGGGTTTGAGCACAAAAGCGAAACCCATTTCGATGGCGGAAAAGAATTAAACGGAATCCGGATTGAAAACGATGCGAAATAGAATTCGAAAACGTCCGATTCCGATTTTTCAAACTTTGCACTGAGAAAACATGCGAGAAAATAATTTATTTTTGCCCAAAATTTTACTCAAGTCATCCCAAAATATTTTTCCCAATTTTCCAAAATTTTTCCTAATTTTTCCCTATTTTTCTTTTTTTTTTTTTTTTTCTTTCCTATTCTCTCGCGCCTTGTTCCATGCCCGCCAAGTGTTCGACCGGTGCCGGAGGAGAACGGAGGCGGCGGCGAGAGGGACAAGGCGGCGCAACGGGGACTTACCGGCGACGGCGGCTCGGGGAGGAGCAAGGGAGGCACGGGGGCCAGGCTTGCGCACGGCGGCGACGGCTAAACGGCGGCGGCCCTTGGTGGTGGTGCTCGGGAGCAGCGAAACGCGGCGGTGCGGTGGAATCGGCGGGCACCGCCCCTTTATAGGCGCAGCCAGGGACTCGGCGCGGGCGCGGGGTGGAAGGATGGGGAGTCGGCTCGGCGCGCGCGGGCGGTGACACGCGGCGGCCCGGGAGAGGCGGCACGGCGGCGCAACGCGGCGGCGAGGGCGCACGGCGCGGCGGGGTCCGGAGCGGCGTGCGCGCGCGAGTAGGGGCCGGGCGCGGCCCGGCCGCGTGGCGCGCGCGCGCGCGGCGTGGCCGGCACGGCGGGCGCAGCGACGCGGGCGCGGCGCGCGGGCGCGCGGGGTCCGGCTCGGGCGCGCTCGCGCGCGCGTGGCGCGGCGCGCGCGGCGCGGGCGCGCGTGCCGCGCGGCGCGTGGCGCGCGCGGCGCGGCGCGCGTGCCAGCGGCGCGTGGCGCGCGCGCGGGGGGCCGAGGCGCGGTTGGCGCGGCGCGGCGCGGCAGCGCAGCGGCGTGCGCGCGTATGGCGGGGCGAGCGCGGCGCGCGCGGCCGGGCCGGCGTCGGCGTCGAGCGATTTGTGACCAATGAACAGTGCACTTTCATTATTTTCCCGATTTTCTATTTTCTTTTCCCATTTTCTATTTTCTTTCCTCCTAAAAATTCCAAAATAAATCCTAATATTCTAAAAATAATTTTTAACTTTATATTTTAAACTTTTTCTTGACTTTCATTTTTCCATAATTATTTTTCATACTTATTTAAATTCTTTTTCCTAATTTTCATATTTCACCCATTTTTTTTTAAAAATACAATTCCCAAATTTCGAGTACGCCTCCCGAGAATTTTATTATTCATCTTGTGTTTTAATTTATCTCCTCCCAACAGAAATTTTTATTTTATATTACTCGAAATGCGTTTTCACAAATCCGCACTTTTCCCGATTCTTTTAAAACCACGATGCGACTTTCGCACCATCATTTTGTCAACTCCGAAAACTCCAAATACGCGAAAAGGGAATTGACCACGACTGAATTTATGCAAGCGGCAAATAAGAAACAAAGAAACCCGAGAAGAAGCAATAAACCAAGGTTTTTGAAAGTTCCGATTTTACGTTCCGATTTCGGTTTTTCCGATTTTCGGATGTTACATCGCGTTGTCCTCGACGGACGTGCGGCCGTTAACGGCATCCGTGACGTGCCCTATGCGCCCCAGCTAGTCCGCCTGCTTGTCTGCCACGTCGCCCAACCAGAGGATCCGGGATGTCGATTCCACAGAGTTGTTAATGGCACGTGCTGAAGGGTTACGCGCAGGCTATGCTAGCCGAAAACAAAACTTTTCTATCGCACAAACCAGGAACACTTGCAAGTAAGGGCCGATAGATCGTTACCGATTGGAGTATGCAGCGGAAATAGCCAATCGGGCTATCCGATCTGCAGGCGATCTTGGCCGATGACAAACAGGTTGCCGACGGCCGATTCCCGAGAGACGGCCGATTCACCAATCAGGCTGATTCGCCGATGCGCAACCGATTCGAGTCGTCCGACCGTGTTCTCGCGCCTCGCTCCGATGCGCTCGACCTCAGCCGATTCCACCAAAACCAATCGATCCGCCGCAGCCGCCCTTGCGTCATCGATCTACCGTAGTCGCCTCGCTCCGATTGCAGCCGATTTGTAGCTGATCAACAGCGCCACAATGTAGCAGCGCCTCTACCGGTATCCACACGTCCGGGGACAGAACGCCGAACACCCGTGTGCTAGCACGCGATGCAAGGCTAGGGTTTGGCTCGAAAGTGGGGAGGGTTTCCGTGGAGATTGATCTCGGCGTAATGCAATTCGATTGACATGCAGCAGCTCTCCACCCCTCACCCCTTTATATAGAGTTGGCCGACTGGGAGTAGTGGCCGATCAGGACTCTATTTTGAATCGGATCCTATCCAAATCTCATAGAGTTGGCCGCCCATACGTCGTAAGTCCATAGGACTCTATCCGATCGGATCCCTATCCGATCGAGCCGTATCCGAGTCCAACTCGAAAGCCTGTTCTTATCCCCTTAAGCCTGCGACCCTGTAGGTTCAGGTATACTTGGTTTCGGCTCGAGTCTAACTCATCCGATTTGTCAACAGTGGCGCCTAGCAGCACATATTGACACCATAGCATACAAGAATATAATATCGGCTTTGAACCTGTAATGTGTACACAAATCCCTTTGCCTCATGATACCAATTAAGCTATAGGCAAGATGTGTGCCATCCCTTCAATAGCTTAACCATTCACTCGAACCGTATTGGATTATCCGTCGTTGATTGACTCCTCAATCAACTTAGCATGGCCATGCATTTCCATAATCCATTACCTCGAGGGCCCGAGATATCTCTCCAAAGGAGGGGCAAATTCCATCTTGATCACTCACATCCCACTCCATGTTTCATAGCAAACCCGAAAACTACTTTTATAACTACCCAGCTTAAGAAATTGCGTTTGGTAGTCCCAAAGGAGGCTACTACACATGTTGGAATCCATGATGATCTCAAGTCTAAGGACTTTGCACCAACACTACTTGAGACCAACTAATGACACATTAATTCATGTAGTGTCTCATGGTGGGTCTATCCAACAATGTGTTCTCTAACACATGTGTCCATGTTTATTGATTTGGTATCTCCATACCCATGATCTATGAGACATGATGATCAATCAATAAACATGCCGATCTTAGTGTCATATTTGTTCCAATAATATGACATGTGATCGAGATCATTTAGAGATAGATTCATGTATAAAGAGTCTCATAAATAAGTCACATACTTATTGATCAATACAAGATGTCTATTTCATGGAACCGAATAACACTTTATTCATAAATACATAAACATTGACCATGATATCCAACATCTCCATGTTGCCTCTAGGGCATATCACTAACAGCTCTCTCACTTGCACTAGAGTCAATCATGTAAGTATCTAATACCCATTGCTCTTGTGTGCGTCTCATGTTTCGGCCGAGGGAGAGGTTTTGTCGGCGGATCGGCTATGTTGAGATCCGTGTGCACTTTGCATATCTTGACATCACCTCTGTCCACTATCTCGTGGATGAGATGATATCGCCAAAGTATGTGTTTGGACTTCGATGTGACCTCGGCTTGGCTTGCGCAATGGCTCCACTATTATCATAACAGAGAAACATTGGACCAGTCGTACTAGTCATCACACCAAGCTCAGAAACGAATTTCTTGATCCAAACAGCCTCCTTTGTAGCTTCTGAAGCAGCAATGTACTCGGCCTTCGTTGTTGAGTCAGCAACAATATCCCGCTTGGAACTCTTCCACTGACGCGCCTCTGTTCAGGCAGTAACACGAACCCAGATTGCGATCTATAATCATCCTTGTCCTGTTTGGAAGCTAGCATCGGTGTAACCACTTACAACGAGCTCTTCTTCACCTCCATAGACTAGGAACATATCCTTAGTTCTTCTCAAGTACTTAAGGATATTCTTTACTTAGCAGATCTAGTGACCTTCACCTGGATCTCGATCGTATTTGCTCGTAGCACTCAAAGCGTACGAGACATCCGGACGTGTACAAAGCATGGCATACATGATGGATCCAATTGCCGAAGCATATGGAACCATACCCATCTTATTCCGCTCATCATGTGTCCGAGGACACCGATTCTTGCTAAGATTAATGCCATGTGACATGGGCAAGAAACCTTCCTTGGAATCATGCATGTTAAACCTTTTAAAAACCTTGGCAATGTATGTACTTTGGCTTAATCCAATTAGCCTCTTGGATCTATCTCTATAGATCCGAATGCCCAATATGTATGCTCCTTTCTCCTAAGTCTTTCATGGAAAAACTATTTTTCAATGAAGACTTGACGGATTCTAGCATAGGGATATCATTTCCAATCAACAATATGTCATCCACATATAAGATTAGAAATACAATTGCGCTCCCACGATCTTTTTGTAAACACATGCCTCCTCTTCGTTTTTGATGAAACCAAACCCTTTGATTATTTCATCAAAACGAATATTCCAACTCCGAGATGCTTGCTTCAATCCATAAATGGATTTATGTAGCTTGCATATCTTTTCGGTGATTGTGGATCGACAAAACCCTCAGTTGTATCATGTATACATCCTCGCTTAGGTTTCCATTTAGGAAAGCTGTTTTGCCATCCATCTCGCGATTTTTCATAATCGAAATATGCAACGCGCTAGGATAATCCGAATAGATTTAAGCATTGCGACGGGCGAGAAGGTTTCATCATAATCAACTCCTTGAATCTGTTTAAATCCTTTTGCCACCAATCACGCCTTATAGATGTGAACATTTCCATCCATATCGGCCTTTTCTTGAAAATCTATTTATACTCAATGGTTTTTACACCATCGGTGGATCAACCAAGTTCCAAACTTGATTGTCGTACATGGATTCTATTTCGGATTTCATGGCTCCAAACCACTTGTTGGAATCGGTCCTACCATCGGTTCCTCATAGGTCTTAGGCTCATCGTTGTCCAACAACAATATATCACGTTGTTCCGCACTGTGTACTGTCGGCGCACGACGTGATCTTTCGACCTCCATGGGGCCGGTGTATCTACAACCGGTGGCGCAACACTTTTCTCCTCCTGTTGTGGTTCTCGTGGTCGCCGAAACATTTTCTCGGTGTTTCTTGAACTTCTTCAAGATGCACCCTCGCTCCCACTAACCCTTCTTGAAAGAAACTCTTTCTCCAAGAAAACACCGTGTTGGCGACAAACACTTTGCCTTGTTCCCGATTATAAAAGTAATATCCCTTAGTTTCCTTAGGATATCCCACAAAGAAGCACTTGTCAGATTTGGGTGTGAGCTTGTCAGACTGTAAACGTTTTACATAAGCTTCGCATTCCCAAATTTTGAGAAAAGACAGACTAGGGGGTTGCCCTGTCCATATCTCATATGGTGTCTTTTCAACCGACTTAGATGGAACTCTATTTAGTGTGAACGCAACTGTTTCAAGAGCATATCCCCGAAAGATAACGGAAGATCACTTTGGCTCATCATCGACCGCACCATGTGCAACAAGGTGCGATTTCTCCGTTCGGACACTCCGTTCCATTGTGGAGTTCCCGGCGAAGTCAACGTGGAACAATTCCACAATCTTTCAGATGATTACCAAACTCTTGGCTCAAGTATTCCCCTCCACGATCTGATCGTAGAAACTTGATTGTTTTCCCTAAATGATTTTGTACTTCATTATGGAATTCTTTGAACTTTTCAAAGGATTCGGACTTATGCCTCATTAAGTAGATATAACCATATCTACTAAAGTCATCGGTAAAGGTAATGAAGTACGATAACCACCTCGGCCGTTGAGCTCATTGGTCCACATACATCGATGTACGAGTGCTAACAAGTCACTTGCTCTCTCACCGTGTCCCGTGAAAGGTGCCTTTGTCATCTTACCAAGTAAACAAGACTCACATGTCTCAAATGATTCAAAATCAAAAGAGTGAAGCAATCCATCCTTATGGAGTTTCTCCATGCGTTTCTTATTTATATGGCCTAAGTGACAATGCCGGATAAACGTGGGGTTTGTATCATTAGAGAGTTGCCTTTCGTATTAATGTTATAGATGGGAGACGCTTCAAGATTCAAAACGTATAATCTATTGACCAATAGAGCATGAAAATAGAACATATCTCTGAGATATATTGAACAACCATTGTCCATTGATCTAAAATCATATCCTTCCGCTTGCAAGAGGAAATAACGTTTTGACATAGTGTTGGAACACAATAACAATTGTTTAATTCCAAAACTAATCTCCGAAGGTAGATGAAGTGGTACGTGTCGACAAGAATCGTAGCAACGCTTGCTCCATTGCCGACGTGCGGGTTCACCTCGCCCTTCTTAAGCCTCTACTTCTTCTCATTTCCCGCAACGATTTGCAAATATGAGCTACCGATCCGGTATCAAATACCCTAGAGTTAGTAGGTGAAGTAGCAAGATTAATGTTTATAACATTAATACCGAAGCGTAAGTCGTACTTTGCTTCTTTTTGAGATCCCGCATGTACTTCTTGCGCCTTTTCAGTGACTCGTCTCCTTGCAATAGAAGCAAACGACATCCGATGCCGCCGACCCTTTTTGCCCTTCTTTCCATTAGAGGCACTCGCGATCTCATCGGGAGTTAACTTCCTCTTGTGCAAAGTTTATTGACAGTGGTTTACGCTTAGCCTTCGCATCATCATCACATGATGACCGTTTTTCTGGATACTCTCCTCACTGCCTTTAGCATCCCATGCAATTCAGCCAAGGTCTTATCCATACTGTTCATGTGATAATTCAATATGAAAGGCTCGAAGCTCGGAGGGAGCGACCGGAGAATCACGTCGTAGCCAACTCTTGGTTAAGAGGGAAACCTAGTTTCTAAAGACTCTCGATATAGCCAATCATCTTTATCACATGCGGATGACGGTGTCACATCCCGGGTTTTTCCTAATTCATTTAAATAATTTACCCCGAAATAATCGGAATTTCGAAATTAACCTAGAGTCAACCTATAATTTTAAAATGCAATTAATAAATGGAAATGACATGGTAGGATTTTTCTTGAATTCTCGCATGTCAAAATACGCTAACGGATTTTTATCGGAATTTTTAGAGTACTCTAAGTATTTTTTAATCAATTAAATAAGAAATCAGAATTAAATTAAGTCCCTAAATCCCTTTTTCCTTTTTTTCCTTTTTCTTTTTTTTTCCCCGTACCGCCCGTACGGTTCCCGCTCTTCGCTCGTGCCGGCCGTCGGCCCGACACTGCCTGCCCCAAGCCTCCTCCCGCGTGCGCGCCGCTCCTCCCTGGTCGTGGGCCGAGGCCCACGGCAGCCGCCGCGCCGCGCAAGTCTGCGGCCCTCCCTTGCGCCGCGGGCCACCGACAGTGGGCCCCACCCGTCGAAGCCGCCTCCTCGCACCCGGCCGCCAGCGCGCGCCGCCATAGCCGCGCCGCTCTCCTCTTTTCGCGCGATTCCGCGCGCCCGCGCCGCGTGGCCCCACGCCGGCTCCGCCCGCGCCGTCGCACCCGTGCCCGTTTTTCCCGCACGCCGAAACGGCCGCCGCCGCCCCAAACGGCCGCGATTTTTCTCTCTCTTTTCGAGTCCAAAACGAACGGCGAGGTTTTCTCGGCCATCCCGTGCCCGATTCGATCTCTTTCCGCTCTATAAAATCCCCTCGCGCGCCGCGCGTTCCCCTTTTGGTTCCCCATGCGCTAGCCCCAAAACCCGCCGTCGCCATCGTCGTCGTCTTCGTCGCCCGTGAGTGCGCGCCGCCCTCTTCCTTTTTGGTTTTTTGGTCTCTCCCGAACCGCTTCCGCGCGCGCTTTCCGCCTTCTCGCCGTGTTTCCGCACCCGCGGCACCCTCCGCCGCCGTCGCAGTGTCGCCGGAGGCCGGCCGGGCCGCAGCGCGCCATGGCCGGCGGCGAGCTCGAGCCGCCGCCGTCCAAACCCTAACCCTAGCGCCGCTCTCTCGCGCCGTCCGATCTTTCTGGACGGGCGGATCCGCACCGTCCGATCGCGCCGCCGATCCAGCCGCCGGATCGCGCCACGTCGCCGCAATCCGCCGCTGGATCGCGCCACGTGGCAGCAATCCGCCGCCGCGCCCGGCTCCGCGCGCGGCCGGCGCCGACGCCCTAGGCCGACGCGCCGGCCGACGCCGCGCCCTAGGGACGCCGCCCGCCGACGTCATGCTGCCGACGTCAGCCCCGAGCCGCGCGTGGATGACGTCATCGGGGGACTTAATTGCGCAATAAATAATTTAATCTTTTCGTTTAGTTTAAAAATCGCAATTAAACTTCTAAAATTCATATCTTTTGAATCCGAGCTCCGTTTTAGTCCATTCAAATTTCATTAAATCCAGAAAAATGTCAAGAATCCATTAAAATTACTTTTCAGTGCTGTTTCAGTAGACTTTTTAGGGTGTTTGTTGAGTGCTTTGTTTGTCGTGTAGATCCCGAGTTTTCCGGCGAGCCCGTTCTCTTCGAAGTAGTCGCCGAGATTCCTCGCCTCCGAGCAAGGCAAGTCATACCCTACATTGACCATATTGTACCTATTTTATGTAAATACCTCTTTTCGTTCAAATATTGCATATGTTTTAGAATGTCATTTCATGGGATGTTCATGCCTATTTTACTCAACTATAGGATTGTTTACCTTATACCATTGATAACTTGGGGTCCAATGTGACTAGATGATAGCTTAAGGTTGCTTAGTTATGCTTAGCGCAACTAGCTCACTTAAGGGAATCACACTAATCGAGAGTATTACTAAAGTTGACCTTCCGATGGTATTAAGATATGACCTTGTTTTTAATAATATTGAATTATGAAAAGGTGGGTCGTGAGCACATGGTTGGACTTTGGTTAGCGTGCTCATGACGATTAAGGACCGGTTCTCGGGAAACCCCGGAAGAAATGCCGTGCATACCACAAGCCGGATGGGTAATGGCCGGGCCCGTAGCGTAGCCGTCTCTAGTTAACGTATCCCGAGAGGGTGGGCGTGATGGAGTTGGGTCGGCCCCGGTTTTAAGGGTTGATCAGCTTCCGGATTCACCGCGGCACTAGAGGGGCTGCCCATTGCCCAATGGGAATGGGGGCGAAACCTTGGTGTGGTACGATTGATTAGAGGGGTTATGTGAAGGGTCCCGTCACAATCCTTTCCGGGCACCGTGGTGGTGCACCGGCGCATGGTAACGTGTTGTGGGATTGTGTCTTGTGGGTACAGTGTACACCTCGATCGAGTAAAAACTATTTGAATAGCCGTGCCCACTGCACGGGCGATCGACCAGATTCACCTTGATTAGTCTCACTTTTTATTCGAATAAAATGTGGAAGCATGACTAGTGCAGTGGATGGATGGGCCTCGTTGCAACGTGGTTTGAGCGTTGGACAACGTTTATTTAATACGCTTAAATATTACTACTGTTTTTCTTGTCTTCAAATACTATTATTATATACTGCAAATGCGTTTATGCAAATCGAGCCCCTTGACCTTTCCTTGTTATTTATCTTGCATCATGTCCCCTTTTCCGGTGTGACTTGTTGAGTACAAAGGTGGTTGTACTCGCCTTGCTTCTTTTTCCCCCTTCGGTGCCGAGGTTGAGATCGAGGTCTCCGAGGAGGTGTAGGCTTGTTCTCGTCAAGGTTTAGCCGTGGAGTTGGTGTTTCGCTCGCTCGTGTCAAGTTTAGCTTAAGTCGGTTTTATTTTCCTTTCCGCGCATTTGTGTAACTCTTTTATATTGTTTCTAAGACGAGGATTCTCGTATTATCAATAATGTCGATTTGTGTACTCGGTGATTCTCGGACGAGGATGTAATGCACAAATTAGCTGCGAAATTCGGTGTGAATTTCGGGCGTGACAAGTTGGTATCGAGCCTTCCGTGACTCGTAGGACAAGCCAACTGGAAACCTTAAGAGCCCTCTAATTCTTTTCATGTGCATATGTTTTGAAAAAGAAAGGGTTGTTTTGAAAAGTGGAGTCGTCTAGGGTTTAGGAATTGCGAAAATGGGATGTTGGTCGTGGGTTTTGAGCATGTTTTGATTTTCCCACTCCTTTGTTTCTATAGATGGCAGGTTCCCCATGACGCACTCTGGAAAAGGGATGACAGGCTTCGTTGCAGAGCTGGCGCGTATGGCCCTTGCAGTTGGATATCCCGAAGCACCGGAGTATACAACAGTTGCGCCTCTCAGTGGCGAGTTGCCCTACCGTGTTCGGTTGGAGGTTCACGGGTTTGTGGGAACGTGTCTTCCCAACATGGAGGTCACAGCTTCCGGAGGCACGTCAGATCACGCTTGTCAAGAAGCCGCCTACCTGATGTTAGCCAGGATGAGGGAGCTGCATGATGCTGACCTTCGCACCTCCTCCTACCGCTACCATCCCCGTCGAGGTAGTTCCTCGAGGTCGGTGCATTCAAGTCGACGGCGAGAGGAGAATGACTCTACCTTCGGTCACATGTGCACCGTGCTCAAAGGACTGGATCAGATGCACTCTGACCTACACAAGGCGACCAAAGAGCTGAACGACAAGAAGATGCTGAGGATCGCGCGGCTGCAGGACGAAGTGGTTCGTCTGAAGAAGGAGGTAGCTGAGTTGAAGGGACTCCCGCCACCAGTTGGGGTTAGACTCCGCACTACGCCTCGGAAGACCACCACCGCGCCCGTCCGTATCCAACTGGCACCTCGGATTCCACCGCCTTCCCGCTCCACCCGCTCCAGCTCAAGCGCCGGTTCCAGTTCCTCCTGCTCGCAGTTCCCGCCCTCACCTTTGCTCCACCTCGGCGAATCAAGGCGGAGGTGGCGTAATGGTTGGATCTCCGTCTCCGGTGACTCAAGCTTAGAGAATTCGGGTGAAGACATGGACTCCGAAGAGACTCGAGATTCCTCGAGGAAAGAGGCGGGATCGGTTGGCTACGGAACCGATTCGAAGAGTCCAAGTCGAGGTGACGCCCGAGGACTCCAGGAGCCGTTCGGAAGAATGGGGATCTTCGAAGGAAGCGCCACTCCTCGTCTCGTGGATCGTTCTAGTTGCCCTCCTTAGTTTTACCGTTTAACTTAGTTTGTCTTCTTGGTAGTTGCTGTGTGTTAGGCGCTGTGTGTGGGATAGCGGCGTCGATATCAATTGTGATATGACTCGACCAATTAAGGATGTTTGGTGTTTTTCCTTGTTTTTAGTCAAGATCGAACAATGCATTTGAATTCAAATAATAAAGATTAGTTCTAAGTCTGTCTGTTTTTCTTCTTTTCTCTCTCTTCTTTGGTCGTCTCCTTCGGATGGTGAACACCAGACAGCGGGCGAATGTAAACAATGGGCGTCGGTGCCAACAACAACGAGGCTCACGACGCCAATGGCAATGCTCCTCCACCGCCACCCAAGAATCCCACCATTGCTCAAGTGCTCGCTTCACGACACAGATGATGGCTGCAATGATGCAGCAAATGCAACAACAACACCATCGGATGCAACGGCAGATGCTTGCAACAAATGCAAGAACAGCGTGCAGAACAATCGGTTGCCGCCCCACCACCCCACCCAAGCCGCGAGTTCCTTCGTGTCCGACCGCCGACCTTCTCCAAGACCACTAATCCCATGGAGGCTAACGATTGGCTTCATGTCATAGAGAAGAAGTTAGATCTGCTGCAAGGTACGGATCGGAGAAAGTCTCGTTTGCCACTCATCGCCATGTGGTCCCGCTTCACTTGGTGGGACAACTATTTGGTTACTCACCGGCGGGAGCAAGCAGCTTACTGGGAAGAGTTTCGTCGCCAGACCGCACACATTCCCGGGGAATAGTTGCACGAAAAGCGTGAGTTCCGTTCCCTTGAGCAGGTGTATCGGATCGATTCGAGTATCTCGCACGAGTTCAATCGTCTTGCCCGTTATGCCCCGAAGATGTGCGCACCGATGCGTAAAGGCGGGAAAAGTTTTTGGCTGGTTTGGATGATGAACTCACGGACAAGCTTATCTCCGGAGAATATGCTAACTTTGAGAAGCTGGTTGACAAGGCCATTCGACAGAAGATCAACGCAACAAGATGATCAAGAAGAGAAAAGTATTCCAGCCCCGACCTCCTCAACAAGGGGAAATCAGCAGAGGCCGCGTTTCATGCCCGGAAGTCGAATGGACCTACCACCATGATTGTTCGTCGGCATCGGCCTTATCACCCAGGGAATTTCCAAACCGGCGTAGTGGCGGTGGTCGCAACGGCGTACTCCAGCCCCGCGCCCTCGGCGCCATCCCAAGAATGATCCACCCACCACCTCCAAGGAAGGACTCGGAGGAAAGCCGGGGTTTGTTTCAACTGTGGTGACCCAGGGCATTTTGCGATAAGTGTCCAAAGCCAAGACGCGCCGGGCCAAGGTTCATCCAGGCTCGAGTCAACCATGCGTCCGCCGAGGAAGCACGACCGCTCCCGGTTATACGGGTATGTTTTCTCGTAAACTATACTCCCGCCACGCTTTATTTGATTCTCGGCGCTACACATTCTTTTATCTCAAAGCAATTTGTTGGGGCACATGGGTTGTCAGTAGTGGGACTTAAGATACCTATGCGGGTTCAAACCCCTGGAAACCACTTGGAGACCACTCAGTATTGTCCCTCAGTGACCATAGAAATCCAAGGATCTATGTTTCTAGCCAACCTTATCCTCCTTCAGTCCAAAGGCATAGATGTCATTCTTGGGATGGATTGGTTGTCCGACATAAGGGAGTAATTGACTCGCGCTAGTCGCACCATTACTTTAATTAATACGAAAGGAGAAAGAGTTGTTTTTCGCTCTCCCATGCAAGTCAAGTCCATAGTAAGTTTGAATCATGCTTCCATCGGGGAATCGTCCGAAATGGCGGCCAAGACCCCTGTGAAGTTAGAGGATATCCCCATCGTCAGAGAATACCCTGAAGTTTTCCCCGAAGACTTAACTCAGATGCCACCAAAAAGGGAAATTGAATTCCGGATTGATCTAGTACCCGGGACCGCCCCAATACACAAGAGGCCATATAGGATGGGAGCCAACGAGTTGGCCGAAGTAAAGAAGCAAGTGGATGAACAGTTGCAAAAAGGGTATATTCGCCGAGCACATCGCCTTGGGGTGCTCCGGTGATTTTCGTGGAAAAGAAAGACAAGACCAAGAGGATGTGTGTCGATTATCGCGCCCTCAATGAGGTTACTATCAAGAACAAGTATCCCCTACCACGGATTGATGATTTATTCGATCAACTTAAAGGGGCCAAGGTATTTTCCAAGATATACCTGCGATCGGGTTATCATCGGTTGAGGATTCGGGAAGAGGACATTCCCAAGACCGCCTTCACCACTGTGTATGGACTCGTGCGAGTGTACGGTCATGTCTTTTGGGTTAACCAACGCACCGGCTTTCTTTTTGAATCGATGGACAAGGTGTTTATGGAGTTCTTGGATAAATTTGTGGTGGTGTTCATTGACGACATTTTGGTCTACTCTAAGTCGAGGAGGATCATGAGCAACATCTTCGGACAAGACTCGAGAAGTTGAGAGATCATCGGCTCTACGCCAAGTTTAGCAAGTGTGCTTTCGGTTAAAGGAGGTACAGCCTCGGCCACATTGTGAATGCCCAAGGAGTAGCCGTGGATCCAGCAAATGTGGAATCGGTTACCAAGTGGACCCCGCCTAAAACGGTTACGCAAATCTGAAGTTTTCTTGGACTTGCGGGTTACTACCGCCGCTTCATTGAGAACTTCTCCAAAATCGCCAAGCCGATGACTCAACTGTTGAAGAAAGATGAGAAGTTTAAGTGGTCGGCGAGAATGCAACAAGAGTTTTGAAGAGCTCAAGAGAAAGTTGGTGTCTCGCACCGGTGTTGATACCGCCCGACCCAAAAAGGACTTCCAAGTTTATTGTGATGCATCTCGCCAAGGGTTGGGATGTGTGTTGATGCAAGAAGGCAAAGTGGTCGCATATGCATCTCGTCAATTGCGCCCACACGAAAACAACTACCCCACTCATGATCCGGAGTTATCCGCAAGTGGTTCATGCACCGAAGATCCGGCGACACTACCTAATTGGTAATCGTTGTGAAGTGTATACGGATCATAAAAGTCTTAAGTACATTTTCACCCAACCGGATTTAAACCTCCGACGAGAAGATGGTTGGAACCGATCAAAGATTATGACTTAGGGATACATTACCATCCCTAAGCAAAGCTAATGTGGTTGCGGATGCACTAAGCCGAAAGAGTTACTGCACCACCCTCGTGTCGAAGGAATGTGTGACCAGTTGCGCAGAATTCGAGCATCTAAATCTACGAGTGGTGGATTTTGGTTTTGTGGTCGCTCTCGGAAGCCCAACCCACTCTCATTGATCAAATTCGGCTGCTCGGGCATCGGATCCCGAGATGGCGGAACTCAAGAAGAACATGAGAGTCGGAAAAGCTCGTGGTTTTACTAAGACGAACATGGCACCATTTGGATGGGAAAGAGATTGTGTGTGCCGGAAGACAAGGATTTGAAAAAGACGATCCTTACGGAAGTTCACCAAACCCAATACTCAATTCACCCTGGGCAAGACAAAGATGTATCAAGATCTTAAAGAAAAGTTTTGGTGGGTCGGTATGAGGAGGGAGATAGCCGAGTTTGTTGCACTTTGTGATGTTTGTCGGCAAGTGAAGGCGAACATCAACGGCCACGGATACGTTGCAACCACTTCGATTCCGAGTGGAAATGGGAAGAAATTGGAATGGATTTCATCACGGGTTTACCCCGCACAACGTCGGGATATGACTCAATTTGGGTCGTGGTGGACCGACTCACCAAGGTGGCCCACTTCATACCGACATACTACCTACTCGGGGAAGAAGTTAGCGAGCTTTATCTCGCAAGGATCATGTGTTTGCATGGCGTGCCTAAGAAGATCGTGTCCGATAGGGAAGTCGGTTACTTCCAAGTTCGGAAGAAGTTGCAAGAAGAACTCGGCACCGTTTGAGTTTTAGCACGGCCTATCATCCGCAAATGTACGGTCAAACCGAGAGAGTGAATCGATTTTGGAAGACATGCCGAGAGCATACACGCTCGATTTTGGAAAAGCGTGGGACAAAAGCTTGCCCTATGCAATTCTCTTACAACAACATATCGAGCCGCATTCAAATGGCACCGTATGAAGCACTGTATGGACGGAAATGCCGCACACCCCGTTCGGGATCGACGGGTGAGCGCCGCTTGTTTGGCACGAAGTAATAAGTGAAGCGAGAGAAAAGGTCCGAGTGATTCGAGAAAGGTTGAAGATTGCGCACCGACGTAAGAGCTATGCGGATAATCGTCGAAGAGATCTCGCTTTTGAAGCAGGGGATTTTGTGTATCTTCACGTTACACCACTCCGGGAGTACACCGTTTCCAAATCAAAGGTAAGTTGGCACCACGTTTCGTGGGACCATACAGATTCGGGAACGTCGAGGAGAAGTGGCCTATCGCTCGAGCTTCCTCCAACATGACTCGGTATTCACGACGTGTTTCATGTGTCCCAGTTAAAGAAGTGTTTAAGGGTACCGGAAGAGCGGCGAGTCCGGACTCAGATTGAAATCCAAGAGGACTTAACCTATGTAGAGAGACCAAGCACGTATTCTTGAGGTCGGTGAAAGGAGGACTCGGAACAAGGTTATCGGGTTTTGCAAGGTTCAATGGACTCATCACTCCGAGGAAGAAGCTACTTGGGAACGAGAAGATGAGCTAAAGGCCGCGCACCCGCAACTCTTCGCGGTACCTCTCGAATCTCGGGGTCGAGATTCCGTTTAAGGGGGTAGGTTGTCACATCCCGGGTTTTTCCCTAATTCATTTAAATAATTTACCCCGAAATAATCGAATTTCAAATTAACCGGAGTCAACCTATAATTTTAAAATGCAATTAATAAATGGAAATGACATGGTAGAATTTTTCTTGAATTCTCGCATGTCAAAATACTCTAACAGATTTTTACTGGAATTTTTAGAGCACTCTAAGTATTTTTTAATCAATTAAATAAGAAATCGGGAATTAAATTAAGTCCCTAAATCCCTTTTTCCTTTTTTTTTTTTTTTTTTTTTTTTTTCCCGTACCGCCCGTACGGTTCCGCCTCGCCCGTGCCGGCCGTCGCCCGACACCTGCTCCGCCCAAGCCTCTCCCCGCGCGCGCGCCGCTCCTCCTGGCCGTGGGCCGAGGCCCACGGCAGCCGGCCGCGCCGCGCAAGTCCGCGGCCTCCCTTGCGCCGCAGCCACCGACAGTGGGCCCCACCCGCCGGAGCCGCTCCTCGCACCCGGCCGCCTGGGCCGCCGCCGCCATAGCCGCGCCGCCCTCCCTCTTTTCGCGCCGATTCCGCGCGCCGCACCGTGTGGGCCCCACGCCGGCTCCGCCCGCGCCGCGCACCCGTGCCCGTTTTTCCCACGCCGAAACGGCCGCCGCCGCCCAAACGGCCGCCGATTTTTCTCTCTCTCCGAGTCCGAAACGAACGGCGAGGTTTTCCCGCCATCCCGTGCCCGATTCGATCTCTTTCCGCTCTATAAAATCCCCTCCTCGCCGCCGCCGTTTCCCCTTTTGGTTCCCCATGCGCTAGCCCCAAAACCCGCCGTCCGCCATCGTCGCCGTCTCCGTCGCCGGGTCGAGTGCGCCGCCGCCCTCTTCCTTTTCGGTTTTTCGGCTCCTCCCGAACCGCTCCCGCGCGCCTTTCCGCCTTTCCGCCGTGTTTCCCGCACCCGCGGCACCTCCGCCGCCGCCGCAGTGTCGCCGGAGGCGGCCGGGCCGTCGCCGCCATGGCCGGGCGGCGAGCTCGAGCCGCCGCCCAAACCCTAACCCTAGCGCCGCTCCTCTCGCGCCGTCCGATCTTTCTGGACGGCGGGATCCGCACCATCCGATCGCGCGCCGATCCGGCCGCCGGATCGCGCCACGCCGCCGCAATCCGCCGCCGGACAAGCGCCACGTGGCAAGAATCCGGCCGCGCGCGCCCGGCCTCGGCGCTAGCCAGTCGTGTGCCGACGCCGCCCTAGGGCCGACGCCACCGCTGACGCCATGCCGACGTCAGCCTGAGCCGCGCGTGGATGACGTCATGGTGGGACTTAATTACGCAATAAATAATTTAATCTTTTCGTTTAGTTTAAAATCGCAATTAAACTTCTAAAATTCATATCTTTTGAATCCGAGCTCCGTTTTAGTCCATTCAAATTTCATTAAATCCAGAAAATGTCAAGAATCCATTAAAATTACTTTTCAGTGCTGTTTCAGTAGACTTTTTAGGGTGTTTGTTGAGTGCTTTGTTTGTCGTGTAGATCCCGAGTTTTCCGGCGAGCCCGTTCTCTTCGAAGTAGTCGCCGAGATTCCTCGCCTCCGTGAGCAAGGCAAGTCATACCCTACATTGACCATATTGTACCTATTTTATGTAAATACCTCTTTTTCGTTCAAATATTGCATATGTTTTAGAATGTCATTTCATGGGATGTTCATGCCTATTTTACTCAACTATAGGATTGTTTACCTTATACCATTGATAACTTGGGGTCCAATGTGACTAGATGATAGCTTAAGATTGCTTAGTTATGCTTAGCGCAACTAGCTCACTTAAGGGAATCACACTAATCGAGAGTATTACTAAAGTTGACCTTCCGATGGTATTAAGATATGACCTTGTTTTTAATAATATTGAATTATGAAAAGGTGGGTCGTGAGCACATGGTTGGACTTTGGTTAGCGTGCTCATGACGATTAAGGACCGGTTCTCTGAAACCCCGGAAGAAATGCCGTGCATACCACAAGCCGCATGGGTAATGGCCGGGCCCGTAGAGTAGCCGTCTCTAGTTAACGTATCCCGCAGAGGGTGGGCGTGATGGAGTTGGGTCGGCCCCGATTTTAAGGGTTGATCAGCTTCCGGATTCACCGCGGCACTAGAGGGGCTGCCCATTGCCCGATGGGAATGGGGGCGAAACCTTGGTGTGGTACGATTGATTAGAGGGGGTTATGTGAAGGGTCCCGTCACAATCCCTTTCCGGGCACCGTGGTGGTGCACCGCGCACGGTAACGTGTTGTGGGATTGTGTCTTGTGGGTACAGCTTGTACACCTCTCGATCGTAGTAAAAACTATTCGAATAGCCGTGCCCACGGCTTACGGCGATCGACCGATTCACCTTGATTAGTCTCACTTTTTATTCGAATAAAATGTGGAAGCATGACTAGTGCAGGTGGATGGATGGGCCCGTTGCAACGTGGTTTGAGCGTTGGACAGCGTTTATTTAATACCGCTTAAATATTACTATGCTTTTCTCGTCTTCAAATACTATTATTATATACCGCAAATGCTTTTATGCAAATCGAGCCCCTTGACCTTTCCTTGTTATTTATCTTGCATCATGTCCCCTTTTCCGGTGTGACTTGTTGAGTACGGTGGTTGTACTCAGCCTTGCTTCTTTTCCCCTTCGCGCAGGTTGAGATCGAGGTCTCCGAGGAGGTGTAGGCTTGTTCTCGTCAAGGTTTAGCCGTGGAGTTGGTGTTCCGCTTCGCTCGTGTCAAGTTTAGCTTAAGTCGCTTTTATTTTCCTTTCCGCCGCATTTGTGTAACTCTTTTATATTGTTTCTAAGACGATGATTCTCGTATTATCAATAATGTCGATTTGTGTACTCGGCCGATGCCCGGACGAGGATGTAATGCACAAATTAGCCGCAGAAATTCTCGGTGTGAATTTCTGGCGTGACAAACGGGATTCCCTCAACAAGCTCGCACGCAAACAAGGACTTCGAGGTGTTGAACCTCTCGGCCCGAGCTTGGTTCTCAAATATGCCACGCAGCTCCTAAATAATAGTGTGAGCATTACGCTCTCATATTGCTTCTGAAGCTCAGGGGACATTGTAGCTAGCATGAGACAACTTATGTCTAGGGCATCATTAGTGTGCTTCTCGTAAGCCCTCCGTGCGCTTGCAGAGCATTGTTAGGCAAATCATCCGGATAAGGTACTTCAAGAACGTACTCCTTACGCTCTTGCTTGAGAACAATTCTCAAGTTGCGATACCAATCCATAAAGTTTGTTCCATTTAATTTTTCCATTTCGAGAATAGATCGCAAATTAAAGGTACCGGGTGTAGTATTAGCTGCCATTTATTCTACAACAAAAAAGCAAAGTTTAGCACAATGTTTATGCTATGTCTTTTGTTAAACAATTTAACATAAGACTCTCATTACGTATTTTACACCTTTCCTCTAGGTTACGTATTGGGTCAAGATCCACATGTTAGTTAATTTCTAGTGAGCTTTGGCATCACGCTAGAAAATTAATAACATCGGTAAGCAACACCTTGCTAATCACATCTCTATGTGACTCTTGTTGTTGGTGTGGCATCTCCATGCCCCGGCGCCAACCTATGCCCCAAGGCCCAAAACTGTTTTGATAGCCTTGTTAAGTAAACCAAATGCTCCTGCTATATATGTCCGACATATACCCCTCGTGTTATGATAGAGAATGGCACTCTGCTTTGGCGGACCCACCATTGACGAGCATAACGGTGACGGGTGCAATATTTGGAAGGACATCATTACCACTTAATTTTACGAGGGATGCTATCCTATCAAACAAACATATCACATATATGAAAGCAGGTAGAATAGCATATAATGAAATAGTATGGCCCCCTTCACATGGTGATCTCCATCTCCATGCCGGTGTAGAGGATCTCCATCTTCATCACCGTTCTTCCGAGTGCCGAATGCTTGATTTCTTCAAACTAAGCTACTACTATAGAAGCTATAACCGAAGATTACATCGACTCGTAGGTCGTGAAAGAATATTACAAGCATTGCACGTAAGAAAGAATATTACAAGGATTGCACATATGAAAGAATATTACATGTATCACATGCATCTCATACATACAATAGGGCCATACAATCTCAAAGCATTCTCTCGCAAAAACAAATTAGGCGTAGAACGTTTTCTACCTATCGCAGATACGGTATCGAGACGACCTATAAGGGGGCGCACACGGCGGAACACCACACGAAATCCATAGATCCAATCTATGAAATCGCTACTACGGAAACCATATCGTGCGTAATCACATTATGCCATCCCGATAAACTATCAAGGAGATGGTTTGCGTAGGCGCGAGGCAGCAAATAAGGTCGGACTACGAGACAGCTTTGGCATAATCACATTATACCGTTCCGATACACTATCAATGAACGCTATCTCGAACCCAACTCAAACCGAGTTCTATGGATATTGCTTCGACGTAATCACATTACGCCATTTTGATACACTATCAAGGAACGCAATT